>OY978218.1:2091479-3400258 GCA_963854785.1 Vaccinium vitis-idaea | reverse complement strand
GACAAACAAACTGGGACAGAGGGGGAGTATATTGTGTTGAAGTTTGTTAAGGCAATTAACTTAATTGGCAGGTTTCTTCTGCTCTTTATTGCTTGAGACAACGGAACACCTACCAAGGAAGCTCGCCACTTGCAAGGCTGAGGACCACAGCCAACTTAGGGGACTCAGGTGGGCCTTTGAGCTCGTTTGATCAGCCTGCAAACCACCTCCAGGAATCAGGACCTCATGTCCATGACATTGTTGAAAGTTCGAGAACAAAAGCTCGGACAATGGTAGATGCAGCTATGCAGGTACAGAATGGAATTTTATCTGTCCTTTTATTTTTTAATTTTTTTTTCAGACACTTGGCACCAATTTTGTTAAATCAAGATACTTATCATGTATCATCTTAGTATGCATATTGGGTATCGTGCGATAGGTTTACAAAGGTAAGTAAAAGTTAGAAGTCAGCATACTAATATTAAAAATCTATTCATGTATGAAAAAGAAGCTTTGAGGATATGAAATTCCAAGCCTTCAACTATATAACATGTTCAAAAGATATGCTTAAATTCCTCATTACTTAAGTTATAACCATTTGCCACTTATATGCTAACAAGAAACTAAAAAGCAATAGAACCAAGGGAAACATAGAGTGTATCGTGAAGATCAAGTCCCTCCTCATCCATCAAGTCAATGTCAAGAAGGCCTTCGTCTCATCAATGTCATACCCAACCTCCATCTACAATAGGCCAAAATATCCTACGATACAGAATCATATTGTGATTTCTTTTCCAAAAAACTACGTATGTGAGAGATGTGTTTTACCTCACAGTAGGATTCGTAACTTATGATACTTATCCCATATCGGTATTGTACAATTTTGACAACCCTTCTTGGTGCCGATTGTATCATCATCATGGTGCAAGGATATATTATTCCCTTATCTAACTAGTTTGAAATGTGACCCCTTCTGCCCACCTGTTCTTATATCCCAAGTTGACATTTGATTGGAATACCATCTCTGTACTTTGCATCAATCACATCACTTTGATTTACAAATTCATAACATGCTTCAGCAGCTATAAAACACAAGGCCCTACTTCCTTCATATGGTGAGATGCCATTTTAGGTGGGATTCTGAAATAGTTTACTGGTAATATTGGAACTATGATAACTGGTTTCATAATTCTGAAGGAAGCAATTAGATGCATCGGTAGTATAGTCACCTGAGAAACGAACTAGAGTCTTTGATGCTTTTGTTTGTTATGCTACACCATAGTCAAATGTGGTTTTCTTTAGGAACTGAGTTATAAATTGGTGGCGTGGTGAGGCAATCCTTAATCATCTGCCTAATTGACCTTTCGCTTTTAGTTCTGATTCGGTTTGCTTGTTCTAATTAGAGCTTCCCCTTAAATATTCGTTTAGGCTATAACATCTTCGAAGGCTGGAGGAAATACTTTTGAGAGGATTGAGGACGCGATAGACTATGTCAGTAATCGGCTTTCATTCGATGATTCTTGCTTGTTGGCCATGAGACATACCGCTGCCGATGCCATTCGTGGAAGTTCAGCTTCTCATGATCTGTTGACTTCCTGTTGCCCATCGAATTCATTGCATTCAACTGGACCTGATTTAAAGAACGTGTTGGACAGAAATGAAGCACAAATCCCATCAGAACTCATAAGTCACTGTGTGGCCACATTACTCATGATTCAGGTAAATTTGAAGATGTAGTCCCAAGTCTATGTTACATAGTACATGATCAAATGCTAAAATGGTTTCCAAGAGTCAGCATAGCAAAATATCCACTTCTTGTCTATGTTACATAGTACATGATCAAATGCTAAAATGGTTTCCAAGAGTTTGCTGCAAAGGTTGCAATGTAGTGTGTTGTTTTTATACATTAAATGACAGCATAGCAAAATATCCACTTCTTGGCAGACAATTTACTCATCTATTTTGTGTACATACATACTTATCCATAAAGAACAAAATAGAAAATAGTTTTGGCTCATGCATACATGATACAACCCTTATATTTCAGCTTAACATTTATTCTTCCTGCGATAGATCGTATAATTTTTACTTTTTTTTCTTGCATTTGTTCATAATGGGCATTTTTAAACTACTGCAGAAGTGTACAGAACGAGAGTTTCCACCGGCAGATGTAGCTGTGATACTGGATTCTGCCGTTACTAGTTTACAGCCTTGCTGCTCACAGAACCTTCCAGTGTACGCCGAGATACAAAAATGTATGGGAATCATCAAAAACCAGATATTGGCACTCGTACCAACCTAGCCTCTGTAGGATCGGATCCTGTATGTATATTTGTAACGTAGAGTTGACATGGTTCTCGTTTCAGCATGGTTCTCATTGAAGCTGTTAAATTTTGGGTGATTCCTGAGTTTACCTTAAATTTTTTTATCTCCCTCCGTGATTTCAACGGGATTGACGGTGACAGACAAGCTGTTGCGTAGTACTGGGTATGTATCATGCAATAATCGTTTTATTTTTCAATACATCATGTTTTATTATTCCATTACTATTGCACCACAGAACTATTAAGGACAGGAATGGTTGGTTTTATTCCATTGTTAGATCTCTATGGTTATTTGGATATAAACAGGACAGGATATTATCTTCCTCAACATGTTTGAACTTTTTGACCTCTCTCCTCTGTTTCACCTGACTTTTAACATATAATCTTCTCGAGAGAATTTTGGACGCAAATATGATACCACACGTGGTGCTTGAGCGCGCATCTTGGCAGTCTGAAAGTATACTTTTGGACGGCCCAGATTTCTCTCTCCCTCTCTCCTCTCTATCTCTAAAATTTGGAACGTCCAAAACACTTTTTGACGGCTGAGATGCACGCTGAGTACCGGCACAAGGTATCTAGCCGGCACCCAAAAAAAAAGCTGGAGCCAAATAAAAAAAACCTTGGCCGTAAGCCTTGATCATCCCCGGCAGGCCTGTTACTTTGACAAGTAAATGTGTGATTCTTACAAAGGGGAATTTGATCGAGTCTTGCATGAAACAAGATTACTCAAAGCTGCAATATATATTGGTTTTTGTAATTCACTTTCTGTTACTGACATGAATAATATCATTACTAACCAGTCAAATTCGGCTAGATAAATGGGCATAAGAGGAGTTAGACAAATGGTGCTGCGTAGTCAAAATATTGGAGGTTTGGAAACACAAGTCACAAAACTTCAAAGTTACATAAGGATACTTTTTTCCTTTTTTTTCTTTCGTTGACAAACTAAAGTAGCATCAAATGACAGCTTACAGAAGAACAAAAAACAAGAAAGCAAAATAGCTGAAAATTTGTCCTTGGCAGGACGTGAAATCAACCAGATTTTGCAATAAATTTATCCTGCTGTTTTTTCCTCAAACTTGAACCCACCAAAGAAAATAGCCAAGGATCGAAAAGAAAAATATCAATGGACTCGAAGCCAATCACAGGAATATGCATAGGAATACGATCCTGGCCCTCGGTAATCCTTCTGCATTTTATTCCACTCTTCTTGTACCATTGACGGCACAGAAGTGTCATCTTTTTCCATGCCATTCAGAAAAATTGGCAAATAATTTGACAACAGTTTGGGGTAAGGAGAAGATAAATAGACTAGGTACAAATCCCAATCCTTGCAATTTACAGCCTCACTCTCTTTTGCGTAATGGTCCTAAAAGACCATGCCACGATACAAGAGGCCAATCAAATGGTATGTTTGAAAAAATCAAAACCAAATCACCAAATGTCGGTCCGACTAACTAAACAAGAATCTGAATAGATTGCCGAGAGTTACTCTTCATCTATCTGAGCAAGAATCTGAAGATATCGCTGAGAGCTATAATCCCTTCTACACGCTTGCTGCCAGCCTCCACAACAATAAGCCGCCTAACCCCTAAAATCAGTAATGGTAGGTGATAAGAAAAGGGCTCAAATATTGGCATAAGAGTATGCTGTTAAACCCATGAAAATAAAGAGTTAATACTGCACTAATCTGGAGTCATTACATAAGATCCAAAAAAAATCTTATGTTTAAATTTCTATCACTATGGGGTCCGTACGTTTGCAATATTTTTGTTAACTGCGATTACACATTGGTTTAAATAAGCGAATGACAGGACGCTCCTAATGTCGTGTCGTTTTACTAGTTATCATCAAAATACCAACTGCTTCAACCAAACAGCATTCTGAAACCATAGATTTTAGTCCTGGACCCACTAGAATATTTCCCAAACCAAAAAGAATAGAACGAAGATAACCTGGCTTTGACAGACGTTCCATCACTAAAAACAATGGATCGGATCGTAAACACATGTGACATCTTTGACTGCTGAAACCATATGGAGAGAGTGGCTCTTGTCCCAGCTGCAGCGCCTACATTTTTTCCAACAAGTAGAAAATAACAGGTTAAAAAAATGAACAATCATGGTTGTGACATCGTAAAACAGAGATCCCATTTGCCCAATTATAATCCACAAGCAGCTTTGTTCTATATACCATCGTCGATGGTAATGTCCTCTGAACTGATTACAATTAACAAGGGACCTAATGCCTTATTCTCCATTAGCAATACAACAGTTTCAGCAAATTTAGTTTTGCTTACAAATTTGTGCCAAGCCAAATCTTACAAAGTTATTTCATTCAGTTTCTTGGTATTCAACTTAACATAACTGAAACTTGTCCAAAAGCATTACTATGCGATCATTTTTCCTTAAGATACTCGACAAAATGCTCAAAAAAAGTGATTGAAAGAGGACTCTTTTGTGGATTTACGACCATACCCACTGTAGGTATGAACTGCTATTTCTTGGTTGTCCCCAGTGGCAGAAGGTGAAGTCGGAGGAGGCCAAATTATGAAAGAAATCTTAGTTCGATGATTTTTTCAAGACTACATCCAAGTCATTCGAGTTTTTATGGGACGGTTTCTCGAGTATTGTTGTTATTATATCAACCGACAAATGCAACATCACTATGGCACAGTATCATTCGCCATTCTTTAGTGTTCTCGAAATGAAAATTTTTCTTTTTTTTTTTTACCTATTTTCGAAATTTAAAGAATATCTATATAAAAAATATGCAAAATATACTCTAAAAATTATGCACCCTGGCCCCCATATAGCTCTGTCTCTGGTTGACCCCAACTTCTTCGTAAAAGACAACCGGAGACGGGTAGCAATAACGACTGGTTTTGTTACGGAATAGGTCATGATGTTCACATTGGTCTATAATAGGCCGCTGCATGGAGGATCCTCATCGCATAATTATGATGCTATTTCCAGGCTCTCTTTGTTCAGCTCTTATGGATCACTCTAACAACTTTGCGCAACTGGCGATTTTTGTATCCTACCGATAAAAAAAGGCGCGTGGTAAGGCACCTGGTCCTCAATTGAAGCTGACTTTTATTTTGCAAGTAAAATTCCCGTACAATGAACCGAAGTCAATGATCCGCAAATTAGTCAACCGCTATATCAAGGACAAAGCGAAGAAGGTATTATATGTACAAACTAGTTTTCTTGGTTGGTTAATTGGTCACATCCAACAAGGAATGGATGCTCCATTCTACATCAACCATTAAATGTTTGCCCAAAGCTGCCGAGTCGCCACAATTTTTCCCTAAAAAGGCCTTAATCAAAATTGCCTTGCAAACTTCTTCTTTGGTTGATGCACCAATTTGGATTACACAGTTCACTTCTTCTGTAAGTGGACGATTGCATCTCTGCATGCCACACGGGATTGCATGTAATGGATGGTGTTTGACTACTTGATATGCAATATAGGGCTTATTTGGTCCTAGCTGAATCTTCTGGGACAATTTCCTGATTTGAAGAAACATGGCAAACATCACTTTTGTCCTAACCACTGAGAGCGCCAAGGGTGAAGTGAACACAATTTTAAGTAGTGGACGTCGTCACGTTGGTGTTAAGTTGCCAATTACTCCACAACAGTTAACTACTAAGAAACAGACCCAACAATGTATATCAAGATATCTAAGCTATCCAAGCCCTTCTGTCATGTGCAAGTCCTTGCACGTGGAGATGCACACATCCTAATATAGTACAGAATATAATCAAACGGGAGAAAAAGGCAAAACTTTCAGTTGTGTTATGTCCAATACCAAAGCTCTAATAGAGTGTTAACTTACCAATTAGCTCAAAAGCATGAGCTATTAGAAAATGGCCAATGGCCCCACCAGTGTATATCAAGCTATCCAGCAGTTCAAACTTGGAACTCAAACGGATGCATCTGCTAACTACATAATTTTGCAACATATCCAATACCATTCTTTCCTACTAAGCTCCCTTCCCATATAGTTTATTATCAGTTATGTTCATGCATCTATGTTTCGAATCTTCAACGTTACAGAAACAACGTCAGTACAGAAACTAGACAACAAGCCGAACACAACACTTCTCTTTATGCCACCCATTGTATATATAGGACCTGTGCTCCCATAATTTCCTTAGCCCCAATCACTTGAATATGAAATGACTGAAGTTTTTCCGTTTGGAATCGTGTTAGATCTAATTCCTATTACTTTGGCTGCCGAGATCCAATTTGTGAGGATGGTATTCTATTGTAGTATGACCAGCTACTGATAAAGGATCTTTGGCAACAGATCTAATAATTATTGACTGCAATCAAGTCCATCATACCGCAAAACACAGATACAAACAGCACGATACCATTATATCTTGGTTTGCAGTAAAGTGATAAATTCCAACTATCATATCTTAAGATACTCGAATTGGCCAGAATATAACCTCTAGCGTAACATTTTGAAGCACTTACCTGATGAATAGTCATTTGTTCAAGATTAATATGAGTATAAACCTTGTCTTTTGCCAAAGCTGTGATATCACTGCAAAGGAAATAACAGACATTAACAACAATAATGTGGGAAGAGTGATTGAAATGTGATTCACAATGCACAACTTTTATATTGCAAACAAAACTGACCTTCGTGAATATACATCTAATAATGAGTCATTATCATCAACAATAGGTATTGAACTAACTTGAGCTGCAAAAAGAAAAGGCACAAAAGCATGAGACTGAAAGGAAGACGGTGAAGCATAAGTGAAGCATCCCACTGTGGCTACTACTGCATTTGACACTACATTATCCCCAACCTCCCCCTTGTGAGCTGTGGACAGTGAACCACGTACATAAAGAAATGATATTTCTATTAGGTCCTTGCAAGTATCCTCAGGTTTTCCCCAACCCCTGAGCGAGCTCGCAAGGACCTAATAGAAATATGTACAGCGAAAACAGTCCTCCAGGTAACCCTAAGTTCATGCATGGTAACCACTAGGGGTGTAATCGGTTCAGTTGGTTCGGTTATTGGCGTGTTTGGAACCCAACCGACCACTTTGGTCTTCTAATATTCATAACCGAAACCGACTGATGGAGTCGTCAGAACTGATTGGTTCGGTTATATCGGTTTCGGTCGGTGTCACTGGTTTAAGGTTGCTGCTCATTCTTCCCTTCCCTTCTTCCCTCCGAGTAGCCGATCTAAGAAAAATAGGGAGACAGGAAACCAAAATACCCTAAGACCTTATAATGATAAACAGAAATAGCTCTGTAAGCCAAAAAAGCAGCAGCGAAAAAAACCCAAAATCTGAGATCTAAAGGTTAAGAACTCGAACTCAATATCGATCTTCCATGCATGCAAGAGAGAAATGGAGTTGATCGATCCTCAGAGATGGAGTTGATCGATCCTCGAAGATGGAGTTGTCGGTGTTCCTATTTGGTTTTCCACTTTTTGGAGAGAGAGAGAGAGAGAGAGAATAGCAGTTGAAGACTGCTGTATGAGACTTGTTGGGTGTAAAAAGTGAAGGAACTAGTGTTAGAAGAATTTCCATTGTAGAGATTTGCATAAGATATCAACAGTAGATATCAAAGGTGTAAAGGATATTGGGCCACTTATGTCAAATTTGGTTCGGTTCGGTAAAACTGAACTTGAATTCCTGAAAACCAAAAACCAAACTGAAATTGTTACATTAACTGAACAGACCTGAAAGTTTCAGTCGGTTTTTTTTATTAAAATTACACCCCTAGAACCGACCTGAGTTCAGACCCCGACAAACGGAAAAATACAACAATGAGGAAGCACTTCTAATTAAGTACTTCAAGATCTCCTAGGAAAAACAAAAAATAAAGTGACAATGTTTTACCATTCACCTAAATGTGGGTTTCAAAATCCAATGAGACACCAAGAAACAACTTATGAGTGGCTTGACAGAAATAATAATGCTCAAGATCCTCAAGTTGACCCCGCCCAAACCGTAATAACTTGACAATCTCTTACCTTTTGGAAACATGATTCATACCTTGAACTAACAAACTCAATGCTGCACCGAGAGAAGCACTTGGTCTCAACATTGCCAATGGCCGCTGATTCGTTTCTCCGATTCTCGGAACCCATGTGCCCAAAGGAATTGCACAAATTGGTAATTGGAGCAGAGGCAATGAC
Source organism: Vaccinium vitis-idaea (assembly GCA_963854785.1). Lineage (NCBI taxonomy): Eukaryota > Viridiplantae > Streptophyta > Magnoliopsida > Ericales > Ericaceae > Vaccinium > Vaccinium vitis-idaea. Next base: position 3,391,786 of record OY978218.1, on the reverse strand, counting down.
CCAGAAGAATGTCTGAAGTACCTGCAAATACCTGAAAATTAGCAGACCCATTGGTTAGTAGAAACTAGGAAAACATCCACCGTTTTCCAGGGGATTAAATAGAAAACCATACATTTTAGTATTCCAGAAAGCGAGGCAAGATGTAATAGCTGAGGAAAAAAGGCATCATCTGAAGATGAATGGATAACAGGAACAGTAGCCACATTATTTTGCAAAATCTTTAGAGCAGTATCTTTCAAATTTTCATCTGGCCCCACCTGCACACAATAAATATTTCAGTGCCACAGTAGTACTAAAACAAAATACTTGGCAGGAGACCAGTGAAAAAGCAACATCAAAATCCTTATAGTTGCCTTGCCTGTACGTGATATTAAAAATGAAGAAAATGCCTAATTCAAAATCAAATAGTAAATCCTTGGCGGGAGAGCAATGCAAAAAAATCACAGAAAAATGAAAATAAAATTCACTACACTTAATGAATCATCAATTGCTGAATGCTCACTGGATTTATCCACATACAAATGGAATAAAATGTCAGCAACTCAGCCTCTATATTGTTTTTCAAAAAAAGTTAGCCTCGTTGCTTGAGATGATAATAAATAACAAGCATGTTCATAAGAAAGGCTGCGATCAAAATGATGTAGAAGAAGTCCGAGAAGATAGTGAAAAAAGGTTTTAACAGGCAAAGCCAGCATCAGAAATTTCTATCATTTATCTTCAGACCTAATGACTAATAACTTGAAGTACCAACCTGGCAACCCATTACATGGCCTAATCAAAATTAGATAACCAAAAGTTGCCACATCACCTTTTGGTTATCCATTTAAAGGATTGCTAAAGTTAACAATGTATAGGTTCACAATCGCATAATCAAGATTGAATAACCAAAACTTGCCACATCATCTTTTCAAACTACAAAAAAAACTAAAATTTGAAAGTAGAAAAAAGTTTTTTAAAAACAGTTTCCGAAAAAAAGAGTTTTCGAAAAGAAAAAGAAAATAACAGTTCTTGAAAATAGAAAAAAACTTTTTATAAACAGTTTTCGAAAAATAAGAGTTTCTGGAGAAAAAAAAAAGTTTTTGAAACTGTTCTTTTAAATAATTTTTTTATAACAAATGTGGGATCCATTAAATTTGGTTATTGTGAAAAGGTTGCTAGTTGATTATCCAAAGGCCAAAGTTTGTTATTCCATGTGAGCACTTTTTTGAGCGAACATTGCCAACCTTGACAACATTTTAGTTTTGGTTAGGCCATAGCACTTTTTTGAGCGAAAATTGCCAACCTTGACAACATTTTAGTTTTGGTTAGGCCATTGTGATACTCTAAGATCTATATTAACATGCTACTTGCAAGTAAAAACTCACGTGGACAAGTCGTTTAGAAAATGCTCCCTCATTCCCATCAATTTGTCTCCTGAGATACAGTTTCGTTTCTTTCCAAGCAGAGATAGTGTGTGTCTCAAGCTCTTCTTCAGTCAGATTGGAACCATGACTGCCGAGCTGCAAAATAGGTTGGAAACATGGTAATGTCACACTAATCTATATCTGACTATTTGACTGCAAAAAGATAAATAGCTGCAAAATTTTCTGCAGTGTCATAAACCTCTAGATTTGGAAGCTTCCAAACTTTAAAATTGTGATCAGACAACCATACTTGAAGCTTACAAATTTGTACCAATGACCCCCAAAAAAACCATTCGCACATACCTCTCTTATTATCAAGACAAAATCCAAAGCACTAAGAACTCCTACAAATTCTCCCTTGCAGAAGTCCCAAAGAGGGGCGGTAGGAATTCCCTGAAAATAGTTAGCCTCAGTAAGGTGCATATAAAAGCTTTCTGTCAAGAAAGTTTGAGGAAAGAAGAGATACTTATAAAATATGATCTGAATTTAAAACCCTAAAGATGAACTTCTAATAAAAATAACGCTTCAGGGAATTGACAATGAAGAATTTATATAATCTGGAATTACTCTTCAGATCTGAAATGTTAAGTTGCACGAATGATGGAATCATGAGACAGCATACTGCTGGATTAATAACTAGAAGATACAACACATTTCTCCAACAATGTACTCCAATGGAATCAGTGGCGCGTTTGTTTATTCACAACGATTGCCAGGGATCTTTGGGTTGCTGTTCTTGATTGGCGGGGCATGTCGTGGGTTTTCCCTGCGGCGGTGGTGGAGCTTATTAAAAAATAGTATGGGGCTAGAGTGGTTAGACAAAGACTGGAAGTATTTGAGCCTGATTCATTTGTGCTTGATGCAGCTACTTTAGCGAGAGGAATCGTAGATATTTTACGGGGAAGAGAGATCGGAGCTTAAGCTTACGAGTCTTTTTATTTCTAGTTTATTTAGCTGAGCCTACCCTTGATCAATTGCAAGATAATTTTAGGCTTTTAGCATTTAGAGCGGTGTATAGGCTTTTTCTATGGATTGGTCACTTTTGGTACCTTCAGCTTTTGGCCTTATGTTTCTTGCTTTCTTTTGTAGCTGGGGCATCACCTTAATGCCTGTTCAATAAATTTATAACCTATCAAAAAATAATAATAATAATAATAAATAAATAAAAAAAACCTCTTCCAATTCCAAGCATAGATTTCTCTTCTTCTTATTGACAACTACGAACAAAAAAGTGTTGCCAGAATGCTAAACAACCAAATCATGGAACCCACCAGATTGTACTCAACAGACTCATACCGGTGCTCCAAATTGTTTGCTTATTTGTTAAGTAAACTACATTATACAGTCATTAGCATATCTTTCCGTGGTAAAAAGTTAATAAAGGGGGGAGAGAGAGAGAGAGACCTGTTCATGAAGGATATGAAATGCCTGCTTTACAGGTAATTCTACGTCCAAGGCAATGACCTACAAGCCACGTGTATCATGTGAGAAAAGTGAAACATAATCCACCGATCAAGTTTGTTTGATCTTCCAACAGATATGATAAGACAAAGTCAAAGGGCAACTATCCAAACCTTGCCTGACTCGGGAAGCAGCTCATAAGCCTTGCGTGTCGACAGGAATACAGCAATGCGGTGACACGAGACCTCTAAATCAGTTTCTGATACACTTGGCAAGGCTTCATGCAATGTACCATCTGAAACTTTGACCTGCAACGTAGGTCTTATATAAGAAGGCAAAACAAATTGGAAGATCAAGATGCAATGCAGAATAATGCGATAAATTCTAACCAAATCGGTTTCACAAGTCAGTTAATAAAGTACAAAGCATTTGCTTTTTCACTGTCTATAAGTCCTCCTCCAAAAATGGCTGCATATTCCCAAACTTCAGCATTTTGAGAGGGCAACCATTTAATGTCTCCCTTCTCAATGAATGATAATAATAGGGATAAATTTCAATGCTAAAAAGATAGGAAACATTTAAATGGTTATACAGGATAGTTTACAAAACTCATAGATTTGTGCATTGATGTTTGAAACTAAACAACTAGCGGGACAACCAAAATAAATAATTAAATAATTAAAAAAAAATTCATGACGACATTCAATGAAAATATTATGTAACAGTAAATGACAATAATAACATCATAAACATGCTCTTGAGTGCCTACAAGTGCCCTTTCGCCCTTCACTAATAGCAACATCATTTAAAGCTTTTTTTCCACAATGAAGCGAATGAAACGAAAAAAAGATGCAATCCATGCAACCAGCTGTGGAGAACAGTTCATCATATTCCTATGCCAGTTAACATACCACACGCCGAAAGGCCTCGTTATCCACATCCATGTTAGAACCAGAATGGATTTCTGGATTAAGGATGGGAGGAACACAATCAGAACCCCCACCAACGAAAATTGTGTGCACTTCTCCATAGTTCCCACTCGCAAAAGGCAGTCGCGCATCATATCGCCATTCGCCATCAACAATAAACTTGTACTGCATGTAAAGTTAGCAAATATGAGAAGTAAGATCTGCAAGAACGAGAATAATCCTACGAAGTAAGAGGTTAGAGTTAGAGGAACAATTCTCATTCTACGAAGTAAGAGGTTAGAGGAACAACAGAAAAGGACAACTAGGTAACATTTAAGAACTTCCAAAGCTTAAATAATGTGGACAAATTCAAAAGTTCCCAAGCATATCCCTGCTCATGTACCTCATATTTATTGACTCTCACACTTCCTTTGACAGAAAGGACGACTAGGTAACATTTAAGAACTTCCAAATCTTAAATAATGCAGACCAATTCAAAGTTCCCAAGCATATCCCTGGTCAAGTACCTCATATCATTTATTGACTCTCACACTTAACTACAAACCATTTTATTTGTTTCAAGTTATTATGGGTTTGTGAAATTCAGGGTAGTGCCTCATAATTAAAGTCGAAACCTCATGTGATTTAATTGCACTGAAGGTGAACGTCACATGTGAAACACAAAATCAGAACCTCAGAGGCAATGACACTGGTCTCGTATACTTGTGTATTACTATTACACATGTCCAAGACACGCTGGGACTTGGTTACACATTATGAACTTAGGGAATGTTCAAAATGGTAATGGATATATAGTTTTTGAGCACTTAATTACTATTTACTATTTATTCTGATATCATCGTAATACCAATAACATTTATGATTTTATCATCAATTTGAAAGGAATAATAGAAGCAAAAGTGTTCAATACTCATGATTTTCCATGAATTGATAACATATGGTAACTATTATACCTACCCGTGTAGACATCATATATATGTAAATGTGTCACTTTAAATCTTGAATAAATAATGTGCCTAGCCATGCAAGTGTCTCGTGTCAATACCCATACTGTTAACTTCCACTGAAGTCCATCAAATCTACATCACAAAATTAGAACATTCACAACAAAAGCACCCCACTATGAACCAACCTGATGGTAACCTGGCGGCAAGTTGCAAATAGTCTGAAACACAGTTGGACATCCTTCAACCGGGGTCATCGGATAATGGCCAGACCACCTTTGCCAAAATTTCCAATTCCCATCAATTAAAATCAAGCAAATACCAACAAACTGGAGCTAAACCACTCCAAATTAACATAAACCAATACAACAACACAAGCCAAAAAAAAATTAACATTTAGAGTCTCACCCTGTAAATGAGCCACAAAGATGAACACTTCTTCCCCCATAAGGCCACACAAACCGTGTTGGGATTAGCAACGTGCCTGCTGCTCCACCACCGGTCTCCCTAGCATAATCCATGCTCTAATACAACTCTCACTCACAGAAAATCTCAAAAGGGAATTTTTTCTTCGTGTTTTCTCTTAACAGCATAAATAAAAGTCAAGCAATCATTTACAACCCAGTTCACCATTAACCCACATTGAGTACCAAGAATCACAAAATTCACCTCCCAAAAACCTCAAACTTTCCAATGGATACTACTTACACACTTCCTAATAAAAGAACAATTTTGTGAAGCAAGAATAAGGGGAAAAAATCAAGTAACTATTTTTCAACCCAGGTCACCATTAACCCACATTGAACACTAAAGTTCAACCACAATATCTAATAACTTAGCAGTACCAGAAACCCACAATACCTAATAAAAACCCCATCTTTCAGGAAGCGAAATTCAGAAAAACAAGAAAGCAGACACAGAAATAAAGTATTGTCACCTCCTATGGGATTGTACGGAGAAACCAACCAAAACCCATGTTCAAATAAAATTAAAACTAAAAAACCTGGAGGATAGACACTGCAAATCCTGCGATTAAGGAAGAAAACCTACGGCAGGAAAACGATCCGTTTTGTGCACGAAATAAAACCCCTAACCTATGTCTGAAACCCTAGAAAAAAATGGAGACTTTGCTCAAATAATTGAACAGTTGATTGGGGAATTGAAAAAGCAACAGAATTGTGTACACTAGCGCTGTAATTTGTGAAAGGGTATTGGGAAATTGTGATGTAATGCTTTTTGTACAACTCTCGAGCCGATACTACACATGTCAGTAAATAAAAAGGGGAAGGAATGGATTCTATGGAAGTAGTACAAAATAGGATGACAATGAAAGGGATAAAAGCGATTTCCACTCTATTTTTTAATCATAGAGTGTATTATTTTATTTTTGTATTTTTTTTTCCATACCAAATATGGTTAGCGAAAAGGGTATTTAAAGTCTCTCCCACCTTGTTCGGTTTGGGTTTCAAGACCCACCATGCATGGTCTCTAAGAATTTTTTTTTTCTATCTCTCTCTATTCATTACTCCCAAAACCCTCCCTCAAAACCCAAACCGAACAAAGCCTCCATGTACTCGAACCATGGTCGGAGGCAGTAAGAGACAAGAGGGGTCACTTGACACCTCTCACCTTAATTTCTCATAAGGATTTTTAATAAATTGTACCTAAATTTTGCAATTTTGACCCCGCAAAAATTTCTTAAATTGCTCCAACTTATGGTGTTCCACTAAGGTGGTTTTTTGAAAAAACTGGTTTTTCACGGTTTTTTATGTGATGTATTGTGAGAGAATGACATGTCTCGGTTTTTGGAAAAAACTGTTTTTTGTTAGTGGAACACCGCCTTAACATGCATAGAAAAATCAAGTTTTTTTTTTTCCGAGAGTTGATAGTATTACAAATGAGGTTACCGTACATTATTTTCAAAAATTATAGTAGTAAGTCATTGAGACCAATTGTAAAGCAAATACATGTATCACTTGTATATCTACATTTTCGTTGTAGTTAACTTCTTAATTTAGTTACTTCTTTGGATGAGCAAATAGAAAAAATAACTTGCGTGTAGCTAATTTTTGACCCCGTTAACTTAATATCCCGGCTCCGCCCTTGACTCGAACTCCATATATTTTCTTGGAAATCAAGGGGTATAACTAGATAAATTAATATAAAAATATTGCATCACAGCTTTGGATTTCGATGAAAGAAGTAGGATATTGAGCACAAAAATTAAATTAAGTCTTTATTCCTCAGTCCTGTACTCTTGGTTTAATTTGGGCGTTTGGTTCCACGGCATATCATCCCAGGAGTTTTTCGATTTTTTTTTTTTTTAAGTTTAAGGGCTTCTATTTCAGTAATGAAACTTTTCAAGAGTAGCAATTTTGTGTAAACATTTATAGAAGTTAAATCTGTCTCCATTCCTCCCAATGGCGGTGCGGGGGTAATTGGGCAATTTCAATTTCCGGAAACTTATGAATTGACAGCATTAAACTCAGGTATTGCCAGCATTCCTTCATTTCCATCCCCAAAGATTTTGAATTTCCCATTTATAAAAATATACCATTATTGGTTCACTCTTCATCAAATCATATAGAGAAATCTGGTCATAATAGAATATTTATTATATTCACTGAATAACCTGAAAATTTTCACAAACTCATTGTATATATACGAACTTTGGGAAGCGGAAAAAAATGTTTGATTAAAGCACAACTCTAAGTATTTTCACGTACTACACTAGTTGTTCAGGTTAATCTTAAAAAAATCTATGGAATTGGCTCCTACAAATGTTAGAGTGAAAATTTCTTAAAATTCTTTCATACGAGTGGAAAAATTTCCTAAAACAACAGCTACGCACATATACACAATTTCGCATCTTTCTCGGCCTGCAATATATACATTTGAATTTTCTTTTTGTCATCAATATAAATATATATTTGGTTCGGGCCTCTGCTAGACAAATCATGCGTCAATACAGAACTTCTATAAAAAAATAAAGTCAATAAAAATTCGAAAACAATTGGATTTGTTTGGTTGAGAATTTTGAGAAGAAATATTTTGAGAAACATTTTTGAGATAGTGTTTGGATGGGTTTTTGGAAAAAGTAATAATTAGAATTGGATAGAGATAAAGAGAGAAATGAAAATAATGATCGGAGAGAGGGGTATCAGTAGAGAGAAAAATGTGATTAATGATTGGAAAGATGAGAGATGGGGAAAAAATCTTTTGGAAATTTTTTTGGAAATGTGAAGTGAACACAGTGAGATGATTGAGACAAACTTGTCTTAGAGTTGTATTTTTATTTGTGATAACTACCAGGGCTACTGTATCAAATAAAGTGAGAGAGCCTCTAAGTAGGCTCCTAAAATGGCTCATAGTTAGCCTCCTAGGTAACATGGACAAATTTATTTAACACAATATTTCTTCATTTTAATGCTCCAATGGGCTCTCCACGTTATGGAGAAAGAGAGAAGGAGAAGAGGGAGGTGCGAACAAGGGACCCACTTATATTTATATGTGCTTAGATAAACTTTAGGACACATTCTAAGAGTCAATTTTAGGGAGCTCATTAAAGTATCCTCACACTCCTACATTAGAAAATCGTTACCATACAAAATTGGACTCCACTTTTACTTGCGTGTCCACTTTAGGGCATCGTTATTTGACACACCCAAAAAAAAACACCAAATTTAACCTCAAAAACTCCTTTTATAATTTAGCAAGTCACTTTTCAAATAATTCACAAAACCAGACTCTTTATTCAAACTTTAGCAAGTCACTTTATAAAAAACTTACAGAATCAGACTCTCTATTCAAACTTTTACTCTTCCCTCCCTCCTCCTCTTTTGGTGAGTGAACAGTAGGTCACCAAATTTGTTAAGTTACTGTAGCAAAGTTAAAAAAATCTTCAATTTGGTGAGTTTGCTTGGTGATGCTGATTTTTGAGATTTTGGTGGAGTTTGCTCTCTACTTTAACTTTAAAGTTAAAATGAAGAAGCTGATGATGATGCTCTTAGTAGTTATATGAGCCAAATTTAGAGAGTGCACATAATGAGCTATTATGAACAATGAGGTCTATATGGCTGCAAAAGGTGAATTACTGAATTATGCTCCCATAACTGCATTATGCGTTACATGGGCCCTTGCCCCTCTTTTCATGGATGTTAAAAGTTACATTTGTAGTGGTCTATCTTTATTTCAATTTTTAGATTCCAAGTCCTGCAAATTTGTCAGGCCACTTTGATTAGCTTGTCGGAAAATGCGCTCAATCGTGCAATTTGTTCTGGACATCAAGGTTTTCTCTTCTTCAATAATTGGTTTGTGCGAGCAATTCGGAAAAATCCCTTCCAGAATAATGGTAACGACAATTTAAGAGTCCAATTCAACTCTCACGTGGCTCGTAACGTTTTCATTCATTCACACAGGATTGCTATAACTATGTGGAGCTCTCTTTCTCTGGTAGTTCTTCCTAGCGACGATCAATGATGAAGAACGATTCTCTCACTCTCAAGCTGGGCCTAGGCCTGCACACTTAACACACCGTTAGCGCCGGACTGGACCGTAGAGTCCAGAACGACACTCCGACGGTCAAGTTAGTAAATGGAGAAGATGAAGTGTAGATCTAGGGTTCTGAGAGGAGAGTTGTGCGTACCTTTCTGGATGATGAAGTTTACCTTTTATAGGTGAGCCTTGGCTTGATTTCCAAGCACAGCTGTGCTCGTCACGTGACTTAACCGTTCGGCTGACGTCACGACGACGAGCCCGAAGGAATATACTGTGAGCACATGCTTCCAGTAAAATCGTTACGCGTGTTCGGATGACGTCACTTGTTATGATCACGGTTTGTTACGCGCACATGCAGCATTAACTGCTCAGTTGACTCAGCATCTGATCTCTCGGTATATTCCTGTATCACAAAGTCAGTTTGGGTTACCCCTCGGGTACGCCCCGAGGTCTTTCGGTATTAACCCTGAAAGGTTACTAATGAGTTAAGTGTGGGATGGGTCTCGGCACTTATCCGAGACAGTGAACCGAAGCCCCACTTTGTTTCTTTTGAACGTGTTGAACCATCCAACCGAAGAGTGCCTCGAAGATAGCCTTTCGGTAACTACCAAAGAGGTGTCTCTTACGTGGAAAGATGCTCGGTTAACCGGACCCTACAAACTAAATGGTGGATTTTACCAACAGAAGATAGTAGTCGAATTGAAAGTCCAAGATTCTGTGACATGATGGCTTATTAATTGGATTGACCACAAAGCCTACTCATTTTAGTAGTATCTCCCAAAGGCCAGACCAGAGCCCAAGGGCTGTCCTCCTCCTTGAAGTACCACCAGGTGACCAGGGCCACCTTAAATTTTATCACCTCAAATTTCTTTGAGAGAAAAACCAAGAATAACCACAAAAAATCAAAGCAAAGAAAAATAAAGAAAACCAAGGGAGAGTCGACTATAATTCATTTTTATTATTATTGCTATTAATATTACTACATCCATTTCAAAAAGAGAGTCTGGTCCGTACAACGGGTATTTAAAATAAAATTACATTTTTTGTCGGAAAAATTTAAATTCTTTTCACAAATTGAAAAAAAAATCGATATCTACTAATTTGTAAAAAAATGTTTGATTTCTTTTTCTCCAAAAAACGTAATTTTTTAAAAGTTTTCATTTTGTGGGCCGGACCATCTTTTTGGAATGGAGGGAGTACCTTTTGTTTGCTATAATTTTCTAGCATTTCATCAAGGGAGTTGAAGTGTTGGTGGTTCAAAGTGACATTTTTTCAAAATTGTGTCTTTTTCTTTTCTTTAAAGCAAGACTATGTTTATTTTTTTTATTTCTACTTATTTGATCGATAAGGAAATTATGTTCAAATATTTACAATAACAAGACATTGCATCTAGTATGTGAAATATATGGCAAATAAATCAAAGTCCAATACACAATAGCCAAAGAAATAGCACCATTTGAAAAAAAAACTAAATTAATATTCCGAAACCAATACATACGAAAGAACTAATGATTGATTATTCCATTTTTTTGACCTTTTCAATTAAGAGTGCTTAACGGTGACCGATTAGACTAGCCCTAATTGGTAAAGAATACTATGTATATGCATGCATTTTTAGTAGGCTTGGTAATTACAAAAGGGCAAAAAAAAAAAGTTATTATTGATATTTCATTCATTATTTTTCAACCAAAGTATTGAGAGCGTAAATTATTATTCTTGGTTGTCTTCAAATTAAAATTCTATATTTATTACAACAGGGCTAAAAGCAAAAAATGTGACGCAAGGAAAGTAAATAATCAAATACTTTTGCACTAGATAGAACAACAAATCGAAAGGACTCAAATATTTTTTGCAATTTGCCAAGGCGACATTCAAAGTATGTGTGCCCCGTCCAAATCGAAAAGAATAAAATGTTTTTTCCAATATGCAAAGATGACATTTAAAGTATGTGTGTCCTGTAGATAAACTCCTTTGATTGAATCATTTGATATTGTAAATGGTCTCCATACTCTACTCTTTCATAACAAAACACTTATTTTTTTAAATAATGCATTTAGTGCATTTTAATTACTTAACAAGTACAAGAAAATAATTTCTTTTATTTTTCAATTTTTAAAATCTGAGTGTGTGAATAATTTGTTCCCTTTGTAATATACAAAAGGAAATGGGGAAATTGCTTAAAAATGGAGGTAGGAGCAAGTAATGGCAAATGCATGGTGTACTTTTACTGAAATTGGTCAATATATGAAAAGGAAAATTTTAATTGCACATAAATGGAACCCATTATTCTATGGACCAATATACCCTTGTTAGAAAAAGAACCCCCTAAACCAACCCCTCCCTCACTCTCCCTTCTCTGTCAAATGTAAAAAAAAGGGGGGGAAAGAGAGAGAGACGGCGAAGAAACAGACGACAGAGAGAAACCCTAGATCTGCTCTCCCCTACCCTCTCACTCTCCTCGTCTTCTCCTACACTCTCACTACCGAAAGAAGCAAGGCATACCAGAAGATCAACGAGATCAACCATAGTCGTACAACAAAGCAACAGGTACGAGAAAACAAAAAATAAGTCGAGATTTTCAATGGGTTTGTTCGGTTCATATATGCTCAGTTGATTTTTGGGTTTCCATCCCACTTATCTGACATTTTGTTCCGCAAATTTGTGCAAAGCTCACACAATTTCTCTCTCTCTCTCCCCCAACAGGCTTGAATTTTTTAAATTTTTATGTTTATAGTTTGAGATGATAGTCTGAGTTGTAGGAATCAAACAATGGTGTTCCTTGGAAGTGAATGTAATTAGTTCATAAATGGATGAAATAGAGTTTGTTGCAACAAATATTCTCACCATTGCACTCCTCTAATGTTTGATTTCACCATACTTGGTCCAAATGGGGTTGGCTTGTGTCGTCAAGACAAAGTTGCTGGAATCACTTGTTGGCCATTGCACCCTTGTTTCACTTGTGATGCGTCCTGAATGAATAATTCTTGCAGTCCTCAACAAAATTATTGCATCCATGTTGCATGTTTTTTACACTCTAAAAACTTTGTTAGTTTGTCTTGACTATACCAGTCCTCAAATTTCTAAAAATATTTGTTTTCGTAGAACTTTCTTTACATCTCAAATTTGTTATAAGTGGTCATATGGTACTCATATCAAGAATTTTGGACTCATTGTATAAATTCTAAGGAATTAGTTTACGGGGAAACTTTTGAAACGATAATCGTAGTTGAACAAAAGTTGGTTGAAGGTGGTTTGTTGGCGAATAGTTGGACTAACGATGAAAGTTTTCAAAGGATATGTCATCGGGTTCTGTTAGTTCAAGTGGTGGTAGGTGGTGGCGGCCGAAGTGCCATTGTGGTAATCAAGTCGTTCTTAAGCCTTCTAGAACTGAGGAAAATCCTGGACGGAGGTTTTTTAGTTGTCAAAAATATCCGGTAAATGCCTAAAATTTTGTTGAATTGATAAGTGTAGTGGCTTAGCATAATTTCATTCTATCATTGTTGGATCCAAAATCGTGCGAATTCTTCGAATGGTTTGATGATGAGAAGATAGTCAATTTAGAGAGGGAGATTAAGTTATTGAAGGAGAAGGCCACCTTGTTGGAGGAGAAGGCAAGCATGTGGGAGGATAAGGCAAAGGTGTTTCAGAACAAATACAAGGAGTGTGAGAAGAACAATGCAAAAGAGATTGCCAATATGACTCGACTCTATGAATTGAAGATTAAGGAGGCGAGGAGGATGGAAAAAAAATATTGGGTTACCTTGTTGGTTGCATTGATGGTGCTTGTTGGTGCTTGTGTGATATTTGGAATAGTTAGCCATGGTTTAGGTAGGAGGGTTTCACATTTTGCACTCCCTCGTTGATTTATGTAGTTGTATATGATAGGATGGTAGGCTTGACTTGTGAAGTAGTTGTCGATGTATTTTGTAAACAAGCGACGGATACATTTGGTGGATGTATTTTGTTAATGTATTTGTAGGGCATGCGAACAATTTCATGTATGCTAATTTGATATTATGAATGTTATGACATCTATGTACTATGTACTTTGAATTTGTTCTATCTTTGTTTAATGTATTTAATGTAATTTACTGAATATTGCACTCCCCCTCCACCTTTGTTGAACTCTTTATGGAGAACTGTTGCACTCCTCAACAACAGCTTTGCACCCATGTTCCACATTTTTTACTCAAGTCAAACTTTATGGAAATATTTTTACTAAGTATTGCACTTGCACTGTCCCTCCACTTTTATTGAACTCTTCATGGAGGGATGTTGCACTCCTCAACAATTGGTTTTCACTCATGTTGCAAGTTTTTTACTTGTCAGTCTGTGGAAATATTTTACAATTGCACTGTTCCTCCACATTTGTTGAACCCTTCATAGAGAGATGTTGCACTCCTCAAAAATTGGTTTGCACCCATGTTGCAAGTTTTTTACTGTGGAAATATTTTACAATTGCACTGTTCCTCCACATTTGTTGAACTCTTTACGGAGAATTGTTGCACTTCTCATTAAAACTCCTTTGCACGTATGATGAACTCTGAATGGTGATTATTACTTTTGATTTTGGATTACCGTTGCATGTCTTGTTTTTTATTCCTAAGTTCTATAAATTAGTTGGATTATCGTTGTTTACTCCTATGTTAATTGCTTTGTTGTACACTAAATATACATCTAATGTCTTAGTAGGTATGGCGAATGCCAATAAGAAGATATTGAATTGTTTTTGCTATTAGGGTGGCGAACGGATAGTTAACACCAACGGCACGTTCTTGTACAAGAGTGGGATATGTGCAGCTGTTGTAATTGAAGATGGTATCTCTTTGAATGAATTATTTGAAACGGTTTGTGATGCCCTCAAGACGAGTGTGGAGGATAATTTTTTTTTCTACAACACCAAAAGGGACAAGACAAAGCATATTATATTGAATGACGAAAAGGTGGTTACAATGCTGTTCTGCTTGAATGAAGACGAAGTCGACGTGTTTGTGGAGGAGACGGGACGCACTCTTGACCCTCACCCTCTGTCGGACATTATTCCGCCGGCCAGGTTAGTAGCATAAGATGATTTATGTAATTGAAGTTATCATGTGTTTGACTTGTCGAATTCAGTTAACTAATGGCATTGAATTATTTGAATTTATATGTTTTGTAGGGATTCCAATGTGATTGACAACAATGCTACCTCAATTGTTGGAGGAACAACGACAACTTCTAGTTCCATGCCTATTGGAAGTGCTTGTACCTAAGAGATGGGTTTGGTGCCTTACTTGCCGGAGAATGCAAATGAGGTATTGTGGGGGGAAAGGTCAATTGTTTGAGAGCCCTGACCTTTTCAAACAAGCAGTCACCATCTTTGCGGCCTTGAACAAATTTTCATTCAAGTACTTGGACAATAGTAGATCCTACTATCGAATAGTGTGTGTCGTTAAGGGCTGTCCGTGGAAGGTAACGACAAAGTGTGACATCTTCCTCTGGTATAGGGTAGACACACCCATTCTTAAATTCCAAGGTTCGGTTATCGGGATTAAAGCGGTCGGCCAACTTCATGATAAAATCTCTATGCAGAGTTGCACATTTCAACTCTACAAGTTTATGGAATGGATTACACTTCTTCAGTGCTTTCCTTTGTGATTGCGTCAATTGGGAATTCAACTCCACAACTTGTTATTTACCCAAAAAAACTCCACAACTTGTTTTGAAGAATAATGAGTCCTAAACTTTGTCTATAAGAATAAAAAATAAAGCAGTGTCAGCAATCACGACAACAGGGGACTACAAAACACGTATGAAAGAGTTGGCATGTTTTCGTACCTGCACTTGTTTACTGTCCGTCTTCATCTTCCTTGGACGAGGGGGAAGTTTCTTGCGCTCTTCGACTGCCATTTTGCCATAATTTTTTTTCCAATTCGGTACTTTATCTTGCCAAACTTCTCGAGCTCTGTACATCAACTGTTTAGACAAAGGAGAAAAATTGAGTTACCTAAAGTACAAATAAATGTTACACAAGACTAATGTGAAGATTACAAAATAAATATCATGATTACCACTTCCGGACAAGGGAAGAGTTTTACATATTCTAGTTCCCCCATGGCTTGCTTGACACCCCATCCAAAATCCTTCCTGCATTAAATCAAAAGTCGGGAATTACAAATATGCAATTATGCAATACTAATTATCCATTATCACATGAGAGTTAAATTTTGTTTATGTACTCACATAAAAATAGGAAAACCATTGTCATTATAGTCCTCATCGGGTTCGGAATTTGGTGGACGCTTTTGTGGACGACCGTCGGGGTCTAATTCTATGGCATTTTCTGAAGGGCCGACCTCATCAGGTACAGGTTCTTCATTTTCTGACAACCGTCATGACTTTAGTTCAACTCTCCGAGCGTTTGCCTTAGAAAATGGCATGATTACCTACAATCAAAGGATTAAACTTTTAGAATATAACAACACATGCGCTTAATCACACCATTTAACTAGTCACACACAGTAGAGATCACAATGGCCACATTATGATCTTATATATCCCAAATTTTCAGCTATAAACATACTTTAGTGCGTGACCTAAATTCAGAGTCATTTCAAGCGGATATTAGTCTACAATGAATGGTCTTCAATTACATGCCTATATTAACAAAAGTTGAATCACTGCCTGTTTACTATGAAGAGAAAATTCTGCTCTGTCCATTTTATTCAACTTTTGTTTAAGAGTTTGGTGCACCTGGCAGCCCCTTGAATTGTTTTTGGATTTTATTCAAATTTTTCTTCTTGTGCAGTTATGACAGATCCACAATGCTGAGCAAATGATTATGGATGATATGGAGGTTAATCCTGACAAGTATAAGGATAAAAAAATTGGGGAATTAGCAGAATTAAGTGATGATGACGGTTTTGATGACGAAAATTCTGTTCAACATACTAAAGCATATCACAAGAGAACTTTACTACCAAAAGTGATTCTGATAAGCATCTTCCATGTGGTTTACGACATAAAACCCATCTTTTGTTCATGCCTTTCGCTAACATAGGAGCTCCAACTCTTGGCAGAAAACAAGTGTCAAAGAACTTGATTTTCACAAAACAGAAAGTAACAAGAAACTATGCACAGGGCTTGACATATGCTGCCATATGCACCTAGACAAAGGACAGGCAAAAAATAAGCGACAATATCTTTCTTCTTACCTCATCACAATGCACACAAGAGGAATCATTTGACGTGAACGGTGAATCGATTGCACAAGGTTGGTCGTTCCAAAACCCTCTGTCACTCTCATGTCACACACAATCCATCACATAACTTTCAATGTCTTAATGTCAGTCTAACGCCACACAATCACAGAATTCCTACATCCACGATTCACATCGCACATGGCGTCTAGTACACACACACACACACACACACATATATATATATAGAGAGAGTACCAGTCACCAAAAAATGCGTATTTGTACCACCAATCGGATCTGAACCGACATGTACATTAGGGTTGAGTGAGAACACGAGGTGATGGAAGAGAGGGAGAGACGGGGAGATGAGATCGCAGAACCAGAAGGGTTTTGAGGGTTTTCTCTCAAACGAAGAGGGAAAGTGATTTGGGTTTCGGGGTTTTGGGAACGACTGGGTATTTTTTTGGGCAGGGTACTTCGGTCAAATTCTATTTCGTTTTCCATGCATTTGCAAATGTTTTTCTCCATACCATGTTTTTCTAATTTCCAAAATGTACACCATGCATTTGCCATTACTTGCCCCTAACTCCATTTTAAAGCAATTTTCCCAAAGGAAATTCCTTATTTATTATACTTGGGCTAAAAGTGGAAAAAAGAGACAAGAAAAGGAAATACGAAACCACATATTCCTACACAAGAGAGGAAAAATACAAAAAACACAGCTCCTCTTCTCTGCTGTTTTGTATAACACATCAAAACCCTCCAAAATCGTTACCATTCGAGTCGGTTTCTTTGGCGATCAACTGCGTTTTTTGGTCCAAAAGGGATTGAATTTATTCTCTGTTGGTTCGATTGTTGACACCAAACCGTCTTTATTGGCAGATTCAATTCATTTTGGTCTGTATCTATTTATATTTTGTGGGTTTATGATCGAGTGGGGTTGATTACGATTTTTGGTTTTTTGTCGATAAGTTGGGTTTCAGAAGAAGTGGGTTATTTTTTTTTGAAGTGGTGTTGCTGTGAAAGTGTTATGTTGGACTTTAGGGAGAGTGGTTATTAGGATTAGGGTTAGGGTTAGGGTTAGGGTTTGCATTGATGATCTAGTGGGTTTGATGTGGGATTTTGATTTTGTGGATTGAGTTGGTTTCAGAAGAAGTGGGTTGTGTGTGTGTGTGGGTGTTTTTTTTTTAAACGTTGTTGCTGCAGTAGTGGTATGTTGGACTTTTGGGAAAGTGGGTTATTAGGGTTAGGGTTTGTTGGTGTGTTGGTTTGAGATGGAAGATAATGAGATTGAAGAAGGAGAGGCTTGCTATTTCAAGGATGACTCAAACATTGACCCTGACATAGCTCTCTCTTACATTGTAAGAGTTTTCACTCTATAATTAGGTCTCATTGTGTTTGTTGGTTAAAGAATTGAAGGTTTTTTTAATTGTTGAGTTTAATTTGCAGTGTACAATTTGATGCTGCTAATTACTGGTTTAATAGTCTACGACATTGACCGTGTGAAGCTCTTGCATTCTAGTAGTCTGATAGTGTCTTGTTATATTAAGAAGAAGGTTCAGTTTGTGTTCACTTGGTTAAGAGTATATACAATTGTCTCACAAAGCCGAAGTGATTTTGTCTCGTGACAATGTCACAATTCGGGTGATGGGCAATGGGCAATGTTGCAGCGAAGGTTAAAGAGAGATTTTATTAGAATTTTTTTTGCTTGAACCAAATATGTTAGGGTTTTTTATTTTGGTGAGATTGTGTCAAATAATGGCTTTGGCAAAGGAAATGGCGTAGGGTTAGAGATGCTTCAATCATTTAGGGATTGAGGGTTTTTTCTTGACTGTACTCCCTCCGTCCCATAAAGTTTGGTCCCTATGAAACTATGTGCAATTTTCAAACTAAAAAATAATGTATTTACCAAAATAATTTTTGAATTTTTTTTACACCGTATAAAAGTTCTCGATGAGATCTATCAAACAAGATCCATATTGACTAAAAAATTATTTTCGTAAGCACGTTATTTTTTAGCTTGAAAATTGCACGTAGTTTCGTAGGGACCAAACTTTATGGGACGGAGGGAGTAAAACTTAATGGGACTACAGAATTTGATGCTGCTAATAAATGGTTTTAAGGTCTATTAGTTGTTGGTTTTTTGGCAACTTCTCGATCATAATATCTAAGAGAGCATATAAATATTTTTATTTTGGACAATGTACCTTATCAAGCTTTTGATGTAGTATTCTAGCAGTTGATATGAACTTATTTTAGCGAGTGAAAGAAAACAGAGAGTCAGGAATCCATTCAGATACATCAAATTAGTGTTAAAATTGGTACTTTGGGAAATACAAGCAGAACAAAGTACACACGGGATTGTTTTGTTAAAATATTTAAGGGAATACAGAGAAGTAGAAAAATCAAAGATTGTTGCAATCCTTCGTCAAGTAGTTAACTTTATAATCAGTAATGATGTTGTTATGCTATTTTGTTTTTTTGGTTTGGTTGGTGCATGATGGGTGATGGTTACTCTTACCAGTTGTAATTGTCACATACACAGTTCTGCTTTAATTTGTAGTTTGTTGCCAACAAGTTTTGGTTTCTGTGTCTTAATGCTTACTTTCTGTTTGCTGAAGGATGAGAAGCTTCAGAATGTGTTGGGCCATTTTCAGAAAGATTTTGAAGGTGGGGTTTCGGCGGAGAATTTGGGTAAGTCACCCCTAATGAAACTGTTAATATCACGAAGAGAAGAATAACTTCCTTCCTCTTCGGCATTATGATGGATTGGATTACTTATCTTGGTAGGAGCAAAATTTGGTGGGTATGGTTCATTTTTACCCACTTACCAGCGTTCTCCTTCAGTACGGCCTCAGACAAAGACTCCACAGAGAGTTCAGAATTTCAGTTCACCAAAATCTCCTAATGTTTTGCCCGTGGAGGTATACAGAAAAGTTGCCTTATTGTTTTTTTGAATATGTAAGAAGATCAAACATTTGGAAATTCAAGTTTACATATGCAATGTGGGTTGTGTCACCATGCAGGGTGGTTCCAACAGTTCTACAGCTCCCTCAGATGCAGCCCGGTCTCTGAGGATTGGCAATGCTTCCTCCAGTTTGCCCTCATTGCACAGTGCAAGGGCCCTGCCAGCTTATGTTTCTTCCAAACAAGATTCGTGCTTGTCTTCTGGTCAAGTTAATGAAAAGTTCCCCTTGAAACTTGAACCTGTTTCAAATAAGCCAGCCAAACAAGATTCATGCTTGTCTTCCAGTCGAGTTATTGAAAAGTTCCCCACGAGACATGAATCTATTTCAAATAAGCCAGTTAATCCAACTGAACACAGAACATTGAAGGTTCGAATCAAAGTTGGTTCAGATAACAAAGCTAGAAAAAATGCTGCAATTTATAGTGGCCTTGGGCTTATTTCTCCATCTTCCTCCATGGGGAACAGCCCTAGCCTCGAGGAGGGCGGTGAGATGCCATCTGAATGTCAAATGGCACCAGAAGAATCTCCCAACAGTATACTGCGGGTAAATAATAGTTTGTTATTTGTGCATTTTACTATGGATTTTTTATTTTATTTTTAAAATTCATGAATGTGCGGGGACGTGATTGTTTTCGTTGTTTTATCTTTCTATGTTATTGAACAGGTTATGACATGTTTTCCAGTCCCTGGTGGCTTGCTGCTGTCACCGCTTCACGAACGTTTGCTTTGCTTGGAAAGAAAGGAAAAACTTTCACAAAACAGTGCGCTTGTTCCTGCCGTCAAGTGTGATGAAGAGGATTCTGCGGTGTTGGCAAATGATCCACCTTCTTTTGTGGGGAATAAGAAAGCGCCAAAAGAGAAGAAAACAAAGATTCCGGCGAAGAATCACAATCTGGAGTTATTAAAGCAAGAAGTTCGTGTGGATTTTGATGATAACGAATCCACTATTGAGAAACTAGAAGTAGCGAGAAATCTAGGAAGCGAGGCCCTCGGCTTGAAACAGGGTTTATCTAATAAAATTAAGCTCAAGCCGCTATCCAATTATGTTTGTCATGTTGTGGAAGTCGATAAGGATGCGATAGAAGACAAATCAGCCACTGCCTTAGGTAAGGAGTTTTCGGAATCAATATCTGATCAAGAGGGTGGTGAATATGATAAGGCAGAAGCTAGGAGTACTTCTATTGAGAAGATTTGTGAAAGCAGGTTAAAAACTTCCCTCTTGGATATTTCGACTGATCGTAGGGAAAATGACAAGAGCAGATGTAACAAAGTTTCCGCCCCATTTAATGCTGACGCTGATGTTTCAACGAGCAAGAGAGACTCTAATGTTGGGGCAACGGGTAAGTTGACACTGAAGGTTGGTCAGACAGCTGCGTACTATGAAGAGGATGAAACTAGAAGGCCTCATGGTGTTGGAAAATCTTCAGTTGGGGGCAAAAATAAGTCAAGGGGAAGAAAAAGTAGTGGCAAGCCGAGTTCTGAAGCAGAGGGAAGCTTGATGGGTGAAGTGCATGAAGTGCCAAAAGACAAGAAGAAAGCTGGTAAAATGCACAAGTCGAAAAAGTTACAGAATGACATTCAAAAAGCCCGTGATAACTACAAGGATGTACTGCCCGAAACAAGAATAGAACAGATGAATAACCAGATAAATTCACTGGAGAGGCCTTTTGTTGATAGGGAAAAGGACTCTAATATTCAGGCTGTTGAGAAAAAGCACTATGCGCTCTTGGATAAGCAAAATGAGGTATCTACTTTGAAAAAAGTTGATAACTTGACATCCGAAACTATTTTGAACGAAGCTGCAAATGATGCGCGTCCTTCTGCCGAAGGAGTTACTTCTGAAATGGATCACACTTTAGTGGACCCTTTAGTAATAGAGGAAGATTGGGTATGTTGTGACCGTTGTGAAAAGTGGCGCCTTCTTCCATATGGTACTAAGCCAGATCAACTCCCTGAGAAGTGGTTGTGTAGCATGCTTAATTGGCTGTAAGTTATTTTTTCTAGCAGTTCAGTAGACAAACTATTTTAGCTGGTTGAGCAGATTTATGTGTTTGCAAGACTCTGTATTATTTGCTGTTTTTTAGAAGTCCTCTACATTGTGCAATGTGTATAGACACAGGCAAACTGTCTTTAATTTTTCAAAACATGCACATGCACATTGTTCTTACTGTAAAAGTTCTTTGTAGGAATGGAATGAACCGCTGTGATATCAGTGAGGAAGAGACTACAAATGCTCTCCATGCATTATATCAACTTCCGCTTCCCCAGAGTCAAATTCACCTTCAGAATCATGTTGCTGGAACTGCAGCCAGAGCAGCTGGCCATTTTGACCAAAGCCATCTGAATCTTAGTTCCCATCCCATGCCTAATCCAAGAAAGAAGAAACAGAAATCGAAAGGAACACCTTATGCAGCTATTAATGGTGACAGAGTTCAGATTTCAGGCTCTACAAATGACATCCAACAGGAGGAGATGAAAAGGAGAAGATTAAATGACACGCAACAGCCTATTTTGGAGTCCAAATTGATGAGCAACTCTAATGTTGAGCATTTGAGCAAGTCTGGCAACTACCCTGTGGACAGAATTGTCCATAAACAAAAAGAGAAGCACGCCATAAGTGGTATGTGAGGGATAACCTTCCTTTATATTCCAGCGTGCTCCTTTTTCCTATATTTACCATTGTCATTATGTTTTTTTTACTCAGGTCTATAATTTTCTCTTAAATAGGAGTAGAATATATGTTGGCGGTGGCAGCACTTTTCCAGATCACATTTTGTTTTGAAATGATTACTTCTTCTCTTGTTTATCTTCTTCTTCTTCCCGTTATCTTTTTCTCTCCTTCTCTTCTTTCCATCTATTCTCCTTATAGTGCTTATCTGCAATTGTACTTCTTTGATTATGTAATGCGTTTTTCTGATGGAAAATATTTTACAGGGGATTCCAAGATGAAAACCAAGAGAGAAGCCGATTCTTATGGGTATGAGAGTACAAAGAAAATTAAGGCTGATGTTGCACTTGGTACTTATAAGTCCTGGACTACCGAACACAATGGGAACATTGATAAAATAGCTCAGGGTTTAAAAAGCGGTTTGCCTAGTAAAGCAGTCGTTAAGAGAATCGGGAAACATGATGAAAAAAGTAGCTTCAAGGATGTAAAATCTGTCTGGAATGGAAAAGTACGAATTTCTTCAAAGAAACTTGGAGACTGTGCTCCCATGTCACTGCAAACTGGGTCCTTTGATATAGAAACATTTGACGAAAGAAAAATAGCTCCAAAGAAGAGGAAATTGAAGGATTGGCAGGAAAATCAGAGTTATGATGAGACTCCACGAGACAATGGGAATCATGTCCCTGACAGCAAGGTCTTTCTAAAGGAGTCTAGTGATATGGAATTGGGGAAGGGAAAGAAATGTAGGGTGTCTAGAACAGAGGGGAAGGAGTCGAGCACAAGTAAGGGTGACGCTAAATTAACCACAAAAAATAAGTTGACCAAAATAGTATTGTCAGGTAATAAAGAAAATCCCGTTCAGTGTAGGGAAGAAGTTAGGAAGATTGAGAAGGATCAACAGCGTAGGAAATACAAAATAAAGGTTGCATCTAATAAACCAGCTTCTGATGAAATGGATCTGTTAAAAAGGGATTTGGGATCTGAACAGCTCTCAAGGACGGCCACTTCGAGCTCTTCAAAGGTTTCAGATTCCTGTAAAAGTAGGACCCACTTCCCAGAAGTGAGAGGCTCACCTGTAGAATCAGTTTCCTCATCTCCCATGCGTACTTCCAGCTTAGCACTTGCAAGAAAGGGCACTTTAGGAAATGATGCTGTGAGGAGTGGTGATTTTCATGGGATGGATAGTCCTAGGAAATCCTTTGATGGGGAAGCTAATGTTGAGAGCAATCGATCTGGGACTGCAAGGAGGGGAAAAGTCTCTGGTGTCTTTCATTCAGAGTCTCTTGGATTTCCCATGCTAGATTTTCGGGAAAACAATGCTAGTCAAGAGTTCAGTGAAAAATGTAAATCAACTGTTGGACATTCTCCTGAGTTTCGGAATGGCCATTTGGCTAACAGTGATGCTGTTAAGTTGGAGAATCCATTTCCTGGTGATCTGCAGGCTTCTGATAATTTCGGCACTCAGGATAGAGCGAACATGAATTATGACGAAGCTGCTATTGCTCGTGGGAAATCCACGAAGGGTTCCTCTCTGCTGCCCAAGGATATCAACCGAACTTCTGCTAAGGATTTTCAAAGGGTTAAGGTGAAGGTATGTGATCCACCAAGGGAGATGGAACCATTGAATCTGAAACACGGTCTGAAGGATGAGGTAGAGACTGGAGTACAGAATGTTGCCTTGCTCCATGAAGGATTGAGTGATTTCAATCGTAGGATTAAACCTGTAAATCATGAGAGAAGTGGCATAAGGGGTTCTGATGGTGAAGATGCAAAGAGAAGTGATCCATCCCAAGTGGAGTTAAGGGGTGGGAATTCGCAAGTATTCCAACCTCATGCTCCCAAACAAGGAAATGCTTTCGATGTAATTCCAGTTGGTATTTCTAAGGATGTGCCAAGTACTCTTAGAAAGGATGTCTCCAGTCACCTTGCTAGTAATGCCTTGAAAGAAGCTGAAGATCTCAGATGTGTTGCCGATCGTTTGAAGGTTCTTCAAGATTGCTCTTCATCTCACATATTCTTCTTTTAGAAGATTGATACGCTGGCTCATACTTTTTATCCTCTTCTCTTGACGTGAATTCATCTCCTTTTGCAGGACTCTGAGTTTGTTTTTGAATGCAATGAGGCGTACTTCCAAGCTGCCTTGAAGTTTCTTCACGGTGCTTCACTTCTAGAAAACTGCAGTGGTGATATTGTTAAAAATGCGGAGATGTCTCCTATGCAAATCTACAGCAGATGTGCCAAATACTGCGGGTAAGTGATGCTTTGCTTCCTTTCCTTCACTGCATGACCTGAACTTCCATTCTCGTGCTATGTTGATATGTTCAAACCTTTGTGTTTTGGTTTTGGCCACTAGGTTAGTTTTTTCAGCCTCCTCTGTCAAGAGAGTTGGATTCCTAGTTTTCGTTGGGAAAAGTGGGTTTTTGGCAATGGTTTCGAAGTTGTACGAGAAGTTTTAGGTTTAGTTAGTTTATTGATTACATCATTGATTCAAGGGATAGTATTCTACATCCTAAAGAAAGTGAAGCTAGCCAACTGTCTGAAGTGTGCATATCGGCCTCAATCAACAAATTTCTTAAGTGTGCATTTTCAGACTGATTGATAAGTAAGTTTATGGAATGGAAGGCATTCCTCATAGATGCCATCTTTTGGGTTTCTTGTGTTTTATGTGAACTTTTCAATTAGACACGTGATTCTTCTTTACTTGCAGATCACCATTTGTACTGACTTATCAATTAGTTCCTGTCTTTCATTATGAAATTCTTAAACAGGGTATAAGAGCAGATAATTGTATTTTTTTCTTATGTCTGTGTCTTTGTATGTGAGAGTATTTTATTTACTTATTGTTTCACTTTGAGTTACCTTTTTGTGCTCTCAGTGTTGTATTGTTACTACCAATCAAAAGGAGAGAAAAAGTCATCTCATTAGTCATTAATATGAAAAGTCCAGTTTTCTCTGAACCTTCATTGTGTAATTGATCTACTTGAAATTCGATGTCTAGTCCAAATCTACAATTTCTTTTTCTACCCAGTACCAAATATATTTTTGTTGAGGGGATTTGAGGGTTTCCTTCATGATGAACTTGTTTAAACTTGCAGAGACTGTGCCCTTGAATATGAGAAGCGCCGAGAAATGGCCGCTGCTGCATTGGCCTACAAATGCATGGAGGTAGCATACATGAGGATAGTTTATTGCAAAAATTCCAGTACGAATAGAGATCGGCATGATTTGCAAACAAGTTTACAAATGGTTCCTCAAGGTATAAATAAACTTTTTGCAGAATATTTATGAGTTTTCCGTTTGATTTTAGTAGCTGGGTTGCTAAAATCAAACCATGATTTTAGCACCTGGTGATCAACCATGATTTTAGCACTTGGTGAACTCATTTGCTAAAATCAGGGTTGATTTTAGCAACTGGGTTGCTAAAATCATTTGAAAAACTTATTAGGCATACATGAAATAATTATTCTTCCTTTGTAGTGGCCTATTCCCTCACTCAGTCACTGTCTAGTGTTTTCCACTATGCACAAACCAGGGGGTTTATATGTATGTTTGGTCTTCCTTTGGTTCAAGTACAAAGCAATACATCCATTATACATTTGGAACTATTTTAGCTGGTATTATTGGAGATTTTTTGTTGTTTGATTCTTGAACAGAAATGCATCATCTCATCTTTTTGTGTACGCTTGAAATGCATTAATTTGTTTTCCAACAATTGGAAACAG
This sequence comes from Vaccinium vitis-idaea, assembly GCA_963854785.1. Taxonomy (NCBI): domain Eukaryota; kingdom Viridiplantae; phylum Streptophyta; class Magnoliopsida; order Ericales; family Ericaceae; genus Vaccinium; species Vaccinium vitis-idaea. The sequence goes on along the minus strand of OY978218.1, from coordinate 3,366,076 downwards.
CTTTTGCCTTTTACTCATGGTATCGGTTTCTTTTATAATATCTGCTGCCACTTCTGGAATTTTGATCACAATTAGTTTTTAATTAATTTGTCTCTAATCCAATATATGTAGCTTTAGAAATAACCGGATTACGTTGTTGTAAACTTCTAAATGTGGCGCCGGGTCTTTACTTCTTTATTAATTCGTTCACAATGAGTAACATAACAAGTTACAGCTTGAGTGCGCATTGAGGAAATATTGGGTTTTAATGATCCTTTGTCCTGTAAAGGGCAAAAATATAAAATCTGATCCTGCCTCTGGGCATGATCAAGGGGAATAAAGAGTTTCCTAAATGGCCGATATTTCTTGAACTTTATTCACATAACCCCAGATGCAAGTGTAGAGAAATTACCTGAACACAAATGAAACAACTTACAATATTTTGGAGAATGGAAATTTAAATGACGTGGGCCATTTTAGCTGGTTGCGTGGAAATTTGAGGTAATTTTCTGTGACTAATTGAATTGTTTATGGAATATGATACAATACTCTGTTTTTTTGCTTTTTGTTTTAGTGAATTTGATAATTTGAAGAAGAAAAAAAACACCGTTTATGTCTTTCTGCTTTACTTTACATGATTTGAGGAGAAAATATAACAAGTTATTGTGATTGCCTTCGTCTTGGAAGCATAAGGTGCAATAAGCATTGAGAGTACGTATGAAGGTTATCTGCTATCTACCAGTTCCTATTTTTGTATTTCATGTGAACATATAACCCGGTTTTAGGTTACTGCTTGGAGACTTTGTTTGTCCTCTTTCTAGGAATATGGATCTTGATGTAACTTTACGAGAGACTTTAGGCTCATGGATTGGCATGTATTATCCCTTATTCTGCCCCATATGGTCTCAGAGTAAGCAAGCGTTATACCTTGCTACCCCCTCCCTTTTACCTTTATGTGAGGAACGAGGACGAGCGTATATAAGATTACTTGTGCTTTGGATGTCACTTAGATTTTTGACGGAAACGATGTGGGTGAATAATGTTCTTGTATATGTAACTTTTTATCAATTGCTTAGGTGAATCGCCGTCATCTTCTGTATCGGATGTTGACAACTTGAACAATCAAGCAATGGTGGATAAGAGTGCGATTTCCAAAGGCGTTGTTCCTCATGCTGGAAACCATGCCATTGTTACTCACAACCAACTCAACTTTGTTCGATTGCTTGACTTTGTAAGTAGATTAGTATGCAACAAGGCTTAATTTATTTTTGCTTATTTGAGGAAAGGATAATCCTTAATTGCCAGATATGATATGTACTGTCATATGTTTGTCATTCAGACTGAAGTTATAGCATTCCATGTTGCTAGAAGGTTATTTGACTAAAGTTCTGGTAGAAATCATAGCATGTACTGCCTCATTGTTCTGGTAGAACTCATAGCATGTACTGCCTCATTTATGTTTTTGAAAACTCGGATATGACCACATACTTCGTTTCTCAACATAATTGAGCTGGTAGAGTGGACTGGTTGTTTCATTTGAGTTTACTAATATGATAGGTGGTCTTACCATGAGATAATTTGTGCCAAAATCCGTTTTGTTGTGCGATAATTGTGTGCCCGAATCTGTTCCTTGCAACCATGTTTTTTCATTGGATATGACACGTGAGAATGAACATTTGAGCATTTGATCGTTTTGCAGACAAAGGATGTATATTCTGCAATGGAGGCCTCCAGGAAATGCCAGACTGCTTTTGCAGCTGCTAACGTACTCCTGGAAGAGGCTCACAATAAGGAGGGTATTGTTTCTGTTAAGAGGGTCATTGACTTCAGCTTCCAAGATATAGAGGAACTAATACGTTTGGTACGGCATGCAATTGGAGCCATCAGCTGTCAAGGTTTAGGTGGCAGTAAAGATTAAGAGAACTTGTACATGAGATATGCTTCTTTTTTCTATTTGCTTACTGAGCTAGCATGAGGATGAGGGGGAAAAGGACGGTCAGATTCACTTGGAATGATGTGAAGAGACGGGACAATAACAGTTTATTACCTTGCTGTACATGTGTACAAAAAGAGATTGATTTGCAATTTTTGTAACGTGTTAGTGAAATTTGCATCCTGTTTTTGATGTGACATTAGCATAATGTGCTCACCCTTGCATTGAGGGTTTGAGAAGAGAGCATATTACGGTTTAGTTATTCAGCAACAAGATTTGGAGGCTGTGGGAGAGTGCAGTTTAGAATATTATAGAAGTTCCATCACTTAGGAGCTAGAGAAATACAGTATTACAGAGATTAAGCATCTATAGTTGACACCTATGAGATGATTTGGGTTCAGATATAGATATTACTTATCCGTTCAAATGAACGACTTCCTCTTTAGGTACCATTTTATTTTGCTCTTTTTGAATGGAATAAAAGCCAAGTTCGTGGGGGAGGTTCTCCTGTATTTATTTCTAACATTATTGTGCTGTGCTTCCTCATTTGTCTTGAAATTTGTTTGACACCCTGCAGCTCGTTCACTTGATTTGAAAAAGGATTTAAGTCTGAGAAATAGAGCTTTGTCAGATGTCGCGATTTCTGGTATGTATTATTCTTTTGTTATCTGGCGGAATACGTGATAGTGATTATTTGGGAGGGATAACCAACTTCTGCGAAGTATTTTCCCTTGTAGTAGTAGAGAGGATACCAGTTTTCTGTTCTTAATTTACCGTGCGTTATTTTGATAATTTCTGTGCAAGTTGATCAATGATATCTTCTTTTTTCTATTGGTTGAAAGCTTGGATATCCACGATGGTCAGACTTGTTCCCTTAAAGGAAGTTACAGCAAGAACTAGGAAATGTTCAGATCAGCAATGACTGATACAAGGAAATTTGGGCTCACTGTGAATAAACTTCTTTGTCCATGGTTGACGCAGTTTTCACCCTCTGCATTTTGGTCCTGCTTGTATGTCTGGGTTTGGGAATGGAGTCAATGGACTATAAATCCAAGGGAACCATCTGTCCTGGGCTTGGTTGAAATTTTGGCAGTTCGGATTTAAAATCCCACGAAAACATGCTATGTACAGTTTTGTGGTGGATGTGGTACTATTAATCCCATTACTCAGTCCAATGGGATTCCATAATCTTTGGGATTGTGCATCCCTTCACTATTTGTCCGGTCAAACAAGCATGACCTTTTAGAATTTAATCATGTTGTGCTTTTTGTTGTTTATATTTGGTTAGTTTCACTCCCTAGCATCTGTTCTGGAATTCAGCTCTGAGTCAGTTTCAAGGTTGAATCAGCACATCGAGAAACTTCTGCAGCTCATTCTCTATGTCTCTGCTGGGACTGGCCAGTCTCATTTGTTATACCTTTATCCTTCTCGCTTTTTCCGTTCTCATATATTACGCGTTTGAAATAGTTGCAATCAGTGATCTTGATGGACATGCTGTCAAACCTTTTAAGTGATAAAGTTTGTCATAAGTTACCTAGTTTATTTCTTGGATAAAATGTTATCTAGCCCTGTGTCTACGTGCCTCTTCTTCTTTTATAGAATATTTTCACCGCCACTAATACCATCAAAATTATTGCAGGAGCATACTAAATCTGGTATCTGTGTGTTGGGAGATGACAGCTGGAGCGTGGGGATTTTTGCGGCTTCTGGACAGAAGCTACTAGTAATGTTGAATTAGTTCAGGAGCATTCATCTGGTATTTGCTTGTCGGGAGATGACGGCTGGATGTTGGATTCTTGCGGCATGCGACAGAATCTATGTTTTGTTTTTTGGGTTTTGCTGCCTGTCTGTGAGTAAAATGGGTGTCTTCTCTTCAGGAGTGTTTTGCTCTTCCAAGTGCAGTCTATTTGCTCAACATCAAACAGTTGCAAGTTTGGCTAGTGGAAAAATGGAAAGGCAGACCAAATTTGATGTTTCAGAAAATCGATATTCGGACCCCATGTAATGTGCATTTTCTTTAGGCTATTTTTTCCATCGGATTTGTTGAAATGAAGGAAAGCGAAATCACTTGTTCATCTCATTTTGTAAATAAGCAACCACAAGGAAATACTTGCTCTTTTCTTTCTCAGTTTCTTGAGCCTACTGTACAAAAGAAAGGAATTTTGCTTCTTTTCCTATGTTTTTCCTCTTTGCACTTTTTTCCTCTACGAACCTGAGAACTTTGGGGACTTGGGAGGATGGGTTGGAGGGGCCTGCTTGAGGTGCCAATTACAGATACATGAGACAGAAATGATTATGGCAAATCACGAGAAAGAATCGCAATGAAAAAGGAGAATACGATGAGCCGACTATGTTCGTCACTCTAAAATAAAGACCCAGTATTATTATACTCTCTCCGTCCCTTTTCAAGTATGTTGTTTCGTAAATTTAACTTATTAAAGAAACATTATCATTACATCTTTCACATCAATTTTTACCTCCACTTTGCACATTAACTTTTACCTCCACTTTCTAAAATTATCTTCCACTTTTACACATTAACTCTTTACCTACTAACTTTTCAAAACACACTTATTAAGGGCCAACCCAAAATGGAAATGTCGACACTAAAAAAAGGGATGGAGGGAGTACAAAATACGGTTGTTATATAGGGTTACAAGAATAATCGGGACTGGATTCAAGATATAATTATTCATTGCTACCGGAGCACGGCCACAACTTGGGACCCTCCAATACCACACATTCTCATGGGGTTTCATGACTAAGTGTGTGGATCTCACATAAATATGTGGTCTGGAATCATCTGGATTCCAGATTCGAATCCAAATGACAGATTACTATCACAAGAATATCACCAGAAGTCCCTGCAAGTGCAAGAACCATCTTTGAAATGATGAAATCTATTCACATCTCTAACAACAAAATCTCTCTCAACTATCTCACTAATAAGCTTGAAAGCCTCATGACAGTCCCTACACATCCTCAAGTTCTTCATCACTCTAATAGTCACTCCTTTAGGTACACTCAACAACCCAAATCCCAAAGCCAATCTCTCACTGTGGAGACCTACCATTTCCTCTTTGGTTTCCTCTTCCACATCAACAAACACAAGCCCATTGCTCCCTCCCACATACCCCCTTTCCTTCATTCTCCCCTCCAACTTCCTCAACAAACTCACCACCTCACTTCCTCGCGGACACGAATCAACATCTCCCGCGTAGAAAACGTACGTATAGTCTTTGATCTCGACCCAACTACACCCCGGTTCTTTGGAAACTCCATTCCGCTTCATTTCGGAGCGAGTGCTATGAACATTGTCCCACCTTCCGGCCAATGCATACGTGTTTGACATGGTAACATATGCGGCTGCTACTTGTTGGTTTGATTCAATAAGCCATTTACTGGCTTCAACAGCAATGTCCACCCTCCCTTGAAGCCTACTAGTCGAAAGAAGAGTCCCCCACAATAAAGCCCCTTCATCCGGTTTCACTTCAATAGACTTTGCTATCCTATAAGCCTCATCAAGCCTACCGATTCTTCCCAGCATATCAACAACACAAGTATAATGCTTGGTGTTGGGAACTACCCCGTACTTGTGATACATGGAGTTCAGGTATTCAAGACCTTCATCAACAAGACCCGAATGACTACACGCGTGTAGTATACCGATGAAGGTGACTTCATTAGGACTTACTCCTCTATCCATCATTTCTTGAAAGAGTTCAAAAGATAACTTAACTAGACCGTATTTTGCAGCTCCCACAATCATTGAAGTGTAGGGAATTACAGATGGGTTCTTCATTTTGTTGAAGATCCTGTTCGAATAATCAAGACACCCGCAATTTGCATACATATCAAGAAGTGCAGTCGCGACCACATCATTTGAATCGTTCCTACTTCGAATCACAGCTCCGTGTGTTACTTTCCCCGTCACCAACCTGCCCAAACTTGCACAAGCATTAATAACACTACACAGCATAAAATGATTTGGCCTAGTGCTCAAACTGTTGAATTCTCTAAACAGTTCAAGGGCATCGTGGCCCATTGCATTTTGAGCATATGCTGTGATCATTGAAGTCCAAGAAACAATATTTCTTTCTCCCATTAAATCAAAAACCCGTTTCGCTTCATCAACGTCGTTGGATTTTCCATACATATCAATCAGTGTAGACGACACCACAAGGTTAGATTGCAACCCAAAAATCTCAACTTGGGCATGGACTTGTTTCCCCATTTTAAGGTCAGCGATCATCGAACAAGCATTAACAACTGTTGCGAACGTGAAAACATTGGGCACGACCGGACTCCAAGCCATACACCCAAATAGCCAAAGAGCTGTTTTGGGTTGGCCGGTGTTGATATAACTGGCCATGAGGGAAGTCCATGAGACGACATTTGGTTCAGGCATTTCGTCGAACAGTTGGTGTGCATCTTGAATTCTTTTAAGCCTAACGTAGCCATTCATGAGGTGGTTTATAGTAAATGTATCATTTGAAAACCCTAGTTTTTGGACCTTGGTGTGGGTGGAGGTTAGGGAAATGGGATCTTTACAGTCTTGAAGTTGTTCGACGATCTGGGTTTTGGAATGGAAGAATGGCGGTTGGTTTTGGCGGGAGAGGAAGGAGGACGCGAAGGCAGAGTGGAGATTTCTGTTTAACGGTTTATTCATTAGTAACAAAGTGAGTTAGAGAGTTGGGATATGTTGGTTTAACATTCTGAACCCAAGTCACAATCCTTCTCCCTCGCTCTACGCTTTCACTCTCAATTCTTGTTTTATGTTTCCGCACTCAATTCTCACTATTGTGAATTCTTGTATTGTTCTCACTTCTCAGAAAACGCTATCATGCTCTCGGTCCAGCTTTCGCTTGCGCTCACGCACGCACAATATGTGACTTCGGTCCTATGAATATATGAAAATCTACTTAAAAATCAATAAAAAAAACAATGAAAAGCTAAATAAGTAATTGAACTAAAAGTCTGTTTGGCTATTGGATTAAAGTCATTAAACCATAAAATTGTCCATTATTTTACTTGACCAGTTTACTTTTATTTCAATAAAAGTTAGAGTATAAAATAAGACAAGCATCTGCCAAGCAACGGATACAAGATGGATTTTCCAGGGTGTGTGAACTTCCTTATATATTCAGCCACATGTTGCAAGCGCGCGTGAAAGGATTTTTTGGCTTCGGTCATTCTTCTATGAAATATCGATTCTATCAATCATTCCATTTCAGAATTGAGTTCCCCCTAACTTTTGGTTGCTATTTATTTCGGGTCCTAAAATTTGGATTAGAGTGTCCAATTTTGCTCATTTTGTTGATCCTTCTGAGCCTACTTTGACGAACTAAACTGTTCAATACATGATCTCTATAAATATATACTACTAGTATCTTCTACAAAAGAAAAAATAAAAGTTTTTGTTTTTTTAGTGGAAGAGTAATAAAAGTTTATGATTTGGTAGATCTTCCATATTAATTCGCTATAATAACAAAACCTAATGTCAGTCCATTTTAGCTGACGAAGTCTGGCAAGTGGAAGTACCACAGACGTTATTCAAATGGAGATAGGTGCACAAATATGGTAAGGGGTCCAGAGGAGGGGAGGCCCCCCCCTCCCTAAATGCGATCCCTTGTTTTAGAGGGACCCTAAAATGCCCTACAATGAAAGGGCAGTGGGAATGGCTTTTCAATCAAAGAGAGGAGCTCTTGGAGACTATTGGAATTGGACCCCTTTTTTCGTTTATTTAGGAAGAGTAAGAATTTTATTGACAATAAAGATTTCAACCCATTATGTGCATCTAATACAACTGGAAAAATTCTATTGCACACGAGCGAGACAAATAACACATCAATATAACAAATGAAGGATACACCAATGATAAACTGATCGACTCTGAGATGGGAGAAGTGCATGCAAGTTTTGAATGAACAACTATCAAAATAATTCCACTATTGACGAGACTTCAAACATAAATATACTAATACCAACTAAGTGACTCTGCCACTCTGGCACTCCATGTAGATGGTACAAAAACTAACATCACCCTGTAGTTCCACTTTTTTAGTTGTGTCCTCAAAATTTGTGTTGATAGTCCAACTCAAATACTAATTGCAACTTCTTCATTTTTTATAACTTAGTTTTCAGTTGAAAGAATCAACTAATTCAAGAAACCAAATTGAGGGACATTAGCATAGAGCCAATTTAAGTTGGGTCAAAGTCTCATGTGAACTAGCTCAACACAAAACTTAATAGGACGCTGGTAGGAGTCGAATTCCAAACAAACGCCTTCCGAGGCTCTCGTTGTTGATATCAACTAAATACGAAGAGATAAATGTCATATATAATAGACAAGGCTTTTCCTTAACGGGAAATGCTAATAAACACCCATTGGTTGGTGAATAAGAGAGGGAAAAAAAAAAAAAAAACAGTTTCTGATTCACTTTTAACACTTTTCAAGGCACAAAGAATGACGTTCAAACAAATTGCTTTAGAGAAAATTGAGGAATTAGCAAATAATTGCAAGTTCTTGACAACAAAACTAGTGGCTCAATTGCAGCTTGGTGGAACCGTGGAAGTACAAATCATTGTTCAAACCTGAATATATAGGGATCTCGTCTTTGATGCCAAAAAAAGAAGAAAACTTATGTTGGTGGCCAACAAAATTTGTGCTCCTACTATGTTAGTGTTGATGGTGGGCTTGTTTGTTCATATTTGGAATTTTCAAGCTCTGAATGCCGTCAGGCGTCAGCTTTGTTCAACTCAATTTATCACTCTTGATTGTGGTACTTGTTTTATATTCTCAACTTTTTTCTTTTTGTTTTTTTGGGTTTAGCAATCAGAGTATCCGGGCCAGCTTGCACGCACCTCGACTAATCACCTTTCGGTCCGGTCAAAGGCAGACCATCCATGCCAGGACTAGGGAATTCACAAAAGAAGCTCCTGCGACCGTGTCCCAAGAAATTGACAAATTTCGAACGCAGGATATTTGGGTTTACAACTCATCCCTATTACCACTTGAGTTGTGGTTTTTAGGTTTTTATATTCTCAACTTGATTCATTTTTATTTTTTTTTGAACTGTCAACTTGATTCATTTTTTTTTTTTTTTTGAACTGTCAACTTGATTCATTTGACATGCATGGTGACGACTTCCACTAATTTAGTTACTCTTTGTTTCTGGGAATTACATTTGCTTCATTCCTTTCCATTCACTTTTTCTTTTCTATCCCACTTTCAAGATTTTCAATTCAATCCTTTTTATATACATTATTAGCCCATTTCCTAACAACTTAAATTTTTAGGACCACTGGTAACTTGGCAATAAGTACTTAAACTTACAAAAGATAATGAACCACCAATATGGCATTTAACTTCAACTTTAATTGACCTCCACTAGTAGACGGTGATTTTGATCCTAAAATTTTTTTATCAACAAAAAATTTATTAATCCTTGAAAACAAATTACAAAGATTAAACGGGCCCGAGACTAAAAAAGTCAAGGACCGTGACAAGGGAAAAAAAACAAGACATTAATGGATTGGGGGGCCTGTAGCGAGTAAGCTCACTACATTCCTGCACGGTAATCAACGGTTCCGATTAAATGCAATTATCCTACATGTAAGACACTTATCTTTTATATAAGATAACCCGGACCGTTGATTGCCGAATAGACGGCTGTGATTGCTCACTACAGGCGCCCAACCCCGACATTAATAAAGGGAAAGATGCCATAAATAAAAACAAAGAGGAAAAAGTAACTGATAATATTCAAGATCACTTTGTAGGATTTTGAGGTGGTGGTTGTGTTCTCAGACACTTTCTGAGCAAGACCAATGTATGTAAGTACTCAGTCCACATGTTCTGCAGTGGTGCTGAAGGCCCTGCTAAGTAGCTTTGCTACAATAGTTGAAGAAAGGGAGGGAGAAAGGACAAGGGGGTGAGATGACAATATCTCACTAGATTTGGTCTGCAAAAATGGAGACACTGCAGTGTAATTCAGAATGGCCCCTAATAATATTGTCAACTTACACCCCACAAGAGACAACCATACGTAATTTAGATTCCCAGTGCCTCCATGATTCTTCTTCCTCAGTCACTTTGCATACTCTTAGATACCCATGATGCATGCGTAATTGGAGTACTTTTTTTTTTTAACCAGCTAATCCCAATCAACTCAAGAACCCACCCGACTTGGAATGTCCGGACTTAAGCCAGTGCTGACCTAGTCGGGAGGAAATATTAATCTATCACTACCTCTCAGGCTCTGTCACCAGACCTCCACCAAAGTGCAAATGAAAGTGGAGCATCCTCATTCCTCTTCCACTCATCTGGTCCCAAGCAGGGCCGACCCAAAATATTTGGGTGCCCTAGGCCTAATCCTGAAGTGGTGTCCTATATTTCTTTATAACTAAATAACAAAAGCAGAATTAGTTGTTTATATAATTATTTTAGTCCCTATTAAACAGCAAAGGGTGGAGCTGGTTCGTCAAGAAGAAGCGGCTCAACGCGGGCGATGTCGTATTATTCCTGCACCACCAGCTTTTCATTAAATGGAGGCGGCAAGGAGTGGCTTTGGTGGCGGTGGTGGGTCAATCACCCGTTAATGTTGCCATGTGGGCACTAGCTGCGCTACATGTACCTTTCAATGGTCACATGACAACCCGAAAAAGATTTCTTATAATTAAAATACATGTCAAAATTTTAGGTTAGTTCTCTTTTGAACACTTAGTCCAAATATGAAATGAACAAGAACATATCTTTAAAGGATCCTTGTAAACTTATTCGCTACATAATTTTCTAAAAAAAAATGAGTGTATTTATCCTCCGATTTTATTGGGCCACCAAATAGGCTTTTGATTTGTAATTTGTATCGTTGGGCTTCAACAATAACAATTTTCAAGAGCCGAAAAACTTAATTAGATCACTTGTTTCGACTTCGAAAGACTTCTACTCAGTATAAATTAAAAATTATTGGAGTGTCCTTTTTTTTAGACTATTTTTTTGATGCCCTAGGCCTCTTGGGCAAGGCCCAAGTGCAGAACTCAAGACTGATGGGAGAGGAGCAACCTTATGTTGACTGTTCTAACCACTTGAATGACTACTACCTAGGTGGTCTGGCATCCACTCAAGTAGATATACAGTAGGGTATGTGGTGATCAAAAAAAAAAAAAAAAGAGAGTAAGAAAAAAATGTATGCTTGTGTTATGAAACAATTTGAAAAACAAACAAATGAAGGCTGAACCACCACTCGGGTCTCGTTTACTTTCTGAATTCTTAAATGGAGAATGCTACTTTTTGATGTTGAATGGTGAGAACAACTCAAGTGGCACATCACTATATCAAATCAGTTTGTAAGAAAAAATTGTATGTTTCACATTACTCTACTATCACCAAGACAGTTGGACACGTGGCCGTGTCGCAATACAAGTGGTGCGAGATCTTAAGTTCGAGTTAATAGAGCAACATCGATGCTCCTTAGTAATCTAACTAAATAACTCGCTCGCTCAGTAACATCTTACCTTTGACATGGGCACCCCGTTAGGGGACATTGGAATTAATCTCGCAGGATTAGTCGAGATACGCGAATTCTGACATGTACACCTAGTTATAAAAAAACAAAAACAAAATATCCTACCTTTGACAAAAGAAAAGAAAAACATTATTCTACTATGTCAGCATTTCAAATAGCTAAGCAATAATTGGATACAATACCCAGATCCAAAAAAAAAAAAAAAAAAAAAAGCATACAAGACAATAAGGATGTTAAAAATTCCTAGAAAATATCAAGTCTAAGCAAGTGCTCTTATGGCACTTGTTTCCATATTCTAACCAAACAAGTGAGAAAAGTGAACTAATTTGGCCCCACTTCCACATTCAACACATACCTTAAAGTCACACCAAGGTGCATGATAAAACACTTTTTTCCCCTATAAATGCAGACCAAGTATTCCCACCAAAAACCATAGCTACAAAAAACCAGAGCATTCTCAATTTCAGGCTAAACTTGTTAGCACCAAAAACTCCATTTCCATGGCTCCAGTTCCTCTCTCCCCTATCAATGTCGGGCACATCGACGATGTCCAGGAACTGAGGAAGTTCAAACCCACAAAAATTCCCGAAAGATTCGTTCGTGACGAGACCGAAAGGCCTTCGCTTTCCACAGCCAATCTTTCTTCAGCTTGTAAAACCATACCTGTGGTTGATTTGTCAAAACTTGTTAAAGGGAGCAAAGATGAACGCCGGGAGGAAATTTCAAAGCTTGCAGCCTCTTGTGAAGAATGGGGATTTTTTCAGGTAAGGGGATATCCATTTTCTCCATGTTAGAACTTAAGCTTTTGGCAAAGTAGTCTTTCCTTGGGACTTAGAGGTTTGATTCCACCTAAGGTCTCCGGTTCGATTCCCCTTATTAGCAAAACTGTTGGGGCCACTGTGGGTTATGCCCCGTCATTACCTCCAGGGCCTGGAATTGTTACTCTTTAAAGAAACATATCCATCATTTTGGATTACATTTTCGAAATTGCCACCTTATGAGGCAGTGACAATTTTGGAGTTATAAGCCCAATTGATGGGTACTTTGTCTTTGTTACGAAAAGATGACACATTATCACATGTTTTTGTTGAACAAGCAATAATTTCATTTTAAAACCCCGGAGACATTACAAATACTTCATTACATCATACATGAAGGAACCAAAACTACTATAATCTAGACAAGAGCACATTCTAAACACGAGCACGTGCACTAGCAGGCTCTACAACACATTATCACATTTAATTGTTGCTGGATATTGGATTTGATAGGTGATAAACCATGGGATTGATCTGGATTTGCTTGAGCGCATAGAAAAAGTGGGGGAAGATTTCTTTATGCTGCCATTGGAGGAGAAACAAAAGTATCAAATGGCACCAGGGACAGTCCAGGGATATGGGCAGGCTTTTGTTTTCTCAGAGGACCAGAAGTTGGATTGGTGCAACATGTTTGCACTTGGAGTTGAGCCCCACTTCATCAGAGTCCCAAAACTTTGGCCAACCAAGCCCTCCAAGTTTAGGTAAAATGACAACAATACCCATGATGGGTTTGTCCACAACCTTTTGGTTTTGTTTTCTGTTCTCTGTTTTCCAAAACAAAAACAATAAAGATTTTCAAAACAGTTTTAGGGTGAGTTTCCCCCTGGTATTTTTTGGGTATCTTTTTACTTTTTGTAATTTTTTGTTTAGCTTTTCGTCGTACTTTTTGAGATTAATCATTCGTCTCTACAAAAGGAATCATAAAAGTAAGGAAATGAAAACCAAAGTTGAAAAAATTCATATAAGGCGACACTATATATATAAAAATACTAGTTGTTTGGTATTTTTCATCTTTAGTGAACCTTTTTTTTTGGTCATAATATTTTTTTTACCTTTTAGACTCCTCTCGTCGAGAAGGACTATTAATCTATAAAATAAAACGTGAGTAAAATAAAATTTCAGAAAAAATGAACAAAAATACCAAAAATTTAGGGGAAATTCATTGCTCCTAGTTGATTTTAGTTCTTGCAAATTAAAAAATAGTTTGCAGAAACAGTTTGCCCAAACACAGAAATCAGACAATGGAAAACGGCACCAGACAATCCTAAAACCTTGGACAACCAAGTCACCAATGTTAGATAAATGGCAGCACTATGATGACAGCATTCACATATTTTAATGAAAAGTTCAAAAACACTTATTTCTGTCTCTATTTTTTCTAAAAATAATTTTCAGAAGTAGTATACCTGTATTTTCTACAAACCAAAACATAGAAAATTGAAAGGAAAAACGATACTACTCATCCACTATTTCATGTTTTAAATTTTTTTTTTTTTGCAATTTATGTGTCTTGCAGTGCAACAGTGGAGGAATATTCAAGGGAAATAAGGAAACTATGCCAAAAGTTGCTTAGTTTTATAGCAATGAGCCTTGGTCTAGATAAGGACACTTTTGAGGAAATGTTTGGGGTGGCTGTCCAAGCTGTGAGGATGAACTACTATCCACCATGCCCTAGACCTGACCTGGTTTTAGGGCTAAGTCCCCATTCAGATGGAAGTGCCCTAACAGTGTTGCAACAAGGAAAGGGCAGCTCAGTGGGCCTCCAAATACTCAAAGACAACACATGGGTCCCAGTTCAGCCTGTTCCAAATGGTCTTGTAATCAACATTGGTGATACCATAGAAGTAAGAAAAATGTGTCTTTCTTTTGAGTGAATTACATCTATACCCTTGCACTTTCTGTCCACTTTCACTTTGGTCCTTACACTTCTGGTTTGTGGGAGTCAAAGCCATGCAATTCTGGTCAAGTTGGAACATTAACCTCCGATGATAGCTACTCAGTATGTAAATGAAAATTTATCCTGTGACAATTAGGTGATTCAAAAACCTGTTTGACTAAAGGTTTGTGTGGAGAAAAAATTGAAGAATTAAATTTGTGCTGTATTAGTTCATTGGACAGCCGGTTTTCGTATTCAAAGTGAATTTAGTGGAGGCCATGGATAGAGGGTATGTAGACATTATTGTAGCTTGACCAAAAGTGCAAGTATTTTCACTGCCACAATAAAAAGCAGAGGGACCAAAGTGGAGATTGAGTCAAAGTGCAGGGTTGATAAGTGTAATTTTGCCTTTTCAGTTCAAGTTTCTTTTTCAATTTTTATTTCCTCTCTTATGCATTATGGGTCTTCTTGATTTTGAATCTAACAGGTTTTGACTAATGGGAGATACAAGAGTGTGGAACATAGAGCAGTGACAGACAAGGAAAAAGACAGGCTCTCAATTGTCACATTCTATGCTCCAAGCTATGAAATAGAGCTTGGCCCAATTCCACAATTGGTGAATGAGAACTTCCCTTGCAAGTATAAAAGGTACAGCCATGGGGAGTACAGCAAGCACTATGTGACAAACAAGCTTCAAGGCAAGAAAACTCTTGAATTTGCCAAGATTCAAACCTAAAACTCTTCATAAAGGGAGCTCAAAAAGTCTGAAAATTTGGGACCCACTTTGGATTTGTACTATATATGGGTTATAAAGTGTTAGTCCTTTGGGTATTTAATCAAGTAAGATTGTATTGAGCCAAGTTTGGCTCATGTAATATCAGATGGTGCTGTTCATGGACCGGATATGGTCTGCTGCTTAAAGTGTATTTTCAACCGCACGATGTAGTCAAAGTCTTAAGATACACAATTTGGACGGAATCGTGCGGCTGACCCAACTCAAACCGTGCAAAGTCTATCAATTAATGGAATCTTGTGGATATTATGTATATGCTTTTGTCATCAAAAGTGTTTTGAAATTTAAGGACTCTATTGAAAGAATCAGCTCTTTTGAAGAATCAAAACACAAGGAAATGTCACTTTTTACTGTTCTCTGTACCAGATTCCTAACACATAATGAAAGCAGATCTCATGGGATTGAACCCAGTACCACTCACCACAGAATCTCTCATTCACAAAAGTGGGAAAATCAAGGGCTTCCCATTGTTCAAGGGGGAGTGACCTTTTTTTATCCAGTGGAGGGTAGAGAGGAGGAGGGCCCACAACCAAATCATGCATGCATAATTTATAATTTGTTGGGCTTATTATTGGCGTTTTGTGCACTAGCTATGCAACTTGCACTGGTTTTTGATGATCATTCTAGGCTGGAAACTTGAAATGATCAATGAGTGATGAAAACAAGTAGACCAAACAAAGCCTTACACATGAAGGGTGATGCATCTAGAGAAAAACAAGCAACTATCTTAATTGGCAGAGACATGGCACTGGATTCAATGTGGTAGTAATGGTTTATTTTTTTTATTTTTGGGAAAAACAATGTTATCAGTTGAAAGAAGACTAATATAAAAGTAGTTGGTTTAATTGGTAAGTACTTGGATTTATTCGTTGGTAAAGTCCCCGTAATTGTTTAGTGGGGCTAAAATCTGTGAATAGGTACAATGAAATTCAATCCTCATATAGATAGAGTGAAATTCTTCATAGATGATTGTATACATGCCACATGGGGTGGACTTAAGGGGTACAAGCGGGGCCTGAGCCTCTGCACACTCCCAATTATCCCAATTTTTCTATACAATATTTTAGGTTTTGTTTCTAAAAATTATGAAAAAACGTCCCCTTAAAATTGTATTATTAGTACATAAAAAGGATATTTTGTTATTAATTTATGAATATATATATAATTGGTCCCTTGCAATTGGAATTCTGCGTTTGCCACTGATTGTATAGTGCTGAGGATAATACTTGCTAGCACATATACAGAATGGCCATATTTGGGTATCCATTTATTTACCAAAAACAAGCCTCAAACGTTTGCTGATGCAAATGGGCAAGTGGAAGAAATGGGAGACTTTTATTTACAAACACACTCTGGCCTCATTAAAGAAATCATGTTTTGAAAGGAGAATATGGGATTACATAGCTTAGGTGATGATTAACTCCACCCACATCAATCCCCCAGCACATAGGAACCATAAGATGGTATTGAAACTTCCCAAGGATTTCAAGACCAAGCACAATCATCCGATTTTCGGTCACGCGATTTAAGGTTACAGTATATAAAAGCGGTTTTGGATTGAACCCTAAAAACAAACTAACGTGTCAAGGTTCCGAATTCTACCTAACTCCCAAACAGAGTGCAGGAGTTTTGACCAACTTCTAATTCTATAACGTAGATATTATTATCACTGAAACACAACACCTCAACTAAAAACAACACTTAAAATTTTACCTCTATTTAACCACTTCCTGTTTTACTTCTCCTCTCATGCAACTCTATTGTTATCTTTTATTACTCCCTCTGTCTAATTTATTACTCTATTGTTATCTATTGTTGGTCTTGAAAAAATGTGTAAGTTTTGGATTAAAAAATAAAGTACGTACGTGCAAATATTTTTTAAATTTCTTGACACATTCTTCAATTTGGTGTCAAGAAATTTTTTCAGGGAGCATCCATGCTTGGCTTTGAAATAATTGGCTTCTCTCATAAGTTCAGCTACAACAGACACCCGAGGTTTGGGATTCATAGTTGACTTCAAGCAATAGCCATTGGCAAAAACCAAATATGTTGTTCAAATAATTTTAGCAGCTCCAAATAACATCAGACTTGACCTACATAGCAACATTAGAAACCAAAGTTAGGTGTCGGTAATTACCAAAAAAGAAAAAAGAAAAAGAAAATCACCTTGTCTTGACTAATGGGTGATGGCCCCACATAATGGCTGGAATCCAGGTTTGACAAAAGAGAGGCTTGACTCTTCACCCTTTGATCTCTTATCTCTCTCTGTTTTGCTTTCACTGCAGCTAGAATTAGTGGGAAAGTTAGTTAGTGGAGTAGGTTATACAAACAAAGGGGTCCGATATCTCTCTATAGACTCGAACCCCAGACCTCTCCTTTAACGGTTCAAGAATTACGATAACGAGACACTACAAGCATTCATCTGAGGTCTGGAACGTCGACTCCATCAAGTCCTAATACACAAAAAAACCCCAAGAAACAGTCCCACAGGGAGAAGATGTAAACTAACAATTAGATGTGGTCACGGAACCGGGGTGCCTGTAGTGAGCCATCACAGGCGTCCGTTCGACAATCAACGGTCCAGATTATCTTATATGTGAAATCGCTATCTTTACGTGAAGATAATCCTGACCGTTGATTATTGAACGGATGGCTGTGATAACTCAATATATTCTTGTAGTGAGTCACTACAGGAATTCTGGGTACTTTCTGGGTAAGTTTTCTTTGCACTTAGTATTTTCCCCTCAGATCTTGTGGTCACGGCTAGATTTGACCCCTTCACGTCTCAGTATCTCAGTTGGTTACCTCCACAATCCATTTGTAAATTAGTTAATTGAAGGGTAACAGTATACAAACAGAAAAAAAAAAAATACTAGTAGAAGATAAGCCCCTCTAAATAAAATTAAATTGGGATGTATTTGTTGGAATTTTCACAATTTCGTATGAATGGACTTGGAAAAGTTGGAGGGTCTCCCAGGACAACTAAAGAGCCAGACCCATCCCATGGGAGTTAATACCCGCAGCTTGTTAATGGCTGTTACCTTCCCCATGATGTAAGATTGATGGAAATTTGTATTTCTGTTTATCATATCAATGGAATTGTTCTTTGAAATTCTGTGCCACGTAATTTTTCCTAATAGTATTTTAAACAAAAATGTCACCGTGACATCATTTCGAGGAAAAGATGTCCTCAAAATTATTAGTAGAGTATCATTTTGGTACTAGTTTGTGTGTTGCTTCTAACTTGCTATTTCCATCAATAATTGTGGGAGGCTCACCGCTCACCTAAAAACCAGCTTCTATGAAAAGTCCTTTTTCTCTGGCTTTGTTTGATTTAAGAGGAAGTTGATCTCACAAATGGGTCCCAAAAAGAGAAAGCAACTTCTACTAGTTGCAAAGTGCCAAACACTAGACCAAGGTTAGTCCGGTCGATTCGTGGATTTTCTCTCCGCACAATTGATCAGGGTTCGATTCTTATAGTTAGGCAACAAAGAGTAATTTCTCCTGTATCCCCTAGTTCCGGCATAAATAGTCTGTCTTTGACCGAACGAGGAAGAAGATTAGTCGAAGTGTGCGTAAGCTCGCACGAACACTCGTGACCGTTGAAACAAAAAGAAGTGGTGCCAAGCACTTCATTGAAACAATGAGTATGTGTTTGTGTTGAAACCATTCACAGAGAGGGAGAGAAAAGTTTGGGATTCAGAATTTGCAGGGGACATGTTTTATGGAGGGTGGGGTACAAATTGCTATTTGTTTGATTTTCTGGGGGTTTGGAGAAGTGAAGAGAGCCGTTGTTTTTGCTTCATTTTGTCCACTAATCATTTGTAACAAATTACAGTTTGGCACGCTAACTTTGGTCCACTGAATCTTGTTTCAACCTTTCTTTTTCACATGTTTGTATATTAGAGACGTGCAGAGCTCCCCCATCAGAATCTTTTTGACATAACAAGGGGCTCTAGGCTGATAAGCGAGCTGAACGAGTTAAAACGGGATTGTTTGAACTTGGTTTGAATACTTAACGAGCTTAGAGAACCATATATACATATAAGCTGCCGAGAAAAGAAAAACTACATATAAATTTGTATTGTATACCAGATGAACCGATCTCAAATGGGTTTTAATCGAGTCGATCTCGAGTACCTTGATATTTTTCCAACTCTTGATCAAATCCATGCTGCTAAACAAAGCTAGGAGCTTAACTGTGATCAAAATCCATTCTTACTTCGTTGCTTGTTAATAATGATGATTCTTTCTGCATTGGAAGTTGTCAATTATAAAATTAATAGGACACTCCATTCACTTCTTGGGTCTGGGAGGGACTTCGTTTAACTACTGACCATACACGTGTCCTTTGCCTTCTTAGTTTTGGCTTCTTGTATTCTCTTTTAATTAGCTGCTTCTTGTGTCTTGTTTATTGTTCGTTTGGTGTTTTTTTTTTTTTTTTTTAATGAATCTATTTTATGTCTAGGAAAAATTTCAAAAAAAAAAAAAAAAAAACGGAACTATGGCCGCAATGCCTCATAAACTTTCAAACTTCACTTAATGTTAATTAAACCTCCAACTGAATTAGCCATTACGCTGGATGTACTCTTTCAGTTAATTTGATTTTGTTTTTCTGTCTTTCCGGTTTATATTTCGTCATTTTTCAGTTATATTTGCTTGTACTCGGTAACATTTGATTAAAGAATTTTTCTCATTCTACAAAAAAAAAAAACTCCAAACCTTACACATTTTCTTCAATTAGGCCTGCGCCGTTTGATTCCGTCAATTTCCAAACGGAGAAAGAGGACGTGGCACATGGGCTCTCCTTTTGGAGGGAAAATGGGACACGTGAGGGGCTTTTTCTTCAAGGCACCTGCACCAGTTGACAGGCCTTTTCTTACCGGTAAAAATAAAATCAATAAAAGTTGTCAATCCTTGAGGCCCAACCAGTCATCAAAAGGAGGCCTGATCGCAACTTCTGGTGCTGTTTCTACACCGTTTGGCCCATAATTCATTTGGGCTATTAACTGGGCCAGGACATGACAAGTACATGAATATGTTAGGGTTGGTCCTTGTATGTATAACTTGGTGTATGTAATTCCATCCAATATCTAGCTCTACCTATTGATGTCTTTTTGCTTTGATTTGGGTGTATAATTTCCTAGGCATAGTGTTTCTTGAGTTCCTCGATTTTTTGAGGTATCGGAGGCTGTTGATTTGGTTATAATTGTTTTAGAGTTAACCGGTCATTTTCTGCATGTATTACCAAAGATTGAGCCTCCATTCCTCCCTATCTATGTACACCTATCGATAGGGACTCATGGGCATTGTTATTGCTAATGTGTAACAAGTGTTCCAGTCAAATTACGCGCAACTCAACTTAGGTTGGGGAGCTGATTTTAACAATCTAAAATAATTCTAGTGGCTCAAAGAGGTTTTTTTTTGGATAATTATGAGAGTCGAATTTGAGATGAGAGTCGAACTCCCAATTCTTTCATTAGAGGTCTGCAATCTTAGAGGTCTGCAATCATGTAGAATGTTGCTAAGATGGTGGACACTAGGTGTGTTACCCATAATCAGTGCGACAGCTTCACTCTTTCACTCAATTCTAGATTGAGTTTTACTGAAATTTTAACTACAATCAAGGGAGACTTAAATTATCACTCGAAAATTGAAAGGCTATTTATTTTTTTTTCTGTCAAATTTATAATTGTCACATTAATATGAGTAAAATATGAGTAAAATATGAGTAAGAACCAAGATGGCCTGAGGCAGAAGCCAGAAAGATATCTGACACGCTCAATATCTAACTACTTTATGACATAGGAGAGTTAGGGCCGAGGTAAAGGGAATATTAATAGCTCTGGAATTACTTGCAAACTCACATTTTTTAGTAACAATAAATAAGATTTTTCTAACATATTATTTATTTGTCCATTTTCTGATCATTTTAGGATCAAATATAAAGAAAAATTTTCAAAAGAAAAAACTTATATATGCTTCATTTTATTTCCATAAATGTTTCTCTCTTTTTTTCACAGTTCAACAGTTATCGACTGCTTATATTCATTGATTATAATGGAATAAAATGTGGGAAAGTGAAGATATAACTCTCAATTGGTTTTTACAAGGGAAGAGGGGGGAATGAGACTCGATTCCAGGATGCAATGTGGGGCATCTAAGAGTTTTACCACATGAGCTAACCACCACTTACGGACTAATACTTTTATGCTATTTCTGAAGGAGATATTATAGCTAATGGATACTTAATTAGAAAAATAAAGGAACATGGATCATTGATTCGTTATGCAAAGGAAAAAATATCATAGATTTATCGCGATTACTAAGCTATGCATATCGTAGATCCAACTTTAGAACTTTAGTTATGTATGGTAGTAATTTGGGCAAGCCCTATGCATTTCATGGTATTCTTTGTCATCACGGTGAAGTAGGTCACTTGTAGGTATGATGCGGGGATAGAACTCACAGTGATGTGTTTTGACTTAGAAAGTTTAGCTGACTTATTTTTTTGTTTTTATTTGATTTTTTTCGTGTTTTTATTTTTGCATCAACTTTTTGTGTATTATTGGTTCGTCTCAGCGAGAGGAATAAAAAAAGAAAAAAATTATGATTGAAGAATAATTTTTTTTTGAATAAAGACAAAAATAAGTAAAAAAGACAGCTTTTTATACTTTTTTCGATCTTATTCAAAAAATTAAGAGTTCTAGTCATAATCTTTTACCTTTTTGAATTCCTCTCGCCGAGACGAACCAATAATATTAAAAAAAATCGATGCAAAACTAACAAACGCAAAAAAAAAATAAAAAATCAAATAAGGACCACAAAAAAAAGTTGAGTTGGCTTTTTAAGCCAAAACACCATTGAACTACGTCAATTTGATATGTTCTTGTGTGTTTTTGTTTTTGAGTCGTTCATTTTCTTTTGTCTGAATCAGCTAATGGGTTACGATTTCACATGTGGAGTGATGGAGAAACTTGCAGTACACACCATAACCAATAATTTTGTTTTGACCAAAATAATTCGTAACTGACAGTACTAAATATTTCATCAACAACAAAAATAATTTGCTACCACACACATGATTCTTAACTAATCAGAATAGTACGTAACTAATTAATAACCTACAAAATTAAAAGAAATGAGCCACGAAACATTATAAAGTGAACCAATAAAATCTGTCACCCTTTTAAGATAAATATGTATAATTTGAAGGTATACTTTCATACATAACTAAACAAAAAGAATGTGTTAACATAGGCCAAAAAAATATGTATCACTCTTATAGTATACACTATATGTGTATCAATTACCATGGCTTTCTTTTTTCGCCTAACATGCAGTAACTCTACTCTAAATTTGTGCTCATAACAATAAATTTTAACATGAAACAAAAGGCAACAAGAAATTGTTAAATTCACATTCAATCGACAGTTCGGGCTTTACTCAAAATAAAAATAGGATGATTCATGTGTGGAGAAATATTTAACCCGTAAGAGCATATCCAACACTAATAGCCATTTTAACTTAGTAAAAAAACACAGAAAATTGTAATCCTTGTGTTTCGTAGTCCATTTTCACGTATGTGCTCCAACACTATTAGGTATTTGTAGATGGTGAGATGGTTGTTGATGTGGCACTTTTTGGGTGGCTGATGATAAAATTGATATAGCCTTCAATGACTAGCTACATGTAGATAGTTAAAATGTAAATAAGTACAATACTTAGTCATTTGGCTACTCTTGTAGAATGTACGAAATTATGCATGTTAGCTATTAGCTAAAAATAGCTATAGCAAGCTTCATTGCCTAGCCTTTTTTTAATTGGCAAAGAAATTTCATTCATCGCTAGGATAAACCAATAAAATCAGCATAATAATAAGAAAAGAAACACATTGAGATAGCCTCAAATTAAGAAACACATTGCGAAAAACTGCTTGGATCAAGCCCTTCCCGGTATTTTTTTTTGAAGATTTCTCGCGTGGACCTTGGAAAACACCTTCTGAACACATTGGACGGATCGGATTTCCCCTAAACAATTGGCAACACAAAAAAACACCCCAAAACCTCTAATCCGGGAATCCCGGATTAGAAGCTTGAGGTATATATATATATATATACACGAATTATCCTATCAAGGATCCCGGATTTCCCGGATTGAAGCGTTTTGAAGCTTTTCCTGATATTTTTTTGACGATCCGAGCCGTCCAATGTGTTCAAAAGGTGTTTTCCAAGGCCCTCGCGGGAAATCTTCAAAAAAAAATACCGGGAAGGGCTTGATCCAAGCAGTTTTTCGCAAAAATTGCATATTTACAGTTTTGCGAAAACCGCTTGGATCAAGCCCTTTCCGGTGTTTTTTTTTGAAGATTTCCCGCATGGGCCTTGGAAAACACCTTTTGAACACATTGGACGGTTCGGATCGTCAAAAAAATATCGGGAAGGTGGAGTCCCGGATCCGGGACTCCCGGATCCGGGACTCCCGGATCCGGGACTCCCGGACTAGATCGGGCCTCTATATATATATATATATATACAAAAAACTTCCTATCCAAACTCCCGGATTTTATAACGTCCGAACCTCCACCTTCCCAATTTGTTTTTGAAAATCCGAACCGTTAGATGTGTTTAAAACATGATTTTAAGGTCCAACGCAAAGATTTGGCAAAAAAAAATACCCGGAAGGGCTTGATCGGAGCAGTTTTTCATAAAAACGCTATATTTTTGCGTTTTTATGAAAAACTGCTCCGATCAAGCCCTTTCGGGTATTTTGTTTTGCCAAATCTTCGCAATGGACCTTAAAATCACGTTTTAAACACATCTAACGGTTCGGATTTTCAAAAAAAAAAATCGGGAAGGTGGAGGTCCGGACGTTAGGTCCGTAAAAAGGGGTTTGGATAGGAAGGGGTTATATATATCTATATAATATTACACAACGGTTTTTTCGAAATGTCCTACATGGCATTTCCATGTTTGAATCTTATTTCTCTCCTAACAATATCTATAATAAGGAACAAATCTTACCTTACAAACAAAGTTGTGTTTCTGCAGTCTAAGAAAACTTGCCTTTCCAAGATAACTTTTAGTTAATTTATAAAAAAAGAAAAGGAAAGAAGATAAAAAAATACCACATGAACGAAAACTCATTTCTAAAAGAAAACCCTTTTTAGTTGATCTTTTTTGCCCTCTTATAATGCAGAAAGCGTGAATTGACCAATTAGATGTTACTAAGTTGGTTTTCTTTTTTTCTTTTTCGTGTCACTTAACAATCATAATGGGGGTGGTGGCATAGCATTAGTTGGAATACTCGATGATAAGAGCAATGCAACAGTAGCATTGTATGGTTGGTTAAGGTTTTCGAACTTCGTCAAGTGCCTTCAGGCACTAGTATATATATATCCTTCTCCTACTGTTAGCAGACTTCATTGCCTTCATTGTTGAAGTTGCTCTAAATCATAGTCCAACGAGTGTGAAGATAGAAATTCTTGAAGGGTTTTAAACGATCTACCTTGAATAATACTTACCAAAAATAATATTGACTTAAAAGAGAAAGAGAGAGTTAAAAAGAAATTTTTATAATTGTAAACAACAAAAATCGAAGTAATATTGACTTACCAAAAAAAAGAAAAACTGAAGGATAAAGAGAAGAATACCAAAATGGATTGGTATAATACGCAACTCCTTAAAATAATTTATAACATTTGCATAGAAAGTCATGGCACTAGTAGAAAATCCACAACATTTGTATAAAAACTTGCAACAATTGTAAAAGTATCCACAAAATCAAGATAGAAACCAACAACATACAAAGTTATGAATTGAAAGTTGATGTCATAATTTTATGAGCAAATACTATGAATTCCTATGAAAAAACCTATAAATTCAAGTTTGACATGACGTTATGAGTTTAAGCAATGCTACAGATGCTAAATAACTTATAAACTATAACACTAAATGTACACATGGCATTACCACATCAATGATATACATGGATGCACTAATCCACCAAAATAGTGTCACATGTACATTTAATTCATTAGTTTGTATCTTATTTAGTGCCTCTGGACTTTCTCTATGAGTTTATACGCAGATATCATGAATATCTATGTAATTCAAGAAGTGCATAGTACCATACCCCTAAAAAAAGAGGGTGCATTAATTATGTCATTCTCAATTGGTTTTATAGTAGTAGTGAAATTAACACACAAAGTCTAAAACCAAACAGAGGATGAATCAAGAAAACCCTAACCCTAATATCATGTCTCTCATTGTCCATTTGAATTTAAATAAATACACACAGCCACCCATAATGGTATAATAGACAATTAATATTGGGTTGTTTATGTTTTTCAATGACAAATAATGTAGTGTTGTCTAGCTAGCCACTGGCTTTTGTCCCCAGCTCCAAGAGCTGTGGGATAAAGAAATCCAACCTACACTTATTTTTTATATATTGTCCGCAGGACCACATCAATATATATATATTACATATATACATATATATATATATATATCAGTCTATGTATGTGAGGTATACAAACTAATTATATATATATATATATATATATATATATACCTAAAACTTCTAGTCCGGTCCTCCCGGAAATAAGAAAAAACGTATTTTTTTTTTGTTTTGCAAATTGTTTTTTGAAAATCCGAGCCGTCCAATGTTTTCAGAAGGTGTTTTCAAGGGTCCACGCGAAAAATCTTCAAAAAAAAATACCAGGAAGGGCTTCATCCAAGCAGTTTTTCGCAAAAACTGTATATTTAGAGTTTTGCGAAAAACTGCTTGGATAAAGTCTTTCCCGGTATTTTGTTTTGAAGATTTCTCACGTGGAACCTTGAAAACACCTTCTGATTGGACGGCACGGATCGTCAAAAAATGCTCGGATCATGGAGGTCCGGAAGTCCGAATCCCGCACTAGAAGCTTTGCCTATATATATATGCAAAGCTATAGGCAGTGACTTCGTACGGCCATCATCTTTGGGGGTGATACTTAAGAGTTAAGTCCTGTTTGGTTACCATATCTTATTTGTAGGCTGTCTTAAGAAGAAGGGATGGAGCCAGAGGGGGGTCAGTAGGGGCGGTTGCCCCTGCAAGAAAAAAAAAAACCTCTACTATTATATAGGGAAAACAAGAATTTTCCTACAAATTATATAGGCTCGCCCCTGCAAAGTATTTTAGAAAATAAATTCGCCCCTGCGTAGTGAAATTCCCGGCTCCGTCCCTGAAGCAACCCATGGAGGAAATTTTAACCTGATGTTATGATCACTTGTATCTGCAAACCAATTTCTGATAAAACCGTATAGATTATAAAAATTATTCAAGGAACTTAGATACTGTATGGAGAGAGAAAATTAAGAAAACAGATTAATTTATGAATATAAATTTCCTTTCTTTTTTTATTTGTTTTCTTGTTCTAATATCCACTAATCCCTATAAAATTGGTTTCTCTAACATAGACTAGTTCAAAATAATATCGGTCGATATAGTGAAACTAAAGAAGTAAAATCAATTAAAAGCACCAAGTTTTCACAACTGAAATCGTTACTTACTTGTTCTGTATTTGAATCTTGGGTTAAGATCATGAATTTATAATGAAAATGTAAACAAAAAGATTTGTGAAATTAAGTTTTCTCTCTTTTTCGTTTCCTTCTCTTTTTCCTTCAGAAATCCCTTGGGGGATCAAAGATCTGAATACATGCTAAATTACAATTCATAATAATACAAATCAATATTCAAGAGAAATTACAGCTAAAAAATAAGTTTTCTCACTTTTCCATTTCCTTCTCTTTTTCCTTTAGAAATTCCTTGGGGAATCGAAGATCTGAATACATGATAAATTACAATTCATAATTGTTCAAAATACAATATTCAAGAGAAATTATCGCTAACAAATAAAGAAGTACCAAGTTAATTTCTCAACTGATAAAAAATCAAACCATGACAATATTCGCCAATATAACCAAATCAAAAACCCTAATTTACCCCAAAAATAAAAACCAAAAACCCTAGCTAGGATGCTCCAAAAACCTCTTCCCAAAAAACATTATAAAGGCCTAGAAGTGGAGCCATTACCTTGATCTATCCCTTGGGCATCATCTCTATCCCCTTCTACAACTTGATTATTATTATTACCTCTATCCCCCTCAACTTCTCTATATTTATGCAAATACCTCTTCAATGGCCCAGCATATTCATCAAAGCCAAGATTCCCAAGAGCCCAACAAATATCATCTCCATTCACAGTCTTCCTCCTCTCTCTCTTGCACTTGTCTGAGGCTTCACTTGTGACAAAGCTTATGAACTCAGAGACACACTCTTGCATTCTCTCTTTGGCTTCTTTCGAGATTTTCGCATTCGGTGGTAGGATTTGCTTCATGATCCGCCCGACGTTGGCTATGGGCAATAGCCTGTCTTGTTCTTTGAATTGGGTTGCATGTTCATCACCTGAGCCACTTGCTCCTATGTTGTCTTCCATATTTTGGAGAGAGAGAGAGAGAGAGATCTCTAGAGAGAGAGAGAGAATGAATGTGTACTTGATGTTTTTCTTGCTCTGTCAAAGGACAATTGCATCTTGGTCAAACTCCTTCATATATAACATGAGCATAGCATGCATACATATGCATGTGTATGGTCATGTGCCATGTATACATGTGACACTAGCATTACATGTGTATGCATGGCTATTTGACAATATATGATTATATATTTTTGTCTGTATAATCTTTTGAAAAACAAGAGATGCTCTGTCCCCAAATTACAAATCTCGATACACGATCAAGTTAATTCCTTTATTAATCTTTGCAATAAAGGAATTAGAGGGCACAATGGCATCACAACAAAAGATAACGTTCCAAATTTTGTTGGCACGCTATATATATAAGCTCCTCACAATCATATGCCACTATGAACTTATGAAGAACAAAAGGGGTTGACAGGAAGTCAACCAAAAGGGACTTGTGCACGTCTGAAGTACTACAAAAAAATTAAGGTTTTTACTCAAATACTTGTTCGGAATGCAGCATTGCATGGTAGTCTGAGTACAGGCCAGGACCAAAACAAAATCCACCAGCATAATTGCTGTGTCGTGTATCCGTACAACATTATAGATGCTTTTTTGTTTAGAAAATAATAATAATAATAATAATAATAAGAGGAGAGGAATTTACCCATACCCAAGTTCCAATGTTTTTTTTTTTAATAACCGGATGTCCGAGTCAGCTTACGCGCATCTCGACTAATTCCGGGGCTCTGGAGGTAACGACCGGGGCTCTGGAGGTAACGACTGGACATAACCTCCAATGGCCCGAAGAATTTGTTGGCAAGCTGAGACCTTAGGCGAGAGCAAATCCCTAAGTTCAGCTTATAGTCCCCTATCCTGATTCTTTACTTTTTGGGGTCTTTGCTTTGGGTCTTTTTTTTTATTATTATTATTTTTTGAGTTTTTGGGGTCTTTAGGTGTATCTGGGGTATTTAGGTGTATCTTGTTCTCTTTTGGGTGTTTCTAGTATTGGTTGGTTTCTTGCTTTTCTGGCTAGTTGGGTATTGGGTGGCATTTTTTCGTCAGTGTGCCCTTGTCCCTTTAATCTTTGCTCTTTCTTCAAAAATTAATAAAAAAATTTGCTTAGTAAAATAATAATAATAATAATATTCCTAAAATTGGATGAGATGTTGGGATTCGTACTCCATGTTCAATCCACAATGTTTCTATGGATCTTGGAAACTAGAGTCACACAAATCACACAGCAAATGAAAACAATGCCTAATAAACAAAATCATGAGATACACACAGATGTACTTGGAAAACTTCAATTGAGTATAAATCTTCTATCTTTCTCTCAGAAAAGTTTTCTCTCGCATCCTTTCGTATTTTCACTGAAACGCTCATAATCCTAATTACAAAGTAACTGCAATATAAATAGGTAAAACTGAATAGCTAAAATTGTCCCTGCCGAAACAAAATACCTATTGGATTAATTGATTAAACCGAATAGCTAAATAGGTAAGAGTCAGTTTGATGTATATATTGCCTCAATAGCCCTTTCCCCTATTGGAGCATTTTGACCAATGGATTAATTGATTAAGCTTTGTTTAGAGAGTACTAATTAATTGCTAATTACTCAAAGGAATCATGTCTTCCAGTGGAGAGCACTACCCAAAGTGACCCTAATTAGTAATGTTTTTATTTTATTTTATGGGCAAAAAGTATAATAATTCAATGAAATCTCGACAAATGGTACACCAAGATGGAGGGAGAGGGAGGGGACTCGAACTAGTAATGTTAATCCAGTTACCTTTACGTCTTGGGCGACTGCATGTGATTGGGCGAGCGTATGAGGCCCATCGATCATATGTTTAAAAAAAGTGACTCAAGTCGTTCATTTTGTTGAATTTGTCGAGTTTTTAGCATACACGTACAAAAATAATAACATTGATCGAAACATCGGCATCGAGATGATTGATCGAAACATCGGCGTCGAGATGATTGGGACACATTAATTTGTGTCTTAGTCTTTTGGGTCTCAAATTCATATTAGCGTTAACTTTTGTCAAGAGACAAACGTGTTTCGTTCTTGTTTCTCTCCATGTCAGCTTATACTTCTGGAAAGCAACAAACTTGGCGAGTTGAACAAAAACAAAGTAAACGATGGTATCATTGTCTTAGGCCCGAGATGGACCCATCTTTGGTCACAGTAAATTTTATGTATAATTATGTCGTCCAATTTGACACAAAAAATATTCTTTCTGAAATTAAACTCGTGTTTTCTTACTGCCTAATTATGTGTTAGATTGGTTAGGATCGATCGTCTCCATTTATGAACTCTTTTTAGGTCCATTTTGATGATAAAATTATTTTTTACATAGAAAATCTTTTGAAATAATACAATTAAACCAGGTCCGGTCCAACAATAGACATTTTATTATTTGGAAATACAATTTTAAATCTTCTAAGAATTTAAAAACAAAGTTGGAGGTGTATTTATTAAAAAATTAAAATGTGAAAATCATTGCCTATTTGTTTAGTCTTCTCCGAAATCTGTGCTTCGTTCCTTAATTTAAGCAACGATTTAATCGCACGCGTGGATCTATACGCGGTCGTTGCGTTTAAACAAATGATTTTTTTTGTCTTTTGTTCTAATGAATCTTGAGATATGCTCCAAGTCCAAAGGTTGTCAGTCTTTCCAATCAAACCACATACAAATAAAGAAACAGAGATTATCGAGTGCCCTAGAGCGCTACGTGGTGCACCACGTGAAGGTGCCTCAGTACACTGAACAATTTTTTCGGAAGAAAAAGCAAGAATTCTGAGTCTACACAGTTACACAAACACCTACACACGAATGCTCGGAGGTTTATGTGTCCCACGCATAATGCAGTTCCCTCGTTTTGGTAAGATATTTGGCACAACAAAAGGGGATCGTTCATTATTCTCTTACCTGTCTGTATCGAATAGAACATGCTGAGTCGAATCTTCTTTGACGAAAACCTGCTTGATTTCGATGAGAAAAATTGTGCAATTTTATGAGACCATGTGCTATGGCTCGTATATGTGTGTGTGGAACTCACATACCATGTGAGTGCCCGCGTTTGTGTGAGTGTGTGCGGTGCTAGCAAAACTCAAGGAAAGACATACTTATGGTTCTCAATAGACCTGTCTTTAAAGTACACTTTTCTTTAATTAATTTGTTCTTTTCTTATTTGTTTCATTGTTTTATTTGTTTCCTTGTCATGGAATCTCCAACATAGTCAAAACCAAGAAGGGCCAATGAAGTAGGAAGAGGGTTTTGTGTAGATTATTCTAAACATGATATTTGTTTGCTTTATAATCTCGATTGCAGTATAATATGTCTGTTTATTTGTTTAATCTTGATTGGAGTACACTGTGCAATAAAATACCCAAAACCCTCTCCCCTTTTATTTAAGTGCAGATCCTCTCATATGATACCTCATGTGGTGCGTAATGAGACTTATTATACGGTCTCGCTCAATGATCCGACTTGTACTCATTGATGTAAGTATTGATGTATATCTTATTCTTACAAAAAATCACATTCCTTATCTTCTTTTTTTATTTTTTATTTTTACGTACAAAAAAAAAAATAGAATGAAGGATCGTTACATGAGTGAATCTTGGTTTCCCTTCTTCTTCTTCTTGTTTTTTTTATTATACATGTTACAAAAACTTTATACTATCTCAATTCTCAATCGCTACCGAACCCATCAACGAGAGTCAATTTAATCTCTATAAACTTGCAAAACCCACTAGCGCGGTGCACTTAAGTACAGCTACAAAATCGTTAGTTTCCTTTGTTATGTTTGGAGATTCCATAACAATAATAACAATGAATTTTAATCAGGCAAAACTATGAAGCCAGTGGGTATGCACATGGCATTTTCAATTTGCAGCTTCGCTGGATAACACAAAAGAGAATATGCAAAGTGGGACAGCAAAAATAAGTGTGGAAATAGAAATTTCTAACCAAACACAACTAGGGTTGGAAAGTTTTGTGAGGAATCTTAAGAATATTAATTCCATGGTCTAGCTAGCTAGCCTCTCATCACTTTTGCATAATTGTCGCAAAGATTCCACTTACTCCTCCACTATAACCCTTAATTTTTTTTGACTGGCGGATCAGACAAACCCTCCGGTAATCTCAAAGTTTGAGGTGTTTTACGTCCGTAGGATTTGAATATGAGACCCTCCATTTTACCCTCTCTTCGTATGATCTGATTCCGGACCTTGGAGCAAGGTGCATCATTAAATTAGGATTGCTTGGAAAAAACATTATTTGTGTCGTTTACGAATCTGGGGTACTTGCACTGTGCTGAGTGTCCAATTTCGGCGCCGCGCCAGTATTGTTCCGACGATCAGAGACGTCCACCACGTAGAGCTTGTCGAGTACTATAAGTGTGTCAAAAATCAACGCCATTGGATATCGTTAAGTGCCTTATCGAAACACATAACTTGAATAGAATGGATTCAGTGGTTTTAATCCAGTGTTTTTGATCCATTAGGATCCATTTGTTTTCAAGTTATATGTGTTTCGATTACGCACTAAATGATATCCGATCGAGTTGATTTTTGGAACTGTAGTAGTATTCGACGAGCTCTTCGCGGTGGACGTCTCTGATCGTCAGAATGATGCTGGCGCGGCACCAACAGTGACCGCACAGAACGTTGCGCAGCACCCCGTTCCCTCATTTACCACTTTTTTGCAGCATTCACTTTTGTTCAAAATTTTATATTTTACAATTTATATTTTGAATTCGTTGTAACGAAAGAATTTTAAAAGTAATTTCTTTTTTACCAAAAGCTATATACACAAGTAGGGGCTTAACTATTTTTTTCCCTCCTTATTTTAATCTTTTCTCAACTTTTTTAAATAATGATCCATATTTTTAAAAAATTTCAAATTGCTCTCATCAAAACAAGTAAAAAAAAATTAAAAATTTGAATTTTTAAAAAATCACTAAGGGTGAAAATAAATTAAACGTAAAAGGCAAATTCATTCACCATGTTCAACACAATTTCCCTTATGCATTAGCATAGATGAGATCATTTACACTTGCAGCTTCACGGCCTAAAAAACAAAGGAAATTTCTTATTAGGGTAGTGATTTTCACACTCCATTTTTTTATCATCCACACTCTATTTCTCGCCTTTATTCACGTGAATTTACATTGCTATCTCCTCATAAGTTTGAAAAAGGAGTGTGGATGATAAAAACAAAAAAAGTGTTAAAATCAATTCCCAACTTCTTATTCATATTATTTCATACTTATATCTCATCCATCATCATATCTCCCAAACATGAACCATGAACTTCTCCATCTTCTCTTTCTCAAGCCCCAACCACAAATTAACCCCACCACTCCCATCAGAGAGCAACAAAACAAACTCATCATTCCCACTCACAACTGGGCCCCCATAAACAGCCCTCCCAAGCCCAAAGTCAAGCCCACCAAAGCCCAACTTCCCCCAAGCAGAAACATAAAAATTCCCATTACAAGTAGCAGGGACCCCTCTGTGCACCTCAAGCCAATCTATCACTGACCTCACATACTCACCTGTCACTCTAGCCCTACCCTCCTTCACTTTCTCAACAATACAAGAAAATGGATTGTTTTCCACTAAATCCCTCACTTTCGCAGTGGCAAAAGCTGTAATTACTGCATTCCCAACAAACCCATCTGGCAAAGGGGGTGAAATTTTTTCCCTGATGTCTACTGCAAATAAAACTGTTGAAAACTCATCTGGGTTTTTGCCAAACACTGCCTTGGTCCTTGCTTTCCATATATGGGCTACAATGGCTTCAAAGCTTGAGCAACTGACTATGGCTTTTTCTTTGAGTAAATGGATTATTTCCGGGGTGAGAGGGAATAATTTGTGGTAGTATTTTTTTGAGAAAATTAATGGGGATGGGGTTGTTTTGTTTTGTGAACTGAAAGATGTGGGGAGGGAGGGTATTTTTGGTAGTTTTACATATTCATTGTGTGGGAAGTTGATTTGGGGTGGATTTCTTGCTCTGAGGCTTGTTCTGTTGTTGTGGGTGATTTGGGTTTTCAGGCCTTCTCCTCTGCATATGGAAGCAAGGTTGTGGAACATCTCACTTGCTGATTTTCCATCTAGTATTCCATGGTTGGTCATGAACCCTAAAGCAAATCCACCACACTTGAACCTTGTCACCTGAAAATGATAGAAGGGCAAAATTGTCAAAATAATGGCGAAACACAAACTATTTCTTTCCAATAACTAATATCTTAATCCATATACTAAATATTTTATTCTGGTGTGACTGTGATCGAAAAAATATACTGATGTAATTTTTTATTATAAAGAAATGATAATACAAACAAATAATGGTGAACAGATATTTTATGACAACTGAGATAAAAATTTCATGGACTTTTGAGGTGTAAAACATTGTTACGCATTATATATATCAAGAAAAATTTAGGGACGACGAGAATGTTTAAATTTTGAATTTGAAGTGCCGGAAATACGATTATGAATTCCAATAAATATCCAAAAGACTACAACACCCTAAAAGAATTCTTCAATTTTAATTGGTATGGACCACTTAGTTCCCCCTACTCTCCGCAGTATTGCATTCATTAATTTATTCGGAATGATCTCAACTTTAGCATAAAAGAACATAATTTTGTCACTCTACTCTTTTTGGTACTTCTCTTGAGATTTATGTGAGGAAAAAATGGAAAAAAAATACTCATAGAATTGCCTGAATTGTGAAAAGTGGAGTATCAGCCAGGCTTTTGTGGAGACCAGGCCTATGAATGAGGTGATGAAAAGTTGAGTTTGGCAGGGAAAGGTTTCCAAGATCACTCAATTCCAGCCTTGATTTTGCACAAACAAACAGGACCCCACCATTGTTGCACAAAAGCTCAAGCCTATTGCCTTGTTGGTCAAATTGAAGCCTACCAGCCATAAAGTAATAAGGCACCAAAAGCACTTCTGCCACTGCTTTCTTGACCAAATCAGAGACATGGAGTGTTGAGGCAGAGGTCCTGTTTGGTTGGACTTCAAAGAAGAAGAGTGTCTCAACTGGGAAAATCACTGATTGGTCTATGTTTGAGAGGAAAATGGTTTCTTCCTCTGGTGTTGGATTTTTTGGGGAAAACAATTTGATTGGGTCTTCTTTCACTATATCTTGGTTTGTTAATGAAATAGTGGATTCCATGGTGGAAACTACAAAGGTGGAGTACCGTAGGCGCAGAGAGATTAATAATCAGATGTGTGTTTATTCTAACCACCGATAGGAATCCAAAACGAAGAGAGAAACAAAGAATGAGAGGATGCTAGTATAGGGTTTTAGAAGTTTAGAAAGATTTTACATATATATAGATTAGAGATAGACCATCTTGTGTTTTTTTTTTTTAATGGTAAGATATCTATAAATTGTACGGTGGTGACGTGGGGAAAGCATGAATGAGATTTATGTGGCTTGGGTTGATTTTGATTGGGCAAATGAGGTTTGTTTAATGGTGGAAGTAGTGCACACTTACTATTGATGGATCCTAAAATGGAGGCATAGCATTTGCATTGCTTACAACAAAATAGTGAGTTATGGTAGGCTTTAAAGAACATGTTTTGGTGAGAGGGAGAGTAACAACCCCTTTGGATTTCAAGAAAAGATGCGAAAAGAGAAGAACCGTGAATCCTACTACTTGTTTGGATAAGTGAAAGAGGTGAGGAATAAAGAATATAAATTTACTATCGGCCTATTTGTCGTTTAGAATATTCTTATCGTTTCTTGTCAAATCTTGTCGTTTTGGCAAGGTCCAGTGAGAAATCAAGACCCTCTATCTCTCTCTTACAATCCAAAGGCCCTATAAGAATTATACAGAGGCTGAATTTTGTTTTCTGTGTTTTGCGTAAATTATTTATATAAAAAAAAACAAAAAACATGTGTGTTGAGATCTAATTTTCCAAACTTATTTAATTTTTCGTAAAAGACACTACTATTTTCAAGAAAACCCAAATCCTAAAATACTTTTTTCCCTCTGAAATTGAGCTAGATGTTGAAACAATGAGTAATTTTTATTTATTTTTTATTATTATTACTATTATTATTATTATTATTTTATGAACTGAAAAAAACACCACCTAGTAGAGATAGTGCATTGATAAATACTTATTGTGGATCGGCCATACTGCAGGCCCATGAACGTTTTAGGTTAGCCCAATTGTTGATATGTCATGTCCTCAAGGTCAACATACATTAACTGGTGAGTTTGGGCCAAATTTTGACCCACCTGAAGAATGGATCAATAGCAATCGGTTCAAGCTGAAATTTACAGGCCCACGATTTAATTTCCAAAAAACGTGAGGGAAAAAAACAATAAGACCTGAGGTGATGATAAAAAAAAAAAATAATAACGATAAGACTTGTGGTTTCTCTAGCAAAAAAAACTTAGTTACACAATTCGGTGTGTACCAAATAGTGTACCGATTATTTGGCTTTTGTCTAGTGCCCCTCAAACGAAATGTGAATCGAAGCCGAGACATGTCTAACGGGCTTAGGGATAGTTTGACAAAACTAGACGCAAACATCCTTTTTTTTTTTTTTTTTTTTAACTAGGTGTCTAGGCCAGTTCTCGCACACCTCGGTTAATCTTGGAAGACCAATTCTACCGTTCCTTAGCGGGGTTCCCATTTAAAGCCAGAGCAAAGCTCTATATGGACTAACCCCAGAGGAGTTAATAACACCTACGAGGTTTTAAATCTAAAACCTTAAGAGGGAACAAACGCCTAAATTCCAAGCCTTGACCATTAAGGCAATCCCCGGTGGGAAGAGGCAAATGACGTGTCATTGTTTTTTTAAGAAAAGACACCCTAATAATTATGAATTAAACTCAGCCTTGCAATAATAAAAGTTTGACATTCCTTTGCTTAATTATGAATTTAACAGCCTCATATTAGTGTCTTTTCTTAAAAGACAAAGATAAGTCATTTGCCTCTATCCAGAAGGGGTTGGCCTAGTGGCTAAAATTTGAGACTTAAAGGTTTGCTCCATTTCTAAGGTTTTAGGTTCAAAATCTTGTAGGTGTTATTAACTCATTTGGGGTCAGTCCATACAAAGTTTTGTTCTGACTTTAAATGAGGCCTCCGCTAGTAGTCGGTGGGATTAATCTTCCAGGATTAACCGACGTGCGCAAAACTGACCCGGACACCTTGTTATCCAAAAAAAAAAAGTCATTTGCCTCATGTTTCGTCAAACTAATAGATTGTATAAATCCTTTCACATGAAATATATGAAACCGGCATATAAGTGGTGGGACCTACAAACTTGACCTTATTCGTTTTGGGTTTCAAGACCGGTTTTTCAATTACGAAATGCGAATAAGCCGAGACATGTCTAATGGGCTTTAGGGATAGTTTGACAAGACCAGAAGCAAATGACTTATCTTTTGACTTTGAAGAAAAGATGCACTAATACCTGTACTTATAAATCGTACTCCCTCCGTCCGGATTTGTTGGTTCATTTTAGGAGTTCGTGCCATTTTTCAAATGATTATATCTTGTAATTTATAATATTTTACGTAATTTTAAAAACATTGTCTTATAGAACTAATCGAGATCTATCAAACAAGATCCATATTAGACATATAATTACTTACCAATTTAAAAATATCACTAATTTTTTATCCGGTTACAATATTTAATCCTTTCGCATTAAATACATGAGACTCGCATATGAGTGATGAGACCCACAAATTCCATGCGAGAACTTACAAATTGTATAAATCCTTTTACATGAAATATATGAAACCCGCATATGAGTGATCTGACCCACAAACTCAATGCGAGAACTTACAAACTGTATAAATCCTTGCACATGAAATATATTAGACCTGTATATGAGAGATGGGACCCACAAACTCAATGTGAGAGGGTTTGTTTACCATTGTTGGTACAATAAGTATTTGTCGTTGTAGCAAAGCTGTTGTCATTTTCTGAATTTCTTGTTTTTTTTGGACAATAATATTACATTTTTTCAGTATTCATCTCAACGTGAATAAAAGAAAAAAATCTGATAAATTAGTAGTCGAAAAGTGATAAAATATTCAAAACCAAAACCAGATGATTTTGATTTTTTCTAGACGAATAAATAAAAATTTTAACAAAATTATGAATTTAAACTCAGCCTCGTAATAATTAAATTTTGGCATTCCTTTGCTTAATTGGCCTTTTGCCCCTCTCTTTTTTTTTTTCCACCACACAATGCTAACCAATCGGTCAAAATTGTTCATTTTTACACCACAAGAATAAAAGATACTCTTGGCCCCGTTCTACTAAGTGAATTATTTTGATTTACATTTTACGAGACAGATCATTCTCCTCACATTCATCAATTAAATTTGTATTATTTTATTGTTATCAATGAAATGTTATTTTCTTTACCGATTAAAAAAGTTAAAAAGTCAAAAAAGCCAACTTAGTGAAACAAGCATCATCTGTTAGATTTGCCCTTCATAAATTTTATTATGGACTTAAGTATCAATTAAGGAGTAGTTGGTTTTAGGGAATCATTTTCCGTAGGAGGTGTTCCACTAAGGCTGTTTTTACAATAAACTGGTTTTTCACGGTATTATGAGAGAATGACTTATCTTCCTTAATCATTGTCAGAATTCAGTAGTACACTAGTAAAAGAAAGAAGCATGGTAAACACATGCACCTTTACACGTATCCTGGTACCAACATCTTCTACACAAAAAGTACGTAATGCTATTTTTCTAGGAATTTCTTTTGATTACAAAATTGCCCTTGATTATATCTAAGTAGTTTTCCAGTATTTTATATATATATACACACACACACACACCAAACTTCCAATCAGGTATACCTGATGGGATTCCCATCAGGGAGTCCTACAATTCTCCAATTTCCCGATCAAATTTTTATGATCTGAACCATCTAATGTGTTTAAAATGTGTTTTCAAAGTTCCCCACGAGAAATCAGTGAAAATAAAATACCGGGAAGGGCTTGATCCGATCAATTTTCGATAAAAAATGTATATATATAGTTTTTATCGAAAACTGGTCAGATCAAGCCCTTCCCGATATTTTTTTTACTGATTTCTCGCGGGGACCCTCAAAAACACCTTTTAAACATATCGGACGGTTTGGATCATGAAAATTTGATCGGGCAATAGGAGCCACTCATTTACGGAGAGCCCAATAAATATTGGAGCTTTCCAAAAGAGCCGAAAACACCCAAGAAGTTTCGAATCTGAGACCTTTAAAAGATATTCACAATACGTTTAAAATGAGA
This sequence comes from Vaccinium vitis-idaea, assembly GCA_963854785.1. Taxonomy (NCBI): domain Eukaryota; kingdom Viridiplantae; phylum Streptophyta; class Magnoliopsida; order Ericales; family Ericaceae; genus Vaccinium; species Vaccinium vitis-idaea. Next base: position 3,327,355 of record OY978218.1, on the reverse strand, counting down.
TCAATCTTGAACATATTTTGGTAAAGATTAAAAATTGATAATTTCAATTTTTGGGAGAAAGTGCAAAAAAATTGAGTTTTGAATTAAGAATTTGAAAAATGGAGAGAGAATGTTGTTACTTTTAATACGGTGTGGTCCCCAAAATTTAGTTATTGAGGTTTGGTTATTGAGAAAGATTGGTAGTTTTGAGTATCAAAATGCCAAAAGTTGAGTATTTGTAACAAATGTTGTTAACTTTGAGTATTTATCTAAATACCATTGTGAGCCTCTTTTGTGTATCAAAATACTCATCGTTGAGTATTTTTGTGTTTGAGTATACCACTAGTGATGCTCTTAGGAATGAAACGAACCCCTAAGTCTCCGATCTTGATTCTCCAAGCCAACCCCTTGGGGTTCTAAGTAGTTTCGTATAGCCTACATTACCATCCACTTTGAAAGCACATCTGAATTTTATTTTATTTTTTTATAATTGGATTTTCGGTTCAACTCACATCTACCTTCACTAATTCAAGAACAAATGTGTACTATTTATTTACAAATTTTCTGAACCTACCTTTAGTAATGAATTATTTATTGTGATGCTTTAAAGAAGTGTATTATATCTATAGAATCGCATGCGGTAGAACTTTTGAATGCCCTACATAGCATCTTGGGAGCGAGTCCCATTCACCCTTCCCCCAATTTAATACATTGGGAATGACGAATGAAAAAATATATCTGATAAAATCGCATTGTGTTATTCGTGGTGCCAAATTTGAACGCAATAAATTGAAATTCCTATTTATAACACCACAAATAAAAGTGGAGTGATCGGTAAAACTGTTTTTTGTTGAATTTTGTTATTTTAGCACTGCTACTCTACATAAACGGATGATCTAATTTATATGACAGTTTTTCCAAGAGAAATGTACAACTTCTCAGCGGCGGCGGGGGCGGGGACGGAGGTTTTCTTTTATCTTTTTTTTTTTTTTAACATACTTGCTTTACGGTATATTTTCTTGAAAGTGTCTGTGTTTCACTTCAAATATACTTTCTTAAATTGGGACGGGATCAACAAATCGTGTGGTGGCATTATAAAAAAACAGTTCATTCTTACGAGTCTTCTGATTAATCAATGTACTAATTTGGTGACTAATTATTCAAATTTTATAGGGTGATGAGGAATTCTGGTAGTAAGTTTAATATAGCCATAGTCCTTTATTTACCAAAAAAGAAATCAAAGCCATAAATAATTATTTGTAAGGGTAAAATTTGACTTGATTTTCTTGTTTCTTTTGTTGTCAAGCACATTACGTTTCTCAGGAAAAGCCTGTGAAATTTGGAAATGAGAATGTTGAGGTGGATTTGTGGTAAGACTAGACGAGACATGATTAGAAATGAAACAGTCCGCGAGATGGTAAGTGGAGCACCTATAGAGGAAAAGTTGAGAGAGAATAGGCTAAGGTGGTTTGGGCATGTCTACAGTAGACCAACAGATGTTGTAGTTAAGAGAGCGGATATGATAGCTTTGGATAGAAATGCTCCGGGGAGGGGAAGACCCAAACTGACTTTAGATGCGGTAGTACGCAAAGATTTGAGTCTATTAGGTTTAAGTGAGCAAACAGCTCTTGACACAGCTCAATGGAGGAGAAAGATTCTTGTAGCCGACCCCAATTGATTGGGACATAAGGCTCGGTTTGGTTTAGGAAAAGCCTGTGAAATTTCTTACCACTTGTTTAGTAATATTAAATCTATTCCATTCTGGGTAAACTTAATGTTCAGCCTGCATTTGACTACGATTTTGCAAAATATTTCGTATTTAGTGAATTTCAAACAATACCAATTTGTGGTACTTTTTATTTTATTTTATGTTAGGATGTCCAGGTTGGCTTATGTGAAACCCATACAAATCCTTAAGGGACCAATTTCAACGTCAACTAGCGGCTCATTTAAAGCCGAAGCATAACTCTGTATGGACAAAGACGGAACCAAGTAAGGACTATGAGGGGCCAAGGCCGCTGCGTTGTTTTTGGGTATAAAAAAAATTCTTATGAATACTACAAATTTACAAGACAAAGTGGGAAGTATTTTTAGGAATTGGAAGTTTTTGTTTGATAAGTAGGAATTGGGAAGTTCAAACAACATTTTCAAGAATAGAGCTTAATCATTGTGAGTATAATGTTGTTCGGCATCTGGAATCTAAACCGTTAGGAAGTATTTTCGGGCTATGTCCATGGTTGATCGAGACTAGAAGATCAACAATGTACTTACTTCTCTACATAGTGGTGGTACTTGTGCTTACTCTTCATATATAGTTCACCCCGTTCACAAAATTCTAGTTCGGTCCCTGGGTATGGACCAACTAGTCCAACTCCATTATAGTTATAGCACTTCATAATTGGGACGTTTCGAACCTTAGATCACAGAAGGGAGCAAACCTCCTAAATCACACGCCATTGATTTGTGTGGTACCAATTTTCTCGTCATCTCATTCTTCCGACTTACGATATTGTTATGTTACCATTAGTCCACCACATGACTTTAAGAAAATTGTGTTGTGAGTTTTTTCCCCCTCGGCGAAAGTCACTATTATTAGTTGTAGTTAGTGATGTTCTAATACGGATTAAAGAAAAAGTACACCCCCACTTGACCCGAAACTTAGGAGTTTGCTCCCTCCCAAGATCTCATGTTCAATTCTCCTTACCAGCAACTCTTGGGGCTACCTCGTCTCACGTATAAACGTGGAAAATGTCGTGGGAGGGGCTGTAGGGATTAATCCGAGGTGCATGCACGTTAACCCAAAAAATAAAAGGAAAAGAGTATTTTGGGAAATTCTGAAAGGAACATCTTATGTCGTCCTGTGCTATCATGTAGTAAATTAGTATTTGGTAGCAGAATTCCAACAATTTCTATAACCAAAGCCTTCTAAAAGTAAATTTTTTGCTATATTTTTTTGAGCTAGTTCAAGAATGGACACATTAATATATTCACTGAGAGGGATAGATCTTCTGTCAATCGATCATTGTTTAATATAAAATGTAATAGTTTTTGTATCGTGTAATATATTTTTTCCTTAGTATTCCTCCTACCGACGTGCACATGCCCCACACACAGGGTGGAGGCCGAACTCGAGCTCGAGGACGGCCGCGAACAGTGAAAAATAAATTTGACAGAGTCAAGAATTGATTTCGAGATACTGTTGGTATCATATTATCTAATGACACGTAGTAACATCATCTAACAAACCCTAAAGCACGGTATGATCCTTTTTATAACATACATATATATAAGCGTTGAGCAATCTAATATAGTCTCAAAAGTTAGAGGTGGTACGAGCACGCATTATGTTTGGAGCTGATAAACGAACCAAATAACTTGATTTTGACTTGGTGACGGTGAGGTCGATTTGTTATCTAAACAAACTAAACTTGAACATGTGTTACACTCCAAGAAAAGTTTGAACAAGCTACTACTCAGCTTGTTTAGCTTGTGGCGTTGGAAAAATTCAAGTAACTCGAGATTGGCTTGAGTATAGCTAAACATGAATTTTTTTTAAAACTCGTAAAATTATCAATCCGAGCTAGAACAATCAGCTGTTGGACTCGTCTTGCTCGATTATCGCATGTTTTAGCCAAGATGTTTGGTAGGGAACACGAAAGCAAACCCAGAAAACAACCCGTTAAGTGTATCCGACGAGTGAGATTCATCCGGTACACTATTTACACAATGTACCGGATGAATCTCACTCGTCGGATGCACTTTATGGGTTGTTTTTATGTGTTTCCTTTCCTGTTTCCAACTATTTCTCTTTAGCCAAATAACACAAATTTTGATCAAGCACTAGAAACAAAGCAGGCTTTGCCGGTTTGGGTAGGATGCTTTTTAAAATCCTAACCATTAATTATAAAAATAGACGGCTTGGATCGCGCACTACATCCTTACAGTGCAGAAGCGGTTTCAAGAAGATATGTCCTATATCACCATTCATTTTACCAAATTTCAATAGTTGTTTTTGACTTCACATTTACATACCAGTCATCTTTCTATAGTATATTCTTTGATAGAATACCGTTGACTTTGAAAAGTGCATCAACCATTTATTGAACTCACCCCATTGTAAGGATAACAAAGGCTTTTTTTAAATGAGGCCAAGGGTTAAATATGAACATAATTAGTACGAACTTGCAAAGTAATATTTTAATATTTAATTTACAGTATTTCAAAGGGAATTAAATTAAAAGTTTACAGTTTTGAAGCAAGTGGATAATATTGGCTAGAATTTAGAAAGTTGAAGAGTGACCGAAGAAAAAATAAAAGTACAAGTGTATCCTTGGAATTTATAGTCAGAGGATATGAAAAGTATTGGATTAAGCTTATTTATCCAAAAAAAAAAAAAAAGTATTGGACTCGATTGACCAAAGAAGTAACTTGGTGGTTTTGTCATTTGTGCTCCCTTTCCTATATACTATTGGGGTCAAGCATCTGTGCGTGTTGTACACCTAGTGCACATCCAGCGTGTTGTGCGATCTATTTGGGACCCATTTCAGATTCTTTTTTTGATCTGAATCCTTCATTTTGTTCGTCTCGTTGAGTATGTGGTCCATGTAAAAATTCATATTAATCGGAGATCTTTAACTATGTTTTCAGACTGTATTTTTCAATGGTCACCGATCAAATAGTTAACGATGTCCGATCAACATGAACTTTTACAAGGAATACATACTCGACAAGACGAACGAAATGAACGATACGGATCAAAAAACAGGATCCGAGGTGGGGCCCAAATGGACCGCACAACACTCTGTGCACAACACAAACTTTGAACCCATACTAATGCAACCTAACTTTGATTGTGCTATAGTATTATATTTTGGTCCATCTCTACTTCTTTTTTTCAATGATTCACGATGTTCGAGTCAACTTACGAACACCTCGACTATTTTCTTCAATCCCACCGTGCGCTAGCGGAGAGTCCAATTAAACCTGGACAAAATTTCTGGCCCAAAAAAAATTGATATCACATCTCTACTTCTAGCTAGGGGCTGGATCAAGCTATTGGGTCTGTTTGTGAACCTGTGACAAGTCAATTTTGAAGATCCAAAGATTTAGAAAAAACAACATTGGGAATATCACTAATACAAAACTTTATGTTGATCGAATAACAATTAATATATGACGAAACACAAATGTTTTGAATTGAACACGTTCAGTCCAGTGTGTCAATCTGTCATTTTTTTCAAAAATGATTTGCTTTGAAATATACTCCGATATTCAAACAATTGAATTTTGTTAACCCCTTTTAATGGAGACATGTAGGGCAAGAGTACTATACTACCGTATGGAGTGTAAAATCCGAGACATCCAAAAGTAATACAAAACTTCATGTTGATCGAATAACAATTAATAGATAACAAAACACAAATGTTTTGAATTGAATACGTTCAGTCCAGTGTGTCAATATGTCATTTTTTTCAAAAAGATTTGTTTTGATATATCCTCCAATATTCGAATAGCTGAATTTTGTTAAGCCTTTTTAATGGAGACATGTAGTGCAGGAGTACTATACTAAGGGATGTAGTTTAAAATCCGAGACATCCAAAGTGTTTTCAAATTTCAATGGTCTAAGTATGCTAAAAGATCCTTAGAGCATGTCCAATGCCTGATATAGAGGTCACTTCTAGTCCACACCCCTTAAAGTCCACTCCTCGTAATGGAGACATATAGTGCACGAGTATGCTACGAGAAGTAGTGTAAAATCTGAGACATCTAAAAGTATTTTCAAATTTCAATGGTCTAAGTTTGCTAAAAGTACCTTAGAGCATGTCCAATGCCCGATATAGAGGTCACTTCTAGTCCATACCCCTTAAAGTCCACACCTCCTCCACATCTCATAGTTCCCGATCAAATTTTCATAATCCGAATCGTCAATATGCTTAAAAGGTGTTTTTAAGGGTTCCTACTAGTTAAAAAAAAAAACCGGGAAGGATATATAGTTTTTATCGAAAACTGCTCGGATCAAGCCCTTCTCGGTATTTTTATTTATTTATTGGCGATTCCATGCGGGGACCCTTAAAAATACCTTTTAAACACATTGAGCGGTTTTGGATCATGAAGATTTGATCGAGAGCTATGAGGTGTACACGAGTTGTGGACTTAAAGGGGTGTGGACCATAGGCGGCCTCTATATATATCTCTCCTTCCACAAACCCCCTCCTCCCTCTCTCAATCCCCCCTGTCAACTCTCTGTCTGTCTGTCTCTCTCTCCGAGATCAACCTCACCTCATCACCTCTCTCTCTTTCTCTCTCCGATCAATCTCTCTCTCTCTCATCTCTACCCTCCCCAACCCTCTTGGCCTCCCTCGTTTTGATAGAAAAAGAATTGAAAAGAAAAAAGGTAGAATTTGATGGCTCCGGCGACGATAGCATACTTTTTTGTGGAGAATCTATGTTGATTTTGTTTCCTTGTATGATATCAATTGATTTTGCTCCAGATTCAGTTTGGATTGGAACCCTAGCAATTGGCTTTCCAGATTTCGACGACTTTACATTTCCGGCAAGGATTCCTGCTTATCCAGGTACTCTCTAGCGTCCTTTTTCTAGTAGAAATCAGTTGATGAGTGTAGTCATCCTTGGATCTATTTTTGGAACTAGTTTTCCATTTGTTCTATTTTCCAACCAGATTTGGCACCCACCGGAGCATGTATCATGCATTTGGTTCCAAAGTTAAGTATATATCATATTTTACATTTCGCATTGGACTTGCTCTTATAGCAAACATACGTATCTTCCCTATAGAATCTTGAATCTAAATCTTTAGTTATAGAAGTAGACGGATCGGATTGCACACTACACCCTTGTCCCGTTTCCTTTAACGGGACCCAAAGAGATCCAAATCCTATGTTACAATCCGATTATACAACTCTTTTTCTGTGTTTGTGGAGAATTGCGTCTGAAATCCTCGAATGAGATGGAAAACAATCAACGATGGCAGTTTCGTCATTTCAGGAAGTCATGATGTTAAACCGTAGACGCACACCGGAAGCGCGTGAAGCTACACTGCAAAAAACAATCTTCTGCGGTCGTTATCTATGCCATTAAATACTTTATTTATCCCTCGGAATCATCTACCACTATTTGAAAGCACGAAAACTTAAAATGATAAATTTTAAAGGGCAACATTTTTATTTTTTGTTCTCTCAAATGTAAGTAACAAAAAAACTAAAAAAGACATCAATATTCATTCTGTTTTATTTTTTGGAAAATCATGGAATCCATTCCCCCAACCCTTTTTACATTTGCTTTTACAATTTGATTATACTCCATTGATTACCATCAAGTAAATAATTCGCAACGTAGCTCGGGGGTGTGTTATCCCATAAGGGACAACATGCATGCTGATCCCATTTGTGTCATTCGTACTTGGCGATCAACGGTCCAGATCAGTTCAGTAATGAACGGTGTAGATCTGTTTGGGTTCGAACAAATCTGTGCCGTTGATCGCTGAGCACGAACGGCTTGGATGGGGTCAGCATGCATGTTGGACAACATGCCCCTGCTTTCAACAAAGAGTTGCGGTAGGAGAGTTATCGGTCCTAAGTTTACTAGGTAAAAAATTGATTGTCTGAAATAGTAGAATTTACCATAAATCTTGTTTTCATGATTTAAATCCTCGATTTAAATGTTTCATGTATAATTTTTTTTTTTTTTGAAAAAACTTAATGATATGATTTTAATTTGTAGCTACACAATTTTATCAAATTTTCAGGCAAAAAGGTGGATGCCAAATATATATTCGTAAATCACAAAAGTAAAATCAAGTTGCTAGGATTATTGAATAAAGGAAAATGCTACAGACACTAACTAGTGTACCAACTATTACACTAATTGTCCATGTAGCACTCTTTTAGTGGATGAATCTATCCATGTATTGAATAGTGTATTGATGTGGTAATGTCATGTGTACATTTAGTGTAATTGTTGGTACACTTGTTAGTGCCTGTAGCATTGCTCTTGAATAAAACTAACTATATTTGAGAGATCTACACATCTAGGTCACAAAGTTGAAAGGTTTAAATTCGTAAATTAATCACGGACCCTAATATCACCAATTTAGTATACTACAAGCCCCGTTCAATTTATGAAAAAAAGAAAGAAAGGAAAATGAGAAAATATGTAACTTTCATGCATTTAGATAGCAAATAAATTATGAAACCCTCGTCTCTTAACTTTTTTGCTAGGAAAATATGTAACTTTTTTGCTAGGATTAGTTTTTCTCAAAATTTGGTCTAAAACGTGGCGAAAAATACAATTTTACGCTAGTTTCTCATAAAAATAGACTACTATTTTTTTTATTAAAAAAAAACTTTCTCACAATTTTCTTTTGACAAGTAAACGTATACCAAAAAGAAAAGAATTTCTTTTATCTCTACTTCACTTTACTAAAATTTTCTTGAGAACAGTGGAACATGGATCGGGGAAAAGAAATCTTTGTTACAAACTTACAAGAAAGATTGTCATTATTACCTATAGATTGGGTGTATAACACACATAAAATACTTTGTCTATGACATTAATGTAAACGTGGTCAATTTTTTTTAGAATGATATTTCATATCTAGGTTGTTGGACAAATAACCTTATCAATACTTTGTATCGTGAGATCTAGTATTTGAGATGATGGACCAACATTAGCTCTGGGGGACGAGAGAGAGAGAGAGAGAGAGAGAGAGAGAGAGAGAGAGAGAGAGAGAGAGAGAGAGAGAGAGAGAGAGAGAGAGAGAGAGAGTAGCCGCAGCTCTGGTTTTTTGAACAATTAGCAACTAAGCTAAAGTAAGGTAAAGAAGCTTTTATATATGAGAACCCTAAGTCACACAATGACCCAATTACACTTTTTATCTCACGTTTAAAAGGGTTCATTCTCACAGTGAAATGAACTAATGAAGTAAAGATAAATGAAATGTATAAAAGAAATGTATCTATTTGTTTCTGTTTATTTTTTCAAAGAAATTTGGAACAATTTTTTTTTTAAAAATAGTTTTGATTTCTAAGAAACTAATGTAAGAACAAAATCCGCGCCAAATCTTAGTTTTCTTAAGACCAAGAATGTGAATTTTTTTTATACAATTTGATCAAACAATTATAGTTATTTGAATCATTTGTGTGGAACCCGATGGAACCCACAAATCCACGTGTGCACAATCCGTGCACCTCATTTACTTCATTTCACTGAAATTTCCTCGAGAACAATTTTTATTCATCAATTTTTTGACAATGAACGAAGTATGGATCGAGAACTAGACCTCTTTCTTGCCAGAAAGATTGTCATTATTACGTACAAATTGGGCGTATAATACTCGTATTAATTATTTTGTCAATGACATCAATGTGAATGCTGTCAATTTTTATTTCAAATCTAGGTTGTTGGACATTTAATCGTATCAACACTTTACACCGTGAAAACTTTATCTAACTAATATCCTATCACCTGGAAAAAAATATATCCCAGTTCACAAAAAAATTATTTGGAGTTACAAAAACACCATCGCATACTGCTTAAATCTCTTCCATTATCACATCTTCATGTTGGATTTACGACAAAATACACAAATCCCACATAAAATGAATAGATGACAAGTCAAACCAAACCAAACCGAGCCTTATGTCCTAATCAATTGGGATCGACTGTGAATCTTTTTTTTTTCATTGAGATCTATCAAGGGCTATATGTTCATTGAGATTTAGAGTACTCATATCCTTGCGGGTTACAACAGTAATCATATTAGGATTCATGTCATAAAAATTTGACGGGTTTTTTTACGTGATGGTTGTTAGCAACCTAACTCACCATATTCTCCTCCTTTATCCGGGCTTAAAACCGGCCGAGAAAAAGTTAAGACTTTATGCACTACCCAGATGAATAGATGACGGTGAACTTAAAAATTACTAGTAGTACTTCTAATTTACCCAAGAACATCTTAAATTCATAAGTGGGGTGGTCCAGCTTAGTACTCCTATATATTTAAGTGGGGTTTTAACTTTGGTAACTGCAACAAAAGTCTCTTACTACAACGAAAGTCTCTTATGTGAGATATGTGGGACCTACCATTTATATGTGGGTCCCATATTCCATCATTTCATTCTGTGTGAGAGGGTTTGTGCAGTTGTTGGTCCAAATGTTAGTGTTTCTATCTTTTCGCATATTGATTTTTTCAACAAAAAAAAAAAAGAAGAGGAGAGAAGAAAATCTTAAATTCCACGTGGCTTTTCATGTGGAAGTGTATCACTACGCTCGTCCCTCCGCGCGTACATCTATCACTTTCGTCCCTTTAAACGGACCAGACCTCTCTCTCTCTCTCTCTCTAAAAACCATACAATACGCATTTGTATTATACTTTTCTCTCTCTCTCTCTCTCTCTCTCTCACAGCAGCGACTGCCGAGATATAAGTCTTTCGTTTTTCCTTTCTTGGGCTCTCTCTCTCTCTCTCAAGTCCTCCACACCAATTCAACTTCGGTAAGCCATAAAAAACCTCAGCTCTCGTTTACTCACACAACCATTTTCACTATTCATACATACATACACACATGTATATATCTTTATGTATATTTATATCTATTATTTTGTTTTCTCTTCACGTTTTGTTTGTTTTGCATCTATTACTTGTTAATCGAGGCTTAACCATGAACACCCATTTCCTCAGGTTCGCTGCTTCACGTGGTTGTATTTAAATGGAGGTTAGCAAAATTCCCCTATCTCTTGTTATTATACATACATATTTGTCTCTATGTCTGTATGTACATGTGTATGTATTGTCGTGCATAATATGTTTGTACAGTTGGGTTTTTCGTGTGATACGATTTGATGTTGCTTTCTCTGCTTTGCCATGGCTTGGTAGTGTTTATATTACTCGAATTTGTTGGGATCACGTTTGGGATTTTCCTGTGGATGGTAATCAGTTGTTTCAAAGTTAGTTCGTAAATTATTTTTGGTTAATAATTTGTGGATTCTGTTTCATACACTTGTTTGTTTTGGATTTTTGTTGGGTTTTGATCTTTTGCAATTAATGTGCTTGTTTTGGTTCTTACAATTTTTATGTTAAAGTCTTAGTTTTTGATGAATTGGGTTGGTTCTATGTTTCAGTGGTTCAAATATGGATCTGGATTTCTAATTTTTGTTTATTTATTTATATTTAGCGTCATAGCCTCTGCTTGTTTGTGTTTCTCTGCCTGAAAATTTCTTTTCTTAATTTCTTTTTTATATTTATGGGAATGTAAATGTGGGTTATATGTGTTTTTTAAATTTTATTTTAAACTAGTCATTAACCTTATGGATTTTTTTTCTTTATTTCGCTATAATTCATTTTTCTTCTTTTTATCCTTCTTAGATTTTGAAAAATATTTTTAATGCCCAGATTTTTTTCAAGGATGTTTGAAATCAATAAGTGACTTCTGATGTAATTTCCGCATACATTTTTTTTTGGCTGAATGAAATGTGGATTTCTGATTTATTACTTTATTCTATTGTTTTGAGCATAAGTTTAGTGTAGGTAAATTGGGTGTGCAATTTTCTGGGTTATGTGTTTCTTATTAATGTAGTTTGTTGTTTAATGTTATCTGTATTACTACGCTCCACTTATAGCTTAGTAAAAAGGGCTACACAATGCTCGAGTCTCCTGCTACTGTAGGACTTGGGGAAGGGTTGGAAGTACGCAGTCTTAACCCCTCAAGCAGGGAGGCTTTTTTTTGTGACTCAAACCCATGACTTGGTCACCAGGTCACACTGGGGCAACCATTGTGAAATTGTTTGTCAATATGACACAGAGTAGAATCACTCAATTCTTTTAATGAACCTCAAACATGAATTTACTCCGAGGATGCAAAAGCTCAACTTTAGGAGCTACCTTAAGCTCTGTGGTACTCATTCAGTGGGAGAGGCTTGTTTGAATGACTTCAATATCATCCGATGAAACCATGGTAGTGCAGAAGGACAGATTTTGCTCAAGTTGCGGAGTTCGTTCATGCTTCCTTGTATTTATTTGTTGTTCTGCTTTTTCTTTGATAGGTCGAAAGTTTTTCCTTTTGCTTCTTTCTCACTTAGTAAAGTAAAAAATAAGAACATTTTCACTTTCTGTATCAATTAGGAAATCAATTCTCGAATGATTCTCTGTTGAAATCTGGATTTTTGTGGGTTCTCACAATTTGCATCACTTCCATGCACACATACTAAGTTCCTCGGGGAAGTTAATTTAAACCTAATGGAATTTTTTTATATGGCGGTTTACATAGAGGATTAAGTCCAAGTTAGTTTGTCTACTTCTATTGCTTCTTTAATGATTGTAAACTATGCTTCCGATTCATGCATTATCATGTTTTGTTAGTTTTTCTTTTGATTTTGTAGATGGGTTCAGTTCAACTGAACCAGAATGGGGACTGCATCGATGACACATCTGCAGAGAATTCGCTCTCTCCAGATAACACTGATGTTTATAGTGTCTTTGGAGATCCGGAGTTACTTCCTAGGGTGGGAGACCAGTTCCAAGTGGAAATTCCAGCAGTTATTACAAAATCTGCATATCTTTTTTACAAACAGAACCCGCTGGAGGTAGAATTTCCTCCTGGCTTTCCCAGTGATTTTCTAAGGGGATTACCCATTCCAGTCATGTGGATCAATAAGGAAATTAAGCACATGAAACGTAAAGGGCTGCAATCTCTGGATCATTCAAATGGAAAATCCACTAAAAATGGTGTCTTGAAATCTGAAACCAATAAAGAGGTACCAATTTATTCACCATCTGAAGATTCAAAACCTAAAGGTGAGCCTGTGGATGTTGCATTGGGAAACTTAGGTTTGGACCAAGAAGTGGACTCTAAAATGCATCAGAAGTACAAAGGTGAAGGATGCTATTTGGTTCCTGGTTCCATTGGTGGTTCGTGGAGTGCTATTGAAGAGGCAAGTTTCCTCCTTGGTTTGTATATCTTTGGGAAGAACCTTATTCAGGTGAAGAAGTTTATGGAGGGTAAGACTATGGGGGATATACAGTCGTTTTATTATGGGAAGTTTTATCGGTCCGACAAGTACCGAAGATGGGTAGATTGCCGGAAGATGAGAAGCAGAAAGTGTGTGTATGGGCAAAGGATTTTCACTGGATTAAGGCAACAGGAACTGTTATCTCGCTTGTTTCTCCACGTGTCGGAAGAATGCCAGAGCACTTTGTTGGAGGTATTTTCTGAAGTACTCAATCTCGTCGTTCCTTCTTTTCTTTCCCACTATACAGGCAAAGGATTCCGACATATTGATCTGCCTGTACAAAAGTACACAAAACATAAGCGAAACATGTCACGTGCTCAACTACGAAATGGCCGAAAGGCCATCCACAGGCCTTACGGAATATTGGGTCTCTAACTTTTCTGGCTGTATTCTTTTGCATAATTTTTTTACTTTTTCAAAGGTAATTAGCAGAAATTTCCTTTATAAGGTCAAGAAAGTATAGTATCACCATTTGACCGTACCACCATATACTATATCCACTTTGCGAAACAGCAATCTTTTGAATATATAATCTGAATGGTATGTTGCCCTGAAGGACGTTGTGTGACTGTTGTGTTTGTAGTTGTTCAGAAATAGTTTGTTGATAGAGCCATAGAGTGGAGTGGAAAAGAGGGTTACACTTACCTTGTAAATGGCGACGAAGTTGAGTTATAAATGGTGACGAAGTTTGCGATTTGCTCATTGTCTTGGATTTAGTTGAGTTGTATGGCATCGGATGGCCAAACAACCAAGCAGTTGTCCTCTCATTTCACCGCACATGTTAATCCCTGATCTAAGAAGCACGGACACTTTGTAAGATTTGGCATGTGTCTCACACGACACTACACTCATCAACACTTCTCTATACGTCGAAACATATCTACTATCTTTAATACTTTTCTGAACATGATATGCTTCTGAATGTTTTTGAGCAGCATATGCTTTTGAATGTGATATCCACCATTTCATTATATTTTCTCATGTAGATGCATATAGCTGTGATCAAGGGCCCTTGTCATCTGGGAGATGTTGGGAGAGGAGTGTATGAGTATTACTACTTATGATTAGGGTGAGGATTAGGATATCTATTTGTATTATCAGTAGAAGAAGTATCGGTCTTAGAACTATTGCTTGTTGCAAAAATCAGTTCCCTTGCTGCCTATTTTCCCTTGCCAAGGTACTTTTAACAGGTTCATTCGGGTTTTTTTTTATCTGTTGGAGAACTTGTATATCTCTTAGATAACTGTTAAGTATCAATGAGGAATTATCTACTCAAAATCTCCATTTTCATCCTTCTCAAACTTGTGATCAAGTGACTAGCCTTTATAATTTTGGATTGCAGAGCTCTAATCTTTGCCAATCTTCGGTGATTCTCGTTGCTCATTTTTCTTTTTCCCGATCCTTGTTTTGATAAAGCATTGCAGAATTAACATATTTTGGGAAGATCATATGTGATCTAGCGGAAACTCTGTCGTTACCCCTATATTCTGCCTTAGCTTCTGTGTATTGCCAATATGATTTCCTGCTTATATTTATGTACTTTATTAACTGACAGGTGTCAAAGACTTTTGGGGAGGGGAAAATGTTGTTGGAGGAGTATGTCTCGACCTTAAAAGCTATAGTAGGAATAAACAATCTCGTAGAGGCAGTTGGAATTGGTAAGGGGAAGAGAGACCTAACAGGCATCACAATCGAGCCATTGAAGTCCAATCATGCTGGTTCTACGCGCTCAGAAGTACCAATTGGAAAAGCATGCTCCTCTCTCACACCCACAGAAATCATCAAGTTTCTTACGGGAGATTTCCGTTTGAGCAAGGCTCGATCAAACGACTTGTTTTGGGAAGCAGTTTGGCCCCGATTGCTAGCAAGAGGTTGGCACTCTGAGCAACCTAAGGATTATAACTATGCCGCTGGTTATAAGCCTTCTTTGGTCTTTCTTATGCCTGGGGTGAAAAAGTTTTCTAGAAGGAGGCTAGTGAAAGGAAACCACTTTTTCGATTCCGTTACTGATGTTTTGAGTAAAGTTGCTTCGGACCCCGGTCTAATTGAGCTGGAGACAGAAGCGGGTGAGGGAAACGGAAAAAAGGAAGAGGACGAGTGGAAAACGGAAAATAAAACGGATCAACGTCACTGTTATCTTCAGCCTCGGACTCCGAACAATGTTGTGGATATCATGAAATTTACGGTGGTGGATACGAGCATGGGTGATGGGAAAATATTTAAGTTGAGGGAATTGAAAACGTTGCCAAATGAAGTTTTGAAAACGACTGTCTCCAGAAGTCGTTCTGAAGAAAGTGATGATGGTAGTTCTGAGCCTGAGGCGTTGTCTGAAGATATGGAGGTTGTTGATACCGTGCTGTTCAATCAAGAGGGCACTTATACTTCCAATTCCGTGACTGCTACCTTCTCATGTGATAAAAAACCTGAAAATGGTGATTCAAACCAAGGGAGCAAGGGTTTGGACTCTGGGGCTGCATCTGTTAAGAGTTCAAAGGATCATAACAATTTCTGTGAAAACAAGAAGCCAAGAAAGTCTAAAGCAAGCAGCTGGGGGATGAAACTAGATAATGTGAACTATTTAGCCCCAGTAACAAAAAGGCGTGTCGATACAGTGTTATCTGATCAAGAGGAAACCATTAAGTTTGATTCCACAAAGACATTGTCTTCTACCGGTATGTATCCTTTCGAGAAAAATCTTAAAATTGGCGATTCAAAAGGAGGGAATAAGGGTGTAGATTCTGGTACTGCATCTGTTAAAAGTGCCAAGGATTTGAACAATTTTGCCGAAAATAAGAAGCCAAGAAAGTTGAAAAAGAGCAGCTGGGGTATGAAACAAGACGACTTGAACTATTTAGCCCCGGTAACAGAAGGGCGTTTTGGTACCATGTTATTTGATCAAGAGGAAACTAATAAATCCATATCTGCTAAGATATTTTCAGATGCCAAGATGGTTTCTTTTGAGAAAAATCTTGAAAGTGGTACTTCAAACCAAGGGAATCATGGTTTCGATTTTGGGGCTGCATCTGTTAACATTTCCGAGGACTTAAATAATTTAGGCAAAAATAAGCAGCCAAAAAAGTCTGACAAGTCCAGATGGGGGATGAAACAAGATGATTTGACCTATTTAGCCCCGGTAACTAAAAGACGTCGGAGATTAAGTGCTTGTAATCGGGCCGAGAGTAGCCATCGAATTCCTGGTTTCTTAGTGGACCCTGGTTTGGGACAAGAAAAGCATATTTGCTGCTCAGAAATTACTGATTCAAGCGAAAACAATCTCTCTGGGATTTTGTCAGCTAAAAAAGTCTCTCCCGCCTGTTCATCAAAAGGAAGCCCCATTGAGAGCAGTGAGGGCATTTCTTGTGAAACCCGCAACTTTCTTCCAGAAGGTTCTTGTGATACTAAACCGCAACCCAGACCATTTATTGACCTAAACTTGCCTCAGGTCTCACCAGATTTTGAAACCGGTGAAGAAAACGAAACAAGCAGATTAGAAGATTCTGCGGCTCCAAATCCCACTGCTGATGTGTCCTTTTCTGAGCAACAGCCTAATGGTTCCAGAAGGCAAAGCACCCGAAATAGGCCACTGACTGTAAAAGCATTGGAGGCCCTTGCAAATGGGTTTTTAACCACCACTACAAGGCGGAAGAATAAAGAAGCTTTACCAAGGGATAATTCAAGATCAAGACCGCCTCGGCAGGCCCACAGTGGAGTGGAGACCACTGAAGATTTCGGTTCTGGAACTGCTGTGGCTTCCCAGGAGGGTGAAGCGGGAAATGAAGAGAGTAATGGCGATGTTGAGATTTTGGGTGAATTTCAGGTTCTACCCAAGGGAAATGCAGCTCAAATTGCAGGAAACGAAATCAATTTCTTGGGGAATTTTCGGGTTTAGTTGGGTATATGAGTGGCGGCAGTGTTGGTATTTGAAAGAATGAGTGCTTCAAAAGTATAACAAGGGCTTAGCACGGCATTTATGGCCAGCGATCCAGCAAATTCAGCTTATGCAGAAATGTGGTGGTGATCTCTCCTATGAAGCTGATTTTTATCGGAAAAAGACTCACCTATGAAATTCTGGTATACAAAACTGGAAATGAGAGGAATAGTGCTCTTTTCAATCTGAGTTGATGTACCTTTTCGATTGCAGATTCATTTTGCAGCAGCTGACCCTCTGAATTTGTTGCAGCAACTTTTCAGCCGCAATTCAACATACTGGGGTGGATCTTTCGGTTTTCTGTCGCTTATGTTCGTGTTTCTTCATTGAATCAGTTCATTTTGTAGTGCATGTATCTTCTTCCAATAATCTGCAACATTCATATTCATCTCTCATAAGTAAATGTTGGCTATACTTTGAGTTAGTTGCCTAGAGGTAAATGATGAACTTGTGCTATTGTGTTCTTGTTGGTGATAGAAAACAGTAGAACTAATGTTACTATTTTTCCCATTTAGGAGTATCTTTGTAGCTTTGTAGATTTTAAAATCTCTCTCTTTAGCTTGTTTCAGTAATTGTCTCTACTGCTATTACTTGTAATTTGTGATGTGATTGTTAGAATTACCATAACCGGTTACCTCTGTGCGAATGGAATGTTTTTACGAAAAATTGTTCTATGGTATTTCGGGCATCATGTGGTAGTGCCCCAACACCCTTTTCTATAATCCATTTTTGTATAAATATGTGGTAAAATTGTATAAAAGGATGTCGGGCCCCAAGACCATGCTCATCAAGCTCATGTAACTACAGTAAGAGACAATACGCCAAATATGGCCTTTATTGGCGGTAATATGAAAAATGGCGATAAAATGTGCTATTACCGGCATTAATGACAAATCCCTGGCATTACTAGTGGTTTTTGTACCGAAGGTAATGAAATTGGCGGTAAATGTGACTCCTAACAGCGGTAATATGAAATTGCCAGCAAAGATAACTATTTAACGGCGGTAAACCCAAAACCCTTGGTAATAACAGTGAGTTACAACATAGTAGATATTATTATTTCTTCAAATAAAATTGAAAATTGTGTAGTTTGGTAGTACATCATTTGATTGACAAGCTACTAACCTCACCTATACAACATCTAATGATATCCGATATTTTTTTACCTATTTAATAGCCTTGACGAGAGCTAAAAAGTGAACATTTACGATCATTGCAAATCCGATCTTAATAAGATCCACAAACAAACAGACTAGACTGTCCAATTCCTCAAAGAGCAAAAACAAACTAGGGAACTAGCCAGCGAATGGATGGACATGACCGTCCAGTCCCTTATGGAGTAAAGCAAAAGTAGAGAACTAGCCAGTGCGATTGTGTGGACCATGAGAAAAATGAGAAGAATTGTGCTCTATGCAGTTGGAGAAAATTTTCATTGCCGGGTGGGTATTGCCCATGTCCTACCCGCTCGGCAATCTCAGCCGTCCAAAGCGCCATCCGATGGTCCGGAAAAGGAGAGAGAAAAAGAGGAGAGAGAGGGAATCAATCTGAGTCGTCCAAAACACTTTTGGAGGGCCGAGATCGTGCTCGGCATGGACATGTGGTATCCATTCGGCACCCAAAAAAATTTCATGCAATTTGGTATACTCTCTTGTTTGCTTAACTTGATACGTAATAGTGAGCATTTCCTTCCAAAGAGTCGGCATGGAGGGATGTGCCAAGGTTTTGCAAAGGGACAGCAAATAGCTAGCGAAGGCAATGATATTTCTGATCCTATTTTTCCTTACTTTTATTAGTATTTCTATTTTTCCATTTTTGTGGAAAAGAAGTATAACGATCCGTAGTTGTTAAATTTCTTGGAGGTTTCCAACCTAAAACCAATTGGCAATAGGTGGAGTAACCTTAAGAATTTATTAATCAGACTTGGGTGGCTTAGATGAGCAATGTGGGATAATTTAACACTCCCCCTCACGTGCAGCCCGGATGCACGCGGAGGTACGAATTGAGAAGAATAGGAGATTTTTTACTCAGGCAAAGGAGAATAATTTAACACTCCCCCTCACATGCAGCCCAGATGCACGCGGAGGTACGAATTGAGAAGAATAGGAGATTTTTTACTCAGGCAAAGGAGAATAATTTAACACTCCCCCTCACATGCAGCCCAGATGCACGTGGAGGTACGAATTAAGGCCACCCAAGACCTAGCTCTGATACCATGTAAAATTTAGGAGAAAGAAATATGGAGAGAATAATACTTTTTTATGTATTGATTTACAAAGATACATGCCCAATATATACAGAAAAGGGAAGCTATACTAGGTAAGAAGCTAAACTAGGAAAGAATAAATTTACAATATTCCTATACAATCACGGATCTTCAATCAATCAGTCAACCGATTCTTTCTCAATCACAGATCTTCAATCAATCAGTCAACCGATTCTTTCCTTTATTTTGAAGAAGGCTTTTTGGAGTTGGAAGAAGAATTTTGAATTTCAAATGTTGATTCCCCAAATAACAGTAGTACAGATTGTTTCACTATTAAGATGCCTTGTCTTAAAATTACCGGATATTTATGCTCTTTATTTTGTAATAAATATCCGATAACAATTTTGAATTACAAATGTTGATTCCCCAAGACTAGGTAGGCAGTTTTATTTTTTAAAGTAGAGGTAAGATGGTAATTTCGTTTAACCCATTCAACTAGCGAATTGCTGACTAGTGAGGGCCGAGGGGCAAGAGGAACCCTTCTAAACACAGAGCATTGTTTTGTTCAAACTAGGAGTTGTTAGAATTTGAAGTTCTCTCGTATTAAGGCTTTGGAAGGTGGGTGGCTCCACTATTACCTCTAATGAACAGGAGGGGGCATGCTGGCCCCAGAGGGCCCTCATCCAAGCCGTTTGTGTTCAGCGATCAACGGCCCAGATCAATTCGGTAATGAACGGTGCATATTTGTTTGAGTCCAAATACATCTAGGCCGTTGATCGCCGAGCACGGACGACTCAGATGGGACAACATGCATGTTGTCCCTAAAGGGACAACACCATCCCCCAATTCGAGCAGGAGAGTGTGAACTGAGTGCACAATAGTCAAATTCCTCCCAAACCCTCTAACATTATGCCATGAACCACCATGACCATGACCAACGTGGTTAATGGGATCCAAGTTCACTATCCAAACCATCCTTTCTAAGAAGAAAAATATTTTGACATTGCACATTTGGTCAAGAGGTCGCATCAGGCAATGCTATATTTTAAAAGAACACAGAAAACTCCACAAAGCTTGTTGATGTCGAGGTCATGCCGCTAGTTTCTTCCACACGCCAAAAAGATGAAAATAGATGCTACAAGAAGCTTTGTACGCAATTTACCAGATTGAAATCTAGCAAGAAACGTTCAGAATGCAATAAAGCTCATTTCAAACAAGTACTAATTTCGACAACTAAAATAAAGGAAACATGAAATTGAAAGCTTATAACAGGAGGAGGGAAAGCCAAGGAAGCAAGTTAGAGCATTAGACAAGAGCTCACAATATTTAAAACTGGAGAATAAAACTCAGAACAATCTCTGTGAGCTTTTCTTCCCAAAGATAGCCTCCCAAACAAGCGGCGAAAACGTCCCTTTCTTGTTCAAATACTCTCTGACAAGTTTCTCATCGAAGTAAAACCCTTTCTGTGTCAATGCTCTAATTAGGCTCTGGGCTTCTTCTAATCCCTTTTCCCGGCAAAACCCATCGACCAAACCCATCAAGGTAGCCAAGTTGGGTGAGTGGCCAGCGTCCAGCATTTCCACACAGAAGTCAACTGCATCCTCCAATCTCTTACCTTTATAGAGCCCCTGAATCAACACGGTGTAACTGAATGCATTAGGGGGAATCCCATTGTTCTTCATTTTCCCAAAAATCCTCTTAGCATCATCGGGTTTTTGGGCCTTGCAGAAACCTTCAACCACGGCTGTGTATATCACGACTTCTGGGATAGTGCCCTTCACGCGCATTAGGCCAAAAAGCTTCATGGCCTCTTGGACTAGCCCATCCTTGCAGAGGCCATCGAGCATTGCCACAGCATTGGGAATGAGACCAGTTTCCTTCAATTTCTTGAAGATCTCATCTGCATCTGGGGGAGGAGGTATCTTTCCAGCAGTGGCTGATTCCATCTCTTCTTCTTCTTCCTGTTTGCTGCTTGCAGCTTCCGGGAGTTGCTTGTCCCCTTTATCAAACCCCAGCTTGAATTTATCAAGAAAATCATGGCCCTGCTTCTCGCCTGTGAAAGCAGAAGCTTGTGGTCGTGAATATCGAGGGTATTGCTGCTTGGTGTTTTCCTCCTTGTCGTCATTGTCATTGCCAAGCTTATTAAATCGGAAAATGTTGCTGCTAGTGCTGGTTGATCGACCAACGCTTCTGTTTCCTCCCAGTTCATGAGGTTTAATATTTTGAACGGTGGAGTCAACATCGGTGGTAGATTTCTCATATCCCCTGCCCCCGCTGCTGCTGCGACGGAGGCCATGGCTTCCTCGGGAAAGAAGATGTTCAGATTGATAGATAGGTTTCTCTCCCCGTAAGGGCCTGTTGGGTATGGGTTCCGGAGGGGTCCAACAGGCCCTGTTGGGCATTCTCTGTTTATCCTCGTAGTCATGGACATGGCTATAATTTTCGTCGGAAGGCTTGGTGGTGCTATGGCAGAAAACATTTTCTGATGCGCTGCTGATGAATCGGTCTCCTCGACCACCACCACCACAATCGATATCGGTGGAGGTAAAGGAACATAACTTGGACAAGAAGGGCAACGCTGAGCAATCATTCAAAAGGGATCCATATAACATGGGATTAGAATATCGCATCCTATGTGAAGCAGCCATCATGATGACCAGAGGGTCTGCACTGATTTCCCCTCTCAGGACAGTAAGCAGTGAAACAAACCGAAAATTCTAGGGTACTGTGTTGGATTTTGGCACAGCCGGCTCTTCGAGACCCAAGGCAAACTCTAATACGGGGGGCTTTGTACAACTGCTTGTTGTTCATTAAGCAAATCACCACAAAATCTGCAACCAAGGGAAAAATAATAGAACATAAGTCAAACTAAAAATAGCAGGAATCCTATTTCACACCCATAATGTCTAAATACAAAAGACCATAATCTACTGAGCATGAACAGAGAAATCAGAATTAAAGGATCATGTAATACACACGTAAGTCGTAACCAATCAATCATTTTAACATCAGACATAGCTGCTTCATTTGGTTAACTTTACATACATTTAGTATTTTAGTTTCACACAAAACAGTATCACTGAACGCAATTGCGAAAGGCAATAAAAAAAGAAGAAGGAAAGTGAATTCTATTGGACCACTAGACCTCCTCTGAATTTGTATTTCGCAATAGACCTTCTTACCAATACTAGTCACGCAGCACGTGCTCTGCACAAGTTGAATGTCGATAACAAATAGAATGTGGAAGAAAATGAAGATATAAGAGAGTGTCAGCTGAAACAAAATGCATGAACCCCAATTGACTGAATAGTTCCTATTACATGATCACCTGACTTGTTGGCAATGAAAAATCATGCAATCACCCGCGGTGAATGAGTACAAAATACAAATATATGTAACTTGATACAACAGTAAGTTTTTTTTTTTTTTTTTGACCAGATTTGTGATCAGCCAAGAAATGGAAGGAGAAGCCGAAAAGGTTAGAAATTCCTTATTTTACACTAACGTCTTCCCACCCAAGTTTGTCTTCTCCTCCTATTTCCTTCTCTGTTCTAAATTTCCTTCATATTGAGTTTGTCTCTCACTTGCCTTCGTCCTTCTAAATTGGTATTTCTATGTGTATGTTGTATTGCCTCCAACATTGCCCATTTCATTACAACCAATGTATCTATCTCCAAAGTTAGATACACACGCCAAGTACCTTTATCAATAGTATTCAAATGGATGAGAGGCTAACTCCAATGTTGCAATGGGCGACTTGTTCCCTACCCCAAGATGAAGGAATGACATTGACAACCTCAAAGCCGACCAATCTATGCTTACTTGGATAAGCAATTCACCGAACACATGGGCTACACAAATTTGCAAGGATCAATATTTTCATGAACATGACTTACTCCAACTACAAGCAAATATGTAGAAAACTCACACACCCAAGTTCAGTAAACCAAACTTTACACATTGCACCGCACAAACTCATCAATAGAGTCACATAACTTCACAATTTAATTTGCCAAATAAAAACATTCACCATTTAATAGGTAATAGATATGGTATTACAAAACAGAAGGCATTCACAATCTATAGTTATTGCATTTTCAGCCTTTATATGGGCAGATTTCAAGAGGCGAGGCTCATGAACATCGTTTTGGCCCCACCAAGAACATGCTAAAAAAGACGAAGTTAGCTGATTAATTCAAGCTTGCTTATAGGAGCATTTCATCAAACACGTAGACTGCACAAATTTCCGACAACCAAATGCAATCCAATAGTTTCCATTAAGTAAACGCAACACCACAGATAAAATTACACAAAATCATCTTCAAGAAAGTTAGTAATAATAGGGAACGATCCCATCAATAGAAAAACAAAACCCCAAAGTAGCATAGCATCTCAAAAATGGGTTTTACGTAAAAACATTAGCAGTTCGTCTTGCTAACAGAATTCAGCACACCTTAAAAAAACTCAAAACCCGAATCATAGTTATCATAGAACTAACCCATACATACATAAATTTCTATAATCCAGACAATTCCAACAACAATCCTATAACTTTCCAATGAACAATAAACTGATGATTCATTCGCAAAACCAAATTCCCAGTAATGAAACCACTACCATATACATACAAGATACACCCATTGATGCACAATAAAGTACATACTCCCTCTATGGCTCTGTCCAAAAGATGAATTGTTTGATCTTCAAAACGAGAATTTTAAAAAATGCATTTTTATCAAGAAAGATTTAAACTTTTATTACTAAATTTAAAGAACTCATTGATATTTAGTAACCAGCTGCAAAAGATTTGAAGCTAACAAGGAGTTAGAGCTTTGAATGGAAAGAAAATAAGAGGAGAGTACTGTACCCCATCTGAGGAGTTAAGCCCAAGCCGCCGTTGTTGAGATTAAGAATGCCATAATTGGAAGTACCAGAGCTGTAGTAAAATCTGGGTTTCTCCTGATTCTGCAACGGCTTCACAGGCGCTTCAATTGCCAGATAAATCGTCGATAGTTACGGAATCAGAATGTGGAGCAGCGGGATACGTCAATACGGTGGCAATGGCCAAGCTCAATTGGCGCATAAACCCGTGAAAGCTCTTTTGTATGGTCCAATGTTATCCTGGGTAAGTATTTGAAAATGAGAGTGCCCACGAGGCTACTGCCACCTTGTTGTTAGCGTCTCAAAACCTATCATGCACATTCTTAATGGCCATGTTCGTTTCTCAGTTTAGTTTTAGTTTTGATGATATCATCATTTCTCTCTTTATCTCTCTTCACTCATTACACCTGATGACATCATTAAAACTAAACTAAACTATCTAACCAAACACAACCAATAAAATTTTCTTTCTGTCTCTAGTTATTACCCCAAAACCTTCCTTCAAAACCCAAACCGAATAAAGCCCCAAGTTGTTAAAAATATGGAGTCAACATCCTTTCGGTTTGATAACAGGACTGGTCTTGGCCCCATTAGAAACTTTGTGTTGGGGGCTTGGGGCCATTATCTGTCCAAAAAAGTTACGCACCAGCACACAACAAATCTCACACAATACTCTTACATAGGGGTGGGTCCCACTCTCAACAAATCCCACACGTGTGGGACCCACACCTTTGTGAGATTGTGAGTGTTGCGTGTATTTGTTGTGTGGGATCCACCCCTATGTAAGAGTGTTGTGTGAGATTTATTGTGTGTAAAGCATTATTGTTATCCGTCACACAGTGGCTGCCTTTTCGGAGGTGTGACCCATGAAATGGTATTATTATGGGGTGTTCTAGTAAGGTGGCTTTCGCTTTTTGCGATTTTTTAGCTCATTTGCAGCCCTATACGAGACCATCAGAGTGATTTGTCGGGTTTCGGGTGGAGAGATATTGACCCGTCGAGACCCGACCCGACTAAACTTAGGAAAAAACCCCAATTTCTACCCGGTACCTCAAGTCCCATCACTCTCTCTCTGGACTGCGAGTCTGCACCTCTCATCTCTAAACCTAAATCTCTCTCGTCTCTCTTCTCTCTCTCGTCTCTCTTCTCTCTCTCTCTCTCTCTCTCTCTCTCTCATACTCTGGATCGGTGGAACTGGAAGATTGAGTCGTTTCTACTTTATCGCTGAGTAAGTCTCTCTCTCTCTCTCTGTATCGATTTGTTTTCCTTTATCGCTGGGTAGTGATTAGTTAACCTGATATTGAATTGATTGTTAACTCTTCCTCGGCTGCTATGGAACCATATATGAGGAGAGTTCAGCGCATGTTCCTGCAATCACCCCCACTC
This sequence comes from Vaccinium vitis-idaea, assembly GCA_963854785.1. Taxonomy (NCBI): domain Eukaryota; kingdom Viridiplantae; phylum Streptophyta; class Magnoliopsida; order Ericales; family Ericaceae; genus Vaccinium; species Vaccinium vitis-idaea. The sequence goes on along the minus strand of OY978218.1, from coordinate 3,301,954 downwards.
AATATGCACGCAAATTACACACAACCAATCACGTTGACCCACAATAGAGCAACGAGCAACATTTCGAGCATTTGATTACCATTTATTTGTTTTTCGTTCCTTGTGAAGGTGTAGGTCAATCAATCTGTTGGGATCAAATTACTGCATCTTGAGTTGGAACATCGGTAATTTGCTGGAGAGATAGATAGATAGATAGATGAGTAGTGGGGGTCGACACCGGCCCCTTGGAGGTGGGGTTCAACAAATGTTGGACTATCTGAAGCGAATGCAGGCAGAGAATCCTGCTTTCTTTTATGCATTTCAGGGTGATAATGAGCACTCTACTGGAAACTTTTTTTGGGCTGATGGAACTTCCAGGATGAACTATAATCACTTTGGCGATATGGTTAAGTTAGAAACGTTCTCCAGGATGAACAACTACAAAGTACCATTTGTAGCATTCACAGGCCTTAATCATCACGGGCAACCCGTCTTGTTTGGCTGTGCTTTACTTCTAAATGAGTCTGATTCCACTTTTGTTTGGCTTATCCAGACTTGGCTTCATGCCATGTCTGGACGCTTCCCCGTCTCCATTACTACTGACCCAGATCGGCTAATACAGATGGCTGTTGCACAAGTCCTGCCTGAAACCCGTCACCGTTTTTGTAAGCGGAGCATATTCCTAGAAACTCAGGAGAAACTGGCTCATATATATCAGACACATCCCACCTTTGAACTAGAGTTCAAGAAGTGCATTAATGAGACCGAGACAATCGATGAATTTGAAACATGCTGGGAATCACTCCTACAGAGATACTACCTCTTGGATAACGAATGGCTTCAGTCACTTTACAATGCTCGTCACCAGTGGGTTCCAGTTTACATGCGAGACACATTTTTTGGAGAGTTGTATAGGACGGACCCCGGAGGTGACACTGTAAGCTTGTTTTTTGACGGGTATGTGAATGCAGCAACCACTATGCAGTCGCTAATTAAGCAGTATGAGAAAGCCGTAGCAGGTTGGCATGAAAAGGAATTGAAGGCTGACTATGATACTACTAGCACTACGCCAATTTTGAAGACACCATCACCCATGGAAAAACAAGCCGCTGACGTGTATACGAAGAAAATATTCACGAAATTCCAAGAGGAACTGGTAGAGACCCTAGCTAATCCTGCTACTAAAATTGAAGAATCTGGTACAATTACTTCATATCGAGTGGCTAAATATGGGGAGGAGGTCAAAGCTCATACTGTTAGGTTCAATGCATTTGAGATGAAAGCTAACTGCAGCTGCCAAATGTTTGAATTTTCTGGTATTATATGTAGGCACATATTAGCAGTTTTCAGATCAAAAAATGTTCTTACACTTCCTTCTGAATATCTATTGAAACGGTGGACAAGAAATGCCAAGAGTGGAGGTGCCGTTGATGAACAGGCTCCTGAACTGCTGAGAAATTCTCAAGAGCCTTTGACTGTTAGATATAACAATCTACGGCAGGAAGCGATTAAATTCGTTGAGGAAGGAGCAAAGTCTATACATTTTTATAACGTCGCCATGGATGCTTTGCAAGAGGCTGCAAAAAAGGTTGCTGCTGCAAAGAAACAAAGCTCTGGAGCCACACAGGGAAGCAGTCTGGCCAATGGAGCCAACCAAGGAACGCATGCGGGTGAAGAAAATCAAATGATGCCACATAAATCTTCGGTAAGTAGAATGCGATCAAATTTTGAGTTTTGGAGTTTTTTTTTTTTTGCATCTTCGTTGACTATATTGTTGCTCATATATCTGTTGTTTCCCCCCCTTTTGTTTGGGGTTGTGGGGTGGGGATGGGAGGCATGGACGCTCGTGAAAACATTTCTTTTGAGAAAAAACGAATACAGTTTGCAAATAACCGTCATATAGTAATGTTGGCTAGTGGAGAGGTTGACATTCATTTTTTCTTGCTTTTCCCATTTTCACTGTGCACACTCAAATATGCTGTCATAGATCTTTTTCCTCTAGTCGATGCCGTCTGGAAACATCCCACTATGTTCTCTATCCAATTATCATGAACCAATCACCTGATTCAGAGCCTCTCATTGTTCAACTTTCCTCTCTGGCGCAGTCACCCCCCGTCCTTCCTATTTTTACAATAGGTAACACTAATTCAATTGTCTCTCTCTCTAACCTAGTTTGCCTTTGTAGGATGTTGAACAACGTATCGTAGAGCAAATTAGGGAATTGAGATTGGATCTGTAATAATTATCTGGATATTCTACAGCAGTTCGTGTGTTTAGTAAAGTCAGTTCAAGAAATCAAACTCGCGCGTCAAGTGAAGAGCCCAAAACAAAATTAATGTTGGCATGGTCACATGACAAATCCATTTATATGTTGGCTGATTGTCTCATGCTTCTATCTCTGTCTCTCTGTCTGTCCTTGTATGCATGGTTGCCTAGGTGGCTAGTGATGTTCAGAGGAAGGAGGTGATTTTTAATTGTGAGAGTTGATTGTGGGTGAGTTGTTGGTTCAGGATATGTATTGGAATTTTTTACTGGTCATCGTTAGAAAAGGACAGGCATTTTGAGTCTCATGGCTGCTGACGCCATGATATTCCACTTAAACTCTTCATGGGGACTTGAAGGGGAGATGAGCCCATAGCTGCTGTCAGGAAAATGTTCGACTTGTGCTTGGAACATTGAGTTAAGGAGGGAAGTTCTTTGTATCAGAATAAGTAAGGTTAAGGGAGTGCAACCCACTTTGAGTCATTTCTTTGACATGTCAGATACTTTTGGACTATAGAATAGGTCCTTTTATAATTTGACCTTTTCTTTTTTATTCCTCACTTTCATTTGTACAATGGTGGCAGCTCCTTGATGCCTTTTCATTAAAAATTTATTACTTATAACAAAAAACAATTTCAGAAATCAAAATAGATCCGAAGCTTTCAACTTAATTTATGTATTTTTTATGCATATAAAGAAAGAAAATGGATATGGCAGCATGCGTAACTTTGAGCTCCATTTCCCTTGTGCTTTATGGCATTGCAAGAGGGAATCAACAATTTGAAACCTCGACTATTGGGGAAAGCGACATTTGACATATGCTGACATAATGTTTTACCCTTCTACACTGACCTGCCACTCTGTGTTTACATACAGAATAAACTGATTGTGATTGGATAATGAACTCTCAAGTCCCTACCAAATAGTTCTCTGACAACCAGTTAAGAAATACAAGCTAAAAATAATTGAGTCAAGACAAGATGATTACATAGAAACTCACTAATTAGTTGTTACAGAACTTCTTGACTGCAACGTTAATTATTGGCACTTGTCTTCACTTGTACTGAAATCTGTAGGTTGCCTCTGATAAGTCATAACCATATAGCTAACCACAAGATCTTGGGAGCTTGGAAGAAGTCTTCTATCTTTGCGATGTTGTATAACTTTGTCACATGAACTAGTTAAACCCCTGTAAGAGGAGTCTGTTTTTTTCCCCCACCAGAAATAGAGAAAACAGAGTGATCCATGGTGAGAAAGGTGGGTGCCCACACTATTCGTGTGCAATTTGTTTGCGACCTAAGTACATGCAATCACCCGCCCAGGTTGTACAAAGAAATTCATGTGAAAATGCAAAATGTGGCAGACCAAGAAATCAAAGAACTGTAAAATCGTAACCTAACAAATCATCTGTTCTCATCAATTGAATATGTGGAGGGCACAAAACCGATGAAACTACAACATTTAGATAATATAGAACAGTATTTAAGTTAGGAAATACACAAAGGAGCATTAATGAGATTGATACTCACAATGGAAACAATTAGGGACTCTCAAATAAGAAAACTCACTAATTTAATTGGATAAAAGAATTGAGATGATGGGTTGGAAAGTAAATTGGATTGCTATATCATAGGTTAATTGCTTGTAGAGATACATGTTGCCGATACGTAAACAGGTTTTGAAAACCCACCAAATTTCTGTAATTTCTCCATTATCGTATGGGTTCTTCTTTCGTCGTCTTTGCTTAGATTACTCTTGACTCGGTTTCTTAAGGATAACATTTTTCTTCTCTCTCTACAATCTCTCTCATTGTGGAGATGAAGGATACGGGGTAAGAGAAGATTGAACATTACAGTTTCATGGATTTTTTCCCTCTTTTTTGCCCCAAAAGTAATATTAGTCGGAAAGGATAAATATACTAAAAATCGATACTTCTTTGCAAAAAGAAGTTACTTTTGTGACACTGCTTCACAAATCCTTTCACACCAAAAAGCCCTTCTCCATTTTTAGATTGGAATAGTTGATCCTGTCCTCTTTAATGCCCCTTTTGCAGGATGAGAAGGAAAAGAAAATTCGTGAATTGACTGCCGAGTTGGAAAGCACAAATCAACGATGTGAAGTGTATCGGGCAAATCTGCTTGCGGTTTTGCGAGATATGGAGGAGCAGAAGTTGAAACTGTCAGTGAAAGTTCAGAATGCAAGGCTTAGCTTGAAAGAATGAGTTTGAAAAAACTGAACCAAAACTTGTCCGTTGTTCTCTCCGTCTTTTTCTGCTCATGTAGTTGAAGAGTTGGAGCGATGGCTGGTGTGCATAATTTTCATTCCTCATCTTTTTCTGTCGAAAAAAGCGAATTAACAGTTTAGTCGAATGTATGTCAGTCAAATGTGTGAAAAAGATGCTGTTGCGCTTTTGAAACAATGCCGGTGGATTAGATAGCAAAACCAATAGTGGAAACTGGTGGCTGAATGATACGCATACGTTTTTTTAAGGAGAGTCGAGTGCTTAGCCTTACTGATGTCTTGATGTTATATGAAACCCCTCTTGCTATGGATTTTTGGCAATTTTCCGGCGAGGTTGAGGTAATTGGAGCATTATGTAGAGGTGCGTCATTAAAGTTGTTTTGTTAGGTTTTATGCTAGATGTTCAACATCTTAGAGACTGGGTAACTACACGTTTATAAGAGGTATGGATGTAATGCTTTAATACCATTAGCCCAATGCTGTGCTTGGTCGAAAATAAGTTCTTTAAAGGGGAGAAAAAAGTTACATATGGGACCAAAGCATTTTGTGGACTCGCCCAGAAGAGTTCTTGAGAAAACAGGCCAAGAAACTGAGTTGGCTGACCACAAATTGAATTTGGCTTGTCTGTTTTTCTAGTCCTTTAGAAATACATCAAGTTTCAAAATCATCCTCAGAAAATTTTGTTACTTCTTAGTCAATAGTATTCAATAAGCAATCCACACGTTAGAAAACAATCACCCATTATTTTTAAGTAGTTGAGCACTTCCTTCGGCTTTCTTGTTTCTCAGTAGTTTTTGGGGTGCTTTTTTTTGGGTGAGAAGAATTCTCATTCGTTTATTGGTTGCTAAATGATGAGGGAAACTGTGTTAAATGATGGGGGAAGTGAAAGTGCATAGGTGATGTTATAGTGGTCGAGGTACTGGTGGGGCGAAAGGGCGGTGGTCAAATGACAATTGTGGTTGTAGTGTGGTGGTAGTCGTAGTGGTCAAGTGATAAGGGCGAACGCTGCTATGGGAACCGACCACCATGCACCGACGGCGTACCGACGGCGTTGGTGCCGCCGTTGTGGGCCCCAAACGATCGATCCGAGCCGTTCATCGTTCTCAGAATCAAATTTCGAGTGGGCCTACGCGGGAATCGAGGCAATCGGACGGCTGTATGAGCTCGATCCAAAATCACCCCCATTTCATTCAAAATTTCGAGTTTTGAGGGAGGGTTTTGGGGGTAATGAGTAGAGAGAGATAGAAATAAAATTTTATTGAAAACCGTGCAAGGTGGGTCTTGAGATCCAAACCGAACAAGCTGAAGGTTGGTGCCTTGGTGGTGTGGATGACCGAATTTGTCTTCATAAAATAATGTGAGCCTCGCCTTGAGGGAAGATGATGAAACAGTTTTTGATGATTTGATAAAGTGTCGAGAGCCCTATGAGCTCTATGGAACTCTTACGGAATGAACAAACACCCTAGAACTAGGGATGTGAGTGTCAAACGGAACTTAGAATGTGTAGAAGGGTGCGAAAACATTTTTATCCTTGGTGGCTCCGATGATCTTTCAATCGGTCTCCTTTCGACCAACTTTTCATGAATTGAACTTCATTATTTTCATTATTCATTTTCATCATCTTTTAATACGTTCAAAACCTAAATATCATGCATAACTGGTCTTGATCCGATTGCAAATGAGGGGGGTACTAGCGTTTTCCCCAAAATGATTTGTTTTACAACCCACTAAGGGTAAAATGGTCACGACTTTTGATGTGCAAATTGTTTTAGATCAAAATCACTTTGGTTACAAAAAGAGACATGACAAGCTTTCCAACGGTTCGAAACCACGCAAATCGGAGCTCGGGAGTGTTTGGGATAAGCCTGTGAAATTTGGCATGTTGTGCAACATTGAAAATGCGCCTAGGATGCATTGAAGTGCAGGCGCATAAACAAGGTTGCACAACAGATCAACTTTGCGGGTTTACCCTAGACACTCCCGAGCTCGATTTGTGTGTAGTTTGAACGTTAAAAAACTTGTTTATTTTCCTTTCTAACCCAAGTGGTTTGGATCCAAAATTATTTATAAAAAAAGGACATGACCATTTTACCCCAGTGGGTCAAGAAGCAATTCAGTTCAGTAAAACACTCGAAACTCCCTATCAATAAATAGAATTTCCAAAGAACTAAAAGATGGTGGAATAGAATAAAAAATGCATTTAGGCTTCGGTTATGAAAAGTGGGTGGTGTTATGGATTAACGCCGAACACCTGTTCAATCCTACAACGCAAACGCCCCTACGGATCTTGGGAACAATGAATCACAGGAAAAAGCAAGCAAATAAGTGCGTAATGAAAACAGGAAAAAAGCACGACACAAGATATACGTGGAAAACCTCAACGTGAGGAAAAACCACGGGAGCCACACCAGTCCACTATGAAATCGAATCAAGGAGTACAAGTCTTCTCACAATCTCTCTGAGATTGGTTTTCTCTCGCCTCTCTGTCTTTTTCACGCTCTGAAAAAGTGATACACGATCTTCTCAAACACCAAGTCGGCCGAAACCCTAAAAAGACATTTAAGGCCTCGGTAGCGCTACAGGGAAATACCTGTAGCGCTCCAGAACTCTCTGTTCCGAAATTAGGTCCTAGGTAGCGCTACACCAAATCTATGGTAGCGCTACCGGTTGGTTTATCTTCACTCCCAACAATCTCCCACTTGAAGATAACCTGAAGCATCCGCAAATAACCAACCGCAGACCCAAATGATCTCAATCAACCCGTGGACGTAGTCATCTGACCCCTCTTGGTGTGACTCCAGGCCCATCATCTCTTCAAGCATGAAGGCCAACTGAAGTTGAACACAACTTCAGTTTCTGAACAGTAACAGACTTGGTCAATATATCTCCCGGATTTCGATCCCCCAAAATCTTCTCTAGCAACAAATCCCCATCCTCCAAAAGCGAACGGATAAAATGGTACCTTAAATCAATATGCTTCGTCCTGGCATGGAACACTGGATTTTTGGCAAGGTGTATAGCACTCTGGCTGTCACTGAAAAGAACACAGTTCTCTTGCTTCAAACCTAACTCCTCCAAGAAGCTCTTCAACCAAATCATCTCCTTTGCAGCCTCAGTCACGGCCACATACTCAGCTTCTGTCGTGGATAGTGTCACTAACTTCTGCAGACGTGAGACCCAGCTCACCGCTGTTGAACCCATAGTATAGATATAACCTGTGGTACTTCGCCGCGTATCCTGATCACCAGCAAAGTCTGCATCCACATATCCCTGTACTGTCAATTTCCCTTTCCCAAAACAAAGTGGCAAATCAGTGGTACCTCTCAAATATCGCATGATCCACTTTACTGCTTCCCAATGCTGTTTCCCTGGATTGCTAGCAAACCTGCTCACAACTCCCACTGCATGGGCAATGTCTGGTCTCGTGTTCACCATCGCATACATCAGGCTACCCACGGCCGAGGTATACGGAACCTTGGCCTTGTACTCTCTCTCTGCATCTGTCTTGGGTGATTGCCCCTGAGAAAGTTTGAAATGACTTCCCAAGGGTGTGCCAACTGCCTTAGCACTCTGCATATTGAACCTCTCCAGAACGCGTTCAATATACTCAGCCTGACTCAACCGCAAGGTTCCCTGAGCCCTATCCCTACTGATTCTCATCCAAAGTATCTGCTTAGCTGCACCCAGATCTTTCATAGCAAACTCTGTTGCCAACTGTTGCTTCAACCTGTTGATCTCCCTAACACAGGAACCTGCTACAAGCATATCATCTACGTAGAGCAATAAAATGATGTAGCTAGACTCAAACCTCTTGAAGTAACAACAGTGATCCCCATTGCACCTTGTGTAGCCACTGCGCTGCATGAAACCATCAAACTTTCTGTACCACTGTCTGGGAGCCTGTTTCAAACCATACAGACTCTTCTTGAGCCTGCACACCATCTCTTCCTTGTCTTTCACAATGAAGCCAACAGGCTGCTTCATGTAGATTTCTTCATCCAAGTCCCCGTGAAGAAAAGCAGTTTTAACGTCTAACTGCTTAAGGTAGAGATTTTCAGCAGCAACCAAACTCAACACCACTCTGATAGTGGCCATCTTCACAACCGGCGAAAATATCTCTGTATAATCGATCCCCTCCTTCTGTTGGAAGCCTTTTACAACCAATCTTGCCTTGTACCTTTTCTTGCCATCACTCTCCTGCTTAAGTCGAAAAACCCACTTGTTCTGCAAAGCTTTCTTTCCTGCGGGAAGCTGAGCTAACTGCCAAGTATCGTTGGAATGAAGAGAATCCATCTCTTCCTGCATCGCAGTCTTCCACTTAGCTGACTCGGAAACCTGCATAGCCTCATCATAGCACTCTGGTTCTCCACTGTCCGTCAAAAGCAAGTAATCAAGCGAAGAAATATATTTCGGATTCGGCTTGTGTACTCTGGTAGTCCCTGTCTCTGGAGCTACCTCATCTGAAACTGTCCCCTCTGAAACTGTCTCATCTAAAGCTCTCTCCTCTGCCTTACCAGACCTCTGTTCAACCCCACTGTTATCTGGAAGATCCTCCAACTCAAAGTACTCGGACGTATCTCCATCCGAAGTGGTACTCCCACTGCTCTGTTTGCTGTCCCTGTCTTTGTACATCACCTTTTCATCAAACACAACGTCTCTGCTTCTGATTATCTTCCGGTTCTTGTCATCCCAAAAACGATAACCAAAATCATCTCCGCCGTACCCAATAAAGGTGCACTTCTGTGACTTAGCATCAAGTTTATCTCTGTCCTTGTCGCTAATATGCACATAGGAAACACAACCGAAAACACGTAAGTGTGAGAGATTTACCTTTTTACCACTCCAAACCTCCTCTGGTATGCCAAAATTCAACGGAACTGATGGCCCAAGATTGATCAAATATGCTGCTGTGTCAACTGCATCTGCCCAAAACATCTTGGGCAACCCTGCGTGTATCCACATGCTCCTAGCACGCTCAGTCAAGGTCCTGTTCATCCTCTCTGCAATGCCATTATGCTGCGGAGTCCCTGGAGGTGTCCTCTCTAAACGAATCCCGAATAGAGCGCAGGCTCTCTTGAACTCCCCCAACTCATACTCTCCGCCGTTGTCGGACCTCAACCTTTTCACCTTCAAATCTGTTTCATTCTCAACCCTGGCCTTCCACTTCTTGAAGACTTCAAAGACCTCTGACTTGTGCTTCATGAAGTATACCCATACCTTCCTCGAGTGATCGTCGACAAAGGTAACATAGTAATAAGAACCGCCAAGAGAAGACACTGTAGCTGGACCCCACACATCTGTATGGACAAGCTCTAGCTTCTGAGCCCTGGGAGGCCTGCCGCCTTTCTGAAAGCTAACCCGTTTCTGTTTCCCGAAGATACAATCCTCACACATGTCAATATCCACTGACTCTAAACCCGGTAGCTTCCCATTCGACTGCATCACCTTCATTCCCTTCTCACTCATATGCCCCAGTCTTCTGTGCCACAGATTTGAACTCTCCTTGCTGTCTGCAACAACAAGTGTATCGCTACCATGTGAAGTCAAGTAAAGTGTACCAACTTTCTTGCCTTTAGCCGCCACCATGGTACCGTTGGAGACTTTCCACGTGTCCCCTGTGAATGTCGAAGTATAACCTGCTGCTGCAAGCTGTCCAACCGAAACAAGATTCCTCTTCAAATTCGGAACGTGCCTGACATCTTTCAGACACCATCTGTACCCCTGCGTCGCAATATGAACATCCCCTCTTCCCACTATACTGCAAGGCTCGTCGTCCCCCAAGTATACTTTCCCAAAGTCCCCTGCTACATAGTTCTGCAGAACCTCCCTGTTAGCAGTGGCGTGGAATGAGGCACCCGAATCAATCACCCACGATTCGGCGTCGCTGTTCATGGCAAGAATAAGTGCATCGTGCACAATATGAGCCTCTTGCTCACTGTTATTCTTCTTCGGTGCTTTGCAAGTCGTTGACATATGGCTTGTCTGACCACAATTCCAACATTCACCTTTAATAGGCCGAACCTGAGATTTGGCCTTATTTCCCTTACCCTTGGATTTCGACCTGTTCCTGTTCTGATTCTGACCACCCCTGGCCTGGCTTCTGCCCCGCTGCTCAACACTTAGAGCTGAACCTGAACTACTTGAACCATCGATCGAACCCCTTCTGACTTCCTCAGTCAAAATCAAGCTAACAACCTCACTCAGTTTCAACTTTTCTTTCCCTGCCGAATTACTGACTGCAGTAACAGTACCCTGCCAGATCTCTGGCAACTGAGACAGAATTAACAAGGCTTGAACCTCATCATCAAACGCGATATCGACAGACGTAAGTTGATCAACAATCATATTGAACTCACTGAGATGTGATGTAAGAACCCGTATTTATTTATTATTATTATTTTTTTTTGGTTTCCCGAAATAACATTGGGTATTGTGAGGAAATGAAAATAGATCAAAGATGGGTTAATGTGGCGTTAGAGAATGCACTTGGGCATCTTTATAATGCATTAGATACACAAGGGGTGTGGGTGCAATTAGTGGGGTGTATATAATGTGTTGTATGGCTGATTTTGGGCCAAAAAAATTCATCTCTCCCTCTCTCTAAAAAGGGCAGCAGCTCCTCTCTCTTCTCCCTCTCCATATCTTCTTCTAATTCCACCATGAATCCACCTCCCACACCTCTAAAACTCAAGATTCAACCTCATATTCATCATCTACACGCGAATTAGAGTCCGGGTACGTTTGGTGTTGCTAGGAGAAGGTGTATTTCGGTTGAAAATCCAAGAACAAGGGTTAGGGCTTTACTTCTCACCTATTGGGAGCTTGATCTTTGAGGTAGGGAACAATCTTCTACCTCCTCTAAGTGTATATTTGTTGAATGATTGCATTGTTGGTGTTCTTGTTCCCAATTTCTTGTTAAACTTGTTGTTACCATGGAAATGAGCTTGGTTTTGATTGAGTTTGGGTTTTACATGTTTAGTTGGTAAAATCATGAATTAGTTGTTGATATATCCCTCTCCTATGAGTAGTTATTGTTTGGAACCTCAATTTTTGGCTTGGGTTGAGATCCCCTCCATTTTGGAAAAATCTGGAAATCTGAAAATTTTGCTCGAGATGGCCTTTGTATCGATACCCCTTTAATGGGTATCGATACCAGAGTTTCTGTAAAGATTTTAGTGACCTGGTATCGATACAGCCTTTCTTGTGTATCGATACCCGACTGCTTAAGGCAGATTTTGACCCAACTTTGCGGGCACGCCCCGGCTTCGTCCGAACTCCGATTGAGGCGATTCTTGAACCGTTAGAAAGCTCTATGAGTCTACTTTCAAACCAAATTGGTCTCATATTCATAGCCTTTGTATTTTGAGAGAAATGTTCTTTTCTTATCAAGGTGTCGGGTTTTCTCGAGGTTCATAACTCCATTTTCATGTTCCTTTGCTCCGGGCCTTCATTGGTCTTTCCTAAACTTCTCTACTTGACTTCTAAGCGTTGGTAGCTTATCATGATATGAATGATGTTTTGTCATGATCTCTCACATTCTTGGACACATGTTAATTTTGCCACAACCGACACGCCACGAGCTTTCGAACTAAACGAACTTGGACTTGAGTTGTGATAAATTAAAGAAAATGGATCGTGATTTGATGAGTGATTAATATGGGTACTTATGAGATACATGGGCATTGGTGAAATGTTTGAGAGACATGTGAGTATTTGAGAGACACGAGGTACTCATGGGTATTGCGAGACACGTGAGAGAAACTTGTAGAGTACACGTGGGACACGAGAGTGTTTGTAGGATCCAATAAGGCACTTACTAAATAGTTAGTTGACACGTGGGTACCTATGGAATACGGGGACACACTAGTTGTATGTGGTGTGACACGTGGAAAGAAATTGACCTTCGGGATGGTGTCAAGTATATCAAGCATACATACATTCGCACACATATATAAATGAGATACAATAGGTTGATTATTGATGTGTTGAGTGGACACATGGGTAAACCGTTAACGCGGAGTGGTATTGCGATACTTATGTGAACTTGTAGTATGCCTTGGCACGTATGGGACACGTTGAGACGTATGTGAGTATTAGTGAGACACGTTGGTTTTTATGGAATATGTCGATAAGTGTGTAGGCAAGGCGGGGTACGTGGACTCACGGAAGTATTTAGATTTGCTTATGATGGGTGAATATATATGTATATGTATATGTAAGTAGGTGTGAAATATTTGGGGACGCGATTAATGGTATTTTATAACTAGTAGTTGCATGTACGGTTTGTTGTATGGCTAGAAGGATATCCATTAGGTAATTATTTGAAATTTGGATTGCGGAAGTGTCCTCAGGTGTTATGAGAAGTACTTTTACTTCAAATGGTAAGTGTAGAAGCCTACTTGTAAATGTTGGTTTTGCTTTATGCTCTTATTCGATACTTGTTATTTATGCATATTCTCTTTTTAGAGTCTGAAACCCAAAGGGGACACCTACTGGGCGAAGTGTATGCTCACCCCTTTGTTGTTTCAGGTTTCGCTTGAAGTGCAGGATGGAATGCATGGTGTGCATGACATGAAGTTTTTGGAAGCATCATCGCTTTAAATATTTGATTATTGTATTCATGTAAAACTTTTGAGAAATGATGATGTAATTCGCGGGAGTATTTCATGTGGATTTTTTTTGGAAATGTAAACAATCATGTGAATTGGTACTTACCATTTTGGGTTTCGAGCTTAGAAAGTCAGATTTTGAATTTGTAATGTTCTAATGACCGGATCTTTTTTTTGGAAATGCGTTTGACTCTGATAACGTGGATTTTAATTATGTTTCGATTTATTAAATTTGAGGGCGTGACATGTGACATAAAGGAAACCCCTTCTGCCATAGACAGGTTGAAAAGTTTTTTCATAAGATGTACCTTATTCGCAGCAGACGGTTGCTCGTACATCTTCTTCAGCGCTTCCATAAGCTCCTCCGTCGTTTTCTCTTTCAGTATGTTGTGTGTGACTGACTTTGAAAGGGACAGGCGAATAACCCCTAACGCCTTCCTATCCAGAACGTTCCAATCATCGTCGCTCTCTTCAGCTTTCTTCCCCTTTTCTTTACCTTCCAACGGCCGGTAAAGATCCTTCTGATACAGATAGTCCTCTATCTGCGTTTTCCAGTACGCGAAGTCTGACCCATCAAACTTGTCGATCCTCTGTTTGCCTTCTTCAGAACCCATAGCTCCCACTGAAACCCTAGCCTGCCCGAACGAGATTAAACCCTAACCTGTCGAACAAAAAACTACCGCAACCGCGGCTTTGATACCAGTTGTTATGGATTAACGCCGAACACCTGTTCAATCCTACAACGCAAACGCCCCTACGGATCTTGGGAACAATGAATCACAGGAAAAAGCAAGCAAATAAGTGCGTAATGAAAACAGGAAAAAAGCACGACACAAGATATACGTGGAAAACCTCAACGTGAGGAAAAACCACGGGAGCCACACCAGTCCACTATGAAATCGAATCAAGGAGTACAAGTCTTCTCACAATCTCTCTGAGATTGGTTTTCTCTCGCCTCTCTGTCTTTTTCACGCTCTGAAAAAGTGATACACGATCTTCTCAAACACCAAGTCGGTCGAAACCCTAAAAAGACATTTAAGGCCTCGGTAGTGCTACAGGGAAATACCTGTAGCGCTCCAGAACTCTCTGTTCCGAAATTAGGTCCTAGGTAGCGCTACACCAAATCTATGGTAGCGCTACCGGTTGGTTTATCTTCACTCCCAACAGGTGGAAAGAACACAACTACAAAAATCGTTGGAGTCGTTAATGCTAAAACACGTTTTAAGTTTCATTCGGTATTGAAATCCCTAGTTTTTAGGTATTTCTTCATTGCTCTGGTGTTCCAAAGAGTTCATAAAGCATCCACAATTCATCGAAGTGTATGAAAATTCTTTTATCATCAACATTCGCCCAAAGCGGGATTGTTTCCAACCCAATCGACCCCCACCACATTAAAACTTCGACCTTTGGTGCCTGCAACACGTCATTATCTATTCCGGAATTTAAGAATTTTTTCACTCTCACAAGGTAAAGATTCTTTACTACTTTAAAACCACCAACCCAATCGAAAAGAAATCATCAGTCTTTTTTCGGACTGCGGTGTAAAAATATTTAGAATTGAGAAATTTCTCAGTAGTTTTTGGGCTTTTTTTTTTTAGGGAGAGGAATTCTCATTGGTTTTTATGTCGCTAAATGATGGGGGGAAGTGAAGTAGGTGATGTTATAGCGGTCGAGGTGTTGGCGACTGTAGTGGTGGGGCGAAGGGGCGGTGGTTAAATGATGGTTGTGGTTGTAGTGTGGTAGTCCTTTGGTCAAGTGATATTATTGGTGGTGTAGACTACCAAATTCGCTATCGTGAAAATATATAAGCCTCGCCTTGGGCGAATCCTGATGATGAAATGGTTTCTGGTAATTGGATGAGTCGTCGAGAACCCTATGAGCTCTATGGTACTGTTAGTGAATGAACAACCGCCCTAGAACTAGGGACGTGAGGGTGGAATAACATGTTTAGCCTTTGTGGCTTTGATGATCGTCTAACCGGTTTTCTTTCGACTAACTTTACATGGATTGAATTTTATTATTTTCATTGTTCGTTTCCATTATCTTTTAATACTTTCAAAACCTTGTTTATCATGCATAAATGGTCTTGATCCGATTGCGAATGACAGAGATTCATGTGTGTTGCCAAAGTGATCTGTTTTATGACCAACTGAGGGTAAAATGGCCATGACTTTTGATGTGCAAATTATTTTGGATCAAAATCACTTTAGTTACAAAGTATACATAATAAGTTTTCTAACGGTTCAAACTATGCACAAATTTTCACAAAGTGCACCAAGACCCCTACGTGTCCGCACAATATATTGCCACGTGGACACTCCGTCTTCAACTCAATTGGTTCTTGGTAGGGTTCCTTTCATTGATGAAACCAAAACGAAGACACAGCCAGCATACCTGTCCTGTAGAGTGTCGTTTTAGAGAGAGAAACATGTACGTACACATACATACATACAAATTCTAGAGAGAGAGGGAGAAGGGTGAATGGGGCAAGCATTTCGTCGAGCATCTGGAAGGATCCGAAGCACGAGTCTCGATCCGCCGTCTTCTTCTTCTTCTTCAGTGAAGAAGGCTGTTGATAGCCGGCCACCGGTGGCTCCGTCCGACAAGTTCACCGGAGATAATGTCGGTCTTGGTTCTGGTTAGTGGTTCTTTGAGCTTATTTTCAGAATTTTTAGGGCTAGAAATTAGTAATGATTTGATAGAAAGCCTGTTCCATCTACTGTACAATATACCCAGGCTTACACACTTTGAATTCAAGAGCCAGGATTTTCTAAAATTAAATTTTGAATTCACTAAAATGTGTCCAAAAAGCTAGGAATTGGGAGGCGGAAATTGAACAGTTATAGTTATATGCAATACTTTTATCTAGAAGGGTTCTTGAAATCCCACGGGATTTCGAGGGGTCACGGGCGGAGCTAGGAATCAAACTCGAGGGGCGAACTATGAGAGAAATTTTTGTAGGATGATTTTCAAAGTTAAATTCAGTCATTCCAGTTTCTGTAGGACGGTTTTGATTAATTGATCTATTAATCTAGAGATATTATTGCTGTATCATAGGATAAGTTGATAACACATAGTATAAGTATGATTAACTATGATTTAGTGTGCTCGAAGTAAAGATTGTTCATCCCTTTCGTTTCATGGTTGAAATTTATGTGATTGTAATTATTATGTAACAGAAGTTACAAAACCACAGAAACTACACTCAAAAAGTCTTTGGGGCAGGGATGGGCTCCGCCGGCCCAAAGTATCACTGCCCTTGCATGTTCACGAAAAAATGAGAATTCTGATTTCCATAATTAGAAATGGTTCCTTTTTCCAGATTTTGGCTGCGTGAGCTTCTTTTTTCGTGCATCATAGGAGTTAGAGATTCCAAGTGTCTCAGTTGTGGATGAGTGTAGGAAGCATACCCCACACCATAACCCGTGTCGAGTGTTGGACACAGATACTTGCATATGCATTGACGAGTTTGTCACGTAGCTCATGTCGCTATGTTTCCAGTTTGGTATCCTTGTGTTACAACTATTTGCTATTGTTAAAATCAGTACTTTTCAACACAGTGGATTTATGGGTGTTCTGCATATGAGTGTTTTTTTTTTCTCTAAATCCAGAACTAGAATGTTCATTTTCATGCCTGTCTCTTGGGTGACAACTCTCTTTCTCATAATAATTGGTCTTTATATTTCATTCACTTTATGTCTTACTTTCTATTTGAAGCAGTCCTTTTTCATGCGTGAAATTTTGGAAGGCATATAATTTATTCCTCACTTGTCCATATATGTTTTTATACATTCCCATTGCCCCGAGTTTGATGGGAGATCATTTTTTAAGAACTCTTAATGCTTAATGGATATGGCCTTCTGTTCTTGGCTTTTCTTACACTGTGACCACGGTGTGGTCAACCCCACCACACAAATCGAGGTGGAGGCAATATTTATGTAAAAATTTCGTACTCGAAAAGCTTACACCTGAACACCCCAAATGTGCCTGGGATGGAACATATGTTGTTTTCCGGTGTTCTTGAACATTAATTAATTATGATGTGACGGCACACTCCATCTTATCTGTTTTATTATTCCTGAAAAAATCTGTGTGATCACTTATCATCCTAAAGACCTAAACTGACAGGGTTCCCCCTTTTCTGTAGAGGTTGAACCAAGAATTAATGCAGAGAACATGCTTGAAGAGAGGGATCCACAGTATGATGATATGCTTAATCAAATGGTGGGTAGAATTAGAACCAAACCTGGAGGGAAACTTGAGATGGGCGAGGTGAGTTCCTGGAAGCCATTATTCTTTCTTCTTTAACTTCCTTTAACAACTACTATTGAATTCGTAATGTTATTTCTCGGGGTTGCTGTGCTTCAACTATTGGGGAAAATAGGGAAACTTGAGACACACCTTTATGAGTATCTATATTAGAAAGTCAATCTAGAACTGTATTTACATGGTAACTTTATGGTTCTAGGTGGAGCACTCCATCCAAAAATGTGTAGTTCGACGTGTGCATCTCTTACTTGGGTCTTCTCTCTTTGTTGGGCCAATGACAGCTAAAGCAGCTTTCCCTTTTTTTTGTCAAGTTTGGGTGGGTTCCTTTGCTTTGACTTCGTAAAAATAAAGTTCAAGCACACCAATCTTCAGATATGTTGGTCGGTGCAATATGGAACCTAATTAGAAGCAATTTTCCTTGCTGCCTTTAGGCAATAGCATACATACATTTTTGTGCACGAACTAATTTGAAAATTCTTTATGCTGTTTTGGTGGTTACAAGGAATAAATTATTATGCTGACTTTCTTTTGATTTCTCATAAACGGTTACTGCTAGCGATCACTCATTGAGGGTGGTTAAGGGTCAAATAGTGACGAAAAGTTTAGAACTTCTATGAACTTCTCACTCTTCTCAACATACTTGGACATATTTCAATGCGATTCACGTATTCAACATACAGTTTATCATCGCCCAGTGGATTGTGGTTGGCATTTTCCATATACAATTATATACGAGGTGAGGACTACAAATTTTTTTATTGTAGGTGCACCGAAACTTCAGGTCTCACAACCCTCACTGAACATCATTCCCTGAAATTACATTAGTAGTACCTTTTCGCACTCTTCATAATACTTATGCGTGCAAGCAGATACCGAAAACGTATTGGAGAACAAAGAACCTCTGCATTTTCCCCTTAAACCCAGAATAGTCCCTAGCATAACGGTATGCTTTTAGGGTTAAATTAAATGGTTCTGTGATCAACATGCTACAAGTGAAGCTTCTTGGTTTAAAATGGCCTGCCCCATTTTTCGCTTTCAATTCAACTCTGGGTTTCTGTTGCAGGCATCAGTGGTGGATAAGTATAAAAGGCCGATGCCGAAATTGAGAAATACAACAGTAGATTCCGGCAGATACGAGGAAAGACCTGTTCCTCCAGGGACTCTCAACGTCGCACAGTTACGACACATCATCCTCCTGCATCAAGGCAAGGCCAATGATCACAGTGGGCCCATGGATGTCCACCAGATTGCCGAAAAATTCCGAGTTGATGTTGTGCAGATCCAGAAGATACTCCAATCCGTGTCGTTGCCGCCAGAGGACAGCAGTAAAAAGAGAGACGATCAGTGACTATTTCCTGTTTTCAGCGCTGATTTTTTTTTCCTCAACAGAAAATTGTGTACTGAAATCCAACAGTGTTGTTCGATCTTTTTACAAAATTTTGGTTTGAGCAGAGTCCGATGCTTCATAGTTCGTGAGTTCAAAACTTTCGGGAATTCCTGTTGTAACCAATAATTGACAATACGTTCTACGTTGATAATGCGATAAAGAAGTCAGCTTCTTAGGTACTTGTGCATTTTTTTCCCCTCTCAGAGCAATTATTTAGTAGTCTTGGGCATGGCCACGTGGTGCTCCAGAGTCCCTGATCACCATACAATCATGCTGAATCACTATTCAGTTATGCAGGGTCCTAACTAAGTTCACTGATTCTGCATGATTGTGGGTCGTTACGAGCCTCGAGCCCTCGTGTCGTAGGACCACCCCAATGTTTTTTCATTTGTAGTGAAAACCATTAAAAATATGTTTAGATATGCAGCAGCGCGGTGATCTTAAAGAATAGTTCGCCTTTTATTAGAAACTGTTTTTGGATGTGCACCCACGCGGTGAGCACAAAGAATAGTCTGCCAGCCATGCGGTGAGCATAAAGAATTACCAGCCACGCGGTAAGCATAAAGAATAGTTCGCCTTTTGTTAGAAACTATAGATATGCAGCCACGCGGTGAGCATAAAGAAACGTTCACCTTTTACTAGAAACTGCGCTTGGATAACGAATTCATCTTCTTTGTCGTGAGAGAGTCCACAAATTCGTTATCCACATCCTAAAACAGTTAGAATCAGCTAACCTCTATCGAAGGAGGATTCCATTTTGATGAAGCTGGTAAACACACACTGAGAGAGAGAGAGAGAACCAAAAATTTAACCATTAGAATGAGTTGCATTTGGCAGTGTATTCTGACCCTTAATTTAGAGAGAGAGAGAGAGAGAGAGAGAGAGAGAGAGAGAACCAAAAATTTAACCATTAGAATGAGTTGCATTTGGCAGTGTATTCTGACCCTTAATTTTCATCTCCAACTATCTATAACTGTAACAAAATTTATAAAACTAAGAAAAGAACAACTATAATATAAATACCCCCTTCTTTCTCTTCCATGAGGCCCCTAACATACACGGGGAAAAAGAATGTAAATGAACCCAAAATGATTAACCAAAAAGAGAGAGGAAAAGATAAAATGTGACAAAAAAAAATCAGCTTTCAAGTCAAGATGGACTCTAACCAATCTGATGTATACTCGTACGCAACAAACGTAACGGCACCAGCAGGTGCCGCTTTAATGACCGAAGGGACAATGCCCTTATAGAGGCCAGCCCAACCCTCATTTTGCAAAATCCGACGAAGTGCATCGTACATGTTCTTATACGCCCGATGCTTCACTGGAGCTCCATACCTTGGATGCCGTTGTAGCCCTTCTATCTGCAACAGAAAACATACCATATCTCAGCCGACATAAAAAAACAACTCAGTGGAAAGAAACAAAAACACGTCACTTAGATCGAGGCATTGTTAAAATAAGCGTACAAGAAGAATGCATGAGCATCTTAAGAAACTAAAGATGAATGAAAATTTGACCAACTAATCTCAAACAGTTCATGTGATGCATAACAAAATGTTCAAAAAAGGATCCATTAGGCCCAAATTTGGGGTGATAACACAAATTAACAATACATAGAAACTGTGTTTGGATATGCAGCCACGCGGTGAGCATAAAGAAACTTTCGCCTTTTACTAGAAACTGTTTGGATAATGAATTCATCTTCTTTGTCGTGAGAGTGTCGTTCACAAATTCGTTATCCACATCCTAAAACAGATGGAATCAGCTAGTCGCAATCAAAGGAGGATTCCATTTCAATGAAGCTGGAAAGCAGCTAAGCTGAAAGTATTTGAGAGAGAGAGAGAGAGAGAATTTTAACCATGAGAATGAGTTGCATTTGGCAGTGTATTCTGACCCTTAATTTTCATCTCCAACTATCTGTAACTGTTTGTTACAATTTATAAAACTAAGATGTATAAAAATGGGTAAAAGAACAACTATAATATAAATACCCCCTTCTTTCTCTTCCATGAGGCCCCTAACATACACGGGGAAAAAGAATGTAAATGAAACCAAAATGATTAACCAAAAAGAGAGAGAAAAGATAAAATGTGACAAAAAAAATGGAGGATCAAATCAGCTTTCAAGTCAAGATGGACTCTAACCAATCTGATGTATACTCAGCCGCCATAAAAAAAAGAGAACTCAGCGGCAAGAAACAAAAAGACATCACTTAGATCGAGGCAATGTTAAATAAGTGTACAAGAAGAATGCATGAGCATCTTAAGAAACTAAAGATGAATGAAAATTTGACCAACTAATCTCAATCCGTTTATGTGATGCATAACAAAATGTTCAAAAAGGATCCATTAGGCCCAAATTTGGGTGTGATACCACAAATTAGAAGATCTTACAAACACTACATAAGAGAACTTAACAGGTTCTTTTTTCAGCACACAAACTCGAACCATGTGGACAACGTAGGTACTACTAATCGCAGAAGTTATCTTCAAGGATTAGGAAATGTTGGAGAAGCTATGAATCGTTTGTTCCCTTGCGAAACTTAAGTTTTTGGGACCATTCTTTTTACACTAGTTCAGACCAACTCCCACTTTAAGTTCCAATAAAAACATGGCCTCCAAGCCTCAGACATAGTTGCTTATATTGCCAAGGACACAATCAATTCTACATGTGATCATTTCTCTATCGATGAAAACCCTCTCTGGGGCCTAAAGCCTTTCTTAAAAAAGGTACAAAACCGTACGAGGAATCCTGTAAAAAGCAAGCATTCAGCAGAAAGCCAGAAATCACTTGCTATCTACATGATTTCATATTGCCATATGGAGGTAGGCAAACCAAACCAAACCAAATAGAGCCTTAAGTCCAGATCACTTGGGGTAGGCTACATGAATCCATTTTTCCCATTGAGCTCGACCCATTGAGCTCTGTCGAGGGCATTGTATTCTATGATATTCCGAAAACCTAGATCCTTTCAAACTACAAACTCTAATGTCAATTTCGGTCTACCCCTCCCCTTGGAGCATCTCCAACCCAATACTCCATTTGAGAGTATCAAAATACGATTTTTTTTTTAGTCAAAAAATGATTAAAGATAAAATTACTACTCATGTTCACTCCAACCACGAACCCTCTATTTTTGTCTCTAAAATCACTTTATGAATAAAAAACCTTACTTCGATACTCTCATAGGGATATGATGGGTATAAAAATTTACTAGCAAAAGCTCAAAAGGACAAAAATATCATTTAAAAAGGTGAATATTGTTACAGAGATGATCCTAAATATTTTCTCTCCTTCTCTAAATATAGAGGATCAAAATTCAATATTCAAGGGTTTATTAAATGATGGGTTGGAGAGGTTTGGTACACTCAAATAGAGATTAAGAGTACGGGCTGGAGATGCTCTTAGTGTTACACTTAATCATATCACTCCCTCTAACTACAACATCGGTTTATCTGCAATAGACATCTCCAAACCACCTTAATCTATTTTCTCTCATCTTATCTTCTATCAGTGCTACCCGTATCATTCTACCGATGTTCTCATTCTAATTTCGTCTCGCAAAGTCTTGGCTGCCGCACATCTATCTCAACATTCTTATTCCAGATACCTTCATCTTACTCATACTCTTTCTTAGTAGCCAACAAACTCCAATGGGAGGAAAATTTAGGAAACTAAGTGTCTAAAATCGTAAACCTTAGGTGTCACAGAAAAGATTGAACGCATGTCTCGACACAAGGTCAATAAAAACAGTAATCAGTTCCAGAATAGCTTAATAAATGAACCACAGAATGTGTCTGAGAAAACTGAGGCTACATGACACTACGTGGATGCAACAACTTCTGCACTTTCTGACAAGAACCCAGAAAGTATAAAGAGAGACACAATTAATCAAGTTCACATTCTAGCTGAAAATTCCTTGTGTCAAACAAACATGTTAAAACCTTCTGATGCTTAAAACAAAAGATCAATGGAAATCTAGAAATTGTACATTTTCAAATGACGTACATCATCAGGACAGCATAGCTCAGTTCAGGCCCATACCTGAAACCTCTTCTTGACCACATCAAGAGGATGACAGACAGCTTTAGCACAAGTGCCAGCTGCCAACCCACAGATGAAAAGCTGGATGCTTGAAGGGGATTCATCAGCCACACTTCCACCAGATCTGAACCGATTCCAGTCCTACAAGGAACAGAGTGAATGCTGAGCAAAAAGTAAAAAAGTAACAGAGTGAAATGTAACAGGCCTTGCAAAGAGAGACCAGATTAATCATCATTCGATAAATGCATAGATAAGTGTCCTACATATCAACTAGAAGAAAGGAAGGCATTAAATACAGATATTTCATATGGAAAAATATTGGCCCACACGGTACCCGACTCTCTTGCGGGTTAATTGTAATCTACTAGGCCCATTTGTTTAGCATCGGATTGGACTAAATCCATGAGGACCACATATCATACGTTCAGTTGAAACATTTGCAGTCAGGATTAACTATCCATCACATATGGAATCCCATCTCTATTAGTACACCGGGATTACATATCCTATTGGGTTTCATATCCTGACCTGAAGTTAGTAGCTTCTAGCGAGTTCGGGTTGTTTTCTTTTCTTTTTTTGGGTACTTCGGAAATAGTTTGGGGTGTTTTCAATTACATTGCTATATACAAATCATGGTTCTAAGTTTCCCTATCCCCCATCAACAATAATGAACCAAATTTTTACAGGACCAAAATCACACACCATATGAGTCAAAAGTAGCAACGATTTATAAAGAGCAGTAAAACCTTACCATCGCCCAACGCTTGAATGTATCATAGGTTCCAAACTGCAGGCCAGCATAGGGAATAATCTCAACCAGCGTCGGTGATAACCCAGCATAAAGCCCACGAAAACCGCGTGTTTTAATGATATCAACAAATGCAGCTCTCATGTTTGGGTACACCTGAATGAGGACACACAACTGTCATTTTTTTTTTTTAAATTTTCTTAAACAACATTTGCAGGCCTTGTAGCCATGATTGCTCCTAATGTAGGTTAGTTGTCCCCTTGTTCAATAACCTATCAGGTAACTATATTGATGAATCCGAATAGTGGCCCTAAAGGATACCATTCAAGTCTCAAACTAAAGATTTCCCACTTTTCATACACCTTGGAGTCGCTTCTCGTGTTGAAAACCAATTTCTAATTTTCCAAATGAGGATGATAAATACTGCAATACTTTCTTTTGACTAAGTATGATGCAAGATGCAACACGATCAGCTTAGCTAACCTTATGCTATTTCTCTCCATATCAAGAATTGGAGTAGGAGTCATATGTTAACGCCTACGAGCAGAATACCAAACATGAAAATACTGAGAAAATTATTACTCAATCGCAGGTTTGGTAGTTTCTTTTTCTTTTTTCAAATTATACTTCAAAATTCACAATGTCAGGTGCATGATTCAAGAACCTAAAGTATTCTGCAAGTGCTACAGCTGAAGACATGTAACATTCACAGGCAAACTTGTAAAAGCAATATTTTTAAAAGATAAAAGCTGAGAGGTCCAGAATAAATATCCACTACAGTGGAATCTGTGCCAAAGCGATATTTTAGCCAAATTTTGCTAAAACAATTTCCATGACAATCTTGTCTCAAGCTTTTCTGGTTTAGTGACTTAAACAAGAAACATTTTGTTCTGCAAATTATTTACACTGCAAAACCTCAGAACCCATTAATTTTCTTAATAGCAGATGAGGAAGGAATAAAAAGTATATAGTCTTCGGAGTGTCATGATCTCTATAAATAAAATAGTAAAATCCATAAGGTTACAGAGTTAAACAATCATTTTATGTTTGTAACTGATATCTTCAAAATATAACCATTTCCTTTCGGAAGCACTTATATAAAGACGTTATTGGATGTAGCGTTGACATACCTTTGGCTCACCCTGTGAAGCTAAAATAGTTCGAAGCAGATCAAATGGATAAGAACCAACGGTAGCTGCACATCCCGCTAATGCCCCACTTAAATAGGAAAGATAAGGACTTAAATGAATGTGATCCTCTGCATAAAAGCAAAACAGAAAACCAGGACATCGCATTTAGGAGAACACCACAAGAAAGATCAGACTAATCACATGCGAATGCCTTTTGCTAAGCAAATTTTGACAGTTAATACCGCACAATCAAACAGCTTGCATCAGTCTATACCAATCAGTCCCATAAACACAAGACAATCTCTATCACCATGCTTTCATGATGAAATGAAAATATGATGCCAAGAATCACATTAGGCATTAATGGGAAAATTCATCAAGCGATCAATCAGGGGCCCTATAGATCAGCACGGACCAATAGTACTTAAAACACAATCATGACCTATGAAGCGCTGTCACTTCTACAGGTCGCCGTGTCCACGTATCAGACACGGGGACACACGTGTCCCACGCGGGAACACGTATTGCCGTATTGGACATGCCACATGGCGTATCCCTTAAATTAAATTATTTTTTGGAGGGGGGACACTTGGGGGACACGGCATGGACATGCACGTCCCACATATACACTCTCTCTCGCTATGTACATGTATATATGCATATATGTATGTGTGTATGTATGTACTGGCATAAATATTTCCGTTGTGGGTGTATATCTTACATAGATGTGTGTGTACTAGTATATATACTAGTATATATACTAGTATATAACAGTGTAGATATCTTACACATCAAAAGAAAATTGTATATATCTATGTTTATAAACTGTTATTACATACATATATGGTTTATTTATATATATAATTATTTATTTATTTATCTATTTTTGCCGGGTCCCCCGCCGTGTACGTGTCCAGTTTTTAGAATTCACATGTCCCGTGCCTGTATCTGTGTCAGCACCCGTATCCGTGTCGGTGTCCGTGCTACATAGACCATGACCAATAAGAACAATTCCTTAAGTAGATAAGCAACTAGTAAAAGCTACACTTCGAGCCAATATCAGAATAATTTAGTATCTATGTTCGCTTACAAGTACAGAACCTGATGAAAAGGTAATAGAATTGAACATGGTAACACCTAATCATGGCAGGATGCCAAAAGAGGGAACATAGTTATATCTCTGAAGATATTGGGTTATCGTTAAGTTGTTGAAAACAAACCTGTCCTGGAAGAACCAGATGCAAATGTCTTGAATCTGTGCAATACAGTAAACTGTATGGCAGTGTAAGGCATAACCATGAGGAGTGCGGGGACATTACCACGCCAAAAACCCTGTAATGAGCCATCAACTAAAGTAAAATTGCTGCTTATGGGCCATTGTCAAAATACAATGCCGATTTTCTCATAGTAGCAGCCCAGCCAAACGTAGTGAACAGAAGTCCACCAGAGAGTTGACTACATCTTACTTAACATGTAATATATTAGAGGTATAGGCTATTTCCTTATAACTTCTTCAACAGGAACTAAAATCCAGTGGAATATCTCCTAAAGTTATAGATCCCAAGAGAGGGGGGGAGAAGGGTGGGGGGGATGTATAAGCTAAAAAGTTTAATCTTTACAACAAAAAAAAAAAAAAACAGCAATAGCATTACTGCTCTACATCGGTATCAAGTCATTTATATTCAGTTTCAGTTAGTTAGAGAGAGAGAGAGAGAAAGGAGGGGGGGGGGGGGGGGGGGGGGGGGGGGAAGTAAAAGCTAAAAAGTTTAATCTTGACCAAAAAATACAGCAATAGCATTACTGCCCTACATCTGTATCAAGTCATTTATATTCAGCTAGGAAAGCCCCAACTTATTAAAGTCTGATTGCCTAAGGAAATTGTACCTCTTTGGCTGCAAACTGAATAAAGAGGCAAGAATTAGAACGTGCATATCATTTGTCAAGCAATTGGTGGAGGAAAATCAACTAACCTAAAAGTAGCACTGTAAATCCGCATAAAAAATAACATTCAAGTCTAGAAATGAACATATAGATACCCGCAATCCTTCTTCTCTAAAGATGTCCTTAGTTGCTTGCAACATCCCAGTATATTTTGATGGTCTATAGACATCCTTATGATGCAAAGCCCAGGAACTAGTAGGTTCTAGTTGAACCTGTAATAGACCCCAAACAAGAATTTCTTAGTCCACTATGTAACTGTCAGATGTGGCAATGCATTTCAGTGCACATTTAATGCACACATAATCGCACACAACCCCACATAAGCTTACTCATGCACCCGAGAGAGATGATGATGATGCTGGCATACCTGGATAATTTACTCAAAAAGGACAACAATTGTAATGTCAAAATACTAAAAGTTTCTCAAGATGTCCCATTATACAAGAGTTAAGCATCACAAAGGCAGCAGAACATTTGACATGTTTTACCTTCTGATCAGAACTTGTTCAAGGCACTTTGTGGCATATGTATTTACAAGAGTATCACTTTTTAACACCCAGTGTTACAGAAAAGCACTGAAGTAAGAACTCTACCAAACTAAACTCAAGCTCCACCATTTGGAAAGTTTGCACGCCCAAAAGGGGGATACAAAGAAGCAGATATGTCCTACAGCTGACTTCGCATTTATCGTCAATAACCATACAGTTTTCAAATTAAGCTCATAATTATCTGGTTTTTAGTTCACGGAGAAAAGCTCAAGTGCACTGATCTACGTTCTGTAATTCAATCTTAACAAAACCATATGCTCCAAGAAACAAAGCAATTACACCCCCCTTCAAAACCTCAACCAATATTTTGTTTACCCGGGCTCTTGTATTCAAATTGGATCAAACCCTTCCTTTGTGCTGTTGTGTGTGTTGGTCTGCATTGAAACATGACCAGAGTATAGGAACGGAGTCAAAATCTCATTCTTTATTTCTTTCTTCCTTCCTTGATAAGTAATTCACAACCAAATTTTATCCTTATCATGATAAAAATGTAAAAATCATCATAATAAAGGTTCCTTTAGTTAGATGCCTCCAATTCTAGCTAAGTGTCAGCGAATGACTTAAATCGAATAACTTCCCATGCTCCAAGAAATAAGAACATGGGCATCTGCACATTGATGCATATTTGAGACAACAATGTTTCTGTATGAGGATTAGATGCACCCACGTAGGTAATATTACTTCACACATTAGAAAACCCAAAATGCTGAGTACCAAAGTCCAGTCTTGATGCTGAAATAAACATGGAGTTGGGAATGCCACTTGTTCTTTCTTTAAAAAGAACTTGTGCTTCCAATAGTTTGAGATCCGTTGAACATTTTATCCATAACTATAAAAATCTTATCATCGTTAATCCAACAAACTAGAATTGAAATATGATTATTTTTGTCCACTGTCAGATGGAAAATTCAAAATTCATTTTAATCCCCACTTTTTAGGTATATTATCTCATTGATTCTATAGGGGGAGGCGATGCCAAATGCATTTGAAAGTACAAAGCAAGATAGCTGTACAACTACACATTGAACAAGGAAATTAGTTATCACCATAACTGAATTGGGAAAGCAAGGCCTCTTTAACTTATTGAACAAGGAAATTAGATATCAGCATAACTGAATTGGGAAAGCAATGGCTCTTAACTTGACAAAAAAAAACTATGTGGTCTTTAGTTCATGGAAGTCTTGTGTCATGACTCATGCCTGACAATACCTTTCAAAAAAGACGACCTAGTCTTAATCATTATCATCAATGGTGAAGTTATGATATTTTGACCGGGACGAGATATCAATGCTGAGAGAGGAATATAGGTTCTATTTAATGTTCGGTCTCTTTTGGCCTTATCTAATTTGTACATGGAAGGCATCCCTTTGATACCTCTTCATTTTTCAATGAAATTATCACTTGTCAAAAAAATTATCATCAATGGTGCATCATGTGGAAGAGGAACAAAGAATCATTTTGTATCATTTTCTATTCTTGCACTGTCCTTTGGCTTCATTCCCATGGCGTTGGGTGTCCTGATGTGTGTGATAATTGTTGGGCAGCACCGACTACTTGTGCACAAAGCACAAATGGTCTTGATTGATTTCAGTGTCATATCATTTGTCATCTTTTGGCTTCCGTTTCTCTTCCAATTAACAGAATTCCACTTCTTTTTATTCCTCGAGATTAGAAAATGAAGTGTGATTTCAAGTTTTAGACTTTGTCTCGCTTCCACTTCTTGCCCTCTCCTTTGTTTTACCTAGTTCACGTTTAGGATGTAAATAATAATCCGTTATGATAAATCAGATCTCAAAGTGCAATTCTAGCCGATTTCTGGGGAAGTGTAACAAATATAGGCAAATGGACAAGGTGCAATTAAAGCCAGAGATTCCCTAGTGAAGGCAAAGTCAATGAAGACATTGAGATTCTGTCCTAAACTGCATTTGAAGAAGTACCTGGAACCGGATCTTAATAACGTCCAGCGGAGACGTTGCTGTACGTGATATTGCACCAGAGATTGCCCCTGCTGTAGCATCTATCACTGCCCGTTTCAGATGCCCCGGCTCTTCCATCAGCCTAAAAACCCAGCTGAGGTTTTACTACAACCTGCAATCCATGTCAAAACCAGCCAACCACTGTCGTTTAACACTCTCAAACTTACACAGATTAAATTTAATTACACCATATAAACTAATCTAGAAACCACAAACCACATCGGCATAAGTGCAATTTCATCATACAAAAACACAGATGCATACATATAATTTTTTTTCTCTGATAACTCAAACGTTTGGGCCTGTTTATGCGCACCTCGACTAATCTGGAATACCAACCCCACTGTCCACTAGCCGAGGACCAATTAAAGCCAGTTTACTAGAATCTGCAATCCATGTTAAAACCAGCCCCCTCACTTAAACTATCATATGTACACAGATTAAACTTAATTACTTAAGAATTCATTATCCCATTCAAAAAAAAAAAAAAACCTTAATTACGCAAGACAATCTAATCTAGGAACCCCAAACCACATTGGCATAAGTGCATATTCGGAACTATTCCTAATAAGAAATACAGACGCATCCATATAAATAAATAAATAAATACAAACTGAGCTGTTTGGGTTAGCTTGTGTGTGCCTCGACTAATCTCAGACCAATCCCACCATTCAGGGCCAAGTAAAGCCAGGTCAAGATATATAACGATAAATTGACAAATATCAAGAGATAGATATGCTTATTAAAATAATAGGGAAGTTGTAACGGCAAGTGAACTGCGAAAGTAGGAACATAATGAGAACGGAAATGGACGAAATTGAGAACCAAACCGAACCGCAAATACCTCCAGTAAATTTAGGGTTTCAGCAAGATAACGAGAAAATTGTAAGTAATTCAACTCCACGACAAATAAACATTTCGAAATTCCATACATATACACAACAAGCTACACAATTTCGTATATTGCTTTAACATGTATGTGTAGAATAAAACGAGGTACCTGAGAGTAGCAAGAGCCGCCATGGACGAATCGGAAGAGTCGAGGGAGAGAAAGAGAGAGAGGTGCTGCCGCCAACAATATCAGCAGCGGCAAGTTGGAACTTTTTAGAGAGAGAGGAATTGGGGGGTCCAGTCGGCTTTATTAGGGGACGAAAAAGAAAAGACAGAAAAGATTTGGGCGAGGTGTTAAAAATGGAATAGATATCCATTATTTGACTGGAATATCTGAGTCAATTTTAGAAATGTTTTTTTCTGTTTTTTTTTTTTTAACCAAATGTCCGGACAGTTTGTGCTTCCGGGGCTGTGAAGGTCATGACCATGCATAACCCTAGTGGCCCCAAGGTTTAGCATGGTCGGCCTCCGTGAGAGTAGAACATGTGATCTCATTAAGGATCTATTGTTTTTTCATACCCACTTTGTCGACCCTTCGGGATTTGTAAAGTTGTCTATTTCACAAAAAGGTTTTTTTTTTTTTTGTAAACATTTTTTTTAGGTGGAAAAAATCAGATGTTTTATGGGGTTTTTTCTTCTTTTAAAAGTTGGTCGCCTAGGCCCTTATTCCCGGCATAGGGTTAGGCGGTGGTTCAACACATCGATTAGGAAGCGACTAGTGAGCACTTACGGCCCGTTTGGATGAAGTATTAGTTTGAAAGGGATTAAATAGTGAGGGGTGATAAAATAGTCGGGGTGATTAAATAAGAAGGGTGAGCCCACAGTGAAGAAGGGAGGATTAAATAGTCCATGGTTGGATGAGGGATGAAAAAGAAGGGATAAGGAAGGTGGAGGATGATGTAAACGACTATTTTACCCTTGTCAATGCCCATGCATTTAAATAATTATATAAATACAAAAAATGAATTTTTTTTTTTTTGGCCATAATTTAACCAAACTGCTACTGTGGTAAATATTTTAACTACTTCAATTTTTGTTTGGCATAATTGGCCAAACTCCTAATCACGATTTTATTAGCTAAGCAAATTTTTTTTTTTAGCTAAAGCGGGTTTTTTTTTTATAGCTAAAACGCCCCCCAACATTTTTATAAAGTGTTTAACCAAACTGCTACTGTGCATTTTTTTAATTTTATGTACATATCATCGAAACATGTTCGTTAATTTTTATTACAATTCTTTCTTTTTTTTCATTGTTCCTAGTCAAACAATAGCACCAAAACTGATCTTATTTTATAAAAATGTTAGGACTCTATTGATAACCAAATTAACGAACTGGAGAGCAATACTCCAGTTTTGGAGTTCCTTTGATGCTTGTCTTCCGTGTGAATCTGATTACTATAAAAAAAAAAAACTTGATTACCAATAGTTGATAACAACTTTGAATTCAATTTTTTTTTTCTCTCTCACGGCTGAGGTAGGATTTTGGTCCGAAATTGGAATTAATAAAGAGGGTAAGAAGGTAAAAGGGGGAGGATGAGAGGCCGGACTAAATACAAGCACCCCCCCCCCCCCCCGGCTTGCATTTAGTCCGGCTTGCCCCTGATATTTAGCCGGCGGCTATTTAGTTGGGGGGCGTTTTTGGTTGCCAAAGCATGGGCTAAACTCCTCATCCCCTGGCTATTTAGTCGGGGTCCCTTGTACATCATCCAAACGACGCCTTAAGGGCACTATACGCCCCTTCTCTACTCGACTAGTGCCTAGGGTATTTTTTTTTCTCCCTCGCCAAAAGAGGGTGAACAAAACCCTCACCCTAATTGGTTGAAATGGTATGGGGTCTACCAAAAATAGTGTAGATCCCATCACAAAGAGACATCACAAAGTGATGTCATACTTACCAAAAAGTGTATTAATTTCATGGACCCCACACTATTTCATTCAATCAGGATGAGGGTTTTGTTCACTCTCCTTTGGTGAGGGTGAACAAATTTTTTCTCAGCGTGCAGTTTTAAACATTAGTGTTGGGCTAGTTGTTGCTAACAAAAAAAAAAAAAAACAACCTAGCTGTCCCAATGGTTGTACAATTCTTGTAAAAGGAAGTTTTGTTTTTTATCACATCCGAACTGTCCAAAAATGTTTTGGTTAACTCTTTCATGGAAAAACTGGACCGTTGATTGTCAAGATGAACGGCTCGAACGCGCTCACTAGGGCCGCTCTCCCGGGGTGATCACCAACACCCCCGGAGTTTAAAGTTTCAAACAATGATATTTTTTAAATCAGCAATATATTTGTATATTGACTTAAAAAAACAAAATAAGGACAGATCTCTAAAATTTCGGTCACGTTTCAAAACAAATCCTCGGACACGACATCATTCACAGTTTCAACGAGGAACGCTAGTTTTTTGTTGGTCAAGGAAAATGCTGAGGTCGCATGTTTAATCTCACAAACATTTGAAATTTACCGAATTTACGAGTCTGATTGGTCGAGACAAGTCAAATTGACTACAAGTGCCAGCGATTAAACGTTCCGATATGATAAAGAAAACGGAAGTAAATCATGAGAATGGTCGGTTTACGCGCACCTCGATAATTCAGGTCCAGGAGAATAATGATCGAAAAGGCGAAGGAGGATTACCCTTATTTACCAATGGAATTTGGATGGAAAACAATCAGAAACAAACAAGAAGTGAATCCCAGTTTGACAGTATTCTTCAAACCTGGATCAGTCAGTAGGAAAATGCTGCAAATCGGTCGGGAGAAAAGAAAATACTGCTTCTAATCACATGGCTTACACTCCAGGAACCATGCACTATAATCATAAAAAACATCCCTCTATGGTAGAATTAGCATACACACACATTAAGATCACAGTTTGTCCATTGAAAAGTTCAAATCTATAAAATGCCACAAAACCGACAAATCAATGCGCCAGGGTGAATAGCTGCACCCTGTGTTACCTGGGCTTGGGTACTTGTGTTGGGTGCAGGTACGTGTCTGAGTATCGAACATTCATAAAATTTTCATTTCAAGGATGGCGGGACAAGCTGGAATATGTAAAATCCTTGAGCTATTCTATATTTTCTGCCCTGAAATGTCGCTTACTAGTTGTGTTTCACCATTTCATGCATGCTATAGGAGCGAGTTCTATCCATGGCTTGTGAGATATTGAGTTAGAAAATAAGCTTGCCAAGTTATTGCCTGACTAAACATGTCAGACACGGATTCCATGCTCTTATTCAAGTGTCCGGTGTCCGACACAGGTACTTTATATGTTTTGATGGATCATGAAACATACCATGCACCCAAAACGACATAAACAAGAACTGGCACAAGCAACAGTTACAAAAGCCCAATACATGCAATGCCATGATCATCAAAATAAAAGCAACGAAAATCTCATCAGAGCAAATTTCATAAAACCAATTCCAATGTACTCTCAGCAGCATCTATGCGATCACTACCCTAATAACCAAAACTAAAGACAAAAAGTCGAAAATGATGTCTCTGTATTCTGTGTTTTCCTGTCCAATATGCTATCTAAACTCCACAAGACACATTTTTTTTTTTCATTCTATAGCTTCAATCCAAAATGGTCTCTGAACTCCACGAAACTCTAGTAACTTTTTTCTTTCCATATGCACACTATGAAGATGAACTCATCAAATCAGTTACAATGTCATTGCATTTCAGCAAAAGGATCATCATTTGCTGGGAAATGTCAACGCCTGTTGTGGTGGAACTAGTAATTTGATTGCTCTTGTTTTTCCTCGCCTCCACTAGGCAACTTTCCCCGTTAAGGGCATTGTCAACTTTCGTAGTACTATCAATAGATCCACTTTCATCTTCCGGCAACTTCTTTAGGCAGGACTTTAAGTTTGGAACCACCCCAGGAGATTCTTCCACAACCTGCCTGCTTGATTCACCTGATCCATCTCTGAACGAAACTTTTGAGGCTCGCAAGCTGTATCTTACCTTCGCGTCGTGAAACAAAGGATTATTTTGGAGTGCATAATTATACGCCGCCTGAGCACCGGAGACTTCCTTGAACACAACCTGGCGAGTTGAAGTTTTCCAAAACATGTGCGTTTCAGACTCATTGATTCCAAATCGAGCAAATTTCGCTTTCACTTCGAAAACCGAAGGCAGTCGTGATTCAGGAGAGAATTTCAAAAACAGCGTTGTTGGTTCAGTTGGACCCACCACTTTCTCATCTCCTAGAACTTCCAAAGGTATTTGGTGGGTCTTCTTACTTTCAGTGGGTGTCTTTGTCTCGTTCTTTGGCTTCTTAATGGCATTATCTTCGGAACTTGGCCTCTTTTTTGAAGATTTTGAACAAGAAGAAAAACGGTCCGTCACTTTTTCGAAAGCTGTTGCTTTCCTGATCTCTGGCTGACCCCTCAATGAAGCTGCAAACAGCAAGAAACAATGATATAAGATAGAGAAGGAAAAGACTACAGAATGTGCAAGAAACTAATTAAAGATGAAGAGAGGACTCAAAATACTATGATTGACAAACAGCAAGATTTTCCATGTGTACATCGCAGAACACGCAGAAGGGAGCCATTAAAGGGATCAGGAAATTAAGGATGAAGAGAGGATTCAAAATACAGGATGGTGGTCATTTGACTTCAACAAAAATCTAGGTCGCAAGAATCCCAACTATTTTTGGTTAGATGCAAAACCCCTGTACGGCCATTGGCCATATGATATATTCGATTCGAATGCCTTGCTAGTTTTTTCAAAGTTTTCAGGATTTGACCATGGAGAATACCAAAACGCTAATATAATCCCAGAGAATGTGCAAGAAACTAATTTTCTGGTTTGGTTGTTCTCATACATTCAGCCGATAATTTTGTCCTGTTTGATGTTTTTCGCTTCTTAAAGGGATTCTCTTCGGAGCTCGGCCTCTTTTCTGAAGGTTTTGAACGATCACTTGCATTATCAAAAGCTGTTGCTTTCCCGATTACAGGCTGACCCCTCAATGGAGCTGAAAACAACAAGAAACAAGGATATAAGATAGAGAAGGAAAATACTACAATATGTCTTATGATTGACAAACAGCAAGATTTTTATGTGTGTACATTGCAGACCATACAAAAGGGAGCCATTAAAGGGATCAGGAAATTAAAGACTAAGAAAGGACTCAGAATACAGAATGGTGGTCATTTGACTTCAACAAAAATCTTGGTCGCAAGAATCCCAACTATCTTTGGTTAGGTGAAAAACCCTTGTATCGCCATTGGCCATATGATATGTTCGATTTGAATGCCTTGCTAGTTTTTTCAAAATTTTGAGGATTTGAACCGTGGAAAATACAAAAACGCTAATATAATCCCACAGAATGCGCAAAAAAACTAATTTTCTGGTTGGTTGCTTTCTTACTTTCAGCCGATAAATTTGTCACATTTAATGTCTTTGGCTTCTTAATGGGATTCTCTTTGGAACTTGGCCTCTTTTTTTTTTTTTTTTTTGAAGAATCCTCAAAAGCTATTGCTTTCTTGATCACAGGCTGACCCCAATGGAGCAGCAAACAACAAGAAGGATATAAGATTGAGAAGGAAAATACTACAATGCACTAGCGGCTGCACACCCAGCCTTGGGTGCGCAGTTGAACAGCCACAATTTTTTCTGCTCGAATTTTAGTAGTGCTAAATTCCCGTTCGAGGCCTAAGCCCATGAACTACTATCAATCATGTCATTGGTCCGATGCTTCTCTTCAGGATTTGGCCCGAAATCCCGAGAATAAAAGATAGGACACAGACAATGTCACTGCCGGCTAGATCTTCGACTTAGCTCCAAAAGGTAAACTTGTTGGATTTTAGTTTGAGCTTTGTTTCTCAGCCAATCCGTTATACCATCTAAGTAATTCATAGCTGAACACGCTTGAACAAAACTCACATTCATGATAAAAGAGATTTGAAAAAAAAAAAATGAGAGAAAAAGAAGAATCTATTGACATAGGTATCATACTCTCCCTTCTCTCTCTATGCCCATTGCCCTGGTCTAAATGTAGTAATTGTGTATTCATGAAATTACCTAGATTAAATTTATTTGTTTATGTAGTTTAACTTATAGATTTATGGACAAGCTTACAAAAATTCAACTATGTTTCAAAAGCTTTTAACTATAGCAATCTTCGTTCGAATGCAAGACTGTGATGGAATATCTCATTATATCGCCACCATTTCTTTTAAAAGGGTATCTATATGTCTATCCATCCATCAATACCCTATAGCAATGTATCTCAGCCCTAAAAGCCTCCAAACCCTAAATCCTAATTTCCTAGATTTTTCACTTTTTTTTTTTAATTTTTTAATTTTCTAAAATTGGGAGAGAGAGTGGGGAAGTGAGAGAGAGGGACGTGGGGGGTGGGACGGGGGGTGGGGAGGGGCCGTGGGAAGGAGGGAAAGGGAGGGATTTTTTTGTCAGGTGGGGTTAGTTTTTGGTTGTGTTTATATGGACAAAGTTTTTTTTTTTTTTTTTTTTTTTTTCAAAATGATAGCCTCTTTGATACGTGAGGCAGGAAAAAAACGCAAAAACAGCTTTTTTTTTATCAACTAGCGTTGTGCTCATTCGATACACAGGGGTCAGAAAAAACACCAATGTGAATTTTTTTGCTTCGTGCATTGAACGGGTACAACGCTAGTTATATATTAATATGTTGGTTATGTTCTAAATTGCACTATTAATACTAATGTTTGGTTATGTTCTTAATTGCACTATCTTGCGCATATATTCTTAGATAGTAGAGCTAATAGAGTTAACCTAATTTATGAACACCCTGCTACAAATTTCTGGAGCCGCCACCGCTACAATGTGCACTAGGATTAACAAACAGCAAGATTTTTTATGCGTGTACATTCAGGACATACAAAAGGGAGCCATTAAAGGGATCAGGAAATTAAAGATTAAGAAAGGACTCAAAATACAGGATGGTGGTCATTTAATTCAACCAAAATCTTGGTTGCAGGAATCCCAACTAATTTTGCTTAGGTAAAAAACCCCTATATGGCCATTGGCCATATGATATGTTCGACTTGAATGCCTTGCAAGTTTTTTCAAAATTTTCAGGATTTGAACTGTGGAGAATACCAAAATGATAATTTAATCCCACAGAATGTGCAAGAAACTACCTGCATAACATGAAGATTTCCTGTTAAATGGTAAAAGTTGTCGATGTTTTTTTCACTATCTCATCAGTATTGATGAAATACAAACTAACTCTTATCCGCAGATAATGACGTTTGGTCATCTACTAGCACAACGGAAAATGCAACTGCCAACAAGTGCTTTAAACTAGAGGCAGGATTAACAGTGAGTAAACATAATGAACTGCTAACCACTACTAAAAAGTAACAAAGACCCCTTCTCAAAACTTGAGACCCCATCTTTCCAGATATCCGAACTGTCTTCGTTTGAGATTCGAGATCATCTTGCTTTTAGGGTTGCAAGCATTAACGTGACATCCTCAATCAAGACCGCGTCAAATTTTGGAAGCAAGCAATTAAACACTATCAATTCTGGTGATTTTGAGCACAACATACACCAAATATAAGCTGCATAAGGCACCATCTAAGCTTATCATGTATCTGTTTACATATGAAGATGAAATTTATAGCACGCAGAAGATACAAACGGTAGCAATTAATTTAATGGAATGGGCATTCTTCCATGTTTGGTGTCGACACTGTCTATCTTCCTTGAAGCTTTGATAAATAGCATATACCTTATAATAGGGTTATCTGAAGTGAAAACTCTCCCTCATTTGAACAATAAGTCTTAGAGATTGCAGCTTCTAGATTGGCTAATTAATGTACGTCTTTCAAGTACTTCAATGTTCAGGATATTTGAAGGGTATAAAAAGAACAGAAGCTGCATAAATAATAGATGTATAAACTCAGATGTCAAGATTCTGTGACTTTTACATGGAAAATGCAAAGCTTGGGGAAGCCAAGAGTACAACTATCAGTTATTTGCTCAACATAATATAATCACTGAGTTCTTATAAAAAAGAGAGGGGGGAATAGCATGATGATTTGCACAGTAAGTGTTCACTTCTGGAAATGTTCAAGGCCTTAATTTCACAAATCAAGCATGAAACTTAAAGTCGAGTAGCTTTGTTATTATTAAAAAGACATCCCGTTTCGCATATCTGTTGAACATAAAATGCACCTTACATTATGCACCTGGTCAAATTGATTTCAGAGTCTAAAATTTTCAACATAAACAAAAAATGAAGTGCCAAATCAACAATACCTTGTGGTGGTACTTGCAAGTCATTTGAAACCAGCGGTGAACCTCCAGGGCGCCTTGGCTGTACCCCAAATGCCTGAGCATAAGTCTCATCAAATTCCTCAAACACAGCCCTCCGATAAGCAAGCAAACGAGCTACATTCTTCATCCGGCCAACGTTTCTTTGCATATCATTTCGTGGCATCACTGCCAATTTCTTCAGAAAAGAAAGGGTTTTAATTGGCTGGAAATCGTGTCTAGCCCTTTCAATCTGCTTCACTGGATAGATGCTGCCATTTTCAAAACCACAAACATCGACTTCTAAGAACCCTTTAACACGTGTTGTACGAAAGTTGTTATGGTTCCGGCATAAACAAGTCAAGCCAAGTGCAGCTCTTCTGTTCACTTCATCCTTAGCCTCCCCAACAGCAGTTAAAAATCCAAGAGCGCTAGTCTGCTTAGATTTCTCAATGAAGTGAGGACCAAAAGGAATAAGTCCACCTGGTTCAAACCATCCATAGGAGTTGTCACCATAAAATGCAACCAACAGGTGACCCTTTTTCTTTGTATTACGAACCGATGGACGTGCAAAAGCTTCATCAAATATTTCCCCTGGCCACCATGGATGCGATTCAACCCTTCCCCATACCATATCTCCCACCTCAAGCATTTTAAGTGCAGTTCCTTCATCATTTAGATTGGCCAGACCATCTCTTCTCTCTCTATTTCCCTTTATGTTTCTAGAGGAAATTACAGCTTCCTGTTTTGCCAGGGTCGTAAAGCTTGCCATCTTTGTGCTTCTAGAAGGAAATGTATTATTGCCCCCAAGTACCAATTCCTTACGTTTGACAATGAAATCCAAACATTCCTTTTTCTTACTAATGCCTCCTGAATTGACATCATTGTTGGCCATAATTTTCTTACCCTGACCGTTCATTGATTTGACATTTTTTACCGCCGAATTGTCACATTCACTATCACACCCCCTTCCATCTGAAGTCCTTAACTTAACTCTAGTATACAAGTCACTTGAATTGTGACGTGACGTACTTGTAGTATCCTTGGACCTCATCTTGATTGAGAGACTTCCTTCAAACCACAACTTTAGCGCTTGATAGGTGTATTTACCGAAGCCCTATCGTAGAAGTCATATAAGC
This sequence comes from Vaccinium vitis-idaea, assembly GCA_963854785.1. Lineage (NCBI taxonomy): Eukaryota > Viridiplantae > Streptophyta > Magnoliopsida > Ericales > Ericaceae > Vaccinium > Vaccinium vitis-idaea. Next base: position 3,262,540 of record OY978218.1, on the reverse strand, counting down.
AAGAAAATTAGCATTTCAAAAGGTAATTTTCGTTTCAAATCAAAGATCGATTGAACATCATTCTCAAAAGCCTTTGAATTAAAACAAATGCATACACAAAATACAAAACAACTTTTAAGCATCCGTGCATTTGGACACAAAATGGAACAAAGACATGAGTATGTATCAAAAAACGGCCAAACATGTACCTCTAAAGCAGATCTTCAAAGCAAATCAAGTACCTTGACTGCTATAAATATATGCATGCGAGAGATGTCAACTATTGATGAGAGGCGGCTGAGACAGATGATCGCGATGAGGGACGGAGGAGATGTCGACTGTTAATGACGATGATCGATTGAAGTTCTCTAAGATCGATTGAAGTTAACTGAATGAGAGAGATGATTGAGCGAGAGATGATGTGCGGCCAAGGGAGAAAAAAGATGAGAGACCCTTTTGTTTCGTTTGAGATCGATGGGGAAAGGAAATAATTTTGACCTCGACAACATAATCCCAAGGCTGTGAGGCCGCCCCTTATTAATGTCGCCTCGCCTGGGGTTATACAAGGTAATGGGAGTGCACCCCTCGCCTAGGCGCGTCTTTGACAACTATGAATCCAGCTTTCGATCCCAGCAATCAAAGCTTGGTGGCTAGGCAAGGAATGAAGTGAAGACAACTCGCCCTCCTAATCTAAGGAAATCCAAGGAGGCAAGACTGAAAAGGAAAATGAAGGTTGTAGTGAGAATGTAAAAGAATGCGTAGAGCTGAGATATTGTGGATCGTTGTAGAATAGATCTTCTATCACTTGACCTACCCGACCATGTTCTTTTTAAATCATATGTCACCTATTAACATGTATGCATAAGGGAGGGAGAGAGAGAGAGAGAGAGAGAGAGAGAGATGTGGACAAAGTAGAATGTACTTTTCTTGCCTTGGAACAATTTTTTAATCTACCATGCCTGAGTGCTAGTTCCTCACGTTTGAGTGTAAAATCCAAACATTTCTTTTCTTACTAATTCCTCTTGAAGTGACAATATTATTTGCCATAAATTTCTTACCCAAAACATTCATTGATTTGACCATTTTTACCGTTGAATTATCAAGTCCACTACAACACATCCTTCCATATGAAGCCCTAAACTTAACTCCACTAACATGCCAATTAAGATGTGTCCTAATGATTTTGTAGTATCCAAGGACCCCATTTTGATTGAGAAATACTTCCTTCAAACCACAACTTTCGCGCTTGATAGGTGTATCTACTAAAATTGTAATACCCCAGGTTTGGGGGTAGATGGTGTTTAGTCCCACATTGGTTGTTTACATTAGTGATTTTTGGCATATAACAAACCATGTAAGAGACTACTAGTACTTGGGCTTAAGCAATTTGGGCCATGTGGTGTGGCTTGTAGATCAAATCAAGGTACTGGGCCAGTGGGCTACAAAGGGCGTTATAAATGGTATTAGAGCCCCGCCCTAGTCCAAGTGGTGGGTAGGATGCGCTCTGCCACCACGGACACAAGGGAGGTTGCTGGGACTATGCAATGAGGACATTACATCCCTAAGGGGGGAAGATTATAATACCCCAAGTTTGGGGTAGATGGTGTTTAGTCCCACATTGGTTGTTGACATGAGTGATTTTGGACATATATAACAAACCATGTAAGAGATTACTAGTACCTTGGGCTTCAACATTTTGGGCCATGTGGTGTGGCTTGTGGATCAAATAAAGGTACTGGGCTAGTGATCTACATGGGGCATTACAAAAATCCCATCATAAAAGTCACATAAACAAGAAAATTAACATTTCAAAAGGTAATTTTCGTTTCCAATCAAAGATCGATCGAACGTCATTTCAAAAAACTTTGAATTAAAAATAAAAAAAAAAGCATACACAAAACACAAACCAACTTTTAAGCACCAGTGCAATTGGATGAAATGGAACAAATACATGAACATATATCAGAACAACCAAACATGTACCTCTTAAAGCATATCTCATGAGGAAATCAAGTACCTTGACTGCTATGTATTTCTTCTTGTTTTAATCCCTACATGCCTATGCATATAATGGTGTACTCGGTTGTGGTTCTAATGATAAAAGTTCAGGCATTACCTAGTGCAGTAGTTGCCTGTAGTGGAGGGTACATGTCGACATAGGATTGGTGTAAGCGCGTCATACAAAGTCGTACAGTGGGGATATTATTCGAAGTTTAAAAACAAGCCCTAACAAACAAATGCCACAAAATTTCTAGTCAAATAAAAAGTAGCAACTGAATGCGCTTTCTGTCTTTGGAACCAATTAGTGCATTAATTATATTCCTAAGTAGCCATATAAGGAATCCTAATATTTCAAGCTAAATCTTATTCAAGTTATGTACATGTGATTACTAAGGTATCCATGAGCCGTAACTCTTCATTGTAACTATCAATGCGATGAAGGTACAATAATTGTAGCAGTAGTACGTGCATCAAACGTACATCACAAGAGTGTTGGTCAAATTTCAAAATGTGTTTTCTTTTTTTTTCTTTTTCTTTTTTTTCTCGTTTCACAATCAAATATTGGACCAAACCAATTTTTAAGCATCCGAACATTTGGGCACTAAACGTATTACGGACATGAACATGTATCAAAACAAGTAAACATGTAACTCTAAGGAATCGACAGCTAAGGATTTCCTTCACGTGCAGAGATTCTCCGATCCTATGTTAGGGTCTCCCTATTGATCGCTACTGATCCAGAGATTCGATTGGAAACCAGCATAGCCTCAAGGTGCACACAGGCATGAATCCAGCACCCAATCCAGGGGATGAAAGGTTGCTAACTAGGCAAGGAATGAAGGAGGTGAAAGATCATTGATTACCCTGAACATTCCAGCATGCCATGATTTTCTTATCCTAAATGTTCATTATTTGACATTTTCACCGCCGAATTATCACGTCCGCTACCACGCACTCTTCCAGCTGAAGCTCTAAACTTAACGCTACTATAAATGTCAATTAAGTTGTGTCCTCATGAATTTGTAGTATTCTCAAACCCTATTTTGATTGAGAAAGTCTTCCTTCAAACCATAACTTTAACGCTTGATCGGTGTGTATCTACTAACACCCAATTTCAGAAGTCCTATGAATGGCTTGTGACTTATGGGTTCTTTATGGAATACATTAAATATGAATTGATTCCTCCGAAATGTATTTTGAGGATATCCATGGAAAGCATGTGAATTATGTGTTAAAAACTCATACAAGCTTCGGCTTATGTAAAATATTTTTCCACCTTTCAGGCAACAATGAGTAACGGGGTGACGTGGTACCTCTTTGTGGATATATTGTACATGGGAAGGATTGTAGATAGGACGTAGATAGCATGTTATAGCTCGACTTGTACCTTTGACCTATAACATTGTATATAGTTTGGGAACTCTGTATATAAGCACAGCTCTGAGATGTACTTTAAGTTTGAGATCTTGATGCGAAGACACTTTGTGGTTTGGTTTATTAATACAAATTTCCGTTGTTTAAACTCGTGAGTCCCTATTAGTCATCGGTTTAAGCGGTATACATATTGTGATGTGGCCTTGGTGAGAGTTCACTGGCGCTTTGTTGTGCCTAATACCTATAGGGATGGGTTTGGGGCGTGACAAAGTTTTCGGCATCGACCATACTGGGGGTGGGTTGGGGAGCCAGAGAACAAATAAATTGAGTTTGTTACGTTGATGGGGACGTTGACAAGAGAGTGCTTGGTTGTATTTCTGATGACAATACTCGGACATAGCCAAGCACAATACTTGCCTATGGTGTAATATGGCGTATTCTTCTAAGTACTTTCCTGCGTTTAAAATCAATGTTAAAATAAAGGAGAACAAGAAATCGATACGGATTTGCATACTAGTTAAAAAGTAGCAATTTTGAATGTACTCTCTTGCATTGGTACTACTATTGTGTAACTCTCACTCCTTATACGCATTTGGCGAGTAAGTTAGAGCAGAGAGACCATGAAGAGAGGTTATGAATGCTTAGCAATCAAGCTAGATTAGGTGTTGCAGTATAGTACACTACACATGAAAAGTACATTACACGTCCAATATCACTAATGTTGCATCATTCATATCTAATACTTCACCCTCTCTCTTCGTGTTACTTGTAATGTGCATTCGAGTTGTGTTAGTTGCCAATTGCAACATTAATTGTAGCAGGAGTTTTGTGTATCAGATGTACATTACGTGTACTACTACACTGATTTGGTATAGGCAAGTTTCTATCTTATACTTTATCTTTTCTATTCATCTTACAAAAGCTCCAACCTTGCTTCTTTCAATGGATCAAGATTCAGCCATGACAGTAGAGGATCGCAGAAGGTAAAATGGAAAAAAAAAAAATGTTGTAACATATGAATAGGTATTTTCCTCTACCCCTCTTGCTTCCTAAAAGAACCATAGCCTCCTGTTCTATCCAAAACTCACCACCATCAAATGTGCTCTTTTAGCGCTTTTAGCAGGAATCTGTTGCCACCCAAATTTGCTAACCCCTTAGTCTCAATCATGAAATTTTCACCTTTGATTCCCAATTAATGATGGCATTCTTAGAGTTGACATAGTCTCAATCATGAAATTTTCACCTTTGATTCCCAATTAATGATGGCATTCTTAGCGTTGACATTTTTAGAGCCCAATTACCATTTCTGCAGTACAAAACCCACCATCCCTGCCTCCCAGGTTTATTTAATGGATGTCTCAGTTGAACCGAATTACAAGGAACCTCTAATTAGTGTCTCTAAACTTAAACCCTTAACAACTAGCTAGGACTAGTATAGTTGGCCACCTAACCTTGTATACTCTCTGAGAGTTCAGGGTCAAATCCTGTCAAATGCAAGAATTGATTCTTCACAAGGAGAGCTTTCTTTGGTCCCATCATCAAACTACTTGTTTTTCTTGTTTTCGGTTTCTTTTGTTGGTTGTGAACTCACGTTGTTGTAGTTTCCCATTCTTGTAGTTCTCATAATATAATAAATCTGAATGCGGTTCTTCTACTTTCAACAAAACCAAACCGAGCATTATGTCCCCATCAATTGGGAGTGCAAATTTGTTCACCCTCACCTAATGATGGTGAACAAAATCCTCACTCTGATTGATGGAAAAAGTGTGGGTCAACGGAATCACATCATTTTTTTGCAAGCATGACATCGTTTTGTGGTGGACCCCTTACATTTTGGTAAGCATGACATCACTTTTTGGTGGACCCTACACGTTTTCCATCAATCAGAGCGAGAGTTTTGTTCACCCTCGCCTAATGAGTGTAAACAAATTTGCACTCAATCAATTGGGGTCGGATATGCCTTTCAACACCAAAAAAAACTAGCTAAAAGTGACTAAAACACATAAAAATTTTAAAGTGAGTGACAACTTTACAATGCATTGCTCATTGTAATATGAACTTACCCAGAGATTAAGCAAAAACCCAAACCGTGATTTCCTCAGCATTTTTCACTTGTTATAAAAGAAATTCTAGAATTTCCCTTTTTGGGTAAGATTCCTACGAGTTTTCTTCCTCTTGAAAAGAAAAATATTGGAAACCCAGAAAACTTCTACTCAAATAAGGCATTGATTTCTACCTTCCAAATGCTAAAGTACAAAAACCCAATACATAGAAGAGAGCAGAGAGCACATACCTTCTCCGCTTTCTCTTTCTAAGGAGATGAGAAGCATTGCCGTGTTGCATTTCTGGCTGCGTAAACCCTGAGGTATATGTATACATAGGCGTGTTATTCATGTAGAGAGAGAGAGAGAGAGAGGATTCTCTGATTCTTTAGGAATATGGAGGGGGACGTGCTCTGGTTCATTAACACTGTTGCCAGTAAAACCACCTGACGCTCAGCCCTGAACAGTACTCTATTGTGGAAAATGAGACGTGACCTTTTTGGATCTTTGTGATGGGAAGGGGTGCTGGTGGGGCCACCCACATGAAATATTTACTAGAATTATTACCATTTTTCACCATACATTAATTGAAACAGAAGAAAATGTGAGGTGAAATTTGTGAAAAAAGGGGTCTGAATACCATGCGACGGACTGAATAATACTCCAGAAAGAAATAGTTTCAAAGGTGAACTAAAAATCATCCCTGCTATATTTAAGCAAGTTTACACTTTACACTTACTCAATTACAAAATTGGTCACCCATAATTGTAGTCTATCAAGGTAAGTGACACAGTTATGATCAAAGAGTGTGTTTGACGTCTTTTTGTATCACTTATAATGTATTATAAATTTACTAACACACCCTCTGTTTTTTCAATAGACTTGAAGGGGGAGTTGGGCATGTAGTACATAGTAAGGACATGAGAAGAGTTGTTTTTGAATTTATTTAGTTTCTTGTTTGTTTATTTTTGGGTGTACCAAAAAAAGAACATGCATGGGGGAGTGAAAAATTACATGAAAAAAGAGAGTTCAACTTCTGTGTATGATCCAATTTTGGAGGATATGCAAGCATTTAGAATGTTTTACAGGAGAACTATAAAGGAATAAAACTCCTATTTACCACTTTGAAATTCCAAATGATTGGATTAGAGGTCGGTATATAAAGACATTCAGACATTTTCTCAAATTAATCTCCATTTTTTAATTCATAGCCTCCACGTAACTTTATCGATGTTGCTTATCAAATAAAAGCATTAGTAAAAAAAGATTATCTAATTGTTTCTGCTAGACCCAGAAATTCCCCCCTCATAAAATTTAGTACATATTTCTCTTGCTTGATAAAGACCAAAAAATCCTGCTTAATTATTACGACTAACAAATTACCTGATTTGGCTAATTTGAAAAACTTAGTTTTTTGGTTTTTTCCGTTTTGTCTTTATTCAATTTTTTTTTTTTGCATTTGTTAGTTTTTGGTCGGTTTTTTGTGGTTTCTTGGCTTGTCTCGACTGGAGGAATCTAAAAAGTATAAAATTGTTAGCCAAACTTAAAATTTTGTGAATAAAGACAAAAAATAATAAAAAAAAGGGGTACTTAAATATTGGTCCTCCAACCTAGTATGACTTATGTTTTCATCCTAGTAATTTTTGGGGGTTATGTTTTCATCCTCAAATTCAAATAAATCCCAAAATACCATTTTCTCTCTCCTAATCTTCTCTATCTTTTCTCTCCACTTTTATCTCTCCCCAAAATTTTAAAATAAAATTTGAGATAGAATTATCATAGAGCATAAATAGGATAAACTTATCATTTTATAGGATAAATTTATAGCAAACTAATCAAACCAGTAATAAATACAAGAACTTACTGGAAATCATGTTAAAATATGGTAGTTTTATTATACACGAATTATGGTAAATTTTGCCAACGAATACAAGAAATGTGGTAAATTTTACAACATTCATACACCAAACATTACGACAAACATCATAAATTATGGTAAATATCATGCTAAAAATATGGTAAAAATGTAATATGAGAATTATGACAAGTTTTAACAACAAATACATGAAACATGGTAAATTTAACAATCGTGTATCAAACATTTCGACAAACATCATAAACTTGTCGAAAAAACATGCTAAAAATATGGTAAAAAAATAATACGAGAATTATGATAAATTTCCACGACAAATATAAGAAACATGGTAAACTTTAACATTCATGTATTGAACATTTCGACAAACATCATAAACTTGTCAAAAAAATCATGCTAAAAATATAACACAAGGATTATGATAAATTTTGACAAAAGAAATACAAGAAACATGGTATATTTTAATATTCGTGTACCGAACATTTCGACAAAAAATGCTTGCTTCAGAGGAGGCCAAGAATCTCTGCTATCGGAGCAAACCGGGTCCAAGAAAGCCTCAAGTCGATGCCGGTCGAAAGGCGGTTTTTGTAAGTGAACCCATCGAACCTCACCGGAGGGATTATCAACTAAGAATAGACGAACCCACTGGAGATATTGAGGATGATGAAGAGAGAGAGAGAGAGAGAGAGTACTATGTATCTTCATTATTAGAGTGGGAGGGTCTCGGGTAAATGGTTGATGCAAATGCAATTTTTTGGTTCTTCGTACAGGAGTAATTAATCATCTCTCTCGTGGAACAAACTAGGTTGGTGAACGATGGATTATAGCTCTTAAGAAAAAAAAGGTGGTGTTCCTGGGATCAAATTAAGCATTGATGGCAACTTCGGCAGTTTCCTTAAGTCAGGGATAAACATGAGGTCTTGGGAGTTATAGCCATATATGTCTATTAGATAAGGTTGGGAATCCTCAATTTGAATCCTTCCCAAAATTTTATAGAAACCGTTTTTTTCTCATACCATAGATACCATCAAATCCCACAAATCAAGGCTGGTAATATACTCATATATATGGATACCATAGTAAAAGGGTAACAAAGGTAATTCACACACTAAAGGGATGAAAACATAACCCCGTAAAATAAGAGAGATGAAAATCTATTTGGTGTCCAAAAAGTGGATGACTATTTAATTATCTCTAAAAAAAACTGGTTTATTTTTTGCTTTATTAAAAAACTATTACTTTTGACCATAATTTTATATTTTTTGGATTCGTCTCGACGAGATAAATCCAGAAACCACAAAATCTTGACGCAAAACTAACAAATGCAAAAATAAATTGAATAAGGACAAAACCAAAAAACCAGTTTTTTCAATTTAGCCAAATCAAGGAATGTGAACATTGTTTGCGGTTAGTGAGCTAAGTTACTACATTTTCATAATGACTTTAATTGTGGGCTTTTTGAAATCTTTATTTAGGATCAGAACTGTTCATTTTTTAAGGTATGTTTAGCACATCATTGGTACAAAAAATTATGAACATCGAAGATTAATAGATACATAATTGAGACAAATTTATCTTTCAGTGTATTTTCCAAATGATATTGGCTATCTATATAAATGGTATCCCAATATATATAGCTACCAAAATCCAATTAGTTTTATTTTTTACATAAATGATCTACTCACTATTTCCGGAAAATTGTATGGTTTCGATCCCAAAAGACTTACAATTGAGGCAACAATGGGAATGCAGTGACTTGAATCATTACGGGTACCCAAAGTCTCGTCCTCTGTTCTTTTTTTCTTTGCTTTTCCTAGGAACCAAACAAGGTGTTAACGAAACGAAAACAAAACCCCCAAAACCCTAGTGCTTCTTCCTTTCTCAATACCCTAGCAGAGACCCAAAACCCTAGAGTCATGAGGCCATTGGACGAGAAAGAAACCACTCAGGTATTCGAAAAACTGTTCAAATTCACAGGCAACAACCTCAAGAACATCGTTGAAAACCCATCACACGAAGGGCCCGATCCAAACCCAGGTCGATACTGCTTCCGATTGCAGAAGAATCGAGTCCACTACGTGAGCGAATCCCTTGTCAAGCGAGCCACGAACATCAAGCGTGAAAAACTGGTTTCTTTGGGTACCCAAGTGGGGAAATTCACGAAAGGAGGTAGCTTTCACTTGACTATTCAGTGCCTTAATCTGTTGGCTACCAATGCCAAGCATAAAGTCTGGCTCAAACCCACCTCGGAGATGTCGTTTTTGTACGGGAATCACGTTTTGAAAGGTGCGTATACGAACCTCTTGCAAACAATTGATAAAACAGAATTTGGGCGGCAAGCGAGCTCCTTAAACTTTCAAATCAAGCTTTATTTTTTTGTCATCTGTACTGAAATCCGGAACTAGTTTTAATGGCTCGAACCCACCTTGGAGATGTCATATTTTGTATGGGAATCATGTTTTGAAAGGTGGGTAATTGCTTAATTGGTACGATTTTTGTTGCAAAGTTTTGATTAAACAGAATTAGGAAACGACTTGGTTAAGGTTTCAAATTAGGCATTAGTTGTCTCTCGTTTGAACTGAAATCCCTGATCGTCAAGCTTTAGTTGTTTGTTGTGTGAACTGAAATCTGGAACGAGCTTTGACGGAGCAGAGCTTGAGTAGTTAGGTATCTTGTACTTTGTAAGCTTATTGAACCCGGGGATTGGATTATTAACGGTTTTCTCGAAAACTTAACAATATGTGTTTTAATTTAACTTGTTATCACTTTAATCAATCTCAATGGTGGCAGCATTAAACAGAGTAATGGAAATAGAATTGTTTGACATGCGCGTTTAGAACTTTTGCATTTTGGTTCGAGGGAAAAAATACGGTAACCACCCAACCACGAATGAGTCAGTGGGTACGCATATTCTACAAGTTGTTGTAAAAACAGTTGTGTTTTTTTATTGAAATGGAACACAATAATATTTTCTGATAAATCGTTGTACATAACAGGTGGTTTGGGAAGGATTACTGAGAATATTGTGGCTGGGGATGGGGTGGTGGTGTTTTCCATGGCGGATGTGCCGCTGGGGTTCGGTATTGCGGCGAAGTCAACCCAGGATTGTAGGAAGATGGACCCAAATGGGATTGTTGTGCTTCACCAGGCTGATATTGGGGAGTACTTAAGGACAGAGGATGATCTGTGAAAAAGATATTTGATAGTCATCATTTGGTAGTTTTGGAAAGTGGTTGGGTTTGATTTTGGGGATAAATTCGGGTTCTTTTCTGTTGGTGTTGATCAATTATGTAGCTTTGCTTGATAATTTTGTATTTGGGATTTATTTGCTTTTGTTATTTAAATGCTCTTGTAACATGATTATGATGATTAGCTTCAGGTTCGAAATCTTCATTTTGGCATAGTTGCTTTTTGAATTATATTTTGGCATTAATGTACCTATCACGTTTTTATAATGTGAAATCTTGAAAATCTTTATTGTCTTTAGCTGAACTCTATTGTTTTGTGTAAGTTGAGATTTTATAGCCACGACAGACCTAGGAACATGGGGGGCAAACCTCCCTCAAACAAACAAACTCCAACAAAACAAAAACTAAACTGTCGTTACAGCTAGAACGAAGAAGATACAAAAACCAGAGGCAGGAGCAACAACAGCTCTAACTATATCGCACAGGCAGGATTTTTCAAACCAAAGACTGCTAGAAATATTCACTTAGCACACAGGAGCATACTAGTACCTGTCTTTTTGACTCATCTCCAAACCCCCATGTAGTTTCTGATGTCTCCATCTACTTTGTTGATCAATATATGAGAATCCATCCCCTTATGCCTGAATATTCTGCTATTAAGCTTACCCCTTAGTTAGTAAATGACTGCTACTAAGGGCAATCTAAACAGTCTGATAAATGCGATTTCTATAAGCCGATGAATTACAGACATTGTAAGTGACAAGACTTTGCTTGCAACCATTGTCGTCCCAATTTCAGCTTTTCAATGAAATCTCAGAAGCGTTTGAATTTGGTTATCTTGTTCTGTCTGTATGATGGAAGGTCTTCTAAGTTATAAAAGAGTGAGGCTAGGTGGAGGTTTAGGTCCATGTCACATACAAGGTGGAGTTCTCTGATTATGCGAAAACCTATTGTCATATGTTTTTTGTTAGGTTCCTTAATTGGGTACGAAACAAGGACCTTTACGAAAACAAGGACCCACCTCTTCTCACTAATGCCTGTCTTCAATATTATCTGAAATTTTTCTGGGAAAGTGAATAGCCTTCTTTCAGTATAAGATCTTATTTCTCTCTATTTATGAGCCTGGATTCATCAAGGGCAAGCACACATTCTCAATCTAAGTTCTGATTTAGCAGAGCCATGGTTGTAATTTCTGCCTTGCTTTGCTTGCATTAGATGTCCCTTTCAGCTTTTAGTTATTCTTGGATACATATTGGAAAGTTGCTACAGCTCATGGGTGGGAATTGGAGCTGCTCGCCCTCTGATTGTCTGATGTGCTTTGCTTTGCATTATGTTGCATGAGCATCTGCAGGTTTTGTGAATACAAACAAATGCATACATGCTAAAAGTGACACTTGAGCACATTAGTCGATATGCATTTCTGGTGTTTTCTTAGCAACGTCATCTTTTGTGTACATATATCATGGAGTACATCCGTGAAAATGTGATAGAACAGTTATTCGCTGGTTTTGATTTTTTGCTGATGTTTCCTTCCTACATTTTGGAGTGGATGAAATGATGAATGTTAAATGTTAAAGTACCCTCATTTAAGTTCCTTTGACAGGGGTCTGACAGTAAGAGTTCGTAGGCCTTGAACTGCTTCTTGTACGATATTTTATGCGAGGATTTCTTTCATAGTACGTAGATATTTTGAAGGAGACACTTGGACTGAATTCTATCCTAAAAGAAGAGAAGAAGTAAAAGATGTACATTGTACACCACTCAGTAGCCATCATTATTTCTCAAAAATTTCTTCTCGCGTCTTCGAACCATCAAAACCTGCAATGTATCTTCAGGACTACTTATGTTTCTCCAAAGAGGAACTTTGTTCTACACTCTCGTTTTCTTTTATCCAAAGCCAATATTAGACAACCATCAACATAAGTGTCAATTTAAATTCAATTGCCAAATTCTGTTTGCAGCGAAACAGTGAATAGCTGGGGGCGTGTTCTGTGAATATACAAGACAACTTTGGTAACTATAAAATTGACATGGAAGGTCAATTCTGTTTTCATCTTTGTTTTTTTGTATAAGATGTTTCCTTGGGCTGGGCGTTTGTGATTACACCTGTATCTATGTATTACACCTGTATCTAAGTTAGTGTACGAGGATTGTGGATTATAAGGTGCATGGTAATGTCAGAGGGAGACTGGATGAGGACCATGAGGGTGTAACCGTTCTTGACTGCGATATTCGTTTGTAGTTAATTGTTTGTGCATGCACTTTTACAGTCTTGTTATTTGCGTAAGGTGAGGACCACGAGGGTGTAACCGTTCTTGAAATGCGATATATGTTTGTAGTTAAATTGTTTGTGCATGCACTTTTTCGGCCTTGTTATTTGCATGTGTTCTGTTTGTGCTAAATTTTAGTTAGTTTAGAATTGTGTTTTCTTGAGCCTTTGGGTTACACTTCCTTCTTTTGCAAGTCCCTTTACAGTGCTTCGCATATTGCTTTAATATCAGTTAAACCATACGCAGTTCTTGTTTGACTGGAAACACTTGTCAGATGAAGAATGGCCTCAGAATTCAGCTTTCCTACCTTTTTCCCTTGTATCGATAGCAAGCATTATGGAGCATCTAATCACCTTTCTGCTCGTTTTACATGCCAAATATTGCTCATTTTCTCGTTTTACGGAGTCTCGCATCTTCTGTGTTATCATCTCCTTGCCTACCTCTCCGGTTATCACATAGCTCTTTGTCCTAGGAATAGTTGGTTGGAGTCTTTGGATTGAGGTTCTTTGATACTTTTCAGAAAGCCAGGCTCCATCTTAATTTAGAAGAGAAATAATTTTGGATGCTATGTCTTGTTCTCCTTTTTTTTCTTTTTTTGTTTAATCTCCAAGGCCGGACATTTCAGGGCTTCCAGTAGCTGATATGGTGTTGTTTTGCGGTGAACTGACTCGGTCTACGGGTGTTTTGCAACGTTAGCTCAAGTTAATGTATTGGCTTCCATAGATTTGTGCTATGTGATTTGGGTTTTGGCTATTATATTTTTCTGGTTGACCAAAAGGAAACTATGACTGTGGCTTAGGCAGGTGACAATATTTGAAGTTCATATGAGTGCTTTAGTAATAAGCTTCAAATATGTACCCCAGGGTTTGAATTGTTCGGACAGCGAAATGAGAATTCATTAGCAGATGCAGGGATTAGCTCAGAGAATGACCCCCCACTTGCTTGACGGTTGGTAGAGGCTTTATAGCTGATATTAGCCACAGCATATGAGTGCTTTAGTAGTAAGCTTTTCAAATATGCAGCCCCAGGGTTTGAATTCTTTGGACATCGAAATGAGAATTCATTAGCAGATGGAGGCATTTAGCTCAGAGAATGACCCTCACTCGTTTGACAGTTGGCAGGGAGGCTTTAGAGTTTATATTAGCCACAAGATACTACTAGTTTTGTGTTTGTTCTTTAACTAAATTCAACCAAGAAATAGCTAGAATGGGAATGTGGGAAAGAGAGAGGAAAGAATGGCTGTTGTGATGACTGGCAAAAGACTAAAATGGTCGTATTTAAGATGGAAAAACTGGAGGAAGCAGACATTACTGCACATTCGTTCAGGACATCTGTGGTCATGGTCGATGATATCGGGCAGTGTTGACTGGATGGTTTCTGCTATTTGTTTATTATGCATCCTTTTGCATTTGAGATTGTAGCACATTTATTCCAACACTAAGTATGGTTCGGTGCTAGTAAGATTTGTTTTTTGTAGTTGATGAGTATATATGGGATCACATTGTGGCTGTTCCTGAATGCATAAAAGCCGTGAACAGACTATTGATTTTAATTGTTTGTATGTGCTGTACATCTTAAGTCGCAACATTGTTTACCTCTATTCTATATAGATTTGGTTTCGGTATTTTATTTCTGAAAGATTGTTTGAGGTGTCAGTTTTCTTTTTTGTATCCCTAGTGGAAGCATTATTGAGCATCTAATCCATAGTTCTGCTTGTTTTACATTCCATATGTTAAATCATCTTCTTGCCCTTTTCCCCCAGTGATCAGTTAACTGGTTCTTCTAGGAATTGTGACTTGGCCTGAGTTCTTTGATACCTGAAAACAGGGTTCTAAGCAAAGGCTGTTATGTATCTATCATCTACAATTATGTAACGATACCTCCGACTCTGTCATTACCTACGTATTGGCAGGTAATGTCATGTCCGTATATGACTATATCACCGATATAAGCTACTTATCCCAATACCGTGATTTAAAATCCTGCTTCCAAACGAGGACTGAACTCTTTTTATATGTTTCGACAAGCTCAGCTCCATTCATAGTTGGTTTTTTGAAATGGCATCACTACCTGACCCGTGTGTTGGTTATGTTGCTTCATATCCCCAGATGTTAGTTGTCTATAGTTATGCTGGTTTGATCTCCGAGGCAGCACATTTCAGAATGTTGAATAACTGGTTTTGTGTGATTTTGGATATTGACATTGTACCTTCGTGTCTAGTTATTACTTCTTGGTATTTGAAACAGCAGTTTTAGGTAAAGTACTGGTGCACTCGACCGGGCCTGTTGCTTGAGGAAAAACCGTGCAATGAAAAATTCCCAGATCTTTTTATGTTGGCGAGATACACAGCTCATAAGCTCGAGTTTTGGATTAGAGTTCGGTCTCTGGAGGTTGATTTGGTATTGTTTTGGCTCTGTGTTTCCGGAAATACAAACTATGGCAAGTTACTAATTAAAGCCATTGTTGTATACTATTTTTACGCGGTAGCTAATCTTTTCGGGATTATCTAATAAATGTTGCTGTCTCTAGTGATTTCTGGAAATTGGTTGTTTTCAAAAATTTTCGTAAACTGAGATAACAAATGCTACTTCACAAGGCCAGGGCCAAACCATACTTGAAAGTTAAGCCCTAAGTAAACCACAAGCGAATGCCATCAACCGAAGATACTTCGTAAACAAATTAAGAGTTGCGTTCGAGAAGTATAAGTTGCTCTTTGCCATGAAGGCTTACTGGCATTTCAACTTCTTGTTTTCGACGAGTTGTGTGTTTCCAAACAATGGAAAACAACGGTAGGAAAAATAGAGTACTTGTGATTGATTCTTCAGCACAATTTATGGAAGATTTCCCTCTTTTCTGTGCGAAGCATTTTGAGGGGAGAAAATCAACACGTGCGTATATTCGGTGGTTGTTTATCTCTTGGACCCAGCGTATAATATTTGGAGTTCATTACATCTTCTCCCGTCTTGAATAGTTGAACACGAACAAGCTAGAGAGAGAGAGAGAGAGAGAGAGAGAGAGAGAGAGAGAGAGGGTATTGGAATTAAATTTGGTTACCCCTAACCAAATCCAAATTGAATCTCCCTCTATATTCAGCCATTTACGTAAATGTCAATTTTTATTTATTCATCCACCTACTACTAATATCCCCTATATATTTCTTGTTATTTTCAATTTTACCTGTTTTTGCAAGTTACCTCTTAAATTTTGACGGGTAAAAATGGGGTTGGCTTTGGAGGCAAAAAGACAAAAAGAAGTTAAAAAGGTTAAGGCTGAAAGCATGCAAAAAGACCAAGTCTCAAGTTGTTTGCGCATCCGGGGAATCGAACCCCGGTCAGTACCGTGGGAGGGTACTATGATACCACTACACTAGATGCGCTTCTTGTTCACAGACTGCGAGATTTAATATTTAGTATTTATTCCTAACTGTCAACATCGAAGTTCTTCAGCTACCTGAGGATTCACCAGTTCTTTTGGGGAAATTTTTTTGGATAGAAAATCACTAAATTCTACCAAAATAATGCAACAATATGTCCAAAAAATGAAAATAATTATCAAATGTCCAAAATAGTAAAAATGCATTGGTACGAAGGGTGTAGCTTAATATATTGGATTTGTAATTGGTTCAGTTATTTCACTTATTATTTCATTTGACTTTTCAATTGTTAAAGATGGTGTATTCCTTCAAATTAGAATAACCTTTTTAAGAATGTAACCTACCATTAGAACCCTACATCACCTTCAAATTAGAATAACCTTTTTATGAATGTCACCTAACACCATTAGAACCCTACTTTTTTCCAAAAACAAAAAGATTTATTTAGGTTCACGTGTTACAAAAACACACAAACCTAGGTCCGTGAATGTATACGTGCTTCATTGCTTTTGAATCAGTGAGATTATTCCGTTGATTGGACATCGAAAAGACAATAACAAAAAGCGGGATCGTATTCTGTGTAAGAAGGATGTACGTTAATCGTGCTTTCACGTAAACCTTATGAATAACAAATCTTATCTTTGGGTTTGATAGATGCAAATTATTGATCCTGTCATTTTCAATGAGTTATGTGCCATTATCACAAAAAAAATCTTCTAATTTGTTTTCTTGAATGGAATTGATCCTTCATTCAAACTGTTTAGGGGCTTT
Source organism: Vaccinium vitis-idaea (assembly GCA_963854785.1). Lineage (NCBI taxonomy): Eukaryota > Viridiplantae > Streptophyta > Magnoliopsida > Ericales > Ericaceae > Vaccinium > Vaccinium vitis-idaea. The sequence continues at coordinate 3,245,669 of OY978218.1, read as the reverse complement.
ATTCTAGAAAAATCCATGTAATTGGTCTATAACATTCATTTATAACAAAGTAAGGGCATAAATCTAACATAGATTGCCAAAACATTCTTTATTAGCTTTAATGAAAAGGCACAAAGGTCTTTGAGAGAACAAAAGTGACTATTTTATCTATCCATAGATATATAGTATATGTTTGCTAAACTCGCATCTTGCCCTAATCTATTGCAAAAGGTTTGAACCCTAATTTGTATTTGGATCTACATCAACCCTAATTGGTATTTTTGAATCAAGTATAAACTTGGTACAACCCCGACATTCCATCATGAAATTAAAAGTAGAGTTTACCCATCTTTATGTTTCGAACAATGACGTAGTAATAACGCTCGTACTAAGGTCCGTGTGAGATTGGTAGTCCAGTGCAAGAAACGTCCCACAAATAACGAGATTTCAATAGTCTTAAGTCATTTTTGTTACTATAAGAGAAACTGTAGTCTAGTCCAACTACATTATTGCGTACACCTAGGGATTTTTTGTGTTCACATTTTTTTATATGATGTATTATGAGAGGAACCTGTCTTTTTTTGGAAAAAAACTAGTTTTTGGAAGGAAAAAAACTAGTTTGTGGAACACCCCCTTAAAGTGAATCAAACCGGTTACAAAACAATAAAATCCAGGCCTACTATTATTCAGTGATCCCCCAAGTCTACACATTGCTTCGGAAGCCCATAAAAGTAAGGCCCAACCTGCATGAAGGCCTAATTATGAAGCCCAAACCAAATTAATTCCTGATGTTCACCCAAAAATTTACTAGTTTAATACATGTAGTTGAAATAATTAAATAAATACTCATGGATTTTGTACCGTAAACATAATGTACGTATGGCTATTTAGGTTCACGTGTTACAAAAAGATTTATTTAGGTTCACGTGTTACAAAAACACACAAACCTAGGTCCATGAATGTATACGTGCTTCATTGCTTTTTGAATCAGTGAGATTATTCCGTTGATTGGACATCGAAAAGACAATAACAAAAAGCGGGATTGTATTCTGTGTAAGAAGGATGTACGTTAATCGTGGTTTCACGTAAACCTTACGAATAACAAATCTTATCTTTGGGTTTGATAGATGCAAATTATTGATCCTGTCATTTTCAATGAGTTATGTGCCATTATCACAAAAAAATTCTTCTAATTTGTTTTCTTGAATGGAATTGATCCTTCATTCAAACTGTTTAGGGGCTTCATTCTAGAAAAATCCATGTAAGTGGTCTATAACATTCATTTATAACAAAGTAAGGGCATAAATCTAACATAGATTGCCAAAACATTCTTTATTAGCTTTAATGTTATTCCCTTTGTAGCAAAACACACATTCCTTTTCTCCAACTTTGCTAGAAAAATTCCAATTGATTTCTTAAAAAATAGCTTCACACAATGTGCTCACCTTTTAGCATACCCAATGAGGGATTATAAAGTAATACTTCACTTAGCAAATGGAGAATAATTTCTATACATTAGATGGAGTACCCTAAGCTAATTTAATTGAAGATACTCATCTATTCTAATAATCCCTCGTCCATTTTTAAGAGGTGCTTTGGCTTAAAAGTTTAAACTAGATTATTGACTTTTTTCGTTGTCTTTATTCAATTTTTTTTTGCATTTGTTAGTTTTGCGTCAAGATTTTGTGGTTTCTGGATTCTTCTCGACGAGACGAATCTTAACAAGTATAAATTTATGGTCAAAACTCAATTTTTTTTAATAAAGCCAAAATTAAACCAATAAACTGGTTTATTTTGGTTTATTTTCGGCTTTATTCAAAAAACTATTACTTTTGACTATAATTTTATACTCTTTGGATTCGTCTCGACGAGAGGAATCCATAAACCACAAAATCTTAACGCAAAACTAACAAATGCAAAAAAAAAATTAAAGACAAAATTGACAACTTCACATAATAGAGATGTAAATTCAACTTTGTCCAATTCAACTTTCTATGGAGATGTAATCATTGCACTATAAAATTGACAACTTCACATAATTGTCCTTTATGGAGACATAATCATTACTCTTTTGTCCAATTAACTTTTCAAATGGAATATACTTTTAAAGACAAAATGAAAAATTTATCAAATTTTACCCACTACTTGTCAAATAGACACTTAAAAATGGACGGAGGGAGTATATAAAGGGGCTACCCCTTTTTGTTTTTTTTTTTTCCAATAATACCCTAACCCGAACCAGTTATTGCACCACTTATAACTTGGCATGAGCTGTTACACCCAAGGCAAACTTGGAATTGATGACAAACAACCTTAATTATCATAACCGCTACCTACTATGCACAATCCTAAAAATGTTAAGGTACACAACAAAATTGGACAATAATCTGGACAACACACTTACATGATGTGTGGGCTCCACACACACTTCACACTCAACTATGTGTGGAGCCCACACATCATGTAAGTGTGTTGTCCACCTTGTCGTCCATTTTTATTGTGTATCTAGCGTTTTTAAAAAATGTTTTACACACGACAGGTTGGGATGCCAACCTTCTTGTCTCTTATGATTAAGAGGGAGGATTGTTTAGGAAGCTTCCAAGCTTGTTAGAGAAATTCCATTAGATGTATCCAAACAACAAGAAGGAAGTAAGCTTTCTAATTAAAAGATTAGGATTCTAAAACTCTCTTTAGTGATGCTTTACTATCTAGAATGTTGAGAATCATTGCCTAATTTAAAGGTTCACCAACAAATTATTCACACCTCACAACTTTGTACTAAAGATTAGTTTAGCTGGTAAAATGCTCTAAAAGTCCGCCTAGAAATTGAAAAAAATCTCTAAAATTCCATTCTAATGCCTCTTCCAACAAGATACAAACTGAGGGACCCTACTGAGCGCTCTGCTCGGCAGCCCCGGGTTCACAAAATACTAGCTCTCCATTCAAAATAATTATAGTGGATCATGAAGACTTCCATTAGCTATTTACTTAGGGATGAAGTCATAATTATGTCTTCTAATTCAATATTAGGATTCTAAACTTTCTCTTTAGTGATGCCCTATTATCTAGATTATTGAGAATCATCGTCCTAATATTCTTGAAAATTTAACACATGATCATTTACTCTTGGCAGCGTACACGTAATGGTAAGTCAATTTAGCTCGTAAAATCTTTCAAATTCATTCCAATCACCACGGGACACATTTAACTGGGTACCAGTCAGGTTGAAATCTTAAACACTTTGGTTAGCAAAAAGAAGAATAATAATAAAAAAAAAATCCACAAATGCAATAAAAGTTCTCTTTATGGATAAAGATGCATCGACCATCGTTGCTTTTTGCATGAAAAAAGCTTGAGTTTTGTATGGAAAGACATGCCCTCCTTTGTTAGAAATGACTATGCAAAGTATCTATTTTGTACAAAATTGGAAGAGTAAGATTTGGCTTTTCTAAGGATGACCCATATTCACATGACTATGTAGATAGTAGGAAAAATTTAAAGAGAATTAAAAGAAAACCCTTTCTTTTTTTCTCTCTTTTTTTTTCCCTGACGGTCTGGATTGTCTGGGCCAACTTATGCGCACCTCAATTAAACCCCTCCCTGATCTGGTCTGGTCAAGGCAGGTCATCCATGCTGAAACTAGGAGATTCACAAGAAATTAAAGCAATTCCCTCCCTGGTCTGGTCTGGTAAATTGTATGGGCCGTGAGGAGCAAACTCATCAATGACAAGATTTACCTTGGAGCTCCTTCCATAATTCTCACTCTAGACTCTAAAGATTAGAGCAAACAATAAAACATAATAGGAGTAATCGAATTTAATTCCAAAAATTGTTTACTATTCCATATTTTACTTTACATGACCAAAGAAGCGCGACGATGTAAAGAGTTGCTGACGTGGCATGCCATGGCATTAGATATGGGAAAGATTATTGAGAGCTCTTGGAGCAATCCTCCACACCACTCACAAGTCACAACATACCGCTTGTTACTTTGTATTCCAATTTCCCAACACAATAGTCACGGGTCCTGGAATATTTACCTATCACAACGCAAGTGAAGCACCACATGAATTTGCTCCAAGAGTGGAGGGTAATTTTTCTAGATAGAGAGAATCGCCGATGCTAACATGGCGGCAAACCATTGGGCCATATCATTTTTTGATGCCACGTTATTGTCTATGTCCTACATTCATTATTCTGGGAGATGTATGGAAGCAACATTAACGAAGAATAAAATCTTATGATTGGTTACTAGAAAAGAACGATAAAAACAAAATAGATAGTATAATGATGATGCACATGCATACGTACATATGTATATGTAATGCTTATGATTAGGTGCACAGTGGCGACTCCAGCAATTTATAGCATGATTTTCAAAAATTACTTCAACTCTACTAGCTCAATTAACCATTTCATGTATTAGTAAAAATAATTTGGTCAATAAAATACCCTCTGTTAATTCCAAAATGATTTCCTATTATGCAAAATGAAAAATTAAAATTTTTTTGGGGTCCAAAAAATTTGAAAAAATTTAGTAAAATTCTTGTCTTGCATAGTGGTGGGACAAATACAATCTTTTGTAAGTAGGGGAATAAAATTTTACAGTTTCTTGAATGAGCACTTAAACAAGAGTACTAAATATACCAATACCATTTTAAAAGAAATTGTGGTGAATAGGTTGAGACAAATCTTTTAATATGATCTTCTTTTTAGGGGTGCACAAGAAAACCGATATAACTGCCAAACCGATCCGATCCGGACAGAACCGGTCTATTTGGTTAGGTTTTACGGTTCATTGATCTGGTTATGGTTCTAAAAAACTAAGAACTGATAATTATGGTTCGGTTACTGGTTAGAACCGAACCGGACCGTATAACTTTAATATTATATTTATATATGCATGTATATTACTAATATATTTATCTTGATTTGGTATTTTTTTTCTTCTAGTAAGGTATTCTTTTATGTCTATTTAGAATAGAAATTTATAATGGTAAGAAGTTTTTACTATATTACTACATAATCTAGTAATACCAAATTACCAATTTCAATTCTTTTTTGTTCCACCTTAGTGGTGTTTTGACTTAAAAAGCCAACTTAACTTTTTTTTTTTTTGCCTTTATTTGAATTTTTTTTTGCGTTTGTTAGTTTTGCATCGATTTTTTTAGTATTATTGGTTCGTCTCAGCAAGAGGAATCCAAAAGGTAAATATTATAACTAGAACTCTCAATTTTTTGAATAAGATCGAAAAAAGTGTAAAAAGATGTATTTTTTTACTTATTTTTGTCTTTATTAAAAAAAAATTATGCTTCGATCATAATTTTTTACTTTTTTGATTCGTCTCGCCTCGCCGAGACGAACCAATAATACACAAAAAAGTTGATGCAAAACTAAAAAACCCGAAAAAAAAATCAAATAAAGACGAAAACATAAGTCAGCTAACTTTTTAGGCAAAAACAGACCTTATTAATTTCACGATTACTACTCAAAAGGAAAACTCAATTCTCTTATTCTCTAATCTCGATCTGCTTCCTATTTTTTTTTCCTTTCTTATTTCTTTACCATATCTCTTCCAACCTTAAAACTATTTAACATGTTGCATTTGTAGTTGCTCTCTCTCTCTCTCTCTCTCTCTCTCTCTCTCATGTGTTATGATAAAGTATTCCTTAATCGGACCAAACCAAAACCGGTCCGGTCTTGCAGTTTGGATCAGGACAGATTCTATATATGTATTGATTAGGTTTTGGTTCTTAATTTTCTAGAACCGGCCGGAATGGTCCGGTTACTGGATTTCTAAAGAACAGGTCCAATCCGAACCGTGTGCACCCCTACTTCTTTTGGATGATATCAAAAGATTTTCTTGTTATGTGCTGTAATTTGGTTATTTACATTGGATTGACTTGTGGGCTGACTTTTTGGGCTGGGTGTTCAAATATTTATGGATTGGGTGCTCAAAGATTTTTGAGTTTGGTGTTCAAGAATGGCTAAACTAAGAAAAAACATAAAATCTTATATGAATTCTAACAAATTTTTTTTTTCCGGGGTGTTCACTTGAACTCCGTCAGATCTTACACATTGAGCCGCCTCTGTTGGTGCATCTAGGTACTTGTATATCCAAAAAAAAAATATGGAAGAAAACACGCACATCCCGAGAATGTCGTGTGACAACATACAGAGATGAAAATAAATCTCTGAGTTTTTTTAAAACGATACCGAGTTGAATTTTGCTTAGTTTTGCAAAAGATTTTAGCAACGCATTTGCTAAAATCATGGTTGAGCAGGTGCTAAAAAATGAGTTCAGCAGGTGCTAAAAAATTCAAAAAACGACACACGGAAACACTTAATTTTTATTTGCTTTAATTTTTTCAGTCTAATGCTTCTTTTTTTTTTTTTTTTTTGTATTTAGCTAAGAACTTGGTGTGAAATTTTATTTTGCTTTTTTGTTACAAAACTATGCATAAACAATATACTTATCATTCTTCATAGCAATAAAAACCCATTGCATGTGCTAGCTAGCACAACTTAGTTAAGTTGAAGAAATTAAATTAAAGGGTTTGGCTTCTCTGCAATCAATAGTTCAGATTCACGAAAGTATCCTACATGTAAAATACTTCTGTTACGTAGAATACTTTCAGCAAATCTGATTCCTTAAAAATACTTTTAGACACTTGGGATGGGCACAAACTGCCCTTTGCAATTCACTAATTCCATTTCCTAAAAATAGGAACCCTAAGGTGGTCCAATATTGAGATGGGGACGAATTTGAGGGAAGAGGATAAACACAAAATTAGTGGTCCCAAAAATCCAAATCTTTTTCTAGAGAAGAGGAGAGTCTTAGCTTTGATTTTGTAGGGCATGGGTTAGGACCATGTGTCACGAGGGAGGAGCAAACCAAAATCAATAACTAGAGTAGGTGAGACCACAATGCTGACTAAAGGGAAGGTTGTATGTCCTATAGCACAACAATAGACGTACCTAGCCTTTGGGCAATGTTGGGGTATATTTGATGTGTCAAGAATCAAAACCCATTCTTTTGCAATACTTTAATGTGCTGTCGATTGCACTATGGTCAACCTTTTTGGAGAGAAAGCTGGATCCTCGGGGTAAGTCCGGTTGGTTGGTGAGTTGCTTCTACATAATTGATCAGTGTTCGATTTTTGGAGTTAGGTAACAAGAAAGATAATTTCTTGTAGATCCCCTAATTCCGGCGTGGATGGTCTGACTTAGGGTTTAGTCGAGGAGCCCGTACATAAGCGGACCCGGACACCCCTGACCTTGAAAAAATAAAAACCTCTTTGGAGAGAAGGGCAGCTTGGTACACGAGACTCTTAAATTAGCGAAGGATCAATGTTGGTGATAATCCATGTCTATTTGAATTAGCGAATGACCAAAAGATTCTCAAGTTGTAGTGTTGCCAATTTCTCCAATCTTTTTTCTTTTTTATTGTAATTAACTTTTGTTACACTCCCTTTCAATTATTTTCCCACATTGAAGAGAATGGGGGACCATAAGTGATGTCTAGCTCATGCGGTAGAGCTCTTGGACATTCTTCACAGCATTCGGGGATAGAGTCTTATCCCCCGATAATGTAATAGATTAGGAATGACGAATGAAAAAAAAAAGAAAAAAAAGAAGAGAATGTGGGACCCAGAGCTCTAGCGCGAGTATTGTGAGGGGGGCCATAGTACCTATGGGGCGAGATCTCAAGTTTGAGTTAATTGAGAACATCAGTCTAGTCTACTAATGTAACTTATTAACTTGTTTTTTTCCTTTTTTTGCTAAGTACAAAGGTTAGGAATGGGAGATCAGAGTTGCAATCCCCTTTTAGGAAGAGGGCCCCCCTACCACCATAGTATGTTCAACCAATGAATCAGTACTACCTTGCCCATTGAAGGAGTGAAATGTTGGAAATTTAGGAATGAATTAATGACCTCGGGATAGTCAGAGGGTCTCCTGAGACAACCAAAGAGACCCATCCCGTGGTTAATCAATTCTGCTCGAGGGAGTTATTAGTGCGGTTGGTTAATGCTTGTATCCACCCAGGGCCGGCCCTGAGATTATAGAGGCCTAAAGCGAATTTTAATAAATGCTCCCCTCAAAAAAAAAATTCCTGAAAACATTCGATATAGGTGACTAATATATTTAAAAAATAGAAAACATGATATTTTAGCTTCGTAAGTTAACTAAAACAAACTTTTAAATTTTTTTATACCATTATGACAAAATGAATCAAACATAACAAGTCCCACTCATTTTCAAACTAATCACATTGTTAACTTTAATTGAAAGATAGTAATATTTATAACAAGAAGAGAATTTTTTCACATTTTTAATCTAATAGAAAAATAAGAAAAAATAATGTAAAAGACTAATAGATTTTCTGCCAAAATGAGCTAATAGAAATTAGAAAATAAAAGACAAATTGAAAAACAAGGAAAAAGACTTCTGCCTAGAGGAGATACCAGGAATTGAACTAGCGTCCTCACGGTTCTCAGGAAACCACGCTGACCACTGAGACAGAGGCAAACTTCTGCTACATTTCGGGAAAACATCTATATATAATAAAACTTTCTTATATTGGAGTGGGCCCTTAATTTTTGCTTAATTTTTTGGGCCTAAAGCGGCCGCACCTCCCGCTTTAGGCCAGGGCCGGTGCTGTAACCACCCCATGAAGGCTACAATTCATCCTTTTCAGTTTTGATATTCATTGCAGCAGAGCAGCTCAAAGGAGTCTCCTTGTGCTTGTTCAGCAGTCCTATATTGTTTTTGGTACCAGATTTTTGAGTTCCTTTATACTTCCCAAAAACACGTTTCAGTTTGTCAAGGCATTCATTGGAGGTGTTCCGATGTTTGTAGTTCGACCGTTTTATCCTGGGAGACAGACAATGGTTCACCTGTAACATCCTCAGTAGACGGCGAATATGATTTAAGGAGAATGTGATTTTCACAAGACTCGATTCAATTTTCTAATTCGATTCCTTCTATTGTAACTTCTGTTTCTATCAATGGAATTGTATTTTGGATTGCCGTTCAATTTTTCCCAACACCAAACTCATTGGGGCATCCTTTCGGAGTAACCCCTAAGCATGGGAGGATAATTCGTCACTACAGCTCCACCACTGTGCAAGTTGGGCAGACGATGTCTACAAAATTTGGTTCACAAAAGGCGCTATCCACAAACGAGATTTGGACTCGTTACTATGTGCTGAACCCTCAAATTACTTGTCATCTCGGCTACCACCTCCGGTGATATCGCAACTACGGACATGCGAACGGTATCGTTGTGCAAAGAAAAGAAGAAAAAGAGTAGTACTATGCCAGTAGAAAAGTGTCAAGTGCAAAAGGGATATACATCATCCTATCCATCAAAGTGTCATTTTCCATTCTTGAAGCCTAATATTCCTCCAAGCGTGAACAGCACATGGACATGTTTTCTTTCTTGGCGAATTCCTCACAAGACAATTAGTATATTGTAAAATAGGATGAACAGTCAAAAGTAAGTGAGGCACAAAAAAGAACTTTTTGGTTACTGTTAGGAACCGCAGTACAAACAACCGGAATTTCAGAACCTTTGCCTTTATTTTGGTTCCACATTTTATTTCCTCTTTCACACTGTACAAATGAAACAAGGTTTTCATTATCTAACATATATGAGCATCCCCTTTTCATATTTTAGAATTTTCAATTATTTACTCCTCTCGTAAAATTCTATCCTATTCTCGTCGATCATATCTGGTTCTCTCCTGACACGTGTTGGTTCTCTATTGACATGTGTTGGTGTGTTATTTATAACGACTACGATTTAAGCCGAAGATGACCGATGTGTTAGGTTGTAATTTAATGCATTGTTGGCACGTCGATCCGTTTGGGGACCAAATAGTGGTGCTCTATGTGTACTTATACACAAAGATTGAACTAGAAACAACTTGACCACAAGCAAATCATAAGGGGAAAATAGTGAACTAGACAACTTGACATAACTAGACAACTTTAGAGAGTCAAAATTCATAGCAGAGTAAAAACAGAACTACGTGCTCGGTAGTTTCTAAATACGAGTACAAAGTAACGGAGTCAGGATAGTAGCAGAAGGTACAAATTGTTAGGATATTGATGTCACATTTAAAAGAAAAATGATACATGCACTCCCTGAGAGTCACTCCCAGTCACACCCTCTCTCACATGGGGTGTAGGGCCCAGATGTGGGGACCACATCCCATGTGAGAGAGGGTGTGGCTGAGAGTGGCTCCCAGGGAGTGTATGTATCGCCGTTCCATTTAAAAATGTAGAGGGGGGCCACTTGGCAAAAAATCCAAAACATTTGACATTTTTAAAAAGAATGACAAGGAAATTTTGCAATCGAATATAAAAACAAAAAACATTTGACATTTTTAAAGGGAAGGACAAAGAACTTTTGCAATTGAACATAAAGACAAAAAAAATTAGTGAAATGTCACTAATTTTTAAAAGTTCTACTTTCGTCCATAAAATTAAAAAAAATCGCCACCACACCCCCGGCCGACCACCACTCCACCTCTGGCCTACCACTTCCGGCGACCAAAAAATTAGTGAGATGTCACTAATTTTTAAAATTTTAATTTCGAACATGAAATTCCAAAAAATCACCACCCGTCCTCCAGCCGACCACCACCCCACCTCTAGCCGACAACCGGCGACCAAAAAAATTAATGAGATGTCACTAATTTTTTAAAATTCTAATTTCGAACATAAAATTAAAAAAAAATCACCACCCAACCTCCGGCTGACCACCACCCCACCTCTAGCCAACCACTTCCGGCGACCAAAAAAATTAGTGAGATGTCACTAATTTTTTTAAATTCTAATTTCGAACACAAAATTCAAAAAAATCACCACCCCACCTCCGGCCGACCACCACCCCACCTCTGGCCGACCACTTCTGGCGACCAAAAAAATTAGTGAGATGTCACTAGTTTTTTAAAGTTGTAATTTTGAACACAAAATTCAAAAAAACCACCACCCCACCTCCGGCCGACCACCACCCCACCTCTGGCCGACCACTTCCGGTGACCAAAAAAATTAGTGAGATGTCACTAATTTTTTAAAATTTTAATTTCAAACACAAAATTCAAAAAAATCACCACCCCACCTTGAGCCGACCATCACCCCATCTCTGGCCAAGCACTACCGGCGACAAAAAAAAATAGTGATATGTCACTAATTTTTTAAAATTCTAATTTCGACCACCACCCACCTCCCTCCGGCCAGCCACTTCCAGAGACCAAAAAATTATGAAATGTCACTATTTCGTAAAAGTTTAAATTTCGTTCAAAAATTCCAAAAATCAACTCCTACCTCCAACCGACCACTTTTGGCAACCCAAAAAATTAGTGACATTTCACTAATTAAAAAATAAATAAATTAACACTGCATGATTGTCCTAAAGAACTCTTGAAAATTTTAATTCTTTCCTTAATTAATTTTATCATTACAAATTAATAGTCAATGATTTATGTACTTAATTGACCTTACTACAAATACATACCGATTCTGCCCCAGTATCTATACATGTATCAACATAGTATAAAAGAGGGCTTCTCAGTGCACAAGACTTTCGTTACTACAATATTTGAAAATAGGTTTGATGTACATAGTCTTATCTCTACAAAAGAAGAGACAATTTTCGTAACTCAAGCTCGTACATTATTCTTTAGGCAGTGATAGTAATCCGATGATCAGTACCTCAAAAAGTTTTTTTTGTCTAGAGTTCGATTCTCATCCACGTGCTATCAATTCATAGGTTGAACCATTTCATAAGTGGGTTCGGCTCGACTCAAGGCCGGCCCAAAGGTTTGGAGTGTCCTAAGCCTAGTCTAAAAATTGTGCTCATTACAATCATGTTTGGACTTTTTCGTCTTATTTGGCGACCAAAGCTGGAGCTTTTGGGAATTACTTCCCTTGTTTTTTTTTTTTGGACCGGCTGGTAGTTAGCCCCTTTTTTTTTTGGATCAGGGGATTTGTTTTGGTTTGGGCCTTTAAGCCTCAATGGTCATTACAATTGTTTTAGGTTTTTTTTATTTTCTTATTGAGCCTATTTATTGTTCATTTGGGCTATAAAAGACCCCTACCCATGCATACAACTAAAAATCATGGAGTGTCTCAATTTTTGGGATTTTTTTTTTGACTACATTAGATCCGGCCTCTTGGGCCGGGCCTATCTCGACTTTAGTTGGCTTTCCAATAGTGAATGGTGAAATTAATTTCACTTTCAGTCGGTCTATCGAGTCAATTACTTTTAAACAAATTCATATCTTCAGACTAGTGCCATTTGTAGTGGTTCTCCACCTTGAGATCATAAACCTAATTCCTCTGTCACACATACCTTTCATAGCCTTGATTTTATTATTGCTATGAGCCAGTGATCCCATGGACTTGTTTCTTGTTACCTTTTAAAGTACATTTAGATCTTGAATTTATCACAGGAAAAAGTATAGTGAAAATGAAAATAATATAACGCAAGAAATTAAGGTAGAGAATTATTCCGTCGCTCTACCACAAGGTTTAAACTGGTGTGAGTTGTAGATGTAACTTTTAATTGTTTATTCATTCGATACATAGTGAAACCTGATATGAACTGCGAATGCACCTAACAATTGATTGACAAACCAAGTAAAATCCGTGTTTGCATTCTTGTTTTCAGTTCTTGATTATCTCTATGCAATGTGTGTTTGTTGGTTTGGCCAAATCTCCAATACACATAGCGCCCTATCACAACTGTCCAAAAGTATTTTCAATGGAACTCTTCGCTGGAAAATTTTATTTAAAAAATCCGGAACATAGAAGAGTTTATTTAAAATACGAACCATTGAAAACACTTTTGGATTACTAGGATGCTCTGACGGGTACACCACATGGTACCCGTTCGGCACTGAAAATTTTCAAAACAACTCTGCTGCACTTAAGTTTTGAATAGAAGCTTAGCTGCAGACATATAGTCCCAAACATGTGCTGGAGTGAATGCAAGTTTGTGCAGTCAAAACCATGGCAAATAGATACCCATATCACCAAGACAAGAAGTAGCAGGATTCCGAGAACGACCAACTTTATTTTCATATTTTGGTACCACATCTTCCGCCGGACCTGTGTCCCTTGTTTCTTGAATTGTTGGGCCTGGTAGCTGTTTATTTCTCCGTACACGAAAGAAAATTATTGCTGAAATTCAGATGTGGCTCAACATACCGATTCACGAAGATTGTGCGCCTTTTCGTTGAGAATGGTCAAGTTTTCCCCCCTGTCAATAGCCTGAAAAAATGCACACTGGGTAAAAAAAAGCACGCAAAAATTGTGTTGCTTGATAGTAATTCCTATTAGTGATCCAATCACAGTGCAAAGCCAATACACCTAAGGGCCGAAATCGATGAAAGCATAATACCATAGGCCAACAAAACCCAGATAAAACAATAATAGCACAAAAAAGACCTAGCCCAAAAAAATACACCCTTAGGGAGGAAAATGGCCGGATATGGAAATCAACGTGTGCGTAGATTCGGTGGTTGTTTATCTCTTGGACCCAACATATAATATTTGGGGTTTATTACATCTTCTCCCATCCCGAATAGATCAATGTGGGAGTCTCTTCACCGGAGTGAGCTCTTTGAACCTCTTGAAGTGGGACGGGCACCGGTGGAGAAGACAATGCACGCCTGAGCCACTGCCGCTCGCCGGAGATGGTAACCTGCACACGTAGACAACCACGTCAGTGCCTAGCCCGGACGGTGGTGGTCCGGGAAGGCACTCCGATGATTAAGTCAGTCACCGGAGGGGAGAAATGCACCAGAGATCTTAGAGAGAGAAGTGAAGAAATGGAGTTATGAGGGTAGTAAATGAGGGGAGAGGAATACACATTGTGGTAGTTGGGGCTGGATATTTATAGGCTAAGGGGCGTGCACCCCACGCGCTCGGCGCCCCTCACGCGCCTGTCATTCACGCTCGGAATGACAGGTGATATGACCTTCACCCCAGCCCCAGACGCCATGTCTGGGCTGACGTCACGGCACGTGGGTTCGAGTAGTCAAATCAGCTTGGGACATTCCCCATCACCCACGTGCTGCTGCAGGCGGCGGTGGCAGAGTAGGTGACTGCCGCATTTAATGCCTCATCATGGACTGTGGCGTGCCCGGCACACTTCCACCAAACCGGATATATCCGAGCCCCTCGTTTCCGAGGTCAACCGACTCGGCAGGCGTGCGGCCCAGCCCATAGGGCGCTCGGCGCGTCGATCGGCGGAGCTCCCGAGGGATGTCTGGGAATCAAGCTGTGGGCACCGTGTCTTCGGCACCAAGACGTTCGGCAGACATCGTTCAAACCTATATTCGTCCAGGACCATGTATCCGCACCGTCCGCCGTGGGCACCGTTCGTTCGGCACCATTGAGGCGGATCGATCTGCATTCGGTTTTGCAGATTCTGAGATAGTGACCTTTTTGGCTCTTCGCGATGTGGAGGGGCATGCCTCTGCTGACCCCTGTGAGTCCGACCGCTACAATAGCCCCATCCACTTCCGCACACCGACAGAAGGGTGCGGGAGTTGATATAATCGGATCGAGCGGTCGGAGAAATGGGCTCGGCGCTCGTATTTCGGGCGATCGGCATGGAACACTGCGGTCGGGTTGGCGACGGTCCAAGTCCCCCAGCGCGAGCGCTTGGAGGGAGGCTGGCGCTCGGAACGTCACATCGATCTGGGATGCGAAAGGACGTCTGACACGTTGGTTCAGAAATCCCTGACGCGTGATGACGTTGATGCCACGTGTTGCTGCCCAATTGGTCCGAGTGCCGACGTCTGGATTCGCGCCCAAACGATTTGAACGAGTTTGGGCAGGTGTCACGATCTGGGAGTGGCGACCCTTGGCCTCCCGAGCCGGTGCTACACTGGCACCTAACCCTACTCCTATAAATACGAAGGAGGGAGGAGAGAGAGGGCACCGTTGTTCTCTCTCTCTCTTGCTCCAGTGCTGCGCCGCCCTCGACCACCGACGTGCCCCACCGTCTTCTTCGCGAAAAACTCGTTTTGAAGCCAAGATCTCTACCAAAACTCAGGTATTTGTGTTTTTCCTCATCTTCTCTACATTTTTCTGCTATTTTCGTGAAGTTTTATACATATTTTGTTGCATTCTGGGGGGTTTTGGTCGTTTTACTCTTCTCGCCCTTTTGGCTCTGTTTTCGTTTGAGTTTTCCGGCGGTTTGTGCGGCGGAGCACGGCCGCCGGATTCTGGGCTTGAAGAACACTCAACGTGTTCTTCCGAGCGTTCCCCCATCGAGCGAACCGTTTTTCGCCGAGAGCAGGGGAGATATCCGAGCGTGATTTCTCTTTAGGTCTTGCCGAGAGCTCATAGGTAGTAAGGCTCTCGGATAGTCAACGGCGTGCGGGGAGCTCGGCAGGGGCCGACGCTCAACCCTTTGTATTTTTCTGAAATCAAACCTGTGCATATCGCTAATGGTTGTTTCACCCGTGCACTGTAGGTCTTTCCTGGATGAGCTCAGACTCCTCGGACTCATCTTCCGACGACGTCCTTGCCGAATCCCAGTTCAGCGATTTCATCCAGAGCGTCCTCTTCAGAGAGCAACTGAGAAGTCTCGGGAGAGGCTATAGGAGCCAAGCACAGTTCAACTCTCCACCACCCGGAGTCATACCCCTAGACATAGCCCCGATTCAGGCCATAACCCCTGAGCGCTGGATGGAGATGGAAATGGAAGCCAGGCGCGCCGAGAGCGGCGCTCAGGCCTCTTCGTCCGGGCAGAGCCCACCTCCGAATCCGTCCCCCGATACCAATGTGCCGATAGAGGGAACAACCGACGTCCCTTCCTCGCCCGTAGTCGACCCGAACGAGCTTCCGAACCTCTCCGGAGGATGGTCTTCGGATCCCGAGGTGATCGAGATAGATAGGGAGACAGCTGGGTTCAAGGAGCCCGAGCCCGCGGTGGTCCTGGAGGTGGACGACTTCTTGGTCCAGTCTCTTCATACCGAGGGGAGCGTTCCTCATGCCGAGGGTGAAGGCTCGCAAACTGGCCCGAACGCTCGAACAGAGGATGATGAAGGCTCCTCGCACCGCAATGTCGAGAACGAAGGGCAGGAGCAAGCCCCCGAGGATGAGGATGAGGCTGATGTAGAGGGGGGCGTCGAGTACGGACACGGCTGGGAGTCGATCCCGCCGCCGAACCCTAATCACGGGAAGTGCAAGTACGTCGACACGTACTTCGACGGCTCTCCGGACAAGCTCGCCGTGTTCCGAAGGGACTACAACATCCCCGAAGACGTGGAGATTGCGAGGCCTACAGACAACAGAATCCACTACGTGGAAGGGCAGGTGACCGTGCCCCTGATGGCCATCGCCGAGGGTGGGTTGACCTTTCCCATGCCACGCCTCCTCCGACAATTCCTGGATGTGTACGAGCTCGCCCTTCACCAACTGGTCACCAATGTGTACCGCATCATC
Organism: Vaccinium vitis-idaea; assembly: GCA_963854785.1. Taxonomy (NCBI): domain Eukaryota; kingdom Viridiplantae; phylum Streptophyta; class Magnoliopsida; order Ericales; family Ericaceae; genus Vaccinium; species Vaccinium vitis-idaea. Next base: position 3,229,220 of record OY978218.1, on the reverse strand, counting down.
TGCTCAGTGGTGAGGTTATCCGAGCGGCACAACATCCCCTTCCGCCTGTCCGACCTCATGGCGGTTTATACCGCGGCGCGAAGCAAAAGCTACGGCCGCTATTACTTCTCGAGGCGCCCCGAGTACCCCCACCTCATCGGTCAACTCTCGGACTCGGAGAGGCATGCCTGCGAGCTAGTTATAGTCAAGGGGAACTTCGAAAAAACCCCGGGCGAGGACTCCAGGTGGTCCGTGCCCTGGAGTCGTGGGAGACCGAGCTCATACTTGCACTTTCATTCACTTTTTTTTTTTTTATTCCATGTACTTTTCTAATTTGCATTTGGCTTTCCTTTTTTTTTTTTTTTTTAGACTGCAGGAAGGTGACAAGGAAGCTCGCCGAAGACGCGGATGACGACGTAATCGACAGGATCTTCGCCGTCCCAAACCGCACTGCCCCCGCCATCCTCGGTTACGTGCCATCGTACCGAGGTTTCTTGAAGAGGGGAAAGAGTCCCGTGCCGCGGACCGGTGAGCGCCGAAGACGCGTCTTCGATCCTGATCTTCTGCTGTCCGACCTCATCGGCCGGGAGCGCTTACCGCCGAGCACCCAACATCCACCCCAGTCATTCGCCGAGGGAAGCAGCGCCGAGGGTGAGATGGCCGGATCTTCCGCTTTGAGGGAGGCCCAAAGGAAGGAGAGGGCCGAGAAGAAGAGGAAGGATGCCGAGAAGGCAGCGGGCCTTAAGGCCGGTCATGTAGCTGAGGGGGAAGGTCCAATGAAGAAGGCTCGGACGAACGAGGCTCCGGAGGGATCCAGGGCGCCCCTGCCACCAACACCTCCTCCCCAAGCCACCCCGACCGAAATTCAGCCGAGGAGGTCAGCCCCCAAAGACAAGCAAGTGGTCTCTCCGCCACTCGGGGACACGCCTTCCCCGGTTGAGAAAGACGAGCCGTGGATCCCGGTCATCCGGACATCGAGCGGCGAGCCGGTAAAGAAGAACGCCAGCGTTCGGGAGAGCCGAAAGACGGCGATGACCCTGCTGAAGGCTCTCGCCTTGCCGAGGGACATGAAAGCCGAGGCGAAGAACACGGCGGATAACTACGCCGAACTCTGCACCCATATCGTGAGGGTAAAACTCCAACTTCACACTTCGTATTTTTCCCAAGTATTTTCCTTCGGTTTATTACTTAATTAGCTTGTGAAATTTTTTTTTGTTACAGGCTGGCCAATCGGCTTTGGTTCTCGGCGACAAGGTGTACAAACTTGGCGCCGAGAAGACCGAGGTTGAGAAGAAGCTGGAGGCGGAGCGGAAGGCTCGGGCAGATTTGAAGAAGAGCGCCGAGGCCCTAGCCGCTGACGGCCAAGAGCTCGAGAGGCAGTTGGCGGAGGCTCGCCGTCTTCAGAAGGATGCTGAAGAGAGGGCCATCACTACCGAAAGCAAAGTCACGGCCGCTGAAGAGAGGGCCGTTAATGCCGAGAAGGAACTGCAGCGTGCCATGGCCGATCACGATGAGATGATGGCCGCTGCTGATTCCAACGGCTTTCAACGGGGGGCGCGCGAAACGCTGCAAAAGTTCGCCAAGGAGGCCAACGAGAATGAAGACAAAGCCTTCGGAAAAGGGTACCTCCTTGGTCGTGCTGATTGCTGGCCCCAAGCCTTTGCTCAGGCCTACGACATCATCTCTGTGCCGGCGGACTCCGCCCTTCGGTCCTCCATTCCTCCTGTGCCCGAGACCGAGGTCCCGGAGATGCCCTTTGACGATGATGAGGAGGACGCTCCTGAAGGGAATGGAACCGAAGGCGAGGACGCCGCCGACGCCACTGCCAGCAATCAGGACCAGACTCCTGACGGCGCCAACACGGAGGCCATCCTCTCGTAGGTTTTTTTTTTTGTTTTAAGTACTTGTATCCGGGGCCGAGCCCCCTCACTATTGTAATGAATGAATGTTTGTTTTAACATTTTGGTACCCTCATCTGCATGATTTCACATCTTTGTCCGAATACTTTTACAAGTCATAGCTCTCGTGGGTAATAACATTGTATAAGCCGAATCGTGATCGCCGAACCGCGTCGTAATCACTGGAACTGGCAATAACTAGAAGTTAACCACTGGAAGTACATAATAGCCCCTGCTTCGGCGGGGAGCCAATGACATAATGGCACTCAGCCGAATCATTAGAGTTTGGGCATATCCCCGAACGCTTGTACATATCAGTGCCGTTCTATCCGACACAACCAGACGTTCCATCGAACGATTTAATGATTGTCTTGTCGAACAGAAATTTTTGTTCAACCGAACATAAGTGATCCAGAGGCGGCCCTGTTGCCGAGGGCGATTACTTTGTAAAAAATGAGAATCGAAGGATAACATAGAAAGGATCTTATCATTAACATTTCGCCCCTCAGGCATTACAAAAGGCTACCGAGGGCACCAAAAAGTGAAAAATGATAAACACAAGATCCTAACCATAGAATTTTCTTAACTTTGACGCGTTCCATGGGTTGCTCACGGCCGTGCCGTCCATTTCAGCAAGTTTGTAAGCCCCATAGCCAGCCTTGGCTACAATGCGGTAGGGACCCTCCCAGTTGGGCATGAACTTTTTCTTGTTTTTCTTTTGTACAACCGTTCGGAGGACCAGATCATCGATATTGAAAGGGCGGGTGCGAACGTGCTTGTCATAGCTCCGAGCGACCTCCTGCTGATACGCAGCATACTTGATGTTAGCCTCGTCTCGGAGGTCTTCGATTTGGTCAAGCTCGGAGGCCAGGTGCTCTTCGTTCGTGGCCGGGTGGAAGGCTTCGGTTCGGGCGGAGGGAGCAACGGCAGCGAGTGGGAGGACAGCCTCCGTCCCATAAGCCATGGAGAACGGCGTTCGGCCGGTCCCCCGCCGAGGGGTCGTACGGTAGCCCCAAAGGACCTTGGGGAGCTCCTCGACCCACTTCCCTCGCTTGTTTGTTAGCCTGCGCTTTAGGCCTGCCGAGATAGATTTGTTTGATGCCTCGGCCTGGCCATTGCCTTGAGGGTACGCCACCGTAGAATTATAGATACGTGTGTTTTTCTTTCTGCACAGCGTTTTAATTGCCTCGGCGACGAACTGAGTGCCATTGTCGGAGATGATAGCATAGGGCACGCCAAACCGAGAGATGATGTTTTTCCAGATGAACTGCTCGACCTCGGTAGCTGTAATATGGATTAAGGGCTCGGCTTCTACCCACTTCGTGAAGTAGTCCGTGGCCGTGATCAGGTGCCGAAATCCGCCGGGCGCCGTAGGGAGGACACCAACAATGTCAAGCCCCCACTGAGCGAACGGCCATGGGCTGGTGACCGGTTGTAGGGACATAGCGGGCTGGTGCAGATTGGGGGAGTGTTTCTGGCACGCCTCACACTTTTTGACGTAATCCACAGTGCTTTTCCTCATTTTCGGCCACCAGTAGCCTTGGGTGATTGCCCGCTCGGAGAGAGTGCGCCCACCCGAGTGGCTGCCGCAACTCCCCTTGTGGAGCTCACGCAGGACGTGGGGTACCTCGGTGTCATGCAATACGCGTAGGTCAGGACCGATGTAGGTACGCCGGTAAAGCTGGCCGGTTGGAGACAGGAAATAGGACGCGGACTGGCAGCGAATCCGGTGCGCCTCCTTCTTGTCCGAGGGGAGCGTCTGGTCTCGGATGTAGGAGACCAGAGGATCCATCCAGCTCGAGCCAGATACGGCGATTGCCATGACGTCTTCGGCGCCCGGTTCGAAGCTTGGAATCGCGATCTCCCCGAGCGTGATTGTCCGCGTTCCTCCGAGTTCATTGCACGCGGACCCGAGGGCAGCGAGGGCATCGGCGTGGGCGTTCTTAGCTCGTTCGATATGGGAGAAGTGGACGGTCTTGAAGCCTTTATGTAATTCTAAGACATGACTGAGGTATTTTAACATTCGCGCGTCGCCGGAGCCGTAATCGCTGTTCAACTGGTTCACCACCAGCAGGGAGTCGCTATAGACTTGTAGTTCATCCACCCTGAGAGCGAGAGCAAGGCGGAGTCCAGCAATTAAGGCCTCGTATTCGGCCTCGTTGTTTGTGGCTGGGAAACCGATGCTCATAGCACACTCGTGGATGGTCCCTTCAGGGGAAATAAGCACAATACCAGCCCCTGCCCCTCGGCTGTTTGATGCACCGTCTACATGCATCCGCCAGGACTCGCCCGTATAAATTGTAGCCGTGCGGGGAGGGGAGCGCTTGAGAACGAACCCAGATTGTTCGGGGGCGGTGGTGCTTTTGGCCCCCTCGGCACCTCCGTCTTCGGCTGCCATTTCCTTCTGGAGATCAATTTCCAGCTTCGGTGTGAGCTCGGCGACGAAGTCAGCCAACGCCTGACCCTTAATCGCCGTCCGGGGCTCGTACCGGATGTCGAAGTTGGCCAATTCCAAGGACCACTTGCAGATCCGATCCGAGAGATCTGCCTTGCGCATGACGGTTTTCAGAGGATACGCTGTGATTACCACGACCGTGTGGCTTTGGAAATAGGGTAGGAGTTTCCTCTTCGCCGTGACCAGCGAAAGCGCCAACTTCTCAATTGGCAAGTACCTGGTCTCGGCCGGGAGCATTGTTTTGCTCGAGTAATAGATCGGGAACTGCTCCAAACCCTCCTGCCGAACCAGTGCCGAGCTCACAGCATGTTCGGACACCGCCAGATAAAGGTAGAGATCTTCGTCTTCCCTCGGCATGACTAGCAGTGGTGCTCGGGACATGTAGTCTTTAAGCCCGGCGAGTGCAGCATCGCACTCAGAATTCCAGACAAAGGCTCTCTTACTGGTCTTGATGGATTGGAAAAAGGGTTGGCAGGCATCGGATGACCGGCTTATAAATCGATTGAGGGCAGCAGCCATCCCTGTCAACCGCTGAACCTCCTTGATTGTCGACGGCGCTCAGAGACTCTATATGGCTTCTAGCTGGTTGGGGTCAGCCTCGATCCCTCGGCGGGTGACGAGGTACCCCAAAAATTTCCCGGAACCGACACTGAACGCACACTTTTCTGCGTTAAGCTTCAAACTGTGCCTTCTGAGGATGGAGAAGACCCTTCCGAGGTGGGAGAGATGGTCTTCTGCAAATTTGCTTTTGATTACCATATCGTCAATGTAAGCTTCCATAGTGTCGCCGAGCTCCCTAGCGAACATCTTGGAAACCATTCTTTGGTAGGTAGCCCCAGCGTTCTTCAGTCCGAACGGCATGACCCGATAACAGTAGGTGCCCCTCGGCGTGATGAATGCAGTTTTCTCAACGTCCATGTTGTGCATTGCAATCTGGTGGTATCCACGGTAGGCGTCCATAAAGCTGAGCCTTGCGTGCCCAGCCGTAGCATCCACCAGCTGGTCTATCCGAGGGAGGGGAAAACAGTCTTTGGGGCAAGCGTCGTTGAGGTTAGTGTAATCTACACATACCCTCCACTTCCCGTTCTTTTTCTTGACCACCACGGTATTAGCCAACCACGTGGGGTACATCACCTCTCGGATGGCCTCCGCCTCGATCAGGCGGTCAACCTCCTCCAAGACGGCGTCGGAGTGAATGGCCGAGGACCGCCTCGGCTTCTGCACCACTGGCCTCCTAGCCGGATCTACATTGAGGGCGTGCGTGATAAAGTCGGGGCTAACACCCGGCATTTCATAAGGAGTCCACGCGAAGACCTCGATGTTATCCTTGAGGAAGCAGACCAAGTCGTTCCGCTCGGGATTAGAGAGATCTGAGCCGAGCATAAAGTATCTGCTGCCCTCTTCGTTGATGGGCACCTTGACCAATTCTTCGACTGACTTGTCTTCAGCCTTGGAGCCAACGTCTTCGAGGACTGGGGTGCATTCGGGCACCTCAATCCACTGCACCTGTTTCGGCGGCCTGCCCTCCCTTCTGTCTTTCTGGCGGACGGCATTGACGAAGCACCTCTTGGAGGCCATCTGGTTGCCCCGGATGGTCTCCTGTTTTCCAGACGTGCCAATGAACCGGACGCACTGGTGGAGGGTCGAAGCTATCGCCCCCATCGTGTGGAGCCAACCTCGCCCCAGGATGGCGTTGTATGGGCTCGGGGAGTCCACCACAGTGAATTCTATCTCCAAACGCATCGACCCCGCCCAGACCGGGAGGGTGATGCTACCGAGCGGGTACACCGGGAACCCGGAGAACCCGACAAGGGGGGTGTCGGCAGGGGTAAGCTCATCACGCGTTCGTCCAATGGCCTTGTATGCCGAGTAGTAAAGGACGTCGGCGGAGCTCCCCTGGTCCACCAAGATCCGCCTGACCTCCACGTGATCGATACTCACCTCGATCACTAGGGCGTCGTCATGTGGGAGCTGCAGCCCATCTAGATCCTGCTCGGAAAAGGAAATAGTGTACGGGTCATTGGGCTCCACATACTTCCGCTTTGGCGCCCTGCCGAGCGTCATTACTTGCATAGCGGCTTCCATCTTTTGCAGCTCTATGTGCATTGCGTCGGCTCGGGCTTTCCCGACCGGCCCGTGGATTGTAACGACCACCCCTGGACGCACCCTGTCTCCCTGCGCCTGCTGCCCTAGCGGTTGAGTTACGATAGCTTGCTGGTTCGGCTGGGGGGCAGCCCCTCTGAGCACGGTCGGCGTGCGGTTGTGGTCTATCCAATCCTCCATGCGTCCCTCGGCGACCAATCGCTCGAGGTGCGCTTTAAACGGCCGGCAACCAGTCGTGTAGTGGCCCACCTCATTGTGGTATGTGCACTTTCCTTTTTGGGTGGGATCTGACCCCATTTTCTCCTCCGGCCAGTAGAACCACCGCTTCCTGCCGATTTCTGCCAGCAACCTGTAGATTGGCATGGTAAAGACAGTGGTCTCGGTGACATAGTCATTGTCATTTCGGGGGGGCTTCTCCCATCCCCCTCTGCCGTTGTTGCTTCCGCTGGCATCCCGGGGGCCCCTGCTCCCGTCTACCCCGCCTTGATCGTTTCTCCCCTTCCTCAGGCTGTTAACTTGTTTCTTTGCTTCCTTCGGCATGCTCTTGCCGGAGACTCCTTTGGACGCTCGGTCAAAGAGCAACTCTTCAAGCTCTCGGAAACGGTTCACCGTCTCCATCAATTCCACCATGTTCTTCGGAGGTCGCACCGTGAGCTCCCTGAAAAGGTCAGAACGGTCATCGAGCCCATTTTTTAATGAAGTGGAAGCGATCCTTTGATCACATCCTTCCACGAGGCTGTACACCTCCCAATATCGTGCAATGTACTCTTTCAGGGTCTCGTCCGAGCCTCTCTTCATGTTGACAAGCGCGTCGAGCGTCTTCGGCTGTGTGTTGCTAGTCACAAACCGAGACGTGAACGCGCGCTCGAGCTCGTCGAAGTCGTTTATAGACCCTGGAGCGAGCTGGCTGTACCAAAGGAGGGCCGTGGTTCCCAGGCTCATGGAGAACGTCCGGCACATGAGGGAATCTTTATGGCCGTAGAGCTCGGAGACCAGGCGATATTGCTGGATGTGCGTAATCGCGTCCGTCGTGGGCTCATACTTATCAAATTTGGGAATTTTGAACCCGCGCGATGGGGCTGCCTCGGTTATTGTTCGTGAGAAAGGGGATTGCTTTGCTTTTTCTAACCTGGAGTCGGCAGGGTAAGGGCGGTTGAGGTCCACTGCTCGGTATTCCCCATGGGCGCGTTTTGCTGGCCCAGCGGCTCGGTGCTCCATATCGTGCCCGTCCGCGTGCACGTTGCTCCTCTCGGAGGACAGCCTTTTGTTGCGCCCTTCCCGGGCCCCCGTCAACTCTTCCCGATGGCGACGGTCCCTGGTGTCGGGCTCGGCATGATAAACCTTAGTTTCGCCCGTCTGTGCGTTGACGAGCACGATGCTGCCACCGTCATTCCGCAGTGTGTATCTGTCCCCGGGCCTGAGACCGTTGTTTTCGTTATGGCCATGACCTGCCGAGACTTCGACAGGGTTGGTGACCATGTTGCCACGCGGGCAATTACCCCGAACGTTGGGTGCCTCGCTTCGAACGCCATGCCTATCCACCGATCGGCTATGACGCCGGTCACAGCCCCGGTCCCCCGATTGGTTATGGTTACGGTTATCTTCCCGTTCTTCGTGCGATCGGTCCTGACCGTTGTGGTTCTGAGGAGCGTTCGCCGGACCCTTTCCCTTGTGTTGTTGCTTTTCCACCTCCCGAGCGTATTCCACATCCCTTCGGACGTTTGGTGTCCTAGCACTAGATGCCGTGGCGCTATCCTTGGCGTGGTTAGTCCGCTGAGAATTCCACGCGTATGCTGCTGGTGCGAACGCGCCGTTTCCGACCGGATGACAAGTGCGCCGCCTCGGCGGTCTACCTCCACGACCTGTCCGAGACGTGAAAATACTGGGGCACGTCCCTCGTTGTCAGTCCTCGTGCTCGGCGGTGGCCTCCGAGTCCTCGTCCGCCCGCCAGACCTTGAACTTGTAGGCTGATTCCTGGCCTCCTTCATGGCCAGTACTTCTCTCCTTAGTAGCGCTAGTTCGGCCTCTATAGTGAGAGGAGGGGGTGGGGGAAGAACTTCTGTGAGCGCTGGAGTCGTGAGGTTGTCAAGGGAGAGAACGTTTCCGTCCATACTGAAAAGGATGTTGCTGGCTCCGGCGTTGCTGGGGCCGGCGCCGTTGGTTGCCATGGTGACCGTTCCGTCTCTGTTGACGACGGGAGACAGGGTGAGGCCCAAGTCACTCCTGACCCGATGGTATCGGTGCCGGTCGGCGGAGCTGCGGAACTCTCCGGTGGGACCAAACGCATCAAGGCCCAGAGTGAGGTCGGCCATTTGGAGCAATATTTGAAGAGGTTTTTAGGAGTTTCTTGGAGAATGGGAAGATACACCACCAATGTGTTCAGAGAGGCTGGGAGGAGTGGCTTTTCTCTAGTCCCCAGCGGAGTCGCCAATTGTGGGAGTCTCTTCACCGGAGTGAGCTCTTTGAACCTCTTGAAGTGGGACGGGCACCGGTGGAGAAGACAATGCACGCCTGAGCCACTGCCGCTCGCCGGAGATGGTAACCTGCACACGTAGACAACCACGTCAGTGCCTAGCCCGGACGGTGGTGGTCCGGGAAGGCACTCCGATGATTAAGTCAGTCACCGGAGGGGAGAAATGCACCAGAGATCTTAGAGAGAGAAGTGAAGAAATGGAGTTATGAGGGTAGTAAATGAGGGGAGAGGAATACACATTGTGGTAGTTGGGGCTGGATATTTATAGGCTAAGGGGCGTGCACCCCACGCGCTCGGCGCCCCTCACGCGCCTGTCATTCACGCTCGGAATGACAGGTGATATGACCTTCACCCCAGCCCCAGACGCCATGTCTGGGCTGACGTCACGGCACGTGGGTTCGAGTAGTCAAATCAGCTTGGGACATTCCCCATCACCCACGTGCTGCTGCAGGCGGCGGTGGCAGAGTAGGTGACTGCCGCATTTAATGCCTCATCATGGACTGTGGCGTGCCCGACACACTTCCACCAAACCGGATATATCCGAGCCCCTCGTTACCGAGGTCAACCGACTCGGCAGGCGTGGGGCCCAGCCCATAGGGCGCTCGGCGCGTCGATCGGCGGAGCTCCCGAGGGATGTCTGGGAATCAAGCTGTGGGCACCGTGTCTTCGGCACCAAGACGTTCGGCAGACATCGTTCAAACCTATATTCGTCCAGGACCATGTATCCGCACCGTCCGCCGTGGGCACCGTTCGTTCGGCACCATTGAGGCGGATCGATCTGCATTCGGTTTTGCAGATTCTGAGATAGTGACCTTTTTGGCTCTTCGCGATGTGGAGGGGCATGCCTCTGCTGACCCCTGTGAGTCCGGCCGCTACAATCAACACGGACAAGCTGGAGAGAGAGAGTGCGTGTTGAGTATTCAAATTAAATTTGGTTACTGTTTGGTTCTTTTACTTCTTTGCAATGAAAAATAATTGTTTGTGAGCGTGCCAGAGAGAGTTTTCAATCGCCTCCCTCAGATTAACTTTGGAAAATCAAATTTAATTAGGCGATTATGTTTTAATGGTTCAATTACCTCAATTAGGAGGATTTTCTTTCAAAGTGAAGAAATACAAACCAATATACTTAAGAAAATAAAGAACAACAAGGAAAGAAGATACTTTGATTGATAAATCAAAGATAGACTTACTTCGAAATTGTCTTCAACTTCAAACAAAAGGTAACTAGAACTTCGAACAACTGATTGTTACAAGAACAATCGAGATCTGCTTCCTAAACTACTTCCTAATTTACTTCCTAACCTACTTCGAACTGAGTCGAAATCCTAATTCTACTTGCCAATGAACAAACCAAGCATCATTTCTTTGATAGCTGTCTGTTGAAGATTTGTCCGACGGTTTTTACTCTTCAATCTCTTCTATTTATAGGAACTGCTTGTGATTTGAACTTCCCGCTCAAACAATTTGAACTTGGCTTGCTTCGAACTCCATCTCTCTACTTCAAATTGGCAGTTTTTTCCCTCCAATAGATCTGCACTTGAATTTCTTTAATCTTCCTTTAGAAGCTTTAATTTGAATCTGCACAGTTGCTTAACCAACTCAAATGATTAAGTGTTAAGGAAATAACTGCTTTGCACGATATGCTCCACTTGTCTTAACTGTCAACTACCTCGTTTCATATGTTTACACGTGTAATTCATGCATTTTGCAATTGAAATCAGGGCTTCGAAGTCAATTTATTACATTAGTTTGACTTGTAACTGCTAATAACTGCTTTTCAAACATGAGAATTAATACGACATCGTATTAATCCATCTTTATTTCAATAATCCAGTGCGTCTTCATTGACACATATTTGCCAACGTTTGGCACTATTGATTATGTGTCAATTAATTATTAGATTTGTTAATTTTATATGTAAACAATTACCCACTTGCCCTAACCAAATCCAAATTGTAGAAACAGAAGAAGAAAAACACACTAGAGAATTTGTTACCTCTTTTGTTGAATCTCAGGTTTGCGCAAATTTGAGAGTGACAACAAGTGCCTTATTTCTTTGAGTGTTTTTGAATTAGTTCCTCCATGGGATTGTGCTTGTGTTATTCATGATATTAGGAAGCTTGTATTAGATCTTAACCTGTCTCTTCTTTGGATTCCTAGAGAAATCAATCGTGCTGCCCATTGGGTAGCCTCTTTTGTATCAGGACCACTTTCTCAGAATTGGGTTTCTAACATCCCAACTGAGCAGTGTTATCCTTGCCTATGATATATGAGAATGATTTCCAATTAAAAAAAAAATTGTTACCTCTTAAATTTTGACTGGTAAAATAGGGGTTGGCTTTGGAGGTAAAAAGACAAAGAAGTTAAAAAAGGTCAAGGCAGAAAATGTGCAAACCAGTGGCGGTTTACTTGCGCATCTGGGGAATCGAACCCCGGTCCGTATCGTGGGAGGATATTATGATACAACTACAGTAGATGCGCTTCTTGATTTCTAACTGCGGGTTTTTACAATTTATTATTTATCGGTAACTGTTCAACATCGAAGTTCTCCAACTCCTCGAGGATTCACCATTTTTTGGGGAATTTTTTTTTTATAGAAAATCACTAAATTCTACGAAAATAATGCAACAATATGTCCAAAAAAATGAAAATAATTATCAAATGTCCAAAATAGTAAAAATGCATTGGTACGAAGGGTGTAGCTTAATATATTGGATTTGTAATCGGTTCAGTTATTTCACTTATTATTTCAATTGACTTTTCAATTGTTAGAGGTGAGGTATCCTTCAAATTTGAATAACTTGTTTATGAATGTAACCTAACACCATTAGAACCCTACATCACCTTCAAATTAGAATAACCTTTTTATGAATGTAACCTAACACCATTAGAATACTACTTTTTTCCAAATACAAAAAGCTTTATTTAGGTTCACGTGTTACAACAACAGACAAACCTAGGTCCGTAAATGTATACATGCTTCATTGCTTTTGAATCAGTGAGATTATTTCGTTGATTAGACATCGAAAAGACAATAACAAAAAGCGGGATCGTATTCTGTTTAAGAAGGATGTACGTTAATCGTGGTTTCACATAAACCTTACGAATAACAAATCTTATCTTTGGGTTTGATAGATGCAAATTAATGATCCTGACATTTTCAATGAATTATGTGCCATTATCACAAAAAATTCTTCTAATTTGTTTTCTTGAATGGAATTGATCCTTCATTCAAACTGTTTAGGGGCTTTATTCTAGAAAAATCCATGTAATTGGTCTATAACATTCATTTATAACAAAGTAAAGGGCATAAATCTAACATAGATTGCCAAAACATTCTTTATTAGCTTTAATGTTATTCCCTTTATAGCAAAACACACATTCCTTTTCTCCAACTTTGCTAGAAAAATTCCAATTGATTTCTTAAAAAATAGCTTCACACAATGTGCTCAACTTTTAGCATACCCAATGAGGGATTATAAAGTAATACTTAACTTAGGAAATGGAGAATATGTTCTATACATTAAATGGAGTACCATAAGCTAATTTAATTGAAGATACTCATCTATTCCAATAATCCCCCGTTCATTTTTAAGTGTCTCAGTTCGTAAATTTAACTTTCTATGGAAACATAATCATTACAACTTTATTCAATTAACTTTTCAAATGGAATATACTTTTAAGAACAAAATGAAAAATTTATTAAATTTTACCCACTACTTGTCAAAATGGACACTTAAAAAAAGGACGGACGGGGTATATAAAGGGGCTACTCCTTTTTTTTTTTTTTTTTTCCAATAATACCCTAACCCGAATCAATTAATGCACCACTTATAACTTGGCATGGGCTGTTACACCCAAAGCAAACTTGGAATCAATGACAAACCAACTTTTCATAACCGTTACCTACTATGCACAATCCTAAAAATGTTTGACACCTTGTGTGTGCCAACCTTCTTGTCTTATGATTAAGAGGGAGGATTGTTTAGGAAGCTTCCAAGCTTGTTAGAGAAATTCCATTCGATGTATCCAAACAACAATAAGGAAGTAAGCCTTCTAATTAAAAGATTAGGATTCTAAAACTCTCTTTAGTGATGCTTTACCATCTAGAATGTTGAGAATCATTGCCTAATGCCTTTAAAGGTTCACCAACAAATTATTCACACCTCACAACTTTGTACTAAAGATTATTTTAGCTAGTAAAATGCTCTTAAATTCCGCCTAGAAATTGAAAAAAATCTCTAAAATTCCATTCTAATGCCTCTTCCAACAAAATACGAACTGAGGGACCCTGCTGAGCGCTCTGCTCGGCAGCCCCGGGTTCACAAAATACTAGCTCTCCATTCAAAATAATTATACTGGATCATGAAGACTTCCATTAGCTATTTACTTAGGGATGAAGTCATAATTATGTCTTCTAATTCAATATTTGGATTCTAAACTTTCTCTTTAGTGATGCCCGATTATCTAGATTATTGAGAATCATCGTCCTACTATTCTTGAAAATTTAACACATGATCATTTACTCATGGCGACGTACACGTAATGGTAAGTCAATTTAGCTAGTAAAATCTTTCAAATTCATTCCAATCACCACATGACACATTTAACTGGGTACCAGTCAGGGCGAAGTCTTAAACACTTTGGTTAGCAAAAAGAAGAATAACAAAAAAATATCCACAAATGCAATAAAAGTTCTCTTTATGGATAAAGATGCATCGACCATCGTTGCTTTTTGCATGAAAAAAGCTTGAGTTTTGTATGGAAAGACATGCCCTCCTTTGTTAGAAATGACTATGCAAAGTATCTATTTTGTACAAAATTGGAAGAGTAAGATTTTGGCTTTTCTAAGGATGACCCATATTCACATGGCTATGTAGATAGTAGGAAAAATTTAAAGAGAATTAAAAGAAAACCCTTTCTTTTTTTCTTTCTTTCTTTTCTTTTTTCCTTGACGGTCTGGATTGTCTGGGCCAGCTTATGCGCACCTCAATTAAACCCCTCCCTGATCTGGTCTGGTCAAGGCAAGTCATCCATGCTGAAGCTAGGAGATTCACAAGAAATTAAAGCAATCCCCTCCCTGGTCTGGTCTGGTCTGCTAAATTGTATGGGCCGTGAGGAGCAAATTCATCAATGACAAGATTTACCTTGGAGCTCCTTCCATAATTCTCACTCTAGACTCTAAAGATTAAAGCAAACAATAAAACATAATAGGAGTAATCGAATTTAATTCCAAAAATTGTTTACTATTCCATATTTTACTTTACGTGACCAAAGAAGCGTGACGATGTAAAGAGTTGCTGACGTGGCATGCCATGGCATTAGATATGGGAGAGATTATTGAGTGCTCTTGGAGCAATCCTCCACACCACTCACAACATACCACTTGTTACTTTGTATTCCAATTTCCCAACACAAAAGTCACGGGTCCTAGAATATTTACCTATCACAACGCAAGTGAAGCACCACATGAATTTGCTCCAAGAGCGGAGGATAATTTCTCTAGATAGAGAGAATCGCCGATGCTAACATGGCGGCAAACCATTGGGCCATAGCATTTTTTGATGCCACGTTATTGTCTATGTCCTACATTCATTATTTTGGGAGATGTATGGAAGCAACGTTAACGAATAATAAAATCTTATGATTGGTTACTAGAAAAAAACGATAAAAACAAAATAGATAGTATAATGATGATGCACATATATATGTACATATGTATATGTAATGCTTATGATTGGTTACTACAAGTAAAATACTACTGTTACGTAGAATACTTTCAGCAAATCTGATTCCTTAAAAATACTTTTAGACACTTGGGATGGCACAAACTGCCCTTTGCAATCCACTAATTCCATTTCCTAAAAATAGGAACCCTAAGGTGGTCCAATAATGAGATGGGGACGAATTTGAGGGAAGAGGATAAACACAAAATTAGTGGTCCCAAAAATCCAAATCTTTTTCTAGAGAAGAGGAGAGTCTTAGCTTTGATTTTGTAGGGCATGGGTTAGGACCATGTGTCACGAGGGAGGAGCAAACCAAAATCAATAACTAGAGTAGGTGAGACCACAATGCTGACTAAAGGGAAGGTTGTATGTCCTATAGCACAACAATAGACGTACCTAGCCTTTGGGCAATGTTGGGGTATATTTGATGTGTCAAGAATCAAAACCCATTCTTTTGCAATACTTTAATGTGCTGTCGATTGCACTATGGTCAACCTTTTTGGAGAGAAAGCTGGATCCTCGGGGTAAGTCCGGTTGGTTGGTGAGTTGCTTCTACATAATTGATCAGTGTTCGATTTTCGGAGTTAGGTAACAAGAACGATAATTTCTTGTAGATCCTCTAATTCCGGCGTGGATGGTCTGACCTAGGGTTTAGTCGAGGAGCCCGTACATAAGCGGACCCGGACACCCCTGACCTTGAAAAAATAAAAACCTCTTTGGAGAGAAGGGCAGCTTGGTACACGAGACTCTTAAATTAGCGAAGGATCAATGTTGGTGATAATCCATGTCTATTTGAATTAGCGAATGACCAAAAGATTCTCAAGTTGTAGTGTTGCAATTTTCTCCAATCTTTTTCTTTTTTATTGTAATTAACTTTTGTTACACTCCCTTTCAATTATTTTCCCACATTGAAGAGAATGGGGGACCGTAAGTAATGGCTAGCTCATGCGGTAGAGTTCTTGGATATTCTTTACTGCATTCGGGGATAGAGTCTTATCCCCCCATAATGTAATAGATTAGGAATGACGAATGAAAAAAAAAAAGAAAAAAAAGAAGAGAATGTGGGACCCAGAGCTCTAGCGCGAGTATTGTGAGGGGGGCCATAGTACCTATGGGGCGAGATCTCAAGTTTGAGTTAATTGAGAACATCAGTCTAGTCTACGAATGTAACTTATTAACTTGTTTTTTTCCTTTTTTTGCTAAGTACAAAGGTTAGGAATGGGAGATCAGAGTTGCAATCCCCTTTTAGGAAGAGGGCCCCCCTACCACTATAGTATGTTCAACCAATGAATCAGTACTACCTTGCCCATTGAAGGAGTGAAATGTTGGAAATTTAGGAATGAATTAATGACCTCGGGACAGCCAGAGGGTCTCCTGAGACAACCAAAGAGACCCATCCCGTGGTTAATCAATTCTGCTCGAGGGAGTTATTAGTGCGGTTGGTTAATGATTGTAACCACGAACCACCCCATGAAGGCTACAATTCATCCTTTTCAGTTTTGATATTCATTGCAGCAGAGCAGCTCAAAGGAGTCTCCTTGTGCTTGTTCAGCAGTCCTATATTGTTTTTGGTACCAGATTTTTGAGTTCCTTTATACTTCCCAAAAACACGTTTCAGTTTGTCAAGGCGTTCATTGGAGGTGTTCCGATGTTTGTAGTTCGACCGTTTTATCCTGGGAGACAGACAATGGTTCACCTGTAACATCCTCAGTAGACGGCGAATATGTTTTAAGGAGAATGTGATTTTCACAGGACTCGATTCAATTTTCTAATTCGATTCCTTCTATTGTAACTTCTGTTTCTATCAATGGAATTGTATTTTGGATTGCCGTTCAATTTTTCCCAACACCAAACTCATTGGGGCATCCTTTTGGAGTAACCCCTAAGCATGGGAGGATAATTCGTCACTACAGCTCCATGGGAGGATAATTCGTCACTACAGCTCCACCACTGTGCAAGTTGGGCAGACGATGTCTACAAAATCTGGTTCACAAAAGGCGCTATCCACAAACGAGATTTGGACTCGTTACTATGTGCTGAACCCTCAAATTACTTTTCATCTCGGCTACCACCTCCGGTGATATCGCAACTACGGACATGCGAACGGTATCATTGTGCAAAGAAAAGAAGAAAAAGAGTAGTACTATGCCAGTAGAAAAGTGTCAAGTGCAAAAGGGATATACATCATCCTATCCATCAAAGTGTCATTTTCCATTCTTGAAGCCTAATATTCCTCCAAGCGTGAACAGCACATGGACATGTTTTCTTTCTTGGCGAATTCCTCACAAGACAATTAGTATATTGTAAAATAGGATGAACAGTCAAAAGTAAGTGAGGCACAAAAAAGAACTTTTTGGTTACTGTTAGGAACCGCAGTACAAACAACCGGAATTTCA
Organism: Vaccinium vitis-idaea; assembly: GCA_963854785.1. Lineage (NCBI taxonomy): Eukaryota > Viridiplantae > Streptophyta > Magnoliopsida > Ericales > Ericaceae > Vaccinium > Vaccinium vitis-idaea. Next base: position 3,212,190 of record OY978218.1, on the reverse strand, counting down.
GAACCTTTGCCTTTATTTTGGTTCCACATTTTATTTCCTCTTTCACACTGTACAAATGAAACAAGGTTTTCATTATCTAACATATATGAGCATCCCCTTTTCATATTTTAGAATTTTCAATTATTTACTCCTCTCGTAAAATTCTATCCTATTCTCGTCGATCATATCTGGTTCTCTCCTGACACGTGTTGGTTCTCTATTGACATGTGTTGGTGTGTTATTTATAACAACTACGATTTAAGCCGAAGTTAACCGATGTGTTAGGTTGTAATTTAATGCATTGTTGGCACGTCGATCCGTTTGGGGACCAAATAGTGGTGCTCTATGTGTACTTATACACAAAGATTGAACTAGAAACAACTTGACCACAAGCAAGTCATTAGGGGAAAATAGTGAACTAGACAACTTGACATAACTAGACAACTTTAGAGAGTCAAAATTCATAGCAGAGTAAAAACAGAACTACGTGCTGGGTAGTTTCTAAATACGAGTACAAAGTAACGGAGTCAGGATAGTAGCAGAAGGTACAAATTGTTAGGATATTGATGTCACATTTAAAAGAAAAATGATACATACACTCCCTGAGAGCCACTCCCAGTCACACCCTCTCTCACATGGGGTGTGGGACCCAGATATGGGGACCACACCCCATGTGAGAGAGGGTGTGGCTGAGAGTGGCTCCCAGGGAGTGTATGTATCGCCGTTCCATTTAAAAATGTAGAGGGGGGCCACTTAGCAAAAAATCCAAAACATTTGACATTTTAAAAAGGAAGGACAAGGAATTTTTGCAATCGAATATAAAAACAAAAAACATTTGACATTTTTAAAGGGAAGGACAGAGAACTTTTGCAATTGAACATAAAGACAAAAAAAATTAGTGAAATGTCACTAATTTTTAAAAGTTCTACTTTCGTCCATAAAATTAAAAAAAATCGCCACCACACCCCGGCCGACCACCACTCCACCTCTGGCCTACCACTTCCGGCGACCAAAAAATTAGTGAGATGTCACTAATTTTTAAAATTTTAATTTCGAACATGAAATTCCAAAAAATCACCACCCCTCCTCCAGCCAACCACCACCCCACCTCTAGCCGACAACCGGCGACCAAAAAAATTAGTGAGATGTCACTAATTTTTTAAAATTCTAATTTCAAACACAAAATTCAAAAAAATCACCACCCCACCTTGAGCCGACCATCACCCCATCTCTGGCCAAGTACTACCGGCGACAAAAAAAATTAGTGATGTCACTAATTTTTTAAAATTCTAATTTCGACCACCACCGACCACCACCCACCTCCCTCCGGCCAGCCACTTCCAGAGACCAAAAAATTATGAAATGTCAGTATTTCGTAAAAGTTTAAATTTCGCTCAAAAATTCCAAAAGTCAACTCCTACCTCCAACCGACCACTTTTGGCAACCCAAAAAATTAGTGACATTTCACTAATTTAAAAAAAAAAAAATTAACACTGCATGATTGTCCTAAAGAACTCTTGAAAAATTTAATTCTTTCCTTAATTAATTTTATCATTACAAATTAATAGTCAATGATTTATGTACTTAATTGACCTTACTACAAATACATCCCAATTCTGCCCCAGTATCTATACATGTATCAACATAGTATAAAAGAGGGCTTCTCAGTGCACAAGACTTTCGTTACTACAATATTTGAAAATAGGTTTGATGTACATAGTCTTATCTCTACAAAAGAAGAGACAATTTTTCGTAACTCAAGCTCGTGATCAACAGGTCACACTGGAATAATCTTACCGTTGCGTCAGGACAGTGAATTAATTTGCATCAGTACTACTCTCAAAAATCCAATCATACACCTACCTTTGGTTGATGCCCCGGAAACGAATATGGGCAGCAATTGATTCGTGGATAGCTACATGTTCAAGCAGAGTACATTGTAGATGTCAATTTTCCATTTCCCCTTTATCTAGATCAATCTCACAGAAGAGGGAAAAGGAAATTTTGGATTTTCTTTGGGGGGAAAAAAAAGAAAAAAAAAGAGAGATTCCCACGTACAGTTGTTGGTTTTAATTTTTAAAGACTGGGAAAGGGAAATGGGATTCCCCTTTATCCGATTACACCCACAACCAAACACCCCCTGACCACGGTTGTATCCTTATTATTCCTTATGACTTGCCCAAACATGGGTCCGCACCTTAGCTTCTTGGGTACTCCCACCTTAGCTTCACTTACACCTACACATCCCCACAATTAATCCACCCCGACCCGTAGCACTGACACGTGGTGTTCCAATCTCCTTGTTCACAACGCATTGTACTAAGCCTCATAGGAATGTGTGGTGGATAATGGTGTCAGGGCATCGGGCGGCGTGGCTGCAAGAACATGGAATAATTATTCAGAAGGACCAAAAGTGTGAGAAATTATTTCATGTGCACGATAAATAAATTGAAAAAATGCATATTCACTTATGGTCCAAAGTAAGCGTATGATCACCATATAAATGTGTGTTGGCGGCCCGACTAATATGGGAATCAATCTCATTATCCATTAGCAGGAGGCCTAACTATAGACAGAGTAAATATTGTTGATAGATTAATTGACCAACACAAGAATTGATAGCACGCCAGTTAAATTTCTGCTCTCTCCTTTTTTTCTCCTATCATCGTCTTTTTTTAATTTTAATCAATTTTGAGTCAAATTAATAATGATTATAAGAAGAACTAAAATTAATTTTGGTTTTTGATAAAAACCTAAAATAGCTCCTTAAAGAGTAAAACAAACCAAGAAATGTGAAGTTTTGTGAAACTAGATTTGCAGTTTTGTAATAAAGCTCTTTTGATGAAAACCAACAAAAAGAATAACTAAAAAAAAAAAAAAAAAGAACTATAAAAGTTAGCCATTATATCTAGAAGTACTTTTCATTATTTATTTCCATAAACTTCCACAGCTCCTATATATATAAAGCCAACTCCTCCCTTCCCTCAACTCCATCTCCAACCTAGCTACCTAGCTCTCACAACACCTTCAACTCCTCCCTCTCCTTCTCCCTCATCCCCTTTCGATCTCCGAAAAATGTCCGGTGTCTGGGTGATCCAGAACGGTGTGATCCGGCTAGTAAAAAACCCGGGCGACCAGAGTTCGAACCAACGTCGAAAAGTCCTGGTCCACACACCTACAAACGAAGTGATCACTTGTTATTCGGACCTTGAGAGAATGCTCACTTCACTTGGTTGGGAGAGGTATTATGAAGACCCGGACCTCCTTCAGTTCCACAAGCGGTCCACGGTTCACCTCATCTCTCTCCCCCGGGACTTCGGCCGGTTCAAGTCCATGCACATGTACGATATCGTCGTAAAAAACAAGAACATCTTCGAAGTCAGGGATATGTAGCCCCCGGCCCCGTGGGCTTGTGGTGTTAGCACGTGGTGTTAACGTTTTTCAGCTTTCTGGTCTCTCGTTCTCGTTCTTCCTATTTCAATTCGTGCTTAGATGGTGGAGAAACGCTAAAAAAACCCTGACGTTTTTATTTTTCGACCGAAATATGCATGGAATACCCAGTACTGTATTTATCTCGAAAGAATATGTGTTTCGAGATGAATACAGTACTGTGATAAGACATTCTGTGCACTTTTTAGGTGAAAAAAAATGACAGGGTTTTAGACTTAGGTTGTAATGTGTCCATTTGATGTATAAATCGAGTCATGCGATGTTTAGTTTGTTATCATTTTTGTGATGTAATTTTAGTGCATTTAGGTGAAGCTTGTGACAAAGTTAGGAAGTCAATGACTTAAGGGAGTGTTGGGTGTCAAATGTTATGCAAATTATGTGGTCATGATTGTTTCTAATGAAATTTGGCTTTCTTGTGTGTTTAATTTCATCACCACTACCCTCTCCCTCTCTCTCTCTCTCTCTCTCTCTCTTTAATTACTTTTTGGCAATTCAATTTGGATAGGCGGCTAACTCATGCGGTAGAGTTTTTAAATGTCCCACACTGTATCCTAGGATCGAGTTACATTTTCCCCTCTCCCCATATGATAGATTAAGAATGACAAATGAAAAAAAAAAAAAAAAAAACGGATAGCCCATCCGCTGATGTGGCGATTTTCGATGACGTGGCGATGCTCATATGGGTGATTTGATGACTTGGACTGAGAGAGTGAAGGGGGAAGTGACAGGTCATCATCATTTAATATCTTACATGTAGGACAATATATACATGTCTTTAGCAAAAGAAAAGTGGCTCAAAAATGGTGGGAGTCACGTGAGAGTTAGCCAACCATAAGCTTTGCTTACGAACAACGTAGAGATGTCACGTGCTTACTTGATCAAGTGGGCCCCCATCTATATTCTACCCAGTTTTTGCTAGAGAAAATAATATTAAGGCTTCCATCTATATTCTATCACTCTATATTCGATATTCTACATCCCATCATTCATTTATTTATTTGAAAACGGCGTATATGTATGTATACAAAAAACTTCAAGTCCACACCTCCCGAAAATAAGAAAAAATTGATTTTTTTGTGTTGCAAATTATTTTTGGAAAATTCGAGCCGTCCTATGTGTTCAGAAGGTGTTTTCAAGGGTCCACACGGGAAATCTTCAAAAAAAAAAAATACCGGAAAGGGCTTGATCCAAGCAGTTTTCGCAAAAAATGTAAATATATATTTTTTGCGAAAACTGCTTGGATCAAGCCTTTCCCGGTATTTTTTTTGAAGATTTCCCGCGTGGACCCTTGAAAACACCTTCTGAACACATTGGACGGCTCGGATCGTCAAAAAAATATTTGGATCATGGAGGTCTGGAAACGGGAATCCCATTTTAGAAGCCTACCCTGTATGTATGTATGTATGCATATATGTATCTACAACTCCCTTATCCTTGGAATTAATATTAAGGATTGGGAAACCCAAAAGTTGGCCAAATAGTCTTGAAACTTAGGTGTTATATCCATTTTGAGGTCTCGGGTTCAATTGTTTTTGCCACTAACTCTTGAGGTCGCAAGATGACCCGGGACACCTGTATTGTAAATAAACAAAATTTTATACATTAATGATTGGAGCTATACCATTGTTTTGACATATTGTGAAGCTTGGGTTGAGGAGTTTAAAGGCAAGGGACAACAATTTTTGTGTCTGAACACCATGAGTTATAAAAAATTGACATTCCTTGTGCTTTGGTAGGTCCGACCACGATACGCTAGATGAACTTGTCGATGATTGTTAGCGATGGATTCTTTGGAGAACCAAAAAAAAAAAATTGGAACGATCTACTCTCTAACATCCATATTTTGACTTTCTCATTTTGTTTAACAAGAAGCACAAAACCTCAAAGTGTAGACTATGTAGTCAACCCTTTGGGGCCAGTTGTTTGTGTTGCAACTGTCTTTGGCTCTTTGATCCTTTTTACGTTCTGATATTGTTAGGTTGACCTTTTGCCAACCTTGTAATTGCTAGAGGCTTGAGTGACATGTGATTGTCATGGTGATAGGGTACCAAGTTTGTTGGAATGTTATCTCCTCATGGTGATGCCTTCATGCAATGATGGAGGTAGAATTTAAGTTCGGCGGTGGCGCTGTTTAACGAGAATCTACTAGTATTGTTTTATAGTTTTACTAAAAATATGAAAAGAAAGGTTAAGTGTAAAGTCAGGATTTGTCCTCAACTTTATATTTAGATGAAACAAAAATGAAGGCTTGATTTAATTTTGGTATCGTTGCATATGTTTATAGTAAAAATATGAAGAGAAAGGTTAAGTGCAAAGTCAGGCCTAAGAATAAAGCTGCTAGCTTTTTTTGAGATAATGTCAGGCCTAAGAATAAACTTCCACAAAATTGTTGTTAGTGGGGTAGGCTTATCACAAGAGGAGTTGGCGGGTTTCGCGAGTATCCTAGACTGTAAATTTCAGAATTTACCAATGAAATACTTGGGGCTTCCTCTGGGGGCTAATCCTAGGAAGAAGTCCACCTGGAAGCCCGTGATTGACAAATTTCAAAACAAACTGGCTTCGTGGAAGAGGAGGCAGAACTCTTTTGGAGGTAGAATTGCTCTGCTAAAATCTGTAATGGGTAACTACCTATTTACTATCTCTCTTTATACATGATGCCAAAAAGTGAGGAGGTAGAACTCTTTTGGAGGTAGAATTGCTCTGCTAAAATCTGTGATGGGTAACTACCTATTTACTATCTCTCTTTATACATGATGCCAAAGAGTGTGTTGAGAGAGTTGGTAAGAATTCAAAGCAGATTCTTGTGGGGCGGTGGTGACCTAGAAAGAAAAGTTCATCTGGTCGGTTGGAACAAGATCACAAGATCCAAGGAGAAAGGGGGTCTAGGAGTGAAGGATTTGAAGTTGATGAATGAATGCTTGCTGTTGAAATGGTGGTGGAGATTTGGGACTGAAAAGGATGCACTCTGGAGGAAAGTAATTTGCTTTAAATATAAGTTGGATGATTTCTCTTGGTTTCCTCTCCTGAGATCAGAGCGCCTACAACAGTGTGGAGAGACATTACTCGTGTGGGGCAGCGGGATGAGAGTATTCTCAATGTGTATAAGGCGAATGCTAAGATTGTATTGGGTGATGGTAGAAACACTAGATTCTGGCTTGATATGTGGATAGAGGGTGTAATCCTACAATCGTCTTTTCCTAGATCCTACAATCAAACTCAGAGTTGCCTTTTGGGTCCAAACTAAGTGGGGTCCCAACAAGTACTCTATTGATGATTTTATTCACAACTTGGGAAGCATATTGGCGGCCATTTAAATGTTATCTTTGGTGATGAACCGTGTTTCATTCTCTGCTGCTACTTATCAATCATGGGGTGCTTCATTCTCTGCTGCTATTTTCGGGATGTTTGATTGCTGATTGGTTTGCTGCTATACATCATATTCTGCTGCTATTCCTCATATTTCTACTGCTGCGCTTCTGCTGCGTTTCACGACCGTATTGCTCTTGATTTTGGGAGTTCTGGATTCTGCCTTTGCTTTATTCTGCTATGCTTGTCGGATGTATCAGATGGGAAGTTACTTATGTTACGATATGGATCTTCTGGATTAGTTGTATTTCTTTTTCTATGTTGACTCCTTGTCAGCTTGTTATTTCCCTCTAGGGTTCTTGGTGGCAAGTGATTGTCGTGCGGCTGGATGCCAACCTAGTTGGGATGCTGCCGCTCGTAGTGATGCCATATTTCCTCGATCCCTTTTATTCCTTGTAATTTGTTTCCATGGAATAATAAAATTCTCTTTTTCTTTCCAAAAAAAAAAAAAACTGCTCTACGCAGAAGTTGGCGGTGGTTGCAGAGGTGATACAAGGCAGTGGCACAGAGTTTAGTGTGAATCTGGAATTGCAAAGAAGGGTTTTTTCGTGGGAAACAACAGAGTGGAACCATCTCCAGGAGCTTTTGAGGTCAGTAACGGTTGCTACTGATAATCCTGATGCATTAAAGTGGGAAGGGGACTCTTCTAATAGTTTCTCTGTACGTTTTGTGTATATATAGTCTAAAGGAGGCTGAGATGTGTGGACAGAGAAAGGACTTAATGGCAATATGGAAGAATTGTGGCCCCCAAAGGTACAGTTCTTAGGTTGGCTAGCGGCTTTGGAAAGAGTCAAAACGGCAGAGTACCTTTTCTCGTTGGGGATTCTTTCAAATAGTAATGACAGGTGGTGCCACTTTTGTAGAGAAGCCCTGGAACATGTAAATCATCTGTTTGTGGATTGTAAGGCTGTTTGGGCTGTATGGTGTGAAGTGATCAGTTGTAGGGGTGTACACGGTCCGGATCGGATCGGATTAGCATGAATCCAATCCTAATCCGCGAGTCACGGTTTTTAGAAAATCCAATCCATGTCCGGACCAAAAGTCTCACGGTCCGGTTCCAATCCGATCCGCGAGTCACGGATCAGTTCGGTTTTATTCACGGATTATATGTCATACGTAAATAAGTAACAAACAGTTTGATTAAAAGAAAATCCTAAAATATCAAAGTAGAAAACAAAGAGACCTTAGATGGAGCACGTGATGGAGCCACAACTAGGGTCTAAAGCACGTGATGGAGCCACAACTAGGGTCTAAACAAGCACTGGTAGAAGCATATAGCTTAGTTCACTTACATAGTGGAATAGAAACAAAGGTAGTTTAATACAAAAAAAAAAAAAATAGTGAACAATACATAATTCATCAAAGTCCAATACAAATGCAAGATAGTGGAATACATGAAAATCCAATACAAATTGACAATATTTATAGGAGATAACAGTATTACTCTATATCAAATTGATAATATTTATAAAAGTGATAAAATTATTGATATATACATACATATATATATATATTTTTTAAAAGTATATATAATAAAAATCTCACGGTCCGGATCGGTTAATCCACGGTTTCAAAATCAAAATCCGTGTCCGGACCGCAAGTCATGGTTTATTATTTTTTGAATCCGTATCCGGACCATTAATCCACGGTTAAAATCCAAAACGTACGGATCGGTTCGGTCCAGACCAGATTCACGGTTCACCGATTTTTTTGTGCAACCCTAATCAGTTGGTGGGGACAAGTATGGGTGGTGCCAACTTCAGTAAAAAGTCTTTTCAGTTGGTGGCAAGGGTGGAAGTTCAAAAAGGTGAAGAAGACACTGTGGGAGCTATCTTGTTTTGCGACGATATGGTCTGTGTGGAAAGCAAGAAATGATCTAATTTTCCAGAGGGTTGAACCGAAATGGGAGGATATGGGTGACCTAATCAAATTTAGAATTGCTTGCTGGATCAAATCTTATAGTGGGTCAAGAGGAGTGGCGCATGGAGACATAGTTTTGAAAAATGATACATACACTCCCTGAGAGTCACTCCCAGCCACACCCTCTCTCACATGGGGTGTGGGGCTCAGATGCGGGGACCACACCCCATGTGAGAGAGGGTGTGGCTGGGAGTGGCTCCCAGGGAGTGTATATATCGCCGTTCGTTTCATAGTTTTTAGGTTCAGGGCGCTGATTCAATCCCTGGGAGGCTACTGGTAGAGGAGCATGTTTATTGGGGTAGGAGCTTTTTAGTTCGTTTTCCTTTTTGCTGCTGATTCCTTATCAGCTGTGTTGTAGTTTTTTTCTTCTCCCTGCGCTTTTGTTGGTCTGGTGGTGAGTGCCGATTGTGGCATCTTTCCTCGTTCCTTACTAGCATTTTCGGTTGTTTTATTTTCTTTTCTCCTTCATCTATATATCTCTTTCTTTGCTGATAAAAAAAAGAAGAAGTGCAAAGTCAAGATCTGGCCTGAACTTTATATTTTGTTGAAACCAAAAATAAAGGTTTGATTTAATTATAATGTGGTCTTTATATAAATGAAGGGTTTTGCTAACCTCCGCTCATTAGGCGGAGGATAATAGGTACATAAAGACAATGAGTTCGGATTTTAATACACATTTCACGGATAACCTAATATACTTTCACAGATATTAATATACTTTATTCGGATATCTATACATCTTTTACATATTATCATCAGCCCTAAGAGTGGAATTTAGCATTTTCCTTAAAATGAAAGTCTTTGAGATATATTTTCTATGATCTGAACCATTCACCTTTTCAAACGCTTTTTTAATTTGCATCGTTTGGGTGAAAAATGAGATTGTTTGAATACCAGTAGGTGCCTAGTAAATCCGTTAATATAAAATAAAACTTTTATTGGAACCGGGCCATCCCGCCCCACGAACTAGCTCTACCTCTGGCTTCTTGCTTTTGTCACTTTTAACCTTTGTAACCAATACAGTTGATTAATAAAATCACTTAATTTTTTGATTTAAAAAAATGGGGTCATTCCATACCGTTAGTCGACAATGGAAGAGATCCAGTGATTAGTCGAGGTACGTACATGCGGCGACTGAGGCATAATGAGCAACCATCCAAGCATGCAAAGCTCCAAACAACATGTGCCATAATTTACAAACTAGATTGACCTTTGGGAGATCTCTACAGGCGCCAACTGACACTTCAAATGTGCAATATGGCATGTTATTATGTACATGTAAGCCCCCATCAGAAATGCCTACACTTCTTTCCTATTCATTGCCCATTCCTCCCTTGCATGGGCTTCTATGTCCTCTCCCTCTCTCTGGTTTGATGGTTAGGGGTGTTCGGACCAGCATACAAGCATCTTGATTATTTACCTTCCCAGTCAGGTTAAAGACAGATCATTCACACCGAGATTAAGAGATTCATAAGAGATTTCTTTCTTGCGGCCTAGTCCTTAAAAACTGCCAAGATTCAAAACTCAAGATATTTGGATTTATAGCTCATTCTATCGACACTTGAGCTACCCTCGGGGTTTTCTCTCTCCCTCTCTCTAAATAATTAGGTGATGGAGAAGCAGAAGCTCCTGAGACTTTCCATCCTATCCGAAACTAAAGGATGGGTCAAAGAGAGATCTCCATTGTCTTGTCATGAGTTTGATTTTGACGGCACTAAGTGCCTTATTGCTTGCACTTCCTATGTGATGGATAGAATTTGAAAGGATTACGAATTTTCGCAGGTTCATTTTTCCGACTATCCAATCCAATAATTATAAAAAAATTATTAGCGTAATTCAGTTTATCACCCTTGTATGGCAATTAACGGACAGGTCAATTCAACAAATATTACTAAAGGTAAAAATTTGAATTATATGCCAATCAAGGATTTTTTTTTTTTTGATTTATATACTCTCTCGGTCCCTAATCGTTGATCTTTTCTGAAAATTTCAACTTGTAAATTGGACATCGTCGTAGACTCTGTGAATTTCGACTCTCTTATTACTCTTAAAGAAGAAATGTGTCTTCATCATTACATTTTGTGGTGAATATTTTTGGTACTAGCATTAATTTAAAGAAAAAAATAGGTAAATCAGATAATCTTCAAACTTTTGTGCATTGATTTTGGGGACGGAGGGAGTATTGGATTATCGTATTATTTTATTTATTGGGCCGTTTTTACGAGACTTAATTTAGTTGTTACAAACCCGTAAATATTTAATTAATGTACGCGTAGTACCCCATTATAAAAAATTCCCATGGCAGATCCCCTTTTGGCAATTTTTTCATGCAGCACAACGTTTAAAGTCTATCACAGTGACAAAGGATTTCACTAGGAGATGGATCAATGGTCCATATTTACCTAACCAAGAATAACTATCCTACCAATATAATTAAACAATCATTATTAATGTGGCTTATGTCATTATTCTTCCCAAAAAGTGGGATTAAGAGAATAATTCTTAGGAACCCATTAGCACAAAAAGGGGTGATCTATAGTTACTTATAGTATATTGGATGAGGGCAAGGTTCTTGGAGAACCCATTGATTCAAACCATTTTCATATTATAGTGCCTCATTTTGATCCAAGGGTTTTATAAGTATTATTTTTGAAAAGGTATACATTTAAGTTTTTAAAGTTCCAAGTTTTGGATACTTCAAATAAGTTGATGCTTTGGACATAAATCAATTAATGGACAACAGCACTAATCCACCTCCAAAATTCTCCTAATAAATTACTAGTAATAAGAATGATGCAAAACTTTTTTCATAAACAGATGTCCAAGCTAGCTTACACGTATTTCAACTTATATCCTAGGGCCATGAGTTGGCGGCTTGCCCAACGTACCTTCAGTGACCCCAAGAACTTTTTGTTGGGCGGTGAGAGTCAAACTTGAGAACTTAGAAGAGTAAGCCTCATACTCGTACCTGTGCCATACTCCCACAATTAAAAATGACATATTACTTGATAAGAACAGGTTGGGTTTTCACTAAAACGTTTTTTGTATTTTCACTAATTTTTACGTATTTCAACGCAAGTCATTCTCTTCACACATCACAAAAATACCATTTACGCTACGCCTACTTTTAACTATAATTTAATACTGAAAATATTGGAGTAGAAACTCAGCCTAAGTGGGATGCTTAAAAACATTTTCTATGTGCTAACAAGTACTATCATAGGCTTAATAGCTAGGCCAGCGGGGTACAAAGAGCATTTGAAGGAGACATTAATGGTAAAAGAAATAGTAATTTTGTTCTTGCTTCAAGAAAATGGAACATTCACCTTTTTGTACTTTACGTACATGTGCATTGCTTTACTTTGTAGCTTAACAGAAAGTTAGCTAGCAACATGTGCAACTCTAGAAGAAGTCTCTGGGCATAACTGTTCGGAACCGTTCAATGTATGTCATGCACTAAATAGCCATAGACATATATAATTGCATCTTCTCAAAGTTGTGTTGAAAAGTAGCATTGTTGTTAATCAAATGATTGTGTCGTGTTAGCATTATGTCGGATCATAGAGATGATTTAGTATGTCTTATTCATGTTGAATGGTACTACTTAACTAGGCATTGTTAAGGAGTGCCCTAAGATCAGTCTTTGATTATAATAGAAGTACAGGTAGATCAAGACATGTTACCAGTGCTCTATCCGGCCCAATATATGATTGGACGGTTTTGTTAGGCCTATTCGAATGTACCACCATAGTCTACTTTGATGATCTCAGTCGTTTATCTTCTAGTCACTTGCGTCGTTTGTCTTCTTGTCTCTTAAGTGTCTATAATAATTTGAAAATCATATTGATTCAATATAAAACCACGGACCATTCATTGTTTATCAAACCAATTTGATGAATTTATGAGGCTACAACTATCAATTTCTTGATCAGACGACTCTTTCACGGATGATCTATGTACTTGATACTAAATGATAAATGATTTTGATCATCAAAATTGAAGTTATGGTGAGCTCAAAATAAAGGATCAAAAGCACCATCCAAGCTAGGCCGGAGCAAAAATGTTAGGGTCTGCTTGTTACGTGGGATTTGGGGGTGGAATGGAGTGGGACTGGCCAGAATCCATTGTTTGGTGCCAGGGGGGGGGGGGGATTTGAATAGGATTTCATTTCCCAACCCGCTCCATATCCCATCGATTGGGTTAAGTACAAAATGGGAAAAAACATGCCTAGAACAGTGTTTCCCAATGGTTATATCCCAGTGAACACAAACACCGGATATGGATTTTCTCCATCCATTGACATCCTGTGTAATATCCCAATGATTTCATATCACACTCATATTCCATAGGATTTTATATCCCATCCTTTTATCTCCAGTCAAACAAACGAGGCCTAGATACAAGAAAAGTTTCCCTTTAGATTCAAAGTGATGTGAATCTCAACTGTTAATTTCTCTTTTCTGAACATTTTCGGAAAAACTTTTCATGTACCCTACCAACCCTCGGGCCGGAGAGAAGTTGTTCCTTTTTACATGAAAACAATCATGATTCTTAAAGCACATTATTAGTGCTCATGATTGTGTGTTAGAGGTACAAAGTAAAGTGAGCAAGAAAAAAAAATTATGTTAATTCTCCCCATTGCTTCAAAGGTTGAATTTTCACCTACCCTTGTGGAATCAATGCTTTTCTCTCCCACAAATATTTTCTTCTTTCTCCGGCGCCTTCCTGAAATTCATGTGCCTCAATTAGAGACCTTCTAATGAAAAGTGATAATGTTAATATAACAATATTTTGAAAAGTTGATTGAAAAGTTAAGTGAGTTTGGCAAGTTATGACTTGTGGGTGCTTCTAAGTGATAAAATAATTCAAATTTGGTCCCTCCATTTTAATTTATTTTAAAGAACGTCGGTAAGATTCTGAGTCAGATTGATAAAATTTTCAAAAAGTTGTAATTGACATTCAAGGTACGTAGAAGCTAAAAGTTTAACCTTTTGGGGAATGTTGTGAAAATTGGGTAAAACAAATATTATACTATGAGAAGAGAATCATGTAATTTACCCAAAAAAAGAGAATCATGTTAGGGGAATCCAAAATATGAAAGGGTATCTCTCTAGAACACGTTTGTAATTTGTTAATAAATGAGGTGGAATTGGATTAGTGATTCGCAGGAAGTTTCTAAATATCTATCGGCCGGTCAATACGTAACAGAATTGGAGACATTCGATACCACGTAACAGAATTGGGGACATCCGATACCTATATTTTCCCGTTGTTTGAACTACATTGTAGGATCGACGTGGCTAGGTTGATAATTGGTTGTATCACTTCTATTGATACCTATTCTGATACTGCGCGCAATTTAGAACTGTCATTTATCTCATAGGAGTATTTAGCTTTAGAATTTGACAGTCTGGCTTGTTTAAGCTGGCTTTTTAAGTTTTTTTAGTTGATGTATGAGTTGAGGATGATCTGTCTCGTGAAACGTGAAAAACCAATAAACCAATAATTCACTTAGTAGAACGAGGCCTGAATATAGGGCTAATAAACAAACGAAGCCATTATTTAATTACCAAAGCAAAAAACCAAACCAAGCTATTAAAGTTCAGCTTATGTTCTGCTTCTCTGAGATTGGTTTGTTACATAATTAACCAAATACGTTTCAATATTTTATGAAGCTCCTAAGCTTGAACAAGGTATTTCTGTTCAGTTTATGATATTTTACAAAGTTTAGACCTCTTGAGATTAATTGAAGCTTCTTTGAGATCAGTTTTCGCCTGAAAAAAATTAAGCTAGCTTGAACATATTTTGAAACTCATAAGGTATGAAATCAAGGTTGAACAATCCACTAATCGACTTGTTTATCCAACCAAAATTAATGGATGGTGGGAAATATATGACATCGTATCACACGAAAGTAGGGGAGGGAATTTTTAAACACTACTCGAACCTAACACGATGCTACAGACTTACAGGATTTGGGTTGACTTTCTTTTGAAACAACCATGAATGTAAAATAATCCAACTATTCGAAAACTAAAGAGAAAGAATACATGTCCAATTCGTGTAACTCGAGAATGACACTGGGAAATTTAATTAGGTACATGTGTTAAAGATTCTTAACTAAAGGGATTAGCAATGTCAACTCTAGTACAACACTATTTTAAGTAAGTTGTGGGAGTTAGTGTCGAGATGTATAACACACTTAAATTAATAAATACTTTAACACGAATCCAAGATGATCAATACTCGAATATGACAAGACACGACACTAGTAGTTCTTATCCTGTTCAGCGGGCAAACGAGACCTAAATGCTCCAAAACATGTTTATAAAACCTGCTTTGGCAAGCATCAGTTTAGAAGGATGTTTAGCCCATGGAAGTCTTAATGGTCACCTTAATGCTCAACACGAATTGATTCCAAAATGCATAATTTCTCCTACTTTGAGATTTAAAAAAAAAAAAAAATGTTATTTGTCTTTTTTCGATAAAGAGATAGAAATATAATGTTATTTGTCTTGTACTACTTGATTTTGGAGGTGATCATTGTAGTTTGTGTGAGTCATCGTACTTCAGTGGAATATGGTGTGTTTATATATTCCTTTAGTGTACGAACACAATGTACATTATTCTTTAGGCAGTGATAGTAATCCGATGATCAGTACCTCAAAATTTTTTTTTTGTCTAGAGTTCGATTCTCATTCACGTGCTATCAATTCCTAGGTTGAACCATTTCCTAAGTGGGTTCGGCTCGACTCAAGGCTGGCCCAAAGTTTTGGAGTGTCCTAAGCCTAGTCTAAAAATTGTGCTCATTACAATCATGTTTAGCACTTTAAACAAAAAAGATGTGGGGACTTTTTCGTCTTATTTGGAGACCAAAGCTGGAGCTTGTGGGAATTACTTCCCTTTTCTTTTTTTTTTTGGACCGGCTGGTAGTTAGCCCCTTTTTTTTTTGGATCAGGGGATTTGTTTTGGTTTGGGCCTTTAAACCCCAATGCTCATTACAATTGTTTTAGGTTTTTTTTTTTATTTTCTTATTGGGCCTATTTATTGTTCATTTGGGCTATTAAAGACCCCTACCCATGCATACAACTAAAAATCATGGAGTGTCTCAATTTTTGGGATTTTTTTTACTACATTAGATCCGGCCTCTTGGGCCGGGCCTATCTCGACTTTAGTTGGCTTTCCAATAGTGAGTGGTGAAATTAATTTCACTTTCAGTCGGTCTATCAAGTCAATTACTTTTAAAAGAATTCATATCTTCACACTAGTGCCATTTGTAGTGGTTCTCCACCTTGAGATCATAAACCTAATTCCTCTGTCACACATACCTTTCATAGCCTTGATTTTATTGTTGCTATGAGCCAGTGATCCCAAGGACTTGTTTCTTGTTACCTTTTAAAGTACATTTAGATCTTGAATTTATCACAGGGAAAAGTATAGTGAAAATGAAAATAATATAACGCAAGAAATTAAGGTAGAGAATTATTCCGTCGCTCTACCACAAGGTTTAAACTGGTGTGAGTTGTAGATGTAACTTTTAACTGTTTATTCATTCAATACATAGTGAAAATTGATATGAACTGCGAATGCACCTAACAATTGATTGACAAACCAAGTAAAATCCGTGTTTGCGTTCTTGTTTTCAGTTCTTGATTATCTCTATGCAATGTGTGTTTGTTGGTTTGGCCAAATCTCCAATACACATAGCGCCCTACCACAACTGTCCAAAAGTATTTTCAATTGAACTCTTCGCTGGAAAAAATTATTTAAAAAATACGGAACATAGAAGAGTTTATTTAAAATCCGAACCATTGAAAACACTTTTGGATGACTAGATGCTCTGACGGGTACACCACATGGTACCCGTTCGGCACTAAAAAATTTCTCATAAAGAACGGAAACAATGTCCATATATATTACTATCATCCCAAACCTAATAGCACAATTTATTACAGCAGTTCCTGCATTCCGACACCCCCTCACCACTTCTGTTTTTTATAAAAAAGAAAAGGATAAAAACCAAAATCAAAATTACAAAAAAGGAAGCTTAAGTATATAAAATCTCCAATAATTCGTCTCCGATACATAAAAGCTCAAATTGCAGAGCCTAGCTTCATCATTAGAGCCCAAAACAACTCTGCCGCACTTAAGTTTTGAATAGAAGCTTAGCTGCAAACATATAGTCGCAAAACATGTGCTGGAGTGAATGCTAGTTTGTGCAGTCAAAACCATGGCAAATAGATACCCTTATCACCAAGACAAGAAGTAGCAGGATTCCGAGAACGACCAACTTTATTTTCATATTTTGGTACCACATCTTCCGCCGGACCTGTGTCCCTTGTTTCTTGAATTGTTGGGCCTGAAAAGATCAAGAATAGTGGTAGCTGTTTATTTCTCCGTACACAAAAGAAAATTATTGCTGAAATTCAGATGTGGCTCAACATACCGATTCACGAAGATTGTGCGCCTTATCGTTGAGAATGGTCAGGTTTTCCCCCCTGTCAATAGCCTGAAAAATGCACAGTGGGTAAAAAATAAAGCACGCAAAAATTGTATTGCTTGATAGTGTAATTCCTATTAGTGATAAAATCACAGTGCAAAGCCAATACACCTAAGGGCCGAAATCAATGAAAGCATAAAACCATAGGCCAACAAAACCCAGATAAAACAATAATAGCACAAAAAAGTCCTAGCCCAAAAAATACACTCTTACGCCCTGTTTGTTAGCGGGATATGTATATAACGGTGAAGGGGGATAATAAGAGGGGATATAGAAGTGGATATGATTTAAGGGGTATTATTTTAGAAGGGGAGATAAAAAATTACTTTGTTTGTTTTGTTATTGTAGAGGGGGGGATATGGGGGTTGGACAAAGTAAAATACCCAATTAAAAAAGTCAAAAAGTAAGAAAAGGGTGGGCCGCACCCCTGCTTCCAGCCTCTCTCTCTTTTGGCGCCCTCCAACCTCTCTCTATCTCTCACCTCTGTTGCACTGTGCCACAGCAAAAGGTTACAAAAGTTGAAATAAGACCGGATATAACTAAGGCTGGGGGGAGGCAGCCTAATTTTAAGCCGGCTGTAGAGGGATATACAAATACCAGCTAAAATATATCCGGGACACTTTTAACCAAACAAACACCGGATATGGGTCTCCCGGACATGTATATCCGGGACAAATTTATATCCCCCCTCCATATGCAGCTACCAAACAGGGCGTTAGGGAGGAAAATGGCCGGATATGGAAATCAACGTGTGCGTAGATTCGGTGGTTGTTTATCTCTTGGACCCAGCATATAATATTTGGGGTTTATTACATCTTCTCCCGTCCCGAATAGATGAACACAAACAAGCTGGAGAGAGAGAGAGAGTTATATCATAATATCATGAGTTTTACTTACCTAAAAAAAAAAAAAGCTGGAGAGAGAGAGAGAGAGAGAGTGTTGACTATTCAAATTAAATTTGGTTACTGTTTGGTTCTTTTACTTCTTTGCAATGAAAAATAATTGTTTGCGAGCGTGCCAGAGAGAGTTTTCAATCTCCTCCCTCAGATTAACTTTGGAAAACCAAATTTAATCAGGCGATTATGTTTTAATGGTTCAATTACCTCAATTAGGAGGATTTTCTTTCAAAGTGAAGAAATACAAACCAATATACTTAGGAAATTAAAGAACAATAAGGAAAGAAGATACTTTGATAAATCAAAGATAGACTTACTTCGAAATTGTCTTCAACTTCAAACAAAAGGTAACAAGAACTTTGAACAACTGATTGTTACAAGAACAACCGAGATCTACTTCCTAAACTACTTCCTAATCTACTTCCTAACCTACTTCGAACTGAGTCGAAATCCTAATTCTACTTGCCAATGAACAAACCAAGCATCATTTCTTTGATAGCTGTCTGTTGAAGATTTGTCCGGGGGTTTTTACTTTTCAATCTCTTCTATTTAGGAACTGTTTGTGATTTGAACTTCCCGCTCAAACAATTTGAACTTGGCTTGCTTCGAACTCCATCTCTCTACTTCAAATTGGCAGTTTTTTCCCTCCAATAGATCTGCACTTGAATTTCTTTAATCTTCCTTTAGAAGCTTTAATTTGAATCTGCGCAGTTGCTTAACCAACTCAAATGATTAAGTGTTAAGGAAATAACTGTTTTGCACGATATGCTCCACTTGTCTTAACTGTCAACTACCTCGTTTCATATGTTTACACGTGTAATTCATGCATTTTGCAATTGAAATCAGGGCTTTGAAGTCAATTTATTTCATTAGTTTGACTTGTAACTGCCAATAACTGCTTTTCAAACATGAGAACTAATACGACATCGTATTAATCCATCTTGATTTCAATAATCCTGTGCTTCTTCATTGACACATATTTGCCAATGTTTGGCATTATTGATTACGTGTCAATTAATTATTGGATTTGTTAATTTTATATGTAAACAGTTACCCACTTGCCCTAACCAAATCTAAATTGTAGAAAAAGAAGAAGAAAAACACACTAGAGAACTTGTTACCTCATTCGTTGAATCTCAGGTTTGCGCAAATTTGAGAGTGACAACAAGTGCCTTATTTCTTTGAGTGTTTTTGAATTAGTTCCTCCATGGGATTGTGCTTGTGTTATTCATGATATTAGGAAGCTTGTATTAGATCTTAACCTGTCTCTTCTTTGGATTCCTAGAGAAATCAATCGTGCTGCCAATTGGGTAGCCTCTTTTGTATCAAGACCACTTTCTCAGAATTGGGTTTCTAACATCTCAATTGAGCTTAGTGTTATCCTTTCCTTGGACATGGCTACAGTACACACCCTTTATTTGGGTGTACCGTATGCACCTATTGTATGGTCCAGATTGTGCCACCTCATCGGTAATCGTAACATTTTTTAGTTTTTCGTAACTTTTCTACAATATGATTTGTAACATTTTCTATGATTCGTAACATTTTGGTGTGTTTCGTAACTTTTATAAAAAAAAATCGTAATTTTTATAAGGATGTGTATGATATACACTCAAATAAGAGGTGTGTATTGTAGCATTTTCCCTTTTCCTTTGATATATGAGAATGATTTCCAGTTTAAAAAAAAAAATTGTTACCTCTTAAATTTTGACGGGTAAAAATGGGGTTGGCTTTGGAGGCTAAAAGACAAAGAAGTTAAAAAAGGTCAAGGCAGAAAATGTGCAAAAGCAGTGGCAGTTTACTTGCGCATCTGGGGAATCGTACCCCGGTCAGTACCGTAAGAGGGTATTATGATTCCACTACACTAGATGCTCTTCTTGTTTTCTAACTGCAGGTTTTTACAATTTATTATTTATTGGTAACTGTTCAACATCGAAGTTCTCCAACTCCTCGAAGATTCACCATTTTTTGGGGAATTTTTTTTGATAGAAAATCACTAAATTCTACGAAAATAATGCAACAATATGTCCAAAAAAATGAAAATAATTATCAAATGTCCAAAATAGTAAAAATGCATTGGTACGAAGGGTGTAGCTTAATATATTGGATTTGTAATCGGTTCAGTTATTTCACTTATTATTTCAATTGACTTTTCAATTGTTAGAGGTGAGGTATCCTTCAAATTAGAACAACCATTTTAAGAATGTAACCTAACACCATTAGAACCCTACATCACCTTCAAATTAGAATAACCTTTTTATGAATGTAACCTAACACCATTAGAAACCTACTTTTTTCCAAAAACAAGAAGCTTTATTTAGGTTCACGTGTTACAACAACAGGCAAACCTAGGTCTGTAAATGTATACGTGCTTCATTGCTTTTGAATCAGTGAGATTATTTCGTTGATTAGACATCGAAAAGACAATAACAAAAAGCGGGATCGTATTCTGTTTAAGAAGGATGTACGTTAATCGTGGTTTCACGTAAACCTTACGAATAACAAATCTTATCTTTGGGTTTGATAGATGCAAATTAATGATCCTGTCATTTTCAATGAGTTATGTGCCATTATCACAAAAAATTCTTCTAATTTGTTTTCTTGAATGGAATTGATCCTTCATTCAAACTGTTTAGGGGCTTTATTCTAGAAAAGTCCATGTAATTGGTCTATAACATTCATTTATAACAAAGTAAAGGGCATAAATCTAACATAGATTGCCAAAACATTCTTTATTAGCTTTAATGTTATTCCCTTTATAGCAAAACACACATTCCTTTTCTCCAACTTTGCTAGAAAAATTCCAATTGATTTCTTAAAAAATAGCTTCACACAATGTGCTCAACTTTTAGCATACCCAATGAGGGATTATAAAGTAATACTTAACTTAGGAAATGGAGAATATGTTCTATACATTAGATGGAGTACCATAAGCTAATTTAATTGAAGATACTCATCTATTCCAATAATCCCCCGTTCAATTTTAAGTGTCTCACTTCGTAAATTTAACTTTCTATGGAGACATAATTATTACAACTTTATTCAATTAACTTTTCAAATGGAATATACTTTTAAAAACAAAATGAAAAATTTATTAAATTTTACCCACTGCTTGTCAAAATGGACACTTAAAAAAAGGACGGACGGGGTATATAAAGGGGCTACTCCTTTTTGATTTTTTTTCCCCAATAATACCCTAACCCGAATCAGTTAATGCACCACTTATAACTTGGCATGAGCTGTTACACCCAAAGCAAACTTGGAATCGATGACAAACCAACTTTTCATAACCGTTACCTACTATGCACAATCCTAAAAATGTTTGACACCTTGTGTGTGCCAACCTTCTTGTCTTATGATTAAGAGGGAGGATTGTTTAGGAAGCTTCCAAGCTTGTTAGAGAAATTCCATTCGATGTATCCAAACAACAATAAGGAAGTAAGCCTTCTAATTAAAAGATTAGGATTCTAAAACTCTCTTTAGTGATGCTTTACCATCTAGAATGTTGAGAATCATTGCCTAATGCCTTTAAAGGTTCACCAACAAATTATTCACACCTCACAACTTTGTACTAAAGATTATTTTAGCTAGTAAAATGCTCTTAAATTCCGCCTAGAAATTGAAAAAAATCTCTAAAATTCCATTCTAATGCCTCTTCAACAAAATACGAACTGAGGGACCCTGCTGAGCGCTCTGCTCGGCAGCCCTGGGTTCACAAAATACTAGCTCTCCATTCAAAATAATTATAGTGGATCATGAAGACTTCAATAGCTATTTACTTTAGGGATGAAGTCATAATTATGTCTTCTAATTCAATATTAGGATTCTAAACTCTCTCTTTAGTGATGCCCTATTAGCTAGATTATTGAGAATCATCGTCCTAATATTCTTGAAAATTTAACACATGATCATTTACTCTTGGCGACGTACACGTAATGGTAAGTCAATTTAGCTCGTAAAATCTTTCAAATTCATTCCAATCACCACGTGACACATTTAACTGGGTACCAGTCAGGGCGAAATCTTAAACACTTTAGTTAGCAAAAAGAAGAATAACAAAAAAAATATCCACAAATGCAATAAAAGTTCTCTTTATGGATAAAGATGCATCGACCATCGTTGCTTTTTGCATGAAAAAATCTTGAGTTTTGTATGGAAAGACATGCCCTCCTTTGTTAGAAATGACTATGCAAAGTATCTATTTTGTACAAAATTGGAAGAGTAAGATTTTGGCTTTTCTAAGGATGACCCATATTCACATGGCTATGTAGATTGTAGGAAAATTTTTAAGAGAATTAAAAGAAAACCCTTTCTTTTTTTCTTTCTTTCTTTTCTTTTTTCCCTGACGGATTGGATTGTCTGGACCAGCTTATGCGCACCTCAATTAAACCCCTCCCTGATCTGGTCTGGTCAAGGCAGGTCATCCATGCTGAAGCTAGGAGATTCACAAGAAATTAAAGCAATCCCCTCCCTGGTCTGGTCTGCTAAATTGTATGGGCCGTGAGGAGCAAACTCATCAATGACAAGATTTACCTTGGAGCTCCTTCCATAATTCTCACTCTAGACTCTAAAGATTAAAGCAAACAATAAAACATAATAGGAGTAATCGAATTTAATTCCAAAAATTGTTTACTATTCCATATTTTACTTTACGTGACCAAAGAAGCGTGACGATGTAAAGAGTTGCTGACGTGTCATGCCATGGCATTAGATATGGGAGAGATTATTGAGTGCTCTTGGAGCAATCCTCCACACCACTCACAACATACCACTTGTTACTTTGTATTCCAATTTCCCAACACAAAAGTCACGGGTCCTGGAATATTTACCTATCACAACGCAAGTGAAGCACCACATGAATTTGCTCCAAGAGGGATAATTTCTCTAGATAGAGAGAATTGCCGATGCTAACATGGCGGCAAACCATTGGGCCATAGCATTTTTTGATGCCACGTTATTGTCTATGTCCTACATTCATTATTCTGGGAGATGTATGGAAGCAACGTTAACGAAGAATAAAATCTTATGATTGGTTACTAGAAAAAAACGATAAAAACAAAATAGATAGTATAATGATGATGCACATGCATACGTACATATGTATACGTAATGCTTATGATTAGATGCACAGTGGCGGCTCCAGCAATTTATAGCATGATTTTCAAAAATTACTTCAACTCTAGTAGCTCAATTAACCATTTCATGTATTAGTAAAAATAATTTGGTCAATAAAAATACCCTCTGTTAATTCCAAAATGATTTCCTATTATGCAAAATGAGAAATTAAATTTTTTTTGGGGTCCAAAAAATTCGAAAAAATTTAGTAAAATTCTTGTCTTGCATAGTGGTGGGACAAATACAATCTTTTGTAAATAGGGGAATAAAATTTTACAGTATCTTGAATGAGCACTTAAACAAGAGTATTAAATCTACCAATACCATTTTAAAAGAATTTGTGGTGAATAGGTTGAGAGAAATATTTTAATATGATCTTCTTTTTAGGGGTGCACAAGAAAACCGATATAACCGTCAAACCAATCCGATCCGGACCAAACCGGTCTATTTGGTTAGGTTTTACGGTTCATTGATCTGGTTATGGTTCTAAAAAATTAAGAACTGATAATTATGGTTTGGTTACTGGTTCTCAATTTAGGAACCACGGTTAGAACCGAACCGGACCGTATAACTTTAATATTATATTTATATATGCATGTATACGGGGAGGCTCCAGTCCGGGATCCCGGAAATCCCGGATTGAAGCGTTTTGAAGCCCTTCCCGATATTTTTTTGACGATCCGAGCCGTCCAATGTGTTCAAAAGGTGTTTTCCACGGCCCTCGCGGGAAATCTTCAAAAAAAAATACCGGGAAGGGCTTGATCCACGCAAGTTTTCGCAAAAACTGCATATTTACAAAATTGCGTGGATCAAGCCCTTCCCGGTATTTTTTTTTGAAGATTTCCCGCGTGGGCCTTGGAAAACACCTTTTGAACACATTGGACGGTTCGGATCATGAAAATTTGATCAAGAACTATGAGTTCCGGACTCTCTAGTCCCGGACTAGAGAGTTCCTCTGCATGTATATTACTAATATATTTATCTTGATTTGGTATTTTTTTTTTCTAGTAAGGTATTCTTTTATGTCTATTTAGAATAAAAACTTATTATGTTAAGAAGTTTTTACTATATTACTACATAATCTAGTAATACCAAATTACCAATTTCAATTCTTTTTTGTTCCACCTTATTTCACAATTACTACTCAAAAGGAAAACCCAATTCTCTTATTCTCTAATCTCGATCTGCTTCCTAATTTGTTCTTCCTTTCTTATTTCTTTACCATATCTCTTAATCTCTTCCAACCTTAAAACTATTTAACAAGTTGCATTTGTAGTTGCTCTCTCTCTCTCTCTCTCTCTCTCTCTCTCTCTCTCTCTCTCTCTCTCTCTCTCTCTCTCTCTCTCTCTCTCTCTCTCTCTCTCTCTCTCTCTCTCTCATGTGTTATGATAAAGTATTCCTTAATCGGACCAAACCAAAACCGATCCGGTCTTGCAGTTTGGATCTGGACAGATTCTATATATGTATTGGTTAGGTTTTGGTTTTTAATTTTCTAGAACCGGCCGGAATGGTCCGGTTACTGGATTTCTAAAGAACAGGTCCAATCCGGACCATGTGCACCCCTACTTCTTTTGGATGATATCAAAAGATTTTCTTGTTATGTGCTGTAATTTGGTTATTTACACTAGATTGACTTGTGGGCTGATTTTTTGGGCTCGGTGTTCAAATATTTATGGATTGGGTGCTCAAAGATTTTTGAGTTTGGTGTTCAAGAATGGCTAAACTAAGAAAAAACATAAAATATTATATGAATTCTAACAAAAAAAAAATTTCCGGGGTGTTCACTTGAACTCCCTCAGATCTTACACATTGAGCCGCCTCTGTTGGTGCATCTAGGTACTGTATATCCACAAAAAAAAATATATGGAAGAAAACACGCGCGTCCCGATAATGTCGTGTGACAACATACAGAGATGAAAATAAATCTCGAGATTTTTTAAACGATACCGAGTTGAATTAGTCTTCAATGTTACCAAATCGAGATATGGAACGACTATATCAAACTCGCATACGGCATACCCTATTTGCTTTCTTGAGTATTGCAATATTTATCGCAATGCAATGTGTTTTACACAATACTATAGTAATGACAGCACACATTTTCCAAAAAAAAAACAAAAGACCTTGAGATTTATTGAACCATACCGAGTTGAATGTATCATCAATTTTTTTTTTTTGGGATCCGCGAAAAAAATTCATTCATCATAAGGATAAAAATATGAACTAATTACAATTCATGAGTCATCAATTTTCTAGTATTGGGACATCAAACTGGTTTTTTGGTTTTTTGGTTTTGTCCTTATTCAAATGAGCAACATGTTGCTTGTTCACACTTCGAATTGTTTTTCTGATTTTCTGGGCTGAACTCTAAAGCTTTTGAACTTGGTAGTCCTATATTTTCTGTCCTAAGTAGAACTTGTTGATTTGTCTTTGAAAGCTTGTTGCTGTTAGCTGTGTTTTCTTTGTGTGTGTTTAAAATTATCGTGGTAGATGACTCTTTAGGTGCAAAGAGGTTGCTGCCGTAGATGTCAATATGGGTTGTCCAAAATCATTTTCCTCGAGTGGATGAATGGGTGCTGCGTTACTGAATAGACCAGAGCTCATCCATGATGTATATGACCTATTATTCATTTGTAATATTTCTATTGGAGCATCTTGTTTAGAATTCAGAGTGTATTTGCAAGTCATTAGTAATATTTCTATCGGAGATTCAAGAGTAGTAGAGTTATGTTGACAACTTTTTTGTTTTGAAGGAATGTTATGTTGGTAACTTATGAGGCTCATATTCTATGAAGTAATATTTCAAATGGAGAGTATATTTTGTTTGTAGTGAATGAGAAGAAGCTAGTAATTTTTTCACTATCATTTTTGTTGTTGATGTACATTGGTGAAAATAAATTATTTAGAGAAATTGTAATAACATAAATGGCTGCATTTTTTTTTAATTAGCATTTGCAACTACAATCTTTTAGCCACTGCCCTGTTGCAGTGGCAAATATAGTTTACTAGCGACTGCATTATGCAGTCGCAAATATAGAATGTTAGCGACCGCATATGTGCGGTCGCAAATGTAGAATATTAGCGACTGCACTTTGCACAGTGGCAAAAAGTTTCAGCTTTTGCGTCTGCAAAAATACGGACGCAAAAAGATGAATTTGTAGTCGCTAATACGTTGCGACCGCACCATGCCGACGCAAATGACCTTTTGTCACCCAACCAATCGCGTCCCTATTTTTGCGGTCGCTAGGCAGACGCAAATAGCTTTTGCAACTGCATATTGAACAATTGCGATGGCACCTTGCGGACGCAAAAAGCCTCTTTTTTTGTAGTGTCAGTCATCAATTTTCTAGTATTGGGACATCAAACTGGTTTTTTGGTTTTTTGGTTTTGTCCTTATTCAAATTTTTTTGCATTTGTTAGTTTTCGATCGATTTTTTGTGGTTTCTTGGCTTGTCTTGACGAGAGGAATCTAAACAGTATAAAATTATTAGCCAAACTTAAAGTTTTGTGAATAAAGACGAAAAATAATCCAAAAAATTGGTTTTTTTTTTGTTTATTTTCGGCTTTATTCAAAAAACTATTACTTTTGACCATAATTTTATACTCTTTGGATTCGTCTCGACGAGATAAATCCAGAAACCACAAAATCTTGACGCAAAACTAACAAATCCAATTTTTTTTTGAATAAAGACAACGAAAAAAACCAAAAAACCAGTTTTTTCAAATTAGCCAAATCTCGTTCTTCAATTTGCATTTTTGTCACTTTTAAGGGAGTGTGAATCACATCCACAATAAATAAAGTAATGCGCACTCTCAAATTTATTTTTCTTTGCTTTATTTTTTTCAGTCTAATGCTTCTTTTTTTTTTTTGTATTTAGCTAAGAACTTGGTGTGAAATTTTATTTTGCTTTTTTGTTACAAAACAATGCATAAACAATATACTTATCATTCTTCATAGCAATAAACACCCATTGCATGTGCTAGCTAGCTAGCACAACGTAGTTAAGTTCAAGAAATTAAATTAAAGGGCTTGGCTTATCTGCAATTAATGGTTTAGATTCACGAAAGTATCCTACAGGTAAAATACTTTTGTTACGTAGAATACTTTCAGCAAATCTGATTCCTTAAAAATACTTTTAGACACTTGGGATGGCACAAACTGCCCTTTGCAATCCACTAATTCCATTTCCTAAAAATAGGAACCCTAAGGTGGTCCAATATTGAGATGGGGACGAATTTGAGGGAAGAAGATAAACACAAAATTAGTGGTCCCAAAAATCCAAATCTTTTTCCAGAGAAGAGGAGAGTCTTAGCTTTGATTTTGTAGGGCATGGGTTAGGACCATGTGTCACGAGGGAGGAGCAAACCAAAATCAATAACTAGAGTAAAGGGAAGGTTATATGTCCTAAAGCACAACAATAGGCATACATAGCCTTTGGGCAATGTTGGGGTATATTTGATGTGTCAAGAATCAAAACCCATTCTTTTGCAATACTTTAATGTGCTGTCGATTGCACTATGGTCAACCTTTTTGGAGAGAAAGCTGGATCTCGGGGTAAATCCGGTTGGTTGGTGAGTTTGCTTCTGCATAATTGATCAGTGTTCGATTTTCGGAGTTAGGTAACACGAAAGATAATTTCTTGTAGATCCCCTAATTTCGGCGTGGATGGTTTGACTTAGGGTTTAGTCGAGGAGCCTGTACATAAGTGGACCCGGACACTCCTGACCTTTGAAAAAATAAAAACCTCTTTGGAGAGAAGGGCAGCTTGGTACACGAGACTCTTAAATTAGCGAAGGACCAATGTTGGTGATAATCCATGTCTATTTGAATTAGCGAATGACCAAAAAATTCTCAAGTTGTAGTGTTGCCAATTTCTCCAATCTTTTTCTTTTTTTATTGTAATTAACTTTTGTTACACTCCCTTTCAATTATTTTCCCACATTGAAGAGAATGTGGGGCCGTAAGTGATGGCTAGCTCATGCGGTAGAGTTTTTGGATGTCTTTCACTGCATTCGGAGATCGAGTTTTACCCCCCCATAATGTAGTAATAGATTAGGAATGACGAATGAAAAAAAAAAAGAAAAAAAGAAAGAAAGAAGAGAATGTGGGACCCAGAGCTCTAGTGCGAGTGTTGTGCGAGATCTCAAGTTCGAGTTAATTGAGAACATCAATCTAGTCTACGAATGTAACTTATTAACTTTTTTGTTTTTCCCTTTTTTTGCTAAGTAAAAAGGTTAGGAATGGGAGACCAGAGTTGCAATCCCCTTTTAGGAAGAGGGCCCCCCTACCACCATAGTATGCTCAGCCAATGAATCAGTACTACCCTGCCCATTGAGGGAGTGAAATGTTGGAAATTTAGGAATGAATGACCTCGGGGCAGTCAGAGGGTCTCCTGAGACTACCAAAGAGACCCATCCCGTGGTTAATCAATTCTGCTCGAGGGAGTTATTAGTGCGGTGGGTTAATGCTTGTAACCACCCCATGAAGGCTACAATTCATCCTTTTCAGTTTTGATATTCGTTGAAGCAGAGCCGCTCAAAGGACTCTCCTTGTGCTTATTCAGCAGTCCTATATTGTTTTTGGTACCAGATTTTTGAGTTCCTCTATACTTCCCAAAAACACGTTTTAGTTTGCCAAGGCGTTCATTGGAGGTGTTCCGATGTTTGTAGTTCAACCGTTTTATCCTGGGAGACAGACAATGGTTCACTTGTAACATCCTCGGTAGACGGTGAATATGTTTTAAGGAGAATGTGATTTACACAGGACTCAATTAAATTTTCTAATTCGATTCCTGCTATTTTAACTTCTGTTTACATCAATGGAATTGTATTCTGGATTGCCGTTCAATTTTTCCCAACACCAAACTCATTGGGGCATCCTTTCGGAGTAACCCCTAACCATGGGAGGATAATTCGTCACTAGAGCTCCACCAATGTGCAAGTTGGGCAGATGATGTCTACAAAATCTGGTTCACAAAGGGTGCTATCCACAAACAGGATTTGGACTCGTTACTGTGTTCTGAACCCTCAAATTACTTGTCATCTCGGCTACCACCTCCGGTGATATCGCAACTACGCACATGCGAACGGTATCACTGTGCAAAGAATAGAAGAAAAAGAGTAGTACTATGCCAGTAGAAAAGTGTCAAGTGCAAAAGGGATATACATCATCCTATCCATCAAAGTGTCATTTTCCATTCTTGAAGCCTAAAATTCCTCCAAGCGTGAACAGCACATGGACATGTTTTCTTTCTTGGAGAATTCCTCACAAGACAATTAGTATATTGCAAAATAGGATGAAGAGTCAAAAGTGAGTTAGGCACAAAAAAGAGCTTTTTGGTTACTGTTAGGGATCGCAGTACAAACACCCGGAATTTAAGAACCTTTTTTTTGGTTCCACATTTCCACCTCATAGAATTTTGGAATTTCCCACTAGTTCCTCTTTCACACTGTACAAATGAGACAAGGTTTTCATTATCTAACATATATGAGCATCTCCTTTGTTAGGGTGCAGACAACCTTCAGCAGTACCGGGGATATGGAGCGAAAACAATATTTGAGGGACCTCAGTGTGTAATTTCGGCTATAGGCCCGACCTAATTATTCCGCTGTTAGTGTGTAATTAGGGTAACACGTTTTCAGAAAAAACAGAGATAGAGAGGCGAGAGAAAACGCAGATCTCAGAGAGATTGAGAGAAGACTTGTACTCTTGATTTCGATTTCATAGTGGACTGGTGTGGCTCCCGTGGTTTTTCCTCGCGTTGAGGTTTTCCACGTATATCTGTGTCTCACTTTCTTTTCCGTTTTTCATTACGCACGATTACTTGTTTTTCTGTTCTGTGATTCATTGTTTCCAAGATCCGTAGGGGTGTTGTGGGGTTGCGAAAATCCTAACACCCTTTTCATACTTTAGAAATTTCAATTATTTACTCGCTGAAAATTCTATCCTATTTTCGTCGATCATATCTGGTTCTCTCCTGACACGTGTTGGTGTGTTATTTATAACGACTACGATTTGAACCGAAGATGACCGATGTGTTAGGTTGTAATTTAATGCATTGTTGGGACATCGCGATCCGTTTGGGGACCAAATAGTGGTGCTCTATGTGTACTTATACACAAAGATTGAACTAGAAACAACTTAACTTGGCCACAAGCAAACCATAATGGGAAAATAGTGAACTAGACAACTTGACATAACTAGACAACTTTAGAGAGTCAAAATTCATAGCAGAGTAAAAACAGAACTACGTGCTCGGTAGTTTTTAAATATGCAGTAACGAAGTCAGGATAGTAGCAGAAGGTACGAAATTGTTAATATATCAATGTCACATTTAAAATCGTAGAGGGGGGCATGTGGCTCATGGATTTCTACGTGCATCCAAACGTACGTCTACATAATAATGGGTACATATATATATCAACATAGATTTCTATACAATATATATCGGCAAATGGGGTTACCAGATCTAATTAATTAAGGGTTGCTTTGGGTAAAAAACCAAAAAGTGGTTTTTTAAAAAACCATTTTGTCCTTATTCAATTTTTTTTTTGCATTCGTTAGTATTGCATCAAGATTTTGTGGTTTCTGGATTCCTCTCGACGAGGCGAATCTAACAAGTATAGAATTATTAAAAAAAATTAATTTTTTTTGAATAAAGCCAAAATAGGTGGATTATTGGCCAATAATCCACCTATTTTGGCTTTATTAAAAAAAATGAGTTTTGAATAATTTTATACTTGTTAGATTCGTCTCGTCGAGAGGAATCCAGAAACCACAAAATCTTGATGCGAAACTAACGAATGCAAAAAAAAAAAATTGAATAAGGACAAACTTTTTGGTTTTTTACCCAAAGCACCCCTAAGTTGAAGAAAAACATTAGACTGACTATAACTTTTAAATGTTATCCTACAAATAAATTAACACTGCACGATTGTCCTAAAGAACTCTTGAAAATTTTAGTTCTTTCCTTAATTTGTTTTATCATTACAAATTAACAGTCAATGATTTTTGTACTTAATTGACCTTACTACAAATACATCCCGATTTTGCCCCGTTGGGCATCTATACATGCCTACATACATGTATCAACATATAAGCTAGTTCCATCCATACAATTTAGTACACTATGAGCATGATTTCAAGAACAATGTTTACGATAATCAACTTCACGTTATGATTGATTCTGATCAACGTATGTACAAAAGAGGGTTACTGATCATGCATTAGACCCTCGTTACCGCAATCTCACCAAACTCGTGATCAACGGATCACACTGGAATAATCTTACCGTTGTGTCAGGACAGTGAATTAATTTGCATCAGTGCTACTATCAAAAATCCAATCATACACCTACCTTTGGTTGATGCCCCAGACACGAATATGGGCAGCAATTGATTCGTGGATAGCTACATGTTCAAGCCGAGTACATTGTAGAAGTCAATTTTCCATTTCCCCTTTATCTAGATCAATCCCACAGAAGAGGGAAAAGGAAATTTTGGATTTTCTTGGGGAAAAAAAGAAAGAGATTCCCTCAGTTGTTGGTTTTAAAGACTGGGAAAAGGAAATGGGATTCCCCTTAATCCGATTACGCCCATAACCAAACACCCCTGACCTTCCTTATGACTTGCCCAAACATGGGTCCCACCTTAGCTTCATTTACTCCTACACATCCCCACAATTAATCCACCCCAAAAGGATTTCATTTGTAGCGCCCGTCACGTAGTGCTACAATCTTCTTATTCACAATGTATCGTATTTAAGCTGAGTTTTTCAAATGATTTTAGTAATTCAGTTGCTAAAATCAACCCTGGCCTGATTTTAGTAAATAAGTTCACCAGGTGCTAAAATCTGGGTTGATTTTACAAACGAAAAACTCAGCCTGAGTCTAATAAGAATGTGTGATGAATAATGGTGTCAGTGGCATCAGGTGGCGTTACCCCAAGAATATGGAATAACTATTCAAAAGGACCAAAAGTGTGAGAAATTATTTCATGCCCACAATAAATAAATTGAAAAACACACACTATTCACATATGGTCGAGAGTAAGTGTATGATTACCATATAAATGTGTGTTGGCGGTATGACTAATCTGGAAAATCAGTCTCATTATCCATTATCAGGAGGCCTAAATATAGGCAGAGTAAATATTGGTGATGGATTAATTGGAACTAACACAAGAATTGATAGCACGCCAGTTAAATTTCTGCTCTCTCTCTCTCTCTCTCTTTTCTCCTATCATCGTCTTTTTTTTTAATTTAAATCAATTTTGAGTCAAAGCATGATTAGAAGAAGAACTAAAAATTAATATATATTTTTTGATAAAAACCTAAAAAGACTCCTTAAAGAGTAAAATAAACCAAGAAATGTGAAGTTTTGTGAAACTAGATTTGCAGTTTTGTAATTTTTTTAAATTTCAACCGAATAGGCTTAAAAAGCTCTTTTGATGAAAACCCACAAAAAAAATCACTAAAAAAAAAAAAAGAACTATAAAAGTTAGCCATTACATCTAGAAGTACTTTTCATTATTTATTTCCATAAACTTCCACAGCTCCTCGATCTATATATAAAGCCAACTCCTCCCTTCCCTCAACTCCATCTCCAACCTAGCTACCTAGCTCTCACAACACCTTCAACTCCTCCCTCTCCTTCTCCCTCATCCCCTTTCCATCTCCGAAAAATGTCCGGCGTCTGGGTGTTCAAGAACGGTGTGGTCCGGCTAGACCCGGGCGACCAGAGCTCGAACCAACGTCGAAAAGTCCTGGTCCACACACCTACAAACGAAGTGATCACTTGTTATTCGGACCTTGAGAGAATGCTCACTTCACTTGGTTGGGAGAGGTATTATGAAGACCCGGACCTCCTTCAGTTCCACAAGCGGTCCACGGTTCACCTCATCTCTCTCCCCCGGGACTTCGGCCGGTTCAAGTCCATGCACATGTACGATATCGTCGTAAAAAACAAGAACATCTTCGAAGTCAGGGATATGTAGCCCCACGGTCCGTGGGCTTGTGGTGTCAGCACGTGGTGTTAACGTTTTTCAGTTTTCAGTTTTCAGCTTTCTGGTCTCTTGTTCTCGTTCTTCCAATTTCAATTCGTGCTAAGATGGTAGAGAAACGCTAAAAAAACCCTGAAGTTTTTATTTTTCGACCGAAATGTGCATGGAATACCAGTACTGTATTTATCTCGAAAGAACATGTGCTTCGAGATGAATACAGTACTGTGATAAGACATTCTGTGCACTTTTTGGGTGAAAAAAAAAATGACGGGGTTTTAGACTTAGGTTGTAATGTGTCCATTTGATGTATAAATCGAGTCATGCGATGTTTAGTTTGTTATCATTTTTGTGATGTAATTTTAGCGCATTCAGGTGAAGCTTGTGACAAGGTTAGGAAGTCAATAACTTAAGGGAGTGTTTGGTGTCAAATGTTATGTAAATTATGTGGTCATGATTGTTTCTAATGAAAATTGGCTTTCTTGTGTGTTTAATTTCATCACCACTACCCCCTCTCTCTCTCTCTCTCACTCTCTCTTTTATTTATT
This sequence comes from Vaccinium vitis-idaea, assembly GCA_963854785.1. NCBI lineage: Eukaryota > Viridiplantae > Streptophyta > Magnoliopsida > Ericales > Ericaceae > Vaccinium > Vaccinium vitis-idaea. The sequence continues at coordinate 3,178,420 of OY978218.1, read as the reverse complement.
ACTTTTTGGTAATTCAATTTAGATAGGTGGTTAACTCATGTAGTAGAGCTTTTGAATGTCTCACATTGCATCCCGGGATCGAGTTATATTCTCCCCTCTCCCCTCTCCCCATGTGATAGATTAAGAATGACAAATGACAAAAAAAAAAAAAAAAACCGGATAGCCCATCCGCTGACAAGGCGATTTTGATGACATGGCGATGCTCATATGGGTGGTTTGATGACTTGGACTGAGAGAGTGAAGGGGGAAGTGACAGGTCATCATCATTTAATATCTTACATATAGGACAATATATACTTGTCTTTAGCAAAAGAAAAGTGGCTCAAAAATGGTGGGAGTCACGTGAGAGTTAGCCAACCATAAGCTTTGCTTACGAACAACGTAGAGATGTCACGTGCTTATCTTGTACAAGTGGGGCCCATCTATATTCTATCCAGTTTTTGTTGAAGAGAAAATAATATATTAAGGATTCCATCTATATTCTATCACTCTGTATTCGATATATATCCCATCATTCATTTATTTATTTGAAAACGGCGTATATGTATGTATGTATGCATATATGTATCTATAACTCCCTTATCCTTGGAAATAATATTAAGGATTGGGAAACCCAAAAGTTGGCCAAATAGTCGTGAAACTTAGGTGTTAGATCCATTTTGAGGTCACTGGTTCAATTGTTTTTGCGACTAACTCTTGAAGTCGCAAGGGCTGTGTTTGGTTAGATAGTTTAGTTTAGTTTTGATGATGTTATCAGGTGTAATGAGTGGAGAGAGATAGAGAGAGAAATGAGGGAAATGACGATGTCATCAAAATTAAAACTTAAACTAAACTGGGAAACGAACAGGGCCAAGATGACCCGGGACAATACCCTGTAATTTAAATAAACAAAAAAATTATATATTAATGATTGGAGCTATACCATTGTTTTGACATGTAGTGAAGCTTTCCTTACAAGGTTTGGGTTGAGGAGTTCGAAGGCAAGGGACGACATTTTTTTGTGTACGGACACCTGAGTTATAAAAAATCGACATTCCTAGTGCTTTGGTAGGCCCGACCGCGATCCGATAGATGAACTTGTCGTTGATTGTTAGCGATGGATTCTTTGGAGAACCAAAAAAATGGAACGATCTACTCTCTAACATTGTTTAACAAGAACCACAAAACCTCAGAGTGTAGACTATGTAGTCAACCCTTTGAGGCCAGTTGTTTGTGTTGCAACTTGTCTTTGGCTCTTTGATCCTTTTTACGTTCTGATATTGTTAGGTTGACCTTTTGCCAACCTTGTAATCGCTAGAGGCTTGAGTGCATAGCACATGATTGTCGCGGTGATATGGTGTAAATTTTGTTGGGATGTTATCTCCTCATGGTGATGCCTTCATGCAATGATGGAGCTAGAATTTAATTAAGTTCGGCGGTGGCGCTGTTTAACGGTAATCTACTGGTATTGTTTTATACAAAAAATATGAAAAGAAAGGTTAAGTGCAAAGTCAGGATTTGTCCTGGACTTTATATTTTGTTGAAACAAAACTAAAAGCTTGATTTAATTTTGGTATCGTTGTATATGTTTTTAGTAAAAATATGAAGAGAAAGGAAAGGTTAAGTGCAAAGTCAGGATCTAGCCTGAACTTTATATTTTGTTGAAACAAAAAATAAAGGCTTGATTTAATTATCATGTGGTCTTTATATAAATGAAGGGTTTTGTTAACCTCCGCTCATTAGGCAGAGGATAATAGGTACATAAAGACAATGAGTTCGGATTTTAATACACATTTCACGGATAACCTAATATACTTTCACAAATATTAATATACTTTATTCGGATATCTATACATCTTTTACACATTATCATCAGCCCTAAGAGTGGAATTTAGCATTTTCCTTAAAATGAAAGTCTTTGAGATATATTTTCTATGATCCGAACCATTCATCTTTTAAAACGCTTTTTTAATTTGCATCGTTTGGGTGAAAAATGAGATTGTTTGAATACCAGTAAGTGCCTAGTTAATCCGTTAATATAAAATAAAACTTTTGTTGGAACTAGGCCATCCCGTCCCACGGACTAGCTCTACCTCTGGCTTCATACTTTTGTCACTTTTAACCTTTGTAACCAATACAATTGATTAATAAAATCACTTAATTTTTTGTTGTTTACAAAAAAAAAAAAAAGAATCATTCCATACACGATTTTCCCCTGACCTTAACTTAGCTCTCTGCTAGTGGACAATGGAAGGGATCTAGCGATTAGTCGAGGTATACGTACACGTGAGGACTGAGAGGTAAAATGAGCAACCATCCAAGCATGCAAAGCTCCGAACAACATGTGCCATAACTTACAAACTAGATTGACCTTTGAGAGATCTCTACCGGTGCCAACTGACACTTCAAATGTGCAATATGGCATTTTATTATGTACTACAGATAAGAGGAAGGCTTATCAACACATGTGTGAATTCTAATGCACATGTAAGCCTCCATCAGAAATGCCTACACTTCTTTCCTATTCATTGCCCATTCTTCCCTTGCATGGGCTTCTATGTCCTCTCTCTCTCTCTTTGGTTTGATGGTTAAGGGTGTTCGGACAAGCATAAAGGCACCTCGTCGACTGTTTTTCTTCCCGGTCATGTCAGACAAATCATCGATCCACGCCAGGTTTAGGAGATTCACATGAGATTTCTTTCTTGTGATCTGGTCCTTAGAGATTGTCAAGTTTCAAACGCAAAATGTTTGGATTTACAGCTCATTTCTGTCGACACGTGAGCTACCCTTGGGGTTTTCTCTCTCTCTCTCTCTCTCTCTCTCTCTCTCTCTCTCTCTCTCTCTCTCTCTCTCTCTCTCTCTCTCTCTCTCTCTCTCTCTCTCTCTCTCTCTCTCTCTCTCTCAATAATGGGGTGATGGAGAAGCAGAAGCTCCTGAGACTTTCCATCCTATCCGAAACTAAAGGATGGGGCAAAGAGAGATCTCCATTGTCTTGTCATGAGTTTGATTTTGACGGCACTAAGTGCCTTATTGCTTGCACTTCCTATGTGATGGATAGAATTTGAAAATAGATTGGATTCCGAATTTTTGCAGGTTCATTTTTTTTTACTATCCAATCCAACAACCATTCAAAATTAACTAGCGTAGTTTAGTTGACCACCTTTGTATGACAATTAACACAGAGGTCAATTCAACAAGTATTACTAAGGTAAGAATTTGATTTATATGCTAATCAAAAAAAAAAAGAAAAAGGTAAATGAGTAAATCTACGAACTTTTGTGCATTGACTTTGGGGACGGAGGGAGTATTGTATTATTTTATTTATTTGGGTGCCTTATGGGACTTAATTTAGTTGTTACAACCCCGTAAATAATTAATTTCCGATGTACCCCATTATCAAAATTCTCATGGCAGATCCCCTTTTGGCAATTTTTTCATGCAGCAGACAAAGGATTTCACTAGGAGATGGATCAATGGTTCATATTTACCTAACCAAGAATAACTATCCTACCAATATAATTAAACAATCATTATTAACTTATGTCATTATTCTTCCCAAAAAGTGGGATTAAGAGAATAATTCTTAGGAACCCATTAGCACAAAAAGGGGTGATCTATAGTTACTTATAGTATATTGGATGAGGGCAAGGTTCTTGGAGAACCCATTGATTCAAAACCATTTTCATATTATAGTGCCCCATTTTGATCCAAGGATTTTATAAGTATTATTTTTGAAAAGGTATACATTTAAGTTTTTAAAGTTTCAAGTTTTGGATACTTAAAAATAAGTTGATGCTTTGGACATAAATCAATTAATGGACAACAGCACTAATCCACCTCCAAAATTCTCTAAATATATAAATTACTAGTAATAAAAATGATTGTAGAACTTATTTCATACCGGTTGTCCGAGCTAGCTTACGCGTATTTCAACTTATCCCATAGCCATGCATGAGCTAGCAATCGACTTGCCCAACGTACCTTCAGTGACCCCAAGGACTTTTTGTTGCGCCCTGAGAGTCAAATTTGCGAACTTAGAAGAGTAAGCCTCATACTCATAGTTGGGCCATACTCCCACTCGTCTAACCCCTTGGAATTAAAGATGCCATACCACTTAATAAGAATAAGGTTGGATTTTCACTACGGTATTTTCCATATTCTCGGTATTTTCACTAATTTTCACGTATTTCAATGCAAGTTATTCTCCTCACATATATCACAAAAATACCATTCAGACTACACCCATTTTTAACTATAACTTAATACTGAAAACACTGGAGTAGAACTCAGCCTAAGTGGGGTGCTTAAAAACATTTTCTATGTGCTAACATGCACTATCATAGGCTTCATAGCTAGGCTAGTGTTGTACAAAGAGCATTTGAAGGAGACATTAATGGTAAAAGAAATAGTAATTTTTTTCTTGCTTCAAGAAAATGGAACATTCACCTTTTTGTACTTTACGTACATGTGCATTGCTTTACTTTGTAGCTTAACAAAAAGTTAGCTAGCAACATGTGCAACTCTAGAAGAAGTCTCTGGTAGAACTGTTCGGAACCGTTCAATGTATGTCATGCATTAAATAGCCATAGACATATATATATAAAGTGAGGGATCCAAATGAGGGATTCCTCATTTTAAATAAAGTGAGGACCTCATACTTTCCGACCAAATTTCGACGATCCGAACCGTTAGATGTGTTTAAAAAGTGTTTTTAAGGTCTACCGCGATGACTCATCCAAAAAAAAAATACCCGGAAGGGCTTCATCCGATCGGTTTTTGTTTAAAACGCTATATATATCGTTTTTAACAAAAACCGATCGGATGAAGCCCTTGCGGGTATTTTTTTTGGACAAATCTTTGCGGTGGACTAAAAACACTTTTTAAACACATCTAACGGTTCGGATCGTCAAAATTCAGTTCAGAAAGTGGAAAAATTGCTTGGTCCTCGCTTTATTTAAAATGAGGGATCCCTCATTAGAAGTTCATCATATATATATAATTGCATCTTCTCAAAGTTGTGTTGAAAAGTAGCATTGTTATTAGCTCAAAGATGATATGTGCAAAGAAGATTTGCAAGGAATCACGCAAGGAAGGCCATACGGGGCCCAGTACGGATCCCAAACGGTTGATCTGAGCCGCTCAAAAATTTTAAAAACACATTTCGAGTGGGCTTGCGAGAAACCAACTTCATCCGATATGTGTGGATTCTTGATCCAAACTTTCATTTTTTAATGGCTCGGATGAAAAAAGAAAAAATGAAAGTTTGGATCGAGCATCTAAACATATCGGATGGAGCTGGTTTTTAGCAGGCACACTCGAAATGTGTTTCTAAAATTCTTAAGCGGCTCAGATTAGTATATAGCATTTCTGTGTTGAATGGTACTACTTAACTAGGCATTGTTAAGGAGTGCCCTAAGATCGATCATTGATTATATAGAAAGTACAGGTAGATCAAGACATGTCCATCCGGCCCAATATATGATTGGGCAGTTTTATTAGGCCTATTCGAATATTGTACCACAATAGTATACGTTGATGATCTCAATCGTTTATCTTCTTGTCTCGTAAGTGCATAATTTGAAAATCATATTGATTCAATATATAACCACGGACCATTCGTTGTCTATCAAACATATTTGATGAATTTATATATGTGGCCACAACTATCAATGTCTTGAGCTGACTCTTGTGCGCACGATCTATGCACTTGATAATAAATGATAAATGATTTAGATCTCTCTTTTTGTAAAAATGTTAGGATACAAGAAAAGTTTCCCTTCAGATTCAAAGTGATGTGAATCTCAACCATTAATCTCTCTTTTTGTAATACCCCTAGTTTGGGGGTAGATGGCGTTTAGTCCCACATTGGTTGTTACACTTTTTTGGACATTTGTCGGAAAAACTTTTCATGTACCCTACCAACCCTCGGGCCGGAGAGAAGTTGTTCCCTTTTTCATGAAAACAAACATGATTCTTCAAGAACATTATTAGTGCTCATGATTGTGTGTTAGAGGTACAAGGTAAAAGTGAGCAAGAAAAAAAATTATAAGTTAATTCTCCCCGTTGCTTCAAAGGTTGAATTTTCACCTACCCTTGTGGTATCAATGCTATTCTCTCCACATATATTTTCTTCTTTCTCCGGCGCCTACCTGAAATTCATGTGCCTCAATTAGAGTCCTTCTACTGAAAACTGATACTGTTAATATAACAATATTTTGAAAAGTTGATTGAAAAGTTAAGTGAGTTTGGCAAGTTATGACTTGTGATGCTTCGAAGTGATAAAATAATTCAAATTTGGTCCCTCCATTTTAATTTATTTTAAAAACGTCGGTAAGATTCTGAGTCAGATTGATAAAATTTTCAAAAAGTTGTAATTGACATTCAAGGTACGTAGAAGCTAAAAGTTTAACCTTTTGGGGAATGTTGTGAAAATTGGGTAAAACAAATATATACTATGAGAAGAGAATCATGTTAGGGGAATCCAAAATGTGAAAGGTATCTCTCTGGAACACATTTGTAATTTGTTAGATAAAGGAGGTGGAATTGGATTAGTGATTCGCAGGAAGTTTCTAAATATATATCGGCCGGTTGGTACGTAATAGAATTGGGGACATTCGATACCACGTAACAGAATTGGGGACATCCGATACCTATATTTTCCCGTTGATCGGTCTACATTGTCGGATCGACGTGGCTAGGTTGATACTTGGCTGTATCACTTCTATTGATACCTATTCTGATACTGCGCGCAATTTAGAGCTGTCATTTATCTCATAAGAGTATTTAGCTTTAGAATTTGACAATCAAGCCTGTTTTAGCTGGCTTTTTGGCTTTTTAAGTTTTTTTAGTTGATGTATGAGATGATGATCTGTCTCGTGAAACGTGGAAAACCAATAAACCAATAATTCACTTAGTAGAACGAGGCCTGAATATAGGGCTAATAAACAAACGAAGCTATTGTTTAATTACCAAAGCAAAAAACCAAACCAAACCAAGCATTAAAGTTCAGCTTATGTTCAGCTTGTTTGAGATTGGTTTGTTACATAATTAGCCAAATACATTTCAATATTTTATGAAGCTCCTAAGCTTGAACAAGGTATTTCTTGTTCAGTTTATGATATTTTGCAAAGTTCAAACCTCTTGAGATTAATTGAAACTTGTTTGAGATCAGTTTTCGCCTGAAAAAAAAATTAAGCTTGAACATATTTTAAAACTCGTTAAGGTATGAAATCAAGCTTGAACAATCCACTAGTCGACTTGTTTATCCAACCAAAATGGATGGGGGAAATATATGACATCGTATCACACGAAAGTAGGGGAGGGAATTTTTGAACACTACTCGAACCTAACACGATGTTACAGACTTACAGGGTTTGGGTTGACTTTCTTTTGAAACAACCATGAATATAACATAATCCGACTATTCGAAAACTAAACAAAAAGATTACATGTCCAATTCACGTAACTCGAGAATGACACTAGGAAATTTAATTAGGTACATGTGTTAAAGATTCTTAACTAAAGGGATTAGCAATGTCAACTCTAGTACAACACTATTTTAAGTAAGTTGTGGGAGTTAGTGTCGAGATACTTTAACACAAATCCAAAATGATCGATACTTAAACACGACAAGACACGACACTAGTGGTTCTTATCCTGTTCAGCGGGCAAACGAGGCCTAAATGCTCCAAAACATGTTTATAAAACCTGCTTTGGAAAGCATCAGTTTAGAAGGCTGTTTAGCACATGGAAGGCTAAATGGTCACCTTAATTGCTCAACACGAATTGATTCCAAAATGCATAATTTCTCCTACTTTGAGATTTTTTTACAAAAAAATGTCATTTGTTTTGTACTTGGATTTTGGAGGTGATTCATTGTATCCAATTGTAGTTTGTGTGAGTCATCGTACTTCATTGGAATATGGTTTGTTTATTTACTCCATTAGTGTACGAACACACAATGAATACATTGAAAAAAAAAAGTCAAAAAATATTGGGAGGGAGACCGTAAGTAATTTGAATGTTATTATGAAAAAAAAAAAAAATACTATGATTCTAAAAAGATTTGGAAAAAAGACGTGGGGGGCTTTTTCGGCATATTAGCTGCGCGGAACTTGCCCGTGCATTTGGCGACCACAGCTGGAGCTCGTGGGAATTACTTCCTTTTTTTTGGACCGGCTGGTAGTTAGCCCCCATTTTTTTTTTTGGATCAGGGGGTTTGTTTTAGTCTGGGCCTTTAGGCCCCAATGCTCCTTACAATTTTTTTAGGCCTTTTTAATTGCCTATTGGGTCTATTTATTTTCCATTTGGGTTATAAAAGACCCTTATGGCCCTACTCATGCATACTACTAAAAATCATATGAGTGCCCCAATTTTTGGGAGTTTTTTTTTAAGTGCACCAGGCCCAGGTAAGTGCACTAGGCCCAAGCCTCTTGGGCCTTGGGCCGGGCCTAGCTCGACTTTAGTTGGCTTTCCGATAGTGAAGGGTGAAATTAATGTCACTTTAGTTGGTCTATCGAGTCGATTACTATCAAAAAAAAAAAATTCATATCTTCACACTAGTGCCATTTGTAGTGGTTCTCCACCTTGAGATCATAAACCTAATTCCTCTGTCACACATATCTTTCATAGCCTTGATTTTATTGTTGCTATGAGCCAGTGATCCCATGGACTTGTTTCTTGTTACCTTTTAAAGTACATTTGGATCTTGAATTTATCACAGGGAAAAGTATAGTGAAAAATGAAAATAATATAATGCAAGAAATTAAGGTAGAGAAAACTTATTCGGTCACTCTACCATAAGAGTAAAACTAGTGTGAACTGTGGATGTAACTTTTAATTGTTTAGTGAAAATTGATATGAACTGCGAATGCACCTAACAATTGATTGACAAACCAAGTAAAATCTGTGTTTGCGTTCTTATTTTCAGTTCTTGATTATCTCTGTGCAATGGGTGTTTGTTGGTTTGGCCAAATCTCCAATGTGGTGCATAGCGTGATACACATAGCGCCCTATCACAACTGTCCAAAAGTATTTTCAATGGAACTCTTCGATGGAAAAATTTATTTAAAAAATCCGGAACATAGAAGAGTTTATTTAAAATCCGAACCATTGAAAACACTTGTGGATGGCTAGGATGCTCCGACGGGTACACCACATGGTACCCGTTCGGCACTGAAAAATTTCTCATAAAGAAGGTAAACAATGCCCATATATATTACTATCTTATAGCACAATTTATTACAGCAGTTCCTGCATTCCGACATCCCCTCACCACTTCTGTTTTTTATAAAAAAAAAAGAAACCAAAATCAAAATTACAAAAAAGGAAGCTTAAGTATATAAAATCTCCAATAATTCGTCTCCCATACATAAAAGCTCAAATTGCAGAGCCTAGCTTCATCATTAGAGCCCAAAACAACTCTGCTGCACTTGAGTTTTGAATAGAAGCTTAGCTGCAGACATATAGTCCCAAACATGTGCCGGAGTGAATGCTAGTTTGTGCAGTCAAAACCATGGCAAATAGATACCCATATCACCAAGACAAGAAGTAGCAGGATTCCGAGAACGACCAACTTTATTTTCATATTTTGGTACCACATCTTCCGCCGGACCTGTGTCCCTTGTTTCTTGAATTGTTGGGCCTGAAAAGATCAAGAATAGTGGTAGCTGTTTATTTCTCCGTACACGAAAGAAAATTATTGCTGAAATTCAGATGTGGCTCAACATACCGATTCACGAAGATCGTGTGCCTTATCGTTGAGAATGGTCAGGTTTTCCCCCCTGTCAATAGCCTGAAAAATGCACATTGGGTAAAACAAACACGCAAAAATTGTATTGCTTGATAGTAATTCCTATTAGTGATCCAATCACAGTGCAAGGAACTTTCAATTCAGTCAAAAGATTCAACCAGAAAAGCGAAGATCAACGAGGAGTTGCATACAGATAAACAAGCACAGAACAGTGGTAACAACAGGTGACAAGGTAGCACTTATTTTAAGACCATTGTGCTTTTTGAACAGTGAATGCCCCGATCAGTAATATCACGCATTTTAACGGCCATCCACTAATGAAAGATGTTGACTTCACACAGGTTGTAGAACCACTATGAACTATCTGTCTAGACGTATTTTGATCCATTGTGGTAAAACAACATACACCCTCACGTGCCAAGGCCCCAAAGAATGTGTCATTTACTGAAATCAAATTTACAATTCCACCCGAGGCCCTATTAAACTGCACCCTAAATCAGGGACATTGAAATAGTTGAAGCAATTGGATTTTTAAGTCTAGGGAGTGAGAAGCTTCCACACTAATGAATTCGGTCTTCAAGATAACCAAGTAAAGCAGACTTTGCAACCAAATTCTGCTCCAGTCTGCTTTCAATTCGAGAAATGGAACGTGGAGAATAAACTGAGGGGAAAAATGTAGGAATAGAATTCAAGAGAAAAAGGGCCCAACAAAACATCAAGATTCATGTATACAAGCCCAGACATTTTGACAATTGACAAGTTAATTAGAGCTGCAAATTCGAAATGAGAAGCTTGAGTCGTTGAAAATTGGGAAAGACATGGTTACAATTCCCCATCCAAATATGCATTCAAATACAAATGAACTGCTGCCTCTTTTTTACCCCCTTTTTGGGTTGGGGTTAGAGGTATAGAAAGAGCATCTTCCAGAAGTGCGTTTATTGTTCCCAATCTTCAGTACTTACAACATTATGTTACATGGGCTCAAGTACAGACGTCGGGTGTGGGTACATGTTTAAGTATTGGATTCATCCAATTTTCTTTCCAATGATACAGGGAAACACCTGAATATCTAAAATTATTTTAACATACAATTGCAATTTTAAAGCTCAAATAGTGTTTACCAGTTATCTTAGATGAGTTTCGAGTGTCCAACACGGGTAATTTATAAATTTTGGTGGAACCACGTAACACTGTTTACAACTAATGATGCCCTCCCCTAAAACTCATAAATCGAAGGGGAAAATGTAAAAAGTGATTGCCAGTGCGTAGTAGGGGCTCCAAGAAAATTAAAACTTCATATTAGCAACTCAAACAGAAAAGAATAAAGATAGTGTGTTCCATGTAATGGGTAAAAGATGGGTCATGACCGGTGATAAAAAAATAATCTTAAAATGGACAAGAATGCAAATGTGTGAAGAGAGACACTTCTCCGAGAAGCAACAAATGAACATTTACTCAACCAGCCAGTGTTTGTTTTCTTTTCAAAAGGGTTGGTCTTACCTTGTCAATATTTTCCAACATAATGCTTTTAACTTCTGAGACTTGGGCCTTCACTTTTAGTAGCTTTTCAATCTCTTCAGCATGGTCAATTATGTATTGCATGTGCTCTTTCATAATTGGGCTGTATGTTCAAAAGATATTCATTAGTTCATTAACTAAAAATCTTACTGCTAAGGGGAATATCAGATAATCAGTATATCATCTGGCAACATGATTAACATACCCAAACTCCTTGTTGAGACTTTTAGCAACAGCTGTATCTGCTTTACCACCGCCATATCTTTTCTTGAAATCTGCCTTCATACGTTCCAAAAAAGCAATAGAAATCTGCTTCCCGACAGAATCTTTAGCGACGACGCAATAAGCTGCAAAACCCAACATGCACCATTGAAGCAGAGAACCAGACTCTCAACTACGGAAGCCAATTGATTGTGGCACATTACAAACAGAGCCGAAGAAACATCAACAAAGAACTCTGTTGCCTTTATAGGTTTAAAGCTACAATGTGTTTTTCCACTTCTTTGCAATTCAATTATAAACAACAAAGTAATCCTCATAGAAGATAAGTAAAACTGCTTCCATAACTGCCCAACGTACTAACCCAACCAGCGTTATTTAAGGTTCACTTCCAAAGCCAAATTTGACAAGCTACAGTAGCATGCCATAATACAAAGACTATCTTGCTCCAATTGTCCAAAGGCCATCTCCGCATATCCTCTTCTTTCCTCAAACAATGCCAAATAGGAATGCCATTTGTCAGCCCAATATGAGAAGGTAGAGAAATAGAGTGAGATGGGCAAATTAAGCACTGCCTAGTGCCTTGTGCCAGATTTGGCACATTCATTGGCAACACCAATTTTGGCAGGTCATTAAAGCTTGTATTTTTTCTTAGAACTGCAACCCAATAAACCCACCAGTGGTGCTCTTAACATTCCTTTTCTTTCTATGATAACCAGATTAAATTTAGCAAGTCCCGTGTCCTAGCATTTCCCCAAGTCTGGAGCATGTCCTTTCTTTACAAGAACAGTTAGCTATCTCAGTTGCTCAGGGCCGAATCATGCTACTTGGTTTCTATCGAAAAACTAATTAACTGATCGGTGCTACTTCCACCATCTCATGAAGGTACCCATTTTACCTCCATCGGGGTTTTGGAGTGCCATACTAGCCGGCCACAATCCAGCCCCCAAGATATGCCTAAATAACAACATAACTTATATTTATTAAAGGGACCACAGCAACTTTGTAACAGATCAAATCCTTTATGTGCAAATGTCAATTAAAAAACCAGGACTCCAAAGAAATTATATACAACCCTAGAGTACTTGGAATGGTTAAAATAGAATGAAATAGAATCATGCTCAATCAGCTAGCTATTCATTAACCGCAGAACCAAGAATGACTGACAATATCACAAGTTCCGAAACCAACCTTGGTTTTTCCCTTTATTTTTTCACAAGGTTTCTTAGCAACCAAACAGAACTGATCATGATTTGGTAAGGGATCGCACAAGTATTCATCCAACAACAATTATGCCCTCAGAATCCTCAGTCATGAAAATTTCACTCCTTGTGCAACTTAATGAGTAAAGTAAATTAATAATCGGGATTCTATGGTCCAGTCATAGAACAATCAAGGCAAGTTTTCACGTAACACTAACAATAGCATAAACAACATGTTTCCCATCCAAACAAAGAAATACATATTAAATTCGAGAAAACAAACATACAAAGCCAGCCCTATTCATATAATAGATACTGAAGAGAATACAAGAAAACAGAATCTGCTATTCACTTGGTTGAGCTGAGCTATCAGCTATACCCTTCTCCCACAACCAAAAACAATGAGAAAAACAACATCAAAAGATCTAAAGCCCAACTTTTTCTCACTTTTTCCCCTCTTTACTAGATTTCCTAGCAACCAAACAGAGTCAATCCCAGATAAAATACAATAACACAGAATACACCATATCTAAGTCCCCAAGTCTTAGGGTTTTAGCACCCAAACTATGTAAAAGACACCAACTTTATTCAACAAAGTTCAGATCCAACCACTTCCACTACGAATTGAACAGGAACTCTGTTTGTTTGATAAAAAAAAAAAAAGCGAAAACGAAGAGATCAGGCAGAGAAATTGAGAATTTTTGCTTTTCTTAAAGATGACTAGGTCCAACAATCAAGGAAGGTTGCATATAACAGCATCAATATAAAATAGCAATTCCCCTATTCAAATAAACCAATATGTAACATAAGACTGATTAAAATACAGCCAATTGAGTTGGTTGAGTTGACGTATCCATTATTCAATCCTCACAGACGGAAACAACGATTATCATATACTTACCCATAAAAAAGAAAAAAAACTTCGATTATCATATCAGAGCCAAACCCAGATTCCTCACTAGTTCTCTCATCAACCCAAAGCAGCACACAAGACACCATATCTAGTCTTAAGCTAACAAGCTTTTAGCTCTTCCTATAACATATAGACTGGATAAAGTGAAAATATACAACTACTTAAGTTGATTTATCAGCTTCTCAAATCTCCTAAAGAAACAACAAATAACACAAGCGCCAAAATCCAGATTTTGATTTTTCCTCACTATTGTTATTAGTAACCAAACATCATCAATCCCACTAGGAACAAAGCAGCACACACCACACCATATCTAGTCTTGGGTTTTAGCTCTTATACTTGGGAACTAGATAAAATGCAACTAATTCAGATGGTTGAGTTAACTTATCAGCTATTTAATTCTCCCAAATGGAAACAACAATTATCATACATGACTATACAAGCGAAACCCCTGATATTGTTTCTTCCTCACTAGTTTTCGCATCATTTCCAACAAAGCAGCACATAACACACCATATCCAGTCAGAGGGCTTTTAGCTCTTATTACTTAAGACTGAATGCAATACAACTGCATATCAGCTATTCAACGGAAACTGAGATTATCATATAGAAGCCAGAACCCAGATTTTGTTTCTTCCTCACTTGTATTCTTAGCAACCAAACAGCATCAATCCTACTAAGACCAAAGCAGCACACACCACACCAAGTAAAGACTCCAACTTTAGGCTTTAGCTCCTAAAACCAAGTAAAGACTCCAACATTAGGCTTTCGTTCCTAAAACTAAGTAAAGACACCAACTTTACCCCAATGAAAACTTCAGATCCAACCACTTACACCACAAATTGAACTAAACAAAACCCATGTGTAATTCCCCATAAAATGCAGCAAAATCAAAAAGATCAGGCGGTAAAATTAGAAACTTTACCGTAACCGTCCTCTACGAGGAAGTTGAAGGTGTGGTGGTCGCAGTTGTAAGTGAATCTGTTGTTGGACGACGGAAGTCTCTGGAGGCACTGAGTTGCAATAGCTGGAAAATTCCCAGTGAACTCGGTGAACTCGGCCAACACCATTGTCCCTCGAGCCACGAAGCTGTATATGAACGATTCCTGACCCATCTCCCCCGTACTCAGTCGAGTTGGGATTTCCGGCGACGGGAATGGAGAGCCCAACTAGACGGAGAGAGAGCTCTGTTTAGGCTTTCTCAGCTTGGCTTTTTCTTTAAGGCTTTGTTTGGCTTTTCTTCTTACTTTGCGGCGAAGTTAGCTTTTTGTCCTTTTAGTATTTCCCATTCAAAGTGACAAATGACAATGGCTATGTTCGGTTGTTAGTTTTAGTTTTGTTTAGTTTTAGTTTTGATGATGTAAGCAGGTGTAATAAGTGGAGAGAGATGGAGAGAAAAGTGAAAAAAGTGATGATGTAATCAAAACTGAAATAGTGTCAAAACTGGGGCAAAACCCCCAAACGAACACAGCCATATGCAGCTTGGGAAAAAATATAGGAAATTGATATTGGCACTCCCTTTTTTATTTCTATTAAGTGATGTTTCTAAACTAGCCTTCTATTTTATAATTACATTTATCCCTTGCTATTAAAATGACTGAAATAACCCTTTTTATTTTACTAATGAGGGAACTCTACTAATCAAATAACTTAACGCAAATCAAACAATTTAACGCAAATTTGATGTCTACATACATGTTCATACATGCACCAGCAGATGAGACCATTCACATAAAACACCGGATTTGGGGGTGCTGGAAATCATCCCCGGGAAATCACCCTGAAAATCGTCCAAAACGACGTCATTTTGAGCGCCAAAAGGGCAACAAAAAAAATACTCAAGAAGAAGACCAAAACAAGCAGATTCAAACATACTTCAAACAAATATAACCAGTAGAGTCCGAATATGTTTTTTTATCAGGAAGAATCAGGATTAATATTTTTTTTATCAATTAAACGGCATACAACATAATTTTTTTGGTTATGTGATCAAACATAACCAACAACTATGAAAGTAAACTTCACTTCACTAAATTTGCAAATTCCAATTTTTTGGTTATTTGATCAAACATAACCCAAGTTAAACACTAAATCTGCAAATTCCAATTTTCCTTTCTTTGTCTGTTTGTTAGTGGTTCTTTTACTTCTTTGTAACAAAATAATCGAGTGCGAGCGTGCCAGAGAGAGTTTCAATCTCCTCCCTCAGATTAACTTTGGAAAAACCAAATCTAATCAGACGATTGTGTTTTATTGGTTCAATTACCTCAACTAAGAAGATTTTTCTTTATAAGTGAAGAAGTATAAACCAATAACTTAGGAAATTAAAGAACAACAAAGAAACAAGATACTTCGATTGATAAATCAAAGATAAACTTACTTCGAAATTGCCCTCAACTTCAAATACAAGGTAACGGGAACTTCGAACAGATGATTGTTACAAGAACAACCGAAAATAATCCTCACTACTTCCTAATCTACTTCGAAACTGAGTTCGAAATCCTAAACTACTTGCCAATAAACAAACCAAGCATCAGTTTTTTGATAGCTGTTTGTTGAAGATTTGTCCGGGCGTTTTTACTCTTCAATCTCTTCTATTTATAGACGCTGCTTGTAATTTGAACTTCCCGCTCAAGATATTTGAACTTGGCTTGCTTCGAACTCTATCTTTGGCAGTTTCTTCCCTCTTTTACGTCAATTCGAATTCCTTTAATCTTCTCCCAAAAGTTTTAGTTTTGAATCTGCACAATTATTTAAGATAATTCAAATGATTACATGTTAAGGGAAATAACTACCTTGCATGATGTTCTCCACGTGTTGTAACTGCTCATTGTCTTGTTTTACAAGTTTACATGTGGACTCCATGCACTTAGCAGTTAAAATCATGACTTTGAAGTATATCTTTTATAGCAGCGATGACTCGTAACTGCCAATAACTATCTTTCAATCTGAGAAACAATACGACATCGTATTTACTCAACTTTATTGCATTAATCCAATGTATTTTCATTGACAAACATTTGCTAACATTTGGCATTTTTGGTTACGTGTCAATTAATTATTGAATTTGTTAATTTTATATGTAAACACTGTTGCACAAATAAAAGGGTTAATCTGGTTATTCTGATAGCAAAAGATAAATGCAATTATAAAGTGCAAGGGTAGTTTAGAAACTTCACCTAAAGGGGAGTGCAAATATCAAAATGGAGAGTGCTAATATCAATTCCCAACATATATTCAGTGCTTCTTATAATTCCTTTAATGTTTCGCATTTGTTAGTTTTGTGTTGATTGTCGATTCATGACAAAAGAAATCAAGTAAATAAAAATAATTAACAAAAACTAAAAATTTTATGAACAAAGACAAAATAAATTAATAATTCACAAAAAAATGGAATATTTTTGTCTTTAGTAAACTTTTTATACTCCATAATATTTTGATCATAATTTTGTTACTTTTTAGATTACTCTTGTTGAGATAAACCAATATGCGTCGCAAAACTAACAAATGCGATTTTTTTAATAAAGACAAAAAAATAAACTGAATTATTTATTTTGCCAAAGGACGAATCATTATTCAGCAACTCGGAGAAGGGTTTTTTTTATTATTAAATAACTCAAGGTGGGTGGGTTAATTTATGTGCATCTTAACTAATTCTTGAAGACTAAAATCTCACCGTCCACAGTCACAGGATTCTGATGAAAGTCAGGACAAATCCGTATGGACTACCCAACTTGGACGAGGGGGCTAATCTTTCCCCTTTTGTGTTAGCTGAATTTATTCATGTGAATTGTTCAGCAAATATTCTCCGCTGAAAATTGATTGGGTGTTCATAGACAAGTGAATGACCATTATTTACTTTGAAAAAAGTTACAGTAAAACATTCTTTTTATTGCATAAATGTTATTACTTGCAGGGGCTATTCAAATTTAGCTACTTGAATTCGACTTATGTTTTCGGAATTTATTTTGAAAAAAATCACGAAATAACGAATTTTTTTTGTTACCTCATTATCGTTTGACCTAAGTTTGAACAATTTAGTATCGAGCACAATAAGAAGTACATAATGCATACTCTTGTGCTGCGTGATTGACTAGATTAAAACTCGATTAATATTCTTTGGATAAATCTGTAGATTTGGTAATAAGAGTTTAGGAGCCCGTTTGGCTATCTCATTTTTAGCTTTGGTTTTGCCATTTTCCCCTTTTGGTTGTTTGGCAATTCACTCCTATAACTCATTCTAACAAAATGAGTTATCAGTTTTTTATTGTAGAGGCTGAAATGCAAAAAGAGGGTTGGAGGAGTTTTTCAACTTCTCATTTTTTACTTTTTCCATTTTCATTAACAAAAAAACTTACAAAATGTATTTTGTATAATCTCTCAAACATTACTTCTGTTGAAAAATGAATTCTGTACATTTTTTCAAAACATTCCTCTCAAATTTAAAACATATTTTGACCATAATACAAAAAAGTCAAAAAACCATAAAGTTAAAAATAAAAAGCTCAAATGTAGACTCCCAATGACTATTTTTCTATTTATTGTGTGAGTTTTTTATGCCTCTCTTTGACAATTGATTGACCAAGGAAAGAAAGGTATAACCGGAGAGACAATGATTCGATTTAAGCGGCGATAATTTATTCCAATAATAAATCACCACTGACGTGGTTTATATGTAAAGTATTAGTATGAATTAAGGTATAGTGAAAAGTGAAAACTATGTATAATAATTGGAGTTGCAATCACCACAAACTAGCCCCAAACTCGTGGTATGCACGGCAATTGAAAATTAAAAATAAAAAATACAAAGGATTTCAATAATGTAGTTTCTTATTGTATATATATATGAAATATATTCAGTACTGGCTTTAGGGGTGCACAATGGCTCGCTAGTCAGCCCAACCCGATTTTTATAGAGTTTTGGGTTTGATATTTATTTAGGCCCATTAGGTTGGGATGGATTGAGTTTGTAAATCCGTTTAGTAGATGGGTTGGGCTTGAAAATATTTCTTAAATCAAGTCCGCCTGGCCCATATATAAAATTACAATGATGTTCATTATACTTATACTATAAAAAAAATATTACTAAGGAAAATTAGCCACTGCCAATCTCATATACACCCACTACCCTTTCTTTAAAAGCATATATACATACATTCATTTGTCCTTGAATAACTATTACTGTATTATTATGGTTGTAAACTCTATTTATAACAATGAGTATGATAAATTTATACTTGGGTACTATAATTTAGAACCCAAGTAAGATAAATTTATAACATAAACGGGCTTGAGAAATGAAATTTTAAGAGGGTCGAATTTAAAAATATTAAATGAAGCTCGATTGTTATAAGTTTGACCTGGCCCAACATATGTGCACGTAGTACATAATATCCGAGTAATATCTATTTGTAAACATAGATAGAAGAGAGTGATGGGGACAAAAACATGAAGGATGAGTTTTCCATATGATAAAATTAATATTTGCTAAAATCAACAGTTGATTTTAGCAAATAAAGAAGCCAACACCCCTTAAATATGCAATACAACAAGATTTTTGAATTTGAATTTATTTGTTGTTAATGATAAACCAACTAAGCTATGCCATTTGTCACTCTAAAGATCCATCTTCACTAAAAAGCTCCTTGCAATACCATAGTATAGTGTAGATTTATTCTTGATGTTCTTCCATGGGGCATGATTTCTAGGTTGCTCACGGTACGAATTAGTCTGGATTGGTATGAATCTAATCCTAATTCACAAATTATAGTTTTTTGAAAATAAAATCCGTGTCCGATCAAAAAGTCTCACGGTTTTGTTCCAATCCAATCCGCAAGTCACGGATCCTTTCCAGATTTGTCCACGGATTTTCAACTTATTCTAAAAAAACAATCTAAGGCCAAATTAACACACGAGAATTGAAGGCCAAATTTCTGTCCAAACTCAATATTGAAACAAACACTTTAGTAGTAATATAGGGTGCATCAAAGGCCATTCATCATCCAAGTGTTTGAAAGAGAAAGAGAGAGAGAGTGAGAGACCGAGACAGAAAGAGAGAGAAGAGGAGGAGGAGGACGACTGGATTGGAGGGAGGCGGATTAGTGAGATTAGGCTTAGAATTCTGCAAGTTAACGGGTATATATAGTAGAAGACTTCTATATAACAATTTATCCACTAGATTTTATACGAGATAACAGTATAACCCTTCATATCAACATATCAAATTGACAATATTTATAAAAGCGTTAAAATTATTTACCTAAAAATAATAAAATATAATAAACATTTCACGGTCCGGATCGGTTAATCCACAGTTCCAAAATCAAAATCCGTGACCGGACTGCGAGTCGCAATATTTTATTTTTTGAATCCGTGTTTGGACCATTAATCTACGGTTAAAATCCAAAACGTGCGGATTGATTCGGTCTAGATCAGATTCATGATTCACCGATTTTTTTAAACAACCTTAATGATTTCCACTACATAAGATTGAATTTGACCCCAGCGGAATTGGTTAGGAATGTTAGGGTAATTTATATATTGAAAATCAAACTAAACCAATCAAATCGATCCTTAAGTTTACATGAATCCTTTTGTTCATAAAAAATTGGGTAAATTTCACTAACCTTCCTTGAGGTTTCTAACAAATATATTGACATTTCTTGTGGTTTCTGAAAATGGACTGCTCTCCATTGCTTTTTAAACTATTCCAAATTCCCTCATCTACTAACATCTATTAGTTTTTTTCGTAGGTATCAATTTTTTTTTATTTATAAAAAACTGTTTTCAAAAGTTTAATTTTTTTTAAAAATGTTTTCCAAAAAAGTTTTTTTTAATAAAAAAAACCTGTTTTCCAAAAAAATGTTATTCAACTTTTTTTTTTAAAAAGAAACTGTTTTGGAAAAAATGTTATCTAAGTTTTATCTTTTCTGGTCATTTAAAAAAAAAACTGTTTTTAAGAAACCGTTAAAAACCTGTGGACCCTTGAATGACTGTGTGCGTGTAAAAGGTTTGTGTAAGAATGTGTGGTGGTGGAAGAGATGTTTGTTGGTTCAGTTTTGTAAAGACACCATTACAGTTATCAGGAAGCTACTGCTTCAGGCCCAGGGACACGGGCAAGAAGAAGCAAGGGCTCAATTATCCTTGAGCAAGGGGGGTCTGGCAATAGTGTAGGTGTTGAGTGGGGTTTTTCAAAGGTGCTTTTCCAATGGCAGAACAAATGGACAAATTGGTTGCACCGTTTTTCTGTTGGCAAAGGTCTTTACTCCACCGGAAATTTCGGATACACACCACTATCCGGCGAATTTCCCCTCATCCACGGAACTCTGGCAGCCGCCGAGGAAGGGTGAAAAGCCCGCCTCCATTCTCCTATGCTGCTTGCCGACAAAATTGCTTATGCGTAGAGGAACCCAACGCAGGTAACACACGCATTGATTTTCCTACCTCAGTCCAATTGCAAACAGGTTTCGCACACAAACTGTTCGACGAAAGGTGTCTTCGAATTCGTTCGGAATTCTTCTTCTTTGGTCGAGGCTCTTGTAGTTTTATTTATTTATTTGTAATTTTATCAATGGGTTATGTTCCCATTTACTTATAATTAGTTTGATGAAGACCATTACAGTAGGAAGTACATATAAAAGGCCCAACTTACTTGAATTAATTGGCCAAAATGTTCACCGTAGTTTCCGCACACTAACTGTTGGCTGAAAGGTGTCTTCGAAGCCATTCGGAATCCTCCTACCCTCTTCGATCGAGGAGATCAATGGGTTCTGTACACTGTACCCATTTACTTATAATTGGTTGGGTGAAGAATACTACAATAGGTAGTACATATTGTAGGCCCGACTTACATGAATTAATCGGTCATGCCTACTTTGGTTATTGTGGACTCTCAAACGATTCATGGAATGTGTTTTTTCCCCTTGAACAATGTAGCTATGATTTATTTTTCACCAAACAGTGTTGAGTTTGAACTTTGAAGTCCGAACTGCTATTTCCCTGACAACTATTGCGGAATCATGTTTAGGAATTGTGTTTCTGTTATGCAATTGCTGTGGTATCAATTATATGCTTTTGCAATTATGAAATCGTTCTTTACTGTTGAAATGTTTTTGGCAACAGCTTGGAACTTTGACATTTTTTTTTTAAATTTTTGCCATAGCTATCTACATATGCTGCGATTTGGTTCACAATGGACAAAACAGAAAGTTTGGACTGCCTTGGAGTAGATGAAAAGGGATGGAGATGCATTCGTCGAAGGAAGAGATATGTGGGATTTACACCTTAGCAAAGAGAGGAATATATATTCAAAAGACCATGCAAAATAGGAAGAGGAAACGTAATGCACATAAGACATCTCTGAACAAAGATCATGGTTGTGAATTTTCAGATGGACAAACACAAATTCCATTGCCACGGAGGACCACCAAATTGAGTCCCAAAACATTGGTTAGTACTTTAGAACAAGTTGTTTGATTAAATCCTTATTTCATCGGGTTTCTGTTTGTGAGTAGTGAGAAAAACAGAGGAAGTGCACTGAAGCCTGAAGGCATGTGGTTCTTTTTTAAATTGCTATGTGTTTGGAAGGATGAATTCAAGTCCAAAATGCATCAAACAATTTATACATTTACTTTGTAGGCGTACCCATAACCAAATCGAAAAAAGATAAGATTTCTTCTGACTGTTGAATATCTTAGTAGTCCTAATTGATAGTTCAATTCAGATGTCATTCAATACTTTTTCTTTCCTTTTTTTTTAATTTTTTTTTTTACATTTTTCCCAATCAATTGTCATTTGCTTTGATCGTGATCTACCTCATTTTCCCCCCTTCCTTATAAACTTTCCTGTACTTTAGATTTAGATATGTTGTTGGAATTTTCTTTTTCGTGATCTTTTGCCCACACGAAACATAACGTTTGGATTGCCTTGGAGTAGATGACATTGTTAGGCGTGCTCATCAAGGGAAGAGATATTCCCGAATATATTCTGAAGACCTCGCAACTGGGAAGAGGAAACACAATGTGCAGAATACATCTCAGAACATTAAAGAGTTGGGAGACTAGGAAAGAAAGGTCTACGGGCTATTTTTTGGGTACCTTTTGGATATTAGAAAAGCTGAAGAGTTTGGATAGGATTTTCGCGTTCCACTTTGCATGTTTCCCACTGCCTTTGTTGCCTTTTAGCATCTATGAGAGTGGTAGACGCTAAAAGTGGATATATAACAAAAAAAAACGAGGCTAAAAGAGGATTACATTGTTCTCATTGAGCCATTGCAATGTTGCAGGGTTAGGCTTCTTTTGACTGTATCATCTATTTAATAGGCCCTTGGGAAGAGAGTGTTGATGGAGAATGAACTAAAACTATGTCGCTGGGTTCACCATGCAAATGATTTCTTTTTTCCTTGCTTCAAAAAGGTTTTGTTGAGAAATCATTTTCAATTTACCCGCTCCTTATCTTTTGTAATACATCTAGATTGTTCTGATTATATGGACCCCCCAAAAGCAACAAACACAATAATATCAACGTTTGATCAGGTTGCGTAAAACATACAAAGCTGTATATTTGGGAATTGGCATAAAGGATATTATTCAATTTTCTTTTAGTTGTAATGGAGAACCCCAGTCATAATAGTTGTTTACTGTATTGCAGTATAAAACTTCCCCATGCTGTTGGAGCTGTGTATGCTTTGAAGATGGATGGACGAGATGCATGCATAGTCATCTTTTTCAGGGAAGGTGACGCCAGTGAGGTGAATATCCAATTATGTACGAAACCCCATTTTCCAGTTTGTTTGATTTATAATCATTTTATCATTAGATCAACAGGAGTCTCGGAATTTTCATTTTGTTGTTCGTATGTCTTGGAATAATTTTTTTCAATGGTTTCATCTGTTACAAATGTCAGATTATTAAAAAAAAAAAAGCTCCTATTTCTTTGGATTATGTGTTTTGATTATACTGGCTCAGGAATCTTCTTGGGTTCTACGTGAATTGCACTCGTGATGGTCTAATTATTCAGTGCTCTCAGAGTAGAATCACGTGGTGCTTCGGGTCACTCCAACACCAAACATTCTTGTGGGATGGTGCTCTGGGTCATTTCATTGGCTATGCTCTGAGACTACTGATTAATTACTCCTCACTATGTATACTTGTCTTCTGTCTTTGTTGTGCTGTTATCTTGCTTTCTTTGGATATTGCATATTATGCATTTGCATTTCTATGAAAATAGAGATGTGTTGACCAAAATTTATGTTTGGAGAATTCGGACCAAGGCTTTTCAGCATTATGTGACTTGCTTATCTATTGGTCCTAGACAATGCCAAAATTACCCCAATTAAGCATAAGAAGTTGAAACGCCCTTTCCTTATGCTTTAATTGAACTCATGCTTGTAATTGTCCACTAGTGGAGTTCAATGATGCAATTCCCGTTTTGCTATTCATCAAAGGGGAAACCCCCCCCCCCCAACATGCAAGTAAAAGGAATTGAAGAACAACGAACAATGAACACAAGGATACACGTGGAAAACCTCTTGAAAGGGTAAAAACCACAGGAGGAAATCAAAACACTAAAAACGTCATTGTGTAGTTACAAATGACCTTAATAAAACAATCGTGAATCCTCACTGACTGACCAAAGATCGATATGCTGAATCGTCATACACCGCACCAAGTGTTTGATTGCCGAGCTCTCTGAGATACTGCCAGAAATCCATTGGAATAGGGACAACAATTGTTGAATCAAAGATTTAAACTTCATGAAGATAATCCTATTGCTCGGTGATCAATTGATCATTTTTGTATTTAAAGAAACAATAACGATGACCCCTTGGATGTTTTCTGAGGTTTTGAAGTGCTTGGCGGCTATGTTCTATTTGGTAGGCGCAAAACCCTAAGCTGTCTGAGTTACTCAAGCAACTTCTGTAGCCTTTCCAAGTTCCTCGAGCACATTGCTGATAATACGTAGATAGGGGGTTGAATATCGAACCCCATGACTTACGCTTAAAACTCTACTACAAAATAACATTGATTTCCTTCCACTTCCCAAACAAATGTGTGTTTTGATGGTGGGAGATGAAGTAATTACAATTCGATAAATGAAGTTATTAATGGTAGGAGATATCCCATTAAAGTTGAATAAGCCTTTCTAGGAGAGGCCTTAGCCTTACCGGTGGCATGTCTCTTCTCCAAAGCTCATAATTTGTTTGGTGGTTGGATTTGAGAGTGTAAATGCCAATCTAGTCTCTTTTAGCGTCTCTGAATTGGAGCCCCCATGGAATGCTTCTGCTGTCATCTTGAATATAAGTCAAATTTTGATGCCACTAGGCCTCCGCTTGAGCTGGATTTCGAGGGAAGGACATGGAGCTGCTGCCAAGTGTTAAAGGATGGCTCTGAACAATGTGACTTCAAAAGAAACTCCTATTGACTGATGGAGAACCGTAAAACCTATTCCTTTGTTGCAGTTTTCATTGATGAAAAGGGTAGGGAAAACAACAGACAATGACATAGCAAGTTTATGATTTGGATCCATGGCCGATAGATCAAGTTTCCTGAGCACATATTTCTTCCTTAATTTTTTTCCCTGTGGTAGGATGTTAGTGGCTGTGTTTGGTTAGATAGTTTAGTTTAGTTTTGATGATGTCAGCAGGTGTAATGAGTGGAGAGAGATAGAGAGAGAAATGAGGGAAATGATGATGTCATCAAAACTAAAACTAAAACTAAACGGGAAAACGAACAAGGCCAGTATGTTTTAGTTGTGTTAGATTACTGCAAGGGGTATCAAGATTGTTCCATCAATTGCAGAACCTCGCAGCACTTGCAGTACTGATACACGACCAACTAAGCTAGAAGTCCCGGTCTGACTTAATTAACTAGGTTGAGGGAAGGACTAACAGTGCTTTCCTCGTTGTGGACATGGGAATAGGATGGTGGGGTAGGGTTCTTCTTCCCCCCCAAGGGTAAGGATTCACAGGAACTTCTAGTTATCTTGGTAAAACTTTGATAGCTTTATTTCTGTCTTGACAAATCCCAATCTCACCAACCACTTTTCAGATGTAGTTGTTCTTGAAACGTCCAAGAACGACGTAGTGATGTTTTATCCAAGAACCTCCAAGTCCCTCTTCAGCACATTTAGAACCTTTTGAAGAACTATATAGACTTACAAGTCTAGATGAGACTTATAAACAAACCTTCTTTTTCCAGTCTGACAACACTAATACTTTATGGTTTTATTCTACTGGTACAGTTTACAAAATCAAAGTAGTAAGAATAAATGGGAAGGAGAAGAGCTAAGATTAAGGAAATCTAAAAGAAGAATACAAGGCAAGAGAGGCTGACAACATCTTCTTCCTTACTCTTGGTATCAGAATCCGGTAGTTGCCTTGCATGATCTTTAATGGACCAAATGACCAACCACGGGGCAATGATCTCAATAATTGTTTAGTTATCCTCCTCCTCAGTAAAAAGTGTGAAAGCCCTTTCTCTCTCCAACCCAGAGCCTCTCTCTAGGAAACAAAAACCCTTGCTGCCTGTTTCATCCCTTCCTTCCCCTCCCTAACCTAGGCTTTTCTGCACCCTTTTGCTATGGTGGGAGTGGAGAGCTTTACCATTGATGGGTTTTCTTCCCTCTCCCTACATCACTTCCCATCTTCCTCCTCCAACCACTATCCGCCTCTCCTCCACTGCTCCTTTTCCATCATCGCCAACCAGTGGATCATGGAGTTAATTTTATTTTCTTTGTTTAATAATTCCGTAGTTTTGTCTATTTAATGAGATCTAAGTTTGTTCATTCTCTGGAGAGTTATGATTCTCGTCGTCGACTTGCATTAGCGCTGAATTGGTTTTTGATCTGCTATTTGCAGTACTATGTGTACTTTTGTTTTTGTTTTTGTTTTTTTTTTAAAATTGGTTTGTTTTGTCATTGTTTTCCTTTTCAGTTGTGAAGGATAAAACGGGGCATCTAACAAAACACCCGTGCACACCAAGGAAAATGAGTGCGATCGATGATCATTACTAGTTGTAGTTATTGTACCAAAACCCCACATTGACCAACTTCATTGGTTGCTTGAGCGGACACAAGAAATCGGTAATGGCGATTGCTTTAGTGGAGATCCCTTTGGGTGTGCCTTTGGCCCTCTGTTAAAATAGGATCTCTAATTTTTAGTGACCTTTATTTACATACTCATGCCTTTTTGCCGATTAGATTTATGCAAACAGCTTACTTTGGTGTTATTAAAACTTGTCATGTTTTGTTATCTTTACTTCTTTCTCAAATTTCTTAACGCAGGAGCTTCCAGAACTCAAGACACCCCTAAATGTTTGAAGTTCAGCAACGTCGATCAGTGAGCAAATACTTGATATCTATGAAGCACTGACACTCCTAGGAGGCGCCGTATTGCCGTATGAGACACGGGGACACGGCGGGGACACGGTGGGGACACGTATGTGGCGTGTCCCCCAATTTTTTTGAATTTTTTGACGGGGATACGGCGGGGACACGTGGGGGACACGGAAGGGGGCAAATTGTAATTTTTTTTAAAATATCTGGGGTCAATCTGTAATTTTTTTTAATTTTCAGGGGTCAAATTGTATTTTTTTAAATTTTTGGGGGTCAAACTGTAATTATCAATCTTTAAATTTTTAAGTTTTTTTTATAATATTTATATATAAATTAATATATATATTGCCGTGTCCCCCGCCGTATCCGTGTCCCTTTTTTCAAAATTGCCGTATCCGTGTCCGTGTCCGTGTCCGTATCCGTATCCGTGTCCGTGCTACATAGCTTGATATTTTCCTATTACCAAATTCTTTGATACGATATACAGTGTTGAAAATTTGAAATGCAAAAATTTACTTTGTGCAATCTACTAGGAATTTCAAGAATTGAGGACCACTCTCTCCACCAGCTGTAAGAGGATGTTACTGCGAGCCTAAGAAACCTGGGGGGAAAGCTATCTGAGTTTTGTTACCTCAAATTGTTTTGCCTTCTTCTTCGTAGGTAATTCTTTTATCTAACTTCAAAAAGGCAATGCATTCCCTTCCACTAAACTTTTTATGCATTATCTCCTAGGACGATCTAAGAGGTATCCCATAGGCATCAGCCAAGAATTACGAGGTTTTACTGCCTTCAAATTGGAGAACCATGTGATCCATGATATTTTGACCTTTTAACACAGTGGCTGATTCTTAGCATATGTCTAGGACCACTTTCTTTTCATTCCAAACTTACATAATTGAAGCCTTCACAATATTCTGTGTCATATGGACTTTTTAGTCCTAATTGCTTGAGATTTCTTCACTATGACAGAGAGAAATGAAAATTGTCAATATCTCACATCCCCAATAGAGTTAAGTGATGGTAAATGTGACATCACTTGACCAATTGGACACCATTTATAGTAGGTGCAGATCAACAAAGATTCAAAGCAAAGTGCAATTGTCAATATCTCACATCCCCAATAGAGTTAAGTGATGGTAAATGTGACATCACTTGACCAATTGGACACCATTTATAGTAGGTGCAGATCAACAAAGATTCAAAGCAAAGTGCAATTGTCAATATCTCACATCCCCAATAGAGTTAAGTGATGGTAATGTCAAATGTGACAGTACTTGACCAGTTGAACGCCATTTATAATAGGTGCAGATCAACAAAGATCCAAAGCAAAGTGCAATTTTATTTTATTTTTTTTTGTGATGTCATGGTATTTTGACTTGAGAAACCAGACTGGGCCTACACGCCTAGTGCTAAACCATGTAAACGCATACCCATTTGCCTCCATCCCGTTAATGAGTTGGTGGAATTTCATAGTGTCAGCTTGACTAAAACAACTATATCCTACAGTATAACAGCCAGTAAAGCTAATTATCCAGTATTATCGGGACCGGCACAAGGGTTAAGGTTGGGTGGATGAACCTTGAGAAAAAATTGTACATATGAAAGGCCATATTAGTTTCGCCAATACGAACTGTAAAAATGCTATTAAAAAGATTAATTTCCATATAAATTATTGATCAACTTGTTCATTTCCTAAGAGATGGTCATCTATAGGAGTTATAATTGAGATATAGTTGTACGTGCACTCGTATCCATTTTAAGAGAAAATGGATATTACAAAATAAAAAAATAGTTAAAAACAACATAATTTTCCAAAAACTCTTGGTTAAACGATTGCTAATTGGATCCTTCAAAAAACCAGGTGTCCCATGAATAATATTATTTTATTGGTGCTAACGAAAATAGAGATAAGGCTACATGATAACATAGCCAGATAGCGACAAGTAGGATTGCAAATGAAGCGAGCCGTTCGTGAATTGTTCGAGACTCGATTCGGTAAAATCTCGTTCCAGTATTTAATGAGCTAAACCTGAATCTCAATTTTAGACTCGGTCAATAAATAAGCCGAACCTGAACCTGTCGGCTTAATTAGGCTCGTGAACTGGAGTATATGTGTATATCTCATAAGAATTTGTTTGAACTTTTACATGTAAATCATCGAATTTCTATAACTTGTAATGTATAAACTTTTAAATGTACTATAAGCTTAATTTTTTATGAAATTTTATATTTGTATATACTTATTTATGTACATAATAAATTTTTTGTTGAAGTTCTAGACTTGTATGAGAGCATAAATATCTAATATTTTTGTCACGTTAAGGCTCGTGAACAAGTTCGAGTTCGACTCAAACCTAGACAAGCTCGGCTCGTCAAATTTTCATTGAACTCAAACTCAAAACGAATCAACTAGAAAATATTGAAGCTCGGCTCCATTTGACTCGTTTGTATCCAATCGGAGGCTACTTAACCGGGCCACCAAAGTTGACTCCACCATTTGTCGATTATAAGTTGATTATTCCACCCAGTGTTGCGTCCAACTCTCATCATTCATGCCAATATACATATGGATTGAGCCCACCATCATTTTTTTTTTTTTAATTTTAAAATGCATTTTCTATTTGAAACGATTATTCTTAGAATTACCTGCGTTTCAACATAATGAATTTAGCAATTCTGAACAAGCATCTACAGTTTCTTTTCCAAAAAAAAATTAAAATGTTAGTAGCTAAAAATATAAAAATTTGAAAGATTGAAATGTAAAAATATAAATATCAACATATGTTCCCTATAATGTATAATTTGTAAATAATATCACACTAATACTATAACCTTACGCATTGTGCACACACACTTACACAAACATCGAAATATTGATCGGAAATAAAAGAAATTATTCACGCACACCAAATTTTTTTTATCTATAATTTAGTAAAACTTTTACAAACAAATACAAATACACGACTCTCACATACACATTTCTCACTACTCTCTTCTTTTTCTTTGACTTATGCACACACATAATTGGTGGTGGAGACCCCCATGGAGGGGCTCGCACGTCTCTTCTCCTCTCTGCCTTTTCTTTTCTTTTCTTTATTTCACACACATAATGCAATAGATGCATACACATACTTATACAGCTATACATGAAATTACAGCCACACAACTCATATATGTCTCCACCTCCCCCATTTAATTCCACTGAATCCCAACAACTGTGATCTGGGACTATCTAATAGATATAAAGATCCCTATCACAGCAACTTACATGACTCAGTGTTTTTAACTTTCTCTACACTAGATTTGTCTTGCAATGGCATCTCCACTCTTCCTTTTCATCCATGCTGGTTTCCTATTACTGTGCTTGGGTTACGGCTTTCCTCATGTTTTAGCCGGCCCAGTGCAAGGCGGGAACGAGACTGACCATCTAGCCTTGCTTGCGTTCAAGTCTGCTATAACTAGTGATCCCTTTGGAGCTCTAAACTCGTGGAATGAATCCATCCACTTTTGTCAATGGTTTGGCGTGACATGCGGCCGTCGGCACCAAAGGGTCACTAGGTTGTGGTTTCGTAGTCAGAAGCTAAGCGGTTCTATTTCATCTCATGTTGCAAATTTGAGCTTTCTTCAGGATCTATATTTGCCTAACAACAGCTTGAGTGGTGAGCTCCCTCCCGAACTCGGCCGCTTGAGAAGACTAAAATTACTTTCAGTGACTAATAATTCTATTAGTGGTGAAATTCCGGGTAATATTTCAGGTTGCGTTAAGCTCGATGGTCTTGGATTATATGGCAATAGGTTTATAGGGAAAATTCCTGCAGAGCTGGGTTCCCTTACTAAGCTCACTGTACTAGTATTTGCAAAAAACAATCTAATAGGAGGACTGCCTTCTACTTTCGGGAATCTATCATCTCTTGAGTATCTTTTAGCAAGCGAAAATAGTATTAGTGGGAGCATACCATATTCTTTGGGTCAATTGAAAAACTTGATAACTTTTGATTTGGTGAGCAACCGTTTGATCGGTACTATTCCGCCACCAATATTTAATATCTCTTCCATCATTGATTTTGAGGTGTCGGTGAACCAAATTCAAGGGAGTCTTCCCTCGAACCTAGGAAATACTCTTCCGAATCTCCATGTTCTTGGAGTTGGTGTCAACTTGTTGACTGGATCCATTCCAATCTCATTATCCAACGCGACCAAGCTTCAGATCCTGTTTTTGTCAAGAAACAAATTCACGGGGAAAGTTCCACCTTTAGGAAAGCTGAATGGTCTTGTGCAGTTGATCTGTCATGGCAATCATCTTGGGACACGACAAAAACATGACTTAAGCTTTCTCGACTCGATGATCAACGCCACGAATTTGCGCCAAGTGGATTTGGGTGTAAACCAATTCGGAGGGGTGTTGCCTGAATCGATCTGCAATTTCTCGATCAGTGTCACCAACTTATATGTTGGCGCAAATGAGATAGGTGGGAACATTCCAACTTGTCTAGGGAATTTGATCAATCTTGTGGCTGTTGATTTTGGATACAATCATTTGAGAGGTAAAATTCCTGCTAATATTTGGAACCTTCAAAAGTTGTACGCTCTAGTTCTAACTAATAATAGCTTCTCTGGGGAAATCCCATCGTCTTTGCAAAATTTCACTTCATTAGCTTTGATGTTTTTAGACGGAAATAATTTTCATGGCAGCATCCCTTCATTTTTGGAAAAGTGTCCACTTCTATCGTTAGATTTAAGTGGAAACAATCTTATTGGCACCATTCCTCCAGAAGTTATGAGTGTATCATCATTGTTGTATTTGAACCTATCTCAAAACCAATTGATTGGGTCCTTACAAGTGGAAATCGGGCGCTTAATAAATCTAGAAACACTAGATGTTTCTGGGAATATGTTGTCTGGTAAAATTCCAAACACTATCGGTGGTTGCATAAAATTGATGTCAATACATATTCAAGGCAACAATTTCTCTGGAATCCTTCCTTCATCTCTAAGTAATCTTAGAGGTATGGTGGAGTTAGATATTTCTCACAATAACTTCTCAGGGGAAATACCAGACTATTTAGAGGGCTTTGTCTTCTTAGAGTTTCTAAATTTATCGTTCAATAACTTTGAGGGCGCAGTACCAGAAAAAGGCATATTTAAGAATGCAACTATTTCTGTTGAGGGAAACAACAAGCTTTGTGGGGGTATAGCTGATTTACAGCTGAGCAGTTGCCAACAAGTGGGATATCGTAGGAAAATTTCCACTAAGCTGTTAATAATCCTCACATCATTAGGAGTTGGGGGACTAATTCTGGGGTTATGTTTCCTATATCGTTGGTGGTTTAGAAAAAGAACAGAAGTACCCGCTTTTAGATGGTTTGGTAAACCATTTCCAAAGTTGTCCTATCAAATTCTACTTAAAGCGACCAATGGGTTCTCTCCTGCCAACTTGGTCGGCATGGGTAGGTTTGGCTCGGTGTACAAAGGGCTTCTTGATCTTGATCATGGTGAAAAAATTGTTGCAGTGAAGGTAATAAACCTTCAATACCGTGGAGCTTTCAAAAGTTTCATTGCTGAGTGTAAGGCTTTGCGGAACATCAAACATCGGAACCTTTTAAAGGTTCTCACTGCATGTTCAAGTGTTGACTATCAGGGTGACGATTTCAAAGCTCTTGTTTATGAGTTCATGGTCAATGGGAGCCTAGATGAGTGGTTGCATCCAAATGAGAACGAGGCGCGTAAGGAGTCAAGGACTTTAAACCTTCTGCAAAGGTTGAATATTACTATTGATATTGCTTCTGCACTTGATTATCTTCACCATCATATTTCGGAACCAATAGTTCACTGTGATTTGAAGCCGGGTAACGTTCTTCTAGACAATGAAATGACTGCACACTTGGGTGATTTCGGGCTGACAAAATTTCTTCTAGAAGCAACATGTGAATCTTCTGCAAATCAATCAAGCTCCATCGGCATAAGAGGGACTGTAGGTTATGCTGCTCCAGGTAAATGCACCCCTTATGCTATTTTGTGTTTCCTTTTGACTATAGCATTTAGATATATTGTTCAACTTTCTCCAATGAGTTTGCAAGGTCAATAACAGTAATAAAGCTTTCACATGCTTTCAAAAGTATTGAGGAGCACTATCTGGCACATAGATTCTAGTTTCTTATCTGAACTAAATGGAGCTTTTCTTCTTATTTATGTTGTCAAGGGACGTTAATCTAGGAATATTAAAAGCCTTAATTCGCTCTCGAATTTTATTCGTTTTTTTTTTTTTTTAACAACTCATAGTTTACTTTTTACTATAACATTATGCCGGTATATGGTGCATGAATTGCAGAGTATGGCATGGGAAATGAGGTATCAACCCTTGGTGATGTTTACAGCTATGGTATTCTCTTATTGGAGATGTTTACAGGAAAGAGACCTACGGAGAGCATGTTTTGTGATGGTCTGAATCTCCACACCTTTGTTAAGGTTGCTCTTCCTGATCAAGTTGCAAACATTGTTGATCCACTATTGTATCAACAACGGGACATTGGAGAAGCTAGCTTGAGTCTCGACAACACTAGCACCCATAACTCTCCTAGCAATCACAAGATTCATGAGTGCTTGGTTTCAATACTTAAAGTAGGAATCACTTGTTCACAAGATCTGCCAACAGATCGCGTGCACATTAAAGTCGTTTTGTCACAGTTGCATGCTATCAGAAATAGTCTACTTGAAGTTGTGGCGATCATCGAGGCAGGAAAGCTAGAGATGCAGTGTGATCATGAGTAGGTATGATCCGTTGACTGATTTGGTGACTTGAGAAATGGAACATCCATTTAGTAGTGAAACTATCAAATTCCTGCTCTTATCTAGAAAACTTTTGTTTGCTCTACGACGACTGAAAACATAAAATTTGTTGCTGCTATTCAATTTTACTAGGGAGGTACAAGGCTCCAACTTCATCCATTTGGATTTCCTACGTCAATTATAATCCGAGTCATTCAAGCACAATAAAATTTTATTATGAAATTCAAATTCAATTGCAAATTGCGTATTTTAAAGATGTGGAAATTATTGATTTTAGCATCTTCCCAAAGAAGGAGACAATGTCTATTTGAGAGAGCTGCCATTTTGTTGTGGCAAATGTAGGGAATTCATTATTGGCCGTTTTATTACTCAATAAGGTGCCCATATTTATTTTGGGTTTTTTAAGTTCGTCCCAACCTGCCACTTTCTTCATTGGATGTACTGGCTATGTTATAATGATCTATGATGTGGAATAAAATATCGAAGTGTGTGCTTACATAGAGCAAGCTATGATACACTGAATTGTATGTCGGAACAGTTTGAAGAAGGGAGAAAAAGAATCGGAGCAATCCGTGAATACAGGGTCAAGGGTCTACGTTATTTAAGACCCTTGTGGGGTATTTGTGCACCAAGATATCCTTCTGGATCAGGAAATACATTCCCAAGTAGAATTTGAACCTAAAACAAACAAGGCAATGTAATTGATTCTCTGCCTTCTCTTTTTTTCTCTAGACGACTATCCTCAGGTCATATATTAATTTTTGAAAATTCCAATTTATGGGACAAGTTTTAAGAGTAATCCATAACGTACTTTGTGAGCAGATATCTCTATTTATGGTTGTCATTTAGTCATATTAAAATCATAAAATCTTTGAGATGAACCTAAAAACTTGGAGCAGAATGCTAGCAAATGTAAGCTGATGTCTTTCATGATGTATGAGATGCGGGCCGGCCAGGGGCGGAGCCAGGATTTTAGAGAAGGGGGGTCAAAATTTGAACTAGTGCGAGTTACTTTTCCGATTTGCCAGAAAGAAACAATTAGATAACAAGTTAATCAAAAAGTGGACATATATAAATAACTAAATGTAGCTTCGATTTACAATTGACCCCGACGATTTTTCATATTTTGGAAACGATGCATGATAGCCTCATTTGTAATGCTATAAAAAATATCTTTCTCAATGTAAACAACCAAACTATCATGCATCCATTGATCACACATTCGATTTCTAAGCCTACTCTTCACAATCTTCATAGCAGAAAATGCTCTCTCTAATGTGGCAGTGGCAACCGGTAGAACAAGGGCCAAAGTAAGAAGTCTATAAACCAATGAATATCCTATATGTTTTCGGGTCTCAACCATTTTCTTCTTAAGGTCACCGATTCCTTTCAAATTGGAATAATCACCACTAGAACGTACATCCATGATGAAATTCTCTAGTTGATTCGGAAGTACATCCATGGTTTTCAACTTATCCTTCCTCTTCCAATTCGTGAAACCCTCGCCAACAAAAGAATTACCACCCCCTTGGTCTCCTATTTCTGGTTTGAAAAGATAGCAATAAAGGCAAAATATAGCATCTTTGGATAAGCTATACTCCAACCAACTCTCAAATTCTCCAAACCAAGAAGGGTTAAATCTTCTTAAGAATCCAGAAAAATCTCTTCGAGGAAAATCATGATTACGCGGTTGACAAGGGCCTTTGAGCAAATAGGCCCTACGAACCCTCTCTTGGATATTAGGCCCATAATCTGTAATTGGAGGTCGCAACCCCGTATCAGCAGGAAGATCAGGCAATTCAATTTATATACGGCTTTGTTTCGGAGGATTGTTGTTACATGTAGAAGTTGAAGTTGATTCGACACGTTCCTTTCTCTTAATTAGATATCGCTCCATCCTAGAACAAATATACAAATAACATATAATAATGAAGACAACCATACAAAATTTGGTCCACTTTTCACAAGCAACATTCCAAACAAATAGTATAATACTAACTGATTTTTATATGTTCTCTTGTTAGCCAGTTACCAGTTTGTTGTTTCCAACAAAAAAAAATTAGACTATAGAATAAGCCCACAAAACTTACTAAAGCACTAAAGCAACAGTCAACATAGAACAATATTTCTTGATCCAAGGCAACAACGGATAGCCAACAGGTCTGCATTTACAAATAAATATATCAGAAATTTGGGGAAACTTACCTAGGGTTTGGAGTTCACCAAGAAGATATAAGATTTTCAACCAAATTCATCAGATATGGAGGAGAAACCGGAACCCTTGCGAAGGAGGAAGGACCCGACCCAGATTATCTAGTTTCTTCTTCGTCTTTTTTTTTCTTTGTCTTTCTTTGTTTCTTCTTTTTGTCTTCGTCTTTTTTCTCCAGCGAAGAGAGAAGAGTAAAGTTTGGGTACAAGTTTGGTTTAAGAGAGAAGAGTAAAGTTTGGTAGAGTACACGTTTGGTTTATCGAAAAAAGTATAACGTAAAGCCAGAGGACAAGGGGCTATTGCCTATTTGCCACCCCTTTTTCACGGAAGTGGGGGAGGTGCTGTGCACAGCCATGTTGTGCATGGTGTTGTGCACCCCTCGGCCGTTGGATCGAGTTTTGGACGGTTCGGATGTGTTTTGATTTTTTACCGATAAAAAAAATCAAAATTAAAAAAAAATTGCCGAACGCATCCGAGCCATCCAAAACTCGATTCAACGGCCGAGGGGTGCACAACACCGTGCACAGCATGGCTGTGCACAGCACCTCTCCCGAGTCCCTTTTTCACTTATGTACCAAAAGTGTATATGGGTTGGGGCAAAAAAAAATTTTAAAGGGTGGTCAATTAGCAATTTTTGGATGTGTATTAGTAATATCCCTATACAAATTTTTTTTTTTTCACAATGGTCAAATGACCACTCTTGTCTTCAAGTCCCTCCGCCCCTGGGGCCGGCAGAGGAGCTAATTCACGTGTTTGTGTTAGGAAATTGGAATACAAACAGTCATGCGTAATGAAAAACGGGAAAGGAAAAAACGAGACACAAGATATACGTGGAAAACCTCAACGCGAGGAAAAACCACGGGAGCCACACCAGTCCACTATGAAATCGAAAACAAGAGTACAAGTCTTCTCGCAATCTCTCTGAGATCTGCGTTTTTCTATCGCCTCTCTCTGTTTTTCTCTGAAAACTGATAACCCTAATAGGCCGGGCCCTATGACCGAAATTACACCCCGAAGTCCAAAAATATCGTCTTGGCCTTAATAACAGAGGCCCGCCCAAAGGGTACGAGCGAGAGATATTAAGCTCAGCGCGAACCTTGCCTTCTCTTGGCGCGTCATATTAGGGAAAATTAAGAGGATTGACGACTTAGATCAACCCATCGGGATGGAAAATTATGACTAAGCAATACTTGCTTACGAAAAGATCACTCCATTTTGTCAAAATTAAGAGGATTGCACCAGTTTTCCCTTTTTTCGCCGCATAGAATGAATAATTTCATGAGCTATACGGGATTACGGGTATTGTCACTGTGTTCCAGTGAGGCAAAAAAGCATTTTGGTACGGGGAAATAATCTGATCAATTAACAGGAGCATGCTTAGAAACCATGACAGAGGTCATAAGTTTATATACATTACATGACACATACTAATAGGATGAAAGTCCGTCACTGAAGCTGGTTTAGGTTTCGGTATAGGGGGACCACTGTTTCAGTGGTATTCTGTGAGCAACCACTTTGTGCATTTATTGCCAAAGGTTAGGTCTGTCTCCAATCCATCTGTTCCAGTGGTATTTACCCCCCCAAAAAAGGGGTTAGGTTTCTTAGGAATAAGAACAATGTGAGTTTTTAGTAGTGTGCCTAGCTAATATTGACTCGTTTAAGTTTTCTTAAAAGTTTGAAGAGTTTTCAAATATATGTTCAGATTTGTTAATTAACAATTTAACCTAGAATGGTTTTTTTTAATAGATATATGGATTGATCTCAATTAATTTTATTAAACAGAGTTTTCAGAAATAAAGAACCAATATAATAAATTGTGAAAAATAGTCAATTTTTTTAAGCGGCAGGACTGCCCAAAAGGACGGGCAATTTGGGATGAAAAGAGTACACACATATGACCATTTCTGTGCAAACATCTAACATGCTTAACGTTATTTTCTGTGATTAGTTTGGGCTCTAACAGATGTTTGTTTGATTTTTAGGGCCTACAAATTACGTTGGAGGTCAAATTTAGACACTCAAGTTAAGACCACCGTGATGTAAATATCTGCAATTCAATATGTTGCAAATGTTTACAGCATTAAATGTTGAGTTGCGGATTTTGTGTTTTGATTATGTGGCTAGGGGGTGTTCCACTAAGGTGGATTTTTGAAAAAACTGGCTTTTCACGCTTTTTTATGTGATGTATTGTGAGAGAATGACCTGTCTCGGTTTTTGGAAAAAACAGTTTTTTGTTAGTCGAACACCCCCTAAGAACTCTGGTGCAAGACTCGGGTACTTTTTTTTTTTTTTTTCTTCTCTCATTTGGTTCAACAGCCAAAATGTTCAGGTCATTTTATGCATTCTCGACTAATATCCTTCTCAGTTCGGTCAAAGGCAAGTCATCCACGCCAGGACTAAGAAATTCACAAAAAATTACTCGCTTGCTGCCTGGTCACAAGAATCATACCTCGGTTAATTGTGCAGAGAACAAACCTTTTAACCAACCGGACTAACCCTTGGGGCTAGTTTTCTGTATATTGTGTGGTCATCTTGCTTTCTTTTTGGATCTTGCATATTACGCAATTGCATTTCTAGGAGGACAGAGATGCGTTAGCCAAATTTTATGTTTCAAGAATTAGAACCAAAGCCTTTGACCCTTACGTAACTTGGTGTATCTATGGGTCTTAAGACACATTGTCAAAAGGGAAATTTTCAAAAAAGCCCCCGAATTTTCTGACAATTCGTAAAAAAAACACCCAAACTTTATATTCTGTCAATAAAAAAGCCCCTGCCGTCCAATTCTGTCACGTTTTTAACGGAGGAGACTTAACGGATGGACTTAACAGCGGTTTTGTCCGTTAAGTGCCCAAAGCGACGTCGTTTTGGGCATAACTGTAAAAAATTGTTTCATTTTTACACTTTCTACAGTTTTTACAGTTTCAAAAAAAAAAAAAAAACACCATTTTTACGGTTTCTACTACGATTTTTTTTTTTCAATTTTTACAGCTTCTACAATTTTTTTGAGAATTTCAAGAATTGAGGACTTCTCTCCACCAACGACAAGAGGATGTTACCGCGAGCTTAAAAAACCGGGAGGTAAGCTATCTGAGTTTTGCTACCCCAAATTGTTTTGCCTTCTTCTTCATATGTAATTCTTTTAGTATCTAACTTCAAAAAGGCAATTCCCTTCCACTAGACTTTCTATGCATTATCTCATAGGACGACTTAAGAGGTATCCCATAGTCATCAGCCAAGAATTGCGAGGTTGAGCATATGACTAGGATCACTTTCTTTTCATTTCAAACTTACATAATTGAGGCCTTCACAATATTCTGTCATATGGCGCATATTGAAGACTTTTTGGTCCAAATTGCTAGAGATTTCTTCACTATGACGAAGAGAAATGAAAATTGTCAATATCTCACATCCCTAATGGCTTATTTACCATTTTAGTCCCCAAAGTATTCGCGAAATGTCAATTTCGTCCCCAATATTCAAATCGTGTCTATCGAGTCCCCAATGTTCACAATGTGTGTTTCAATGGTCCCTGTGTCTAACTCCGTCCGTCTTCTCCGTCAAATGCAGGGGTAATTTCGAAATTTCACCCCACATCTTATCTTCAACCTCTAAACCCTTTTCAACCCCCACACTTCACGGCCAAAATTCGTCCACCGCTGCCGCCGCCCTAAAACACCACTCCAGCACCAAACATTTTAGGACTTGAAAAAGTATGTTTGTGAACTAACAAATCCGGACGAGGGAGGACGTAACAACTACCAAAAACATACGAATGGGGCGTATGGTATTCTCCTTTGTCAAGGGCGCGTACCATAGATTTTTCAATGGAAGTCTTTCTTGACTCCTCAAATACGAGTACTTCTGAAAGTATGTCTGTGTGTGTGTGTGAATGGATTGTGTGCAAAACCACTCCAGAATATATATATAGTGCGATTCCTATAGTAATTTAACAGTAGTTGAGAAGTGAACACCGACTGGAAACCCTAGAGATCGAAGACACTGAGGAGTGAGCTAGGATGGGAATTCAAATGGCCATTCACGATTAGCAAGCTATTCAGTATTCATGCAAAGAAGCTGATCTTCAGGGACTTTCTCGACTTCGAATCCCTCTCTCAAGTAATTAATCGAATTGTTTTTAAAAAAAATCAAATTAGGGTTTGGTTGAGTTTGATTTAGGAATGGAATCTTTCTCCCCCTCCCCTCATCTTATCTTCTTCCTATTTTCTTCTTTTTCTGGTGTTTCCATTTTTTCACCAACAGCTTTTCAGATCTGTGCTTGAGTGTGGTTCGACGTCATCTGGGTTTTACGGCGGGGGTGGTGGGTGTTGGGTTGGGGTGGCGTCAGCGGTGGAGGAGCTTTCGGAGGTGGTGGGTGGATATGGTGGCAGTGGAGGTCCGAGGTGGTGGTGGGTATTTCGGATGAGGCGGTGGTGTTGCCGGTTTTCTGGTGGTGGTCGTGGGTGTCTCCGGTTGGGTTGTCACTTGAAGAAGGTGACCTATGGTCATTGCCTGAGTTGATGTTCCGACCTTCTATCATCTGTTCGACATATCATGGCAGTGGCATGGCGTAAGCTCTTTGTTGTCGATGGTGGGTGGAAGTGAAGGGGTCAGTGGATTTCCTCGTCGGCCTCTCCACTTCCACCGACACCGAAAAAACCAAGTACTACAGCTGTAAATCCACTGACCCCAAAAAAATCCCATACAACCACCGGTGGAAGGATCCTGGCCGTGAAGTGTTTAGAGGAGGTGGTGGACGGAGGGGTGATGGTGCTGGAGTGGTGTTTTAGGGAGGCGGCAACGGTGGACGAATTTTGGCCGTGAAGTGTGGGGGTTGAAACTAAGGGTTTAGAGGTTGAAGATAAGTTGTGGGGTGAAATTTTGAAATTACCCCTGCATTTGACGGAGAAGACGGACGGAGTTAGGCACAAGGACCATTTAAACACACATTGTGAACATTGGGGACTCGATAGACACGATTTGAATATTGGGGACGAAATTGACATTTCGCGAATACTTTGGGGACTAAAAAGTTAAATAAGCCCATCCCTAATAGAGCTAAGTAATGGCACTGTGACAGCACTCGACCAATTGGACACCATTTATAGTGGGTGCAGATCAACAAAGATCCAAAGCGAAGTGCAATTTTTTTACCAGTTGGACACCATCCCATTAATGAGTTGGAATTTCAGAGTGTCAGCTTGACTAAAACAACTAATCCATCCTACAGGGTACAGCGTCACAGTCTATAAAAGTAATTATCCAGTGTTCTCAGGACCGGCACAAGGTTTAAGGTTGGGCAGACGAACATTAAGAAAAAATTATACATATGAATGGCCATATTAGTTTCACCAATACGAACTATAAAAAAGATTAATTTCCATATTATTATTGATCAACTTATTCAATTCCTAAGATATGGTCAAGTTATAATTGAGATATAACTGCATACAAACTTGTACGTGTACTCGTA
This sequence comes from Vaccinium vitis-idaea, assembly GCA_963854785.1. Taxonomy (NCBI): domain Eukaryota; kingdom Viridiplantae; phylum Streptophyta; class Magnoliopsida; order Ericales; family Ericaceae; genus Vaccinium; species Vaccinium vitis-idaea. Next base: position 3,137,044 of record OY978218.1, on the reverse strand, counting down.
TCCATTTTAAGAGAAAATGAAATAATGAAATAATTTTTTTTGGTAAAAACAACATTATTTTCCAAAACCTCTTGGTTAAACAAGTGCTTAAAAAATCAGGTGTCCCCCAAATAATGTTACTATTTTATTGGTGTTAATGAAAACAGAGATAAGGCTAGCTACAGGATAACATAGCCAGTTAGCCACAAGTAGTACTGCAACTGAACCGAGTCATTCGTGACCTGTTCGGGGTTCGATTCAGTAAAAGCTCATTTGTGTTCGATTCGAGTACTTAATGTGCTGATCCTGAATCTCAATTTTAGACTCGTTTAATAAAAGGAGCGAAGTTAAAAATTTGAAATGCAAAAATTTACTTTCTGAAATCTGAGCATATGACTAGGACTACCTTCTTTTCGTTTCAAACTTACATAGTTGAAGCCTTCACAATATTCTCCGTCATGCCGCATATTGAAGACTTTTTGGTCCAAATTGCTAGAGATTTCTTCCCTATGACAGAGAAATGAAAATTGTCAATATCTCACATCCCCAATAGAGTAAAGTGATGGTAATGTAACAGCACTCGACCAATTGGACACCATTTATAGTGGGTGCAGATCAACAAAGATCCAAAGCAAAATGCAAATTTTATTTTTTTATTTATTATTATTTTTTTTTGTGATGCCATGGTATTTTGACTAGAGAAACCATTCAGGGCCTACACCCCCTAGTGCTAAACTATGTAGACGCATACCCATTTGCCTCCATCCCAGTAACGAGTTGAAATTTCAAAGTGTCAGCTTGACTAGAACAATTATATCCTACAGCGTCACAACCTGTAAGGATAATTATTTAGTATTCTCGGGAAGGGTACAAGGTTTAAGGTTGGGTGGATGAAGCTTAAGAAAAAATTATACATATGAAAGGCCATATAAGTTTCGCCAATACGAACTGTAAAAATGCTATAAAAAAAGATTAATTTCCATATAAATTATTGATCAACTTATTCAATTCATAAGATATGGTCAAGCTACAAACTTGTACGTGTACTCGTATCCATTTTAAGAGAATATGGAAATAACGAAATAAAAAAATTTGTTAAAAACAACATTATTTTCCAAAACCTCTCGGTTAAACGAGTGCTAAGTGGATCGTTCAAAAATCAGGTGTCCCCCAAATAATGTTAATATTTTATTGGTGTTAATGAAAACAGAGATAAGTCTAGCTACATGATAACATAGCCAGTTAGCCACAAGTAGTACTGCAACTGAACCGAACCGTTTGTGACCAGTTCAGGGCTCGACTCGGTAAAAACTCGTTTCTGTTCGATTCGAATACTTAATGAGCTGATCCTGAACCTCAATTTTAGGCTCGTTTAATAAAATGAGCCGAGTTTGAACCTGACAGTATTTGGCTTGATTAGGATTTTGAACCTGGAGTATATATGTATATCTCATTAGAATATCACATGTAAGCTTGAATATGTTTAAATTTTTACATGTACATCATGAAAATTTTATAACTTTTCCATGTATAAACTTTTAAATGTATTATAAACTCAAATTTTAATGTAATTTTATAATTTTATATATGTATATACTCCCTCCGTCAGGATTTGTTGGTCCATTCTGGGGATTCCAACTTTTTTTCCATTACCTTTTGAGTTCGTAAATTTTCTATTTTATCCGTAATCCCTCCATTTAATACTCCCTCCTTTCTAATTTGATAGTCCAGTACGAAACTACGTGCAATTTTCAAACTAAAAAATAATGTAGTTACAATTTTTTTTTTTATCAATATGGATCTTGTTTGATAGATCTCATTGAGAACTTTAATACGGTGCAAAAGAATTTAAAAAATGTAAACACATTATTTAAAAAAATTAGTTTTTGAGTTGTTATTTTAAGTTTTAGAAAATGGGCAAAAAAGTAAAATTCACATACTTTATCCTTTGACTTTTGAAAATGGACAAACATTTTAGGACTTGAAAAAGTATATATGTGGACTAACAAATCCGGATGGAGGGAGTACTTATTTATGTAAAACAAAATACAATTTCTATTGAAGTTCTAGACTTGTATGTTTGCCAGGTTAAGGCTCGTGAACAAGCTCGAGTTTGACTCAACCTAGACGAGCTCGACTCGTCAAATTTTCATTGAACTCGAGTTCGTTTAAAAACTAAACGAATGAAATGCTTACGAACCTTGCCGCCTCCTCCCAATTCACCTTCTTCTTTATCATCAAAACGCTTACACACGCGATCGTCTCCTGTCCTCTTATTCCAAGATCAGACTTTTCCCCAACCTCCCCTCAGTTACTCCGATCAAATTCACGGTACTCTCTCTCTCTCTCTCTCCTGCCTTTTCATTTTCGTCGTAATTCCTTTCCTGTGTATACTCAAAATTATGTATGCGTATGGCTTTGGTTCGCTGGAATTATTCAGATCGTTGATTCATAGTGATGCACCTAAAACTGGTGAACGATAATTACATTTCCAATCTATCTAATTATATGTTTGGTTTGACTTTCACGGTTTGTTCTTATCCCAACAACTAACATACTCAGTGATTATAACTTTCAGTACACTATATGGGTCTTGGAATGGCATCTCCAGTACTCTTCCTTTTCAAGCATGCTGGTTTCCTAGTACTGTGCTTGGGTTACGGTTTTCCTCATGTTTTAGCCAGCCCTGTGCAAGGCGGGAATGAGACTGACCGTCAAGCCTTGCTTGCCTTCAAGTCTGCTGTAACTGATGATCCCTTTGGAGCTCTAAACTCGTGGAATGAATCCATCCACTTCTGTCGATGGTTTGGGGTAGCATGCGGCCGTCGGCACCAAAGGGTAACTGGGTTGCGGTTACTTCATTAGAAGCTAACCGGTTCTACTTCGTCTCACGTTTCAAATTTGAGCTTTCTCCAAGAACTAAGGTTGGATAACAACAGCTTGAGCGGTGAGCTCCCTCCCGAACTCGGCAGCTTGAGAAGACTACAGAAATTCTCAGTGCTTAATAATTCCATTACGGGTGAAATTCCAGCCAATATATCAAGTTGCTCTAAGCTCATTTATCTAGTATTTAATGGCAATAGGTTGGTAGGGAAACTTCTTGCCGAGCTCGGTTCCCTTACCAAGCTCACTGTACTTGCTTTTGGAAAAAACAATCTAACAGGAGGAGTGCCTTCTACTTTTGGGAATCTATCATCTCTTGAGACACTTTATGCAACCTATAATAGTCTTAGTGGAAGTATACCATATTCTCTGGGTCAGTTGAGAAACTTGGATATTTTTACGGTGGGGGCCAACCAACTGATTGGTACTATTCCACCGTCAATGTTTAATATCTCTTCTATCTCTTCTTTTGATGTGGGGGACAACCAGATTCAAGGGAGTCTTCCCTCGAACCTAGGAAATACTGTTCCGAATCTTGGTTTACTTGTAGTTGGTAACAACTTGTTTACTGGATCCATTCCAACTTCAATATCCAATGCCACCAAGCTAAGTTTCCTTTATTTGCCAATCAACAAATTCACTGGAAAAGTTCCTCCTTTGGGAAAGCTGAATGGTCTTGAGGCGTTGAGCTGTTATGACAATCGTCTAGGGACACGACAAAAAAATGACTTGAGCTTTCTCGACTCAATGATCAATGCCACGAATTTGCGCATAGTGGATCTGAGTATAAACCAATTTGGAGGGGTGTTGCCTGAATCAATACGCAATTTCTCCACCAGTCTGGCTCTCTTAGATGTAGACACAAATGAGATAGGTGGGAACATCCCAACTTGTGTCGGGAATCTGATCAATCTGGAGGTTTTTTATTTTTCAAACAATCATTTGAGAGGTAAACTTCCTGCTAATATTTGGAACCTTCAAAAGTTGTATGGTCTGTATCTATCGAATAATTACTTCTCTGGGGAAATCCCATCGTCTTTGCAAAATTTCACTTCATTAGCCAAGATGTTTTTAGACGGAAATTATTTCCATGGCAGCATTCCTTCAAGTTTAGAAAAGTGTCCACTTGTAACGTTAGATTTAAGTGGAAACAATCTTGTTGGCACCATTCCCCCAGAAGTTATGAGTCTATCATCATTGGTGTCTTTGAATCTATCTCAGAACCAATTGGTTGGGTCCATGCAAGTGGAAATCGGACGATTAACAAATCTAGAAACACTAGATGTTTCTGAGAACATGTTGTCTGGTAAAATCCACACACACTCGGTAGTTGTGTAAAATTGACGTCAATACATATGCAAGGCAACAATTTCTCGGGAATCCTTCCTTCATCTCTTAGTAATCTGAGAGGTATGGTGGATTTAGACATTTCTCGCAATAACTTCTCAGGGGAAATACCAGACTATTTAGAGGGTTTTGTCTTCTTAGAGCTTCTAAATTTATCGTTCAATAACTCTAAGGGTGCAGTACCAGAAAAGGGCATATTTAAGAATGCAATGACTATTTCTGTTGAGGGAAACAAGCTTTGTGGGGGTATTGCTGATTTAAAGTTGAGCAGTTGCCACCTTGTGGGATTTCGTAAGAAAAGATTTACGGCCACTAAGCAGTTAATAATCCCCACATCTTTGGGAGTTGTAGGACTAATTTTGGGTTTGTATTTCCTACATCATTGGTGGTTTAGAAAGAGAACAGAAGTAACCGCTTTTAGATATTTGGTAAATCTTTTCCAAAGTTGTCCTATCAAACTCTACTTAAAGCGACCAATGGATTCTCTCCTGGCAACTTGGTCGGCCTAGGTAGGTTTGGTTTGGTGTACAAAGGCCTTCTTGATCTTGATCAGGGTGAAACAATTGTTGCAGTGAAGGTAATAGATCTCCAATACCAAGGAGCTTTCAAAAGTTTCATTGCTGAGTGTAAGGCTTTGAGGAGCATCAAACATCGTAACCTTTTAAAGGTTCTCACAGCATGCTCAAGTGTTGACTATCAGGGTAATGATTTCAAAGCTCTTATTTACGAGTTCATGGTTAATGGGAGCTTAGACAAGTGGTTGCATCCAACTGACAACGATGCGCATGAGTCAAGGACTTTAAACCTTCTACAAAGATTAAATATTACTATTGATATTGCTTATGCACTTGATTATCTTCATCATCATTGCTCGGAACAAATAGCTCACTGTGATTTGAAGCTTGGCAACGTTCTTCTGGACAATGAAATGAGTGCACACTTGGGTGATTTTGGGCTAGCAAAATTTCTGTTAGAAGCAACGTGTGAGTCTTCTACAAATCAATCAAGTTATATCGGCATAAGAGGGACAGTAGGTTATGCTGCTCCAGGTAAATGTACCCTTTATGCTATTTTGTGTTTTCCTTTTGACCATATTTCTACCAACTTTTAGATTTAGTATTCAATTCTTCTTCAACGAGTTTGCAACTACAATCACATCAATAAGGCTTTCAAAAGTATTCAATAGCAATATTAGGCACATTGTTTCTAGTTTCTTATTTAATCTAAATGGAGTTTTTCTCCTTCTCTCTATTGTCAAGGCACATTAATCTAGAAATACTAAAAGCCTTTGGTCTCAAATCTCGTTCTTTTCTTTTTGTTACAACTCATATTATACATTTCATGGCTTGGATTCAAAGGTGAATGCATAACATGTTATAGTACGTGACATCTGTTTGTTTCCCTGAACTGAAGTCAAAGAAAGGAATTGCATGGAAAATAAAAATTAAAATTAACTCTTTAATTTGTAGGTATTCAATTCTCATTAAAGCAGGAGGGCTAATACTCTGAATTATGTAACCAGCTAGTTGTTCGGTGCAAGATTGGATTGTTGCTAAACCATGTGGGAATTGAGTTGCCCATAGCGAGAATAATATTTCCACATACGTCAATTTTATCATGAAAGGAGAGAGTTGTCCATTACATTCTTGTCTCCACGAATCCATGAGCAATTTGACACCGATTTGGTTGGATAGTTTAGAGGACCTGTGGAATGAAACTTTGACTGTTAAGAAGATTTTGAATAGTCGTTTGTTTGGCTCAATATTTATGTTGCTAGGAATTACTCGAGCTCGTATTAAGTCAGAGCATTCTAGTGACACCAGGAAGAGGCATGCATGATTCTTTCTTGCTTATTGGAAACAATACAGTTTGCAATGTTCTAAACTTGTTTTTTTAGCAAAGAATTGTTCGTAGAAGATATGCAACTCTACATTGACATGCTTCTAACCGGTCATCTCTTTAACTTTATGGATTGTACATGGTGAATGAATTGCAGAGTATGGCATGGGAAATGAGGTATCAACCCTTGATGATGTTTACAGTTATGGTATCCTCTTATTGGAGATGTTTACGAGAAAGAGACCTGCGGAGAGCATGTTTAGTGATGGTTTGAATCTCCACACCTTTGCTAAGGCGGCTCTTCCTGATCAAGCTTCAAACATTGTTGATCCATTGTTGTTTCAACAACTGGACATGGGAGAGGTTAGCTCAAGTTTCAACAACACTAGCACCCAAAACTCTCCTGTCAGTCAAAAAATTCTTGAGTGCTTGGTATTGATACTTAAAGTTGGAATCGCTTGTTCACAAGAACTGCCCACAGATCGCATGGACGTTAAAGATGTTGTGTCCCAGTTGCATGCAATCAGAAATAGTGTGCTTAAAGCGGGTGCTCATTGAGACAGAATAGCTAAAGACGCAGTGTGATCATGAAGAGGTATGATCCCTTGATTGACTTTCTGAGTTGAGAAACAGAATATGCATTCATTAGCGAAACCATCGATTTTTTTGCTCTAATCCAAAAAACTTTGGTTTGCTCTTTGGCGGCTGAAAACAAAAATTTGTTACCCCTATTCAACTTTACTTATGAGGTGATAGGCTCCAACTTCATCAATTTGGATTTCCAAAGTCAACTATGATCCTAGTCTTGAGAAGATGTCTATTTGAGACAGTTGCCATTTTGTACGTTGTGGCAAATGTAGGGAATGCATTATTGGTCATTTTATTAGTCAATAAGGTGCCCATAAATCTGATTTTCAAGCTGCTGTATCTTTTGACATCCTTGTCATCTATTCTATAATGTGCCTTCACACATGTTTTTCATCTTGTCGCATGCAACAGATTTTGGGATCTAACTATTTCTTTCACTTGTCCTAGGTTCCCGAGGTCTAATTGGTCTTGAAGACATGTTTTGCTGCATTCTGTTCGGATGTTGCGTACAGACATTTCGTATGCTTTTATTTCTGTTTTGCTTCTCGTGGTTTTGTTTACTTTGGTTTTTTTTTTTTTTTTTTCGAAGTTCATATCAACTTGCAACTTTCTTCATGGATGTACTTTAATAAGGCTATGCTGTAATTATCTATTGTATGGAATAAAATATCCAATAATGTGAAAATATCGAAGTTTGTGCGTACATCGAGCAAAAGAAAGGTATATAAATTCGACAAGGGTATCGAGGGTAAGAAAGAAAGAAAGAAAAAACACCAAGACTCAAAAGGTACATGGAGTACATGAGGCTAGTAGTTTAACCAAACAAAAGAAAACATCCAACAGATCAAAGTTGGATGTTGAAACATCAACAAAATGAAAATAGCATCAAAACACCAAAATGAACTGGTAGCAGCAGCAAAACAAGATTCCTGAGAAAGCCACGATTGACCCTACTCCAACCATGAGATCAGTTAGAAAGAACAACCATGAGAATGCTACTTCAATACCCAAAATCCTCCAAATGGCTTGCACGGTTGCACCCATCCAACTATAATTTGATCTTTCTAATACCATCAAGACACCTCCTGATTGTATGGACTTATTTCTGAAAACCACTTCATTCCTTGCTATCCATAATGACCAAAGTACGTCATAAAACAGCCTTCCCAACATTTCCGTTGCACCCAAAAAAAAAAATAAGCCTTCCCAACATTTCTTCTCTAGATTCTTGAATGTTGTGTCTAACCAAAAATGTATCGAAGCATCCAGGGTTGAGGGGCATACCCGTTGAATCTTCCACCATTAAATTTTTTTGAACAAACATCGTAGGCAAAAGGACAATGGAGTAACAAATGGGCAGGGGTTTGAACTTTCAACTGTAGCAGAACACGAAGGACATTGAGCTTGGCTTAGATGCAAAATGTACCTTCTAGCCAACACAGATCTTGATGCAATATTGCTTTGTATAGCCTGCCAAACAAAAACTTCCACACCTTTGAAGGGCATAAATTCTTCCATAACAAACCCAAGCTCGGATTTTCCTGAAAATTCTGTTTGTTTCCAGCTTTCATATGCAGATGAAGTTGAAAAGAGCTTGTTTATTCAGGCTCCATCTGAAATCCCGGCAGACTTTCTCAAATTTTTTTGTTGTTCTTCCTCCCATACAAAGAGTTGATCTAAACCAGAAAGCATTGAAACAACCTCAGAATTGTCTTGATAGCCTTCATCTCATCCACTTCATTATTACTACAAAACAACACCCCTAATCATCCCATCATCTTTGGCCCTCTCAACTGATAGGTTCAAAGCTTCAACCGCCACATTAAGAAGAAGGGAGACAGAGGATCTCCCTGCCTTAGGCCCCTGTGTGATTTAAATTCTGCAGTAGGTGAGCAATTGATAAGAACTGAGAAAGAGGCAGTGGAGATACATTCGTACACCCAACCGCATATTCTTCCCTGCTACTCCAAATGCCAACATATTTTTGTCTTCTTGTTCGTAGGTAATTCTTTTTATCTAACTTCAAAAAGGCAACACATTCCATTCACTAGATCTTTATGCATTTGCTCATAGAACGACCTAGGAGGTATCCCAAAGTCATCAACCAAGTGAATTTCAGCACATTGAGAAGCAGATATCACATCGGGAAGGGAGCCTTTTGCACAGTCACTTGGAACTAGGGGATGGTTGTGGATATCTACAAAATTTGTTACTCTGTACTTTCCAATTCGTCTACATTGATTAAATATTCTTCCAAGGCATCATGATCAATCCTCGTCTCTTCTTTAGGATTTTTTGTCTGATAATCTCGTTTATTGGGTTTTCTATGGGCCTACTGTCACCGCTTTTACTTTTACTGAATCCCCTTCAGCCGCCATGGACGCTTCGAGTTAAATTCCATACCTATAACAGGTTTTGGTTGTCTATCATCAACCCCATGAGTGCCCATCTCTTTAGGAATATCTACCTTCTTAGACTTCCATCTCTCATCATCAAAACAAATTTGCCCTTTGGAGGAGAAAGGGTAATGACGTCATGCAACTTAAGGGCTGAAAAGTTGGGGGATCTGTTTTGTGCATTTTCTACCTAGCTACCCTATTCTTTAATATATCTTGTACAATTTGAGTTGAATATAAATAGATTAGGGTCCTTATGAATCATCATGTTTTGACTGGAGAAACAAAACAGGGCCTAGATACGCCGAGTGCTAAACCATGCAAACGAATACCCATTGGCCTCCACTCCATTAACGAGTTGGTGGGATTTTAGCGTATCAACTTGACTAAAATTGAAACAATATCCTATAGAGAAGCAGCTTGCAAGGGGAATTATCTTGTACTCTCGGCAAGGACCGACACAAAGGTTTAAGGTTGGGTGGACGAACACTAAGGAAAAAACTACAAACATATGAAAGGCCATATCAATTTCGCCGATAAGAACTGTAAAAATAATATGAAAAAGATTTATTTTCATATAGATTATTGATCAACTTATTTGATTACTCGGATACGGTCATATGTGGTAGATAACTGCATACAAACTTGTGCACTCCTATCCAATATTTTAAATTAAATGGATATTAAGAAATAAAGCAATAGTTAAAAATAACATGGTTTTCCAAAACCACTTGGTTAGAAGAGTGTTAATTGGATCGTTCAAAGATCTCTTCAAAAACTCTTGGTTAGATGAGTGTTGGATCGTTCAAAAACCAGGTGTGACGCGATAACTCGACTTTTGTTGGGTGAGTCAGAAAACAAGAGATAACACATTTGCATGTGTGTTGTGGTTTTTAATTTTCCCAGAGTACCACGTGGCAATGCCAGTAGGTTAGCCCTCTGGGACTATCCCAACAACTAACGTATTCTTCACAGATGCATTGGAAAGGCTATAAAAAAACCAAAGACTACTCTCTATTCTTTTCATTCTCTGGCATATGAGTCTTTTTTGTAAAAAAACATTTGTAAATTCTTTAGGATTCAACCAATTACGACAACTAACTTCTTTTCTTCATAAACCCGAAAAACGAGAAGTTAATTAAATTTTTGTTCAACTTTACTTTGGTATCTGTCGCCTAAATAAAGGCAATAGAAGGCCAACTCTACTGCCTTTTACTGAGCCACTTGACCCAATTATTATAACTCAATGAGATTGTGAATTTCAATACTAAGAATTTATGATAAGAGAATTGAATTGTTATTAATGAGTCGCGAAAGGATTTGAGTTGTGTAACTTTTTGTTCAACTTTACTTTCGTTTTTTTTACAATAACAAATTCTTTTTCGTGCATTCTGGTTTCCTTGCGTGCTTGGTAATTCTTTTGATCTAACTCTAAAAGCCAATACAAATATTCCATTCCACCATAAATTTTATGCATTGTCTCATAGGATGACCTAAGAGGTATACCAGAGTCATTAGCAGGGGCGACGCTACAGCCAAGGTACTGGGGTCAGCTGACCCCATTGAAAGATATTAGAATGCTACTACTGCTATGCTATACATTTCTATTGGCCAATGTATGAACCCATTAAAAATTGTTTATGACCCCACCTACTGTGCAAAATGCAAGTAGTAGGTAAGTTTTTTGTTAAAACAATACACAAATTCTTTGTTTTTCTTTTGTGGATAACTCAGGGTTTCTGTTCCAACTTACGCGCAGTTCGATTTAATCGATGGAGACCGATTTCACCGTCTACTAGCACTAGCACGGAGCTCAGTTAATGCCAGGGCAATGTCATTTATGGATTGATCCGTAAGAGTTGATAACACTTTGTAGGTCTAGAACTTGGAACCTTAGAAGAAAACAATACACATCTTTTTTGGAAACATAAAAAAAGTTATAGCATGAAAATGTTACAGTAATTTGTTATTTAAAGATAAATTATGCATTGAAATTGACTTGAAAACATGGCATCTGAGACTATGCTTAGTTTTTCCAGTGGGTATGGGAAAAATTGAAATTCTAGAGAAATTTTGTGTTAAAAATAATAAAACATAGGAGTATGTAATGCTATTGAGATCGTGATTGTCTTCCTATTCACTTGTTTGAGACCAATTTCATCTTTTAGCACATTATTTGCGAGTGGTTTTTTTTTGGTCAAGAGCTAATTTAGATTGTGATTTTTGGAAAAAAAGTTCTAAAGATTGAATTGGCATATAATTCACAATTTTAGAAGTTGGTTTGATAAAATTTCGACCCCATTAACTTATATTCCTGGAGTCGCCACTGGTCATTAGCCATGTAAATTTCAGCACATTGAGAAGCGTGTTTTCTGGGCATATATAGAACTAGGGGATGGTTGTGAATATCCACAAAATTTGCAAGTCTGTAGTATGGCCTTCTTTAGAACAAACAAATGTGCTGGAGGATGCTTGTGAATTACTTATCTCACCTTATTTTGCACACCCATATGCAGCCGATTGTATACAATAAAAGCAACTATGACAGAGAGAAAACAGAGTACACTTTCGGTGGAGAAGCAATTAACATTGTTAATCACACTATTGACGGGAGAAATCATAATATTTTGTCCACTATCATTAATTATACTATCTTGTAGAATTCGAGTTGAATATATTGATCTCATTCAAACATGTTGAGTGGTAAACCATGCAAACGCATAGCAATTGGCCTCCACCCCATTATCTCATTTGACTGTACGCGGCTTGGCTACTTGTGTATGAGTTGGTACAAGACTTGGCTACTTGTGTTTTTTATTGCTGTGCCATTACATTGCTTTCTTTGGATCTTGTATATTGTGCATTTCAGCATTTGCATTTCTTTGGATCTTGTATATTGTGCATTTCAACTTGACTCTTTATGCATTACTTATAGGACGGTCTAAGAGGTATTCCAAAGTCATCAGCCAAGTCAATTTCAGCACATTGAGAAGCGGATATTAAGGCGGGAAGGAAGCAATATAGCACAGTCACTTGCAACTATGGGATGGTTGTTGATATGTATAAAATTTGGAGTTTTTTTTTTCAAAACATCTCTTAAACTATCACCCATTTCTTTACTTTGTCCTTGAACTTTCAAATCCTTTATGTAGTCCATGAACTACTTACTTGAAGTGCATGTGGTCCTTTTTTTTAATAGCAGTTAGTTTCATGGATGGAAAATCAGTTATGTTCGCGTCACGGGTGATCATGGTCCGTCCCTATTCAATGCCATGTCCAAAGAGAAAGAGAGAGAGAAGTATTAGTCAAAATGCAAACAAAATTGGATATTTCTCTAAGAACCAGTGAATCAATTCATTCACAAGAATTAAAAGCTAGAGGAAAGGAAGAATCAACATAAAGCTAACCAAAAAATAAACCTAAGTTCCCTTGGTTTTGGAGCCATGATCATCCGTGACGCGAATACTATTAAAAAAAAACATTTGGCCACACCCAAAAAAGTCACCGAAAGATGGGATTTTGTTGCCTGTATTCTTCGGCTACATGACACTACAAGAAAAAGCACATTTGGTGACTAAGAATTTAGTCACTAAAAGGCCGTATTTAGTCACCAAAGCTCTTCCGTGACCAAAAATAATTTAGTCACCTAACCCTGGTCACAAAAAGGTATTGGTGACCGATTTTGGCCTAGTCACAAAAGCATAACATTTAGTGACTAAAACTTGGTCACGGTTGTATCCTTTCATGGTGACCACCTGAATTTGGTCTCCAAAAATTGGTGGTCACTAAATGATACCCTTTGTTGACTACCAACTTTGGTTACCGAAAACTGGTAGTCACAAAATGGTGCACTTTACCTATCAAAATAGTGGTCACTAAAAGATAGTTTCCATGACCAATTAATAGCAATGTATACGTGACCAACCTTTAGTCAAAAAAATCTTTTAATTTCTTTAAAAAAAAAATGGCACCAAATCCGTGTCACTAAAAGTCTTCGGCCACAAGTTAATGAGCTTGTCGTGGAAAGACACTTACAGCGACAAGAACACTTGTCACGGAAAACACACTTTCGGTGACAGGCTTGTCGCTGAAAGAGGACCCATAAGCAACAATAGTGTGTCACCAAAAAATGAATGCTCACATGGCAGAAAAAGTAACGAAAATGCTACATACACAACAAAAAGGGCTAACAAAGTGGACAACAGCCCCAAAACGACGTCGTTTTGGGGCCTGTCATTAAAAAAAAAAAAAAAAAAAAAAAAGACGCCTGAAAAATTGAAATCGGGTTGCCTCCCTCTTCCCCCCAAATCAACTCCATACACAGAGAAGAAGAGAGTGAGAGAGGGCAACGCGACTGAATTTTTAACAACCCCACCGGAAATCGGTCGACCAACACCACCGCCGACCATCCCAACCTACAGCTCTCAAACTCCGGCTGCGAGAGATAAACCTTGACAGTAGTATTCGCGGGAGGTGGACAGCTGCGTGTTGTGGCGGTCGGCGGTGGCAGAGGGCGGCGGCGGTGGTCGTGGCTCGTCTCGTGACCCAATTCTCTCAACCTCTCCTCTTCTCTGTGTATTGCGTTGGTTTGGGGAAGAAGGGGAAAGCAAACCCGATTTCAATTTTGAAATTTTTTTTTTTCCTAACAGGCCCCAAAACGACGTCGTGTTGGGGCTGTTGTACCACTTTGTTGGCCCTTTTTGTTGTACCCGTAGCAGCGTTCAAAAAGTAATCCTTCGGTGGGGTCACTGTCAGAGCACTCCTTGGATGCTCCATAATGGCTTTAAGTTTGCTTCCACCGAGATTGGAACATACGTCCACTTGCTTGGATACACACACCCTTAACCACCAGGCTACAGCTTCACATGTGCCAGAATCGACCGATAAAAACATTTAAATTATGACTGCTTAAATTTTTTAATCCGAAAAATTTGTTGGGTCCTTTTTTAACCAAATAACAAATGTTCAGATGTTGTCTATAAAAAAAATATATATTGATGTTCTTCAACTACTTCACGATTCATAATTTTTTTCCCATGATTTTTTTCTTACAGTTTTTCCATTTCGTGTTTGCTTCTTTTTTTTTTTCCCTTTACAATGTTTCCTAAAAATAACTCCTAAATTGAATCCTAAGATATACACATAAGTGAAAGTCGGATCTATTTTTCACTCCTAGAGCATGCTAATTTTAGAGAGGATATGGGCACTCAATGGACTACCAAGAGCATTCTCCATTTTATGAGAAAAATAATTTAAAAAGTGTGGAACCCATAAAATTGACAAGTCAAAAGACTTTGGGTTCCACTTGGAGCTAGCTACAATGCTACCTAAATTTAACTAATGTGGTAGAAGCCATGATTAGGAGCCACCCATAAGAGTTGTATGGGGAGCCCATTGAAGACCACAATTGAGCAAAATGGCTTGATAAATATTATGAGCCTCACTTATGAGCTATTTTTAGAGCACATTGTGGATAATATAATTTGTTCACCTCAAAATCTAAGTTCTAAAAATACAATCTAATTTTTTTTACAATAATCTTTAATAGTTAATTTACAGAAACATAATTTGCAAGCACTTTAAGAGGGAAAAAAAATATTTTGACTAATTATTTCAATCCGCAATAATGTGCTTAGAATTTTTTTACATGAAAGTACCATATTATATACACATTCTCTTGAAGCAGATCACTCATTTTATTGCTATGCCAAGAAATTGTTGTTTTGGCGCCTAAATTCCTAAAAAAGGTTTGCTACCAAAAAGTAAGTTTCAATGACATAGCTACATGTCTCACCATTGCTAATTAATCCTTCAACAAAATACTGGCTTGTCATGTCGCCATTGGTATACTTTCGGTGACAGCAACAAAAGCTTGTCGCCGAAAAGTAAGTTTCAGTGACACAGCTACATGTTGTCGTTACTAATTAATCTTTCACTGACATTCTGGCTTGTTGTGTCGCCGAAAAGTAAGTTTCAGTGACACAGTTACATGTCGCCATTGCTAATTAACCTTCAGCGACATTTTGGTTTGTGGTGTCACCTTAAATGTACTTTCGGTGACAAAATGGTGCCTTGTCACCAAAAATATGTCGCCAATGGTGTTTTTTTTGTTGTAGTGAACACAACTCCTTTTCCGTCCATGAAACTAATTGTTGTTAAAAAGAGGACCACATGCACTTTAAGTAAGTAGTTCAGGGACTACATAAAAGATTTTGAAAGTTCAGGGACAGTAAAGAAATGAGTGATAGTTCAAGGGATGTTTTGAAAAAAAACTCTAAAATTTGTATCAGTATACTTTCCAATTCATGTAATTCATTAATACTCTTCAAAACATCTCAACCAATCCTCGTCTACTCTAGGATTTTTCGTCTGATAATCTCATCTACCAGTTTTTCTGTGGCCCTCTTTAGAACAAACCAATGTCCGAGTTTTTACTTTCACCTCTTTTACTTTTACTGAGTCCCCTTCCGCGGCCACAGAAATTGTTAAAGTCATAAGCAGACTGCTCGAGTTAAATTCCATACCTTTACAGGTTTCGTGCAACTTAAGGGCTGAAAAGTTGGTGGCGCGCAGCTAGGTGTTGAAATTTGTTGCAGATTCCAAATCCACAAGGTTTGAAGTTTGAACCCATCTCACCTTATTTGCGCAGCCATTGTACACAATAAAATCAACTATGACCGAAAAAATAAAAAAGAGTACACTTTCAGTGGAGAAGCAATTAACATGGTTAATGATATATACTATTGACAAGAGTAATCATAGTAGTAATATTTTGTGCATCTTTTATATTAGTCTTGTTAGCAATCTTATGCCTACCCTATATATATATTCTTTAATATATCTTGTAGAATTTGAGTTGAATATTTTGTGCATTTTTTATATTAGTCATGTTAGCAATCATATTAATTTTGTGCATTTTTCTTATACCTATACCCTATTCTTTAATATATCTTGTGGAATTTGAGTTGAATATAAATATATTAGGGTCCTTATGAATCATCACGTTTTGACTAGAGAAACCAAACAGGGTCACACGCCGAGTGCTAAATCATGCAAACGCATACCCATTGGCCACCACCCCATTAATGAGTTGGTGGGATTTTAGCGTATCAGCTTGACTAAAACTGAAACAACTATATTCTACAGCGGTGCAGCCTATAAGTGTAATTGTCTAGTACTCTTTGCAAAGACAGATGCAAGATTTAAGGTTGGGTGGACGAACACTAAGAAAAACAAATGTGCTAGAGGATGGGTGGAGAGATAGCCGTGGAAAGAATCTGAATTCCTTATCTCACCTTATATGCAGCCGATTGTATACAACAAAAGCAACTATAACAGAAAGAAAACAGAGACTACACTTTCGGTGGAGAAGCAATGAACATTGTTAATCACATTATTGACGGGAGAAATCATAATATTTTGTCCACTATCATTAATTATACTATCTGTAGAATAGGAGTTGAATATATTGATCTCATTCAAACACGCCGAGTGGTAAACCATGCAAACCCATACCAATTGGCCTCTACCCCATGAGTGGGTGGGCCTACGTCCTACTGCGGCATAGCCTGTCAGGCTAATTATCCATGCTCTTGGGACCAACACATTGGTTTAAGGTTGGTTAGACAAATATTAAGGAAAAATTGTAACATGTGAGAGGCTATATCAATTTTGCCAATACAAACTGTGAAAATTCTATCAAAAAGATCATATAAATTATTGATCAACTTATTCAATTACTAAGATATAGTTTTCTATGGTAGTCATAACTGCATACAAACTTGTGCTCCCCTATCCCTTTTAAAAGAAAATGAATATTATTATGAAATTAAAAATTTGTTAAAAATAACATTATGTTTAAAACACAATTGGTTAGATGAGTGTTGGATCGTTGAAAAACCAAGTGTGACACGATAACTCAACTTTTGTTAGGTGAGCGAGAACGCATTTAATCGTTCAAAGACCACAAAAACTTCTTTTTGGAGGAGACCAAAGGGAAGTCATTGTCTCTTCACTTTAGGATTCAGCCAATAAAGAAAGTTAACTTTTTTTTTAGTATTTTGGCCTACATTTCTGTTTGGCTCTTTCTCTTAAAAATCACTCAAGTTTTTGCTTAATTATGTAGGATTACGTTCCGTTCCTATTCTGAAAAGAAAAACTACTCAATTCAAATTCCGTACGAGGTATGCTTCTGGCCTATATTTCTGTGCTGCTCTCTATATTTCTTTATGTGCGATGGTATGAGTTGTATGTATTACCCTTGAAAGAGAGATTTGGTATCGATTTAATTTTAATTTTACCACCTTTTGTCCAATGCTAAAATTTATTTAGATTTAGCCTGTAATGTCTTTAAGGGCTCTCTCCGACCGACATGTATGAGTTGTTCTTGTGCATCAAAAGGCGTCTCATTCTATAGAGGGTATGTTTAATTTCCATACGATTTTGTGTTCGTACACCCTGATCATTTTATAGTACCCATGTTCTTTAGACGATCATGTTACGATTTTATCTTAGTGTTTGCATGGTTTTTTTTTCTTCCTATCTTTAATTCCTTAGCAGTGCAATTTACTAAACTAGCGTTATGCTCTTTCTATGCACGGGGCAGTTTTTTTTTTTTAAAAAAGGGGTTCATGTTGATGTTTTTTTGTTCACCGTGCACAACGCTAGTTTGGTTTATGAAAGAGAGGAGATAGACAGGAGGTGTGGGGAAAAAAAAAAATTTGGGACCCATTTCTAGCACGATGCTAGTTATATAATTGAAACCCAAATGTAGAAACTATCTATTAAAAGCTTAACTCACACAATTAAGTCCCATTTTTTACTCTTTTGTGTTATATAGCAATGCATATTTAACTCCACCATTGGAGACGATCATAGGAAGACAAGTTGGAATTGAAGGTTGGGGAATTTTTCGTTTGCTGCCACTTGGAGGAAAAAGGGAAACGATGTCATGCAAGTTAATGGCTGAACAGTTGGGGATCTGTTTTAATCTCGGCCGTTGGATGAACTCGTTAGTGTGATGGTCGTTGGATTTCAAAAGTTCTTATAATATCCATTTTGCACACCCATTTAGGAATATACAGCTGATTCTACACAATAAAAGCAACATTGTTAATGACACGTCCGTGTTTGTTTGTCTTGTTTTTAGTTTGCGTCACTTTCCAATTCAGTTTTTTTTTTTTTTAAATACTAATATCAAAAAAATATACGATGTGAATCTTATTTGATAGATCTCAATTGAATCATATAACTAATAATATAACTAATTGAGATCTATCAAACAATATAACTAATTGAGATAACTAATCTTATTTGAATAATATAACTAATTCAAATCTATCAAATAAGATTCATATCGTATATTTTTTTGATATTAGTATTTAAAAAAAAATGACCAACAAACACGGACGGATGTAGTGTCTTGCAGAATTTGAGTTGAATATATTAATGTCATTCAACTACGCAGAATGCTAAACCATGCAAACGTCTACCAATTGGCCTCTACTCTATTAACGAGTTGGTGGGCCTACATCTTACAGCGGCAAAGCCTGTAATGGTAATTATCCACTGCTTTCGGGACTGACACCTTGCTTTCATATTTTGACTTCTCACCAAAAAGAGGAACTTGGGCCACCTCACCAATTTGTATGCCAGGTGTTTCATCCACAATTTCAACTACATCCAGCTTATCTAGATTTGGATTTTTGATTGATCTGTTTGCCAAGTCAGCCACCTAGTCACCAACCACTTCAGTATTTAGAGCCAAAGTAGCTACCACATCAGTATTTAGAGCCAAGTCTGCGGCCAAATTCTCATTCTTTTCCATATCTTGAATCTTACCTACATCCATCTCTTCCCTAAAGACATTCTTGACCTTTGCTTTCGATGATGACAGATTGTTGGGGAACATGTTTGGCTTAATTTCTCTGAAAGAATCTGTAACGACCTGTCCCCACAAACACCACTAAAATAATATAAAATTACTCAAATAATCAATTCCACTTCCTTCCATACTTACATAATTTTCCGTATACATACTCCTTTACTTGTCGATCGTCGCCGTTAAATATGCAGACCTCGCCACCGCGAATTACATACTGAAGTCTTATTTGCATCGGATACCATCTCGCCGTTAATCGATCGGCCCATCGCTTTGTAGCTCCTGGCCTAATTCGCGTCTCGACCAGTCTCCATCTCTGAGTGTGAAAAAAACCTCCTTTTAATCCATTTCCCTTCCTTTAATATACCATTCCAAACTTGTCATGCTAGTGGATTTCCAAGGCTGGCCACCAGATTACACGTTGGTTAGACAATCTTTTAACACCTCTCTTGTACACATGCACACATCCACGTGCTCTCTTTCATTTTTTTTATTTTAATTATCAACAAATGGGCCCACCTGCTCTTATTGGCAGGATATTACAATACTCTCCTCCTTTTAGGAATTTCGTCCCCGAAATTCACTGATCAAAATATAGGTAAATAAATTTCACACTTCCGCTGCACTTTTTTTTTTTCCCTCCTCCAACAACGAGCTCTTACTGCCCACACAACCCCATCTTGAAGTACAAGAGATTATTTTAAGGAGATAAACTTATTCCAATACTTTAGAAGGGATATTACAGTCTACTCACCTTACAAATTCTCAAAAATTATTTTCATAAAACTATATATTCCAAGCAAAGCATGACCAACATTGATAAGCCAACATATTCGAATGACAAAAATTTTAGTTAATATGCCTCATATCCGACCATACAGGTCACGCCACACAGGCAATTGATTCACGCCAGAAAGGCTATATATCATGCCACGAAGGCTATATAACACGCCACGAAAACTATATATCACGCCACAGAGGCTATATATCATGCCACAAAGGCCATGCCACGAAGGCTATATTTCACGCCACAGAGGCTATAAATCACGCCACGAAGGCCACGCCACTAAAGCTACGCCACAAAGGCTATATATCACGCCACGAAGGCTATGTAGTAAAGTGGTTCCATGCCAATCACAATGATCATAAACTAGACCCAATATCATAAACAACCGCAATTAAAGAAGAAATAAACAAATACACGCACATCTTCGTTCCTTCACCAAATGATTCAGCCAATGGCAAAAACCAAAGACTTGAAAGTCTTGGCCTCTTCATTTAGGATGGGTAAAGTACAACCCGGTCCATTTGCCACGTACTCCTACAAAAAAATTTAAAATGCACCAATAACTCCACTGTTCCACCACATGTGCACAGAAATGGGATTGGACCTCAAGATTCTCTCTCTCTCTCTCTCTCTCTCTCTCTCTCTCTATATATATATATATATATATATATATACCCCACGGTTCCAGTCAGGGATCCCTGACTGGAGCCTTTGGGGTGTTTTTTTTGTGTTGCAAATTATTTTGAGAAAATCCGATCCGTCCAATGTGTTCAAAAGGTGTTTTCCAAGGTCCACGCGGGAAATCTTCAAAAACAAATACCGGGAAGGGCTTGATCCAAGCAGTTTTTCGCAAAAACTGTATATTTACAGTTTTGTGAAAAACTGCTTGGATCAAGCCCTTACCGGTATTTTTTTTGAAGATTTCCCGCATGGACCCTTGAAAACACCTTCTGAACACATTGGACGGCTCGGATCGTCAAAAAAATGTTCGGATCATGGAGGTCCGGAAGTCCGGATCCCGGACTAGAACCGGCTTCTATATACGTGGATTTTCTAGTCCACACCTCCCGGAAATAAAAAAACATGGTTTTTTTTTGTGTTGCAAATTATTTTTGGAAAATCCGAGCCGTCCAATGTGTTCAGAAGGTGTTTTCAAGGGTCCAAGCGGGAAATCTTCAAAAAAAAATACCGGGAAGGGCTTGATCCAAGTAGTTTTCGCAAAAACTGTAAATATATATATTTTGCGAAAACTGCTTGGATCAAGCCCTTCCCGGTATTTTTTTTTGAAGATTTTTCGCGTGGACCCTTGAAAACACCTTCTGAACACATTGGACGGCTCGGATCATGGAGTCCCGGAGTCCCAGATCCCGGACTAGAAGTGTTGCCACATATATATATATATTATACTTTTAATTTTAAAACCACAGATCCTATGAAAGTGTCTAAACTTAAATCTTAGGGTAACCTATGAAAGTGCATAAACCACTAAAATTCTATAATAGGAAAGTGCACCCTAGAACCTAAATCTAGGGTACCTATAAAAGTGCCTAAACCTAAAACTAAAGGTACCCTATGAAACAGTCCACTTCCTATCAAGGATCCCGCAAGCTTTTAAAATCCGGACCTCTCCTTTCCGAACTAAATCTCGACGATCCGAACCGTTCAATGTGTTTAAAACGCATTTTCAAGGGCCCTGCGAGAAATCAGCAAAAAAAATACCGAGAAGGACTTGATCCGAACAGTTTTTCATAAAAACGAACATATACAGTTTTTATAAAAAAAAATTGCTCGGATTAAGCCCTTCTCGGTATTTTTTTTTGGCTGATTTCTCGCGGGGACCCTTAAAAACACTTTTTAAATATATTGGACGGTTCGGATCGTCGAAATTCGATCGAGATCTATGAGGTGTGGACAAAGTCAAACCGTGGATTTCTCATTGAAATAAGTATAGTACAAAGTGTATCAAAAAGTCTCCAAATATTTAAATACTACTCCTGTTGACATCAATCACAATTTTGTGGACGATCTCTTTATGCGCGTATCAAAACTACGAAGTTATCCAAATAAATGAAATAAGTTACTCTAATTTGAGCTTATATTTGTTTTCAATAAGAGCTCACTTAACATCAATTTATCCCTCGATGATGTCGCTTCCAATATTAGGGTGACATTATCCACACAAGGTATGCAGATATGCATCTAGATATTTTAAATGCAAAAGTAATATACATTTAAGTAGAAATTCAATGTATTGAAGCTATACACAGGCTAAACTTCCACATTTGAAGGGTAATTTTGTAATTAAACATACCCGATTCAGTTTGGTTCAGGGAACGGTTCGGTTAATTATCTTCTCAAATCAGAACCGAACCCCATTCGGTTATCTCACATCCCGTACCATACCCGCACCCACGGGAAATATTTCAGTTGTCGTTCTGGAAAAAAAAACGGTTATGGTTCGGGTACCAATCGGTTCGATCGAGATTGCCATACCCTCAATATATGTCTTATAGACTCCTGAACTTCAATAACTTTCAACTATAATCCCAAACTATCATTTTGTTAGTCAATTTAACCACCACCGTCCAAATCCGTCAGCTTTGTAACCGAAATTGCTGACTTGAAGAAATGACTCCGTTAATTCTCCCCTCCCAAAAAAAACAAAAAAAAAAAAAAGAGCAACCCAATGTCCCCTCCCAACGGAAAAAAATTTGTTCACCCTCACCCTGATTGGTTGAAATGGTGTTGGGTCCACAAAAAGTAGTGCGGATCCCACCATAAAGTGATGTCATGTTTACCAAAAAATATATTGATTCTATGGACTCCACACCATTTTAACCAATCAGGGTGAGGGTTTTGTTCACCCTCTTTTGGTGAGGGTGAACAAATTTTTTCTCCCTCCGAACCCCTTTGCGTGGCAGAGCTTCCTCAATTTCGCCCCTACTGTTACCGGATCTATATCCCCTGCTACCGTCAACTTCTTGTCCTTCGTATTCATCGCAATTGATTCGACCCCTGCAAATAAAAAACACCACATACTCCCGACTCTTTGAAAATTTGATCTGGGTTTTGACTCTCGGATTCCCTTATCCGGATCTTAAATCCAGGGATTTCACTTCAATTTGATACCAATTTCAAGATTGAATTTTGGATCTCTGATCTGTAGTTGTACAAGAATCCCAAGAAAGTAAATTCCCTTGATTTTCTCTGGATTTTTTATTTTCTTGAGGAGAATTTCCCAGTGAAAGGTGTAGATCAGAAAGAAAGGACAATACCAAAAACCAGGTTTATTTTGGTTTATTTTTGGTTTTATTAAAAAAACTATTACTTTTGACCATAATTTTAAACTATTTGGATTCGTCTCGACGAGATAAATCCAAAAATTACAAAATTTTGACGCAAAACTAACAAATGCAAAAAAAATTTGAATAAGGACAATACCAAAAAAACCAAAAAACCAGTTTTTTAAATTTGGCCTCAGTCAGCAATTTTCGTTACCAAGTTGACGGATTTGGATGGTAGGGGTAATTGACTAACAAATTGATAGTTTGTGAGTGTTATTGAAGTTAAGGAGGCTATAAAACATTGAGGTCAAAGTTTGGGTTTTTTTTTTAGAAATTTTTCCACTAAGATTGGGGAGTTGTTTTCACAGTGACAAGTTAAGCATTTGTTTCAATCTTGGCCGGTGGATCGATGAACTCATTAATGGGTTGGCAGCTGATGTTGAAAGTTGTGACAGATGAGAAGAGAGAGCTGGTTCCTTCAGTTCTTTTCACAGTAACAATATTATTTTGTGGTTAAGAAAGTATTGTTTGTGTTAGCGTAAATCAATCACACACACAATCAGTTCTTCGCTCCCCTCGCTTCACTCCGTTCTGCTCGGCATCTGGCCTTCATTAGAACTTCTCGGTACCTCTCCATATGAGCCATTAGTTTCAACAGTTTGAAAGCTTCTCACCCTTCAAATAGTGTTAACTTGCAAGGGTACACAAAATGTTACGTAGTTGGGCTTGTTGTATCCTAGGGACGGCGTGCATATGTTTTGGACTATTACAACGGAGTTTCGTATGGCACAAATAGTCTCAAGAAAGCTACGTGGTTGAGTCTCAATCTCCACCACCTCCGATCAGTAACGTTGCTCGCGTTCATTATAACCACATATAGGTAATATTCTCAATTTTAGTTCTACCAGTTTTTTGTAGGAACATGATTTATCACATATGTAAATCTCGAACTTGAGATAAATTGAATGCGTACAATGACATATTTCTACCACACGTTAAGTCTTTCAAAATTTCTGATCAGTTTTCAAGATCAACTTGTCGTGCGCGGAGGGGTACGTAGACTTGAGGGGCTCGTGTCCCTGTCACTTTGTCTTCCCCTGGATTCCACTTAAACTAGTACGTACTAATATCTAAAGGGGATGTTCTCTCCCCGTTGTGATACCGTTTTGATCCTACTCCGTCCTATGTAATCTCTCTTCTATAGTTCTATCTATATATTTTTCTATCCTGAGCATTAAAAAAAATATCTACAACATACGCTTCCAATTTGTGGAAATTAAGCAGTTGTCGGGTTCATAAGGAGGATGACTGATGTGAACAAATTTGCAGAAGTAGCCAAAATTTATTGATATCATCAACTTGCATGCACAGCCAATAAACATGGAATCAACTTACTATACGGCAATTGTGAGGATTCAAATTGTAGAGTAAGATTGTCAGTTAGTAACTACGCAAGGAAAATGGTAAGTAGCCAGAAAAACTATTCTGAAAGTAAAATCAATGGTTCTGATAAACACCCAAGTGAATCTAAGTATTGATTTCACTTTCGGATAGTTTTTGAAGTAGTTTTTGGGATACCTAGCATTGCTGAACTACACAATGGTTTTCATAGTATTCGATTCCTTCTTGTGTCAATAACAAAACAATTTCATTAATCTAAAAAAAAATATACAAAATTTAAAAAGACTCGAGATCAGGAACCCAAAATCCCACTACCTAAAACCAAAAAAACAGCCTAAAAAAGAACCCAAAAAGCCCCCACAGCGGAAAAAAAAAAACCCACCTCAACTAGGACACCACCCACCTATCCTCGTAATTGAAAGGAAATTACGTCTCCTTCAAATAAGCAAAAATGATACAGACACACCCTTTCAGCCACACTCTACCACACCCTCACTCACATGTGGGTGTAGGGACCATATTTCTACCAACATTTAGATAATATTATTCACTTCTTCTTCAATGAGTTTGCCTCCTCAATCACAGTAATAAGGCTGACAACTCTTTTGTTGACATCACATGGCTTTGATAAGGATTTTGGAGCAATATTAGGCACATAGTTTCCAGCTTCTTATTTGAACTAAATGGAGTTTTCTTCTTATTTATGTTGTCAAGGCACATTAATCTAGAAAATACTAAAAACCTTCGTTCTTGAGTTTTATTTGTTATTTTATTTTATTTTATTTTTTTTCAACTTTGTTATTGGAATCAAAGGTGAATGCATAACATGTTAATTATAGTGTGTGACATCTGTTTGTTTCCTTGAACTCAAGTTACAGAGAGGAATAACGTAGATTAAAGAAACATTAACTCTTTAATTTGTAGGTAGTCCGTTCTCGTTATAAGGAGCAATAAGACCAATACTCTGAATTATGTAAAGGAACAATCCGGTACTTTATGTTACCCGCTGGTTGTATGATGCTCGGAGTGGATTGTTGCTAAAACCATGTGGGAATTGAGTTGCCTGTAGCGAGAATTCTATTTCCACGTAAGTCAAGATTATGAAAGGAGAGAGTTGCCCATCCCATTCTCTTCTCCACGAGTCCATTGAAGAAAGCCATTTAGATGGGATGGTTTGGGTAACCCATAAGATTTTAAATTGGGTTTAGTTGACCTGTGGGATGAAAATTTGGCTTATTAAGTAAGAGCATTCTAGTTACACCTAGAAGAAGCATGCATGGTTCTTTCTTTCTTATTGGAAACAATACAGTTTGCAATGCTCTAACTTTGTTTTTTAGCAAAGAATCATTTATAGAAGGTATGCTAGCGCTACTCTTCACTGATATGCTTCTATTTTTGTTTTATTTTTTTGAACTGATCATTGATATGCTTCTAACCGGTCATCACTACAACTTTATGCATTGTATATGGTGCATGAATTGCAGAGTATGGCATGGGAAATGAGGTATCAACCCTTGGTGATGTTTACAGTTGTGGTATCCTCTTATTGGAGATGTTTACGGGAAAGAGACCTACGGATAGCATGTTTACTGATGGTCTGAGTCTCCACACATTTGCAAAGATGGCTTTTCCAGAACAAGTTGCAAACATTGTTGATCCCGTGTTGTTTCAACAACGGGACATGGGGGAGGCTGCCTTAAGACTCAACAACACTACGACCCAAAACTCTCCTAGCATTTACAAAATTCATGAGTGCTTGGTTTCAATACTTAAAGTAGGAATCACTTGTTCACAAGAACTGCCAACAGATCGTATGGATATTAAAGATGTTGTGTCCCAATTGCATGCAATCAGAAATAGTCTACTTGAAGTTGCTCTCATCGAGACAAGAAAGCTAGAGATGCAATGTGATCATGAGCGGGTATGATCCCTTGCTGACTTAATGACTTGAGCAATAGAATATTCATTCAGTAGTGAAACCATTGAATTCATGCTCTAACTCAAAAAACTTTGGTTTGCAAAAACAAAATTTGTTTCCTCTATTGAACTTTACTTTGAAGGTATTAAGCTCCAACTTCATCAAGTTGGATTTTCTAAGTCAACTATGGTCCAAGTCTTCAAGCACAATAGTTTCAAAAATGTAAATTCCTTTGCAAACTTTGTAGTTTGAAGATGAGAAATTATCTATTTTAGTACCAAGCTTCCAAAGAAGGAGAAAATGTCTATTTGAGACATGAGACAGCTGCCATTCTGTTGTAGCAAATGTAGGGAATGCATTATTGGCCATCTTATTAGTCAATAAGTTGCCCATAAATGTCATTTTCAAGTTGCTATAGCTTCTTACATCCTTCTCATTTACTCGATAATGTGCAGTCACACCCGAGTTTTTCATCAAGTCCCAAACAACAGATTTTGTGATCTAACTATTTCTTGCATGTGTGCTAGGTTTCCGAGGTCTACTTGGTCTTGAAGATAAGTTGCTGTTGCATACTGTTTGGATGTTGCTTATAGACATTATCCTATGCTTTAATTTCTTTCTTGCCTCTTGTGGTTTTATTTATTTTGGGTTTTTTTGAGTTCATCTCAACCTGCAACTTTTTTCATTGGATGCATTGGCTATATTATGATGATCTATGATGTGAAATAAAATATCGAAGTGTGTGCTAACATAGAGCAAGCTATGATACAGTACATTGTATGTGGAAACAGTTTACAGAACAGAGACAGAATTGAAACAACCAGCGAATACAGGGTCAAGGGTCTACGTGATTTAAGACCCTGTGGAGTATTTGTGTATGTCCTTCTGGATCAGGAAATGCACTTCCAATGGGAAATGTAATCTTGTCTTTCAAGATGTATGAGACACGGGCCGGGCAGAGGAGCTAATTCACGTGATTGCGTATTTAGTCCCTTGAATGACTTAGTGACTTGAGTAACAGATCATAATTCAGTAGTGAAACCATTGAATTAATCCCTGCTCTATGGCGGCTGAAAACACAAAATTCAAATTTACTTAGGAGGTATTATCCTCCAACCCGAGTCATTCAAGCACACAATAGTTACATTTCCATAGCCAAACTATGTATTTTGAAGATGGGAAGTTATCTATGTGCACCAACTTCCAAAGAATGGAAAAAATTATCTATTTGAGACAGCTGTCATTTTTTCATCAAGTCCTGTGAAACAGATTTTGTGATGCAACTATTTCATTCACATGTCCTAGGTTTCCGAAGTCTACTTTGATCTTGAAGATATGTTATTGTTGCGTATAGACATTATCCCTCTGTTTCTATTTGGAGCCCAGGTAAGGAGTGACTTCAAAAACTGCAAATTATCCCTAGGAAGAGCAAAACTAAATAAAGCATAAGCAAGCACGGAGGATATAAGACTATGTATTAATACGAGCGGCACGCCCGGCATAAGATTAGAGGAGACGAGAATACTACATGGCGATACGATTTTCGACACTCTCTAATATATGGGAAAACGTATGCTTCGTAACCCGACCGGTGATAAGGGGAAGCCCTAAGTACTTGGTGCGAGATTACAAGGGAGTAATACTAAGCTAAGCGGCGAACCTGGCAAGGATGGAGACACTCAGGAACAACAGGGGTCACTGACCCCACTGGCTCTAATTTTCCACTAGGGATACTACTAGTTTATACCCATATTTTGTTTCTTCTTGTTGCAAAAATGGACTCAAAATCGAATGTGCAACGAGTAGGCTTCTTATAGTTTGGTTGTGCATATAGCGAAATATACTTTTGATACCATTACAACTGTGGATATCATATTATCATGCATCATTTCCAAGGTATAAAAATTCGTAGTGGTCAAGCAAAGCTAGTTTATTTATTAATATGTCTACTTTTCGATTTATTAATAAAACTAATTGTTTCTTTCGATCAGCAAATAGGAAAAATGAATCGTACATAGTTCTAATCTTTGAGCCCACGATCCGAAAATCCCCTGCCTCCGCTCAACTTTTCCTGATCTCGGCGCGTCATGTTAGGGGAAATGAGGATTGACGACTTAGATCAACCCATCGGGATGGAAAATCATGATTAAGCAATACTTGCTTAAGAAAATTCAACTCCATTTTGTCAATAGCCTTCTCTAAATCCAGCTTAACTCCCACTGCACCAGTTTTCCTTTTTTTCGCCGCATAGAATGAAGAATTTCATGAGTATTGTCCCTATATTCCGCTGGGGCAAGAAAGCATATTGGCAGAGCTAATAAGTTTATTTTTAGTTTGAACAAAGGGAGTTTTTAGTCCGTGAGTGACACTGGGTTAGGCTTCTTAGGAATAAGAACAATGTGAGTTGTCAGTTTTCAGATAAATGTTCAAATTGTTAACTCAAAATGTTTTTTTTATAGATAATACAGATCTTATTTGATAGATCTCCATCAGTTTTATTGAATAGAATTTTTAGAAGGAAAGAAACAATTGTGAAATATAGACAATTTTTTAAGTGACAGGACTGCCCAAAAGAACGAGTAATTTGGGACCAAGAAAGTATATAGGTATCACCATTCTTGTGCAAACATCTAGCATGCTCAACATTTTCTTCTATTCTTACTTTGGGCTAACAGATGTTTGTTTGATTTTTATGACCATTCTTGTGCAAACATTTTTTTCTGTCTTTGCTGTGCTCTTATCTTGCTTTCTATGGATCTTGCATATAACTAGGGATGGCAACTGGGTACGGTGGAGTTTCCCCGTATTCCGATCCAAGCCAAAAAGTTAGAACATGGCCTGATATGTAGCGGTTTTTCGGCCTTTGGTACCGCTACACCTTGCTATATCAGCGTTACTTAAAATTCACTTCCGCATCGGCCGAGTCCCTACATATCAGTTTTTATCCGATTTTTCGCTTATTACATGGTTGCTAAAGCCGGTTCAGGTGCTTTTCCGGTAATTTTTTTTTAGAAAAATCCAAGGTTATTGATACTCCCGCTATTGTTATATCGTTTCCGCTACCGAAATTTAAAGCAAAGTAGAACGATGCTGGTATAAAGCCAGCAAGCGTCCACCGCTGATTTTTTTTTTTATTTTATCTCTCTCTCTCTCTCTCTACCTTTGAACTTTGAAGCTTTAGGGATCTCAGCCGCCGGGGGGGGGAGCGGCTTCCGTCTCCTCCGGACCTCCCCCCGGGCCCTTTTCCTCCTTTCCCTACTCCTCATCCCTCCCTCTCCCTCTCTCCTTCCCTCCGTTTTGTTGTTTCTTCAACCTAGTCTTTTTCTCCTCCCTCCCCCTTGCTTTTGTTTGGGTCCCGGCCATGGCTGCTCTGTTGGGAGCAGTTGTTCTTGCCTAACGGCATGCCGGATCTTTCGTCTCCCACGCCGGCTTCATTGTTGGATGGTGCCGGTTTCGGGCCTAAGGGCTAGTGTGGATGGCTACTGGGGTGCGATAGCTCTGGCTATCGTCTTGGTTTGTAGTGGGGTTCTGGGTTTTGGCTGCGGCAATAGCGTTGGGATCTCGTCATTTTTGGCGTGTTTTGGTTGATGGAGGTGGCTGCTGGGTTGTTGGAGTAGGGTTCAGGTTGTATGATTGATCTGTTTTTGGCTTTTTCAGGTGGGTCGCAGTGGTTTCATTAGGAGATTCGGGTTTTAGGACTAGGCAGAGGCGGTTCTAGGTGGTTTTCATGAGCGGGTGGCCTCGTGGTGGGTTCCTCGGGTGTTTTCAGGGTGTCTCGTTTTGAAGGGTGGGGCCGTTTGGTGGAGGCTCTCGGGTGTTCTCGGCTGAGCTGTTCGATTTAGGGGTTTGGGTGGCTTAGGGGCAGAAAGCTGCGGTGATGGTGGCTAGGGGCAGCGAGGGGAGGTGGCGGCTGTGGGCTGGATTGGCGTTTCGGTGGCGCAGCAGCGGCGAAGAGGCGGAGTAGTTGCTCGTTGGGGTTGTCTAACTTTTTTCTTGGGCAATGCACTGGGCTTGGGGGCAGTGCATGGGGATCACAATAGCAGGGGTTTAGGTACGGCAGTACATGGGGAACTCATGCCAATTCTCAGGCAGTGCATTGGTACGTTGGGGTTTTTGGTTTGGCATGGGCGGCAGATTTTGGTTGCCTTCTTGGTTTAGGTGAATGGTTTGTGGGGTTCCAGGTGCAGACAAAAAAGTGTAGGCGTGGTATAGGTGGGCCCAGGCCAAATGCATATTTCAGGTTGCTATTGTTTTCATTGGATAAGTTGGCCTGTGGTGAGCTGGCAGTTGCGGTGGAGGGGTGGTCGTACCGACCTATGGAGCAACAACAGGGGCATGTTCCCCGGGTTCCGGCGTTGGTTGGTTACGCTCGTCTTTTTACTGGTTTTGTGCGGCTTTTGTGCTTCCATTGTATAATTTGGGGCGATGTTTAGCCCATAGGGTGTGGGCTTTGACCCAATAGGTTTGGGCTTCGGCTCTTGGGGTTCTTTGGTTGGTTCCTTGCCAATCGAGGATTGGGTCTCAGATTTGGCATTGAATCTTTGTATTTGATGTTGATTCATTGCTCCTTTTAGTCATTGTAACTTCTTCAATGATTAATAAAAAAAATTTGCCGTGCAAAAAAAAAAAAAAAAGAGCTCGTCGAGTACTACAACTCTACCAAAAATCAATTTGGTTGGATATCGTTAAGTGCATTATCGGAACGCATATAACTTGAAAAAAATAAGGACATAAAACTTGAAACATTGGATGAAAACCATTGAACCCATTTTTTTCAAGTTATTTTAGTTCTGATGAGGGACTTGACGACATTCGATTGAGTTGATTTTTGGTGGAGTTGTAGTACTCGACGAGCTCTACGCGGTGGACGTTTCCGATCGTCGGAACGATGCCGGTACAGCGCCTAAAGCCGCCGCACAAGGCTGGGCTGCACCCCCTCTGTCCGGCCAGATGAGTGTTGGATCGTTCAACACCACGCATGACATGATAATTAAATCTTGTTAGGTGGGTGAGAAAACAAGAGAGGACACATTTGAAGTCTTCGTCTCTTCACTTTATGATTCAGCCAATGAAAAAAAGGTGAACTTTTTGTTCAACTAGTGGACGCTTGTGGATCCCTACAAAATTTGTAACTTTTTCTAATTAATTTAATATTCTTCAAAGCTTCACAATTAGTCCAATTAGTCCTCGTTTATCAGGTTCTCTATGGCCCTGTTTACAACAAACAAATGTTCTAGATGTAATTTCACCACTTCTACTTTTGGTTAAGGGTGTGCATGGACCGGAATTGTTCGGTTTTGTTGTAAACTAAGAAACAACCATTACTTAAAAGGATTATGAATTTGGAAAACCAAACCAATCCATGAAATTTATAGTCATTATAATACGTTTCGGTTTTGAATTATGGTTCGCTTAATATTGAGATTTTATAAACTATGTGAAGTGCTTAAAATTACAGAGAGAAATTACATCATATTAGAACCAATTCCATGTATAGAATATATGGCAAAGAGAGAACTATTTTTTTTTTCCGGAAATAAAAGATATTTATTAAGTAACTTCACGGTCCGAAGACCTAACATCAATCATGGTAAAATTGGCTAGCCATTGGGGGACAGGACCCCCACAAAATTCCAATTTTTCACTCAATAGGGATCGCTTAGCCAAAGAATGGGCTACCCTATTACAAGAACGTTTAACATGAATAAACTTGCAAGAGGAAAAAAGAGGTAGTAATTCCAAACAATCAGAGAGAATGGAATTACAATCAGAAAAGAGATTCCTTGCTTGCGTGAGAGGTTGGACAACTTGGGCACAATCACCTTCCACAATAATATTTGATAGCCCTTTGTTCGCTGCAATAACTAAAGCTTCCTGAAAACCCATAGCTTCAACGGATCGAGGAGAGAATAAACCATTGAAAGGGATGGATGACGCTCCCAAGATCCGACCCATGTGATCACGAGCCACAATTCCCACACCAACAACACCTTCTTTCTTATTAGTTGCGCCATCGACATTAATCTTGATAACATTTGGAGGAGGGGGGCACCATACAAGAATCGGCTCAGGGAGATGAGTGGTAGGAGAGACGGGTTTAGTAACATTGACTTCCTTAAACTCAGAACATGAAGCAATAGCTTTATCCAATACACTTGCACAATTCCAATCCCGGCCATCAAATAACACTTTGTTACGTGCTTTCCATATAAACCAACAAAGAGATGCAAGAAGAGCACTCATATCATCCGCGTTTCCATGGATTGGCGGAAGCCGAGAAATGGACAACCACCAATCCATAAAACAAAGAGAATTCCATGAGGCCGATACAGCAGAGGAAAAGGGGGATATAAGCCATAAATCCTTGGAACATTTGCATTGAAAGATCAGATGCTCCAAAGTTTCACTATGGGAATGGCATCTTGGACAGCATGGTGAAACGTCAACATTTTTACGATTCAAATTAAGAAGCACAGCAACAGCATTGTGGGAGCACCTCCACACAAACATCTTAATCTTATTAGGAATAGACATAGCCCATAAAAATTTCCAGAAGGAGACTGATGATGTACCTGAACTTGATTCACCACGCTCGCGAGAATTCCGTGGAAAGGAACAATGCTTAGCCAAGTTATAAGCCGACTTGACCGAGAAAGACCCATTACTCGTGTAGTGCCAAAGACCCTTATCCGCAGAACCATGATAGCTAATAGGAATTGAAAGAATTGTTTCCACGTCCGGATCTGAGAATAAGCTCTTTAATAGCGGGATATTCCAGCTGTGAGAAGTTCCATCAATAAGATCAGAGACTAGACGAACATTGAAGTGAGGAGAATCGGTCGAGGGAGGGGGGCTAAGAACTTTAAACGATAGAGAACGAGGGAGCCACGAGTCCTTCCAAACGTCAATAGATGCACCATTTCCCACATTCCATCTCCAACCCTTCCTTAGGATAAGTCTGCCCGCAATAATGCTTCTCCAAGCCCATGAAGCTGAGCTAGGGCAGCTGGCCTCCCAGAAAGAGGTGTTTTGAAAATATTTCCCCTTAAACAACCGTTGAAATAAGGAATTAGGGTCATGCAAAAGTTTCCACCCCGCTGAAATAAGGAATTAGGGTCATGCAAAAGTTTCCACCCCGAAATAAGGAATTAGGGTCATGCAAAAGTTTCCACCCCAAAATAAGGAATTAGGGTCATGCAAAAGTTTCCACCCCGCTGAAATAAGGAATTAGGGTCATGCAAAAGTTTCCACCCCTGCTTAGCTAGGAGAACTATTAAGACAGAACTATTACAACCAATTCCATGTATAGAATATATGGCAAACCAATCCGTGAAATTTATTAGTGGCTGGACAAGAGACATATGAATGCAATAACAGTTTATAGAGATTAGGAACAGATTTTGATAGGCGGTATTCATTTTGTTGAGTTTTTTCTGAAAAGTTTAATCATACAAAAAAAACACGTTCACACTCACGATTGATAATCCGGTTTTGAAACACAATCATCTTAGTAAAAATTGAGTGAAACACCTAATTAAAACCTATAAATTTCAAGATAAATATGTTCTAATTTGATGAATTCTAGAGAAATTTATATAACTGATGTGGGCCCGGAAAGAGTCCGGAAAAGAAAAAATTCGATCAGTTTTTTTTCCTCCTTTGATTTCTTATTTTCCTTGCCAAAATGAACAATGCATATACAGTGACCACTTCGTATGGTTGTTGAAATGGATGGATTGTGCCAATCAAAATTTTTATTGATTACATAATGAGACTACGTGACATCCATGATATTGGCCTTTAACACTAGTCATGCCGTTCAAAACACGATCGGACGATCGAGGGGTGCATAGCACAGTGCAAAGCACCCAAGTACACAGCACCCCGGATTCGTCATAAGTGGCAGATTCTGAGCACGTAGCTAGGACTACTCTCTTTTTCATTTTAAAAATTACATAATTGAAGCCCTAATAAAGTTCTCTGTCATGTGTTGCAAATTGCTAGAGATTTCCAGAATTACTATAAATGATGTGACAAGAGAGAGAGAGAGAGGAAAATTGTCAATTTCTCTCATAGCCTGTAGAGTTAAGTGATAGTAATGTGTACAGCAGTTAAATAATTAGCGTATAAAGTTAAAGTGATGTTTTTCGGTCGTTCGATGTACTGAGGGCCTCCAAAAGGGAAAAAGTTGTCGTCTTAGGAAATATTATAGATTTCGATTTACTTTGTTATAGTGAGAAATTTTGTTTTAGTTATCGTCTGTTTTTGACAACTTTATTTTTGCTTTCTAGTTTTTTATTCTATCATTTATTTTCAAATTTGCATTTGTGCAGAGCAAACTTTTATAAGTTGAATTGTGGAGCAGTTATAGAAATGTGTTTATAGGAACAAATACTATCGCTCTCACGATTTTTAGGGGTAGTTTTAAAAAATAAGTCACTTGGCCTTTTGCATTTTGTATTTATTCAATTTATTTCAAGTTCATTTGTTTTGAGTTAAACTTTAATTTGTGGATTATTGGTTCATCTTAACATGAGAATCCGATAAGTAAAAATTATGACTTTTACCCATTTTTGTGGAAATATCCAAAGGGTTCTTTGCTTTGGATCTTGGAGTACAGATGTGATCTATGGATCATTGTGTGCTATATACATGTCCAAGAGGTTTCTACAAATTTGATTAAACTACTTGTCGATTTCCCATGAATTTCTAGAAGTATATTGAAAGGCTTGAGGAGCCAAGGCGGTGGCATTAATCAAGCACGGAGTGTGGTGAAAGAGTATTGAACATGTAGATAGATCTTACAATGTGTTCTATATGATATTTGGCTTTTAACAATTATCACTAGCTAGGACCACTCTCTTTTAATTTGAAACTTACATAATTGAAGCTTAATAATTGAAGCTTTAACAATATTGTCTGCCATATGGCGCAAAGTGTCCTTGCAGCTTAAAGTTGCACTTTCAACCAAATCAATAAAGTGATATGTTTTTGTTTTTGCTCGCAATAAAGTGATACTCTATGTTTGTCACAAGATACTGACTTTTTTAGAGGAAAGAAATACATTTGACGTAAATAACATTAATCATACCAAGAACTGAGAATTTTTAAATAGAGTCACGTAATGGAAGAGAACATGCATGTAGCAGAGTGGTAGCCCGGTGGTGGGCATCATGTAAGTACATGCATTTGAATAGGTTTAAACTTCACTAATTACAATTAATGATGCGCCGAGTCAAAAAAATAAAGAACAGAATGTGCAGTGTGAAATTATCATTTATCTTTTTCCAATATTTTCTTGAGCAACTTAATTAAGGTACTAAACAAAATATGCCAAATTCATAGTTTTCCGGATAGGTGATGCAGCTACGGTTATATACACTGTATATTTAAAAAATTCAAAGTCTGGTTGCTAAAATTAACTTATTAGTGGTTGCTAAAATTAACTTATTAGTGAGCAATCATATATGCAAAATATCATGAAACTAAGAAAAACTTGACTGACTATTTTTATTTGTTTAAAATAGAGTCACATTTACATTTTATTAGTTGAAGTTGTGAGTGATAATTAAATTGCTCATTTATTTGGTGTACCCCTATGCATGTGGTATTTATAGGCAACACATTTCCTATCATCAAGGAAAAGTTGTCTCCAAAAGGTGTCTTTCTCAATGGGTGTAATATAAAACAAATTATAAAATTACATAGAGAGGTGTATTTTTTAGGTGTTTGAAATTGCATATATTTTTATAGTGGAGTGGACGGAGGGAGTATCTTTTTTGCCTTGTAGATTTTTTTTCAATACAGCTTTTTATCGTAGACACGCTATGTATTTTTGTCAGCGCTGGAAAAAAATCCTGGAGTCACCCTTGCATAGTACTTAAGTAAAATTATTAAATATAACATTATTTTTCAAAAACGATTGGTTAGATGATTATTGGATCGTTTAAAAACCAAGTGTAACACGATAATTTAATTTTTGTTAGTTGAGTGAGAAAACAAGAGAGAACACATTTGTATGTTTTGAGATTCCTAATTTTCCGGTACCACGTGAAAATGTCGGATGGGTTCGGCCCTACCTAGCAGTTTGTCCTATTGAAATCCAATTACAATTTTCACGGAGTACCCCGCGGCAAAGACCAAAGACTTGGAAGTCTTCGTCCCTCCACCTCAGGATTCAGCCAATGACAAAAACCAAAGACTTGGAAGTCTTGGCCTCTTCATTTTACGGTTTGTTTGGAATATGTGAAAAAGAAAGGAAAGTTAAAAAAAAATCATTTCTTTTTTTGGTTTGACAGAAAAAAGAAGAGAA
Source organism: Vaccinium vitis-idaea (assembly GCA_963854785.1). Lineage (NCBI taxonomy): Eukaryota > Viridiplantae > Streptophyta > Magnoliopsida > Ericales > Ericaceae > Vaccinium > Vaccinium vitis-idaea. The sequence goes on along the minus strand of OY978218.1, from coordinate 3,100,430 downwards.
AATGGCAAAATAAAAACGGTGAAATTTTGCTCTAACTTTTCTCCCATTTTCCTTCTTAATCACTTTATTTTCCTTTCTCCCAATTTTCGCAAGTTCAAAACAGAGTGTTAGTCTACCCTTCTATTATTCGTTTCATACGAAATATATAGAAATAAGCATAGTACAAAGCGTATCAAAAAGTCTCCAAATATTTAAATACTACTCCTGTTGACATCAATCACAATTCTGTGGACGATCTCTTTATGTGTGTATCAAAACTACGAAGTTATCCAAATAAATGAAATAAGTTACTTGAATTTGAGCTTATATTTGTTTTCAATAAGAGCTCACTTGACATCAATTTATCCCTCTTGGTTCATTTAGCATTCGACATCAACAAAATTCAAACTCCACTAAATTAGCTCACAATTAATTAGATAAACACGCGTCTGTAGAGAATTTCCCCTTGATGATGTTGCTTCCGATATTAGTAGATATTATCCACCCACGTCTGCATGCATAACGTTGGACGCTAGGACTGCTATCGCTGCTAGAATATTATTTGGACGAAGTTCAATTCTCCCCCTGATTAAAATGTATTGTATCATACAATGATGCAGTGAATCGGCATGTTTTTGTTTTGGTTCTTTACTTGGTTTGGACATGACTTGACGAGAAACATCAAGTTTCCATTTGGGAGGTCTCATTATTTTTGCTAGGGCTCGTTTTCATTGATTGAGAATTTACATTGCTAGTGGCGTCGTCCTATACCATGAATTCTTGTGCACTGCAAAGACTAATATAATCGCAATATCATACTACTTGCTGCTTCAGTGACGTCAATAATTACCAACCATGCTCTCATTTTCTCTTAGTTACGCGCGAGTGCGATATGGACAACAAAATGTGTCTCTTATTCAAAGTTGTTCGATACTTGTACAAGTATTTATACCAAAGTCATGATCAAGTTTTGATTGAAGTGGTCAAGATACACGTCCATATACGTATACACGATGAAAGAGAGAGAGAGAGAGAGAGAGAGAGAGAGAGAGCGAGATTTGATTAATCTGTTACTAGAAGGAAGAATTCTTTGGGTCACAAAATGCAACACAACTCGTTTTTTTTTTTTTTTTTTTTTTTTTTTGGGGGGGGGGGGGGGGGTTTGGCGAAGGAAAGGATTAGGGCTAGGGTTATGGAAATCCCAATTTGAGGGGTAGACTTGACTTTTTTGTCCATCTTTCTTCTTCCCCAATTTGCAAAAAACTCCCAAATTGGGATTTCCATTATCTTTCCTAACTTTTGTTATCGATTGGACTAAAATCGATCAAAATCAAAATTACAGAGTTCGTTAGAGTCAAATTGAAAATACATGGACCAAATTGAGACAGGAGTGAAATTAGAGGACCATTTCAATAAATTCCCCTTGATATTTTGCAAACACCTTACTTTCCTACGGTGTTGTCAAAATGGGATGACCTCCTACAGCTCATCCTCCATACTCTTGATTTTGGTCCACATCTCGGGCTCCAATATGATCCAAACCGTTAACCTCGTAGCACACACAAAGAACTATATATTTGCAAAATAGAAGCAATGATTGAATACCGATAGATATGTGAATAAGTTATACTTTCTCCTGTAAATTGTAAGGTTAAATTGTAGAATATATTTACTATTCATTTTGCATAACAAGTTGCATCGTGTTCACGCATCTATCGATATAAGTTCATACTAATGTAGACTTGTAGTTCTTTTTCGTGTTATACGAGGTGAACGATTAATGAGCCCAAGATGTGGAGGGTATAAATGGAAAGGAGCTGATCCCTATAAAACTTGTCATGTTGTGTTATCTGTTCTTCTTTTCAAATTTCTTAACACGGGAGCGTTTAGAACTTCAGATAAGATAAATACTTTTGGCAGAATTATTTCTAGTTTATCAGGTTTTATGGCCATCATTAGAACAAGCAAATGTCGTAGATGTAATCTTACCACTTTAACTTTTGGCAGAATTATTTCTTATACTAAATCCTGTTCCTCCGCCATAGAAATTGTAGAAGTCATAAGAAGATGCTTCGAGTCAAATTCCATACCTATAACGCTTTTGGTTATACCCCATGAACGCCCATCTCTTTAAGAACATCTATCGTCTCTGAGTCTTTTTTTTTTTTTTGATCGGCTACCGTCTCTGAGTCTTGCGAGCAATCAAAAACAAATTTGATCAATCCAAATGCTACAACATGATAAAATAAAATTCAATCAAGTTATTCATCACTACATAAACGATATGTAAGAGCAAGCAGCTGCGGTTTGGAGGAAAAAGAGAAACGATTGATGTGATGCAACTTAAGGCTGAAAACTTGAGGGATCTGTTTTAATCGTTGTCGTTGGATAAACTCATTAATGGGGTGGGGTGGAGAGAAAGCTGTGGAGAGGCCTTGAATTAACATTTTTAATGACACTATTGAAAAGAGTAATCATACAAACATTTTGTGCATTTTTCCTTGTATAATATTTTACATTGAAACAAAAACGAGCTTAATTCAATTACTAATATTTTACATTATATTGTAGTTATAAATGGATATGATGAAAATAAAAATTATTACATGAGTATTGGATCGTTCGAAAATCAAGTGTGACACGATAACTCGATTTTTGTTAGGATAGGTTTTCACAGGGGAAGACTTTTTCGAAAAATTATTACAGGGGAAGACTTTTTCGAAAATTGTTAAAAACCTATCCGAACAAGGCCCTAATTTTCCGGTACCACGTGAAAATGTCGGATGGGTAGTCTTTGGGGCCTACCTAACAGTTTGTCCTATTGAAATTTTTTTTTTTTTTTTTTTTTGAACGGCCAAAAAACGGTGTTCTAGTGGAAGCTTCATTGCACCGTTAGGCAAGGGCCCCGGGGAAACCAGTTGCCGGCCCAATTTAACCCAACCCAAAGGAAGGGACCTAGCCACCGGGCACCAGCGGAGTTCATCATACCCCCCGGGCAAAGGCCCAAGAGCCTCCTAAGGGAGACAGGGGAACATAGTCACTTTGTTCTCCTCTGGGAGTCGAACCTGGGACAAAGCTGGAGAGGGCAGATGCCTCCACCGCTGGGCCACCACCCCGGTGGTGTCCTATTGAAATTCAATTAGTACAATTTTCACGGAGTACCCCGCGGCAAAGACCAAAGACTTGGAAGTCTTCCGTCCCTTCACTTCAGGATTCAGCCAATGACAAAAACCAAAGACTTGGAAGTCTTGGTCTCTTCATTTTAGGATGGGTAAAGTACAACCCGGTCCGTTTCCCACACACTCATTCAAAAAATTAAAAATGCACCAATAACTCCACTGTTCCACCACATGTGCATAGAAACGGGATTGGACCTCAAGATTATCTCTCTCTCTCTCTCTCTCTCTCTCTCTCTCTCTTTTATACTCTTAATTTTAAAATCAGAGACCTTATAAAAGTGTCTAAACCTAAACCTTAGGATAATCTATGAAAGTGTCTAAACTACTAAAATCCTAAAATAAGAGAGTGCACCCTAGAACCTAAACCTAGGGTACCTATGAAAATACCTAAACCTGAAAGTACCCTATGAAATAGTCCACTTCCTATCAAGGATCCCGCAAGCTTTTAAAATCTGGACCTCCCCTTTCCAAACTAAATCTCGACGATCCAAACCGTTCAATGTGTTTAAAACGCGTTTTTAAGGGACCTTGCGAGAAACCAGCAAAAAAAATACCGGGAAGGGCTTGATCCGAGCAGTTTTTCATAAAAACGAACATATACAGTTTTTATTAAAAAATTGCTCGAATTAAACCCTTCTCGGTATTTTTTTTTTTTTTGCTGATTTCTCGCAGGGACCCTTAAAAACCATTTTTTAACACATTGGATGGTTCGGATCGTCGAAATTCGATCGGGATCTATAAGGTGTGGACGAAGTCAAACCGTGGATTTCTCATTGAAATAAGTATAGTACAAAGTGTATCAAAAAGTCTCCAAATATTTAAATACTACTCCTGTTGACATCTTGTGGACGGTCTCTTTATGCGCGGGCAAAATCTACCGTCCGCCCAATGGGCGGACAATAAGACACATTATGACCGGTCATAATGTGTTTATGACCGGTCATAATGCCTTTTTGCAGGTTACATGTACCCGTAAAAAGGCATTATGACCTGTCATAAACACATTATGACCGGTCATAATGTATTTTTATTGTCCGCCCAATGGGCGGACAGTAGAAAGATCCTTATGCGCGTATCAAAACTACGAAGTTATCCAAATAAATGAAATAAGTTACTCGAATTTGAGCTTATATTTGTTTTCAATAAGAGCTCACTTAACATCAATTCATCCCTCAATGATGTCGCTTCCAATATTAGGGTGACATTATCCACACAAGGTATGCAGATATGCATCTAGATATTTTAAATGCAAAATTAATGTACATCTAAGGCTTGGTTTTCCATTTGCTAAAATGGAAATCTCATAAAATCAAGTGGTTGATTTTAGCAAATGAAGTGGGGAGGTGATTTTATCTCCAACGAATCTGAACATATATATGTCCAGATTCATTGGAGATAAAATCACCTCCCCACTTCATTTGCTAAAATCAACCTCATTTTATCACCTCCACCTCATTTTATCTTTTGGCAAACTAAGCCTAAGTAGAAATTCAATTCATTGAAGCTATACACAGGCTAAACTTCCACATTTGAAGGGTAATTTTGTAATTAAACATACCCGATTCAGTTTGGTTCAGGGAGCGGTTCGGTTAATTATCTGCTCAAACCAGAACAGAACCGAACCGGTTCAGTTATCTCACATCCCGTACCATACCCGCACCCACGGGAAATATTTATGTTGTCGTTCGGGAAAAAAACAGTTATGGTTCGGGTACCAATCGGTTCGATCGAGATTGCCATACCTAGACCTCAATATATGTCTTATAGACTCCTGAACTTCAATAACTTTCAACTATAATCCCAAACTATCATTTTGTTAGTCAATTTAAACACTACCGTCCAAATCCGTCAGCTTTGTAACGGAAATTGCTGATTGAAGAAATTACTCCGTTAATTCTCCCCTCTCCCAAAAAAAAAAAAAAAACAACCCAATGTCCCCTCCCAACCCCTTTGCGTGGCAGAGCTTCTTCAATTTCGCTGTTACCGGATCTATATCCCCTGCTACCGTCAACTTCTCGTCCTTCGTATCCATCGCAATTGATTCAACCCCTGCAAATGAAAAAAACACCACATACTCCCGACTCTTTGAAAATTTGATCTGGGTTTTGTCTCTCGGATTCCCTTATCCGGATCTTAAATCCAGGGATTTCACTTCAATTTGATACCAATTTGAAGATTGAATTTTGGTTATCTGATCTGTAGTTGTACAAGAATCCCAAGAAAGTGAATTCCTTTGATTTTCTCTGGATTTTTTATTTTCTTGAGGAGAATTTCCCAGTGAAAAGTGTAGATCAGAAAGAAAGGAGGGAGGGTTTGGGACAGGACATTGTTGTTTTTTTTCTTTTTTGGGGGGAAGAGACAGAGAAATTAACGGAGTCTTTTGTCTTACTCAGCAATTTCTGTTAGAGAATCAACAACTTAGCTAAAGAGTAAGCTAAGCCATTTTAGCCAACCAAAATGTGAAAAAACTGCCTCCAGCAGATTAGCTAAACCATTAGCTATCCTTCCCTAAGCTACAGTACATAGCCATATTCCCCTAACCACTGTTCACTGGGATTTAATATTATATTATTTTTTGTTCCTCCACTCTCTCTCCGTCTCTACCTCTCTCTGGCCTCTGCAACAAAGGAGAAACCCAGTTAACGAACAAACCCAGTTAAACAAAGGAGACAAACCCAGTTTTTTCCGACCGCGAGTGGATTTTGTTCCAGTTTTTTCCGATCGACCACACTCAGCGATTCCCCGTCGCGAATTACTGATCTCCGCGTTCTTCGCGGCGGCTGTGGTGGTGTAGGTCTCGGCGGTGTACGGCTATGGATTTGGATTTTGTAATATTTCCGTTGAACCTGGTGGAGGTGCAGGTCTCGGCGGCTATGGATTTTGTAATATTTTTTATAAAATAAAATATTATTTTAATAGAGGATAGGTAAAATGGATGGTATTGTTGGAGGGTCGAAAGACATGTGAGGTAAATGTGCACTGTTCATCAGGTTTTTTACCAAATTTTTTACACAAGCTGCTGCTCTTGCTCCTACCAAGTTGACAGATTTGGACGATAAGGGGTAATTGACTAAACAAAGTGATGGTTTGTGAGTATAATTAATGTTTATTGAAGTTAAGGAAGCTATAATACATTGAGTTCAAAGTCTGGGTTTTTTTTTTTAGAAATTTTTCCACTGAGATTGGGGAGTTGTTTTCACAGTGACAAGTTAAGCATCTGTTTCAATCATAGCCGGTGGATCGATAAACCCATTAATGGGTTGGCAGCTGGTGTTGAAAGTTGTGGCAGATGAAAGGGCTTTAACTAGGGATGGCAATCTTGGCCGACCCGCCCCTATCCAACCCGTCCCCTACCCATTTGGGGAGGGGATTCGGGGATTTTTTCGGGGATCGGGTAGGAGATGGGGATTATTTTTAAAAAAATTCGGGGATCGGGTAGGGGATGGTATTGTCAGTCCCCTACCCGATCCCCTCCCCGATCCCCGCCCCTCCCCGCATCCCAGTTCACATATATATATATTATTATATTATAAGTTGTTATGACTTGCTTACGGTGTATGAAGGCAAAAATGACAAGAATCATGGCGAAGCGTCAAGCAATCCTCCACCCTCTACGGATAGTGATCTCGGACGATATGCATTGTTTCTTAATTCAAGGAAGAAAGGCAAAATTTCACATGCAAAGTTAGAATTGGATCACTATGTGGAGGAGGAGGTGTTACCGACTTGTAATAACTTTGATATATTAGCTTGGTGGAAATCTAGTGGCTTGAAGTACCCTACTTTGCAAGCCATTGCTAGGGATGTGTTGGCCGTACCCATATCTACTGTTTCATCGGAGTCATCTTTTAGTACCGGTGGTAGAGTTGTCACTCCAAATCGCAATAGACTCCATCCTAAACCTTTGGAAGCATTAATGTCTACTCAAAGTTGGTTGGCGGCCCTTGAAAATGGAGGTATTTTTTTTACGTCGTATTTTTTGTCATGCTTTTATAATTTATATGCTATCTATCAATCATTGTTTTCTTTTGTATTTTAAGGTGAGGCAATGCCGGGGAATCCTTTTCCAACTATCAACGATGACGATACGGACACCGACGAGTATATATCCGATGTAACATGTGTTGATGACTGATCGAGTATTTGAAAGTCATCCAATTTATGTTTTTTGTATACTATTAAAAAAAAACCTACACATTAAAGAGCAACCATTTTTGGATCCCCGATTCCCCGTGGGGATCCCCGCATCGGGGCGGGGATGGAGGTTAAAATAAAATCCCCGGTGGGGATCGGGGAGGGGATGGGGATTGATATAGGTTCGGGGATCGGGGATGGAGATAGTGGTATCCACCCCCTACCCTCCCCATTGCCATCCCTAGCTTTAACTAAAATTGAGAATATTACCTTTTTGTTTTCACAGTGATAGTATTTAAGTCTTGCGTAGTAGTTAAATATATAGTAGCCACACGACCGCAACACAATAATGCGATCGAGATCATTGATTTTGTTGTTCTTATTGATAAAATCATTCATGTAAACTTTTGGCTCCATCGGGTTTAAAACCCCTTCATCGGAATGCGATTAATAGTAAATTAAGTCTTTTATCATAATTATATAGTAGCCACACGACCACGACACAATCATGACGATCGATATCATGACGATCGATATCGTTGATTTCATTGTGTTTGTTAATTAAAACATTCATGCAAACTTTTGGCTCGAATGGGCTTTGAAATCCTATTCATCGAGACGCAAATTCATTAGGAAAATGATGTTTTTCCTTAAAAAAAATAAGAAATATATTCGGCGACCACTGGATTTTAGTCGCCAAATTGATCCGCCGATTATTCAGTGACTAAATAAATTGGTGGTCATGAAATGTTATACCTATGGTGAGTAAACTTTTTTTAGTCACTGGATAGTCACCAAAAGGTTGGAACAATTCGGTGACCAAATGTGAAGTGGTCACTAATTGTTCGTGATTTCATGACCAAAGTATTTTTGGTCTCTATTTTTGCATTTTTTCGTGACCAAAACACAATTAATCACCAAAAGTGGTCACTAAAAGTGTAATTTCCAGTAGTGCGACCAGTTTTTGTAGGAACATGATTTAATTATCAAATATTTAAATCTTGAACTTGAGAATTGAATGCGTACAATGACATATTTCTACCACACGTTAAGGCTTCCAAAATTTATGATCAGTTTTCAAGATCAACTTGTCGTGCGCGAAGGGGTACGTAGACTTGACGGGCTCGTGTCCCTTTCACTTTGTCTTCCCCCAGACTAGGGATGACAATGGATCAATTTGGTCCGGATTTTGCAATTACCATACCCAAACCCAAAGTATTTATTTATACCCAAATCTAAACTGATATCTAACGGGTATGATTTTTAGTGCACCATAACCAAACCATATGGATTTGAATTTTATCCGAACCGCACCAAACCCGCATTAATATTCATTCCATTAACATGCCATAAGATTTCACCATTAAACATCTAAATTCCAACATAATCAAAAGAAATAACTAAATAATAAACTTTTCTTAAAGGGTTCCTATAGAAACTCTAGAGATTTTTAAGGGATTTGAGAGGAATAAGAAGGGAGATGAAATAAAAAGTCATTGAAAATTATGAATTGAAAAACAAAGTTACATGTAGATAAAAACATAATACTATGTATATATGTATCATATAAGTAATATTATATGGATCGGTTTGGGTTTGGGTTTGGGTTTGACCAAATACTTGCTAAGACCAAATCCAAATACAGACCCGCTGAGTATCATGTTTTGAAAACCAAACCCGCCCCACGGGTAGGAAAAAATATAGAAAACCGCCCGGATAGGGTTGGTTTGGTTCAAGTATCCATCAGTTTCGGGTGAAATTGCAATCCCTACCCTGGAACCCACTTAAACTAGTACAGTACTAATATCTACAACCGGGGATGTTCTCTCCCCGTTGTGATTCCGTTCTGGCCCTAATCCGTCCTATGTAATCTCTCTTCTATCTATATATTCTTCTATGCTGAGCATAATATATATATATATATATATATATATATATATATGGGGCCGGTTTCCCTCACACAAAAAAACACACAATTTTATTTCGGGCCCCACCGTAATGTTCAGAACCATTGATCTTGTTTAAATGAGTAAAATAGGAGGTCCTGCAAAAACTCAGCTCAATCGGAAATCGGTAAGTGTTTGATCCAAACAGTTTTGCAAAAATTGTGATAGGAACTAGTGTTTTTAAAACTGTTTGGATCAAGTGCTTACCGATATCCGATTTAGCTTAAATTTTACAAGATCATATATATTACTCATTTAAACAAGATCAACGGTTTGGAACATCCCAGTGGGGCCCGGAAGAGTGAAGTGTTTTATATGTGTTTTTTAAGTGTGAGGGGAACCGGCCATATATATATATATATATATATATATATATATATATATATATATATATTAATCCCATTCTACTAAGGACTCCCTCAAACACCTAATTTGCGGACCTTATGGATCGGGGTCAAATCTCGACAATCCGAACCGTTCAATGTGTTTAAAATGTGTTTTTAAGGGTCACCGTGAAGATTCGTCCAAAAAAATACCCGGAAGGGCTTCATTTGAGCTTTTTTTGATAAACTATATATGTACGGTTATTATGAAAAACTGCTCGGATGAAGGCCTTTCGGGTATTTTTTTTTTGTGATTCCTCGCGTTTGCCATGAAAAACATGTTTTAAACACATTGAGCGGTTCGGATTGTCGAAATTTGGTCCGAAAAATAAAAAAAAGGGTGGTCCTCACGGAGGAGATCCGTGAGGGAGTCCTCAATAGAACAGTTTCCTATATATATATACACACACAACATATGCTTCCAAATTGTGAAAATTAAGCAGTTGTCGGGTCCATAAGGAGGATGATTGATGAATTTGATGTGAACAAATTTGCAGAAGTTGCCAAAATTTATCGATATCAACTGGCATATATATATATATGGATAATTGCCACCAAAAAACCTCTCATCCGGGATCCTTGATTGGATAATTGCCGTATATGAGTCCCGATCTAATCCGGGATTCCCGGATCCGGGACTCCACCTTCCCGATTTTGAAAATCCGAGCCGTCCAATGTGTTCAAAAGGTGTTTTCAAGGGTCCACGCGGGAAATCTTCAAAAAAAAATATCGGGAAGGACTTGATCCGAGCAGTTTTTCCCAAAATTGTAAATATACAGTTTTTGCGAAAAACTGCTTGGATCAAGCCCTTCCGGTTTTTTTTTTTGTAAGATTTCCCGCGTGGACTCTTGAAAACACCTTTTGAACACATTGGACGGCTCGGATTTCCCAAAAACAATTTTTAAAAGCATCAAAACACCAAAAAACCTCCCATCCGGGATCCTTGATTGGATAATTGCCGTATATATATATATATATATATATACACACACAACATATGCTTCCAAATTTGTGGAAATTAAGCAGTTGTCGGGTCCATAAGGAGGATGATTGATGTGAACAAATTTGCAGAAGTAGCCAAAATTTATCGATATCAACTGGCATACACAGTCAATAAACATGGAATCAGCTTACTACACCACGATCGTGAGGATTCAAATTGAAGTGTAATATTATTTGTAACTACACAAGGAAAATGCTAAGTAGCCCAAAAAACAACCACAAAAGTAAAATCAATGGTTCAAATAAATATCCAAGTGAATCCTAACCTTTGATTTCACTTTTAGGTAGGGGTGCAAACGAGTCGAGCCGAGCCGAGCTTTGTAGTGTTCGAGCTCGGCTCGTTAAGTAAACGAGTCAAAAAATTGAGCTTGAGCTCGGCTCGGTCATAAACAAGCCGAGCCCTTATCGAGCCGAGCCAAGGTAATTTACTTAACGAGCCTCCTTAAACGAGCCGAGCCTATGCAATCGAGCCGAGCTTTTGTGAGCCGAGCCGAGCTTTAGCGAGCTCGTTAACTAAACGAGCTTGAAAATCGAGCTTGAGCTCGGCTCATTTACTTATCGAACCGAGCCGAGCCGAGCCGAGCCGAGCCACGAGCTGCTAGCGAGCAGCTCGGTTCGTTTGCAGCCCTACTTTTAGGTAGTTTTGACAGAGTTTTTCGAAGTACCTAGCATTACTGAACTATACAATGATTTTCATAGTGTCTGATTCCTTCTCATGTCAATATCAAATCAATTTGATTGGAAAATAATTTTTTTAACAAAGAAAGAGAATGTCATTAATCTCAGAAAACAAAATTCAACATCTTAAAGGACTCGAGACCAACAACCCAAAGATTTAGGTCAAGCCCACATGGCCCTAATTGTCATGCTTATCCGTGATTCGTGGGGAATGCGCTGACGTGGCGCATTCTCTGTAAGGTTTCTGGAAAATACTCCTCACAACCACCCAGATATCAAAAAAAAAAAAATTTAAAAAAAATCAACCCAATGAACGCCCGTCTCTTTCGGAATATACCCACCATCTCTGAGTCATACGATCAATCAAAAACAAATTTGATCAATCCCAATGGTATAAAAAAGGAAAAATAAAATTCAATCAACCTATTCATCACTACATAAACAGATCTGTTAAAGCAAGCACTTAAAATTCAATGGTTTTGATTGCGAAAATATGTTGTGTTTGAAAGAATTTCCCCATTAATAGTAAAAGCATTGCTACGTACACACTATTTCGAACACACTTCTCAAACACCAAATTCTAAGTTTCATAACAGAGATACATGTGCCTATTTGATTTTATTTTATTGTTGCTAATGAAAACAGAGATAAGGCTACATGATAACATAGCCAGTTATAAAGATCACCATCCCAACAACTAACGTATTCCTCACAGATGCATTGAGAAGACTATAACGACAAAAGACCAAAGACTTGGAAGTCTTCTCCTCCCTTTAGGTTTGTTTAAAAGTATAATTGCGGAGCAGGTAAAGCAAAACGTTGATGGGTGACACATAGTTGGTCTGGCAATTTCTATTTAAAATGCATATTTTTAGGGGCTGCCTGCTCTCCATTCCGCCCATAAAATGGAGCTTTTCATTCCATTTAAAACGCATATTCTTAGAATACCTACGTTTCAACATAATGAATTTTAGCAATTCTGGACAAGCTTCTATAGTTTCTTTTCCAAGGACAATAATTCAAAAAAAGCTAAAAATGCATAAGAAAAATGGTTGAGTTTTCAAAGAATGAAAAGTAAAAAAAAAAAATATCTAATGGTTTATCCACAATAAACGTGTGCACAGACAAACAACTAAACGTGTCCTCTGGGACTATATAATAGTTTATCCCAGCAACTAGCATACTCGGTGTTTTTAACTTTCAATACACTAGATGCCAGGTCTTGCAATGGCATCTCCACTCTTTCTTTTCATGCATGCTGGTTTCCTAGTACTGTGCTTCGGTTATGGCTTTCCTCATGTCTTAGCCGGCTCTGTGCAAGGCCGGAACGAGACTGACCGTCTAGCCTTGCTTGCATTCAAGTCTGCTATAACTGATGATCCGTTTGGAGCTCTAAACTCGTGGAATGGATCCCTCCACTTCTGTCAATGGTCTGGTGTAATATGCGGCCATCGGCACCAAAGGGTCACTCGGTTGTTGTTAGATCATCATAAGCTAACTGGTTCTATTTCATCTCACGTTGCAAATTTGAGCTTTCTCCAGGTACTAAGGTTGGTGAACAATAGCTTGAGCGGTGAGCTCCCTCCCGAACTTGGACGCTTGAGAAGACTAAAAAAATTCTCAGTGCTTAATAATTCCATAACGGGTGAAATTCCAGCGAATATGTCCGGTTGCTTTAACCTCATTAATGTTGAATTTACTGGCAATAGGTTGGTAGGGAAAATTCCTTTAGAGCTGGGTTCCCTTACTAAGCTCACCCAACTGTTTTGTGCGAAAAACAATCTAACTGGAGGAGTGCCTTCTACTTTCGGGAATCTATCATCTCTAGAGGTGCTTTTCGCAACTGAAAATAGTATTAGCGGGAGTATACCATATTCTCTGGGTCGATTGAGAAACTTGAAAGGTTTTGCGATGGCAGCCAATCAGTTGATCGGTACTATTCCTCCGCCAATGTTCAATATCTCTTCCATCACTGCTATTGATGTGGAGGGCAACCAAATTCAAGGGAGTCTTCCCTCGAACCTAGGAAATACTCTTCCGAATCTCGATTTTCTTGGAGTTGGCAGCAACTTGTTTACTGGATCCATTCCAATCTCAATATCTAACGCCACCAAGCTAAGTTCCCTGTATTTGTCATTGAACAAATTCACTGGAAAAGTTCCTCCTTTGGGAAAGCTGAATGGTCTTGAGGCGTTAACCTGTCATGTCAATCATCTAGGGACACGCCAAAAAGATGACTTGAGCTTTCTCGACTCAATGATCAATGCTACGAATTTGTGGGTCATGGATCTCAGCGAAAACCAATTCGGAGGAGTGTTGCCTGAATCAATCTGCAATTTCTCCACCACTTTCACCCGCTTATATCTAGACTCAAATGTGATACGTGGGGACATCCCAACTTGTCTAGGAAATCTGATCAATCTTGAGGTTGTCTATCTTGCAAACAATCATTTGAGAGGTAAAATTCCTGCTAATATTTGGAACCTTCAAAAGCTTTATGGTCTGTATCTAGCCAATAATTCCTTCTCTGGGGAAATCCCATCCTCTTTGCAAAATTTCACTTCCCTAGCTGAGATTTATTTATCGGAAAATAATTTTCACGGCATCATTCCTTCAACTTTAGGAAAATGTCCACTTCTAAAGTTAGATTTAAGTGTAAACAATCTTATTGGCACCGTTCCTGCAGAAGTTATGAGTTTATCATCATTGGTGTATTTGAACCTATCTCAAAACCACTTGATTGGGTCCTTACCAGTGGAAATTGGACGTTCAATAAATCTAGAAACACTAGATGTTTCTGAGAACAAGATGTCTGGTAAAATTCCTAATACTCTCGGTGGTTGCGTAACATTGATGTCAATACATATGCAAGGCAACAATTTCTCGGGAACCCTTCCTTCATCTCTAAGTCATTTGAGAGGTATGGTAGAGTTAGATATTTCTCGCAATAACTTCTCAGGGAAAATACCAGACTATTTAGAGGACTTCATCTTCTTAGGGTTTCTAAACATATCGTTCAATAACTTTGAGGGCACAGTACCAGAAAAAGGCATATTTAAGAATGCAACGGCTATTTCTGTTGAGGGAAACAACAAGCTTTGTGGGGGTATAGCTGATTTACACTTAAATAGTTGCCACATAATGGGATTTCGTAAGCAAATATACATTAAGCAGTTAATAATCCCAACATCTTTAGGAGTCTTAGGACTAATTCTGGGGTTGTATTTCCTATATCGTTGGTGGTTTAAAAAGAGAACAAATGCACCCGCTCTTAGATGTTTTGGTAATCCATTTCCGAAGTTGTCCTATCAAACTCTGCTTAAAGCGACCAATGGGTTTTCCCTGGCCAACTTGGTCGGCGTGGGTAGGTTTGGTTCGGTGTACAAAGGACTTCTTGATCTTGATCAGGGTGAAACAATTGTTGCAGTCAAGGTAATAAACCTTCAATACCGTGGAGCTTTCAAAAGTTTCATGGCTGAGTGTAAAGCTTTGAGAAGCATCAAACATCGGAACCTTTTAAAGGTTCTCACAGCATGTTCAAGTGTTGACTATCAGGGTAACGATTTCAAAGCGCTTATTTATGAGTTCATGGTCAATGGGAGCCTAGATGAGTGGTTGCATCCAAATGAGAACGAGGCGCTTGAGGAGTTAAGGACTTTAAACCTTCTACAAAGGTTAAACATTACTATTGATATTGCTTCTGCACTTGATTATCTTCACCATCATTGTTCGGAACCAATAGTTCACTGTGATTTGAAGCCGAGCAACGTTCTTCTAGACAATGAAATGAGTGCACACTTGGGTGATTTTGGGCTGTCAAAATTTCTTCTAGAAGCAACATGTGAATCTTCTACAAATCAATCAAGCTCCATCGGCATAAGAGGGACTATAGGTTACGCTGCTCCAGGTAAATGTACCCCTTATGCTATTTTGTGTTTCCTTGTGACTATACTTTACCAACATTTAGATTTATTATTAACTTCTGCTCCAATGAGTTTGCAAGTTCAATCATAGTAATAAAGCTGACGACTCTTTTGTTTTACCCCCCACAACATCACATGGCTTTTAAAAGTATTGAGGAGCAATATTTGGCACATAGTTTCTAGTTTCTTATTTAAACTAAATGGAGTTTTCTTCTTCTTTATGTTGTCAATGGACATTACTCTAGATACACTAAAAGCCTTCGCTCTCAAATTAATTTTATTCGTTTCTTTTTTTTACAACTCACAGTTTGCATTTTAATTGGAATCAAAAGTGAATGCAGAACATGTTATAGTACATGACATCTGTTTGTTTACTTGAATTGAAGTCAAAGAGAGCAATTAAGTGGAATAAAGATAACTCTTTTTGTAGGTAGGTAGTTCTAGTTATAAATTGGGTTTAATTAGTTGACCGGCGAACTAAAATTGACTTATTAAGAAGATTTTGTATAGTCGTCTATTTGGATCAATAATATTACTAGGAATTACTCAAGCTCATTTTAGGTCAGGGCATTCTAGTTACACCTAGAAGAGACACGCATGATTCTTTCTTGCTTACTTGAAACAAGGCAATTTGCAATGCTCTAAACTTGTTTTTTTAGCAAAGAATTGTTTGTAAAAGGTACGCTACTCTCCGTTGATATACTTCTAACTGGTAATCTCTATAACTTTAATCCTATATATGGTGCATGAATTGCAGAGTACGGCATGGGAAATGAGGTATCAACCTTTGGTGATATTTACAGTTATGGTATCCTCTTATTGGAGATGTTCACGGGAAAGAGACCCACGGATAGCATGTTTACTGATGGTCTGAGTCTCCACACCTTTGCTAAGATGGCTCTTCAAGAACAAGTTGCAAACATTGTTGATCCAATGTTATTTCAACAATGGGACATAGTGGAGGCTAGCTCAAGTCTCAACAACACTATGACCATGGGGGAAGCTAGCTCGGGTCTCAACAACACGAGCACCCAAAATTCTCCTAGCACTCACAAAATTCACGAGTGCTTGGTTTCAATACTTAAAGTAGGAATCGCTTGTTCGCAAGAACTGCCAACAGATCGCATGAACATTAAAGATGTTGTGTCCCAGTTGCATGCTATCAGAAATAATCTGCTTGAAGTTGGCGCTCGTCGAGGCAGGATAGCTGGAGATGTAGTGTGATCATGAGTAGGTATGATTCCTTGACTGATTTGGTGACTTCAGAAACAGAACCTGCATTTTGTAGTGAAACCATTGAATTCCTGCTCTAATCCAGAAACGTTGATTTGCTCTTTGGTGGCTGAAAACACAAAATTCGTTACCGATATTTAACTTTACTTAGGAGGTATTAGGCTCCAACTTCATCAATTTGGATTTTCAAAGTCAACTGTAATCCGAGTCATTCAAGCACACAATAGTTTCATTTTCATATGCAAATTCCTTAGATGTGAAGTTATCTTTATGCACCAGCTTCCAAAGAAGGAGGCTATCTATTTGAGGCAGCTGTCCTTATGCCAATAAATCTGATTTTTCAAGCTGCTATAACTTCTTACTCCCTCCGTCCCAATTTTATAGTCCCTCGTTCTATCCTAACCGGATAAAAAAACGATTATATCTTTCAATTGGTAATATATTTTATATGCAATATGGATCTTGTTTGATAGATCTTGATTTAATCTAATAAACAGAGTGTTCAAAATTACCTAAAACATTGTAGATTATAAGATATAACACTTTGAAAAGTGGCACGAACTCCCAAAAGGGACTATAAAATTGGGACGGAGGGAGTATATCGTTCTCATTTATTTGATAATGTGCCTTCACACAACTTTTTCGTCAAGTTCCACGCAACAGATTTTGTTATCTAACTATTTCTTTCAAATGTCCTAGGTTTCCGAGGTCTACTTGATCTTGAAGATAAGTTGTTGCTGCTGGTGCATACTGTTTGGATGTTGCGTATAGATATTATCCTATGCTTTAATTTCCGTCTTGCTTCTTGTGGTTTTATTTATTTTGGGTTTTTTCTAAATATCGTTTCATCTGTAACTTTCTTCGTTGGATGTACTGGCATGTGTTATGATGATATATGGTGTGGAATACAATATTGAAGCATGTGATTACATCAAGCAAGTTATGATATACCGAATCGTATGTCGAAATAGTTTGAAGAAGGGAGAAAAAGATTGAAGTAACCCGCGAATACAGGGTCAAGGATATCCGTTATTTAAGACCCTCCTGGAGTATTTGTGCACCAATATATCCTTCTGGATCAGGAAATACATTCCCAATTGGGAAATTTCATGTGGTATTTGAGTATACTAGATGGTTTAATAGCAGTTCAAAAAAAAAAAAAAAGATGGTTTTGTACACAAAATAAAAGTGATCCAGAAAAAAACAATGCAACGTAAATCGATTCTCTGTCTTCTTCTTCTTCTTCTTTTCTCTAGACAAGATAAAAGGAGGTGTCAAGACGACTCATATATTAAATTTTGAGATGTATGAGAGGGGGCCCGGGAAGAGGAGCTAATTCACGTGGTTGCGTATGTAATCCCAACTCACCAACTCCCTCACTTAATGCGCCCCATGGTTCAACTTTCACTTGCCTAGCGTAGTTTCACTTATCCCACACTTTTAGTTGGTGTAGGCTCTGATACCTACTTCAACGACCTGCTCCAACTGACCTACTAACCATTGCTTAACCACATGGCTCAAAAGTTATAACGCATGTTAATAGAAGCTGGGGACATTACCACTATATTAATCAAGGTTTCGCTATCGAACCAATGTTGAATTTCACTCTTTTGTTTTGGGCTTCCATTTAAATTAGACCCTAAGTTTTATTTGAAATTTCCCTGCTAATTTGATGCGCATGCGTAATATTTGGGGGCCTCAAAATGAGAGAAAATTTGGGACCCCGTTATGATTGTGTCCTCGGCATATGCTCATACCGGTTGTTGCTGAGTTTACTTGGTTGCTTTTATTATGGCACCCGCTTTTACATAGAGTAGTTTGATGGCCGAACCGAGCTCAACTTATAACGAAACTTGGAGTGAAAAAAAAAATACTGAGCCCGATCTCCTACATTAATTGTAGAATAATTCGTTTCATACGATATAGAAATATGTATATATAGTACAAAGTGTATCAAAAAGTCTCTAAATATTTAAATACTACTCCTGCTGACATCAATCACAATTCTGTGGACGATCTCTTTATGTGCTTATCAAAACTACGAAGTTATCCAAATAAATGAAATAAGTTACTCGAATTTGAGCTTATATTTGTTTTCAATAAGAGCTCACTTAACATCAATTTATCCCTCTTGGTTCGTTTAGCATTCGATATGGACAAAATTCAAACTCCACTAAATTAGCTCACAATTAATTCGATAAACACACGTCTGTAGAGAATTTCCCCTCGATGATGTCGCTTCCAATATTAGACTGACATTATGCACACACGTCTGCGTAACATTGGACACTAGGTCTGCTATCTCTGCTAGAATATTAATTGGACGAAGTTCAATTCTCCATCTGATTAAAATGTATTGTATCATACAATGATGCAATGAGGATCGGCATGTTTTTGTTTTCTCATTTTCTCTTAGTTACGCACAAGTGCGATCGATATGGACAACAAAATGTTTCTCTTATTCAAAGTTGTTCGATACTTGTACAAGTATTTATACCAAAGTCATGATCAAATTTTGATTAAAGTGGTCAAGATACACGTCCATATACGTATACACGATGAGAGAGAGAGAGATTTGATTGATCTGTTACTAGAAGGAAGAATTCTTTGGGTCACAAAATGCAACACAACTCATGTTTTTTTTTTGAGGAAAGGATTAGGGTTAGGGTTATAGAAATTCCAATTTGAGGGGCCAACTTGACTTTTTGTCCATCTTTCTTCTTCTCCAATTTGCAAAAAACTCCCAAATTGGGATTTCCATTATCTTTCCTAACATCTGTTATTGATTGGGTTGAAATCGACCAAAATCGAAACTACAAGATTCGTTAGAGTCAAATTGAAAATAGAGGGATCAAATCGAGACAGAGGTGAAATTAGAGGGACCATTTCAATAAATTTCCCTTGATTTTTTGCAAACACCTTACTTTCCTACGGTGTTATCAAAATGGGATGACCTCCTACCTCATCCTCCATACTCTTATTTTGGTCCACATCCCAGGCTCCAAACTATGATCTGAACCGTTAACCTCGTAACACACAAAGAATTATAGATTTATAAAATAGAAGCAATGATTGAATACCGATAGATATGTGAATAAGTTATACTTTCTCCTGTAAATTGTAAGGTTAAATTAAAGAATATATTTACTATTCATTTTGCATAACAAGTTGCATCGTGTTCACGCATCTATTGATACAAGTTCATACTAATATTTTGTAGACTTGTAGTTCTTTTCCGTGTTAAACGAGGTGAACGATTATTGTTTTGAGCCAAAGATGTGGACAAAAATAGAGTATGGAGGGTATCTATGGAAAGGAGCTGATCCCTATAAAACTTGTCATGTTTTGTTATCTATCTTCTATTTTTATGGGTACTTATCATTTTTGTTTCAAATTTCTTAACACGGGAGCGTTTAGAACTTAAGATAAATACTTTTGGCAAAATTATTTCTCGTTTAATTATCAGGTTTTATATGGCCATCTTTAGAACAAACAAATGTCGTAGATGTAATCTCACCACTTCTACTTTTGGCACAATTATTCATCACTGCATAAACGATATGTAAGAGCAAGCAGTTTAGCTGCCGTTTGGAGGAAAAAGGGAAACGATCGATGTGATGCAACTTAAGGCTGAAAACTTGAGGGATCTGTTTTAATCGCTGTCATTGGATGAACTCATTAATGGGTTGGGTGGAGAGAAAGCTATGGAGAGGCCTTGAATTAACATTTAACATTTTTAATGAGAAGAATAATCATAACATTTTGTGCATTTTTCCGTATAAAATATTTTACATTGAAACAAAAGAAGCCTAATTCAATTACTAAGATATGGTCATCCATGGTAGTTATAAATGGATATTATGAAAGTAAAAAAATATAAAATATAACATTATTTTTCAAAAACGATTGGTTAGATGAGTATTGGATCATTCAAAAATCAAGTGTGAGATGATAACTCGATTTTTGATAGGTGAGTGAGAAAACAAGAGAGAACGCATTTGTGTGTTTTGAGATTCCTAATTTTCCTGACAATGTCGGAAAGGTAGTCTTTTCACGGAGTAACCCGCGGCGAAGACCAATTAAAGACCTGGAAGTCTTCGTCCTCCCTTCACGTCAGAATCCAGCCAATGACCAAATACCAAAGACTTGGAAGTCTCCGTTTCTATCTTTCCTTAACATTGGAAGTCTTTGGTCCCTTCATTTTAGGATTAATTAATGTTTGTATATTGATCTCATTCAAACACAGCTGACCGCTAAACCATGCAAACGCAAACCAATTAGCCTCCAGCTAATTAACTAGTTGGTGGGCCTACATTTTACTGCGGCACAGTCTGTACGGGTAATTATCCAATGCTCTCAAGACTAACACATTGGTTTAAAGTTGGCTCGATGAACATTAAGAAAAAATTACGACATATGAAAGACACTCAATTTTGCCAATAAGATCGAAATGTAAAAATGCTCTAAAAAAGATTAATTTTACATATAAATTATTAAATCAGCTTATTCGATTACTAAGATATGGTCATATATAGAAGTTATAACTTCAGACAAACTTGTGCTCCCACGTCCCGTCCATTTTAAAAGAAAATGGATATTTTGAAATTAAAAATAACAATTTTTAAAAAAAAAAAAAAAAAGAATTGGTTAGATGAATGTTGGATCATTAAAAAATGAGGTGTGACAGGATAACTCAAGTTTTGTTAAGTAAGTGAGAACACATTTGATCATTCAAAGACCAAAGACTTCTTTTCAGAGGAGACCAAAGACTTGGTTTTGGATTCACCCAATGAAGAAATCTAACTTTTTTTATTCCTTTTCCCAGCACTCTCTCTTGCAAACTCTCAAACGAAAACATATGCACTGCCAACCTCGACCTTGGCATGATGAAACCTCTATAAATTCTGTCCAATTAAGCTCTCTTCTTCCTCATTTATCACTAAGTTACTGCTGCTCCACAACTACACCAACTCAGGTACTAAGTATGGGACGTCAAAAAAAAAAAAATGGCTTACCCAATTCTCTCTCTCTTTCTCTGCCGGAAAATACTTCTCTCTCTCTCTGCTGGAAAATACTCTCTCTCTCTCTCTCTCTCTCCACTGGAAAATACTTTGCAAACTTGATTAAGTGTGCTGTTAGGCTATTTGTGATTTCCCTCTTACTTAGCTCCACTTATTGGTTAATTATGTAGGATTACATTCCCGTTCTGGAAAAAAACCTCTAAACCGTTCATTTCAGAGTCCATACGAGTACCCAAAAAAAAGGTATACTTTTGGCCTATATTTATGTTTGGCTCTCTCTCTCTCTGAAAAATCACTTAACTTTTGGGTTAATTATGTAGGATTACATTCTGTTCCTGTTTCGGAAAAAAACTGAACAATTCAGATTCCGTACAAGTACCCAAAAAAAGGTATGTTTCTAGCCTATATTTCTATGTTGCTCCTATATTTCTTTATGTGTGATGGTATGAGTTGTATGTATCACCCTTGAAAGAGAGATTTGGTATTGATTTTCGATGTTACCACCTTTTGTCCAATGCTAAAATTTATTTGGATTGAGCCTGTGAAGTCTTTAAGTGTTCGCTCCGACTGACATGTATGTTGTTCTTGCCCATCATAAGGCGTCTCGTTTTATAGAGGGTATGTTCAATTTCCATACAATTTTGGGTTAGTATCCCCTATTCATTTTATAGTACCCTGTTCTTTAGAAGATCACGTTGCGATTTTAGGTTAGTGTTTGCATGGTTTGTTTTAATTGTCTTTAATTCTTTAGCAGTGCAATTGACTGAACTAGCATTGTGCCCGTTCTATGCACAGCATATATAGTAAAAAAAAAAAAAGAAAAAAAAGAAGGGGTTCACGTTGATGGTTTTTTTGTTCACCGCGGATCGAACGAGCACAACGCTAGTTTGGTTTATGGAAGAGAGAGGGGGAAAAGGAGAAGAAAGAAAGGGTGTGTGGATGTACAACTATGGGGCCAGATGATAAAAAAAAATTCGGGACCCATTTCTAGCACAATGCTAGTTTGGAACCCAAATGCATAAACTAACAAAGACTTAACTCACACAATTGAGTCCCAATTTTTACATTTTTGTGACATATAGCAACACAAATTTAACTCTATCATTGGACATGACACGAGTTGGAATTGAGATTTAGGGCCACATATTTTTACACTAGGTTGGGGAATTTCTTTCACCGATTGTTAGTTGGAGAAAACAGAGCAGTTTAGCTGCCGTTTGGAGGAAAAAGGGAAAACAGAGAAGAAATCAAGAAGATGAAAACGAGAAGAAAGAGTTTTAGAGAGAGAACATTGTTAGTGACACTAACAATGTTGGTTTATTCTCCTTGATTTGATTACCTCTTATATATACCAAGCACTCAGACTAAACCCACTTAACAAACTAGGCTAAACCGAATTAAGAAGGTGGCTATGGAGGAGGATCAAGTTCTGTTTTACTGGACCCCCATAAACAGAGCTTGATCCTCCTCCATAGCTGATATATAATTTCTCAGCTGACTCCTTACTCTAACACACTTCCGGTGGAGACGCAATAAACATTGTTAGTGACACTATTGATCTCATTCAAACACGCAAGTGCTAAACCATGCAAACGCATACTAATTGGCCCTCCACCCCATTAATGAGCTGGTGGTCCTACATCCTATGAAACAGAGCCTATAAAGGTAATTATCCAATGCTCTCGGGACCGACACATTGGTCTAAGGTCGGTTTGACGAACAGTAAGAAAAAATTACAACATAATATATATATATATGAAACGCTATATCAATATTGCCAATATGACCAATAAAAATTATATAAAAAATTAATTTTGTAAATAAATTATTAATCAACTTATTCAATTACTAAGAGACGGTCATCGATCTATATATATAGTAGTTTTTTTTGGGTAAATAATCTATAGTAGTTATAACTACAAACAAACTTGTACCCTCCCGTCCATTTTAAAAGCAAATGGATATTGTGAAATTAAAAATTTGTTAAAAATAACATTATTTTTATGAAAACAATTGGCTAGATAGAGAGCACATTGTTGAGAACATGTGTGAAAGATTGAGTCTCACATTGGATAAACAGAAAAAGACTTGGCCTTAATATACAATTAGGTGACTCACCACTTACGAGGTTTAGCCTTTTAAGTGGATATGGGTCATTCCATGTACATTGGGTCCAGATAATGTAGTGGACTCTGTGGATACTTCTCAACGAATTGAGCCTACGTGCACATGGGAAGAACTTCAGGCGGATCAGACTCCCAACACACATTTGATCGTAAAGAAAAACAATATGTTTAAATAACATTATGAAAATTAACAATTGGTCAAAAACCAAGTGTGACCCAATAACTCGACTTTTGTTAGGTGAGTTAGAACACATTTGGTCGTTCAAAGATCAAAGACTTCTGTTTGGAGGAAACCAATTAAAGACTTGGAAGTCTTGTCTCTTCACTCTAGGATTCAGCCAATGAGGAAAGCTAACCTTTTTAATTTTAAATACCCGAAACATAAAAAGCTAAAATTTTTGTTCTACTTTATTTTGGTATATGTCTCCTATCTGTTACGTACGTACCCTAAATAATTAAAAACGTGAAGGCTAACTCTACAGCCTTTGACTGAGTGACTTGACCCAACGATTATATAATTGCATTTAGGTATGTACAATGAGATTGTGAATTTAACTCTAATGAAATTATTTTAAGAAAAATTGACAATGTTGTTAATGAGTCGAGAAAGGATTTCAGTTGTATAAATACTATATTTAAAAAAAAAATCTATAGCCCTTTAGAATAAATACGATTCAGCTTATCTCCCACGCGGGTATTTTATTTTTGGCCACGCCTGAGCCCCTTGGGGCAAATGACTGAATATCATTCTTTTTTTACGGTGACAAATTCCATTTCATGCATGCTGGTTTCCTTGTGTGCTTCGTTTACGGCTTTCAATGGCATGTTCACTCTTCCTTTTCATGCATGCTGGTTTTCTTGTGTGCTTGGTTTACGGCTTTCCTCGTGTTTTAGCCGCCTCCAGGGCCGGCTCAATGGTTTGAAGTACCTTAGGTCTAGTCTAAAAAATGTGCCTCAAGAGTACAACACTTAAATAATTTTTCTAGCAACGATCACAATACGAGAAAGCCAAAACAATATAAAGTTTTACTAATAATTAGAACTGGTAAATCCACAACCACCCATGAACCTATTGCCGTCTAGTTCTATGCATCAACATTTCTTAGCTTGAGATTATTTATCAAGCACATCATCTCTCCAAATTTGTGTTTCCCGTTTAATCACATATAAATCATCAAACATCATTCCGTTGCACCAAAAAAAAATATATAAATCATCAAACACTTCAACATTTCATTAGTAAATATTTATATACGTAGGGAGATAAGATTTAACTACCTTGATCCGTAGTCAAGGCCGGCCCAAGAGTAAACCCACCAAAGAAAAAAAAAAAAGAAACGGAAATTATTTATAAATAAAAAACAGTTTCTATATAGACGCGCAGAAGCATTTGGTTCGGTGGTCGGTAGTTAGTACCATCAGAATTCTGCAATGACAAGGTTCGACTCCCAGCGGCCCACACCCAACCAAAACCGGCCATTTTTCCCTTTTATTCTGGGGTCTTTTTTTCTTGCTTTATTCCCTCCTCTATTTTTGAGATTTGAGGCTATAGGGTTTGTATGGAGCAAAAAATTTTAAATGCAGAATTCATAAATAGTGTCACAATAATACTATAACCACGTACACAAATTGTGCACACACACCCTTAAACAAACATCTAAATGTCTTCTGGGACTAATAGTTGTAAAGATCACTATTCCAACAACTAACATACTCAGTGTTTTAACTTTCAACTTTCAGTACACTAGATGGGTCTTGCAATGGCATGTCCACTCTTCCGTTTCATGCATGCTGGTTTCCTTGTGTGCTTGGTTTACGGCTTTCCTCATGTCTTAGCCAGCTCTGCGCAAGGCGCAAACGAGACAGACCGTCTAGCCTTGCTTGCGTTCAAGTCCGCTATAACTAGTGATCCCTTTGGAGCCCTAAACTCGTGGAATGAATCCATCCACTTCTGTCAATGGTTTGGTGTAACATGCGGCCGCCGGCACCAAAGGGTCACTAGGTTGCAGTTACTTCATCAGAAGCTAACTGGTTCTATTTCGTCTCACGTTGCAAATTTGAGCTTTCTCCAGGATCTATTGTTGGGTAACAACAGCTTGAGCGGTGAACTCCCCCCCGAACTCGGCCGCTTGAGAAGACTACAAATATTCACAGTGCTTAATAATTCTATTACTGGTGAAATTCCAGCCAATTTGTCTGGTTGCTCTAAGCTCGTTGGTCTTGAATTTACTGGCAATAGGTTGGTAGGGAAAATTCCTGCAGAGCTGGGTTCTCTTACTAAGCTCACTAGATTGTTCTTTGCAAAAAATAATCTAACTGGAAGAATGCCTTCTACTTTTGGGAATCTATCATCTCTTAAGATGCTTTATGCAAGTGATAATAGTATTAGCGAGAGTATACCAAATTCTCTTGGTGGATTGAGAAACTTGGAGTATTTTGCGGTTTCGGGCAACCAGTTGATCGGTACTATTCCGCCGCCAATATTCAATATCTCTTCCATTTATACAATTGCAGCGTCGGATAACCAAATTCAAGGGAGACTTCCATCGAACATAGGAAATACTCTTCCGGATCTCAATTTTCTTGGAGTTGGTGGCAACTTGTTTATTGGATCCATTCCAATCTCACTATCTAACGCCACCAAGTTAGGGATCCTGGTGTTGACAAGCAACAAATTCACTGGAAAAGTTCCTTCTTTGGGAAAGCTGAATGGTCTTGAGTCGTTGCATTGTGATGACAATCATCTAGGGACACGACAAAATGATGACTTGAGATTTTTCGACTCAATGATCAATGCAACGAATTTGCGCATCGTGTCTCTGAGTACAAACCAATTCGGAGGGGTGTTGCCAGAATCAATCTGCAATTTCTCCACCACTGTCAGCCAATTAAGATTTTACAGAAATCAGATAGGTGGGAACATCCCAACTTGTGTAGGGAATCTGATGAATCTCGAGATTCTCTATCTTGATCAAAATCATTTGAGAGGTAAAATTCCTGCTAATATTTGGAACCTTCAAAAGTTGTACTCTTTGGATCTATCGAATAATTACTTCTCTGGGAAAATCCCATCGTCCTTGCAAAATTTCACTTCATTAGTTGAGATTTATTTAGACGGAAATAATTTCCATGGCAGCATTCCTTCAAGTTTACATAAGTGCCCACTTCAAAGGCTAAGTTTAAGTGGAAACAATCTTATTGGCACCATTCCCCCAAAAGTTACGAGTATATTATCATTGTTGTACTTGAACCTATCTCGAAACCAATTGATTGGGTCCTTCCCAGTGGAAATTGGGCATTTAATAAATCTAGAAACACTAGATGTTTCTGAGAACATGATGTCTGATAAAATTCCAAACACTCTTGGTAGTTGCGTCAAATTGACGTCAATACATATGGAAGGCAACAATTTCTCCGGAAGCCTTCCTTCATCTCTAAGTAATTTGAGAGGGATGGTGGAGTTAGACATTTCTCGCAATAACTTCTCAGGGAAAATACCATACTATTTAGAGGGCTTCGTCTTCTTAGAGCTTTTAAATTTATCGTTCAACAACTTTGAGGGCGCAGTACCGGAAAAAGGCATATTTAAGAATGCAACAGCTATTTTTGTTATGGGAAACAACAAGCTTTGTGGGGGTATAGCTGATTTACATCTGAGCAAGTGCCAACTAGTGGGATTTCGTAAGAAAATATCCACTAAGCAGTTAATAATCCCCACGTCTTTAGGAGTTTTAGGACTAATTCTGGGGTTGTATTTCCTCTATCGTTGGTGGTTTAGAAAGAGAACAGAAGTACCCACCTTTAGATGGTTCGGTAAATCATTTCCAAAAGTGTCCTATCAAACACTACTTAAAGCGACAAATGGGTTCTCTCCTAGCAACTTGGTCGGTGTGGGCAAGTTTGGTTTGGTGTACAAAGGGCTTCTAAATCTTGATCAGGGTGAAAAAATTGTTGCAGTGAAGGTAATAAACCTTCAATATCGAGGAGCTTTCAAAAGTTTCATTGCTGAGTGTAAGGCTTTGAGGAGCATCAAACATCGGAACCTTTTAAAAGTTCTGACGGCATGTTCAAGTGCTGACTATCAAGGTAACGATTTCAAAGCTCTTGTTTATGAGTTCATGGTCAATGGGAGCCTAGAAAAGTGGTTGCATCCAAATGAGAATGATGAGCATGAGGAGTCAAGGACTTTAAACCTTCTACAAAGGTTAAACATTACTATTGATATTGCTTCTGCACTTGATTATCTGCACCATCATTGTTCGGAACCAATAGTTCACTGTGATTTGAAGCCAGGCAATGTTCTTCTGGACAATGAAATGACTGCACACTTGGGTGATTTTGGGCTAACAAAATTTCTTCTAGAAGCAACATGTGAATCTTCAGCAAATCAATCAAGTTCTATCGGCATAAGAGGGACTGTAGGTTATGCTGCTCCAGGTAAATGTACCTCTTGTGCTATTTTGTTTTTTCTTGACCATACTTCTACCAAGATTTAGATTTATTATTCACTCCTATAAGTTTGCAACTTCAATTACGGTAATAAGGCTGACAAATCTTTTGCTTTACGCCTTGCGACATCACATGGCTTTCATAAGTATTTAGAAGCAATATTAGGCACATAGTTTCCAGGTTTGGAATTTAAACTAAATGGAATTTTTCCTCCTGTATGTTGTCAAGGCACATTAATCTAGAAAATATGAAAAAGCCTTTGTTCTCGAATTTTAATCTTTTTTTTTTTTTTTTTGCAACTCATAGTTTACATTGTTCTTGGAATCAAAGGTGAATGCATAGCATTTTATAGTGTACATGTGAAAATTGAAATCTATTTGTTTCCTTGAACTTAAGTTAAAGAGAGGAATAACATAGATTAAAGGAACATTAACTCTTTAATTTGTAGGTAGTCAGTTCTCGTTATAAGGAGCAGTTGGGCCAATAATCTGAATCATGTAAAGGAACAATCTGTAGCGAGAATGCTATTTCCACGTATTTCAAGTTTATGTAAGGAGAGAGTTGTCCATTACATTCTTGTCTCCGCGAGTCCATTGAAGAAAGCAATTTAGATGGGATGGTTTGGGTGACCTACAAGATTTTAAGTTGGGTTTAGTTGGCCTGTGGAATGAAAATTTGACTTATGAAGAAGATTTTGAATAGTCATCTGTTTGACTCAATGTATATATTGCTAGGAATCACTGGAGCTCGTTCTACTTCAGAGCATTCTAGTTACACCCTAGAAGAAGCATGCGTGATTCTTTCTTGCTTATTGGAAACAATATAGTTTGTAATGCTCTAACATTGTTTTTTAGCAAAGAATTGTTTGTAGAAGGTGTGCTATTCTTCATTGATATGCTTCTAACCGGTCATCTCTACAACTTTATGCATTGTATATGGTGCATGAATTGCAGAGTATGGCATGGGAAATGAGATATCAACCCTTGGTGATGTTTACAGTTATGGAATCCTCTTATTGGAGATGTTTACGGGAAAGAGACCTACAGAGAGCATGTTTAGTGATGGTCTGAATCTCCACACCTTTGCTAAGGCGGCTCTTCCTGATCAAGTTGCAAACATTGTTGATCCACTGTTGTTTCAACAACGCGACATGGGAGAAGCTAGCTCAAGTCTCAACAGCACTAGCACCCAAAACTCTCCTAGCATTCATAAAACTCATGAGTGCTTGATTTCAATACTTAAAGTAGGAATCGCTTGTTCACAAGAACTGCCAACAGATCGCATGGACATTAAAGTCGTTGTGTCCCAATTACTTGGGATCAGAAATAGTCTACTTGAAGTTAGCGATCATCGAGGCAGGAGAGCTAGAGATGCAGTGTGATCATGAGTAGGTATGATCTCCTTGGCTGACTTAATGACTTGAGAAATATAACATGCATTTAGTAGCGAAACCATTGAATTCATGCTCTAGCCTTTCGTTTGCTCTACCGCAGCTGAAAAACCAAAATTCTTTACTGCTATTCAACGTTACTTTGGAGTTATTAGGCTCCAACTTCATCAATTTGTATTTGCTAAGTCAACTATGATCCGAGTCATTCAAGCACTATAGTTCCATTTTAACAAATGTAAATTTCTTTGCAAACTGTGTACTTTGAAGATGGGAAGTTATCTATTTTAGGACCAAGCTTCCAAGAAAGAAGGAGAAAATGTCTATTTGAGACATCGATAAGACAGCTGCCATTTAGTTGTAGCAAATGTAGAGAATGCATTATTGGCCATTTTATTAGTCAATAAGGTGCCCATAAATGTGATTTTTTTCAAGTTTCTTTAGCTTCTTACATCCTTCTCATTTATTTGATAATGTGCCATCACACACTCGTTTTTCATCAAGTCCCAAGCAACAGATTTTGTACTCTAACTATTTCTTGCACATGTTCAGGTTTCCGAGGTCTACTTGGTCTTGAAGATAAGTTGCTGCTGCATACTGTGTGGTTGTTGCTTGTAAACATTATCCTATGCTTTAATTTTCTTTTTACTTCTTGTGGTGTTATTTATTTTGGATTTTTAAGTTCATCTCAACCTGCAACTTTCTTCATTGGATGTACTGTTATGTTATGATGATATGCGATGTGGAATAAAATATTGAAGCATGTGCTTGCATTGAGCAAGCTATGATACAGCACGGGAATACAGGGTCAAGGATCTACGTTATTTAAGACCGACATGGAGTAATTGTGCATCAATATGTCCTTCTGGATCACGAAATACATTCTCAATGGGAAAGTTAAAGTGGAATTTGAGTATAGTAGATGGTTTAATATGTTAAGAAATGGGCCACTTAGCCAAAAATCTAAAACATTTGGCGTATTTAAAGGGAAGGACAATGTACTTTTGCAATCGAACATAAAGACAAAAAATATTTGACATTTTTAAAGGGAATGATAAAGAACTTTTGCAATTGAACATAAAGACAAAAAAATTAGTGAAATGTCACTAATTTTTCAATATTTTATTTTTTAAAAGAAAATTCAAAAAAATCAATTCCAACCTTCTAGCCGATCACCACCCCATCTCCGGCAACCACTTCCGGCGACCCAAAAAATTAGTGACATCTTACTAATTTTTAAAAGTTCTAATTTCGTACAAAAAATTTATAAAAAATCAACTCTTGCCTCCCTTCCGACTACCACCCCATCTCCGGCGACCCAAAAAAGTAGTGACATCTTACTAATTTTTTAAAGTTCTGATTTCGTACAGAAAATTTAAAAAAATCAACTCCTGCCTCCCGTCCGACTACCATCCTATCTCCGGCGGCCACTTTCGGCGACCCAAAAAATTAGTGACATCTTACTAATTTTTAAAAGTTCTAATTTCGTACAGAAAATTAAAAAAAAAAATCAACTCCTGCCTTCCGTCCGACTACCACCCCATCTACGGCGGCCACTTCCGGCGACCCAAAAAATTAGTGACATCTTACTAATTTTTAAAAGTTCTAATTTCGTACACAAAATTTAAAAAAAATCAACTCCTGCCTCCGGTCCGACTACCACCCCATCTCCAGCGACCCAAAAAATTAGTGACATCTTACTCATTTTTAAAAGTTCTAATTTCGTATAGAAAATTAAAAAAATCAACTCCTGCGACCCAAAAAATTAGTGACATCTTACTAATTTTTAAAAGTTCTAATTTCGTACAGAAAATTTAAAAAAATCAACTCCTGCCTCTCAGTTGGCCACTTCCGGTGACCCAAAAAATTAGTGACATCTCACTAATTTTTAAAATTGAATAGAGAATTAAAATATGTGTAGCGTGTTGTACACTATCTACTCCTTGAAAAAGTGGATACAATGACTTTCAGTTTTCACCCTGGGCTCCTTTCCCAAAAAACTTTAGGGTCATAAAGTAAAAACTTTTCTCAGTGCAGGAAAAGCTTTTTCATCGGTAAGAGGATTGTTCCTGTTCATCTTCTTCATTTAAGATAGGGTCAGTCGGTCATCATCTTCGTTTGCAGTGGTGAGGCTCAAATCGCCCTCTTTGTTTTCGTCGGAAAAAAGACCACAACTTGCTCCGCTTCAACGTCTTCTTCGTTCGCAAGCGGGTATGGCTTCATTGTGGTCTTCATTTTCATTAAATGTTGACCCCTTCCTTCTAATCAGTTGCAAATAATGCATGTCCTTGGCTTAAAAACGGAAAAAAAATGTTGTATTTTTCCCTTATTTTTCCTTTATAAAGATAGTTTTTTGGGCATAATCCACTATTAATAAATTTACCATTAAATTACTTGCAAAATTTTTGGATTAAGAAACTTACTAAAACCACGACGGCATGATTTCTTGATCGTCTAGGTTTTGATTTATGGGTTTTTTAACTCCATCCAAAAATCAAGCTGTTGCCCTCTTTGATTATGAATTCATATACGAAATGTCAAATGTTAGATTACGACTAAAAGAACGTAATCTAATTCTTTTGATCGTGTTTTGCAATTTATAATGGCATAATTAATAAGGCCACTTATTGTGTCTTTGTGTTTGATTGCAAATGTTCCTTGTCTTTATGTTTGATTGCAAATGTTCATTGTCCTTCCCTTTAAATAGACAAAATATTGTGTCTTTAGGTTTGATTGCAAATGTTCCTTGTCTTTATGTTTGATTGCAAATGTTCCTTGTCATTCCCTTTAAATAGGCAAAATATTGTGTATTTATGACTAATTATTCCTTAAGAAATATTGTCTCACATTGCTTAGGAGTGGAATGGATGATTACTTAATATATGTTGGGACCTCTCCACTCATTGCCAATTTGTTTTAAGTTAGATATAAAGTTTTCACATAGTATAAGAGCGGGGCCTATTCCACTCCACATAAAAATAAAAAAAATTCACAATCCACACCTCGCGATGACAGGCCAGCAAAAGGCTGCACGATGATAGGACCCAAAAAGTAGCCACACGTGGCAAACCTCAAATGTGGCTGCACGTAAAGGGGGATGTTAAGAAATATTGTCTCACATTGCTTAGGAGTGGAATGAGTGATCACTTAATATATGTTGGGACCTCTCCACTCATTGTCAATTAATTTTGAGAAGGATATAAAGTTTCCACTTAATACGCAAAAAACAAACGTGATCCTTAAAGAACGAAGCAATTTAAATCGATTCTCTCTCCTCTTTTTTCTCTAGATCTATTACATAAAAGAATGTGCCAAGATGACTATCTTCAGGTCATATATTAAATTTTGAAAATTCCAATTTATGGGAGAAGTTTTGAAAAGAATCTGTATTTGTGATCAGATATCTCTATTAAAGGTTGTCGTTTGGTCATTTGATAGTCTTCACACAGGGCAACCTTTGAGTTTTTGGAGATCCGACGCGAAATTCTTATACAGGGCCGTTTGTAAATGAAAACCTAAATAGATTTTAAAAATTCGAAGAGAAACACTACAAGGATTGAAAATTAATCGTAAAAGAATTGGATAATCATTCCGTTAATTTCAAATTCAAAGGCCTTACTTAGACATCAATCTCAGCTCGCATTTTGCTTACTGACCCCACCTTCAATTGTTAATTCTTCCCCTGACCAATTTTAGAGATTTTGGATGTATGGTCCACAGTAAACCAAAGGGGGGCAAATAGAATTTCCTTACCTAGGTTCTCCCGCTCGAACAGAATTTTCCGCCATTGTTTCTTCTTCTTGCACACATGGACTCGAAATCGAACGTGCAAAGAGTAGGCTTCGATATCAAATATGTGATCAAATGAGGATATAGAGAAATATGTCTTTCATACCATTGCAAATGAGGATATCATGCATTGTTCCCAAAAACATGATAAGTCGTAGTGGTCAAGCAAAGCTAAGTTTGTTTATTAATGTATATCTACTTTTGGATTTACGAGTTAATGTAATAGTTTCTTTCGATCAGCAAATAGGAAAAATGAATCGCACGTAGTTCTGATTTTTTACCCCACGAGCCGAAAATCCTGGCTCTGCTCAACGTTGCCTTATCTCAGCGTGTCATCGGGATGGAAAATCATGACTAGGCAATACTTGCTTGAGAAAATACAACTCCATTTCGTCAAAAGCCTTCTCTAAAGCATGTTGGTATTGTCACTATGTTCCGCGGGTAATAAGTTTTTAGTTTGAACAATGTGAATTTTCAGAATGAAAGAAACAATATTATAGATCATAGATTGTGAAATACAAACAATTTTTTTAAGTGGCAATACTGCCCAAATGGACAAGCAATTTGGGACGAAGAGAATATATACATATGACCATTTCTTTGCAAACGTCTAGCATGCTCAACATTTTTTCCTACACTTAGTTTGGGCTAACAGGTGTTTGTTTGATTTTTATGACCTACAATCCTTTGGCAAAAAAGGAAAAAAATGGTTTTTTCGGTTTTTCTGTTTCGTCTTTATTTAATTTTTTTTTTTGCATTTGTTAGTTTCGCGTCAAGTTTTCGTGGTTCATGGATTCGTCTCAATGAGACGAATCCAAAGAGTATAAAATTATGGCCAAAACTATTTTTTTTTTAATTAAACCAATAAACTGGTTTATTTTGGTTTATTTTTTGTTTTATTCAAAAAAATATTAGTTTTGAAAAGACGAATTAATAAACCATGAAAACTTGACGCGAAACTAACAAATGCAAAACAAAATTTGAATAAAGACAAAATCAAAAAAATCAAAAAACCACTTCTTCACTTTTTTGTCCAAGGAGATGAGATCGGATTTAGACGATCAAATTAATGAGTTGCCGCCGCATGATGCCCAGACGCCTTCTCTCATGTGTCCACCGCCTTCATGCTAGCTTCCACAGTCACCAACACTTCATATCCCACACATCTAACGCCACATTTATCCGGTCCCCACATTTCTGGCAACTCAAACCATACGGCAACCAATCAGCTGCTGCCAACTACCGCGATGTCTCGATCAAAGAAACATTGCATGCTCCCCCACTGCCATCCATATATATATATTGATCTCCAACCCCTCCAAACTGAGGTACTACTTTTGTTTCTCTGCTTCGATTACCCTCCTTCCCCCAACCAATTCTTTAGCATAACTCGTAGGTTGTTAAAAGCATTAGGTGGCACGCAAGGTGTTTGATTTATTGCCCAAGTCAATATCTATATTGTGATTTGCGAACTTATATGACCCCTCAAATTTTTGGTTTAACAGTTGGGCTCTTACAAGCATCTGTTTGTAGGCAAAGTGTTTGCTAAAATGCTACTACGTGCATTTTTTTTCTGATGTAGCTGAAATAAATGGCCATGCTACTGATTTCCTTTTTTGTTGCAAGTATCCGTGTCGGTGTCCGTATCTATGTCGGTGTCCATGCTCCATAGGTGTCCACAATATATTGCTCGATCTACTCACAAATCATTTTACCCCTAAATCGAGCTTCAGCAACGTCACCATCAAAAGGAAATCCCAAAACTTTTTTTTTCATGACTCTCAAAGACAACTTTGGGCTTATCTTCGTTGACCACTTCAATCAAAACTCGATCAGACCTTGCAAAAAATAATTTAATTTAAGTGACACGCCACGTGGCGTGTCACATACGTGTCCCCCAAGTGTATGGGACAGGGCGACCTCTAGAAGTGTCAGTGCTACATAGGTGGACATATAATGGGCAACGACTATATTGTGTTGAGAGTCATCACCGACTCTTCAGAAATCTCCGGATGCTTCCGGAATGTTCTGGGTTTTACTAGAATATTCCACAATGTTCCAGAATATTCTGGACTCTGGTAGAAGGTTCCGGATCCTATTAGAATGCTCCGGGTTATTCTAGAACCTTCCGGAAACTTATGGAAGGTGACGGAGTCTTCCGGGTTACTCTGGAATCTTCTAGACTATGATAGAAGTATTTAGGTTTGTTTAGAAGCTTGTAGAATTATTCTAGGATATTCCTATTCTAGATAGTTCCATTGCTCCCTATAAATAGGAGTGGGAGCTCATTTGTGTAGGTGTGTTGGAGAGAAACACCAAGTGTTGGTAAGAGACACCAAGTGTGTGGTGAGCACCAAGTGAGTGTGCATAAGTGAGTTGATTGAGTATTGACACAAACTCTAGTGTGAGAGTGAGGTGTCTTGTATACTAGTGAGTGTACTTCTGTAATTTTGTATTGAATAAGAGAGAGAATATTCAATACAAGTGTCTAGTTTGGGGTGTCCAAACTCAACATATTGAACTATCAAGAAAGTTAAAATCAGGCCATTGATTTGAAAGCACTAGAAGCGATATTTTCTCTGAGTTCTCTATTTTAATGTTTGATAACTGCTTCGTCTCGTTATCTTATTTGTATCCAACATTTCATTAACCTACTTCATTATTTGAAGCACAGATGTTTGTGGATGTTCAATTTTCAGATTCTATCCATTGAGACTTATAGGTCATGTTATTTCGCAATGGTTTGTCTAGTGTTCTTAGTGTCCCAATGTTAAAAGGAAGGGTTCAAGCAATGTCACTTCGAAAAAACTCCTACTGAGTACTGACTGATAGAGAAACCGTAAAACGACTCCTATATCTTTGTTACAGTTGTCATTGATGAAAAGGGAAGGGAAAACAGCCCATAACGCCATAGCGACTTTCTGATTCGGATCCATGCCCGATAAATCATGTTTCCCGAGTCCAAGCACATATTTCTTACTCTTTTTTTTCTGCCAACGATAGAATGTTATTTATGTTAGATTACTACATGGGATATAGATGATGTGCCATCAATTCGAACCCATAACTTCCCAGCTCTTAAGTACTGATAGTCTGATACACGACCAACTGAACCAGAAGTCCTGGACTTAATTAACTAAGTTGAGGGAAAAACTAACAGTGTTTTCCTCGTTGTGGGCAGGGGAATAGATGGGCCGGGTAAAGTTCTTCTTCCCCCTTAGTGTAAGGATTCATAGGAACTTCTAGTTATCTTGGTAAAAGTTTGAAATCTTTATTTCCGTATCTACAAATCCCAATCTCTTTGACCACTTCTTCCGATGTAGTTGTGATCATGAGACATCCAAGAACGATGTAGAGATATTTTTTTTGTAAGTTTTTTTTTTTTCTTTTTGTTGGAGAGTAACGATGTAGATATGTTTATATCCAAGAACCTCCAAGTCCCACTTCAGCTGGTTGAGAACCTTTTGAAGAACTACATAAACATATAAGTCTAGACGAGATTTATTCACAAACCTTCTTTTACCAGTCAGACGACACTGACACTTTATGATTTTATTCTATCAGTATGGTTTTAAGTACCCTCCTACGCAGTGAAAAGTGATAGACTTAACATAATAGAAGCCCTTTCTCCCTCTAACCGAGAGCCTCTCTTTGGGAAACAAAAACGCTAGCCGCCTGTTTCATTCCTTCCTTCCCCTCCCTCATCCTTGGGTTTTCTGCACCCTTTTGTTGCAGCGAGAGGGGAGAGCTTTACCCTTGTTTGTTGGTCATAATGGATAAAACAGGGCATCTAATAAAACATCCGCGAGCGGACCAAGGAAAACGAGTTGTATGATGATTTCTAGTTGTAGTTTTTGTACATAAAGTGCCAAAGTGGAGATAAGGAATTGGTAATGGAATTGGTAATGGTGATTGCTTGAATAGTGATCCCTTTGGGTATACCATAGGCCCTCTGTTGAGATTTGATCTTTGACCTTAATTTACTTAATCTGCCATTTCGTCCATTGATTTTTTGCAAACACCTTACTTTCCTAGGTGTTATCAAAATGGGATGACCTCCTCTCTATACCTCATCCTCCTTACCCCTCCATACTCTCGATTTTCATCCACATCTTGGGTCCAAAATTATGATCCGAACCATTAACCTCGTAGAACGCACAAAGAAGTATAGATTTACAAATACAAGCAATGATTGAATACCGATAGATATGTGAATAAGTTATACTTTCTCCTTTAAATTGTAAGGTTAAATTGTAGGATATATTTACTATTCATTTTGCATTACAAGTTGCCTCGTGTTCACACATCTATTGATGTAAGTTCATACTAATATTTTGTAGATTTGTAGTTCTTTTTCGTGTTATATGAGGCGAACGATTATTGTTTTGAGCCCAAGATGTGGACAAAAATGGAGAGTATGGAGGGTATATATGGAGAGGAGCTAATCCCTATAAAACTTGTCATGTTTTGTTATCTATTCTCCTTTTCAAATTTCTTAACACGGGAGCGTTTAGAACTTTTCATTTTCAGCTCATTGAGAAGCACATATTCTTCATTGGGGAGGAAGCATATGGACACAGTCACTTGGAACTAGCGGATGGTTTGAGAATGTCTACAAAATTTGTAACTCCGTACTAATTATTAATTTAATATCATCAAATCATCACAATCAGTCCTCGTCTGTGCTCTAGGATTTTTCATCTGATAATCTCAATTATCAGGTTTTCTATGGCCATCCTTAGAACAAACAAATGTCCTAGATGTAATTTCACCATTCTTAGTTTTGGCATAATTATTTCTTCTTATACTAAATCCTGTTCCTCCGCCATAAAAATTGTAAGCCATAAGAAGATGCTTCAAGTCGAATTCCATACCTATAACAGGTTTTGGTAGTATATCATCAACCCCATTAACGCCCATCTCTTTAGGAATATCTACCATCTCTGAGTCTTCGGATCAATCAAAGACAAATTTGATCAATCCAAATGGTAGAAAATGGAAAAATAAAATTCTTAATAATGACATTATTGACAAGAGTAATCATAACATTTTGTGCATTTTTAATATCAATTTTATTAGCATTCTGTTATACCCTCCCTACCGTTAATACTGTTTAAGAGTACTTCTGTAGTCATGGAATTTTGACTAGAGAAACCAAACTGGGCAAAGGCATACCCATTGGCCTCCGCATCTTTAACAAGTTGGTGGACCTACATACTATAGCAGCGCAGCCTGTAAGGGTAATAATCCAATACTCTTGGGACCCATACATGCATGGTTCAGGGTTGGTTGGATGAACATTAAGAAAACATTACTACAAAATTCATAAATAATAAACAGTTGCATCTTGATTGAATCGTGTCCACGCCCAGATCCCATCATTCTCACCCTACAAATTCATACACATAAAATCAGTAAACAACAAACTTTCAAGATGCAATTGTTCGCATATTCATCAATACCATACCATTCTCTCAATGCATTCAAGATGAAATGTAAAGAGTAAATATCAACTTAGAATGTAACCTATAACTGGTCGCACGCAGAAAAACTATAACTGGTCGCATCCAAACCTTGCCGCCTACTCCCCTCAGTTACACACGCAATCGTCTCCTGCTCTCTTTTTCCAAGATCAGACTTTTCCCCAACCTCCCCTCAGTTCCTTCGATCAAATTCACGGTACTCTCTCTCTCTCTCTCTCTCTCTCTCTCTCTCTCTCTCTCTCTCTCTCTCTCTCTCTCTCTCGTATATGCATATGGCTTTGGTTCACTGGAATTATTCTAATCGTTGATTCAGAGTTATGCACCTAAACTGGTGAACGATAATTACATTTCCAATCTAGCTAATTATATGTTGTTTTGGTTTGACTTTCACGGTTTGTTGTTGATTATTATCCCAACAACTAACATACTCTCAGTGTTTATAACTTTCAGTACACTATATGGGTCTTGCAATGACATCTCCAGTACTCTTCCTTTTCATGCATGCTGGTTTCCTAGTACTCTGCTTGGGTTACGGTTTTCCTCATGCTTTAGCCGGCCCTGTGCAAGGCGGGAACGAGACTGACCGTCAGGCCTTGCTTGCGTTCAAGTCTGCTATAACTGATGATCCCTTTGGAGGTCTAAACTCGTGGAATGAATCCATCCACTTCTGTCGATGGTTTGGTGTTACATGCGGCCATCGGCACCAAAGGGTAACTAGGTTGCGGTTACTTCATCAGAAGCTAACCGGTTCTATTTCGTCTCACGTTTCAAATGTGAGCTTTCTCCAGGAACTAAGGTTGGATAACAACAGCTTGAGCGGTGAGCTCCCTCCTGAACTCGGCAGCTTGAGAAGACTACAGAAATTCTCAGTGCTTAATAATTCCATTACGGGTGAAATTCCAGCCAATTTGTCAAGTTGCTCTAAGCTCATTTATCTAGTATTTAATGGCAATAGGTTGGTAGGGAAACTTTCTGCCGAGCTCGTTTCCCTTACCAAGCTCACTGCACTGGCATTTGCAAGAAACAATCTAACAGGAGGAGTGCCTTCTACTTTCGGGAATCTATCCTCTCCGGAGACACTTTATGCAACCGAAAATAAAATTAGCGGGAGTATACCATATTCTCTGGGTCGATTGAGAAACTTGAAAATTTTTGCGTTAGCGGCCAACCAATTATTCGGCACTATTCCACCGCCAATATTTAATATCTCTTCCATCTCTGCTATGGATGTGTCAGATAACCAAATTCAAGGGCGTCTTCCTTCGAACCTGGGAAATACCCTTCCGAATCTTGGTTTTTTTGGAATTTTTGCCAACTTGTTTACTAGATCCATTCCAAGCTCCATATCTAACGCGACCAAGTTAAGCTCCCTTCAATTGCAATTCAACAAATTCACTAGAAAAGTTCCTCCTTTGGGAAAGCTGAATGATCTTGAGGAGTTGCTCTGTTATGACAATCATCTGGGGACACAACAAAAAGATGACTTGAGCTTTCTCGACTCATTGATCAATGCAATGTATTTGAGGTACGTGGTACTGAGTACAAACCAATTCAGAGGGGTGTTGCCCGAATCAATCTGCAACTTCTCCACCCTTGTCACTTCATTAAGTGTTGACACAAATGAGATAGATGGGAACGTTCCAACTTGTGTAGGGAATCTAATCAATCTTGAGGTTTTCTTTCTTCAAGACAATCATTTAAGAGGTAAAATTCCTGCTAATGTTTGGAACCTTCAAAAGTTGTACGATCTGGATCTATCGAATAATTACTTCTCTGGGAAAATTCCATCATCTTTTCAAAATTTGACTTCATTAGCTTTGATTTCTTTAGCCGGAAATTATTTTCACGGAAGCATTCCTTCAAAGTTTAGAAAAGTGTCCTCTTCTAACTTTAGATTTCAGTGGAAACAATCTTATTGGCACCATTCCCGCAGAAATTATGAGTTTATCATCATTGGTGTATTTGAACCTATCTCAAAACCATCTGATTGGGTCCTTACCAGTGGAAATCAGACGTTCAATAAATCTAGAAACACTAGATGTTTCTGAGAATAGGTTTTCTGGTAAAATTCCAAACACTCTCACCGGTTGCGTAAAATTGATGTTCATACATATGCAAGGTAACAATTTTCGGGAACCCTTCCTTCATCTCTAAATAATCTGAGAGGTATGGTGGAGTTAGACATTTCTCGCAATAACTTCTCAGGGGAAATACCAGACTATTTAGAAGGCTTCATCTTCTTAGAGCTTCTAAATTATCGTTCAATAACTTTGAGGGCGCAGTACCAAAAAAAGGCATATTTAAGAATGCAACGGCTATTTCTGTTGAGGGAAACAACAAGCTTTGTGGGGGTATAGCTGATTTACAGCTAAGCAGTTGCCAACTAGTGGGATTTCGTAAGAAAATATCCACTAAGCAATTAATAATCCCCACGTCTTTTGGAGTTTTAGGACTAATTTTGGGGTTGTATTGCCTCTATCGTTGGTGGTTTAGAAAGAGAACAGAAGTACCCGCTTTTAGATGGTTTGGTAAACCGTTTCCAAAGCTGTCTTATCAAACTCTATTGAAAGCGACCAATGGGTTCTCTCTTGCCAACTTGGTTGGCGTGGGTAGGTTTGGCTCGGTGTACAAAGGGCTTCTTGATCTTGATCAGGGTGAAAAAATTGTTGCAGTGAAGGTAATAAACCTTCAATACCGTGGAGCTTTCAAAAGTTTCATTGCTGAGTGTAAGGCGTTGAGGAGCATCAAACATCGAAACCTTTTAAAGGTTCTTACAGCATGTTCAAGTGTTGACTATCAGGGTAATGATTTCAAAGCTCTTGTTTACGAGTTCATGGTCAATCGGAGCCTAAACGAGTGGTTGCATCCCAATGAGAACGAGGCGCGTGAGGAGTCAAGGACTTTAAACCTTCTGCAAAGGTTAAACATTATTATTGATATTGCTTCTGCACTTGATTATCTTCACCATTATTGTTTGGAACCAATAGTTCACTGTGATTTGAAGCCGGGTAATGTTCTTTTGGACAATGAAATGAGTGCACACTTGGGTGATTTCGGGCTGACAAAATTTCTCCTAGAACCAACGTGTGAATCTTCTGCAGTCAATCAAGTTCCATCGGCATAAGAGGGACTGTAGGATATGCTGCTCCAGGTATATGTACCCCTTATGCTATTTGACCATACTTCTATCAACATTTAGATTTATTATTCCCTTCTTCGCCAAAGAGTTTGCAACTTCAATCACAATTAATAATAAAGCTGACAACTCTTTTGTTTTACCCCTCGCGTCATCACATGGCTTTCACAAGTATTCAGGAGCAGTATTAGGCACATAGTTTCTAGTTTCTTATTTAAACTAAATGGAGTTTTTCTTGTTCTAGTAAATACTAATAGCCTTCATTCACGAATTTAATTTGTTTTTTCCTTTTTTATAGGGCTCATCTTGTTGTTTCCTTGAACTGAAGTTAAAGAGAGAAATAACGTAGAACAAAGAAAAAATAACTCTTTGTTTAGGTAGTCAGTAACATTATAAAGTCGGCAGTAGGGCCAATACTCTGAGTGATGCAAATTAAGGAACAATTTGGTACGTTATGTTACCAGCTAGTTGTATGATGCAAGGGGTGGATTGTTGCTAAACCATGTGGGAATTGAGTTAATCATAATGAGAAGCTATTTACACTTCATTTTTTTATGAAATGGGAGAGTTGTCCATTAAATCATCTCCCCACAATCCATTGAAGAAACTTTGATTTGATGGGTTGGTTTGAGTCACCTACAATATTTTAAACATGGGTTTAGTTGAACTGTGAAATGAAACTTTGACTTGTTAGGAATTACTCGAGCTTGTTTCAAGTCAAAGCATTCTAGTTACACCTAGGAGAGACATGCATGAAATTTCTTGCTTATTGGAAACAATACAGTTTGCAATGCTCTAAACTTTTTTTTATAGTAAATTGCCCAAAAGGAACAAAAAAGACTTGTTTTTTTAGCAAAGAATTGTTTGTAAAAGGTACGCTACTCTTTATTGATATACTTCAAACTAGTCATCTCTATAAACTTTATGATCTGTATTTGGTGCATGAAATGCAGAGTACGGCATGGGAAATGATGTATCAACCTTTGGTGATGTTTATAGTTATGGTATTCTCTTATTGGAGATATTTACGGGAAAGAGACCTACGGATAGCATGTTTATAGATGGTCTAGATCTCCACACCTTTGCTAAGGTGGCTCTTCCCGATCAAGTTGAAAACATTGTTGATCCAGTGTTGTTTCAACAACGGGATACAGGGGAGGCTAGCTCGAGTCTCAACAACACTAGCACCCAAAACTCTCCTAGCAGTCGCAAAATTCATGAGTGCTTGGTTTCCATACTTAAAGTTGGAATCGCTTGTACACAAAATCTGCCGACAGATCGCATGGACATTAATGACGTTTTGTCCAAGTTGCATGCGATTAGAAATAGTCTGCTTGAAGTTGGTGCTCATCGAGGCAGGAATGCTAGAGATGCAGTGTGATCATGAGTAGGTATGATTCCTTGACTGACTTAGTGAATTGAGAAACAGAACATGCATTTAGTAGTGAACCCATTGAATTCCTGCTCAAATCTAGAAAACTTTGGTTTGCTTTCCTATAGCTGAAAAAACAAAATTCGTTACCGCCATATATTCAACTTTACTTGGGAGGTTTTAGGCTCAAACTTCATTAATTTGAATTCCCAAAAAGTCAACTATGATTCTATTCATTCAAGCATGATAGTTTCATTATCGAATGCCAATTCCTTGGCAAACTGTGTATTTTGAAGATGGGAAGTTATCTATTTTAGCACCAGAAAGAGAAAATGTCTATTTAAGACAGCTGCAATTTTGTTGTGGTGAATGTAGGGAATACATCATTGGCCATTTTATTAGTCAAGAAGGTGCCCACAAATGTGATTTTCAAACTGCTAGCTTCTTACATCCTTCTCATTTATTCAATAGTATCGCTCACACACGTTTTTCATCACGTCCCATACAACAAATTTTGTGATCTAACTATTTCTTTCGCATGTCCTAGGTTTCCGAGGTCTACTTGGTCTTGAAGATAAGTTGCTGATGCACTATTTGGATGTTGCGTATAGTCACATTCATATGTATGTTTTAATTTCTGTTTTGCTTCTCATGGTTTATTTGTTTTGGGTTTTTTAAGTTTGTCTCAAATTGCAACTTTCTTCATTGGATTTGCTTTAGTATGATTGTGTTTTGATGATCTATCATGTGGAATAAAATATCGAAGCTTGTATTTACATCGAGCAAGCTATGATATAGCGAATTGGATGTCGAAACAATTTGAAGAAGGGGAGAAAAAGAATTGAAGCAACCCACGAATACAAGGTCAACGTTTATTTAAGACCTTCTAGAGTCTTAATGAACCAATATATTCTTCTGGATCAGGAACTACATTCCCATTTTGAATTGGGAAAGTTCAAGTGGAATTTGAGTATACCAGATGATTTAATACACAAATAGAAAAACATGATCCAGAGAAAAACAATGCAATGATAATCGATTCTCTCATCTATTTTTTCTCTGGGTGAGATAAAAGAAGGTGCCAAGAGGGCTATCATCGAAGGTCACATCCTCGGCATATGCTCAAACCCGTCGTGTTGTTACCGAGTTTGACTTGGTTGCCTTTATTTTGGCACCAGATTTTACAGGGAGTAGTTTGATGTCCCAGTCGAGCTAAACTTGTAACGAAACTTGTGAAGAAAAAAAATTTGAGTGCTCCTAGATCACCACCACGGGATCCCACATACATCGTCCCTACTTTCTCTCCAAGCTTTATTCGGCTGGACTTATATTGGCCATACGGGCCGATATATATTAGTGGTCTAAAATGTTTCATAGTAGCCTCCTTAAAGAATTGATTGGCTTTGATATTGATACGATCAAACAAGTCGATTTTATTGCATAATTGTATATTTTTTTAGGAAAGTGATTTTGACAAGGAGTGTCAAAATCAATTTCCTTGTTTAATTACATGG
Source organism: Vaccinium vitis-idaea (assembly GCA_963854785.1). NCBI lineage: Eukaryota > Viridiplantae > Streptophyta > Magnoliopsida > Ericales > Ericaceae > Vaccinium > Vaccinium vitis-idaea. The sequence goes on along the minus strand of OY978218.1, from coordinate 3,055,696 downwards.
TGTATAGAGTAGTTTGGACCTTCTCTTGATCATCAAGACTTGATATTGTTGAGAGCAAAACAAAGTGGCAGATTGGTTAGCTTTATGTTTTTCTTCATGTTGTAGCCTTTGATAAGCGTTCTTAGTGAGTTATTAACCTGAGCTGGAGGAGGACTCGGCATCATTCAAACTCGATTTGTGTTTGATTAAAAGTTGGTCTGACGTGAAAGAGAAAAGATATATGCACTAACAGTCTAACATTTATATCCGCAATTGCATGAATTCTCTCACATGGGATACGTGAGACCCAAATATGAATGGTAGGTCACTAGGTCTGTGAGAGAGTTTGTGCATTTATTTGTACAAGTGTTATTGCTTGTAACAAACCTGTTCATGAAATCCTGATTGACTAGGTTAACACGCCTTTCAAATATGCTTGAATAAGGGCATAGGAAGTGGAATGACTATTTTTGGATTTCTAGCGAGTTTTACCGTTCTACCAAGTAGATTTTTTGACTCTTTGGGCACGCTTTCCAAAACAAGTCATTCTCCTTATATACGTCAACTAAAAAACCTAAAAAGTAAGAAGCCAATGGTTCATGAAGGCTTTGTGTTCTTTGATGTCCAAAAAAATAATAGTAGGTATTTTCGAACTACAATCTCTAAAGTGAATTTTCGTCTACCCTTCAATTATAAGTTTCATACGATATAAATAAAGGATTTCCGGTACAATGATTTGTGTATAAATTTTGATTCTATATTGTTTATTTCATAATACAACAAACTTCGACTCTGTTTCACTAAGGAGATTTTTGGGCTTTCTGTGCTTTTTACAGTCTTGGAGACAGGTCATTCTCTTCAAATAAATCAATTGAAAAGCCTAACAAAGTCAATTGCTTAGTGGAACGGTTTTGATTTCATTTGGTTCGTTTAAGCTTAGTGAAATCCGTAAGCCTATTTACATGAGTGTAAGCATAGTAACAACTGTGTATAAAAATACCCCCAAATACTTAAATACTACTCCTGTTGACACTGATCACAATTTTACGGACGGTTTGTCGCAAGATAAATGAAACAAGTTACTCGAATTTGATTTAACTTGTATTTGTTCGATAAGAATTCGCTTAAAATTAATTTACCCGTCGTCAAGCCTTAAAATTACTGTAAGTTAGAACAAGCTACTACTTGGTTCGTTAAGCGTACAATATCGTAAAAAATCAAAATATACAAGATCATCTCACGATTAGCTCGATTGAAACTTATTTGAGATCAACCTGAGTTGGGCCTCCTTTGGGGAAAAACAGCCCATTTCAGCCCCTATCAGGGCCCAGAATTGCAAGGCAAGCTTGGTCGAGTTCTAGACCCATTCGATGAGACGATCAAAAAACCCAGTACCGCAACAGAGTAGCTCACGAGCCCAATGCCATGATCCAAAAAACAAAAGCTCAAAGTCCATAATGCAACCCACATTATAACGCCAACCAACACCCTGCTTCGACTAAGAGAGTTTTTTTTTAATAAATTGGATTTTCACGATTTTTTATGTGATGTATTGTGAAAAAATGACTTGTTTTAGTTTTTGGAAAAAAATATTTTTTGTTAGTGAAACACCCCCTTAATTGAGTCGCGTTTCAGAAAAGCGAATTTTTTAATGAATCGTCTAATATTGACTCAACTTTTCTTTATTTTCAATGAATATCCAATAAATGTTCTAATTTTGTCTAATTATGTCCTATCTCAACCACAATCCATACGAGTTCACATAAGCTAAAAATGCGGGAAAAAAAATACTTAGTCACATAATGCACGCATACGCGTGCTAGCGAAAATAAAAATGCGAATGTAAAAGCATTTTAAAAAAAAACTCATAAAGCTATTAAAAACTCACGAGAAAGCAGAGCCCATTTAGCTTCGTTCTAATCGTGACATGCTGTTTTTTAATCGTATCGTGCCGGCACATCTTCAACCTAGTTTCATCAAGAATTTCTTTTTTTGTGTAACAACTATATCTATATATTCTTTTGGAACAAATTAAATAGATATTTTATGAAACACTAATATTATTAATATTGGTGGTATTTACTATGTAGTAATGATTTTATGTTTCTATGATTATGACCTAGCGAGTCAATTTATTCAATGTGTCGTGTCTGTGCTTTGCCCATCTAAAATCGTGTCATGTCGAGCCCTGCCGGCCCACTTTTGTGTGGAGTGTGTCGTGCCCATTTAAAACCGTGTCATATTCCGCTCGTTTATATGTCACGTCATGCCCGTGCCAACTTGACCCGTTTGATAACTCTAGCGAGAACAATTTATAACAAACATAAAGAATCAGATCCAGTGTAGGGGCTTTTAGGCTAAGTAGTCTCTTTTTCCAAACTAATTGCCAATGTACTTCACTTTTCAAACTATTTGTAAAAATACTCCTTAGCGCAATTTCAAATTGCGCTACCCTCATAAAATGTCAATCGAAATTGCGTTAAGTGTGCCGCACTGGCACACCGCCCCGTAATATGCCACGTAAGCAAAAAGCGCGATTTGCAATTGCTCTTTCTCACTGAAAGCGATTTGGAATCGAGCTTCCTCACTTTTTTTTTTTTCATTAAGTTTTTTTTTTTTTTCACCCGTCAATCCTAATCTATTACATGGGGGAGGGGGAGGGGGACTCGATCCTAGGATGCAGTGTGGAACATTGAAGAGCTCTACTGCATGAGCTAGCCACCACTTGCTTTCATTAAGTGTGTTAAGTACACAAAAAAACGTAAATGAAAAAAAAAAGTGAGAAAGAGCAATTCCAAATCGCGCTTTCTGCTTACGTGGCATATTACGAGGCGATGTGCCAACGCAACACACTTAGCGCAATTTCGATTGACGTTTTATGAGGGTAGTGCAATTTGAAATTGTGCTAAGAAGTATTTTGACAAATAGTTTGAAAAATGAAGTACATTGGCAATTAGTTTGAAAAAAGAGACTATTTAGCCGAAAAACCCGTGTAGTGTAGAACCAAACACTCCAGAAGCATATAGAACAGACAACAATCTCGAACTTCAAATTTTACTTCCTATCAATTCGGCCCCCGCCCAATCCCCCCCTCGGAAATTTTGAATTCCAGAGAGAGAGAGAGAGATTACTTTTTCAAACATCGCCCCCACAAAACCCTAGAAGTCGATCTCTTCTCTCTCCAAATGGCGAGCCCAGATTCAACTCCTTCCATCCCTCCGGCTGCTCCTCTCTCCTCCGTAAGTTCTCTCTCTCGCTACATCTTCTGTTTCACACATGATTCTGAAAGTTAGGTTTTAGATTGAGACGAGATTAAAACAGTGATTGTTTGCTGCTGATTTGCACACATTGTTAGGTATATGTGTGTGTTAGATAATTGTAATTTGATATTTAGATTTTAGGTTCAGATTGAATCTGTGCTGATTTGGGCTTTTTTTGGGTCTCTGTTTGGTCGATTTTGCAGAAGAAGGAGAACATAGTGCCAATGAATTCAAAAATCGCGGTAATTTGAGATGTTTTAGGTTTTGCTTGTTGAAATGTTTAGTTTGCCAAACCTAATCAGATGTTTGTTTAAGTGTTGCTATTTTTGTTTGTATCTCAGGAATTGAGTGAATCAAGGCTTGAACTTCTTAATAGGATTCAAGGGCTTAAACAGGTGATTTCAGTTATCCCCTACTTTAGAATACAGAGATTGTTTCTGTATATATTGCCATTTTTGTGCAAACGTCTGGGGTATTCAACAGTTTTCTACTCTTATTTCGGGCTATAACAGATGTTTGTTTGATGTTTAGGACCTACAAAGTTGGAGGTCAAAGTTGGACACTCAAGTTAAGACCTACCGTGATGTAAGTTAGACCATGTAGCTCTTCATTTGTGGATTATTTGCTTTGATTGTTATTGGCTTATCACTCTTGTTGGCATTGTGTGAATGAAATCTGGCTCTTGCCTTGGAGAACTTAACTTTAGTCCTCTGCCTTGCTGGTGCATGACTTGGGTACTTTTGTTCTATATTTGCTATGCCATTATCATTCTTTCTTTGGGTCCTGTATTTGTGTCTTGTATTTGTGCATTTGTGCTATGTTTTGAAATACCTCTACCTGACAATATGTCTAGAGAATTAGAACAAAAGCTCTCAGTATTAGGTTTATATCAGTCCAAGGAACAACATCGAAAATAGCACCAATTTAGCACAAGAAGTTTACAAGCTCGTTTCCCTTTCCTTACTTCTCTTATGCTTTATTTGACAACTTGACAACAAGCTTGATGAGTTCCCACTTCCCGTACATCGAACATATTCTCTTAACTGCTAAGGATTAGTGTCTGGCATGATCTTTTGTGCACCAAATGACCAACCATGGGCTGGTGATTTCAACAACTGCTTAGTCACCCTCTTACTCAGAAAACTGGCAGAATGAAAACACAACAGTCAATGTGCCAAGACAAGCAGCGGAGATGCCGTAGAGCTGAAAAAAACTAAAGCTCTGGGGAGAGGACCTCGTTTTGTGAACTTGTAGAATTGTAATAGTTTGCTTTCGATAATTCTACGACAACCAAATCAAAGTATCTATACTGCAGATATATAGGAGACTTGTAAGAATTTTCTCAATTAAGTGGCGCTACATTTTGTTCTGCGGTTTTAATGAGAACAATGCGGCATCTAATCAAACATATGTGCATAACAAAGAAAAAATGTGGGATAATGATTTCTATTTGTACTATACCCTCACATTGATGAACTTCCTTGGTTGCCTGAGTGGGGATAAGGAATTTGTACTTCCAATCGTTCAATTAAGATCCCTTGGGTGTGCCGTAGGCCTTCTGTTAAAATTTGATCTTTGTAGTGATGTTAATATACTTAATCAAATGCCCTTTGGCCAATTGGATTTTTGCAAACAGTTTACTTCGGTTTTGATCGTATAAAATTTGTCATTTGTTTCTCACAACTTGCGTTTCGGAATTCTTTTCGCAGGAGCTTTCAGAACTCAAGAAAACACTCAATGTTGAAGTGGAGCAACTTCGATCGGTGAGAAACTCTTGATATTTCCCTTAAGTCTCGTTTTATTGATATGGATAGAGTTTTATATGTAATACTTTGCTTCGTGCAATGTACTAGGAATTTCAAGAATTGAGGACCACTCTCCACCAGCAGCAAGAGGATGTTACTGCTAGCTTAAGAAACCTGGGGGTAAGCTGTCCGAGTTTTGTTATTGAAGGACTTATTTTCTTACAACATTCTATGCTTTCAAAATCCTCATCTGGACTGATTATTTCTGACTTCTTGTAGTTGCAGGATGTTTCAGGGGAAGTGAAAGAGGCTGAAGGAGCCAAGGTTGAGAGTAATGATGAGAAAGTTGATGAAGATCTGCCCAAGGAGGATAGTCCCAAAGACACAGAACAATAGGTCTATTTCCCTTGCCTTTGTTCATCATTTTCAAGCTCATCATAGCCTGAAACTGCATTTTGTCAATGTTATATTGTTCTTGGTAAGTTAAGGTAGAACATTGTTACAGCTCAAGACAGATCTTTCATATGGAAAAATTTGTATGGAAAGACTTTTGCCTTTCTCATTATGTACTTCATTGTGTATGGAACATATGAGATCAATGATATTTATGAGATTGGCATTCATATATTCCTTGATTTCCTTCTAAACTAAGCTTTCTTCCTAAAATTTTATTTTGGCATTTGGTTCATTACTTGCTAATTGTTTTCTTGGGTGTCAAAATTTAACTACAGGTCACCTATTTTTTTTTTGGGTCAACTCGGTTCGCGAGAGTCCCAGCTGTAATCATATGATTGGCATTGTATTCATTGGTTGATGAATCTATTATATTAGGATATTTTCATGTGGAATCGATAGTGACCTATAAGCAAATTTCATTGAAATTTTGATCTGCATCTAAGTACTTAACCCCCATTCCATTGAATCAAGAACATTTTTTTTTCCGGATACTATCGATTAGAATGCTGACATGTATTCCACCACTGTTACTTACTCCTTCCGTCCCAAAATAGATCCCTACGAAAATAGGTGTAATTTTTTGGATCAAAAAATAAAGTTTCTTTGTACATTTTCATTTTTGAGGAATTGACTTGTTGAATTAACTAAGATCTAAGAAAGTCTTTGTTATCACTCAATTTTCAAGGTGCTTTGGATGGGGTGGTTCTTTCATGATAAATGATCCAGCTTTCAATGTCTCTTTCTCTCTTGATTGCTGAGATGGTTCATGTACTGTACTATCTACCCCCCTTTGCATCATCTCATGAAACACTTTAATTTAGGGGTGGGAATTTATGACACGACAACACAACAAGAACACGACATGAAATTAGCGGGTTAGTGTTGAGTATTTCTGACACGAAACACGTATATGACACGACCCGAAAACACGATTAGTAAACAGTTTGGGTTCGGGCTGAACCCGCATAACCCTAAAATGACACGAATTAACATGTTCATCTAATCGTGTCGACACGGTAACTCGAACCCGATTCAAAAATGACGCGAATTAACCTGTACGTTTTCATGCTATGAAGTTGTGCATAAAAGTTTTCAAGCTTAATCCTGCTGCAGCTGAAGTTTATCCTTTGATATCAAGTTATTCTTTCCATGTTCTCAAATTTGCAAGGTTTGTTATGGTGGCTAAGGTTCTAAGCTTACACATCGTTTTGGCTGGCTATAATTACACATCATTTTGGTTGGCTATAACCACTATCTTTAATATCTAGTCCCTTTAATCTATATAATGATTACTGTGGATTAAATTAAAAAAATTCACTGTGCAAAAAAAAAAAAAGTTTAATCGTGTCAACCTGAACACGACACGATTATTAGCAGGTCGGGTTAGGGTTTATATTTTTCGACACGATTAATTAAGCAGGTTATTTTGACACGAACCTGATTTGACACGAACATGGCTCAATACGACATGAACACGGCATAACACGACACGACGCCCACCCCTACTTTAATTTACTGAAACTGGTTGATAAATTCATTTACTATCCTCAAGTACAGTGAGTCACTGCTTCACTTAATTGCGAAATACACCTTGGTACCTTGAGAGTCTCATATCCAGTTCCAGAGATATGTTTGAATTTGGATACACATCCTTGCCAGCCCCTTTTCAGTTACTTGATGGTCCAATTTGGTCTTTTTCGGGCACACATTGTTGATCGCAATCGTTCATTTTTAAAACTCATTAATAACATTGGTCACGTTAGAAATCATGTTGATTGAATATTACTGACACAGAGTATATTTCTGAAGCACATTTATGCTGAAAAAAAAAGATTGGAACATCGGATAAGAACCCTTTTTTGTACTAGCATAAGGTGTTGCAAACACATATTAAAAGCTATCCGATTAACCTAAAAGTGACAATATTCTCGACGAATTCTTAAAAGTAAATGATTTTAATCACCAGCGTGTCCAAAAATTGTCTCACCAAAGGCCGTCTTATCACAAAATGGGACATGAGATTTCTTTATCATTGTGGGAGTGTAATGTGGTAAGCAAAAATGACTTCAAATAGGAGTGCATGATGTGATTTATGATATTTTGATCTGTAAATCTAGGTTGCTGGTGGCTGGTCTGATCACAATACTAGGACCACTTTCTTTTCATTTCAAACTTAGTACATGATTGAAGCTTTAAACATTATTTCTGTCATATGGCACATGGTGAAGCCCTTTTTAGGTTCACATTGCTAGAGATTTCTTTACCCCATAAAAATATAAAAGATTGTTCATATCACACATCGCCAATAGAGTTATATTATGTGTACGGTACAACGCTGAAAAAATGAGGCATTGTACATAGAGAGTGCATATATTGAACCCAAAAAAGAGCGGAGTGGGGAGTAGGAAAGAGGAGGGGACATGGATGGTGTGGCGGAATGGGATGGGTGGGAGAGGAGTATGCGGTGGTTGCCGCCGTCGTGTTAGGGAAGAGGGTGGGCACAGATGTAGGGGTAGGTTTTTTTTTATCAATTGTAGGGGTAGGTTGAAGATAAGGAAATTGAGATTATAGTTGTTCATTTCGTAGAGCAAAATTTAAAAAGTTGAATTATGAGGGTAAAATAATGAATTTAGCAATTCTGATTTCTATACAAGCTTCGATAGTTTTTTGCCAAAGGGGGAAAAAAAAATCAAAAGTCCTAATCTAAAAATCTGAAAAAAGAAAGAAAAAAAAAAAGTGGCTTTTATTTTGCGAAAAACAAAATGTAAATAATTTAACAATTTCGTATTTCCTGAATACATGCTGCATAAGTAATTCTACGATTGTACTACAACCACACATATTTCTACACTCACAGACACATCGGTAATCCAGTGATTAGCCGTTGAGGCTCCAGACACCTACACGAGTATTTGTGCATTTATTTGTGCGAAGTCTTTTTTATTATAGAATTTTCCATAATTTAAACGAATTGCTTGTGCTCAAAAAATTGGGACATAAGGCTCAGTTTGGTTTGTGCTCAAAAGAGCACCCTGATGTTGTAGTAATTCCTTGAAACACCCTAATCTTATCTCACCGCAATTTAGAACAAATCACGTTCCTTGTACTAAATAAAACAACCAATTTTTTTCCTTTATTAAAAAAAAATCACATTTGTTAATTTTGCGTCGATTTTTTGCGGTTATTAGTTCGTCTAGACAGGAGGAATATAGAAAGTATAAAATTATGATCAAAATATTTAAAAAGTTCACTTAAGACAAAAATAATCCAAATTTTTGTGGATTATTGAATTGTTTTTGTCTTTATTCACAAAAATTTAAGCTTAGTTAATAATTCTTTACTTTTTAGATTTCTCTCGTCAAGACGAACCAATAATCTAAAAAAAAAAAAGCCACAAACTTACAACTGTGAAAAAAAATTGTATAAAGACAAACAAAAATAAACTGATTTATTTTATTTTGCCAAAGCATCCCTAAAATAATCATACATTGTTGCTTTCGTTTCTGTTTCTCATTCCAAATAACATTGTTTCAAAAGTACAATGTGGGGAGCCTGCTCTGCACTAGGTGAATGGCACCGTGTCACGCACCTATCCGTCCGTCCGTTGCGAACATGTACGGCTCGGATCAAATTCAACTCCATGTGAGAGCCTGGATTTGATCCGAGCAGTGCATCATCGCAACGGACGGCCAAATGATGTGCATGACACCGTGTCATGTATCTAGTGCACCGCAGGGACTCCTTGTCCCCCCAAAATTGTTATCCGCATACGTTTTTGTCTTTTAGTGAAATATTCATGTGTAAAAATTTCACTAAAAAACAAAAAAAAAGGTATATGGATAATAATTTGGGGAGTGAATATCAATTATAGAATCACATGACGCAACAAGTGGACCTGCGCACTAGTATTGGGCGTACTTCTTACTCTCATCTTGCATTCATTTCTTTAACTCTTCGAACCTCTTCTACTCTCTCTCTCTCTCTCTCTCTCTCTCTCATGGCCACAGCATCTGCTGCTGGAGAACCTTTGGAGCCACTGCAATATCAGGTGTATTCATGTTAATAATTTCTACATGCTATTTACCAAATAATAATAAAATTCTACCAGCTCTAATATTTCCTCAATTATTATTACATGTTTACTTTCTTCCTTTTTCTTTTTGTTAATTACTAATAAATCTCCTTGATTTCTCAGACATGGGTATTGAAAGTTTCCATCCACTGTGAAGGATGCAAGAGAAAAGTCAAGAAAGTTCTACAATCCATAGATGGTAAGTATATCCATACCAAAATCCATTCAAATATTGAAATCAAAGTGTACATTTGACCGAACCACGTACCTAGAGCTTGCCCAGCGAAAAGCACTTGGCTTTGCCCCAATGTAGGCAGGGCTCGAGTCTTACCAAGGCTGGTACCTGTTGGCCGGACCATGGTGGTTGTTCGGTCATCTGGAGGTTTGCACTTACACCAATAAGTGACCTATATGTGGAGGAGTTCCTTCGTCATCAAAAATATATACTCCCTCCGTCCGGATTTGTTGGTCTACAAACATACTTTTTCAAGTCCAAAAGTGTTTGTCCATTTTTAAAAGTCAGGATAAAGTAGGGGAAAATTACTTTTGATGATGTAAAAACAACAAACACAAAAAGTAATGGAAAAAAATTGGAATCCCCAAAACGAACCAACAAATCCGGACGGAGGGAGTAAATAACATGTGATAGTCATTTTCTTGTACGTATGCATGCAGGTGTTTATACCACAACTATTGACTCAAAACAACAAAAGGTCACAGTCACTGGAAATGTGAAAGCAGAGACTCTGATCAAGAAACTTGTCAAAACTGGAAAACATGCAGAGATTTGGCCGGGAAAAGCCGCCGGAAAAGAGAAGAAGCCCGGCAAAGCAGAAAATGGTGAGAAAGGAAATGACCCTGAAGAAAATGAAAACTGTTTTGGTGAGGAAGTTGAAAACCCAATTGAAAGTTCTGAAGGGAAACCTACAAATAGTGAAGGGAAGTCGCCGGGAAAGGTTCCCGCCGGCGAGATGTCTCCGGAGGCGGATCATAGGGGGATTGGAAACAGTGGAGTTGTGGAGAAAATTGGTGGAGGGCATGGTGGTAAAAAGAAGAAAAAAAGAGGGCGCAAGGGTAATTCCAGCAGCAACGGATCATCTCCACCCGGTGCATCGGCAACCACTGGATCAAAAAATCAAAAAGTGGGACCAGATCATGGTATGGATCAGATTGATCTGGGCCATACACGTCAGCATCCAGAGATTTACACCCCAGCTTACTATGTACCTGATCCGGTCCACTTGGTTAGTCACAATGCAACCAACCCTAGCAAAAGTGGTGGTCCCACTTACTATGTTTCTGCATCACCGTACACGTATGCATCTACGAAACACGGGTTTTATCCAGTGCAAGCGACGCCGTTGGATACTTTCTGGATTTTCAGTGATGAGGACCCCAATGGGTGCCATATCATGTGATAACTATGCTGGGATCAAACGGTGGTTATTGTTTGATGATTATGATGAATGCGCTAGAAGTGCATCAAGCAGTGGTAGTGTTTGGACAATGAAGGAAAACAATTATGTGAATATATATATATGCAGAGAGAGCGCGCGCTAGACTATTTGTGCTACGATTAGCTTTTGGCTTTGTGTTTTTTTAAATTTTATCGGATGTCTTCGAACGGACGAACAGCTTTGACTTTGTAATATCAAAGATATTTTAGTTGGGGTGTTTTAGAACTGAAATTGTCATTTGTGCAGGTTGTTTGTATCTCAATGCCTCAGGAAAAATAAGCCACTCTTTTAAACATATTTGTAAAGAGTGACAAAATGTATCAATAGACTAGAAACACATTAAACCAAATTAGGTCTTACTGTGTCCACAATGGTGGAAATATTTTGATAGAATTTGACTCATTTGACACCCTTATTCGGTTTTTGGAAATATTGAGTGAATGTATTACTGTCTTAACGTGGCTAGTTTTCATATCAACAGCCATATTATCCACTAGATAAGCGATGCTGACAAAAAAAACAAGAAAAAAATTGAACACAAAATACCAAATAAAGGAAACAAGTTATATAAGTAAGGATGTATGGTCTTTCAGCCTAACAGTTACGGGTGTTTCGTCTGCTGATGGGTGGTGGGGTGGTTGTCGGCGGCGCTAGCTTGAAGATCAGCGGGATCGGGCTGAGGGGTGGCGGCCGTGTGTAGTTGGATTCTAGGGTTTTGGCTCCTCTTTTGGGCTTCATTGATGTATTGGTGTGCCCTATACGGGCTAGGCTTTTAAGCATTTTGGGCTTGGCCCATTGGGTGTTTCTTGGGCTTTGTCCCATCAGGTGTTTTGTTGGAATCCCCTCCCCTCTCCTCCAACTCGTAATAAATTTGTTGCCGATAAATAAATAAATAAATACTATATAAGATTGCATTATACTCCACATTGTTTTTATAAGTTATATAGGTAGTTAACATGTCCCAAACCAAGTTTATATAAGTATTTCAAAGTTTCCAATGCCCCTTGACACCATCTAGTTAACATGTCTCAGGGGAGTAGGGATGGCAACGGAGCGGATTGGGGCGGATTTTGATGATTCCGGCCCCAATTCTAAAATTCCCGAACCACCCCTAACCCGACCGGGTAATTTATGGGTACACCCGCCCCTATCGGGTATCGGGTTTACCCATCACGCCCCTTCTTCTTTTTTCACATATTAGTAAAGTATATTTTATACTTCAATATTAGTGAGTACAAATGATAAGAGTTCTCAAATAACTTTCACAACTTAACAAAAATCTACTATCTACTAATGTTATATTTTAGTCGTAAAAATAAAATTATAAGAATACAAATAAAATTTGATGCATATAAGGGAGAAAATATAATTTCATATATATAAATACAATTATACATATGTATATATGTCGGGGCGGGGTGACCGTACCCCTGCCCCTACCCGTTACCCAAAAAAATAGAAAAAAAAACCCTACCCTATTGGGGTGGGGTATGGCGGGTTCGGAGCGGGGCGGGTTGAATTGCCATCCCTACAGGGGAGAGTCAAAAAGTCCATTGAGGTTTTATGGCAATGCATCATATAACTTAAATAATGCAAAGTGGGGAAAGTTGAGGCCTGCACTAGTTTGATTAATGAAAGGTAGCCCTGCGATAATACGCTGTCTCAATTTTCTTTTCAAAAATTTAAGTGTCCGAGTCAATTTACGCATCTCAACCAATTCGGAAGACCAATCCCAATTCATGGGCACAGATTTAGTCACAAGGCATAGAATCCAATCAATTGGTTATAGATATGACATTTGTACTATTGCATTTGAAGGTAACTTGCTTTAACACACCTTTCTTTAGCCCAGAATATTGACAGGGTATTGATTCTTTTCATAAACCCTTTTTCTTTTGTTGAAATTTGTCTCCATAAAATCTTGAAAAGCATAATGTGACCTACGAATTATTCTCAAACCTACTATTCTCCACAAAAACACAGACAAACAGAATAAATCAATGTGAGTTTGTAATACAAGTTTTAGATGTACACTCATATTTTGCTTCTCCACTTGGCCTATGATTTGAAGCAAAATTCATTATTTTCTTGGGTTTCTTTATTCTCTCTTATCACTGGATGACCCATTGACATTCTGAGGCAAGGTCAGAAGAAAAATCAGAATATCGTTTATCCTCTGAATTGCTTTGATACTTGAGAGGTCACGTTTCAGGTCAAATCAATGTTCTAAAAGTTGTTAGACGCTAGTCGAGCGGTTGGGCATTGCCTAGCGCCGGCCAACTAATCACGAATTAATTGGCGCCTAGAGATCAGTCGGTTTTTCATTTTTTTTCCTTTAATTTTTTTAATGATATTCTCCTTTCCCTCCTCAAGTTTTGAGTAAGTAGAATAAAACATTAAATGTAGTATCCAAACAAAAGAAATATATCCTACCGAAATATAGCCCATACACACATAATTTCACTTTATTTTGTATAACGTAGATGTATACATTACATTTATATTGATTTAAGTTTACTATACATCATTTACATTGTATAGAGTAGACGTATATATTATGTTTAGACTACACTAAAACCCTTATAGTATATTACCACAACATTTAACCCATTGGATTTGTAAAATTACGCATTTAATCCATAATTAATCCTACCTAACCGCCTAGCTGATTAGTCGCCGACTTATCCCGCCTAGCGACCAACTAATCATCTTGTCACCTAATTCAACAATGCTTGGGCCCTATTCGTGGTGGCATACCATCGCCTAACGCCTAGGCGCTCACTAATTAGCCGCCTAGTCTGACTTATAGAACACTTGCCCTATCAAAAAGATAATTTTCATGGTCACAAAAGGCGACCCCTCCCGAAAGGTAAATTTTAATTATTTATACTCGATCATAATAATACCATTAAATTAGCAACAAGTAATGAAACACAAGTATTTCTAAAACCCCGTTGCACCCATGCCGTGATATATCGGGTATTGGTACTTAGCATGATGCTAAATACATAACAAGTACACAAAACACATATCGAGATAAGGGCCATAAGGTTAAGTTGATAAGATTTCATGTTTCTATGCTTAGCATGATTGTAGCATAAAGATATCGGTCTATCGGTTCCCTAGTATAACGGCATTAAACTTTTAGTTGCACCTTAAGTTGGTGTTAATATAGTTAATTGATGTTGGATTCTTAATCGCCCAAGTCATTTAGCTATTTCAATTATTTGATAAATAGCGTGTAATATATTGCTCTCTATTATAAAATAAAGTATTTGTTAAAGCCAAGGACGGACCGAGGGGGATGAGCCAGGGCGACCGACCTACCCAAATTTCAAAATTTCCTTAGAATCACAGTAGTTTTCTCTCTTAAAAACGTTATACCGTCCGCCCAACATTTTTTGAAAAATTTAATAAGCGTCTTCTTAAGATTCCATGCATCTATAAAATAAAAAAATAAAAAAAGGATTCTAACATCTATTTTATGAAACTTGCGTGGAGAGTTCTAAATATTGTGGAGACATGAAGAGAAACTATATTTTCTAAGAGGATTCTAAAAGGAGAATATGAGCCGTTCGATGAAAATGATCCTAGTCGTTTATTGAGGAGGTGGATGACTACAAAAAATAAAAAGCAAGAATGTGCTCCTTTGTGAGTGTGTATTTGTGTGAACAATTTTACAAGTGGTTGTTGGACCAATAACGTAATATTTTTTTATTATGTACAAACCCAGTACCTTTCATATCTGATAAAAAAAATATTATATTTAATATTCGCCCACCCAATATTAAACTCCTACGTTTGTCCATGATAAACCGTACCCAGGCCGTACTCATACACTACTTATTTTAGGTTTCGCTATACCGTTTCGTACCCATACCCGTATTTGTTCCCATACATCTCCATTTGAAGAGGTGAAGAACTAAGCCCTAAAGATAATAGGTACACCAAATAAAGAGGCACCTTCTTAATTTAGTGAGTGGAAATTCAAGTATAGCCTCCTTTATTATTTTTTTAATAACAATTAAAAATGCATATTTATAGCCTTGGCCAGTGGAAAACCTAACAAACACATATCATTTTTGGTACCACCTATTTGTGGTAATAGAAACTCAACAAAATAGAGATAAACACAATATATTCCAACAAGTAATAATGAGTGCCATCAATTCATGTCAGCTACGACATATATACAACACAAACTTCTATTACAAAGTCGGAAATGTTTGTAATCTTGGAAAAAAGGATACAGACGCACAAAAGAAATAAAAAATTATGGTTGGGATTTGATGCAAAATAACTTACAAGCAAGTTGATGCCTTGGTAGTACGCTTGTTTGTGCCGAGGATGATTACAATTACAGTTACGTCGTCATGGTATTTCCTTCTCCTACCAGCAGGTATACTCATCAATTCTTCTATACTGAAACCTGTAGTAATGAAGATAATACATCAATATGTCGGCCATTTGAATTCAGGAGTAGTTCGCTTCTGATGTGTAAAATTTTCGAACCATTTTCTGTAAGCTACACAAGTATGAAAATAATGCACCACGAAACATCAATCTTTGCAGTATAAGTATTGTTGTAATTGGCAAAAGCTTCCCTCCCTTCCCAATAGTTTCATCCCTTTGGAACCACTCGCTCAAACTCGGTAGAAAGTAGCACCATGGTAAATTGGTAATTGGCAAAATGGTCCAATGTTTGTCAATAATATGGGAAGGAAAAAACCCCTGCGCATTTTTTATTTTTTATAACAAACCACATTCTGAAAATTTAATTTTGGCTCGCTCAAGGTTCACACTTAAGACCTCAAAATAACAGAATATTACACTGGAGTGTTGTACCGATAGTTAAAAACAAAAATTCACCATCAAATAAGAAACAAGTTTTAGGCAAGTATGCAATGAGAATAATTTACCTGCAGAATCAGCTGCTCTAATCACAAGCTGCTCCAAAAGAAACTTTGCTGGATCACCGGAAGGGTTACGCAAGATATATGAATGCACAAGATTTACTGCCTCATCATTGCTGAAGAAGTCAAACAAACCATCACTCCCCAATATAACGAAGTGATCAGAACTTGAGATCCTGTGGACATTTAGTGACGGTTGAATGGAGACATAAGGAGGACTTGTAAGGTTACGAACTCGGAGAATACCCATCAAAGCATCGTTCAAATTTTTCTGCAAGAGGAAACTTGAATTATTTAGAGCACATGTTTTGATAGCTTGTACTGGTTAAAATTCCAATTATAAGATGCAAATTTATGCAATAAAAAGAAAGAAACACAATCAACTCCTACCCTTTTCAGGTATCCAACGCCAAATGCTCGAGTCACCTTCAATTTTCCCTTCACTTTTCCAGCAACAATTGTTGCAGCGTCATCTGGATGGTCACGTATAAGTTGATCTCTTTCTACTTCATTGTCCACTGTATGACTGTCAGTGAGTTGGATAGCTTGCAACTTCTTGTGATTTGTACCTCCACCTTCAATATGAGTTGCAACTAAAGCTCGACTATCACCTAAATTGAGGGTATACAAGTCTTTCCCATGTAGAAGTACAACCAAGACACAAGAGCCAATAGATACTAAATCTGGTCGGTCCTCCATTTCCTGTTCAACCATGTACAAGAAATCATTTTCAGCCTGACCAACAGCACGTTGGAGGCTATCAAGCACCTTCTGGTTGAATTTACCAAAGGACGGTCCCTTGGCGAAACAGTTTATCGAAGAATCCTCATCACTGGTTCTTGCAATTCTGCAGTTAATATCACTATCTTCCATAATATACTGGAGGGACCTATCATCACAATCTCCTACCAAATCTTGCTTCAGTTCCCAGTCTAGCAAGTTAAGGTAGAACCCAATCGTTTCATACAATGTTCCAGCCAGAAAATCAGCCGCATCTCTACCATTGAAGCCATCGTATATTGCACAAAAAAGCCACCCATTTTCTTCTGAACAAACAGCTTGAACTCTATCTTCACCAGCTGCACCACCTGCCACTTGTACTTCCATGGCATTAAGGAAACCTTCACTTCTGGAAGGAGCACTCATGGGCTTTAGCAAAAAGGAATCATATTCAGGTGTTCCACTGGGAGTGGAAGGGCTACTACTTAAGTTCGACATGCTGCTTTGGAGAGAAGACGATAACAGATCCAACTTTGAAACAGAGGGTGAAGAAGGTATTCTTCGAAATGACTTTGGGGAGTCAAGAGTTGGAAGTATTTCTGCCCCAATTAAGCCATTGCAGATATTTGTGTTGGCTAGTGTGGCATTAGCACTTAACGCAGCCCCAGATAGGCAAGAAAAGGAACTGTTGGCTCTTCGTAGTTTAACCCCAGGTGAAATTTCAATTCCTTTGGGCATGACACGGGAATTATCGAGCTGTGCACTGCATTGGTAACCAAAACTTACCTTAATTTCTCCACCACGATCATTGGTTGCCTCTCCAAGCATCATTTCTGTTTCAAACAATATATCTCCATCAACGATTAACACAAAATATAAGACAGAACATAAGATAATACAAATGGTACAAGCTTTTGTCCAAAAGGATCAACAAATGTTTTCAAGGAATTGTATTCTTGAGAGGCCCATTGCAAAATATGAAAAGCACAGAAACTATTTAATAAAGAAGGTAAATCTCAGACCAAGGACCAAATGGCACCTGCTTAAAGCATTTGAGGAAACACCTCATGGGCATATACTAAAGGGTGGTTCTCACGTTTACCAAGAAAACGTAAACGTAGAGTCCACTGTAAAGGATCTGAATCAGCTGATTACAGGCTCCAAAAAACAGACACTCATAGAAACAATTGACATCAGAATTGAAGAGGTATGGTATAGTTTCCCATCCCATTAGGAATGGTAGAGTTTGGTTCTTCATTTTTCACCAATGCCGTGCTTCATGTTATGCTTCAAATTCCAAGTTCAGTAATGAAGAATTTCCTTAAGACATCCATAAGGAAATAAAAATAGCATTCTGGTCCTACATAGCTAATGCATCATTACAATTCAGAAAATTGGTAGTACGTCTATTAAAAAGAACATTGTCCCATTACCATTTTCAGATACAAGCTGATCACAAAATGCTTAGAATACCAAATGAAGAATAAAAATCTAGAACCCATGCTTCGTAACTGAATGTCTGAATCTCAGGTCCTTGTTCTATTGCCGTTTCAGCATCGTTTTTTGAGAACACTGTGATGTTAAAACACGAAACAGAAATGATTTTCCGGTTGCTACGAATGTACCACACCAATTCATTATGCTTGGATGATGAGATTCCATCGACCCAAGGGAATGGCCAGATCAAGGCCTGGAACGTGTAGGTTTCCTCTCTCCCATAACTCAAGTCCAAAACAGCCTAGGTGCTAATGTGCTATCAAATCTTGTTGGGTTTTGCCCCAGCTTGAACCCGATACTGGATAGTGGGATTAGTCCATAGAGATCAGTAGAGATTATCATAACCTGACCCGGACACACTGAGTAATCCAAAAAAGAGATTCCATTCAAAGTAATACGGAGTTAATTCCTATAGACTTATTCGAGGGTCCTATCGAACTTTTTTGAGCCACAATAGTTTTTAAAAATTAGCAAAGAAAAAAAAAAGAGCTAAAAAATAGAGTTTTGAGATTAATCCGTCAACCAAATTAAGTTTGTTCACAGCATAAATATGAAACCAATTTTGAAAGAGCAGGACTGGCCCTGAGCAAAGGCAAGTAAGACTTTCGACTTGGGCAGTTGTGTCCTCCAGAATTTGCTAAAAATAGGAACCCCTATGCAATATCTCCATAACATTAGATTCATTCATTTCCTTAACCAAAGAAACATTAAATTTATTCAGAATGAGCCCATCAACTAAGAAAAAAATGGTTACATAAGCATAATTATTATTTTTACAGATCAAAAAAAGAAATGATTTTTACATTCTATAACTGCGGAATATATGAACAAAATCAAAACAATTCTCTAGATAAAATACAGGCCCCTTGACAGAGCTAAATGGAAAACAAAGACGAGCCCAATAATTGATTGGGATACAAGACTCGGTTTTGGTGCTCAATGGGAAAACAACACGAGCCCAATTGATTGAGATATACAAACATACATACATATATACATATATAGACGAATATATGAAATTTTACCTGTTGGGTTTTCAGCGAGGAGAGAAATTGAGGTCACCGACGACGAGTTGCCAGTCCGCAATCTGGATTTTTTTTTTTTTTTTTTGCTCAGAATTGAAAGTAGAGATAAATGAATGACGGAATGAATGTATGTACGCAAGTACTCCACAAGTTTGTATAGATTTGATAAAGCACACGCTCAGTGTAGAGAGAGAGAGAGAGAGGCGCGGGATCTGATTCGGAATAAAATCGACTGGTTAGGAAGAAAGAGAGCGGGGGAGGGAGAGAGAGTCAAATGCGTTTTGTTTACTCACTGAAGAAATAATCAGATGCGATTTTTTCTCCTCCTTTCACTCTACTTTTTGTTTTTTCCTCTCTGTTTTATGGGGAAAAAAAATCCTCATAATTGCTATATTTTTGGGTGGTAGGGGTTTTTCGATAGGATAGTCACAAATTTGAGATTGGGAAAATTTCTATAGAATGCCCATTCATTCTTTCTTTTTTTATTCGTCATTCCTAATCTATTACATAAGGGAAATGAGACTCAATCCCGGGATGTAGTGTGAGGCATCCAAGAGCTCTTCCGTATAAGCTAGCCACCACTTGCTATAAAATACCCTTTCACCCTGTTAGTTTTGTGTCTTTTAAAAATGATCTCAGATAAAATTATTTATTGCAAGCATAATTGAAAATAACTATTATTATTGGCCCAATTTAAAAATCGGGATTTTTTTATGAAGATGTGGCGACTGGGGGTGATTCCCGAATGTATGAAAAAGAATATAGTGAGTTACATCTTTATTTTATAACATCTCCGTCTCATGACTGTCTTTTATGGATACAAGTTAATATTAGGTTTTTTTTTTAAATCGTGGATAATTTATGAGTATTTTACACCAGATGTAAAAATAAATAAAAAAGTTTCTAAAAATCATGTGAAGAAAATCAAAAAATTATGCACTTAATTACCATATTTTTTCTGGAAAACTAATATGACTATGATACCAAAAGGGAGTACTTAAAATTGAGGTCATTGGACTGACTTTGAACATAGAGAGGGGTCTCTAATGCTATCTCGTTATCTTCTGAATAAAAAAATTGACGTAAACTTCTTCTTTATAATATTTTCAACCAATTTTTTATAGTGCGACATCATACTTTTGATGTTCTTGAGTAGTGGGTTATTTTCAGAAATATTTTGGAAAATAAGTCTACGCTTCTTAGAAAATGACAACCAAAACACCACAACACACAAAAAGAGAACAACTTTAAAAATTAGGTGTGGTTTTGGATTTATTTGGGTATAAATGGAGAGTGAAGTTGTATAAAGTTAACAAAGAATATTTTCCCATTTTTGGACAAAACCATTATCATTTCCCCAACAAAAATTCCTTTTAATTGTAATTCTTCTTCTTACGAGCCAAATTCTCATCTATTCTGCTCTAAAGAAGGGCGGACGGAGTTTCAAACTTCTCACTCGCTGAACAAAGTATAAGTGGATCAACTCATAAAAAGCTTTGCACCAATTAATCGGTTCATTGGGTCAGATACCAGTTATAATAACACGAGTGAAGAAGTATAAGTAGAATACCACGTGCACCGGGCTTTATATACTCTTTTTTTTTTTTGTAACCATAGAGAAGTCTAAAAAGACACTAAGATAATAGATTTGATGGGAACAAGACCAAGAAGGTCAAGTGGATTCAAGCCCCATATTAGTTCTCTTTATGGGGCCATGTATCTTCTTTGTGGATGAACTTGGTGCATCTATTACTAGTAGATGCCAACCAAACTTGCACCACAGTTGTGACCATCCATTTGCAGAGAAAGGGAGATTGTGATATATATAATTCCCAAAATCATGATGATAACGACCTTAAAAAATTATCACCATAGATAGAGGTCAAATATTTTTGTCATGTGCGCATTCTTTTGGTTGGTCAAAAGTTGATATGTGAAAACTTAGCTCCAAAGATTCAACCCCATTTGAGGTGCCGTTTGAGGCATGGGGTAAAATTTGGGCTTTGAATTTTCCTCCAAAGTTCATGATTTTCATCTGGAAAGTAGTTCATGGCATCCTGGCGTTTAAAGATGTTTTGAGCCGGAGGGCAATGGACTCTAGAACACCTATTTTTTTAAGTGCCCTCTCTCCAAAAAACTATGGAGAGCTTCTCATTTGGGTTTTGATTTTGATAGATGTATCCCTGTGTCGGTTACTAAATGGTTGGAAGCTTGGCTTAAAACTGCTCCAGATAAGAGGGCGATATGGGATTCAGTATGTATGCTCTGGACTATCTGGTGTAACCGTAATGATAAGGTATTTCGATGAGAGATAACAAAACCTGATGTAATTCTAGCCAGATTTGCGGCCTTGAGATTCAGTTTTGATCCAGATAAGAATAGCAACTCGAAGGTGTTGATTGACTCGGGGGACATAATGGGTAAAGAATCGCATACCATGAGAGAAGCAGAAGTTAGCCACATTTTTAGCACATCCACTGGACTAACCTCCGTTGCCAATGTGAAGCATTTTGTAACAGATGGGGCTTGGGACTTGAGTACGTTAAAAGGAATCGCAGCTTGGGTAAAGAATAGTGGTAAAGATGCAGAGGAAGCTCAACAGATGATGGAATGCAATGCAAGTTCTGCAACTTTAGTAGAAATTAGAGCAGGTATCTTGGCTTTGCAATGGGCTAAGGATAAGGATTTAAAGGCAGTGTACATATCTACCGATAGCATGGAGTTTGTCAGAGGACTCAACAGGCCAATGAATGTAGCTAAAGTTATGAAAGGGGCAGAGGGAGTAGTTTTTATTATGTTAAAGTTATGAAAGTAGCTAAATCTTGGGAGTAGTTTTTATTATGTTAAAGTTGGACCTGGGGTGGCTGCTGTGCAGCCCCCTACACAGCAGCGTGCTGTGCACCCCATGGCGCGGCTGCGCCGAAATTTTTCGACGATCGGAGACGTTCACCGCATAAAGCTCGTCGAGTACTACAAGTGTACCAAAAATCAACTCGATCAGATATGGTTAAGTGCCTCATCGGAACACAAATACCATGAAAAAACATAGGCTCGGCGGTTTTGTTCCAGTGTTTGTGTTCATTTGTGTTCCATTTTTTTTCAAAGTAATTGTATTCCGATGAAACACTTAACCATATCCAATCGAGTTGATTTTTGGTACACTTGTAGTACTCGACGAACTCTACGCTATGAACGTCTCCGATCGTCGAAAAAATTCCGGCTCGGCCACGCCATGGGGTGCACAGCAGCCACCCCAGGTCCGTTAAAGTTATGAAAGTAGCTAGATCTTTTGTAATCGCAGCTCATAATCTTGCCAAGTCAGCTATGAACAATATGTAATATTTTATATTTATGGGATTTTCTTGTTTGTCAAAAAAGATTTAATCCCGAAATCTCGATGCCTCACCATGCTCGATACGTGATATGTGCACTACAGCATCCCCATTTCCACTCGATAACCCCATTTCTCAATACTCCTTCAAAACTCGATTTTGTGCAACTTGTTCATCATAATCAGTTGGACCAAAAATTAAATTCGCAGACAAATGACAATATCCAAAAAAAAAAAACAAAAAGATATACCATTGAACATTCAATATCGAATAATGGAAGTTTGACCCTTATTATGACTCATTTAGTATTCCTGTTATCGGGTCAAACCAGTTTCGTGTCCCAGTTATCAGGTCAAATCACTTCGTGTTCATGTCGATAAATAGTAAACCAACTTACAAATTTGTAACAATACCCTTACAGAAAGAAGGAAAAAAAAAAAAAAAAAAAGGATATATTCGACATTCAATATCGATTACTGGAAGTTTGACCCTGATTACTCTCACCCCCTCTTGCTCACACTCCAATCCTTTTTAACACGAATCGTCAGGGCCACTCAATTTATTTTAGAATATTTTTCAAAGGTTTCTGCAAAAAATTCAAATCAGTCAAAAGTCAAATACTTGTAGAGGCATAACAAATTTGTCAAAAGTTTTGGTTCGATTCAGGAACTAAAACTTGAACGAATCAATCAAGCCTTTGCCGGTATCTGACTGAGCCGATTTCCCAAAGTGGGTGTGAGCAGGAGTGTTGAGAGTAGACTCATTGAATTTTTAATAACATTCTGAACAAAGAAGAAATTACCCACAAAATTTGGCTTCAAATTTCAAACAAAGCGTAATTAGCAATCCGCATTTTGTCCAATAATGAAGACAATTTTTTTTGGCGATCGGCATGTTGAAGACAGTATTAGCGCAAGGTATTAACCTAAAAACCCACAAGTAATGCATCAAAATAGGAAGCCAACCTGAAATTTAAAGGGTTAACGAAATAACGATACGACAGCGACTGCACATATCACAGCTACTGAGAGAGAAGAAGGGGTTCAATAACCATTACAAGGTGTATACACCCCAAGCAGAAATCTACTGTTGTCGGACTTCAACTTTCTTCTTCTGCCACAACCGATCTAGCGCACTGTCGGCATCCCCCTGAAGAAGATAAAAACATAACTGAGATCAAGTAAAAAAAAAAGGGAAAATCTCGAAGCAGCCCCCAAACGTTGACCCCAATGTCTAAAAGACTCCCAAACTTTTAAAAAAAGTCCTAAAGGTTCTTGCCTATTTGGACATTTTGACTCCGTTAAATGCTTATGTGGTCTCTCTCTCTCTCTCTCTCAACCCCTCCGCTGCTCCTCTAAAAGCCATCCTCTCCTCTACAACCCCTCCCCCGATGAACAAGGGGTTAGGAAAGTTCATCACACTTATTCAGAGTTAAAACAAACAGGAGAGAATAAATTTACTTTCTATGCCAATTT
Source organism: Vaccinium vitis-idaea (assembly GCA_963854785.1). NCBI lineage: Eukaryota > Viridiplantae > Streptophyta > Magnoliopsida > Ericales > Ericaceae > Vaccinium > Vaccinium vitis-idaea. The sequence goes on along the minus strand of OY978218.1, from coordinate 3,031,765 downwards.
CACACAACCAAATAAAACATCGAATCAGAAATGTGGAAGTAATAAGGCCTCAGAATTGCAGAATGAACATCAAGGCTTTGTGAAAAGCCATTCAGTCCCGAAAGATGGTGTGTATTTAACTGATATCCTCATAGGCCAAAATCCAAAAAAATAGATGAAAACATATGTTTGTGATATTGAAAGGAAATGTAATTCTCATGGCCAATCCCAAATGGTAAAGGCAGGAACCCTGCTACCCAAGGCGATAGGATATGATTATCCCTCCCGTCAGCAACGGGAAACTCCGAGTAACTGGAGTCTCAACCGCTCTTACACCGACAAGAGGTTTATCTGCGACAATTCGTCTGGAATTTACGAACACAGTAATCAGTTCGCTCCAAAATTTATCAAAATCGTCGCGTCATAATTCATCACAGAGAAACGAAGAAACAAAATAATCTAAGGAATCCGTACTCATATTTATCGAAATCTGAAGATATATACGTTCATGTCCGTGTATATGTAGAATTGACCACACACACACACACACACACAGAGGATGACAACCAAGAGGGCCTAAAGGCGAAGGTGAAATGAAAAATAGAGAAGATGACGTGTCACATTCTAAGTGGAGTACCACGTAAGCATTTAACGGGGTAAAAATGTCCAAATCAGCAAAAAGAAACGTTAGGAATTTGACAGATTGAGATGGTAAAGTGTGTATTTGATGACAGAAGGAATGTTTAGGAGTGAATTTGATGTTTTGAAAAAAGTTTTGAGTGTTTATTAGACATTGAGGTAAGTTTGGGGGTATTTTGAAATTTTCCTTAAAAAAAGAAAAACACTTATGACACATCAAACCAGGAAAGCAACAAGAGGATGTGCTGAAATAACTGCAAAGCCAAACCGCAAAACAATTCTAAAAATGATTGCAGAAAAGAGAATAGGCTTTATTTAAGAAGAACCAGATTTGGAAGAAAATCATGGGAACAAAGTTACTAAAGCAAGGACCAAAATCTTGTAATAAAAAAAGAAGGAAATTGTCCAAACTGGAATCTGATGAACTTGTCATAAAATACTGATCTCAGTCCCCTACTTTCACTGCACTAGGATCAACTATCATCAACCACGTATCTTTTCAAGTTTTCCAAAGTTGTACCCATGTGAGAAGATTATAGGAAATGCGTCCATTTTCACATGGGGCAAGATGAATACAATAATGTTTGTAGGACAGTTTGCTTAATTGAGACATGATAGAGATAACATGTAAAAAACACTTGAGACTGCCCCACCAATTTCATCTAGGCCGGGTGAAATTGAGCTGCCACAAGTTGTACTTCAGAACTCATTTGGATCGGCCTTAATAAAGTAAGATAATTTGCAAATGAAATTTGTAATTAGAAAAGAATTAAACAACTCAACTGCCAAAATTTCAGTTGAGCAAAAGAAAGAAAAAATAGTTAGGCAGTAATAGATATGTTAGACCCCTCTTGCTTGAAAGAGGGTACAAAAACATCCCACTCGCATAGACGAAAGGTGGTCTAGTTTATTTTATGCCGGCAACGGAACACAAGCAGCATGAAGTAGTAGCATGCTCAGTTCTCTCAAAGGCAATTCCCTTAGACAACTTCAACTTTACTCTCTACACAACTACACAGGGAAAAAAAAAACTACAGAGACACCATACACAATCTCTAGCATCTCCTTCACCTTTCCTCGTGCGCAACCAACAACCATCAACTTATTCTCGACATTGCAAACTTTGTTTTCTTCCCTTCCAAACTCGCCACACATCTCCCTACCCTCTCCCCCCACCACCCGAAATCTCAAATTTCATTGCCGTAAAGATATACTACCATTCTAACAAAAAACAAATCTGACAACATCAAAGAAAACCCAACCACATTCTACGCCAATTTCAAAAAACCTAAGAAACCAAACGCGCAAAGTTAAATTACTGTTCACTAAACCGAAAACTAGTGTCAAGAAATTCCATCAAACATGCTTAAGATCATTTGAAAGGTAGCAGAAAAAGAACCTGAGCACGGATGTAACCGGAAAGAGCAAAGGTAGAGAAGTTGCCAGTATAAATACCCCTCTCGTCCAAATGCCCAAGGTTAATCTGGACTGAGGCATGGTCCTTTGCAGTAATCAGCCTATTTGTAGCTGAACTGTAATCACATAACATTATTCAGTAAATAACAAATCACATAAAACTCAAAAACCCACAAAAAAAACTCCACTGTGAATGCGAAATGAAACGTTGGAATACCATTTTCTGGGAATGTAAAGATCCATGTTCTGACCCTCTTCATTCTGCATCTTGATGGATGTTTCGATTTAAGTTTGGAATACCTACCAAGAAAAATCTACCATATGAGACCCTCTAAAGAAAATCAGTAGCATTTTTTTTCAAATCAAATGCATATCACGAAGAAAATGATTGCAAACTATCATTTAGAACACCAAATCATTAAACCCACATCCAAAAAAACGCCACGTGAAAAACCCAATAGGAGGACACATTCAGATCTATAAAAACTGAAAGAAATTCAAGAAAAAACTACATAACATAGGTATATAGGCAACTATAACATGCAAAACTATACTTACAGAGAGAAGGGGATACCAGAGCTCGTGCAGAGAGAGAGAATGCGGTGAGATTCGAAAGGGATGCTGAGGACCCTTTTTAAAGGGTTTTACAGATTCATTCAGGACAGCCGAAACCCTAATTTGTGGCCCATATCAGATTTCAATCGCAACAGATTGTTGCAAGGGCCCATGATAACAGATTTGAGTTGTTGGGCTGGCCCATGGTTCTACTGTGGCCCATAATTTTAGCCATCTTGGGCTTGGACATAGGTAAATCCAGACTCAGGGTTCCTAGTTTTTCTGTTTTTCATTTTTTATGTTCAAAATTGTGTTTTATTTTTATATTTTTCCAAAATGTTGTGTTTTATTTTTATATTTTTCTAAAATGTTCTCTATTATTTTATTGTTCAAGGTTTGCTGTGATATTCCTATCAAGGGGATAAAACATAAAAATAGTAGTGCGGTGTGACGGAACAATACTCTTTGACGGAGGTGACTGAATACCATACCTACACTCCCATTTTGTGTATTGAATAGTTTGATAATAAGGCTTCGTTTGTTGAACGTAAAATGGAGTACTTTACATAGAAGGATTTTCATGTAAAATGATTTTATAAGAAAAACATCTTTTTGCTTTTGTTTTGTCAAAAGATTTGATCGAGACACGAGATTCGCACGCCCAGAACAAAAGAAACGTTTGAAAGCCAAAAAAACAACTTACCAACTTTTCAACCGTGAACCTTCCATTTGTCCGACGAAAACAACTAGAAACAGAAATATTTTTCAGACAATTGCTCTACGTCGAAACAAACGGAGCCTAAACTTCATTTCCCGCATCTCAGTTCTATACATTTCCAATAAAAGCAAATAGTATTTGATGACAGCTACAGACCAAAGTCATTAGAAAGTAGGCACCAAAAGATACCAGTTACACACCAATATGATCTCGAAGTAAAACAACTGGTCTGAGACCGGAGATAAAAATTGCAAGCAAACACAAGATGCAAGACAAATCTACCTGCGAAAAAATTAAATGGCACGCTATGACTAATAATCTTATGCCGAACCATCAGCTGTCTTTGGTTCTTCTTTCGGATTCAGAGCAGCAGAAGGAGAAGGAGACCCGTCTTGCCCCATCTCGCCTCTCAAATCATTGATGCTCTGCTCCAACTCATCTATCCGGCTGCCCATCTCATCAAGTGCATGGAGTTAAAGAAACAAATAACTCCAATGAAATCTCATTGCAAATATACTTCTAAAAAGTTAGTAGCTCTCGGTAGAATTTGCCAGCATAAACATATTGTACCACGAAGAAATTATAAAAACAAACGTCCTAATGTCCCTCCCCTTCATCGAGAGAGAGAGAGAGAGAGAGTGCATAATGAAACTTTCATGGAAACGAAATTGCACTGATGTTTTATAGCATATGTACCCATCCTTTTACAGTCATGAATAAAAGAGAAGAATTATCTATTGCAAGAAAACAGCCGTCCATTTTGTTCAGGTTAAAACTGTGTTGACGTCTACTGATGTTTTATTAGTTCCCCCAGAACGCCCAGGGAAAACCTCAATACATGAGGGGATGGTCTTACGAATCTCCTGAGAAAAAGAACAACGCCCAGTTGGGTGTCTGGGAAGGGGAATGTTGAGGACTAAGTGGTTGTGCTCAGACTCAAACCCAAGACCTTAAGGTTATCGGGCTAAGGGGAATCTCTTAGAGCAATTGAATTAATATCTACAAAAAAACGTAATCAGTAGATTCAGTACTGAACGCATAGGAACACAAAAGAATGACTGGTGCTATAACGCAATCAGCACAGGCAAATGAAAGGATATTCTTTGAAATGATGGAATCGGACATCGTCTGGAACCTAGATTGCTGCAAAACTCAAGATTATTATCAACAAAGAAACTCAGTTTTGAAAACAAAAGCATTTCCAAATGCAAAACCCTATAAACTTGAGAATATACTCACCATTTGCTGTAGAAGATTCTGCACCTGCGAAAAAGAAAATCAGCAAATGCAAAGGCTAAGTTACTTCAATCGTAGGAATAACATGTCAAAGAAGGTAATAATAGGAATAAAATGATAAAGAAGGTGGAAGATAAAATAAATTACTACAGTAAAATTTGTAAAAGAAAATATAGTTCTCCCGAAATATAACCATATAACCATGTCTGGCTCATTTATCCACTAGCTGGTCTAGAGTGAACAACAAGGAGCAATGGCTTCACTACACCATTCTTACAGCCATATCGAAGCATTCAAGAACGATTAACCGGAAAAGACTCAAGAACCCTTTTCCTTATTCTGAGAACATAAGTGTTTTCATTCGTTATAGTTGTGGAGCTTACAAATACTGTCATATCAGCAGTGCTCTGTTTCTGATCATCTGTATCACGCCCGTCCTGCCAACAAAAGTGAGTTTACTCAGCAAAATGTTACAAGACTAGCAATGCACCAAACTGTAATGCACAGGATACTTATCCACGTCACATTAAACAATATAATAAGAGTGGCAGCCATTCACGCTCAATCGGAAAACCTATTCGTGATGCTGGTTCAAATAAATCAAATTACAAAGAACTACTTGTACGTCCTAGCTCCACCCACTCAACATCAAGGAATTATAAAGAGACACACAGTCCAACCCAACACTAGAGCAGAAAATGCAGAGTGGCTTTTTATCCATTCCAATAGGAACTGCAGATTTTTTGGTCCATCACATCCGTGCATGAAAGGTAAACATGCGATACTGGCAATTTTGACATGGGTATCCACAAACATTTGAGCGAAATAGTCACGTTTAGAGATCATAAACCCGATGCTTCTAATTGCAAAGAAGAAAAAGTATACAGTCATCCGCTTAATCATTCACCCATTATCTTGAAGAAGACTGCAGACATATGTTAAATCCTTGAATATTAAGTTTAAGAGACTAACAACTACAACCAACAGAATACAAGCCTCTTCCCCTCAGTCCCTGCCCAGCATGACCCGACCACCCCCCCCCCCCCCCCGAGTCTACACTCTTGAGCTAACATCTCACCCAATAAGTGCTGTTTTATGGCCATTCAGCTGGCCCCTGAGAGTCTGAGACCTTCAATTTCTTCTCCACTTTCTCCAACTCAAGCTGCATGACAATCACCTCAAGCAGAAAAGCCATAAGATATAACCCTCCACCGAGACAGTCAACCCACAACCATGCTTTAAAAATCACACCTTGGGCGAGCGGAATCAAAGTCTACAGGCATAGCCTTTGCCAAGTCAATCTTCTCCTATTCCTCTGAAAAGGACCCCCAAGTGAATCCAAGGCAAGTTTGTCAGAACTGGAGTTCATGTCACCAAGACGAATGAAAGGACAATCAAAAAAATGGAGAAACTTGACTCTATTTTCTTCTCGAGCCTCACCAATCAAGCTAAGAGGTGAAAATCTCACCTCAACCTCAGCACCCAACTTCAAGAAAATCCTACCATCCTTATCACATGGCACCACATATAAACATCTCACGCCATGTAATCAATCCTGCGAGGGGCCTCTAGGGTCTCCAAAAGCGCATGCAGTATGCACCAAACTCCGCTCACCTACACCTCCCCAATTGGGAGGACTCCACATGCGGCACAACGCTCTGGTACTCACCTTGATTACCACTGGACTCCACATGACACGTCTTGCAGATTCAACCCCGGGCTCCGCAAATCTTATCCAAAAATGGTAACGAGATACCCACAACTGGCTTTTTTTTTCATTTTGCTCGTTTCTTTAGTCTCTCGTCCTAACATTCTATCATTCAATCCTCCAAAAGGTACAATTGTACTGGCACAGGAGAATCAGTAACTCCGTCATGGCTATCGCCTATTGGGTTGTGTCAATATCAGGATAGAAGGCTGTCAAGGAAACTAGGTTCGTCAAGGTCTAAGTTTTTTTAGAACCTCTATATCCCCAGCACACTTTCAAAAAGGTCCTCATTGATCAACTAAATACAGTACACAATAGAAAACATGACAATAACCAACATTATGTAAGCCTATACAGACAAGAGAAGGTTGACAACATCTATATTCATATTCCTCAATTTCTCGGCGTTCATTTAAAGCAATTAATATTGTTATGGTACGAGAGAGAACCTTAGATTCATATCCAAAAAAAGGTCCTTGTTGAACAAGTAAATGAAAGACCAAAAAAACTTTTCGCATTCCAATACATGGAGAACCAACATTATGTACAGATTATATGGACAAGAGAACGATGACGGGATATGCTGAAGCCACTTCTCAGTTCTCTGCTTCCATTTGAAGCAACTACTGTTGTGCAAGAAATTATCCAATTTGTTAGTTGTCACTATCTTTAATTTACGTTATCCAATCTCAACATTTTTGCATATCCCATACGTCACTATAAGCATTGTAATCCCCAACTCCATTGGAAAAATATATACACAGAAAACAACATGTTCTTTTACAACAGCAAAAGTTCCACACAGAAAAAAAAAACATATATATGACACGCCATTTCCACACCAAATTACTCTTCTACTACTGACAACAATGAAAAATTCAACGAACACATAACCGTCTGAGATAATTGAAAAGAACGGTCTCGAGATCTAATGCGTTAGCTTTTTCCTGCATTTTCTTGGCAAACAAACAGAACAGAGAATAATGAGAAGCTAACCAAACTAAAACTAGAATTTGCGTATCGGATGTGAAAACCCAGATCAGTGGATAAGATGATCAGAATCTCAGAACAGTTTGAGTAATTTCGCTTATACCCTAACAAAATGCTAATCAATCACAACGCACGAAAGGAATCGAATGAATTGAGATCGATCGAACAGTTAATACGAAAATGAGCTTTCATAAACACACACAGAGAGAGAGAGAGAGAGAGAGAGAGAGATTACCATGTTGGAGTTCCTGGTGGTAATGGCTTTTGAATTTCGAATTCTAATAAAGAGAGATGACGAGCTTCAGCTGAATACAGAGAGTGTGGGCACGATTGAAACGGGGGTATTTCCGTATTTATAGGCAACCCAATTTCTTCTCGGTACACCCAATTTCTGTTTTATTTTTGTGTTAAAGAAGTACTACTATTAAACTTCCCTCAATTATAATCCATTTTGACTTGAGCTCTTAATATTTAAAACTCAACACTTAACCTATTTTTTTTGCCTTTATTCAAAAAAAAAAAATGCATTTGTTAGTTTTGCGTCGATTTTTTTACTCTTGACAAACCAATAATCCACAAAAAATAAAAAAATCAATGCAACAATTGACAAATGCAAAGTTTTCTTAATAAGACAAAAAAATATGAGTTGATAAAGCACGTATACATCTAATGACAATAAACTCCTTTTGAGCAAGCATAAAGATATATTCATTATCAATAACAAGCTATTACAAAGGACACTACCGGTCCCCAAAAAAAAAAAATAGCAGAGAAAGACACTCGGCAACGATGTCGGACCCAACCACCTCTCATGGATGTGTGTGGTTGTAAGGACCACCACCTTTGTACCTTTACCGCCCGCTACAAGATCACCACTAGATTTGCACTTCTTCGACTTCACCGCACCCAATGAAGAGCTCAGAGACCACCGATCGAACTGAACAAGACCACCGCGCAAGAGCTAGCACCTAGATCTAGAAAGTCCACATTTGGGTCTCTCGAGTCCAAAAATGATAAGGATAAGGGAGTTCTCCCTCCCTAAGGAGAGAGTCTCAACTGACTCACAATCATGGAGTAGGAAAAGAGAGGACATGAGATGAGAAAGAGAACCTAGAGCAGAAGGGGGACGAAGGGAGGAAGGAGAAGGAAGAGATTAAAGAGGGAGAATAGGACGGGGAGAAAAAGGGGAAAGGGGGCGTGGGGTTGGGGGTGGAAACCCAACTACCCCAAACTCACTATTTCTCTGGAACCGTATCAACTCCCACCCTCCCATCTTTACAATGAACTTTTTTTGTTAGCAAAATATTAGGATTTTTTACAAAGCTTGTCATGTGAGGAAAATATGAGTTGATAAATGAGATTTTATCACCAAATTACCCTTTCTCTTCTCTTCTTCTTTTTCTTCTTCGTCTTCTTTTTTTTTTTTTTTCCTTTAAACAAAAGGAGAATACAACTATGAATTACATCAAACTAAAAACAAAACCACAACCCTTATAAGCTCAATACAAACACTCACATGCATAGATAGGAAGATTCGAAACAAAGTCTACAATCACTGAAAGACTAACTAAGCTAATACCCCTATTAAAGGCAGAAATTACCCAACAAATTCAAAGGAAATGACACCCACAAGCGAGGAGATTTGAACTGTTGGCCTCCTAATGAGATGAAGGAGTTCTAGCCAGTAAAGCTAGCCCAGTTGGTTACCCCTTTTCTTCATTTGGGGATATTTTTTGAAAATTAGAAAAACTTAGGAAGGAACAAAACAACCTAATTGTTGGGTTACTTATGGGGGAATCATAGGCTATCATGGGATAAGATGTGATTGGAGTTGGAATGTGGTAACTGGATTTTGTTTTTGGTGTGGTGGTTTTAGGGAGGTTATGGGTGAAGGTGAAGGTGAAAAGAACATAGTGGCTAATAATTGATTGGCAAGAGAGTAAATTACGATTTTTTGTTACATAAAAAGAAATAAAGCACCATAGCAAATGATTCTTTTACCATGATTTTAGCCAATGGTGAACTCATTTGGTAAATTCATGGTTGATTTTAACAAATGAGTTGTGAAAATCATTTGGCATTAAGTGTTGAATTTTAAACTTAAGGAAGGTTGACTGAAAATGGGCCATAGTTGAGGGGGTTTAATATAATTTATCCTAAATTTTATGTTGCTTTTGGTGATTTTGTCTACCAAGCCTCCAACCACCCGGAATTTCAACAACCTAGAGCTTTTGACGCTAAACAAACAAGTGCAAATTTTCTGGATAAATATAGAAATAAGTCAACTCTATATTATTAGGCCATACGTATGCTCCAACTACAACTCGTGTATTTCTATATCCAATTTTCACATACACCTTCATTTATTTTCAAAACACAATTTTTCCTCTACAATCTGAATTACACTCCCTCCGTCCCAAAATGGATGTCTAAAATCAGTATTCACGCCTCTGAGAAAATCATCTATATTTTTTAAGCTATGGTGAATTATATATGCAATATGAATCTTGTTTAATTTTATTAAACAAAGATTTTTAAATCGTAAAAAGCATTATAAAATACAAATATAGATGATTTTTTAAGAGGCGTGAATAGTGATTTTGGACATTCATTTTGGGACAAAGGGAGTACCGATTATATACATTTATTAAATATATCGAACATTAGCCTCATTTTGAAGGGATTGTCGATATCTTGTCGGTAATACCCAATTTTGGATACATCGAATCCATATATCTCATAAAAACTACGCATGTTGTAGTAAATGGGGATCCAACTCCATTTTTTTGGAGGAGTCTCCCCATGTGTGGAGAATCAAAAGTAAAATATCCATCTAGAGATTCAAAATGGAGGTGGGAGGGAATGGCCTTATTGGATCCGGATCATCTCCGTCCATGTTTTGGACTAAAGGTGGCAGTCCACATCGAAACTGTCCATTGGCATATTCAATGGTTTAGATTTGCTTACAATGCGGTTCTCATACAACGAAGTTTCCTACTATCATATGATGCTATCTATTCAACTCATGGCTCATAAGTAAGTCATTACATATCTTGTTGCTAGGCTAACCGGTTGAGCCACTTCCTGAAGGCAAACAGCAAAAAGACCACAACCAAGAATGCGAGTTCAAATATGACAGACTTTCAAAGTAAGAGGCTAACACAAGGCCCTGATCTCTGTGTTGCCTCAACCAAGTCCTCGTCAGAACAGATGAAAAAACCTTTACTAGCCACCTGACCAACAATGGATTCCAGTAGAAATTCGCTTCAACTGAGAGCGCCCTCTTTCAAACACTCAGCTACAACATATCGCAACTGCAGCACCTTTTCCTTCGCCAACTGCAATGTAAAATTGCAAACATTTAAGTTGCCTCGCGAGATAAATAACATAATTTCAAAAGGCAAAATGCACCAATTTCAAGTACTATGGAACAGTAAACAAATAATAACAATATTTAGACAATAGAGTCTGGCTATTATAAGGATCATTAACTATCCAATGGGTTACACCTGCAGAATCTCATGTTTAGATGATCGAACTCTGGAATATGCTAAATGCAGCAATAACATATGACAAAGGTCAAAGCTATGGTAACTTGAAAAACCGTTCACATGATTACACTGGTTTTTCACATGATTAAACTCATAAGCTTTACGTCGTAACTAGTGCCTTAAAGAATGCAGCACACTGGATGGAGAAGGATTGTACAATGCTTACTAGGTGTGACCTATTGAAAACAGATATCGAACCACAACATGCTGCATCACCAGTACATGACATGCCCACCAGTCTAGTTGTGTCCAATCCCAATCTTATACCATAATATGCTACAGGTATAGTAGCTAGGATTGTTAACAACATACTAGGGTCCTAAGTCAAGTGAGAAGCATTTGACATGAAATACAAATTCCCAGATTCTCAAGAGAATGGAACTTGCCTTACGGACAGCTGTAATTCTTCTTTCACCGTCATCAAGTTGGGTCTCAATTGTTTCTGCAACTTGCTTAAGAAGTTTGGTCTGTGATGTTTCTGCCAACATTAAAGAATATATAGAGAATCAGAACCATGGACTGCACAGGTGTCCTTACGAAAAATGAATATCTCAAGTGTACATTACCAGCAATTCAGGAACCTAAGGGCTCCCAATGCAACTGTTCATAATGCAACATGTAGGATGTAAAGTGCAAAATGGCAAGGCATGGTCACAGCGAAATAAAATTGAGTGGAAATGGCAGCATGGTCTTTTCAATATATCAACTCTCCATTTTGACTTTTACAAAATAGAAAGAGAGAAAATGATGATGCAAAAATCTAACAAATCTAACAGTGTAGGAGAAGCATTCTTGAACCTAAAAGGACAAAATCAAACATATAATTCCTCCAGCAAAACATGATTTCACGACGATCAAATCCGAAACCAAACTTGTTACTTCTGAAGTATAGTCAAGATAACAAATGCAGATACAAAAAAGCTATCAGTTAGAATGACCAAGTCAGAAAAAGAAATGTAATTGGTCATTTGTTGAGTTGCTGCACAAGGCACCTTGTGAAGCTTGAGGTGCCTTTATGTTGCACATACCACTAGGACACTCGCCTAGCTTTGAACCCCCTCAAAATGGTATAAACCCAGCGAACATGAGGCTAGCCTTGAAGGAAGCCTCAGGAAAAATGGATCAAGAACATTGAAAAGAGAATCCCAAATATAGTTGCTTGATTTTAGGGAAGTTTATGTTGATTCAACCAGAATAAAAGGATGATGTGTATGGGCACTCATGGAAATTAAGTATTTTGACTGTGTTTCACTTGAGATATAAATACATTTGTTGTGGAGCGTTTTTTCATACTAACAGCTTACTAAGATTTCAAAGATAGAGCTATTAATTTGCTATCACGATATTGATGTGGCATACGTAGACAAGTGGGACCTTTTTATTTTGTCGGAAACCAACATTCCTTTAATCGACAGATTCTGAATGATGTCCACTTGTGAAAGCTTCTTTATTTGCCTTATCAGAAGAAGATGATGACACATGCACATGGTATTCATGTCTATATGCTGTAGCAAATGAATTCAATTATTGAACTTATTATGTCCTGCAAGTCCAAATTTATCTGAACGAAGGAGCAAATTGTACAGTTACATACTGGATATTGTACGTCAAACATGCCACGAAAGTATTGACAGCAAATATGGACCAGCCTGCTTATGTTTATTGTGGAGATGAAGATGTAGTACTGTTACATCATGAATTGACATAACAACTATCAGAACTACATGAAACAAAGAAGACTTATATAGCATCTAAAAAGGTGAAGATGTAGCCATACTTTGTTTCTTCATTAATCCTCTAAACTCTATCTCCTGTGCTTCCAGCCCTTCAACTATGCTCCTGAATTCCTGCATATGCTGATCAACCTCTGCTTTGAACTTTTGATACATGAGTTTCTGTTTTTCTTTTTTTTCTGCATAATAAACTTTCGCTTTTAAGTTCCAGAAATAAAGTGTAAAAAATGCAGGATTGACTAATATCACCTAAATTGAGTACATTGTTGTTGTCATACATAGCTATAAGGACGGATACCTTCAAATTCAGTTTCTAGACGCTTTCTTTTTGACTTGCTGAGGCTTTTAATCTTCCCACTGAAATATCACAAAGAATTTTAGAAGCTAATATATCTTGCAAGGTAAAGGGAAGAAAATTCCCATGAGAAATGAAGCCTGGTCCAACACTGCCTCCGAAAGGGCCAAGCTCTGGAAGTGGTGGTGGCACCTTAAATTAGCAAACCTGTCACTTCAAAATACATACACATCTCTTTGAATCTGAGATTCAGCATTCTGAAGCTGCAAATGTATTCCCTCAGCAACAGACGTCAGAACTTCGGCAGATTTCTTGCTAGTCAACATTTTTATTTTGCTTTTAACTCTTTCAAACGCCAAAGCAATTAGAGTGATGGCACTGAGGCGTTGGAAAAGGAAAACAAAAATCAATATTAGCATCTATATGGTAGCAAGATACTAGTGTATTCTCATTGCTTGTTTGAACAGAAGAATTAATACTTAGCCAATCCATCATCTTGATTCTGGCCTGAAGGTCCAAGGAGTCCAGTACTGTCCTCGGTACCTGTCCATTTGATACAGCCAAAGAAGAAATCAATAACAAAAAAAGACAAAGGGCTCATATCATCGATGTGAAACCCGAGCGCTGCAATGTGGCCATACTGCAGAATGCATTTCAAAATTCCCATATCGAAACTGCAGACAATCCAAGTCCATGTACTTCAACTAGTGCTAAGCCAATAAATATGTCAAACATGAGCCGTGTGTTCAACAAATATTGTGTGCTAAGCCAATAAGCACACAAGCCGAATTTTATTCAGGCTTGCAAGAGTGTGTAAGAACGTATTGTGGCAACCTGATTTAACAATCCAAGAAAATTCACTTGAACTTGCACTACTGAAACATCACGTCATTCTTCATAGACAATGAGCGATCCAAACTTTCACTGTTATAAGCTATACAAACCACAATGATGGTTTAAGAACTCTTGCAATCAATTACTGAGATATTCTGCAAGAGCTGAATTTTAGTCTGCTACATGTTCATTCTAAATAAGTGTTTTGGATGAATTTGCATATTAAAAATGTCGGTAATCACCAGCCCAGCAAATCACTCCTCTTAGCATTAATATGACCAAGAAAAAAGGGAAGATGAAAATGTATTGTGTTTATTCTAGCAACATAAAGCACAGGAGGCCAAACTTCAGAAAAACTATTTACCAGGATTTCCCTCTCGCTGGAACTAGAATCTAATTAAACGGCCTGGGACGAAAAAAATTTAATCACAACTATAACCCATGCCTATCTGCTTCTGTCTATGAAAAGTGACTGCCAAATCTCATCGGCATGCAAGCCACTTTGAGCAGCCGAAGGAAGAATGAAAGAAGTTCAAGATAGTATGAAAGCAAAAGAATTGTTACTCCACATCCACTAGAAGTTGCCTGCAGGGAGTACCCAATCTTTATAAAAACAGAAGTACAGTGTCCTTCACCTCAGCATATATGATAGCTGATCACATAGTAGAAACCGTGGGTCCGTGGCCTTTCCCATGTGTAACCGAAATTAAAGTTTATCTTTAATTTTGAAGTTTTCAGAGTTGCCCTATAGTCCAGTTAGGGTTGAGACTCAGGAGAAACTGTCCAAATTCGGGAGTGAGCACAGTAGGATAAATTTATCCCCCCTTGTTGATTGGAATATAGACAGCCGACAGGCTGTTGTATTTATTGGAATCCGGGATGAAATAAGATTCTGCCCTGCCCCTGTTGCCATCTGTACTTAGACTCTTTTGTACGCCCTCACCCCTGCCCTCTTTCACTCCTGCACCCACCCCAGCTTCTGCTTTGTGCAATGGTGGAGCATAATTGCATAAAGTAGAAAGATGACTTCTTTAGAAAATAAATACCTTTTGGAGAGGCTGACATGGGACTGCCTCCATTGAATCTAATGCCTTCGTGGCTCCTGTGCCTTTCACTTGGGTACAACATGAACTTTGGTTTTCCTCTTGTACAAGTTTCTGGAGTAGGAGATTTTAGTCCCCTGCCTGCAAATGTTTCTTAGAATCAATTAAGAAGGAAACAAGAAAAGAAACCACTAAGAGAGAAATATGGTGCCTGTCACAACCAGCTCCACTGTGGTTGTAACCTATTAATTGAGTATGGTGCAAAAGTAACGTAACAGACAGGCTTAAACGGCATGGCTGTAAGCTAAAGCTTGCTTCCTAAGACTAGTGAGTCCCTACAGCACCGGGAAATTCAATGCAGTCCATATTATTATCAAAGAAACATTACTGCGGCAGCTAACATTGCATGTTGTAGAAAGAATATCTTCCTTCCCAAACTCATTCAAGAAAATGCCTTGAGTAGTCAAGGATTACGAATAAATACACATATACGAGTGCACACAGCACACTCTCGGTTGCACATACATATTCGCTAGTTGTGCATTTAGACCAAGCTTTATAGGAGCCCAGCTTCTTTAAAATAAAATGCTATGTTATAAACAAATGCAAAATAGTACATTTGCATTACACTAGAAGACCACTTATATTCAGTTTTCTTATTCAGAAATCCCAATCAAGAACAACAATCATTTAGTTGAAATGTACTGTTACTAATCCCTTCACATACAACAAGGTATAATAACAGGTTAACCAAGAAACTGCAACTATTAAAGCATACAACTCAAAACCAATTGGCAATGACTAGAGACGCCACCCGGCCTCCTATACTCTCTAACATTCCACAGATGTGGAGAGGTAAACAAAGGATCTAACATTGGGATCATAAGGAAACAGGTGCACTTATGGCACAAACAACGGGCAATCAATAAAGAGTCTTGTCCAAAAGATTATGAAGGCCTAGCTCTGATACCATGTTCAAGGCTTTGAGCATCCAACTCAAAAACAATTACCAATGAGAGGAGAGGCCGCCCAAGCTTGTATACTAGTTTTTGAGATTATAATTAACCAACGCGAGACAAGCTCTAACAACAACAAATTACAATTGGAACAAATACTTAATGAGAGGTCCTCTTCCACTCACCGGAGGCAAGCTTAAGCCCAAAATGATCGAGGGCTAAGGTCCACTGATGCATTTGCAATAAGGATTTACCAACAACGTGCCTCCATCCCCTAAACCCCAATGACTTAAATATAATATTGAAGTTAAAAAAAAAAAAGTAATAAGAAGAGAAACACCATTTTTCCTTTGGCAACTGCTAAATTTGGGTAATCCACAGGGATGTGTGCTACGGAAATTCCTCGGTCGGTTTTTGTGACATCACTCAATCTGGTGGATGTCCCACATCGGCCAGAATCAAAAGTTGGTTCAACATATATGTAAACGAGCTACTAAGTAACTTGGAACTATAGTTTTGAACCACGTGGTCTGGGATCCTACTACTTGAGACAAGCTGGTGCGGAGTCGTTAAGAACCTACACCAACCAAAGTGTGGGGCTTAGTTGGGCCCGACAAGGGACGAGCTTGAGGTGCTTGGCATACATGAACCTGCTCCCACATCGCTTGGTAGGTGGAAGTTACCGAACCATGTACTGTAACAGAGACATTGAGAATAAAGGTGGGGAGATTGTGATAACTCCCAAGCTCGTAGAACAAAGTAGCTTGGAACTCAATTTTTGAGCCACATGATTTGAGCTCTGACTAGGTTACTTGGGACAAGCTGGTGCGAGTCATTGAGTCACAATTTACAACCAAATTGGATGGAGTGACCACCTGTAACAAGTACCAAACCTTGACAAACAGAAGCCAAGTGCTAAAAGAAAATTGTATTAGACTTGGCAAATCCAAATTAATTGTAACAGGAGTTATAAACAGAGCAAAAGGAATTGATCTGTCATTTCCACTTCGGAAAGTAGTAGTCCTGCTTTATTTTCATTTATTATCTAATTTACTTCATTTTGGAGAAAGGGGGTGTAGTGTGTACAGAAAACAGATTCTAAGTTTCTATTAAGCCATCAGTAGAAAGACCATATATAGTTTTCTAAGTTTATTTGTAAAACAAAGAAGAATGACAAAAATTGCTTTTCTATTCTAGGATAGTGGTGCAAATAATCGAGATCTTTTATATTATGTTGTACTTTTTCAAAATAATATGGAGTTAAAAGCAGCTGGCAGGTTGAGCAGCATAAACCGGTTTTCATTAGTGAATCTAATTTGTGTTCTGATGAGTTGGGGGATGCATATTATCTGATACTAGAAGAATGTATTCAGCGTGTCAATACTTGAGTGTAGCATGTCGTACTTGAGTGTATGTCTTGAAGAACTTCGTTAATAGGTGATTCTTTAGAGCTCTTGGAGTTCCTTTCTTCAGAAGATGATTCAGACAGCCTGTATTCTGCATCTTTCTCTTCCATATGGGGCTGTGATTTCATTAGTGGTGAATTTTCAAGTTCCTCGCCATCATCCTGTAATCTAAATAAGGAATGACAAAAGGCTTAAAAGACTAAAGCAGGTAAGAAAACAAGACGCATAACTGAATCACCGGAATTGTCTCCTCGCGACAGAAAGGATACAGAAGATTCAGTCTCTGCATCTGCTTTATGATAATCTGGTTTGGAGTTTAGCAGTCTATTAAAGCTACAGTGTGAAGGAGTTTTATCATCCTGTTCTCCACGATTGCTTTCTGGTGGGGAGCTACGAGAAAAACTTCTGTTAGGTGTTCTAAACTCAAAGGTTGGGCTCCCGATATCAACATGTGGGTCCACAGTATTCTTTAAAGACAAATTAGCGAAGTCTTCTTGCTGGTCCCTATGTTGTGAGAGTATTGAAAAGTTTGGATTACCCAGCTGTTCTGTCATCTTCAATGCTTGTAATTGAGGAGAATCTTGATTCCGGATTCCGTTCTCCTTGTCAACGAACTCACTTTTGTGCTCAGGAGGGTAACTGTGAAAACGTTCCGTCATATTTCCGAGTGATGATGTCTTCTCGGCACATTTGGTTGTTTTGCTCATAAAGCTTGGCTGCGGAATGTTATCGGCGCTGGCCTTAGCAGGAAAGATACTATGTGCCTCAGCTTTTGAACCCTTTCTCTCTCTCTTCTTTCCATAGGACTTTGGAGAACAAGCAGCGACAGCAGCATCCAGTCTTCCAGACAATCCGTCTTCAAAAGAGAAAATGTTCCGCTCTGGCAGTTTCCTGGTATAAGATGGCACATTCTTGATTTTGTTTGTCTGTACTTTACTTGGAGCTCTCTTCCTGGTCAAAGAACGAGTCACCGGTCCCCTGGTAGTTTGATCAGGGCTCTCAGAATCTGTTTCTATGGTATCAGAATTCAGCCTAGACTTCACAGCTGGTTTATTGTTTTTGTCAATGTTCGTTTCTATGGTATCAGAATTCAGTATAGGCTTCACAGCTGGTTTATTGTTTTTGTCAATGTTCTTTTCTTGGTTTAAGTTATCTACACCCCCCTCAAGAGCTTGAGAAACTTGCTTGTTTGGTGAAGAAACTGTCCCCAGTATATCCCAAAGGTTCTTTCTCAAAGCCTCCCTCTTGTCTTCAGTTATGTCTGCTTTATCCTCCACCACTTCTTTATTCAGTGCATACCTTTCGCATGCAGTTGCAAATAAAAATTCGTCCACCCTTTTGTTGGGTCCATTCTTGCCTCCATTTTCGTACGAGAAACCCTCACAGTTCTTTTGTTTGGCATCACCAGACTGTAAACCCGAGATCTGGTTTCCTAAACACTGAACAGGACATGTTATCGGTGCTTTAGTTACCCCACTTAAACTATTGGACATGCCATAGCCACCTGGCAAGTCCATAGTTAGTTCTGCGTTATGAATAACCTCTGGAGATTGTTGTTTCAAGTGGAAGGATCTAGTAGAGACCCATGGGGATGACTCGTGCTCTGGACCTGCAGTTTGTTTTCCTTGAATGGCATCCTTGGCTCCTTCTCCACATTTTCCATCACGCGTGTAATTTACCTTGGCAGGCACCTTTTCTACATTTGGCAGCACTACCTCATCTTCCTTCCTCGTTTTGGGTCTTGTATTAGCTGAGTAGTCTACCATGACTCCTATTGATATCTTCCTGGACTGGCTCCATCGATTGCAATTGCTGCCAAAACTCCGAGAATTACTCATGTGGTCCTGATTCAAAACAAGAATAATTCTTTAGGGACAAATTTATCAAGCTTACCATGTGGACAAAATACAGAAGTAATAGATAGGATACTTATAACATGAATTTTGTTGAGCAAGAAGCACAAGATCATAAGCTGGCCCATAAGTGATCAATAACATCATGGAACTCGACAGCTTCAAACCAGTCCTTCCTCAATGTTCCAAAAAAATGCACGCTAATGACACGAGTTCGAATAATTCAAAAACCAAGCGCGTGAGTTTCTTTATGAAATTGAAGTGAACTGTAGAGGTTTTTTATGATCTCTTACATCCTGCGAGTTTTGAATTCAATCAATCACAGTTGTCACAATGATGGAGAAAGGAAAGGGAGTAGATCAATACATTGAACAAGAATCATGAGAGCAGATACTGCTGACATAAGCCAATCAAAAGGTCATAACTCATAACACCATGGATATCATACAACTTGACACTAATCCTTTCTCCAAAACTTTAAAGTAGGAACAAGGGAAATCATGGTTTTACCACAGACTGAGGCAAGAATCTAAAATTAGCCAAAAAAATTCAATAAGAACTGCCAAGGAAAAAAATCGGAAGGACAAAAGTAGCAGCTTAGACGTCATATCCTTGCTCCATTTTTATGACCGAACCACTATTTCTTTCATAATTCAGCCCCCTCCAACTTCAACTCCTAGCTTCGCCACTGGGTGTAGCAGGATACCGTAACTCAAAAAATCATTCAGGGACTAACTATGCCTTCTTGTATTGAAATTGCATCACTAATCCATTCTGGAATTCCATAAACGTTCAGTTTTTCAGTTAGGACCTTTGCCCATAAAATTGAAATTCAAAGTAAACGGCAGTAAGCTATACAACGTAGAGGAGAAATTTGGTGATACTGTAAGGATAAGAGTTACATATTGAAGTCCTACTTACGCGCATTTATTCGAAACATTTAGAAGAAGTGGCGCAAGTGATTCATGATTCCATGAGTGTGTCGCAATCGTATAAACAATACGTATCAGTGAAATTCTATAAGTATCAATGAAATTCTATCAATATTAGGGTACGGCGTACGGAAACCATGGGCGAGGCCAAATCAAGGTTCTGTTCGTGTGTTTACCTGAATCGATGGTCCTGGATCGAAGATGTAAAATGGTGACAAGATTGATGATGATAGCTGAAGATGCTGAATCGATGCTTGAAAGTTCGATCGGGAGAGACGAATCAACACCTGTCTTCTTCGCAGATCTTCGTTCTCTCTCTCTCTCTCTCTCTCTCTCCCCACTACCAATCGCCGTTCCTATCCGTGTAGATTTTCATACTCCCCCTTTGTTTTCTGTGTGCACCTCTTTCCCGCCTCCCGCAAATTGAGGGAGGGAAACCCTTATTTTATATTTCCACCGCTTAAAATCGTCTTCTTTTTTCTTTTCTTTTTTTCCTTTTTTTGTTGCTTTACATGGGTGGATTTTTAACAAATTTCCTTAGGGAATGATTTTTACGCTCCCTTTTATCCATAAACACTCTTTTTTTTTTGCCTTTTTTATTTTAAAATTACAAAACTACCCTTACATCAAGGGTAATTGTTCCCATATGAATGACAATTTGGTACTTTCAAGATAATATAGTAAAAAAAATAGCGTGTTTGGGTATAAAATGGGATGTGAAAATCATATTCCTTTGATCATTGATATTGTATGGGGTAACGAGTTCATGTGTTGTAAGCATGATACGATGCCCTGTGGTGCACTGCCCAATAGGACACCCTGTAGTGCACTGTCATGAGGTATCGTTGCGTGGTGTCCTAACACTTTTCTCCATCACTTTTTATCAGCTTCGTCATCACATATTTACATATATTTTAGTGAAACTTAATATACTTGAGTCCCACGTAAGTTATGGAGAGCCTATGGAGTATCCCCATTTTGCCTAAGATACGAATTTTTATGTGGAAATTTTTGATAAATTAGATTGTTTGTCATGCAAATTTGGTGAAAAGGAAATGTGGCTCCAACCCCATCTGTTCAATCTGTGAGAATTCGACTAAAACAATGGAGCATATTCTATTTCACTGCCCTTGGAGCAAGGCGGTTTGGTTTGGAAGTAGTAAAGCTTTTTGGGTTCTCTAAAAGGAAGTGGTTACGGTGGATAAGCGGGTGGAAGATTTGTTTTCTGGGGATTTGGCGAAGGTAATGAGGAGAAAGGATTTGGGTGAAATCTTTCAAATTTGATGGGCAATCTAGAAAGCATGGAATAACTTGTCTTTAACAACACACTTCCCATGCCGGAGGATGAACAAGCTCTTTCGGCACATAGAGACTATCTTTTTAATGTTCGTAGTGGAGCGAGTAATACCCCTCGAAGTCGAACGGTGTGATAAAGTGGAACACCCCCCCCCCCCCCCCCTCCTTAGATCAAAATTAATACAGGTGGAGCTTTTAAATCCTTTCATAGGTTGGCTGCCTTTGTTTCTAGAGATAGTTGTGGAATTATGAGACATGTGCCGAGGTTATAGCTGCAATTGTGGATGATATCAAAGCTTGGGCAAATAATAGACAATGGTCCATCAAAATGGTGTAGAAGAGAGTGCAATAGAAGGACACAGTGGTTAGTTTCTAAATGTAGAGTTCAGAATTGTGTTCTTTCTACAGGTTGTATTCCGCCCGGTTTAGAGTCCGTATTGAGCAAGGATTTGTCTTAGCGTTCTTTATACTCCCTCCGCCCCAAAAAGATAGTCCCTCGTTTCATTCCAACTGGAAAGAAAATCAATTATATCTTTCAATCAATAATACATTTCATATGTAATATGAATCTTGTTTGATAGATCTCAATTAAATCTAAAATCTAAAGTTTTTAAAATCACCTAAAACATTATAGAGTGTATTACATTGAAAAGTGGAACGAACTTAAAAAATGGACTATATTTTTTAGACAAAGGGAGTATGTATCTTGATGTTTAAAAAAAAAAAAAAAGTTTCACATAAATATGTACAGGAGAATGACCTTATAATACTACGTGGTTATGCCCCAAGAACACTCAATAAATTTTAAAAAAATTCTACTATTTTTCTACAAATACAAGTTAAAAAGAATGTTGTTACGTTTGCACCCTCTCACTCACACCCTATTGTGTGAGCATGGATCAACCACTTACACACGTCGGATTGATGTGAGTTCTAGCGGGCCCCCCTTGAAAAATTATTTCGAGATGAATCAAAGGTTCGGATTGCACGCGTGGAACCCAAAACTGAGTCCCCAAACAGATCTGTGCGAAATCTATACGTAAGGATTTTGTACCCCTAGCACTGCCCTTTCACAAATGACCACTGCAATCCCCGGGAAATCCTACTTAAAGTACTTGCAATAATTTCACCCAAATGTAACGCCTAATCCGTTGAATATATCTCCCCTCATTTACACCCCCTTTGGCCCTTTGGAGTGAGCGATTTGCATGGAAAGAAAAGAAAGAATGACTTTCTTTTTTTTTTTTTTTTTGAACGGCTGTTAGACTTTCTTGCTAGATCACTCATCTCGATTGAGTATTTCGGTGAGAAATTGAGAGAGAAATGCAACAGTATTTTTTTTCAATTGGCTTCTTCCTCCTTCTCGTCAAATCTTACAAAAATATCTTCAACTTATCTCACCATTTCTCATAATCCAAAGGGGTTGGTTTCTCTTTCGCCTCTTCGCCTCCCTCTTCTCAAAAACTCTCAAAATTCCCAAATCCCACAACTCTCCGGAAAAATCCCACAACCAACCACCGCCGCCCGCCGCCAAAACCCACTTGAAAGGAACAACAATGGCCGTAGCCAACCGGAATCTCCGGTCACTCATATTTTCCCTCCTCATACCCCTCTCCCTAACCATAGCCATAATTTTCTTGTTCGGGTCGAGCAACAAGTACCGGGCCATGGCCCATGCTATTGGGCTCCCACCCCTGTGGCTGATCCACCTAGGCTCACTGGTCTCAACTTTCTTGATGGGCTTTTCGGCCTGGCTTGTGTGGGCTGAAGGTGGATTTCACGGCCCATCTGATGCATTGCCTCTGTACATTGCTCAGGTCTCTTTGGGCTTAGTTTGGGACCCACTTGTGCTTAGGATTGGAGCAGCTTATTTGGGGCTGGTTTTTTGTCTTCTGTATTTTGGTACGTCGGTGGGGTGTTATAAGAAATTCCGGGAAGTTAATCCGGTCGCCGGAGTTTTTGTCATGCCTTGTTTGGTTTGGGTGGCATTACTTACCTTTGTTAATTTCAAGCTTGTTTTCAACTGATTGGATCAGTTTTGCCAGGCCATTGGTTAGTATTATATTTGTCATTTTTCTGCTTTTGTTTTTCATCAATAGATTGTCACAAGATTACATTTGATGCGTGCTTAAAGCATCTCCAATCTTGACCCATTTTAGCATTCAAATTCAAAATTTGGGCTAAAATCTGATAAACACATCTCCAATGGATAACCCAGATCTCTCATCATTCTGGGCTTTACCCATTTCTTTCTCAAATTGGGGACAATTCCAAATCTGAACCCTTTTTTCCAACGAGTTTTTTTAGAGAGACAAGGCCGGCCCTGAGATTTATGAGACCCCGTCAAGTTTTGAAAATTAGGCCTCTTAATTTTAATATATAAATTATCTTTTTGAGATAAGATATAAAATGGCCTTGTGGTAAAATGGTACATTACTTGTAATGGTTCCAACCTCACTGCCCTATTGTTTTGAAACAAATTTTTGTACAAACTCAAAATTTGTTTGTGTAAAAATGTAGGAGGAGACGATTGAACACACTACCTTCAATATAGATAACAACATTCATTCCACTACACCACCCATAGGCATCTATTAGATTCTAGACATACTTAATATTTAATATATCCATGTATTTTGGGGCTATAAAAATGTTTATTTTTTGGTGGGCCCCAGACTCAGGTCTGCCCAGCCTGCCCTCAGGGCCGACCCTAGAGAGAGAGAGAGATGAGACCACTCAACGATGGAACTCACTTGGGACCTGTTTTCTGTAAGTCGCCGGAATTGGTCGGCATCGCCGGATTTTGTGTGAGCTTTGTTTGATCTTCTTGCCGGAGACTTCTTAAGCTTCACCGGAAATTTTCCGAGATCACCAGAGCTTTGATGAGCATCGTCGGAGTTTTCCTGGGTGTCGCCAGTTTTTTTTTTCTGGGCAACAACGGAGCTGTGTTCTTCTGATTTGAGATTCTCTCATCTCTCTAAATTACATGAATACCATCGGGTATATAAAAAATTATATATCTCGGTACAAAATGGATTTTTCCCTTGGATATGCTTATGCCCAAATTGGTTTTTTCGCTCAAATTTTGACCCAAATTGGGTAAAAAAGAAGGGTTAGGATTGGAAATGTTCTGAAGTTTTTATAGTGGAATGTCTCGACCAGCTTATGCATATCTCGAGGGTTAGGATTGGAAATGTTCTTAAGTTTTTATAGTGGAATGTCTCGACCAGCTTATGCGTATCTCGACTTATCTCGTAGTCTTGAAAAAATTAATGATTGAACGATTCGAATGGTCCTAAGGTTCTTGTAATGGTGATGATTGAATAAAGATGCACTTCGTGATCCAATGATAAGCTGAATGTAATTCACAATTTGTCATTACATTTTTTTTTTATTGGTGATGATCGAATCTGCGAGCTCAGAGCTGTGAGGCCCTAACTTGTTGTGCTGCTCTCACTCAACCAATATTTTTTTTTCAAGCCGTGTTCAGAGCTGTTTTGAGAATTATCTTTGCACAAAATAAACTTTCTTTTTTGCCATGTTGAGGACTGGTTCTCTTTTTATTTTATTTTTAATTTTTTTTTCTAAGAAAGAACTTTAGAAAATAACCCATTTTTGAGGAGGACACATTAACAGATGTTTTTAATTTTTGAAGCTCGACAGCTTAACTAGAGCTAATAATTTATTTAAGAGATAGTGATGTCCCAATAAATTCATTCACCTATTGGTACATTTCACCTAATTGTCTGATATCGATATTTATAAAATTCATTCCTTTTTTTGACAATAAATATTATAAGTAACCAAGGAAAGACAAATAATAATATGCTTAAACATGCAATTTTAGGGAAAATCTTGGGTACACACTCTCATTAAAAAAAAATGTGGCTCCTTTTATGAATTCTTTTGGCTCATTTTATAAATTTTTATCGCTTGTTTTATTTTTGGATGTACGGCACACACACTTGTAAACAAATTTTGTGGTTTACTTTACGAATTTTTGTGGTTGCTTTTACGAATTTTCTGTGGTTACTTGTATGATTTTTTTTTTTTGTAGAAAATATCAAAGACAGTTGAGGAGGCGTTCAATTGCCAAAATTCTGGTTGGCTTTTGTCAGCTAGAAGAAAGGGGCAAACTCGGTATGCAAAATATGAACGAAAACAACTTCCTTATTATATAGGTATAGATAGAGATGTCCTAATAAATTCATTCACCTAACGGTACATTTCACCTTAATTGTCTGATATCGATGCTTATAAATTCATTCATTTTTTTGACAATAAATATTATAAGTAACTAAGGAAAGACAAATATGCTTAAACATGCAATTTTAGGAAAAATCTTGGGTACGCACTCTCATTAAGAAAATTTGTGGCTCCTTTTATGAATTCTTTTGGCTCATTTTATAAATTTTTAATTATTTTTTGGGTGTACGACACACACACTTGTAAACAAATTTTGTGGTTTACTTTACGAATTTTTGTGTTGCTTTTACGAATTTCTGTGGTTACTTGTATGATTTTTTTTTGTCAAAAAAGATGACTCAAGGTAAAAAAGAAATAGAAAAGGAGAAGACAGTTCCAAGCTATGAATTTTTGTGATGTTGTTTACAAATTTTTGCATTGTGGTCTATGAAATTTTAAGTTACTAATTTTTGTGGTTCGTTATGGGTTTATCCGGACTTGGGGGAGGTGCTGTGCACCCCTCGGCCGTTGGATTGAGTTTTGGACGACTCGGATGCGTTCGGCAATTATCCTTTAATTTTGATTTTTTTTTACGGTAAAAAATCAAAACACATCCGAGCCGTCCAAAACACGATCCAACGGCCGAGGGGGTGCACAGCACGGCTGTGCACAACAGCCCCCCATTTCCGGTTTATCCTAGGCGTACTCACAATTTTAATATTTTAAGGTTATTGGTCATGAATTTGAGGATTGACCTTAGAAGTTAGAACAAATTCTATTAGTGCGATAACGTTACAGATAGGTCATAGTTTGAAGTGAATAGACAATAATGCCCATGAGCTTTAAAGGTGAGAGACAATAACACCCTTAATTGTCTTCTTGTGCACTTTTTATGTGTAATTTTTCACTAAAAGACAAGAACAAGTGTACAATTATCAAAAAGGGTGTGGAAATTATTTTCCTATCTAGCCACTTTCAACCCTTAGCATCCATTTTAGTTATATTTTTTAGCTGCTAAATATTTTGAAATGAACAAGTTATCACCATTTTTAATATTACTTTGATAATTTTCTCTAGTTTTAAATATTGTTTATTCTTGAGAAATTTTCAGTTGCTTTTGGCAAGTGAATATTTGATTTCGGTCATATAGAATAAAACTTTTCCTCGTGAATAGGGCCTAAATGAATCGGTATCCAATAAATAGAATTTTTGTCGTCGTTACAGCCACCACGCATTCTCAAACACGAATTTGAGCCCAACAACAAAGTGAACAAATACATTGGGTTGGATCATCATCTTCCCATCTATCCCCCCTTTCGTCTCGTTCAGTTGCTCTAAAAGGATGAGAAAATCAGCTTTCTTGTATTTATTTTTTTGTCTGTTCAGTCACAAAAAAAAAAGTTAAGAGATTGACAACTTCAATTTTTCAAAATACATCCTGCTAAAAGAAAGGTATTTTTGTTTTCCTGCAGATTTCTTTCTCAATAGAACACTCACTCACTGGAAACTAAATTTTCTTTTTTCTTTAATTCATTCAGTTCACTTCTCTTTTCTTGACAATACATTCCTACACAACATTACTGTACTGAGCCTTTGGGACTCCAGAAGGCTACTTTTCTAATCTTTCTCTCCTAATTGTCTCTTAAAAGTGTGAATGTCCATGGTGTACTAAGTTTTTATTGTGTTTTTTTAATTGAGGGTCTTTTTGCTGACAGTCTACTACTAAGATGCTGATAAGCAAGAAAAAAAGACAAAAATACACACCTCCTAATGCATTTTTAACCATTTTCAATGCACATTCAGAAACTTTTGTTCATTTTTTTTTAGGTATTTCAATATAAATCATTAACAAACATTAACGACAATTTATTGGGCTGTTTTTAACATTTTCTATTGATTATTAGTACTATAATAAGTACGTACATAGGAAGTTGTAAACAACTACTAAAGATTAGCTGGATGTTAGAAGGAAACTGGGCAGAAGAAGACGTGGGTTTTGGCCATTAGCCATTAGCCATCCCCATTAATTGTTTAGTCAAAAACCTTTCTCCTTTTTTTCTCTTGTTTTTATATGTGCCATTCATCGAATCACCTCACTCACTCCCAGCGAAATACGCCTACGCTTGCGTTGGACCCACGTTACGCGTTACCCTAAATTTTACTCCTATTCATATTAAAATGACAATTTGGGACATGGAGCCACCCTTCAGGTCAAGGTTACCCGGTAATTACTCGATATGCGTAAGACGGATGAGATTCTGGGGTGCTTTGGCAAAAAAACGTAGAATTGGTCGGGTTTTTTTTTTTTCAATTTTTTTTTTGCATTTGTTATTTTTGCATCAAGTTTTCGTGATTTATGGATTCGTCTTGTCGAGACGTATCCAAAAATATAAAATTATGATCCAACCTAATAATTTTTTGAATAAAGCCGAAAATAAACCAAATTAAACCAGCTTATACTCTTTTAGTTTAATTTTGGCTTTATTAAAAAAAAAAATAGTTTCAACCGTAATTTTATACTCTTTGGATTCGTCTCGTCGAGATGAATCCATAAACCACAAAAACTTGACGCAAAACTAATAAATGTAAAAAAAAAAATTGAATAAAGACAACGAAAAAACCAAAAAACCAAATTTTACTTTTTTCCCAAAGCACCCCTGTATTTATTAGAGGGATATAATGTTTCGGACACCTTCGATTAGAAAAAAAAAAATGGGGACAACTTGGGACATGGAGCCACGTAGAGCTACGAACGAGCCGAGTCGAGTTTTGTCGTGTTCGAGCTCGGCTCGGTCGTAAACAAGCCGAGCCTTTAACGAGCTAAGTCAGACTAATTTACTTAACGAGTCTCTTTAAACGAGCCGAGCTTTTGCGAACTGAGCTCGGCTCACTTAATAAATGAGCCCAAAAATCGAGCTCAAGCTCCGCTCAATTAGTAAATGGGTTGAGCTGAGCTGAGCCGAGCCTTGCCTTAACGTACCCACCTTGGCATCTCACATTGCGAATTAAATGTTTAATTTTCCAACCACTATTGGATCCCCTAAGAGTCTAGGGTTTGGACCAGGGACAATTGAAAAAATCTCAAATCTTTCATCTAAGTAGTCAATATGGTAAAGAAAAAATAAGTATCTAAAAGTAGTCAACAATTCGAATTTGTTGATGGATTTTATCGATACGATTGACCTTTTACAAATACTGTCAATAAATTTTGAACTTTAATTGTTAAGACGATACTCGTCAACAATTCGAATTTGCTGAGCAGAGCCGAATCTTTGTTTGTTTAGTATATTGAGACTCCAAACTTTTGTACACTGTAATTGATTTCAGTTCAAATAATGCAAGACAAATCATAGTTTTTTTTTTTTTTTTGAACGGCAACAATTTTATTAATCTTTAAAAATAAATTATAAAGATTAAAAGAATCCAAAACACGAGGCATCATGACAGAGAAAATTAAAGAACAACCACAAGAAATTAAGAAAACTCCACAATCCGACAATCGAATGCATGCCGCCAAGATCCGAAGGGAAAAAACAACCACACCCGAGATTGGCAAGACAAATCATAGTTGATCGCTATGTTTTTACTCTTAGCAAGGTGATACGATGCACAAGACAAATTAATCATAGTTAATCGCGATGTTCAAATAGCGCAAGACAAATAAATAAGTCAGGGTTGGATAAAAACAGGTAAGGTTTACTTTTCTTTAATTTCTTGATGAGATTTACTATTATTTTTCACCCAAATGCTTCTGCACATATATCTTTGTATATGTTCATTCAATAAATATTATTGAGGCAGTTTTGTTTTGATATAACCTAGGAGTATAAAACAAGGAGTAAGTAATAAACAATTGATTGAATATTAAAAGATGATGTGGTGTTTGGTTTTACTTCTTGGCTTCCTCTAGGGATGATTCTCGGGTGGCGTATGCCTGTGTGCCCGCGATCCTTTAATCTTTGTATCTCTTTCAAAGGTTATTGAAATCTTTCTAATTTATATACCAATCATAAAAAAAAGGATGATCATTCAAATCCATTATTATTTATTTAGAACAATCATCAAGATTAGGTGAAAAATATTTCCATTTTGTTACAAACGAAACGTAACAAAATTGGGTTGGTCTGGTAGTCTTGACCCAAGACTTACGGATTTGTTCCCTTCCAAGTTTTCATGTTCAATTCTCATTGTCATGCATCAACCCTACGGGTCACCCCACTCTAACGTGAAGAGTGTGAAACAACTATGAGAGTGACTATAGACATTTGTTCTACGTGCATGCAAGTTGACCAAAGACCCAACATTACCTAATATAAACAAAACAAATAACCAAGAGTTGTTTTTCGAAGAATTTCCTCAACAAAAGTTACTACTCTCTCTGTTCCCAAATTATTGCTCCTGTTTCAGAAATTTAACTTTTAAAAGAAATCAAAGAAGCACCAACTTTTTTTTGTTAACTTCTTAAATTGGTCATTTGCTATCGGAGGGCAAAAAAGGGAAGAATGGAGTAACATTTTTGACAATTGACTTCTATATGCTTTACTTGTGTATAGTTCCAATTAATTTTGTAGATGATCAAAAATTATTTAATTGATCTGAGTACTGGGGCCAAAAGATGGCGACCAAACCAACGTTAACGTGAACCAGCTGAAGTTAACGTATCGACTAATCATTCAAGAAACCAATCCGATTATCTACTAGTGGATAGGTTCACAACTTTAAAAAACGTCTCTAGACGTTATTGCATCTAGAGCCGTTCGATGCACGTGAGTGTACATACATCAAACGATTCTAGATATAATCATGTCCGGAAATTGAGTTCCTAGGCTTTTCGTTAAGAGAAAGCATTATTTCCACCCCCGGCGGAAACAAATGTTTCTTCCAAATCAATCACAGCAGTACTCCATGTGATTGTGTAGTCAATGTGATTGTGTATTACACAATCACATGGACCACTGTGATTGATTGAGAGGAAACATTTGTGTCCATCGCCGGCGGAAATAACTTATCATCCTTTAATTAAAAAAAATTGTACTCCTATTTACAATTAATCTACGTTCGGTCAATGTGATTTTTTTAAAGACAAATATTATTTTCTACGAAAACAACCAGACAAATAATTCGAGTTATTATGTAAGTTTGAGATAAATCTCAAATAATGGTAAATTGCATGGAGAGATGAGAGACAGCGAATTCAATTTATATGCACTTCTTTTCATTTGTTGATGGTAGGGCTTAATGAAGGAGCCGACCGATATCAATCGATTTTTAATCAAGACGTATACGAGATCTGATCTCGAATATCTTAATCAAGCTTGATTGAAAAAGCCTAACGATCTCGAACATGTTCAAACTTGATTTAAATATATAGTATTATAACAAAAATCAAGTTTAAACGCGGCTTTCAACAAGCGAACATGGTTTGATAACTTGCTCGTTTCTCAGCCCTCCTAAAAATAAAAAAATAAAAAAAATTATATTATTGAATCCCATGCACAGATCGAGCGGCAACAACTCACCGGAAAGTTTGGATTTAAAAACATAAAAGAAGCAATTTCACGACAGAACCAATACACACTCTGTCTCACGTACTCTCCTCTGTTTTGTTTTATATATAATTCAGTGTCCGAGCCAGCTTACGCGGATTCGGGATCACTATAGAGTATAGACATATAGTGAACAATTCTGTTCGTACAAAAGTATTTTGATGGTCCGGATTTTAAATAAAACTTTTTCAGCAAAAAATATTTTTTTCACTGGAGAGATTTATTTAAAATATGGACCATTTAAAACAGTATGAACAATTGTTATTGCATGCAGGCCCCGTGTTCAGCTTACGAGCACTTCGAATGATTCTGAGGACTCAATCCCGCTCTGAACAAAGCTCCGTATGAATCGACTCCATAGGAGTTTATAACAGTACTCTTCTCTGTTTCTCATCTCTGAATCAACCCCCACCGTATCCGCTCTCTGTCACTCCAACGAATCTGATGAGAGAGAGAGAGATTCCCAAAGCTGGATAGTAGACTTTCTCACTCTTCACCAAAACCCAGAATTTATAATCAACCTCGAGACCCATGTGTTTCGATTCCCCCCATCTCCGAGCTGTTTTGCTCACTTCCTGGACACTTCCATTTTTCCATTAATTCCTCTTACTTTTCCATTTCCATTCTCAACATCTCCCATTCAGCTCGATTGGAGATTTATCAATCATCTGTTTTTCTGCGAGACGATAGGATATTGGTATGTTAGTGGAGATAGTAATCTATACCAGGCAAATGCCACTTCTGGTTATTCATTTTCCATCGATTTGAAACTGAGATCTCGTATATATTGACATCTAAGTGTCGACTCACGACCGCTTGAGCTACAGCTGCTCTAGCTGGGAGGAAAATGCTGGAACGGTGCTTCGGACCGAGGCAGCTATGGAAAATCAAGACTTTCCTACGTAACGGGAAGTTAACGTTCCTTTGTTTGGTCCTAACGGTGGTCGTCATCCGTAGTAACCTCGGTGCCGGCAGATTCGGAACCCCAGAGCAGGACCTTAACGAGATCCGCGAGCACTTCTACTACTCCAGCCGCCGTGTCCTCGAGGAGGCCGAAAAAACCACCGCCACCGCCAACACCAACGCCACCATCACCAACTTGTTCGGCGAAATTGTACCAGAGGAGAACTTGTACGCCAATGCCGACGTGAAAAAGATTTGGGTGGACGAAGACAAGGACGAGTACGAAAAACCGGACAAAAATAAGCCTTACAGCTTAGGGCCCAAGATATCCGATTGGGACGAGCAAAGGGCTGCATGGCTCAAACAAAACCCTCACTTACCGAATTTTATCCGACCCGACAAGCCTCGGGTCTTGTTAGTAACCGGGTCTTCGCCAAAACCATGCGAAAACCCGGTTGGTGATCATTACCTGTTGAAGTCAATCAAGAATAAGCTGGACTATGCTAGGGTACACGGGATCGAGGTGTACTATAACTTCGCGTTGTTCGACCCGGAAATGACCGGGTTTTGGGCCAAGCTTCCGTTGATCCGGAAGCTACTGTTGTCTCACCCGGAAGTCGAGTTCTTATGGTGGATGGACAGTGATGCTATGTTTACCGATATGGCGTTCGAGATCCCGTGGGACCGGTACTTCAATCACAACTTCGTGCTTCACGGGTGGGATGTTATGGTTTACGATTGGCATAGTTGGGTCGGGTTAAACACGGGCAGTTTCTTGTTAAGAAACTGCCAGTGGTCTTTGGACCTTCTTGATGTTTGGGCTCCGATGGGGCCCAAAGATGTTCGAGAAGAGGCCGGGAGGATGCTCACCAGGGAGCTTCAAGCCCGGCCTGTTTTCGAAGCCGATGATCAGTCCGCTATGGTTTACATCCTTGCGACCCAGAGGGAGAAGTGGGGAGACAAAGTGTACATCGAGAGCGCGTACCATTTGCACGGCTACTGGGGCGTGCTGGTCGACAAGTACGAAGAGATGATCGAGAGCTACCACCCGGGTCTCGGGGACGACCGGTGGCCTCTCGTGACTCACTTCGTCGGGTGCAAGCCGTGCGGGAAGTTCGGGGAGTATTCGGTGGAGAGGTGTTTGAAGCAGATGGATCGCGCTTTCAACTTCGGTGACAACCAGATCCTGCAAATGTACGGGTTTACGCATAAATCGCTCGCGAGCAGGAGGGTGAAGAGAAATCGAAACGAGACGAGCAACCCTCTTGATCAGATGAAGGATGAGCTGAACTTGCTTCACCCTGCATTCAAAGCTGTTAAGCTATCGGCTTCTTGAGGAAAAATGGCGTGGTACGTTTAAATCAAGATATAGGTTCATATACACTGCTATCACGATTCACTATTATTTTTTCAAGTTGTATGAATGTTCTTTTGTTCTATTTGTAACTTGTGGTACATCTGTTTGCTGTATGATTCATTAATCACTTTGATCTTTAGAGTTAAAAAACAACCCAAGTTTTGAGATTTTCATCTTATTCTGCATCTTCTTTTTCTTTGTAATGGGATGTATATATCCCAACCAGTTTCAGAAATCTTCTGTTAAGTTGCGTAACTGCCGAAACATAACGATTTTTTTGGCCTTTTGATACCGTTACACCAAGATAATATAAGATAATATAACAGTGGGAGGGATAGTTGCATGTATATTGGTTGGTTCATGTTATGTATTGGTCCATTTCCGAATCACAGACCGTTACGACCAATATTCGACCGTTAGGGGTGATTTTGGCACTTAATTTTCTTTCTCAAAAAATGATTTTTAAAAGGTCACGATCACAACAACCGATTTCCTTTACTTATCGTTTGATACTCCTGAGACCTTTTCACCTATACTGTTACCGTTACATGTCCCGAAAACGTTAAGTAAGTAAAACCTTGATCCCAGCGTGAAATATGTATACGCAAATAAATGTGTTACTAGCTATTTTTAGTAATTTTCCGAGACTTTTTCACCTCTGTTGTTACCGTTACGTATCTTGGAAATATTAAGTATTTAAAACCTTGATCCCAGCATGAAGTATGAATAAGAATATATAAATGTTTTACTAGCTACTTTTAGTAATTTCCCACCAATACAAGGGTAAAGTTGCCACTAACAGAGAATTCTAAAAATTATCAAGTATTTAAAACCTTGATCCCAGCATGAAGTATGAATAAGAATATATAAATGTTTTACTAGCTACTTTTAGTAATTTCCCACCAATACAAGGGTAAAGTTGCCACTAACAGAGAATTCTGAAAATTATCAAGTATTTAAAACCTTGATCCTAGCGTGAAGTATGTACCAATACAAGGGCAAAGTTGCCATTAACAAGGATTCATTCGTTGACTACTTATGGCCTAAGGTGTGATCCATTAATTTTTCCAATTCAAGGGGTGGGTAGGGTATTTCATGGATTATTGTCAAAGGCCGGTGACAGTGATGGAATTGCTACCATGACATTTCTTTCTTTTTCTATACGTTAGAGAATAATTTTCCCAAATTTATTAAAAGAAATAAATTCCATGAATTTATGTCCGAACAAATACACACACTCTCTCTGTCTCTCTCTTCCCGTTTCTCACCTGAATCTACCCTCCCTCCCTCTCTCCTGCACCGACGCTAGTGAGAGAGAATCACCCACAGAGATAGAAGATACAAGTATTTCCTAACAATCTTCCAGCTGTTTTCCAATTCCAATTCCGATTTCCATTCCTAACCCTAAAAAATCCCAATAATCCCCACCGTTTTCCATCCATTATCTCCTATCCACCTTCAGATTCTATATAGAAATCAAACCCCAGTCCAATTTGGTGTTCTCATTCGATTACCCACTTTCCCTTTTTCCATTTTCTTGGATTTTTCAGCTGGTGTTTATCGATCTGCGCAATTGAAACCAAACCCTAGTCCAACTTGCGATTCTGATTCGATTTCCCACTTTCCTTGTTCCATTTAGGACCTCTAGTTCTTCGATTTCGAGCTGGGTATTTATCAATATACGCATTTGGAATCAAACCCTAGTCCAATTTGCGATTCTGATTTGATTACCCTCCTTTTCTTTTCCATTTAGGACCTCAATATCTTCGATTCAGCTGGGTATTTGTCAATCTACGCAATCAAAATTAAACCCGGGTTAAATTTCCCATTTTTGTTCGGTATTCTTCTTTTCTTTTCCATTTAGGAGCTCAATTTCGTAGATTTTCAGCTGGGTATTTAGCAATCAATCTACAAAACCCCAAAATGCTAGGCCGGTGTTTAGGATCTCGTCAGCTGTGGAAAATCAAGAGGATTTTACGGAACGGGAAGTTAACGCTTCTCTGTTTGGTTCTAACGGTCATTGTTATACGAGGAAACCTCGGCGCCGGCAAATTTGGGACCCCACAGCAAGACCTGCTCGAGATCCAGGAGCATTTTTACTCCGGACGCCGCTCCGAGCCCCGCCGCGTCCTCGAGGAGGCCGAAACCACCGCCGCAGCAGAGGAGAACAATTACGCCACGTTTGACATGGCCAAGATTTTGGTGGATGAAGGTGAGGACGAAAAACCTGATAAAAACAAGCCTTATAGCTTAGGACCCAAGATATCTGATTGGGATGAGCAAAGAGCTGAATGGCTGGCAAAAAACCCTAAATTCTCCAATTTTATTGGACCCAATAAGCCTAAGGTTTTGTTAGTTACTGGGTCATCGCCAAAACCGTGCGAAAATCCAGTTGGCGATCATTACCTATTGAAGTCAATTAAGAACAAGATTGATTACTGTAGGGTGCATGGGATTGAGGTGTTTTATAACTTTGCTTTGTTTGATGCGGAAATGGCCGGGTTTTGGGCTAAGCTTCCGTTGATTCGGAAGCTCTTGTTGTCTCACCCGGACGTTGAGTTCTTATGGTGGATGGATAGTGATGCTATGTTCACCGATATGGCATTTGAGGTCCCGTGGGAGAGGTATAAGGATCATAATTTTGTATTGCACGGGTGGAATGAGATGGTTTATGATCAGAAGAATTGGATCGGGTTGAATACGGGTAGTTTCTTGTTGAGGAATTGTCAGTGGTCTTTGGACATGCTTGATGTTTGGGCTCCGATGGGTCCTAAAGGAAAAGTTAGGGAAGAGGCCGGGATGGTACTCACTAAGGAACTTAAAGATAGGCCAGTTTTTGAAGCTGATGACCAGTCTGCTATGGTTTATATACTCGCAACGCAGAGGGAGAAGTGGGGTGATAAAGTGTATCTTGAGAATGCGTATTATTTGCACGGTTATTGGGGTATTTTGGTCGATAGGTACGAAGAGATGATGGAGACTTACCATCCAGGTCTTGGAGATCATAGGTGGCCACTTGTGACTCACTTTGTCGGGTGCAAGCCGTGTGGGAAGTTTGGGGATTATCCGGTGGAGAGGTGTTTGAAGCAGATGGATCGCGCTTTCAATTTCGGGGACAATCAGATTTTGCAAATGTATGGGTTCACCCACAAGTCACTTGCTAGTAGGAGAGTTAAGAGGACAAGAAACGAGACAGCCAACCCTCTTGAGGTTAAGGATGAGCTTGGTTTGCTTCACCCTGCATTTAAAGCTGTTAAAGTGTCATCCTCTTGATGGCAAATAGAGGTGGTATGTTTAGATCAAGATGGAGGTGCCTTTACACTATTACGATTCTTTCTTTACTTCTTAAGTTGTATGCATGTTCTTTTGTACTTTGGTACGCTTTGTAACTTGTGGTACTTATGGTTGCTGTATTACTCGTTTATCTCAATCCCTTTATGTTAGTACTTACTTGTCTTTATATTACATTTAGTTTGAATGGAAAGCGAAGTCTAGTTTTGTGCTATGTTCTCCAAATTGCGCCTGATTTTTTACTTTGCGGCTAACTATTGCAATGCACTCTCTCTTGCGAAGTGCACCGTGGGGTATTAGCTTTTCTTCATCATGGAATGTGGTTGGTTGTCTTTATCTAATTTCTACACCTTCTTAGTCATAAATAGAGCAAATGCTCTCCTGATTGTTTGTTGTACGAAACGTAAATCCCGTGGCTTATAAGTATACTTCAATTCCTTGATCCTTAAATTTGTAAAATTGTCTTCTTGCCTAAATGAGTTTGAATGTGCTCAATGTGACGAAGGAGAACTTTAAATGAGTTCAGAATGCTAATGTTTAATTTATCAAACTAAAAGCGCTTTTAAAGATCAGTGCTAGAAATGAGTATGGTGTGTGACGTTTTAGAGTTGTTTTTTTTTTTTGTTGATAACGCTTGAATGTGTTAAGCGAAGACCAAAGAAGAGCCGTAGAGGGCAGGATGGTATATGAGTTAGTTTGAGTAGAAGTCAGTAGCAGGTTAGCCTGCATCAAGTACCCAAAATGGTTGATGAAGATGACTTAAATTGCGGAGCAAATATCCAATGTAATGTGACTTGAGGTTTCCGTACTCATCTACTTCCATGGAAAATTGATTTTCTTCCTCTTATGGAATGATGAGAAGAAGTGGTAAGCAAGATGTACACGAGTTTCGTTGGCTGTGAAGTTATGGTTGTTCTGGTTACATCGATGACCCTAGTGAATTTTTTCCTTATATAGGCTGCAACTTTTAATTGTTAAGCTGCATTTCTTCCGAAGTTCCCAAAGCCCAGGTGTAATGATGCAGGAAGTAAGCTAAATGGCCTCACGGTCAATGAGGAACAGTTTATCCTTAACTCCTATGCCCCCTTGTAGAAAGAGGAATAGGGAAGCAGAACTTGAATCATCGAGTTTTACCTTCATTGATCATCTTTTTTGGCTGTATTTAGGCTGGATATTGTATGTTGGGTTGGTGATACCCATGTGAAGTTAAATAACCCGCAACCTCATTGTGATTTAGTTGATACCTGATCCAGGAAGTTTCAGTAGAACAACTCGTTTTATTGCCAATCCTTTAGGAGAACCTTCCACTAAGGAAGCCAAAAGTTTTGATGCACTGTTTAGAGGCCGTTGGAGAAAGAACCTTGGAACCATGATGATTGAAGAATTTCGTCATTGTTTTATAGGAATCAAGGAAATCGAGTTATGTTGTTGCCAACTTTAGAACTGTTACGTTACATTACGTTACTGATTGTGTTGCTTTTTGTGCTACTGGTTCTTGCAGTTGGAATCTTGGAAGATCTAATTGTTACTTATTGTTACCATGTTAGTTTTTCTTTTTATTGGCGAAAGCCAGTATTGTTAGAATAGGTAGATTAGCACCTTCGAACACGAGTTGAACTCTTGACCTCCTTTTTCCTAGCGCCTAAGTGCACTCCTGGTACCGTTTTAGTTGTTTATCTCTGTAGCAGTTTTTAGTTTGTCGACACTAGTACTTTTCAAGTATTTTCTTATCTGCAGTAATTCTGCACTTTCAGTAACTCTATTACTTCTCGCCGTCTTGCATCTTAAGCAGCAAACCTAGATTTCCATGACCTTCTCTCCAGTAGCTATGCCAGATAGAATTTTGTCAACGGATCATTTTTCCCACTCTGAAGCCATATTTGTTTGAGGATCCTCACTCATTGCCATTGAAAAATCCACTCTGAGAGATCACGCCAACATTCCATTCATAGATTACATTTATTTGATACATCATCAGCTATCGGCTTATTCGCTAATATGCTCACCAAATGTCGATTCAGGTAATGACCCTTCGGTTTTTGTTATGTGGATGCAGGAACTGTGAAAGATAACCTGATACCTGTGGAGTTGCAGCAATTTTTCTTAGTATCTTTCTTTGAAGTTCTTCAGACGCAGCGCGGTTTTCCACCCATATTCCATATACTTGCTGGGAAATTGCTTTGCATGTAATTTGTGTGCATCATACCTTGGGAATTCTTTTGGAACTTCCAATATTTTGCCTCTTCTGTGAACATACCGATTCCACAGTTGGAGACATCATTTTTTATTTATTTTTGATGGGCTTGAGTTACCGTATGATGAAAAATACTAACAAAAAACTAGGTACGTAAATGTTAGTGCACCTAATCGGACGCGTGTGTTCGTAACCATTGGAGACTTGTTTTTCTATCTTGTGGGGCCACGTGCATCGAACAGAACAGTATACGAAGGCTGTGTAAAGTAACCAAACAGAGTCTAGTATATTGTCAAGTGTCTAGATTTATTTACTTGTAAGTCTGTAATATGAGAGATAGTGGCTAGTTTTTTGAAGATTGACTGAAAAAATTCATTCCATGGGGAATTCTAAAACTGCGCTAAAGATACCTCGGATTCTCATCCCAGATGCCTGATACAATTTTTTAGTATTAGTATACATATGAAATCAATATAGTACTCTCTAGAAAGCTACAATAGCATGATAAAAAGGAAAAGTCCAATAATAGCTTCTGCCACTGGCAAAAGGAGAGGATACTTTGCAATAGAAAACTGTTATCAATAATTTAGAGCTACAAACGAGCCGGGCCGAGCTTTCTTGTGTTCAAGTTCGGTTCGTTTATCAAACGAGTAAAAAATTCAAGCTCGAGTTCGGCTGTATATGAGCTAAACTCGGTTCTTTTACTAAACAAGCTTCTGCAAACGAACCAAGTCTATATATACGAGCCGGGACGAGTTTTGTAGTAGTGTAAAGCTCGGCCCGTTTACCAAACAAGCCCAGAATTTGAGTTGAACCTCGGCTTGATACTAAATGAGCTGAATCGAGCCAAACTGAGTTTTGAGCTGCTTGCAAGCGCGATTATTTTAGCCCGTTTAGACAATTAGGAAAACTTGGCCTAAGTAGCAACAGAAAGGGATCGAGCTAAACCAGTAATACAACAATCAGACATACCCACAAGTTACAAATGGTACCAAAGTACAAAAGAACATACATACATACAATCAAAAAAGAAAATGAAGAAAGTATTGTGATCATAGTGTAAATTTGCACATCTGTACAACCTTCATTTTTCCCTCAAGGAGCAGATAACTTAACAGCTCTAAATGCAGGGTGAAGCAAACCAAGCTCATCCTTAAACTCAAGAGGGTTGCTCGTCTCGTTTCTGATCCTCTTCACCCTCCTACTCGCGAGCGACCTGTGCGTAAACCCGTACATTTGCAGAATCTGATTGTCCCCGAAGCTGAAAGCGCGATCCATCTGCTTAAAACACCTCTCCATCGGATAATCCCCGACCTTCCCACACGGCTTGCACCCGACGAAGTGAGTCACGAGAGGCCACCGGTAATCCCCAAGACCCGGGTGGTACTTCTCGATCATCTCTTCGTACCTATCGACGAGAAGGCCCCAGAAACCGTGCAACGAATAAGCACTCTCGATGTAAACTTTGTCACCCCACTTCTCCCTCTGCGTCGCGAGTATGTAAACCAATGCGGACTGATCATCGGCTTCGAAAGCAGGCCGTTCTTTGAGTTCCCTAGTGAGCAACTTTCCAGCCTCTTCCCTGATTTTCCCTTTCGGTCCCATCGATGCCCAGACATCGAGCATGTCCAAAGACCACTGGCAATTCCTAAGCAAGAAACTGCCCGTGTTCAACCCGAGCCAATCCTTGTGATCGTAAACCTTCTCCTGCACCCCGTTGAGTACGAAATCGTGATCCTTGTACCTCTCCCACGGGACCTCGAACGCCATATCGGTGAACATAGCATCACTATCTATCCACCATAAGAACTCTGTGTCCGGGTGAGACAACATAAGCTTGCGAATCAACGGTAGCTTAGCCCAAAACCCGGTCATTTCCGCATCGAACAAAGCGAAATTGTAAAACACTTCAATCCCATGTACCCTGCCGTAATCAATCTTGTTCTTGATTGACATCACCAGGTAATGATCGCCAAGCCGGTTTTCGCACGGTTTGGGCGATGAACCGGTAACTAACAGAACCCGAGGCTTATCGGGCCGGATAAAATTAGGGAAACCTGGGTTTTGTTTCAGCCATTTTGCTCTCTGCTCGTCCCAATCAGATATCTTGGGTCCTAAGCTGTAAGGTTTGTTTGGGTCACGTTTTTTTTCGTCCTCGCCTTCGTCCACCCAAATCTTTGTCATGTCAACCGTGGAGGAGTTAGTGGCTGTGGTGACGCGGTGGCCGGAGTAGAAGTGCTTGTAGATATCTTTAATGTCTGCTCGTATGAAGATGACCGTTAGAACAATGCAGAGAAGCGTTAACTTTCCGGTAATCTCTATTTTCCATTGCTGCGGCCAAGTTCCGAAGCACCGGTCCAGCATTTTCCGGTCAGCGGATTGGTAAATCCCAACCCAGAGCTGTAGCTCAAGCAGTCGCGAGTGGACACTCAAGTATGAGTTTGCGATTTTCCCGTTCAAGTCAATGGAATGAGGTTGGAATCAAAGGGAATGGAAAATGAAAGTGGGATACAGAGGAGGAGGATTCAAACAAAGTTGAGAATTTAGAAACAGAGGAGAGCGTAAGAGCTGTGTGAACTTTCGGAAAGTTTATTCGTTGCGCTGTAGATTCCCCTGTGGGATCCAATAGTGCAAAACTTTCTATTTTTTAAGTAACAAAAGTACAAACTTTTGAGCAGAGCTTGACATTCCAAAGCTCACCCTGACTTGTTTGTATAGGCTCGGTTTGTTATAGACACTCATTTAATAAATGAAATAGGCTCGGCTTGTTTTCAGCAGAGCCGAGCTCGAGCTTGAACTCGAGTTTTTTACTGTTTAATAAACGAGCCGAGCTCGAACACACACATATACACAACTAGGCTTGGTTTCGTGTGCACCCCTTCTCGAGTTTTGAATTCATGTCACGTGGTTTGTATCGGTCGGGTCTTGTTTGATATTAACATCAAGCATGTGGTTACTCAACAGTTGACAGTCAGATGTTCTCTTAAATTTCTTCGATTGTCCTTAATTGTGTGTTGGGAGAATCGTCATCTGTGAAACTACCGTGACGTAGACATCAAACATGCCGAAGCAATCTCTCACTTGATGTATCCTTTATTTGTTTTGGTTGTCTTATGTTCTTCTCGTTTGTATTATGTCATTTCTTCTATTGTTGACGTTTATATACGGTAGATTGTAATAACCTCATTATACAATGAAATTCTCTCTCTTTAGCAAAAACATTAGTCGTTACCGGTTCCTAAGTGGGGAATCTGTTTTCCTAAAAATGAGAGAGAGAAAAAATTCACAACCCACTGTTTACCATGATGTTGTCGTTGGAAAAAATGGGAATGAGTTGAACAATAATTGAGTTAGCGTGATAAATAGATATCCTCGTCATGTAAAGTCTATGATAGATTCTTGCCTTAGTTGCCTATGAACTCGAAAATGATTAAATCAATCGTTAAAGGTTATTCACACATGCATAAAGTCATTTCATTAATAAATAACAAAAAAAAACCCACATTTTGATTACCTTTTAGTGTGAAGGTTACTTGTGAAGGAGATATAGAAGATAAGGTGTAAAATAAGAAAAAATAAAAAGGGTTAGATCACTTGTGAATCAAGATCCTCCAATAAAATGAGACATATAATCTAATATTTGACAGTCTAAGCCGTTTATGTTGTAAATCCTGATGTGTTTACTGTTCATTCAAAAACTCAAACTGATCGGAGAACGGCATCCATCTGACCGAAGCATAT
This sequence comes from Vaccinium vitis-idaea, assembly GCA_963854785.1. NCBI lineage: Eukaryota > Viridiplantae > Streptophyta > Magnoliopsida > Ericales > Ericaceae > Vaccinium > Vaccinium vitis-idaea. The sequence continues at coordinate 2,989,408 of OY978218.1, read as the reverse complement.
TTGTTACAAAAGAAAACGTGCAAGCCAATCTGACTCGCTCAATTTTCCATGAGAAAAATATCATTTGACCAACCCTTTAACAATACCTAATCATCCTAATTTTTTGCATAGGCGACAAGCACATTGAGACCTATAACTAATAATGTGATTGGTTCAAGTCATCAAATGAGACCATAATAGATCTTATGTCACATAAGTGGAAATATTCTCCTAGAGTTACTAAAGCTTTGGCCTTCCGTGAGGCTCTTGTCTTTGCTGCGAATAATGGTCTTGCGGATATCATAGTAGAAGGAGATGCCCTGCAAATCAACCAAGCTCTCGACAAGGGTGGAAACCATTTTTCAGATTGTAGCTCTATCATTTCTGACTGCTTAGAGAGTTAGAGCTTTTACCTCTATTTTCCACTTGTTATTTTAAACATGTGAAACGTGTTTGTAATAGGGTAGTCCATTCGTTGGCAAAAAAGTCTCTATCATGTGCTAGGTTGGAGTCGTTGGGGGGTCTTGTCCCTCTTTGGCTTACGAACCTTGTCCTTGGTGATTTACGGTCCTTAGACCGTCTTTCTTCTCAATAATAAAATACCATATTTTTCCCGGGAGAAAAAAAAAAGGGGGAAATATTCTCTAAACCATAAATATTTTTTCCTACACGTGGATGATGGACAATCATAATTCATTAGAAAGTGGTAAAAGTAGAAAACAAGATAATAATAATAAAAAAAGTAATAAAACTAGTAAAATATTACAGAATCTGCTGGGGTGTACATTTCTAACTCACCCTTCAAATTATGTACTCTAAAGTAATACAATTTCAAAGGTAAATTTTGTAATTACCCATAGTTTTTTTTTTGGTTTTGGTCCAAGGACTAGCTGACAGGAAGTAAAGGAGATGATTAAGAATGAGGAAACAAGATAGTAAGAGAGAGATCATTACAGACTCTTTTTTTGGGTAATGAGTACTTTCCATTAAAAGCCCAAGCAAAGAATGCAGAACAGAGGCGGCTCTAAGAAGAGCCAAGGGTGGTTACTTGAACACCCTGAAAAAAATACTGTAATTTTTTTAGAAATACATGTAAAAATTTATTTATTTTTTAATTTTTGTCATTTTGAACACCCTAACCAAAACATTTGAACACTCTACCCAAAATGTTTGAACACATTACCCAAAAATTTTGAACACCCAATCCTAATGACGGAATTCACCATGCCCTATTTGATACTCCATTAGAGAATAGTAAAAATTGGATATTTGAGAATTTGGGTGTTTCTTTGTCTCAACACATTTAGCTCAAAGAGATAAGAACACTTTTAACTATCTCTCTTTAATCTATTTATACTTATTCCAAGTGATTGCTCATTACATTATAAATTATAGATCAATAATTTAATATATGCGCGCTATCTTTTTTTGTGAAACACTTTAATATATATGCACAGAGGGTATATAGACACAATAGATTTGGATTATTACATAGGTCATTCATAGGTTTGATTTTTTTTTAATTTTTGTTTGATAGTTGGAACCATGGACAAGTTTGAGATAAGAAAATCTAGAATGGTGCAAGAGTCATTTCCTATTGAAATTTTTTTCATGATAGCAACCCCTAAAACTCGTCGAAGCGAAGCCGTATTGACTTGGAATTGTTGTTTTTTTGGTATCATTGTTGTATTAGTAGAATTTTTATTTTTATTTATTTATGTACAAATATGATTTCTAGAGGACATTGGCTTTGCCCGGTTTATCTGTGTGGCGAGGCGTAAATAGACCCTGGGATTAGTGCGCGCAGGATAGTCCGGACCACCCAGTTATATAAAAAATGATTTCTAGAGGACCGTAGTAGAATTTTTGAACACCCACAAGAGAATTCATGGAGCTGCCACTAGTGCAAAAGACTCGTGGATTAAAAAAAAAAAATAGTACAAAGGACACGCCGGTCCTTCCGGGGTAACATCTTGAGCAATCAACCTTAACTTTCAAAGAAAAAAAAGTCAGAACCACAATACAGGACCCCAAAAGCCAAAGTCTATGGCAACAATGCAGGACCCCCACAAACTTCCTACTGTAAATTCAAATCTAACACTAATACAAGTTGAAAAATTCTGTTCTTCCCAACTGCCGTGTAGTTTGAGTTTGTGGCAATAATGTTTTGATTTAAAAATAAAAAATAAAAATTGGACGCACGAACATCATTTTTGCCATCCTTTTTAAATTTGTTGCACGAAGGTGTTAAATGTGTTATGCTCTCACAACTATCGTATCTGACCACACAGTTTTTGCAATAATAATATCCAATCCAAGACTCATAAATTGAATGGTTTGGATTAACCGTTGTAAGCCTACAAAAGATCCACGAAGGCCCAAAATTGGATGGGACTGGATGGATCAGGACTAGAGAGTAGTCTTTCCCTGTCGAATGACACCATTTTCTCATGCCTTTCCTTATGTGTGTGAAATATGGTTTAGAAAGATCAATCCCTAGTCTATTATCTCTCTGTCAATAAATGCAAGTGGAAGAGGGTAAGATGGAAACAGCCAAACGGGTCATGGCCCAACTCAAGTCTTCGTCTTTTCACAACAAAATTGCTCAATTTAGATTCTTTCCCCTTTACACATGAGTGCGCGCAGGATAGTCTGGACCACCCAGTTATATAAAAAATGATTTCTAAGGACCGTAATAGAAATTCTGAACACCCTAAAGAGAATTCGTGGAGCTGCCACTAGTGCAAAAGACTCGTGGATAAAATAAAAAAAAATAGTACAAAGGACATGCCGGTCCTTCCGAGTTAACATCTTGAGCAATCAACCTTAACTTCCAAAAAAAAAAAAGGTCAGGACCACAATACAGGACTCCAAAAGCCAAGCCTATGGTCTCTGTCTTCAAGTTAAAACTTCTCTTCTCCTCCATCCACGTCATGTTTAGTATCCACAAGTACTTGAAAGGTATAGATGTATGTAAAACAAACTTTCTACTGTAAATTCAAATCTAGTACTAATACAAGTCGAAAAATTCTGTTCTTCCCAATTGCCGTGTAGTATGAGTTTGTGGCAACAATGTTTTGATTTAACAAAAAAAAAAAAAAAAGTTGGACGCACGAACATCATTTTTGCCATCCTTTTTAAATTTCTTGCACGAAGGTGTTAAATGTGTTATGCTCTCACAGCTATCGTGTCTGAGCACACAGTGTTTGCAATAATAATATCCAATGCAGGACTCATAAATTGAATGGTTTGGATTAACCGTTGTAAGCCTACAAAAGATCCACGAAGGCCCAAAATTGGATGGGACTGGATGGATCAGGACTAGAGAGTAGCCTTTCCCTGTCGAATGACACCATTTTCTCATACCTTTCCTTATGTGTGTGAAATATGGTTTAGAAAGATCAATCCCTAGTCTATTATCTCTCTGTCAATAAATGCAAGTGGAAGAGGGTAAGATGGAAACAGCCAAACGGGTCATGGCCCAACTCAAGTCTTCGTCTTTTCACAACAAAATTGCTCAATTTAGATTCTTTCCCCTTTACACATGAGTGCGCGCAGGATAGTCTGGACCACCCAGTTATATAAAAAATGATTTCTATGGACCGTAGTAGAAATTCTGAACACCCTAAAGAGAATTCGTGGAGCTGCCACTAGTGCAAAAGACTCGTGGATAAAATAAAAAAAAATAGTACAAAGGACATGCCGGTCCTTCCGAGTTAACATCTTGAGCAATCAACCTTAACTTCCAAAGAAAAAAAAGGTCAGGACCACAATACAGGACTCCAAAAGCCAAGCCTATGGTCTCTGTCTTCAAGTTAAAACTTCTCTTCTCCTCCATCCACGTCATGTTTAGTATCCACAAGTACTTGAAAGGTATAGATGTATGTAAAACACACTACAAGAAAGTATACTATAAACAACCAAAGCATTTGCGTCGGGGGTTTTGCCGTTGCAAAAGGCCATTTTAAATGGGGCGACTTGTTCAAAAGTCCTAGGCAAAGAATTTGTAACCCCATTAATCCACCAAACAAGTTTATAACCTATCCAGTCCTAACGTTGACATCTTCTTTTTTTTTTTTTTTTTTTACCTTACCAAAAAAAAGTTTGTACCCTATGAAAGGGCCAAAAAAGTTTGTACCCTATGAAAGTGCCTAAAATCCTAGGATACCCTACGAAAGTGCCTAAAACCCTAGGGTACCCTACGAAAGTGCCTAAAACCCTAGGGTACCCTACGAAAGTGCCTAAAACCCTAGGGTACCCTACGAAAGTGCTTAAACCACTAAAACCCTATAATAGGAAAATGCACCCTAAAACCTAAACCCTAGGGTACCCTATGAAAGTGCCTAAATCCTAGGGTACCCTATGAAAGTGTCTAAACCACTAAAACCCTATAATATGAAAGTGCACCCTAAAACCTAAACCCTAGGGTACCCTTTGAAAGTGCCTAAATTCAAAATAAAAATTCATGGACCTTAGACCTTGTAAAACTTTAACATGGACTAAATGCCCAATAAGTCCCCACTTCTGGACCCTAGAACAATTAACCGTTTTAAATGTCCAGAAATTTTGGCGTTAAAATTTTAAATTTTTGGCTGACAATATTTGCGACGGGTACCTTCCCCGTGGCAAAAGCTAAGGAAAAAATATTTGTATGCGACGGCAGTGTGAAGCCCGTGGCAAATACACAAAGCAAAAGAGTGTTTCAGTATCGCGGGAAAATTTTCCCTCCCCAGACTTCACGAATAAAAAAACCCTATCTCTTTGTACCACGATAGGCGGCCTTCTCTCCTTCTCCATGATCTCGATCTCTCCATGAACCGACTCTCTCCCTCTCCCTCTCTAAAACTGCCATTAATCGACGATCGACACCAACGCGAGCCATGAAATCCCTCAATTGATGTCACTGATCGTTTCTGGTTTCTGCTCTCTGCAAATCCAAGTTAGCGCTGCAATCGAGTAAGTTAAGCTTCAATCTTCGCCAGTCACTATCCCGCATTTGGAGAAATTTCCGGGTTAGGTACGAAGATTTTTTTCCTAGTCTTTTTTTCAGGGTCATATTTCTCTTTATCGAGAACCACTGTTGGTTTCAATTTATGGTTCTTATGGATACCCTTATTCGATCAAACCGCCATCTTCTTCACATGAGATTTTATAGGAAAATTCACACACAACACTTTTCTTTCTCTCAATAAAGGAACCTGTCTACTCTTGTTTATTGCCAGTTTTGGCTATTATCGTGGGAGAAAGCCTATTACAGATGTGTAGGAGATATGTTGAATAATTAAATCGATTAAATGCCTGCCTCTGTGATTATAGGAAGCCTTACTTTCCTTCCTTGGCCCTACTCGAAAACCCCCGCAACTCCGCTCGATCGGATTTCTCATTTTCATTCATTTATAATCCTATATTCAGACGGAATCTGTTGCTGCACCAATATCATGCCTTGCTAATTGGGATTGAAAGTTAGTCAATTTTGTTTCACTATCTTTTACTCCTTGTATATTTAAGTTAGGATTTCAATTGTTAATTTAATTTAGAGTAATTTGCCCATCAAAATTCAGTCATTTGTACTTAAATTCACATGTACACAGTTAACTTTTAGAACCTTAACGAGTTCAACTGACCACTCTCACTATATAATAGCGCCGCCCCTGAAATATCCCGTTCTAGCTAATCAATAACTTTGCTTGGTGGCCATACTTCAGGAATGGATTGGATTTTGGTTTATAGTCTATCTAAAGCCTAAAAGGTTGTGAAGAGGGTAGAGACAGGTGCATAATGTCTAACTAAAATATTAATCATTTGTATTGGGCTAACAAGCGGACCCGAAATATGTGTCTTGTAGTGATTGATTGGTACTTTGTCAAGCTCCTCCTGCACAGTAACAAATTTAGCAATTGTCATGATCTTACTAGTATTTTCCAAAGATTCTGAGCCTGAAATTGGAATTGAAGAATATCCTATGAAGCTTCTAAATAAGAAACTGAATGGCTTACGGTATAGATTGTTCTTTGTACTGTCTGTCTTGTTTGCAAAGGAGCCTCTATCGTCATACGACTCATACCTATTACTGGTTTGTTTATAGGATTTGAGGGGTGTGAATTATGGACCTTTTTCTTTGAAAGGCAAAAGAAATTTTATTAGTCTTTGAAAATGATACAAAGACTAAAAGGAGTGTGAATTATGGACCTACTTTTCAGTTCCTACTGCCATCCCTATTAGTTTTTACTTCTGAGATCACTATCTAGATATTTTAGACCCTTCAATGTGTCGGCTTCACACTAATATTTTAGTCTATGCTTGTTTGGGTCCTAATTCCCAAGTTCCCATTTTTGCTTAATAGTTCTGTTTTCTGTTACAAACTCACAGTTATGGATTATAGAGCCTTCTCTGGGTTCACTCTGCCCTCAACACCTTGGAGGCTTGATTGTGATTGTGTCCTCTTGGTGTAGTCCTTATACAACTTACAGCTTCAGTTAGGATTGCTGGTAGAAAGGACATATGCGAGCTCCTATATATAATCATACTATTCCTCAGAATTATAATCATACTATTACTCAGAATGACTAAAAGAAAACACTTCTCAATACACACTCAAACTAGAGCAACTGTCATACCTAGCTTGTGATGTGAACTAAACTTGCATGTGTGATGTATGGGAGTTAAGAGATAGAGAGGAGGATATAAGTTATTGATGGGACCTTATCAAGAGCTAGAGCCGGTGGATCTGAGCAATGTGTTTGGCAGAGTTATGTCTAGTACTAGGGCATTTTATAAATTGTGTGGTTGTGAGTGTTTCTATTGTTGTTTAAATATGTGAGTACAAAGTCAGCACAATTTGTACGTGGGAGTTCAACTGTTAAGAAAAATAATTGAAGAGAAAGAGAGTGAGCTATGTTTGTGTTTGAAAAGAGGGATGCTCATATAAATCTGTAGTATACAAGATTAGAGTAGGTGTCTAAGATTCTTGCCCCAGAGCATCTATTGCTCTAGAGAGCTGGACAAAGGAGGAAGACCCAGTGAATGAAACTGCCTAATGCCTATATCATGCGAACTTGTTTGTTTGTTTGTTTGTTTTTGTTTTTTTCATTGAACTACTCTCTACATTCAAAGCCTCAGATCTACACTTGAAGGGTCACATATTTCTACAAATCTAGAATCATAGAGAGATGATGACAGTTGCCTTTAGCGCTATATTAGCTTACATTAAATGTTTGAAATTTAAGATACTGCCAAAAGGGGATGGGAAACAAAAAAAACAGAGCGTCCAACAATCACTCAAATTCGTATTCTTGTCTTTGTAGTAGTGGGTTTTAAACTTAAGGAGCATTAAACTCAAGTTTCTTGTCTATACTTTATGACCTAAAACTAGGTTACTATAGACAATCTGTGAAATCACACACATACAAAAAACAAAAAACAAAAAAAGACCACTTGGTTTGACCTCAATATCTGAATACCCAGATTCTTGAGATGATTTTGCATGTAATTCATTGATCTTAAGGGGTATACTTTTACAACAACACTCCTGTAAAGCTACCCGATTCAACTGCTCTAAGCTCCTCTTAGCTGGTTATGACTCCAAATGGTTGATAGAAGCCAAAGGGCTTTCATTTCATGCCTCAGTTTAGGAGTTTATTTGTTGAAATGTGATTGGGCTCATATGTTTGATACATGGATTGTTCACTTTTAGCTTTGTAATGCTTCTACTTATTATATGTTTGGTGGCTGGAATTTGATAAACATTTAAATTTTTTCTAGCTTACAAGTGAAGTATACTTGCAACGTCTCGTATTCCCAAATGCAATGTGGGTGAAGGGCTATTTATTTCTTCGGATCCTGCGGCAGAAATAGATGGAGAACCATTGGGTGAAGGCTATTGTAAAGTATATGTTGGTAAAGCAATAAAGCCCAATGTTCGTTTGGAAAGAGCACGTCACTTTGTTGAAACGGTTGGAGATGCTCTCGGCCGCAATTTTGCATGGTGATTTTGGGATGTATGTTGTGACTCTGATTTTATTATATCATTTAATTGTTGCTTCTACAAGTTGATTTTAACTTTGTTCAAATGTTTACTTTTCAGGTGATTGAGAAAGAGATGGATAATTATTAAGCCTATCCTTTGCAATTTGTGGTCTCTCTTTTGGGGACTTTGTTTTATTTTTAACTCGGTACTCCACGTGTTTTAGTATTTATTTATTTTTTGATGTAGTTGAAAGAGATGGATGATGGATTGTGTTACCATTAGGAATTTTGAATTATGGTTTTTGTTGAACTTGGTTTTGAATATAATGATGAGAACTATTTTTTGGTTTTGAATGCGGATCGATGGATCATTTGGATGGACTAAGATGTTTCGTCTTTTTAATACATGGGCTTGAAGGGACTATTAGAGCTACTGAATAATGGTTCATATTGTGGAAAAATTTATAATTTAGTTAAAAAAAGAAACCTTTTCGATGGGATTTCCAATAGTAGGGAAAAGTTTTTTTTTTTTTTATCACTTTTTGCGACGGGAAATATTGTATTAGCAACGGTAAGCAACACCGTGGCAATCGAAATAAGAATTTTCCTATTTAATTGCGTCGGATAAGTCACCGTTGCAAAAGGCCTATTTCCCGTCGCTAATACTTCGCGACGGGGATTTTCCGTCGCGAAAACCCTTTTGCCACCCCCCTTACTGCCACGGGTGAATCCCGTCGCAAGCCCGTCGCAAAATGCGTTTTTGCAACAGTAAAGTCTCATTTGCTACGGCAATTCCCCGTCGCAAAAAGTGTTTTTTTTTCTTGTAGTGACAAACTTCCTACTGTAAATTCAAATCTAGTACTAATACAAGTCGAAAAATTCTGTTCTTCCCAATTGCCGTGTAGTATGAGTTTGTGGCAACAATGTTTTGATTTAACAAAAAAAAAAAAAAAAGTTGGACGCACGAACATCATTTTTGCCATCCTTTTTAAATTTCTTGCACGAAGGTGTTAAATGTGTTATGCTCTCACAGCTATCGTGTCTGAGCACACAATGTTTGCAATAATAATATCCAATGCAGGACTCATAAATTGAATGGTTTGGATTAACCGTTGTAAGCCTACAAAAGATCCACGAAGGCCCAAAATTGGATGGGACTGGATGGATCAGGACTAGAGAGTAGCCTTTCCCTGTCGAATGACACCATTTTCTCATAGCTTTCCTTATGTGTGTGAAATATGGTTTAGAAAGATCAATCCCTAGTCTATTCTCTCTCTGTCAGTAAATGCAAGTGGAAGAGGGTGGGATGGAAACAACCAAACGGGTCATGGCCCAACTCAAGTCTTCGTCTTTTCACAACAAAATTGCTCAATTTAGATTCTTTCCCCTTTACACATGAGTGCGCGCAGGATAGTCTGGACCACCCAGTTATATAAAAAATGATTTCTAAGGACCGTAGTAGAAATTCTGAACACCCTCAAGAGAATTCGTGGAGCTGCCACTAGTGCAAAAGACTCGTGAATAAAAAAAAAAATAGTACAAAGGACATGCCGGTCCTTCCGGGTTAACATCTTGAGCAATCAACCTTAACTTCCAAAGAAAAAAAAGGTCAGGACCACAATACAGGACTCCAAAAGCCAAGCCTATGGTCTCTATCTTCAAGTTAAAACTTCTCTTCTCCTCCATCCACGTCATGTTTAGTATCCACAAGTACTTGAAAGGTATAGATGTATGTTAAACAAACTTCCGACTATAAATTCAAATCTAGTACTAATACAAGTCGAAAAATTCTGTTCTTCCCAATTGCCGTGTAGTATGAGTTTGTGGCAACAATGTTTTGATTTAACAAAAAAAAAAAAAAGTTGGACGCACGAACATCATTTTTGCCATCCTTTTTAAATTTATTGCACGAAGGTGTTAAATGTGTTATGCTCTCACATCTATCGTGTCTGAGCACACAGTGTTTCCAATAATAATATCCAATGCAAGACTCATAAATTGAATGGTTTGGATTAACCGTTGTAAGCCTACAAAAGATCCACGAAGGCCCAAAATTGGATGGGACTGGATGGATCAGGACTAGAGAGTAGTCTTTCCCTGTCGAATGGCACCATTTTCTCATAGCTTTCCTTATGTGTGTGAAATATGGTTTAGAAAGATCAATCCCTAGTCTATTCTCTCTTTGTCAGTAAATGCAAGTGGAAGAGGGTGGGATGGAAACAGCCAAACGGGTCATGGCCCAAATCAAGTCTTCGTCTTTTCACAACAAAATTTGCTCAATTTAGATTCATTCCCATTTACACATGAGTGCGCGCAGGATAGTCTGGACCACCCAGTTATATAAAAAAGGATTTCTAGAGGACCGTAGTAGAATTTCTGAACACCCTTAAGGGAATTCCTGGAGCCGCCACTGATGCAGAACAAAGTCACTTTAATCAATGTACTCCATAAGCAATGCCATTAATTGTGAACAAGCATGATAGAGGCAGTAGGCAAAGGAATCCAGTCAAACACACTGTCAAAAGTTTCAGCTTTCAGGAATTTTAGGGTTTGTTTGGATCTTGATCTTGAGGAAAAGAAGAGAAAAGAAAGAAAAATTAAAAAAATTCTCTTCCTCTCCTTTTTGGATAGAGGGTAAAAGGGAGAGAAAACAACAAAACACAATATTAAGTATATAATAAATTTTTCTACTTTCCAGTTTCCTAATTATTATTTACCTTTCCTCAAGTTCCAAGTAGACCCTTAAACTATTTATTTTCCTTTTCTACAGTTCTAAACAGAGCCTTAAACTATTTCCGCCTCTGCACATGAGTAATTGGACCTTATTTTCCAAAACAAGTCACGATGCTATCTGTAATAATATACTCCTATAAGATTCAAATTTTTTTCTTCACGTTTACAAGTTTTGCGTTAATTTTTTGTGACATTTTTTTTATCGGCAAAAAACATTTATTGGTGAAATCTTGACAAATGGTACATCAAGATGGGGAAAGACGGGACGGGAAGGGTTAGAGAAATTAAAAGTACCGGATGGGACACCCAAGGGCCAAGCCCATAACAATGAAGCCCCAAAACAACCAAGGGTCAAGCCCACCACACCTAAAGGCCTAAGCCCAAGTTAGACACCCCACATAATATCAAGGGTAAAAAGCACTCAGACCCCCTCATCTATCACGTTTTTTGAGATACACCCTCTCGTCTTTAAAAACGAACACATGGACCACCTCAGCTATTAAAAGTGAACACAAAGACCCCCTCATCTATTCACTTTTATAGATTAGGGGGTCTAAGTGTTTTTCACCCAAAAGCAATGTGTAAGGACTCGTGTTTTTAAATAATTTTCCGGAAATATCTTTGGAGAGATGTGAGGAAATGAAAATAGTGTGATATGGGGTCAATATGAGTTGGTGATTGCATTTGGGGTGTCTTTGGAACACATTGGAATGTTAGGGGTGCTAATGCAATTAGTGGTGTGTATATATATATGTGTGTGGCTGATTTTTGAGCCAAAATATCACTCTTCTTCTCCCAAAAATCAGCCCCTCCTCCTCTCTCCTCCATTTTTGTTCCTTTGAGCTCAAATTACTCCCTCCTCATCAAACTTCTTCACAAATTGACCAAAGAGTCATCATCTACGCGTGTTTGGGAGCTCGGAGTACCATCTTTTCGCATCGGGAGGACCAAAAACGGGATTGCTCAAATTGGGGATCTAGAAATTTGTTTTTGGGTTGACTTGGAGCGACTCCTTGAGGTAGGGAACAATCTTCTACCTCCTCTAAGTGTATATTTGTTGAATGATTGCATTGTTGGTGTTCTTGTTCCCAATTTCTTGTTAAACTTGTTGTCACCATGGAAATGAGCTTGGTTTTGATTGAGTTTGGGTTTTACATGTTTAGTTGGTAAAATCATGAATTAGTTGTTGATATATCCCTCTCCTATGAGTAGTTGTTGTTTGGAACCTCAATTTTTGGCTTGGGTTGAAACCCCCTCCATTTTGGAAAAATCTGAAAATCTGAAAATTTTGCTCGAGATGGCCTTTGTATCGATACCCCTTTCATGGGTATCGATACCCAGCGTTTCTATAAAGATTTTAGTGACCCGGTATCGATACAGCTTTTCTTGTGTATCGATACCCTACTGCTTAAGGCAGATTTTGACACAACTTTGCGGGCACACCCTGGCTTCGTCCGAACTCCGTTTGAGGTGATTCTTGAACCGTTGGAAAGCTCTATGAGTCTACTTTCAAACCCAATTGGTCTCATATTCATAGCCCTTGTATTTTGAGAGAAATGTGCTTTTTCCTATCAAGGTGTCGGGTTTTCTCGAGGTTCATAACTCCATTTTCATGTTTCTTTGCGCCGGGCCTTTATTGGTCTTTCCTAAGCTTCACAAATCGACTTCTAAGCTTTGGTAGCCTATCGTGGTATGAATGATGTTTTGTTATGATCTCTCACGTTCTTTGACACATATTAAATTTGCCACAACCGACACACTACGAGCTTTCGAACTAAATGAATTACATGGATGTTTTTGGACACTTGATTGTTTGATAAACTTTTGAAAAGGATAATTTGCTTACTCTAGGGCCACCATTTGGTGCGTCCCTAGCCATGGGTGTTCGGAGCCCACGAAATCCGGCAGAGGGATTTATTCCCTATTTAAATAAGTGGTTATTTGTGAAGAGATGAAAAAGGACATGTTTTATGAAAATGACCATGTTTTGAAAGGATTGAACCTACGACATGAAATGTAACGTTTATGAGAAAATCTATGGACACTTGGGTTTGATTCGATCTTTGGGGCATCTATTGGACACTCTATCATCAACTTGATCTATTTTGGTCTATTTTAGTTTATTCATTCATGTGTATCACATCTCCATGTGCATGTTTCATCCTCTATACCCTTAGCGTTGGTAGAAAAGTTTCCTACTGGGCTAGTGAGCTCAACCCATCATTTTCAGGTACCCGGCAAGGCATGTGATTGAAATGCTTGGCGTGTGGACGCATATCATGAAGCTCAGTTGACATGAAGTTATTTTATCCTCTCTATCGTTAATATATTTTGGGAGATGATCTTGTAACTTTAATTCCTTCAATCTTTTGACAAAACTTGGTTTATGTAATAACTCTTAACTAATCATTACTTATGCATGGGTACGGGTACCTCTTGTAGAAACTCAATGTACTTTGACTTTGACCGTTCAACGGTGAAATGTATGACTTTTGACTTATCCTACGTGGATTTTATTTGTATTTGGTTTATTAAATTTGAGGGCGTGACACAATGAAGCCCAAAAGATGCCCAACCATATTACAACAGAAAGAACCATAACCATTATCACCAACTTTTGTGAGTTATTGGTTCTCCTCGACGAGAGGAATCGAAAAAATAAAAAATTAGACTTTTATGTAATTCTTTTGAGAAATAAAGGTATAAATTTTCATTTTTCTAATTTCTCTTGTCGAGGAGAGCCAATAAATCATCAAAAAAAATATTAACACAAACTAACAAACTCAGATCATTTTTGAATACCCAATAATAGTCTAGTGGTCTACGCAAGTAATATGAACAGAGCACCGAGTCACGGACCTAGTTCAGTTTTCAACAAGCTGCACACGCTTTGTCCCCTAATTTATCGACAATTATCTGTGAATTTGATATTACGAAGATTGAGTTTAGGCTTGTTCTGGCTTAAATGAGTCACCTGTTGATACGTTTGGAGCTATGGAGGTGTGAATTTCATAGTGTAAAAGGAATGAATTGTACGGAAAACAAGAAATGAGAGAAAAAAATGAAAATGATGATTAATTGCACAATGGAGCTCTCGTCCACCAGCCAACAAAGAGGAACTCTCGTCCACTTACTTACAAAAGAAATCAAGATGATATACAAATGCCTAAACCCCTCCCATTTATACAATCAAGCTAACTAATTTTCCCGCCTAAACTAACCAACTACCCACTTGACTCTAACCGCCTGCCACAGACTATTCACAAGTCACAACCTCCCCTACTTGAGCTTATTTATGTCACGTGCTCGTGAAATGGCATCCATAGACGGTGGTGTATCATTCCACCCCCCTTAAGAGAGCCTTGTCCTCAAGGCTAAAATGAAGTGATAAGGGCAATTGGAGCTATCAAGGCAATAGCTTGTTGGAGAGAACTATATGGAACATGGGTTGTCAAGGAATCATGTTACAATATCAACTGTCATGAACTTCCATTTTTCTCCAAGAAGTTGACAACCAATTGGGAGCATTGGTTCTGATAAGTCAGTTGCAGCAGCCTCAGAACATCCTGTAATGCCTCAAAAGCCAATGGTTTCATAGTGTATAGATGTCCGCTTCTAGTTTGCCCATATGCAAAGCATGTTGCTTTTCTCTGTTGAAAAGTACTTGAAACTTGGGGCTCCACAGTTTCTCAATATACCTCGTCATTCGAGACCTTCCTTATTCAGCACTGTATCACAAACAAATTCATTCTTTTCCACATATTCTGTGAGGTCAACCTCATGTTTAGTCTCATGAACGATAACAGAACGGGATCGCGGCTCTGTAGTTAGGATGTCCTCCTCATGCTTTGTTAGTTCCTTTTTATTTAGTGGAATCTTACGCTCCACAAATTTAATCTTTGCAACATTACCGTCTTCCTCTTTATATTTGAAAAAACTTTTTAGAATGTTGTTCTCACTCACACCACAAACTCTACCAAGATGCTTGTTGTTTGCAAGGTATGTCTCAGAGTCACCAAAGCTTCTACTAGGAACAGAACAATATAGAGAAGCGGCATCATATAGGGCAACATATTTCATTATTTGAAAACCACAAGTCATGGAATGCCCTGCAATATATTTCATTATTTGAAGGTAAAACGAGTATCGTGTAGCGCTCAGTTGCGGGAGCTGTGCATATCCCTCTTTCAAGCCTTTCCTTGCAGTAGGATCCTTCTTTGGCATTTTATCGAACACAACCCTTACAAAACTAACATCAGCAAATTTTGACAAAGCAGTCACCATTTGAGCCACCAACTGTGCATCAGTGATTTTATCAAGCACCTTGCACGCGAAATCTGTAAACCTTAATTGACCATACATGTAAATCAAGCCCCTTCCTACGTTAGGATCAATGTCAAACCCATGTTTCTGTAGACCCCAATATTGGGTGCCAGAAACTTGCTCCCAAATACTGGCCAATGCCGCCGAAATGCAAACAATAATTATGAATGACTTACCCGGATCCCAAATCTTGATTGTTCTATCATCGCAAGTTCGAAAAGTGCAGATAACCATGTCACTGATTTTAGCTTTATTTTGACACACGCATTGTTCAGGGTTCTTGATTATCCGGTATTGTTCCCGTTTCTCCCCATCAACGAACTTTCGATCAAAGCAATGGCCGTGCAATTGAAAGTGATGGTTAATTGAGATGGAGTGGTTCTTCAATACCAGCACCTTCTCAGAATATTCTTTGTTATCCAACACGTAGTCGGATTCCACATCCGCAGCTTGTCCGCATTCCAATAGCAATTCCTCATTTGTAACACAATTTTCCATCTCTGCATCTTTGCAATCCATTATCTTCCTGGCGGAAGGTTCCCCTAACACCAGTCTCTCCGAGCGCTCTCTATTTCGCGCTGAATCGTCAGGCTCTGCGTTCATAGCTTCCTCAAACCCCAACTGCAAATCATCTTCTTGATTTTCATTATTGATCCCTGGATCTTCAAAACCCGTTTCCTTAACGGATGATTCAAAGGTAATCAAGATTCGCCCTGAATTTCCCATGAACTTCGTCGCATTTTTCAAGTAACTTCGAAAATAATGCCCTGATTTCCCATAAATCTTCACGATTAACCATCGTGCGCACTGATCTTCACAGTCCAAGGAAGCACTGCTCTGATACCAATGATACGTTTGGAGCTATGGAGGTGTGAATTTCAGAGTGTAAAAGGAATGAATTGTACGGAAAACAAGAAATGAGAGAAAAAAATGAAAATGATGGATTAACTGCACAATGGAGCTCTCGTCCACCGGCCAACAAAGAGGAACTCTCGTCCACTTACTTACAAAAGAAATCAAGATGATATACAAATGCCTAAACCCCTCCCATTTATACAATCAAGCTAACTAATTTTCCCGCCTAAACTAACCAACTACCCACTTGACTCTAACCGCCTGCCACAGACTATTCACAAGTCACAACCTCCCCTACTGGAGCTTATTTATGTCACGTGCTCGTGAAATGGCATCCATAGACGGTGGTGTATCACCTGTCTTTTCTTTTCTTTTCTTTTTTTGTAATTTTTTTCCTCCTCGTTAGTTTTTCGTCAATTTTTTTTTAGATTTTTAGTTGGCACGAGAGGAGTCGGAAAAGCAAAAAACTATGATCGAATGTCAATTTTTTTTGATAAAGACAAAAATAAGCCAAAAACACATTTGTTTTGCTTGTTTTCTTCTTTATTCAACAAAAATTGAGTTTCGATAATAATTTTCTACTTTTCCGCTTTCTCTCATCAAGATGAATCAATTATCTATAAAATTTGACACGAAACTAACAAATACGTTTTTTTTTTCTTCATAAAGACAAAAAAAAAAAAAAAAAACAAGCCACTTGATTTAGGATAGGTTTGGCCTAATAAGTCACTTAACTTATTTTTTATTTTTTCGTCTTTGCGTGATTCCCCCCCCCCCATTAGTTAGCTTTCTTTTTGGCATATTTGTCTTTATTAAAAAATGTGTTTGAATAATAATTTTTTACCTTTTCAATTCATCTTGTCGAGACAAATTACTAATACATAAAAACTTGACGCAAAACTAACTAATGCGAAGAAAAAAAATCAAATATTGTATCGATGGCACATTGATGGGTGGGGGGTTACCGTCTCCGGCGTTCCCCATAAATGATCCGAACAGCTCAATCGAATAGTTGGCAATACTTGATCTAATGTTTCAAATTTTCATCATGACACTGAATTAATTCTGAAGGAAAATTAGATAATTGGATCAAGGATTTGCGGTTATCTGATTGAGCTTGTTTTCGTTTAAAAATAGTTACAAAATAATTTTGAAATTAATAAATGACTTGAATCATTTTATTGAGACCCAAATGGACTCCACGATCCACACACCCGTCTCTACTCCATCGGTACACTGTGGGTCGGTACCCAGTAATTTTGAGATACATATGCCACCCATTAGTGCGCCATCCATACAATATTTGATTTTTTTGGCTAAAAAAGGCCCATCTCCCTATCAAACAGAACGGTTTTCCCAAAAAATTACTATTTACTTTTCACTTTGTAAATGGTTCAGATGGGCAAAAGAGAATTTCATCCGTTGCATGGATCTTTCCTCTTTTTTTGTCATTTATCATTACTAATCTATTACATGAGGAGGGGAGAATGAAACTCAATCCCGGAATGCAGTGCGGGGCATTTAGCTCTATCGCATGAGCTAGCCACCACTTGCGATGGATTGTTTCACCAACCACTAAAAAACCAAGTATCCAACGATCTTCCCTGTCAGATCATCTGACGTAGGGGTGAAAATCTGTCAGTTCGGTTCGGTTTTTGGGGTGTCCGGGACCGAACCGATCGGTTCGGGGTGATTTTGCTGGGAACCGGTCCCGACCGAAAAAAACAATGGACCGATCGGTTCGGGGTGGTTCGGTTTTTTCGGTCCGGCGTTAAGATTGAGATAGACAGCTAGGATTTGTTATTTTTGGGGGGTCAAGATCGTTTTTTTCGTTTTTCGGTCCAAATGGGGGTGGTTTCGGGATATTTCGGTCCAAATTGGCATGATTTCGATTCAATTCGGTTCGGTTCGGTTCGGTCCAAACCAATTTCCAGGAAACCGAGACCGAACCGATAATTTTTCGTTTCGGTTCGGTTCGGTTCGAAGTCAGCCGACACAGCTTTTTCCCGACCGAAAACCGAACCGATCGGTCAGTTTTTTTCGGTTTTTCGGTTTTTCTTTCACCCCTAATCTAACGGCCTGTTTGTTAGCAACCACGCTTCTCTCACATCCCAAAGGTTACCTTTTCAAAAAAAAAATCCCTCTCCCCGGCCCTCTCTCTTTCACACGAGAATTAACAACACACACACAGTGACATGGGAACCATGCCTTTTGGCTATCGGAAATGTTACAGGCACATACACTGGTTACAAATATCGATGTTATGAGTCTCGTACACATTGGACTGTTGGATCTGTGGTCAATGTCTGTGTACATCTCACTGTTGTTTGGCTATTAAAACCATTTTTTTTTTAATATAACTTAGGTATTAGACCGAATAATTCTGGAGGCCTAATTCCACCATCCACTTGTTGAGAGTGCAGTTAAAGACAGAGCAAAATTTTGTACAGACTGGCCACAAAGAAGGTAGCTCCTGAAAGGTTTCGAAACCATTACCACCACAAACCCCAAGCGTTTGAATCCTACGGATGCCGAACATTTCAAACCTTTTGACCTTTTTTTTTTTTTTTTGACATTTCAAACCTTTTGACCTTTTCTAAAAATGAAGAAGATTATATTGATATCAACCCAGCCGTACTCACGTTACGGAGTTCATAACTAAAATCTTGGACAAAACCAAATTAATCATCTAACCAATATCAAACGAGAAAAACACAAGGTAATCGATGCCTTTGACCCCTAATCTAGATATTGAGCCTCGCACAAACAATGTCACTCACAATCTGTTAAAATTCATGTCTAGAATTAGCAGTCTCAAATGAGATAGAGTGCTAGCAAAGACACAAAAGACAAGACATACTCAAAACGAATGGATAGACTCTAACCAAGTATAAATGCACCAATGAACTCCCGAAGCTACAGATTTGACAATCCATCGCATTGCCCCCACAAAGACATCCTACATAGTTAAAGCACCATCGACACATATATCATTGTAAAACAACATTGTCTAAAAGTACCCAATCTGTAGGCAAAATATTCATCCAAAGGTGAAACTAACAACTCTCGCAAAAACAAGAGAGACATAACTGTAACAATCCGCCCACGCCTTGCACAATATTGTTCGCTTTGGCCGCCCAAACTCCTTGAACATCCCAGAAAGTCACCCATCCCTCGATTGCTTCAGGGTGAGCACGTTTAACTGTGAAGTACCAACGAGCTTCTAACGCCCGCCGACTTTAAAAGGCCTTGTGCAAGTTAAGGCATGATCTATTCTCTTATATCATAAAACTCCGTTGCATCCAGGTGGGTCATGGGCTGTCACAATAACTCTTACAGAGACGAGAGAAAAACAAAACATATACTACGGTCCAGAAGAGACGGTTTAGAACAAAGATCGTGGCCTTCCCATCTCACCACCATACAAGGGTAGTGGAATCATAGGGGCGAAGGGAACGGGAGATTGGACAACTTGGGAGTATGCCCAATTGTTAACTTCAGAGTCTTGGTTTAGTTGATGTGCGCACAAATTAACCCGAAAAATAAAAAACCATTACCCCACTATATTAAGACCACAGATTCGAACCAAGACCACCGAAAGTATCTTACAGCGATGGGACATGAACTGGTGGTTAAAGTCTTTTGAATTCTGTTTTTGTAATGAAGTTTCTCTCTCTCTAGGAACGACGCCGTTGGGTGCGGATGGTGAGCTGCCTTTTCAATCTTGGGATCTGCGTCTTGGCCTCCCTAATTTTCGCAAAGCAAACTCTGGTACTTAATTAAAAGTCTTCAATTAATCCATAAAAGGACAATCACTACTGCTCTCTAATGAATCTCGTGGATTTGGATGTCGGCAGCTATTGGCCGCCACTTAGTGGTTTTTCGGACCTCCGGTACCGCTGTACTCTGCTATACTGGCGATACAAAAAAGTTCACACCGGTATTAGTAAACTCACGGTCTATGGTCATGATGGCCGCTTTCAGTGGCGGAGCCACATGCATGCCAGTGTGGGCTTGTGCCCACACTGGATTTTTTTTTTTTTTTTTTTTGCATTTTTTAGAAAAATATACATCACTTTTTATATATATACAAAAAAACTAATTAGTGCTCTTGGGACGTCATTACTTGGTGTTATAATGTTATTCTCCTGCACATATTTATGTGGAATTCAAGACTAAATATATGAGTTTTACCTGAATATGTGATGAAGGCCAATTAAAAAAAAGTAATAGAGAAGGGTGTTAGGGCATCACGTGGCAATGCCCCAGAACCACTGTATGACTAATTACTCACAAACAAGCCTTAATTAAGTAAAATTTTTTACTTCGAAACTATAACATGTTTAGTGTTTACAGAACCCCAAACCTCCACCAACTCGAACGTCATATCCCCTTGGAAGTCAAGCGATATTTTAAAATAGGTTAAGAGGAATATCTATCCATAAAATGTAAGTCAAGTGAGACTTATTTAAAATGAAAATCAAGATATATGTTAGATTATTTAAAAAGATATTTTTTTTTCACATCAAAAGTACTGGCATTTATAAATTGTGCCCTCACTGGAGCAATTTTCTGGCTACGCCACTAGCTGCTTTATGTGCTCTAGCGCCAAAAATAGTTTTAAAACATTCATGATTACTATAACTATCTTACCTTCAATTTAACTTTGTCTAGCTCAATTCTTGCTACGTATTATTTTTTTTTTTGAACTGGTTGCTACGTATTATTTGATACTGCCACTATTTGCTTTAGCCGCTGGTGGTTTGGCTTTGAGCACTTTGATTGTTTGGTTTCATTTGTGTGTGTGTGAACGATTGGATTTCTTTAATGTAATAATAATAATATATTCTTTTGCATGTTTTCAATTCTCTAATCCATTTTTTTCATTTCAGTTATTTATTTAACATTTTTTTTACTTGTATTTGTATCTTGATCTTTGGTCCTTATATATGATCCGAGACATTCCATGTTTAGGGTTTGATGAGTAGATGAAACATGGAAAAAATCAGTGATTTAACAAAAACACATGATTGAGTCATACATTGTTTAGACAAAAATAGAAAGCCCTTGCAATTTCCGAAAACAGACATCTATAGAGTCTAATATAAAGTTATCGAGTCACGCGATTATCAATGTTTTTTTATTTTGTGATAACAACATGTCCGGATCAGCTTGGGCGCACCATGGCTAATTTTGGAGCACTAAAGTTATCCATCGGATGAACCCTCCAGTGACCCCAAAGTTCAGAATATTTTACTTTCGTTTTATTCGAACATGCGGTCTCATGGAGATTACACAAATGAGAAAATTTACGCAATCAATCTCATAAATATAGTTTCCCTTGTGATTGTGTAATGGTGTTCAATCAATATACTACTAATAGCTTTGAGCACTTTTCAAAAAATAAAAAATAAAAAATATTAGCAATAGTTTTGAGCCTAGAGCTGGAGAGTGGCACTCTTCTAGTAATAGTTATAGCTGGGTTTGTTTTCGATGTGGATTTGTTTGGAAAAAATAAAAATGTTGGAAATTTCTCTAAATCTCTATTGCTCTTTTGGAGCGTTTTGGCTAAATAATATTGTTGGATTATTATTATTATTATTATTATTATTATTATTATTATTTTGTCTTTTAGTAATAAAGTTACCTTTGTATGATCAAAACACGTTTATCTTCTAGATGTAAGATGTAGTATTACACGTGTTCTGACTATGTATTTATTGATAACGGGTAAATATGAATTTTGGATTAATATTTTCAGAGTGCTCTATGAAGTGAATGGTTTGGCAGACCATCAAAATCAAAATAATGGAGCTCATATGCTAATGTGACAAATTAATTACGAAAGTGGAAGTGTATGTAGACTTTTCAGCAATTAAATTATAGGATTGTTCAATCTAATATTGAAAATTGTTCTTTTTTTCCTTCTTTATTTCACTTAATGAAGTTGGAGAGATATTGTACACACCTTTAATGGTTGTGTATTGTAGCCATTTCCCGAAGCCTTTAGAAGAGGGCATGTTAGTGCTATACCCATGTGGCGGAGAGATTATTTGCCCCTGGGCAATACGTGGTGGTGTCGTTGCTTCTTCTCTCTATACATTTTTTTAGGGTCCATATACTTAATTTTGGGCTCTATAAAAAGGAAAAATTAGTCAAAAATACAACTTTTTTTATCCTTTTTAACCCAAGGACACGCTACTTTTTTTTTCTTTGATAAAGGACACGCTAACAAATAAGCCAAAAGGACATTTCTACAAATCATCTACCAAAAACTTGTAGTGGGCCTAGATAACGGTGTTGAAGAGAGAGATTTGCTTGAGGAGTCATCGGCGATGATGGTGGTAGTGTGACAGTGGTGGTCGACGGCCGGATTTTAGATCTAGACATCTTGCGGTGGTTTCCCGGCGCGAACAGAGATCATAAAGAGAGAGCTGAGGTGCGCAAGACCTGCTGATGCCCGTCGACGAAGAATCTGGAGAAGAGAGGAAGTGATTCATCTTCTTCGATGCTAAAAATAGGAGGGAGAGAGAGAAAGATGAGAGATAAATATGTGAATCTGATTTCTCCTTTCGTTTTCACTTGTGAGAATGGAGACACAAAAAGAAGGAAGAAAACGTGGGAAAGAGATAAGTAGGAGGAAGCGTACTTTCTTATTTATGAAATTCTGATTTTTGAGGTAAAGTTGCGTATATTTTACTCTACCAGGAGGTGGCAAACATGCAGTACAACAAAGCCTCTGGTACTAATATCTACTGATTTGCTCGAGAGTCGAGTCATCATGATTTTAAAATTTTCCATTTTACTGTAAATATTTACTTGTGTATATTTTTCATATTTTTTGGATTTAGTAAATGTATACTGTACACAATGAATTTATACCTATATATATATCATTATAGTAACGCTAAATCCGAAATGATACCGGTAAATATAACGGCCCTTCTATAGAAAGTTTCAAACCTAACACTAAGTTTCCGATCAATCATGACTGCCATGGATAGTGGTATTTATTGTTTTATCTCTTCTATTTTTCCTACTTCACAAATTTATGCCAAAAAGTACATATATGGTTGTACCCTCGAGGTGGGGTTGGCGGTCGGCCAAAAGTAGGAGTTGATTTTGTTAATATGTGATTTTTTTGAATTTTATGTTTGAAATTAATATTTTTAAAAATTAGTGACATCTCACTATTTTTTTTTGTCGCCGGAAGTGGTCGGCCAGACGTGGGGTGGTGGTCGGCCGGAGGTGGGGTGAAGATTTTTTTGAATTTTATGCTCGAAATAAGAATTTAAAAAAAATAGTAACATCTCACTAATTTTTTTGGTCGGCGGAAGGGGCCAGAGGTGGGGTGGTGATCGGCCGAAGGTGGGGTGGTGATATTTTTGAATTTTATATTCGAAATTAGAATTTTTAAAAATTAGTGACATCTCACTAATTTTTTTGGTCGCCGGAAATTGTCGACTAGAGGTGGGGTGGTGGTTGGCCGGAGGTGAGGTGATGATTTTTTAAAATTTTGTTTGAAATTAGAATTTTTAAAAATTAGTGACATCTCACTAATTTTTTTAGTCGCCGGAAGTTGTCGGCCAAAGGTGGAGTGGTTGTCGGCCGGAGGCGGGGTTGTGATTTTTTTTAATTTTATGTTCGAAATTAGAATTTTTAAAAATTAGTGACATCTCACTAATTTTTTTGGTCGCCAGAGGTGGGGTGGTGGTCGGTCGGAGGTGGGGTGGAGATTTTTTTGAATTTTATGCTCGAAATAAGAATTTTTTAAAATTAGTGACATCTCACTAATTTTTTTGGTCGCCGGGAAGTGGTCGACTAGAGGTGGGGTGGTGGTTGGCCGGAGGTGAGGTGATGATTTTTTTGAATTTTATGTTCGAAACTAGAATTTTTAAAAATTAGTGACATCTCACTAATTTTTTTGGTCGCCGGAAGTGGTCAGCCATAGGTGGGGTGGTGGTCGGCCAGTGCGGTAATTTTTTTGAATTTTTAGAATTTTAAAAATTAGTGACATCTCACTAATTTATTTGGTCGCCGGAAGTGGTCGGCCAGAGGTGGGGTGGTGGTCGGGTGGAGATTTTTTTGAATTTTATGTTCGAATTTAGAATTTTTAAAAATTAGTAACATTTCACTAATTTTTTTTGTCTTTATGTTCAATTACAAAAGTTCCTTGTCCTTCTCTTTAAAAATGTCAAATATTTTTTGTTTTTATGTTCAATTGCAAAAGTTCCTTGTCCTTCCTTTAAAATATGTCAAATGTTTTGGATTTTTGGCTAAGTGGCCCCCATAAAAATGTGTGGTTGAAAAAATGATAGGGGTACCGTCACATGGTGCTGCAGGAGTTTTTTTCACATGGTGGATTTATGTTCCTTTAATATTTTTTTATAAGAATTTAAAATACTATTACAACCGGAAGGCTGTGTTTGCGATAACTGTGGATACATATTTTAGATTCTAGCTTCAGATTTTTAATTTTAGATTTTAATAGAAGCAGATAAACACGTTTACTATAATGGTAAAACACAGCTTTGGGATTTTCATAATTTCATTTTTTTTTTAGCCTTTTAAAATATTCGAGAATCTGTTATCTAAAAGTTTTGGTTAGCACTCAAAACTGATTCCGATAAGCTAGAATCTCAAAATCTACCACACGCCCGTAGTGTCTCAATACACATGTATTCACAAGTACATAGGAGTATCTAAAAACATAATAAGAGTTCTGACGTACTGGTAACGAGATTAGATCCAAATCGGAAGGCTTTCACATAAAAGTACCAGAGTTGGAAAATAATTTAGCATAAAAAAACACATAAAGCTTTGGATTTGGCTCCTCTGATGAACCGAGCTGCTCGTGAGCAGCTCCTGGCTCGGCTCGTTAAGTAAACAAGCCGAGCTTGAGCTTGAGCTTGATTTTCAGGTTCATTTAGTTAATGAGCTTGCTAAAGCTCGGCTTAATTGTATAGGCTCAGCTCGTTTAAAAAGACTCGTTAAGTAAATTACCCTGGCTCGGCTCGTTAAAGGCTCGACTTGTTTATGACCGAGCTGAGCTCGATCTTAATTTTCGGCTTGTTTACTACAAAGCTCGGCTCAGTTTGGTTCGTTTGCACCCCTACTCTCTAGTAATGGGAGATGAGCTTCATGTCAAGTCTCCTTTTTTTTTTTTTTTTGACTTATACTGGCCCCACATTAATGATTCAAACCGTATATTACGTAGATATATTGTCGTGTATTTCAACCATCAACAAATTTGTGTTAATTGGTCGATAAATAGCCGGATTACATTAATCTTTAAAAAAAATATTAAACACGCTGGAAAAAAATCATTTTTTTCAAGATGAATACTTTCGGGATAAGATATCAAACGGTATAAAATCAACACAAATTTTCACATGATCGAAGTAATCGACTAAATTTACGTAATTCACGATTTGAATCATTGATGTGGGCTCGATATGAGCCCGAAAAAACTACTAGCCTGATTTGGCTAAATTGAAAAAACTGGAAAAAACTGGTTTTGTCCTTATTCAATTTTTTTTGCATTTGTTAGTTTTGCGTTAAGATTTTGTGGTTTATAGATTTATCTCGTCGAGACGAATCTAAAGAGTATAAAATTATGGTAAAAAATAATAGTTTTTTGAATAAAGCCGAAAATAAACCAGTTTTTTGGATTATTTTTCGTCTTTATTTACAAAATTTTAAGTTTGACTAACAATTGTATACTTTTTAGATTTCTCTCATCGAGATAAGCAAAAAAAAATCACAAAAAATCGATTGAAAACTAATAAATATAATTTTTTTTATAATAAAAACAAAACGAAAAAACTAATTTTTTCAATTTAGCCAAATCAGGCCTAAGTACTAGGATGGAAGCTCCTCTTCCTATTAATGGAGAGGAGTCCGATCCCCACCCAAATTTGGTGCCAAATTTGGGTGAAAAAGATGGGTCGGAATAAAACTGTCTTTTCCACTTATAACGCGCCCCTAAACCTCCACTTCCCGCTTTACAGAAACCCTAATTTCACTCTCTCTCTTTCTGTATACACACACACACACACAGAGGGAGAGAGCAATTTGAGGCCTGAGCACGAAGAACGCATCAATGGAGGTTCCAGTGGGGCAAAACCACGAACAGCAGGAGTTCGAATTAGCCTCCGTATCGAACCTCTCTTCGTCTTCATCGGCGGTTTCTCTTTCGCCAGCTGTAGCTCGTTTTTGCTTCGATTCTGGAGTAGCGGTGCTTCGATTCCACGAGGATTCTGAATCAAACGAGGCTTTCCACATTGATCTCCGAACAGCTCAGGTTACCTTTTTTGTCTGGGTTTGGAAAATGGACTGCTTGAATTTCATCATTAAGATTTATGTGTATGTCGTTTTCGACTGAACGCTTCAGTTAAGGCTGGAAACGTTTCACCAAGCTGTTCGTGACTAGCTAGTAAACGAGGTCGAGTTCTTTTAACCCAGAGTTACAGCTAACTTGAGCTACTCGAGCTGAGCTCGAGGTCAAGGTAGAATAGTTTTGAACGGTAGGATCTTGAACATTTTGAAGCTTGGCTCAGCTTGTTTGCAACCCTAGCTACAATTCCATGAGTAGTTGTTTCGCGGAAATATGACCGATTTGTGGACTTTTAGAAATTTTGATAGTACTATATCCCGCACGTTTAAAGCAACTGAACAGAGTGTATGTTGTGAAGTGTCTAGCTCGGGTCTCTTAATAAGAGCTTGCATGAGCTCGAGTTTTAGGCTCATTTAGTAAATGACCCAAGCTTGAGGTGGTTATAACTCAGATTGCTTATTAAAGCTCGGCTCGTTTAGTGTGTGAACCGAGCTCTACCACCTCGATACTACAAACCGAGCTTGAGATAGACTAGTTTTGAACGAACTGAGCTTGTACACTTCAAAGCTTGGCTTGTTTGTAGCCCTAATCCTAGAGTTAGTGTGGAGGATAGAGAGAACAATAAACGGAGGCTTTGTGAGAGTTTGTAATCTGTATGGCGTTTTGTGTGTTATTCTCACTCTTCCCATCGATGTAGGTACAATGCTGAATCATGTATATCTTCTGTTCTGTGGTGTTTTGTGGCTGTTTCGTCTTTCCTCGTCGTTTTTGTTACTGAAATCTACTCGATTATGTTATTTTGGTTTACCAGATTTTTTTTCTATTACAATAGTGTTAGTTTAAATCTTAATGCTATAGCTGTATAGAAAAGTGTCCATATAACAGGGAGAAGCGGGGACATTTTCGAAGACTTTAATCTGTTCATTCTGTGTCTTTTTCAGCTTTTCAGATTGAGCCCTGTTGAATCTGTTTGCATATGTGAAACTTCTGAAACCATCAAAGAGGTATGAGGATTTATTACTTGTTTGAAACTGTTCAGATTGAGCCCATTATTTGGCAGCCTAGATTTTAGTGAAGTGCATGCAAATCTATTCCAATACAATGACAGATTTGAAGGATATAGCCATGTTCTTATTGTGGTATCCTTCGAACATTTGCTGATGCGGATACAGTGATAACATGTCAATAATTGAATTTTGGTGGCTTTATGGTAGATTATAGTTTTGATTTTCCTTGTATAGTGCTATTCCGTTAACCTTGTAATTTTGGACCAGAAATCCTATTCAAGGGGAATCACACTTCAATTTAGAAAGGAGGAGGACAGTAGGGCCTTCCATTGCGCACTTGATCAATGGAAGAAGGAAGTGGTTCTCCAAGGTGCTCTTCTGATATCCACTTATAGTTTTGTTCAAAACTTGAATGGTATATCCTAGTACATTTTGGATACCATTTTTTTGCCGTAATTTATTAGATTTCCTTTTCTCATAGTTTATGTATTTGGTGTCATTTAGTCATTAATGATCTTTAGTGAGTTGCTTGTAATTTATATAAAGAACAATGTTCTAAAAGTCACTAGGCGCTAGCATTGCCTAGCGCCCGGCCGATTAATCGGTGCCTAGAGATTATTCGGTTTTTCCTTATTTTTAATTTTTTTAAAAATATTCTCCCCTATTAATACTGCCTAATCCCGCCTTGCTGACTAGTTGTTCGCTGCCTAGCCGATTAGTCATTGACTAATCCCGCATAACGACCGACTAATCGTCTTGCTGCCTAATTTAGCGCCTAGGCCCCTAATCGAGGTGGCAGAACACTGCATAGTGCCTAGGTGTCGATTGGTAGGCTGCCTAGGCCAACTTTTAGAACACTTGTAAAGAATGATTGTGTCTTGGAAGTGTCCGGGTCGGGTCGGGTGGCTAATAGGTCAAAACCAACGCTTGTAATTCTTCAATCCTCTCTCCCTAGGTAACATTAATAAGTCTTTTAATGAGGCTTTTGTAATTCCTTATTCTTGTAAATTCCGTACCATACCTTTTAAGATGATGTCTGATAGTGTGATTATATTTCCTAACACGAAATAAATTGTGTTTTGGCATGATGCGCATGTGTGTCAAATTCTCGTCAAGATAAACTAAAAGGTCTCTAATCTCTATTATTTTCTTTATTTATTGCCGTTAAGAAAGCCAGGCATTATACTCCTATCGACTGGAATCAGGCATACCATCTGCACTTAAGCTTTAAGGCTTGAAAAATGAATTGTACAAGACATTGAAAATAAGAGGGACTACATTATAAACTTTTCAGGAGGTAAACATTGACAACTTTGGGATTACAACCATTAAACATAAGCAATGCTAGATGCACGAAATAACTTACAAAGTATTACACTAAAAATACACATGTCATTACCACATCAATGCATGATGCAATACATGGATGCACTCATTTATAAAAGAATGCTAAATGTACATTTAGTACACTTTAGCATATTAGTTAGTGCCTCTAGACTTTCCATTGAACATAAGTTTGTTTCTATTTCTTGACACGAGTAACTATGGATTTTTAGGACTTTGCAAGTCACATAAATTAGATGAATCACATAGGATTAGGTGGAATGCACAAGTTTTTAATCAAAGCCAGTTGTGCGTTATGGTTTGGATCCTAATAGTTTCTTGTTTTCCTTCTAGAATCAGGTTTACCAAATGGGACATTATCAGCTTCTAAAAGCAAGTTTGATGATAAGATAGAGGCATCTTCTGCAAAAATGTATTTCCATTATTACGGACAATTGCTACATCAACAAAATATGCTACAGGATTATGTGAGAACAGGTTATTTCACCAAGCTTTAACTTGTTCCTTAAGATCTTTTGTTGTAGGTGCTCATCTCTGGTTTGCACTCAATGTACTGTGTTGTAATCGATCAAATTGTGCATCGTGATTGACATGATCAACAATCTTGTTTCAGGAACCTATTATGCTGCAGTAATTGAGAACCGTGCAGATTTTACTGGTCGTGTGGTTGTGGATGTTGGTGCTGGTAGCGGTATTCTGTCATTGTTTGCCGCTCAGGTTGGCTTGGCTCTTTCTGCGCAATCAGAGATAATGCTGTGATAATAGTTTATCTTTTCAGTCAGTCTACTAGTATCATTACTCCACCCCACTGATTGCTCTCTACCTCGGTCTCTTTCTTATGTTAGGCTGGTGCTAAGCATGTTTATGCTGTGGAAGCATCTGAAATGGCAGAATACGCCCACAAACTTATTGCTGGGAACCCATCATTAGGGCAACGAATAACGGTGAGACGTTATTTCCCCAGATTTTAGTTTTAAAAGATACCCTAGTTAGCACGCTATTTCTTATTTTGGCTTGGCATGTTCTCATCCGAATTATAGGTTGTCAAGGGCAAAATTGAAGAAGTTGAATTGCCTGAGAAAGCAGATATTCTAATCTCTGAGCCCATGGGTAAGCTTGTCGTTCTATATATATTTGTTCATTTTAGTTGGACTTTTCTTTAGTATTGTGCTTATATGCAATGCTTTCATATTGGGATACGTATCATATATCAGATTTTTTTATGGTATAAATTGTATTGGGATACGTATCGCGTATCTGAAAAAGATACATTTGTTGGAAGAGTAGAGTTTCTTAAAGTTTACTCGCACAAGATTTTGGAAGAGGGAGAAATACTTTACAACAGGGGGGGAAGGAGAGTATTTGTATTACACTTGAACTTACATTTTTTTTGGCTGGTACAAAATTGCTTGAACCCTTTCCTATTTATACTACTCCATGGAAGGCTCTAGTTTAAAGATATTTTCATTGAAGATAAACTTTTAGGTAAATTCTAGAACTACACGTGACTAATTCTCACAAAAAAAGTCTAGATATTTCACGAGGATATTCTAGAGCTTCTAGAAGCTAGATATTCTAGAGGTTTTATAAAGTAGATGTTTATTTCCCTTCAACAATATCTCATCTTTGTGCTTTGTTAATTTAATTTGTTTGAACTTAACTTTCTTGTGCAAAAATTTTAAATTTTGTTTATGCTTCAACAACGTTGACCTATAATTAGTATACAATTAAAAATTAGTTATACCTAATAACATCAACAAACTATGCTTACATTTAAAAATTATAATTTAAGGTGCAAATTACACGTCTCTCACCTGGGGTCTATCACATTCAGGCTTTCTGCTGCCTTAGTTATGGAAAGAACAGAAGAGCCATAATATGATTTAGGTAAAACATAATCGAAGTATAGTTCTTTCCTTTCTTCAAGCCTTACATTAAGGTTGAATTTCTATCAAATGGTTAGAATGCCGCCAGATGCCATAATTAGATTAAATGGCTTAGATTAATGCCTTTTGGGTTACTCTTCTTAAAATAAAGTACAACTATGTCGTATGATACGCGATCTTATCTTAGGATTTCTATACAAAAAGGACGTGATGGGATATGAATCGTTTTCAGAAGGGGACGATATGAATCGTAGGATACATATCCTGTATCATAGCTTTTTGACAACTATGCTTATATGATTATATCTTTATGCTTATGGTGTTGGTTATTTAGATAACTGGATACTGTCAATTTTATTAACAAAATTTGATCTAGGATATTTTTTTCCCTTATTGTAGGGACATTGTTAGTTAATGAAAGGATGCTTGAGACCTACGTAATTGCAAGGGATCGGTTTCTTGTTCCTAATGGAAAGATGTTTCCTACAATTGGAAGGTGATCAAGTGCTTTCAATTATCCAGATTTCAATGCTTTATTGTTATGCTCTCCTGGTTTCTTTTAAAAGCTAAACCTTTTTATTCTTAAATGATTCCCCCTCCCATCTAGCCTTATTGCGCGAGGGGTTCTTGGAATTTAAGGGGGAAAGCAAAACCACGATGAGGACCAGCTTATGTACAAAAGTTCATTATGGTGCACACATCATGCATGGGAAGGGTGGGAAATTCCCTAAAGGATAGGCTAGACTAAATGGTTCCTCTGGAGGTTTAATTATTATTATTATTAGGTAATTGATATTCGCACCCCCTAAATTGTCATCCACACCCCCTTTTTGTCTTTTAGTGATATTTTTACACATGAAAATTTCACTAGAAGACAAAAAAGGGGGTGTGGATAACAATTTAGGGGGTGTGGAAATCACTCCCCTATTATTATTATTATTATAGTCGATTCACCTCAAAAGTACAATAAATGGGGGATTTGAGAAGCCCTAAGTGTCATCAGTGGCGGAGCCAGGATTTCATGTGAGTGGGGGCACCGTGGCATAATATTTTATAACGCTTCTAAACATAAGCGGAAAAAAAAAAAACTAAATATTTGTTGGTGCTTTTATGTACAATTGACCTCGACAAGTTTTAATTCATCTGATAATTGTTTCATTACTAATCCTATAAAAACATCTTACTTTGTGTATATTGTCCGCGCTAGCTTAAAGACTCTACCTAAGTTCATTTTTTTGAAGAAATTGTAGAATTATGATAACTCGCTTAACTATTAGATTATTAATCTTTATGACAAAAAAATTAAATTAATTATAGTAACGATCCTTAAGATTTTTTTCAATTTTTTATTTCAAAATTAGTAAAACGGTGAAAATTTACTCATTTTCTTGTCCCATTTGGAAATAGAAGGAAAAAGAAAAGCATAATAAGAAATTGTAGAATTATGATAACTCGCTTAACTATTAGATTATTAATCTTTATGACAAAAAAATTAAATTAATTATAGTAACGATCCTTAAGATTTTTTTCTATTTTTTATTTCAAAATTAGTAAAACGGTGAAAATTTACTCATTTTCTTGTCCCATTTGGAAATAGAAGGAAAAAGAAAAGCATAATACTAGAAGGAAAGAAAAAAAACATGATAGAAACCACTACCAAGACTTGAACCCTGGCATTTAAGGAGGGAGGCCAGCACTTGGCCAACTGCACCAAGCACACCCATTGTTAGAAATCAGATAATTTTATTATATATAGTAAACTTTAAAAAAAAAAAAAAAAAAACAGGGGGTAAAAATCCAGTGTGGGCACGTGCCCACACTGGTCCTATGGTGGCTCCGCCGCTGAGTGTCATGCAATAACTTGGTAGGTTTGGTTGTGTGACTTTGTTGCCATAGTTGTACGATGTGTTCTTGCTGCTTCAAAGGCTGATGAAATTTAATGGAGGATATCACCATCTTTCTTTCCCTTTGTCAGTTGTCGTTTATCACGTTTCTTTCTTTTGTTACGTTTTTTTTTATCTACTTGTTTTGTTAAGTTGTTGCAAAGGAATAATGTGTTATGTACTTCTGTGTTACTCGGACTCGTCACTTTTTTTGGGGGGGCAGATAGTCTGTGGCAGATTACAACCCTACCCCCACACAGCCACACCAAATCCCCTTTCTCATTTCACAATCTATCATTAATTTTGAGCAATAAGCATTGCCGATAAAAAAAGAGAGAGAGAAAAAGCACCTGTTAGTTCATCGCCGGAGTCGCGAGGCAGATCACCGGAGTCAGAATTGTTGCCGGAATCTCAGATTGTTGCAGAGAGAGAGAGAGAGAGAGAGAGAGAGAGAGAGAGAGAGAGAGAGAGAGAGAGAGGTGGTGGTGGTCGGCAGGACCGGCGCCGGCCACACCAGTTCGTAGAGAGAGAGGATAGAGAAGAAAAAGAAAAAAACGAGAAAGAAGATGTGTATGGGTATCATGAGTTAAACAAGTGGCCCAACCACTTGTCCTTTATTTGTTTTTTTTGGATTTAGAAAAAATGGGTAAAAAAAGAAATGCAATTAGTTTATGTGTATTTGGTTTTTTTTAATTTTAATTTTACCACAAAAAAAAAACTTTTAAAAATTCTACATTTTGAAGTTTTAATGATTTCAATTTATATAAAAAATTATTAGGACTTACTATAGCTTAATTTTTGTTAAGTATAACAAATTAATTATTTAAAAATTATATAATTGATTTAATTAATAATCTAATAAGGGCTTTTGAAAGGGCAAATATGTCTTTTGACATGATTTTACATCATCCACCATCCTTATCCCTCATTTTTTATCCCTCATCGAAACCATGTACTATTTAATCCTCCCTTAACTGTCACATCAATGTGGTCCACCCTTCTTATTTAATCACCCCTACTATTTTATCCCCCTACTATTTAATCCCTCTCAAACTAATATGTCATCCAAGGCAGCGTTTTGTCATCGTGGAAGAAGAAACAGATGGGGCTGCTCCGCTGCTGGTTATAACTCTAATTGAACTTGGGCTTCTCTAGTGAATTGGGCTACATGTCTAATATGTTGTAATGGGCCTTTTGTTTTTCCTTTGGACTATTAATGGGCTTGCACATCGGGGCAAATAAAAATGGATTCCATATTTTTTTATGGGCTTTTATTATCCAAACAAAAGAACCAATATATTTTTAATACATAAAATACCCATTATTTAATATATTAAAATTAAAAATATTTTAAATATATATACAAGTTCATAAAAAAATCCATTTTTAATAGATTGAAATTAATAATATTTAAAAAATATTATAAAAAATATTATTTGACGTATCCCCGTACCTGTGTCCAAATTTGGATCCATATCCGCGTATCCTGTATTTTTCAACTTAAGGTGTCCGATGCCTAGATTTGCACCCGACACCCATACCCGAGTCCGAGTAACACAGATGTACTTCTGTTACAATTCATTTCATTTGGTTTCTGATGTTTTGAGTTCATTGCTCCTGCAGAATACATATGGCACCATTCAGTGATGAGTATTTGTTTGTTGAAATGGCAAATAAGGTATGCAATGAATTGGGTTAGTTGAAGAGTGTTTTTCTGTTGGGTCAAAAACAATGAATCTCTCTATGCTCTTTTGTGTGGTTGTGAAGAGAATAGCTTCAATAGGGAAGATTGTGATGTGGAATCAGTGATTTTGCTAGGGCAGCTTTTTATTTCTTAAGTGCATCACTTTCGCTTGTATTGTTATTATTCCGTACTATAGCTTCATGATTTATTTTGTATTTTCTTGTCAATGAAAGGAGTCTTTTCTTGACTGTTATATATGCAGGCCCTCTTTTGGCAGCAACAGAATTATTATGGAGTTGATCTAACGCCCTTATATGGATCAGCATTCAAGGGATACTTTTCTCAGGTCTGTCTTACACTCTATTGTATTGGCGTCATGGTTCCAGATACTGCTTGGCTTAGATGTCAATAAATGCATTGCAATGCATCATATTTGTTGAAACTGTTTGTGTGCTTTCCCTTACCACACTTCTTAATTTTACCTTCGATTATTAGTACTTGAAGCATTTAGGTTGTATAGCGAGGGTGGGATTTGTAGTTCCTTTGCCTTTAAGATTCATCCGCACGAGAAATACCCTCGCAACTTTTTGATGTTATACCATGAAAAATTGAAGATTAATAATGAAACACTATTGTTTGTTGTACAGTGAGGCTGCATCTCTCTTTTGCTTAAAGCAAAATTGGCATAACTAAGAAATTCACCAAGAACAAAATCACCTACTAAAAGGTCGGGAAAGGTATTTTGATTAATGAAGTTTGTTAATAATCACTTGACAATGAAAGCATTGTCATTTTTCTTCGAAATTTATTTTCATGTTGGATTTAGTCATTTCTACATCGCATCGAACGCCGGGCTTAAGGTTCTGTTCCATTCAGAATAGTTCCTTTTTATCAAGTAGGAGATTTCGTCCATGGACATCTATAAGAGATGATCTGAAATTTTAGATTAGAAGCAATTTGAAATTAGTCGGCTATAGATTCAATAAACATCCTTATCTACATTTCTATACACACTGAAATAGCTAATAATTAAGTACACTTAACATTAACTCTTCCACGTTCTTCTGTTTTGCTGAGAAAAGTGTTTGCGAAAGCTGAAAGGTATGACCTCTTTGGATTGATGCTCTGAAGGTCTTCTCAAAAGATTTAATGGCTGTTTACTTGAGTTCTGGCAGTGAAGATTGATATAACCTAAATACTCATAACATGAAAGAATTGCTAATGTCATGACATGATATAATTCACAACCAGATGGTCTTAAGTTCTTATTTTAGAGGATTTTGCCTGGCATTTGATTTACAGATTTTGTGAAAATCAGCCATTTATCCTTCATTGGAACAGTTCTCTGTTTTCCATGGTGTAGAGAGGTACAGAAACAGGATGAGGAAAAAGTTTGTAGGTGTTCTAGATGAAGATGGAAACTGTAAACCATCTCATTGTTTACGGCTTACTGTCAATAGAGGAGGAAAGAGCTGTGTACAGTT
Source organism: Vaccinium vitis-idaea (assembly GCA_963854785.1). Classification (NCBI taxonomy): domain Eukaryota; kingdom Viridiplantae; phylum Streptophyta; class Magnoliopsida; order Ericales; family Ericaceae; genus Vaccinium; species Vaccinium vitis-idaea. Next base: position 2,953,929 of record OY978218.1, on the reverse strand, counting down.
TACTAGTTGAATTAGGTGAATTTCAGTTCTTTTGTTTTTTGTGTGTGTAGATGGGAAAATAGCTTAAAGGTTTGAAAGCTGAACCTTTTCTTAGGCCAAGTGTGCTGGACTCAAATCCTGCCTTATACTTAAGTGACCTGTATGTTAGGATCTCTCTCTTTGTTTTTTTTAACCACATGCCTAATCATCTCCGTTACTTCCTGTACAGCCTGTGGTGGATGCTTTTGATCCCAGGGTATTGGTGGCTCCTGCAATATCCCATGTGATAAACTTCACTTCTATAAAGGTACTAGTTAAGCATTAATAAGAATCCTCTACTTGCCCACTAAATACTTGTTTTTGGAATGTGGTGAATTGGTACATCTGAATGTACCAATGTGGCGACTGACAGACCGGCAATAATAATCATTAGATTACCAGTCCTGTTAACGACACGTGGTTAACTTGGTACTGGCAAATCAAGTGCACGTAACATTGCTTGTTTGATTCAAATAGGTCAAGTTAAAAGGTTTTTGTTCTATGGAACTATTGTTTCTGTTCTGCGGCCCTGCTGGAATTTTATATAACAAAGCAAGTCAACTGGTTATGAAAAAATTGGAGGATGTTATAGTTGCTCCAAGTCTCTTTCTTTGTACGGTGCGAATAACCTTCTCTTTCGAAAGCTTTCCTGACTTGATTCCAATGCAATATATTGGTCCTATGTCATTATTCTTGATTATGAAATATCCGTAGCATCTCTAAATTTTTCTCGTTGTATGGGTTCGCAAATTAAGTCTAATGGTCATCAATAAGCTCTGGAAAACTTTTTTTCTACTTCCATTCGGCAGGAAGAGGACTTATATGAAGTTGATATTCCATTGAAATTCAAAGCCGCTGTGGGTGGTAGAATTCATGGGCTGGCGTGCTGGTTTGATGTTCTGTTTAATGGGAGGTAATCATTTGACGGTAATCAATAAGCTCATTGTTTTTGTTCTATCTAGAACTGCATCTTCTTATTGAAGAGAGTTACGGGTTACCTCAGATGTTTTTACCTCTATTATTTCATTATTCTACAGCACTGTACAAAGATGGCTGACAACAGCTCCTGGTGCACCTACAACCCACTGGTATCAGCTGCGTTGTGTTCTCCCGCAACCTCTTTACGTCATGCAAGGTCAAGAAATTACAGGCCGGCTTCACATGATTGCACACCATGCTCAGAGTTATACTTTGTATTTAACGTTGTCAGGTGGGCGTTCATGTTATAGTCCATTGTCTCCAATATAAGACTCGTCCCCATTTGTTTGTCCATTTCAGGAAAATCGCCTATATTTTCTAGCCGTCTTGCTTTAGACAATTTTGAAAATTTGTCTGCAAGAATTAATCGAGATCTTTTTAATTGGTGGAAAAAAACGTGAATTTTTTCCTCCAAAATACATTACATGTGGACCCATATTAAAGGGCGTGACTTTCTAAAAAAAGAACAGACAAATGGTGATCCTTGTTGATGGGTTTCGATCATTATGATCTAACTAGTGGTAAATGAACTTGAATAGCTAAAATGTGGGGCCCTGGTGCTGAACAAGGAGGAATACTTCAGGCTTCGTCCTGCAAATTTGATCTCAAAGAGCCCTATTACCGAATGTCTCAACCCCAAGTCTATCCAGTGGCCCAAGATCAGCCTACACATCATCTGGTAAATACACAGGTATTGATCTGCATTCTGTATCTAGTCTATCCAGTGACCTTTTGTTTGGTAGTCTGCATGTTCTTTCCTGTCTATTGTTAGCTTGACTTGCACCGTATTTGGAAATCAAATTTAACACATGTACATTTTGCATAATTTATTTGGAAGGGAACTGCTGAGCACTGCCCATGGGCGGTGGATACCCTCGGTTTACATGTAAAAAGCATTTAGAAAGTTAGAAATTAGCCGCGTCAAGAAGCTACTATCATTTTAACAGCCAATATCTGTGTTCATATCTTTATGTTTGGGGTCTCCACCTTAGCTAGAATTCTGCAGCACAGCGGGAATGCATATTCCGAAAGCTTGTTCAGAGTTTCAATTGCATGCATTGGTTTCCATAATATTGCGTCATTAGAAGTGTAATGTTGATTTTTGGATTTCAAAAGAATTATCTTTTCGTCCTCTTGGTGGTTTTTATTGTAATTCACAATCTAAGCATCGTTATTGACTCTTTTTGGTTGCTACTATGCAGGATGTACAAACACAATCCCTGGATGAAGAAGGATCTGAGTTTCTGCAGCAACCACCCGAAAACTTGGATACGGGGCTCCATTGATTCACCTGGAACAAAATGCCCGGCTTGGGTAGTGCGTGGCTTCCCATGTTTTTAAAGGTTCACCCTAATGGGTAGGGGATTTGCATCAAAAACCTTGTCTTGATCAACCTTTTCTCCCACCACTACTCATCCATGTAACGTAGTTCAGAATCATCAAAGCATTATTTTGTTGCGCAGCTAAGCGATCTTGTAGAATAATCTAAAGTTCAAATAATCAAATGTATGGCTTTCTTTAATTGTGTTACTTGGGTTATTTTAGTTTTCTGGTTTTTGCAGGCTTTCTTTGAAGTGATTTCAGGGAAATTCAATTTGTTGTCAAACAGACAACTGAGTGAGTTTGTGGGTGCTAGACCGCTATAGCTACTTGTGGACTTGATCCCATGAAAAGATTGACTGAATTGCAGAGAAAACTTGCATGCCGATAGGGTACGGCCACGTGGTACCCATCAATCACCACATCCGAGGACGGCCCATATTTGTTTGGGTAAATTCGTTCTCAAAATTAACAGAAATGCCACCTCCAAAACATATTTAGACAGCTTGGATGCGCTGACGGGTTTCACGTGGCGGTACCCGTTTGGCATGCAATTTTTTCTCGATTAGCAGAATTGTGTGGAATCTGGATATCGGGTGATTTTTTATTCGGTTTAAGGAAATGAAAGGAGACAAATCCCTATCATTATATTAATTTCTTAGGCTTCTCCGCAACCATTATTTTTACAGCGCCCACTTAAAAACTGCCACGTTAATAATATTTTGCAGATAAAGGCAAGTAGCAAGTACATGCATTGGAATTACTTCACAACTATCCCTCCTTCGACACTGTTGGCAGCACCACCGCCATGGGGCCATTGCATTGACCATACTGCCCCCTCCCCCCTAACCCCATGGTGGCGCCGGTGTCTACCGCCATGTTTAGCTGTTTGTGGTGTTCAATTTGCAAGGCTGGGTCGAGGTGGTTTGGGACGGGGAAGAGAGGGAATAGAGATGGTGGTATCAGGCGGTGGTTTTTGACTGCTCTCAAAATACCATTCAAATAGTGGCACCCCTAAACCTCCAAGAACTGAAGAGCTAGAGGATGTTTTGCTTTAGAACCCTGTTCCCAAATTAAAGCTGAAAGGTATTAGAGAGGGCAAGCCTAGAGACCCAAATCAATTTCTGCACTCATTACCATGCTTCATTTAGAGCATTTGATTAATGAGCATAAATGGAGGTGGATAAAATGGTGATTCGACAATAATTTCATTTCTTCATTGCTTTCATTATATAATCGTATAAGATTACATTTTAGTAAAAAAAAAATGATATACATCTAAGATACAATGTGAATTTTGTTGCTCATTATAGCCACTTCCAAATGATCAGCTTTCCCTTCTACCCTAGTATCGTCTCTCTTTAATGATGGATTACATCAAATAATCAAAACTGAAACCTATAAACTCGAACGCAACAAAAATTGGCACAGCGATCCTCGTCATAATGTAACAGCTTTTTTCGTACGGACTGTATGCTGTACCATTGTCAAGTCTCAACTAACTGCTGCCAAAGCTGGAGTCGGTTGAATACCAACAACATTGTAACAGCGGGTGCAGAGGGTGGGGTGCTCTGGAAAGGAACCAACTTGAGGAGAGTAATTCCAGCATCTTTCACATTTTGAGCCGTCCGCACGTGACACGCCTATCCAGATTTTCTTCTTTCCTTGAATGAGGTACTCTCCACTGTATGGAATGTCCCCGGTCTGTACACTCTCCAAAAATGAAAGGATCTGTACCTGCAGATCACCATTCAAGTGAGTCGCATTAGAAATTTTGCTACTTGTCTTCATGCAATAATACGGTGTTACTTGTATAATCACGAGTCACGACAAACCCAAAGAAATCCTGCTCTCTTCATTTCAGTGGGGGAAAGTTTCCCGGGAAACCCTTCTGGATTTTCTACTCTTTGGTGCGACAAGTGAATCCAAAATGAATTTTGGTGGAAAACGTTTTCACTTTCTAAAGATATACTGTAGAAAATATTTTCTGGGCCAACACTACTACCGCTCGACACAACCGCCACCACCCCCAATCACCATCAGCATCATCATTGATACAAAAGCCACTAGCACCATTATTTTCAGGGAATGCACCGAAACAAATACTTTTAGAGTTTCCAAGCACTTAGAGATGAAAAGTTTGTACCATTTTCGTATCATGTTTTGCTATGCCCAAGGTTGCTAGTACTTGCTACTGCTTGTTGATGCAGTGCTACAATGCAAACTAACGGGAACTATATTTCGAAAAAAAATTCACAGAATTCATCTTTAAGTAGGACTCGACACCATTACCAATTAATTCAGCAGCGAAGTCACCCATCCAAAACTAAAAATGTACTCTAGTAACACATTTTGAGAAGTCCGCTGTTGGTTGTTGAGACAAACCAGGGATCATTAGGGCAACTGGTTACATATTGACTGATTGTTTTATACTGACCACACCAAAATCACCAAAATCTCTCCTTGTATAATGTTTTAGAGAAAAAGACAATTGCAAACGCCAGTGTAACATTATTCCCTGACAGCAGAGAGTTGGGCAAAGTCACCAACAGAACAGAGGAATAAATTCATGCACTGAAAAGGAACATACCTGAGATGTTATGAATATGCGGTGCAATGTATCAGCATCATTTTTGGCCGCACCCATTTCATTCAATCTCGCAGCGAGACTGTCATCCAAGGTGTGAAGATAGACCTTTGCTTCCAAACTTGAACCAATCAACTTCTCAGTACGAGCAACCTCGAGGACTTTATTCACCTCTGTTCGCAGCTGGTCAAAGCGACTAAACTTAAAAAACATAACTTTTAAGGTTGAAAAGAATATAGAAGAAACATCGCCAGCAATTGAAATGTCCACACTAGTAATACAAAACATACAACCTAAATGAAGAAACTTCCTCGTGAGCAATACTATCTTCACGGCGGTAACCTTGCGAAGTCATATTTAGAACCAGGAAAAAAACTAGATGGGTTTGCCTGTAAAATGACTATGGAATAAAGTGACATTCTCTCTCTCCTTTGCTAAGCAAGAGGGTGTCTCAACCTTGGGCATTGGAAACCTAAGCTATGATGCAATACCAAGGTTCTGAATACGTACCGGAAATGGTACCAGTACCGGGATGTTACTGGATACTGTAACGGATTTCCCGTCATAAAATTATATTCAAAATAAAATAACACGTCTACTTATAAAATTGACCTTAATTTACGTAACTCATATGTCATATCCTAATACTAATAAGGAGAGAAATTGTAAATATTGATTTAATAACCAATAAGTTTCTCTCAAACCCACATCACAATTTGGGTTAGAAAACCCCCCATTATGGTAGCAAAAGGGGGAAAAAAAAAAAACCCACTTGTCAGATCCATTCTAACCCTCAATCGCTCACTCACTCTCTCTCCAGCCAGCCGATCAAAAAAAAAAAAAAAAGAGCTCCAGCCACCCCCTCCTCTCTCCAAATCTACCAAGAAGAAACGTCTTTCTCATCTCTTCAAAGAGCAGGATCTCTGTGAAGGAAGGTAAAACGGCCAGATCGACCTCTGATTTTCTGAGATCGATCCTCTCTGATTTTGCTTTGTATTTTTTTTTTTTACAGACTGCCGGTGCTCGCCTGTAAAGTCCGGAACTGACTGGAATTGGGCCAAACACGCCAGTACCTCCAGTAAGCGCCGGAAAATAAAGTGAAACGAAAATAGACCTCAAAGGTACTGGATTCTAGCATCTATCAGATAAGTAGAATTTTTTCTTTTTTGGATCATAACTAGATGGTAATTTAGAATACCATAATGTGCAAAACAAGATCCTGATTCAAAAATCAAATATTGAATGATATACTAAAAAAATTATATGGTGTATCCATAAGTTTTTCAGCATGACTATCTCCTAATTACGACAGGTCTGGCATCAAAAAGAGAAATGCAAAGGCTTGTTTCACTAAGAGACTTCAGAGCTTTCTGGATCTGTGAAGACGCAATGCTAAACATACAATGAAGAATTATGCCGGATACACATACCTTTCCTATCAAAATAGAATTACATGTATTATGTCATCCATAACTGGAATCATACATTTGAGTTGCAAAAAGAGGTATTTTAGCTCATTTGGTAATTTTCTGTTGATAGATAAAGAACTTACCTCAAGAATATTTTCCCAAAAGTCAATTTCTTCGCCAGGGAAAGCAAGCCATCTTTCATTTAATGCTGGCCATCCTGATTCAAAAACAAATTTGGGAGTAGAACCATCTTCAGTAGTATACTGGAAAGGAAGATGCTGCCAAACATCCTCCGCCAAGTGAGGTAGTATTGGAGCAATAATCCTTGTAATGGAAAGCAGATGTGCTGCAAGAACTGTTTGACAACTTCTTCTCGTAAAACTTGCAGAGCCCCTGGAAAATAAATGCATCTATAAAATCGAATCCCTAAAAATAACTTCTCCAGTACCATGAAATTAAAGCTATAGTACCGCTATGGTTACTTGTGAATCATGATCAATACTGCTACAGTACGCACAAAGGTAATGCTACAGTAATAACCATCAACCCCACATGGATCAATGTCTATCCCTCACATTTAAGATTTCCTGCATCCGTATAGAAAGTGCTGGGATACGGGTGGTGGTGGTGCGGCAATAGAATCAATGGAAAAAAAAAGGCAAAGTGGGGGCACAAATGATGGTTCAAATTGTATAGAATATCTCCGCTCATCGAGAGTTGTCGTATGTGATAGTCGTGTGTCTCTGCTCAACAAAAAGAGTGTTGTATGTAAAACCCATATGCCCTTACTTTGAATGGAAATCAAATAGTTTTGCCTTTAAGACCACCACAGCTCACATACTTGACACAAAATCAAACGGTGAAGCCGTGAAGGTAAAGTTTCACCTTGCTACAAGGGGCGCTAATTAACCAGCCAATAGTCCATAGACAATTACCAAACATAATAACAAAGAAATATTATCCAGCATTGGGTGGGCGAACTATAGTCCATAACATAAGTAAAAGAAAACAAATACACACACACAATGTACACATAGGTCATCAAATCTCTCTATAACACGTGAATGCATACAACAAAAAATGAATTACAAAAAATTAGGGTGTTCCATACTGGGTTGGCTACATGGGAAAATTACTGTTTGGTTCTTTTATGAGGAAAAATAACATACCCGACATAAAGTCGATCTTTGGCAGCATCAAAGTAGAAATTTGATAGATCAACGATCACAAACCGTTGAATGCTCTGAAAAGGAGAAAAGCAAAGGGATGGTTACCACAAAAGGACATTTAAACTGTTTTCAAGAACTCGAGATAAATTAAGTGCAAAATAGAATAAAATAAAGGAATCAATATAGCAATAGCCAGGGACAAAATTTAACTAATCTTGTAACAGTCCCAGAAGTGCAAAAGAAGCTATAAAAAGAGATGCAACTACAAGAATGCAATGGTAGATTCTGGGTGTTCTGGTTCTGGTTGGAAGTGTTACGCACCACCATACATGATCTTGATTGATAAATGTCAAAGAACAAGAAAAATCTAAGGATGGCTTAGGCTATGAAGGGTTGAGGATCACGAGTTCACAAAACCATATCAGTTTGCATGCCTTATTGAATTTAGGCCCACTACAAGTCAATTTGAGATCAACTGTTAGAGGTAAAATATGCCTTCTAATGTCAAGTAGCTAATCTTCACTTGCATAACCTGCATGAACTGAAAGATGACCTCCCCGAATGGGAGCCATGTTATATGGAAGATTAAAGTGCGTTTTTTGACGCGGGTTCCATATGATATCACTCACTGGTGAGTGAATGTACTAGAAGAGACGTGGGGAAGTACCACAGCTATTGAAAGAGATGGTGGTTGCTAACAGCAGCGCTGTACTTTGTGGGGTTCTCATTAAGTGACACCAATCAGTTCAAGATAATACATACCTGGAATATTTTGGAGAACTGATAATTTTCATAGCTATCCTTGATGCTCTTTACAACGTTTTCAAGTTGAAATAGAGCATGCTGATCAATCACTGGTAGTTCGCTATATGGAACGGCATTATCAGCCTGCAAACAAAAGATATCAAAGCATTAAAGATAGCTAAAGGAAGCGATCAATATATCACTTTTGACAACTGATATGCAATGAAGAATGTCAAATTAATATCAACATGCAAAAGGGGAACCCAAATGCAATACGAGCCTTTGAGTGTGTGCACACAATCGCCTCAAGAACATACGCAAAAAGAAAAAAGGGGCAAAAAGGAGACAAAGAGACTCTTATTCATATAAGAGATGGCATGAACATGATGGCTATGGTTATAAAAAATCATGGACATACCTCCCAATCATGAAGATTTGCCAAAAGAAATCTCAATGTTCCTCGCAGCTTCCTGTATATGTCGGACATCTGACGAAGAACTTGAGAGCCAATCATCACATCGCCGGTGTAATCCACACTAGAAACCCAGAGTCTCAGGACATCAGCTCCATAGGCAGGTGCTTCCTGTCAAGACAAAATCGTAACACCCCTGAGCATTTAACAATTGATAAGACGAATCGTAATATGTTCAACCTGTGACTTACCCCTGGGTTATTCCCCCCTCCAATCACAGTAGTTGGGTCTACAACGTTACCCAAAGATTTGCTCATCTTTAAACCTCTCTCATCCAGTACAAATCCATGCGTTATCACACCAGAATAAGGTGCCTTTCCTGAAAGTAGTCCAACATGTCAATGAAAGAACATGTGGCTTCTTATTATTTTACGAAGAGAATAACATGGCTTACTGAAAAAAAGTTTTCTTACAACTAAGTAAACTTCAATGCCGGTAATTTCTGAAAGAATGCTAAATTTGTAGAGTCTGTTTTTGTTGTGCGGTTACAGGAACAACATAAAAGGAGAACGGTCTATTGTAGAACCCCAGTAAACTGCACTACTGCAATAGCGTATGCAGATAAACATTACCTTTCGTTGCGATACTGGTTAATAAAGAACTTTGGAACCACCCGCGATGTTGATCTGTACCTTCAAGATATAAATCTGCCGGAAAACTAAGCCCACTTCTTTTCCCCAGCACAGCAGCCCAAGAAGAGCCTAAACTAGATCATAAACAATAGCCAGTTTGGTGAGCCGAAATTTTATAAATGAAGCTACAGAAAAGCCTAGCCAAAAAAAAAAAAATGAAGCTACAGAATGCAGTTCCAGTTCCATGTAAAAAGCACAAAAAACTAAACGCCAATGTTACTATGCTTCACGTTAGTGACTATGGCTAGGGATCTGATAAAGTAATGACAGATACGACTGGCAGGATTGTGAGATGCAAGAGATGTCATATGGAAAAGAATGAACCTTATACAATCAATGTGCACATGCTGCAGCCAGGTTAAAGAAATCCTAAATGTGAATAACTTTTGTCAAAGAGGAGTCACCAAACGTTCTCTTGTTATGCCGAGACAGCATGGAACACCGAAGCACTATGGTTTCTAAACTATGGTTTCTAACAAGCTGTTTCCTGAGCTGTCACTCAACAGCCACAAAGAACTTTTTCCTTGGTTGATTCGAAGATAACAAACCATAATTAACCTGCTTAACTGAAGCATCAAAAAGTCGAAAGTTCAAGCTGCAATGGGATGCAATGAGAAAGTTCGGTGTGAAACGTTCATGCTACTCTACAACATCTTGAGATGCCTTTTTGGTGCTTATCCTATTTATTGCTGCAATCTACTATCGTTCAAATCCACAAATATTTCTCCAGATTCCACAAGAAACTAGTTCAAAAGTGCTTTTTCCCCCTTGATTAACAGGAATTCTTCTGAGTATCACATTGATTCACCTCCCAACCTTGATGCCCTCAGAGAGACAGTATTATTCAAGCAAAATGGCAGTAGTAATTCCTTTCAAACCTTCAAACCATTTCTTCTATGTGCCCTATTCCCAGCTGGAAACTTCTGATTCCCAGCTGGAAACTTCTGAAACGTCCAAATTTTGGGAAATAAAATAAAAGCAAACACTTTAAGATTGATTACATTTTTACACCATTATCAGTTTTAAATGAGAAAACAAGAAAAACTTGAATAAATTTCCAGAAAGCAAACAGTTAAGACAAAAAATTCAATACAGTTTCTGAAAGTGATTCAATTATTCAAAAATTATTTTTCAATATATATCTGCATCTTCTCTGGCTTGATAGAATTAAACCCAAAAATCCCAAAAATTTCAAAGACTGCATAAATGCTTAGGCCAGTTGCCTTTCTGATGCCATTAAATATCTAGATCTGTAGACTAAGAATAAGGAACACCAGAAAGAAAGATAAGTGCAAAAGGATTTTCTCCACATATAAATGAAATAAAATGCAAACAAACAGAAAGGTAAATAACATAAGGGTTATTCATAAACAAAGGTGAAACCCAGATGAGAAGCATTTGCTCCAGGAACAATAGCAGTTTAGCCTGAAAATGTAGTAGTGGCTATACATTAGATCTGCATAATTCCCTTCTCATCAAGGTTCTGAATACCATACCAACCTCAGTACCGGTTTTCCTACTGGTACGGTACGTACCGGTACCGGTCAAACACCGGGTACCATTTTTTATTTAGCGTTACTACCATTATGTATGATTAAAAATCCAGAATTTTCCCCATACCCTCCCATTAATCAGAGCATAAACTTTTATTAGACAACAAAATATCAAATAATTTATGTTTAATAGAATTTTATGTATAAATCTCCTTTTCATTGGAGTATGTGAAAAACAAGTGTATGCCTTAAATGTGTATATGATTTAATACATATCCATATGTATATAGTTGCACATATCATCGTAATCTTTACCAAATTATTAAAATCAAATATGAAAGTGATTTGCATAGTGGTTTACACTTTGGACAGTTCTGACTCAAGCACATGAACTATTTTTTCATCTTGGAAGTTGAAACTCGTTCTCCTCTCTTTATACTCCTCTTTCCTAGCACTAACATTTTACAAAAATACACCTTGAAACCTCTTCAAAAAATACACAGTGAAACATTGACCACCACAGTGATGTCAAGGAGAGACAGAATACAGAGAAATGGTGATCTGAAGAACAGCAGCCATGGACGTAGCCCCCAAAACAACAATGGATCTCGATTTAGCACTCTCCAACCACCTAAAATCACCGGCGGACGGCGGCAGTAATTTGCCGGTTATCTCTTCTTGTAACATCCCCTAAATCCCACATCGGGGGGTTGAAAGAAATGGATGTGGAATATAATGAAATCCGACCAGCTACTGTATAACTTGAGGTTAACCTTTTGAGCCACGTGGTTAGGCTAAAAGTTAGCAGGTCAGTTGGCGCGGGTCGTTATAGGTGGTATCAAAGCACAACCCCGGTCTACAAGATGGGAGCCACCTCTAAAAGCTGTAGGAGCCACTTCTTGAATCCTGGAGTTGGAACAAAATGCTATACATAACTAAGTGCTACACCATGGCCATCGAGGGAAGGTTGCTGAGCCAATGCAACGAGGACGTTGCCTCACAAGGTGGGGAGATTGTAACATCCCCTAAATCCCACATCAGTGGGTTGAAAGAAATGGATGTGGAATATAATGGCCTTGTTCGTTTCATAGTTTTAGTTTTGTTTTGTAATCATTACACTCATTTCTCTCTCTATCTCTCTCCACTCATTACACCTTTTTCCAAAACTAAACTAAACTAAAACTACTAAACAAACAAGGCCAATGAAATCCGACCAGCTACTGTATAACTTAAGGTTAACCTTTTGAGCCATGTGATTAGGCTAAAAGTTAGTAGGTCAGCTGGCACGGGTCGTTATACTTCTCCCCCCATCATCTCTGTTTTTGGATCTCTAAACTTTCTATAATGGATTGGATGTCGCTCAATAATGGATTGCACAATACCGACCGGAATCCAACTCACCGTCATCTCGCCCAAGATTGTCCGGAATCGCTGGTAACCACCAGTATTAGAGCCGGGACGGTATTACAGGGTCAGGTTACCGGAATCTCACAAATCCGGTATGTACCGACCAGTACAGTACGGGATTCAAAACCTTGCTTCTCATCACTGTGCATGGATTTTGAAGGTCCATTTCCTCCCAACTGAAAACAAACAACTTAAAAGAGCAATATCCTAAAAGGATGCCAATGAACAAAATTCAGAAGCACCAAACAAAATCCATATTTTAGCAATAGTAAACAACATTATGTGCAATATTAAATGTTGCTACCTGAATCAAACCAAACATCCATTGTATCAGTTCCCTTTTCGTACTCAGGCGCTTTATGACGATAAGCATCAGGAAGTAAATCCTCCACTCTCATGTACCACCAGGCGTCACTACCCTTTTGGGAAATTATAACTGCCAAACCAACACAATCAGCAGTGTAAGAAACCATTTGGACGCAAATTTTTAGTAGCTTGATATATACTCTGAGACTACAATAATCAGTAAAAAAGAGACAAGTAATGACTACAAGAGCATAACAAAGATGCTGACGAAAGGGAAAAAGAGAGCAAATAAAGAATTTCTACATGAGATTCGGAATAACATCGTTGACACTCAGATTTTCATAAATTAAACAACGATCGTATTGGAGTCTACTACATTTAACGTGTACCTACTATACCACAATGCAGAACGTTGAAGAGGAAAAAAGATAGCAGAAAGCAATGACCTGTTTTACAAGGTCCTTACACTTAATATGGTTGATAGTCTCTTCATTCAGGAGAGGTTCTTTTGATTCCAAGTGATAAAAGACTGGAATAGGGACACCCCATGTTCTTTGCCGTGAAATACACCAGTCAGAACGGCTAGAAGTCATTGCGGAAATTCTGTTTTCGGCCTGAGAAGGGTATGCAATTTGGTGAACATTATCAGACAACGAAATGATACACTTTTCAGATGAAGAATACTAAATGTAAAGCATACGCTCAAAGAAGTACATTATAGGCTTCCGCCTAACTGTTCGATCCCCTACCAATACAGACACTTTTTTGCAAAGAAAAGAAGAAGTCAGTTACTCCATCACTGTAAACATCCATGATCCATAATTCAACAAGCTAATATAGATTTTAGTTCACAAAGCAGCTACTCCTAGTTTTAAAACTTCATTTAATGGATCAACAGACAGTGCACAAATACACCAGTAACTTCTTCCAATACCATGAGATGATACACCAAACCCGCTACAGAGTTAGAAATTACTGGTCTGATTCATTGTCAGGTTGATGTAGGACTTCAATATTGGGTTGTTCATTGTCGCATACAAGTATACATGATTTGCTGCAATAGAGGACTTAATACCTGAGATGGGACCCACTTCACTTTGCTTATTGCATCCATTGCAGCCTCCTTAAATCCTTCTACGGACGCGAACCATTGCTCAGTTGCCCTAAAAATCGTAGGTTTCTTTGTTCGCCAATCATATGGATACTTGTGTTCTGCAGGAGAGGAAATGTATGACCTTGTATACCATCATGCCTAACTCATCCTACTTTATAATGCTAAAAAAGAAAAAGAAAAAAAGACAGTTTCCTGAATTTGTGATAAAATGAGATAAGAGAACTTACTGTATGGTTCTACCATGATAATTGACGTTTGTTGATCCAAGTACTCAATTACAGCAACATTACCCTCCCCGAGTACATCAAGCCCACTGAACCTTCCAGCTTCTTCAGTAAATTTTCCATCATCATCTACAGGGGAGAGAAGGGGCAAACCATATTTCAAGCCAGTCACATAATCTTCCTGACCATGACCAGGAGCTGTATGGACTAGCCCTGTTCCCGACTCGGTCGTAATATAGTCACCGCCAAGGACAACCGGACATTCTCTGCCATCTATTGGATGAATATACCTGAAGCCAAATTTGAAATCCACATGTTAGACAGCGTATGCAAAAAAAATCCACTGCACTGAATTTCCAAAGATCTGTGGTTTTGATGTAAGTTTTGACATGGAAAATCATATGAACTATAGCGAAATATGGAACAAAATTTTGAATGACATGACTCTTAAATGAAATAATACTGTCAAAGTTTATATTTCTGGACTTAACTTGTAATTTTCAAGATCTGAACCTAGTAGTATTTTCTGCACAACAAGCTTTGCCCCCCATTTCTCTTCTAATGTTTGCAAAAGGTCTGATGCTATGATAAGGAAAGGCTTCTTCTGCTCCTTCAAAACATTGCCGAACCTCTTCTTTCCATCTTCAGGAACTGTTGAAACATCTCCCGAGCGCTCATGCACCTCAACCACGGCATATTGAAGCTTAGGATTCACCGCAACAGCTGAGCATGAAAAAGGAACATGTAGTATATGTGTGGATATATAAAAGGGAAAGTGGAAGATAGAGATGTGAGTGCTTGTTGCCACCGCAGGCAACTGTTGCAAGGCCAGCTGAAGTAAAAAGACACGTGAGAGGACTAACAGCGAGTTAGTTTCTGCCATTTGCCATATGTCTTCTATAGTAGTGCATACTATCAAGAAAGTGACCTGAACAAAATTTCCCTGAATGATGATTTATGGCTCTGGGCAAGTGATTATCAATCATACAAGAGTCTATGTAATACGCTATAACACCGTTATTTCCTTTTTCCAGCTTGATAAGTGACAAGAAATGGCATCATTTATTCATTATTGCCAAGCAAAAAACAAAAATGACATCATTATTTCCTACTAAGTCGGGATTAATTTTCTTGGAACTGTGGGTCGATGCAACGGTCTATGGCTTAAGTATTATATGCAGATGAGGCCATGGAGAAAATGTTTACTTCCAATGGCACAAGTCAGTACTACGGACAACAAAGGATAACGATAAAAGAAAAATTTATTGCAGTAAACTTCATGGGAGATTACATCAATTACCACAATCACATTAGCACTTTTTAGGCTGTAGGTAGCCCGGAGATATAGGTAGATGGTCATGCTAGACAGAAACAGAACGATCTGAGTAGCCAAAAGGAAGCTGAATATCAACCACGTCTATCTTCTTATTGTAATCATATTATCTATTACTGTTAACAACAAAAAAGAAAGACCACCAAGAAAAGAAGAGGAGAACAAAGTGACAGTGAATCGCTTACCAGCATTGGCTGGAATAGTCCAAGGAGTAGTAGTCCAAATGGCCAGTGACAAGTTGGGAAGAAATTCCCCCAATAAGTCACCCGAAGTTGAAGATCTGCTGACTAATCTGAAAGTGGCATATATGCTCTTTGAAACATGCCCCTCAGGATACTGCATACGAATTGTAAAGAAAGAATGAATCATATGAATCCTGATCCATTATATTTTAAAGCATACCATGCAAAACTAGTGAAGAAAGTGACAAATCGTTCTCTCTTTTGATTAGTTTCCTTTCTGATGGATCAAACCCTCTCAAGAGAACAAAATAGAACTAGATAGGAAACTCACAAACAAAGCAATGCAAGAACTCAACCACCTCCTTGCGCCAGTCACAAATTGGCCTCTTAAAAATTAAATGAGTGCATGGACCATGTAGGGCATCAGTGCTTCTAATAGCCAATTTGAAAAGGCAAGCATCTCCTATGTCAAATTAATCCTAAGCAATGGGATCTTGCTTAAGTGAATGTAGTAGCATTTAGCACCATGAAATAGGAATCAAGGTTTGACCCAGCCCACTACAACTCTAAGGTCACTGTCAAATCAAAGGGAAATGGACCCATAAAGGAAGTTACTTCACATTGTCCCATAGAAGTATGGTCTCTATTTTCGTACAATGTTATATGATTCAACACATTTGGAGAAAGCTAAATAGCATCTCTTATCAGCTCTTTAAAAATCATTATCAAATTCATTGGTAGGGGAAGCCAACCGCAAGGACCCATTACTATCACAACAAAAGCTACAAATATCTCAATATTAGGCTCAACATTAACCTTACAATTTGTGCTAGTGCAGGCCCATAGAGATGTTAAGGTACGAAGCCTACAGAGAATGCCTTTCCAGGCAGTAATCATTGCTTCTAAGTCAATTGGCACCCTAGAAAGAAAAAGATATTGCAAAAGTCTATTGGCCAAAGGCAACTTTACAATTTGCGCTACTACAGGCCAAAAGAGAAGTTTAGGTACAGAGAGTGCCCTTCCCAAACCAACGGTATTGCTTTTAGGCCAATTGACAAAATACTTGTCTTCTGTTTGTTAGTCTTGTCCATGAGGATAAACCAACTTCATCAGTTTCCAAACAAAGTAACCTTCTCCGATGATTGCCTATCTGAACGCGTGAGGTTGCTCCTTGACTAGACAATGAACACCTTGAACTAGCAAGTATCTCCAATATGAAAAAACATTTTCCTATTTATTTCTACACCTAAGAAGAGAATGCAGTTTAAATTACAGGCAGTCCCACCCATCACTTTAAATGTCAGCTTTGCATCAATTTCCACAGTAAGAAGGAACAAAATTGAAGAAACAAGAACTTAAAAGGCCCATTACCTCTAATTCAGCCTCTGCAAGGGCAGTTCGCGACGAAGGACTCCAATGGACTGGTTTTCTGCCTCTGTATATATACCCTTGAAGGGCCATCTCACCAAACACTTCAATCTAGTAACGGGAAGGGTGCAGAACAAACAATATCCAAGAGATCAACAAACAACAATAACAGCATGAAAAAAATAGAAACAACCCTTTTCCATATTCCATGCAAGATAAAAGGCATCTGAAATGTCTTTTCGACGGTGGCTCGACTTAATATTACAAAGAGTAATATTCAGCAACATCCAAGGATTAATGGCACTACAAAGCACTACAGTTCATTCTACAGGCTTGTTTAGTCTCAAACTTGGAGGTAATTTCAAGCATCCCAAAAAAGACACTCCACAGAAAGTTGAAGTCGCTACCTGAGCAGCCTCGTATTCAGGATCGAGAGTCAGATAAGGATGATCCCAGTCTCCCCAGATTCCAAATCGCTGTTAAAATTAAACATTAAGCATTAGCGCTGGTTTGCAAGTGAATAGGCAATTTTTTTTTGTGACAATCGTATTAGCTTCTAAGAATATTGAAAAGACTTAGAAGGCATAATTTGATTTTCTAATATCGATGATGAAAATTCTAGGAAAACCTTAAATGATGCCATTTGTGTCTTAACGGTGGCTTTTGCAAACTTGGCTGCCTTTGCTCTCAATTTCACTGGAGTGAGTTCCTTCCTAGCATCGTGATCCAATGACTGCAACACTGAATTAATTCGAGATAACAGTCAAATTACAAATACATAAATAAAATAGCAGCTTTCCCTAGGTTGATAGAAAGCTATGCAACTAAAGGTTTAATCACGGCCGGCCATCTTGAAAAGAAAGCCCACCAAGTCACATCCAACATCAAAAAACCATGTCAAATACACTGAAGCCATAAGTAACCACAATAGCACAAAAAATAGCAACCATGTCTGATGACATAAGCTTCCAGAAAAAATAGTTAAATGATATCATCACAATCATTACCCAGTCCTCCAGATCAATGAAACATGTGGACGGCAAAACATTAATTTAAAGAAGAAACAGAGGCCTACAGGATATAAGCTAAATATAGAATGAATAGTACAAAGTGGTGAATAACTTTCTTTAGTTAAAAACTAATTTTACTGTTTTCCCTTTCCTGGCAACTAAAAGGGCCAAATTAGAAGGAAATGGGTCGGGATCAAGGCGGCAGTGAATGCCTTTTTAACAATTAAAAGATTGTTCACAAATTGCATCTCAGGGGATGCCACCCATTTATAAACTACAGAACCAAAAACCAAAACGGGCTCCAAAAAATTACAAACTGCTCTACAAGAACGGCTTTCATGTGTTACACCCATGACCCAACTGCACATGAACTTCTCCTTTTTGCAGTTAACTGTTACTCTGCTAGCAATAGCATCAACGGATGTTTTCAGACTTCAGAACACTACTAAAACACAAATAACAAGTAAACTAAAAACTTGCCTTTCAATTCAATTGGCAGGCCATGGCAATCCCATCCAGGCACATAGTGAACCTTATGGTTTTGAAGAAGCTGCAGCAGAAAGAGAGTAAATATGAAACAGCAAAAACAAAATTAATAGTGGGCGTACTCCGTAAGTTGAAGTTGAAAAAGTGCACAGAAATATATAACCTTCATATCATAACAATTCTAGATTACCAACTACCCAAAAGCGTTAGTTCAATGCATCAGGAACACTGTTCTAGGTACCACCGGTCTGAATTTTAGAGATCATAGATACCAACAAACAAGCTCTTCTGATCCCCAACCATTCCCGCTTGTTTAAAGTCAAGCTCTATACCATGCTCTTGGTAGAACATAATAGCTGCTATTGCAGAAGGTTGGATAATAAGGCTCCAGAATCAACTCAAGCTTTCCTACACCAAGCACAAGGTGCACCAATTTCCCTATTCAGCCATTTTGAGTTTCTTTTAACCACACAAAATCTGCCAAAACTTCATCTTCCAAAGAATCCAAAAAGGCTCAGCAATTTGGGGCGAATTGCTTCATTTTCGCAACTGTTAGATAGCTTGATATACATTGTTAGGCCCATTTCCTAACAGCTTAAGCTTCTGGGACTACTAGTAATTTAACATGGTATCAGAGTCTGGTTAGGAGAGGTCTTGTTCAAGTCCCTCTGTTTGCATTTATTCCCCGTTTGTATTCTGTTTTTCCCCTTCATATTATGTTTCGCTTATCTATGAATTGGCATCTCCATGTGCAAGAAAGGTTGCACATGAGGGAGGGTGTTAGATAGCTTATATATATTGTTGGGCCCATTTCAGAACAGCATAAGCTTTGGGGACTACTGGTGTGAACGTATAATTATAATTTACGAATCCTATTATTTTTTATTGTTTCTATGGGTAGTTTAGTCATAAAGTTAATTAGGATTTTCCTATTTAACCTAGTTAGCTTCATATTCATTGTTATCTTTTCACTATGCAATAGACATTATGTTGTTCTCCCTTTCCCAAATACCCTATAATAGGCCTGTCATAGGCAGTCTTCCCAACTATATCGAGTTGGAAGTAGCCTTGGTTTAGTAGTCAATCGTACCTACTTATAAAGGTAAGGCCTGTTTTGGCTAAAAAAATAAGCTGGATTATTGGCTTACTGGCTTATTCAACCAATAAGCCAAATTAAATTAGCATATTTTTTCAACCACTTTTAGCCAATAAGCCCAAACTTGTAGAATTATTGGTTCTCAATAAGCCAATAATCTTTGGCTTTTTTTTTTTTTTTTGCCAAAACACCCCTAACTCTCACTAACCCCAGTCTAGAAGATGCATCTGAAAGAAATGTCCTAAACCATATAATCACTCTCCTTACAAAAGTAGCCCACAAGGAAGACCCCTATCCCTTGCAATCCTAAAAAGAGCCGACAAGCCATCTCTAACTTCTCCTTCCTGTGCCAAAAATGCAACCAAAAAACTATGCCCTTGCTCGATTCCCACCCACTCATTTAGTTCCGCTGCAAAATCACTCCCACCTCTTCTACCCTCCCAAAGACCATCACATAAGACAATCCTACATTAATCCAGCCTCCAAAGCCACGCTCCCACTCATTCAATTCTACATTAATCATTTCTACTTTAATTCAGCGAGACAACCCCTCACACATGCCTCCAAAGCCAACTCCCCTTGGCTATAAGCATGAAGATGATAACAAGAAAACAATGCTACATTATGAAGGTGAGGCTTACTAAACTAACTAGAAAAGGATATGTTTCACATGAAACCACTAAGAAAAGTTTCCACAAGCAATGAGTGTAGGACCTCAGGAATTGAGGACTGCTATGAGCCAAGTAAAACACAAAAGGAAAGGGTAAAAGGATGATAGTTGAAGGATACAACTAGATCTTGAAATTTTGTGACATATAAGGCATAATAACAAGGTGGAATGCTAAGAGTCAGTTCCATTCCAAACAGTAGTTCAAGTATTGCACCAAACAGTAGTTCAAGTATTGCACTAAGAGTGGAAGCACACACTTCATGCCTCTGAGAATCTATTAATCCCAATAAAGAATAATGTCTTCCCAATATTGTCATTTTCCAAGATATCCAAGCTACCACAAAATTCATTAGATTTGGTAATATTAGGCCTCAACAGCAACCCTGCTGCAGTCTGCGATTTGCGTCGTTCAGATATTCAGACAACAACACGCTCCAATCTTCATCAGGTAAATCACATCAAAAGCAGCATCCCGCTATATCAAACTAAAATTCCAGGAGTACTTAAGCCTTGAAGTCCAAAGGGCATAGGGATAAAACAAAATGCAACTACTATAATTATAACATGCATCCATGACATATTTCCAATATCCTTGACTCAATATGTTCTTAAAATGCAATCAGGCGGACATATAAGTTCTGTTATGTCCATGAGACATCAAGCTAGACGGGATGAAAATACATCAAAAAGAAATCGGAAGAAGCTTATATCGAAAGTACGAAGAAAATCACACCTTATAGCGATTAATAATATCCTTCAAAATCTTATTTAGAGCATGACCCATGTGCAAATCACCATTGGCGTATGGAGGGCCATCATGAAGAACGAAATTTCCCTGTCAAAAACAATTGACCGTCAACTAATATTAACACAACTATAGTTAAGCCCAATGCCAATCTAGAAAATAACTCACCCCGTTATTCCTGTCAGAAACTCTCTTGAACACCTGATTTTCATCCCATAATTTCTGAATCTCAGGCTCCCTTACAGCAGAGTTTGCCCTCATGCCAAATGCCGTCTTAGGCAGATCAACTGTATGTTTGTACCTTCCTTCCTCCTGCTTTGCCCCTGAATGATAGTAAGCACATCAATGAACTACAAGGATGAATTTCTCTCAGAGGAGGGAGGCATGTCAAGAAAAATCAATAAAATTCTTCCCGAGGAAAACAACAAAAAATCTACAAAAGTTGACATACGACGAGCAACACGTATTCCAAATGATGAGCTCATGGTAAGTATTGAAACAATGACATTGTATACCTCCAGACGCTTTCTTTGCTGCCATGACAGGTCCACGAGCTCTTCGCTTTGATGAATAATGAAACTCATCACTGCAATAGCTTCTCCTGAAACACAATAAGCTAATGGAGGTGGTCTTCCTAAAGGATGAACAAGTTCTCAATAACAAAACCTGAACATTGATAACACACCATGTCAGCTGCAACTTAGTACATACTATCAGAAACTTTAATGATCTGAAAATGACAACCAAACTAAATATCCAAAGCACTGAGCCAAAAAGATTCTTAAGTAGATCCACTTGCTTATTTTCCTACACGGACGCTCACCCAAACACACTCAAAGACGTATAAGTTATAACAAATGCAGGATATAATCTAGTACTAGTAGTGTGAGCCCCAAATAGTTCTCTTTAGTGCCTTTGTAGCCCTCATCACAGTTCAATGTTGGGAAAGAGGAAGACGATGTTAAAAACCAAATGATGTCAATTAATGACACCATCATCTTATCAATGGACACGTCGCCTGACTACCAAAGTTATATGAAGTATACAAGCATGAAGGCTCCTTCACTTCAATAGCTAGCTTTTGGGGTCGAATTCTACCCAATACCGTGTAACATGGTATCAGAGCTAAGTACTAGGGATTGGTAGGGTGCGTCTCTAGCTTGCACACGGCAGTTGTTACTTAGTGTGCATGCCATACATGAGGGTATGCAGTGCAATCCCACATCGTCTGACTTCTGTGAAAGGAACATAGCAAAGAAGTTTCTTACAATAGTGCTATCACTGACCCATAACCAGACAAGTGGCCAAAAAAGAACTATTGTACCAATCTCTACAATTTTGGCTTCAAACCCACACCCCAGACAAGGATGAATTCTGATCGTGAAATGCATCCAACGTCTATCCAATCTAGATTGCTAAAGAGTCAAGACCCACCAGTGGATTTAAGTAGCTTTCCAGCAAACATTTCCCATCAAAAACCAAGTTGTGCGTGCCCACTATTAATGATGCCTTAAGTAATCCTTGAAGTTTATTATCATCATCTTAAACCTATCCAATCGGATCGTTTATTATCTGAGGCGTTCGAGCTCAGTTCATTTACTACAAGAGCCTCTATAAACAAGCCGAGCTTTTATAACCGAGGCGAGTTACAACTAACGCGAGCTTGGCTGGTTTACTAACGAGCTTCAAACTCAAGCCCATAACGAGCCATGCCTCGAGCTGCTTGCGAACAGCTCAGTGCCTTTGCAGCCCTACACTTGAGCAATATCTGCCAATGCACCATCTTTCTAAGCTGACTAATTCATACAAAATCGATAAAAATTAACACCATTTTCTCGAAGTTTGCAAATTTGAAATGAACTAAAAGAGAAGCTTGCAACTTTTCAATGCGTAGTAAGAGTGAGTATATGTACATGTGATTTTATGGTTTCTGGTACTGTAACTAAATCAGCAAACATACACGCGTATCCACACACAGAAATATACCGTTAAGCTATATTTTCTATGTAAATCAAAGCGTAATCTGATATATTTATATACACCATTCGTCAAAGGACACAAAATTGAAAGGAAGCCTCACACACACACGCACACACTCACTCTCACTCTTACTATCTCTCTATGCATACATATGTAAACGTACATATAGATACATGCAAAGTACCTTGTGCGAAGACGATTGCATCGCCATTGGAGCGAGGGGGAAGAAGATAGGAATTTGTGGATAAATGAACTGAAAAACCTCAGGCTCAGTTTCTGCGTACTGAACGAACAAACTCAAAATTGGAATTGGCAGAAAGGTCCTCTGATCCAATGTAAATTATGAACAGGTCTCACTTGTCTGAGGTTCTAACTCTTTAGACCCTGTCACTACTCTGTTTGGAACTTTTCTGGATGAGAAGGGAAAACAAAGAGAAGATAAATAGTAGAAGTGACTTTTGAGTTGTCTTTATTCAATTTTTTTAGTGTTTGTTAATTTTGCGTTAAAATTTTATGATTATTAGTTTGTCTTGACGAGAGGAATAAAAAAGGTACAAAAAAAAATTATGACAAACCTCAATTTTTAAATAAATATCCAACTTTAAGCATTATTGGGTAAAAGTAGAATATTTGAAAAAAAAAATTGGGTAAAAGTCAAAACTTTTAGTATTTTTTCGATTCCTATAAATGTGCTCAACACTTGATTTCACTATTTTTCCTTCACTCATCTTCCAAACAAACCCTACATACCAAATTGTATTCCTAATTACCCATATCGCTTATGAGTTTCTTTATTTTTCCACAAAGAAAATAAATATATCATTGTAAGAAAATTAATTCATAGTATGAGGGGGTGTTCCACTAACTTGGTTTTTTGGTTTTTTTTGGATGTTTTAATTTTGCAAAAAAACTAACTTGTTCCACTAACTAGTTTTTTGGTTTTTAGTTTTGCAAAAAAACTAACTTGTTCCACTAACTAGTTTTTTGGTTTTTAGTTTTGCAAAAAAACTAACTTGTTCCACTAACTAGTTTTTTGGATTTTTGGTTTTTAATTTTGGAAAAAAACTAAGTGGTTTTTTGTTAGTGGAATGAGATAGTTTTTGAGTTAAAACAAAACCCTTTTTTTTTTTAGCGGAACAGGGCCTAAGTTGATAACATGAATACTGGTAAATAATTTCATAGTTGCTAACATGAATACTGGTAAATGATTTCATAATTATCTCGCAATTGCTTTTCAATTATCTTGTTTTATTATATTAGGCATAACTTTACATACTTTTGCTATATTTGGTTTATTATGTATTTTAATCCATACATAAAGTATTGTACTAGACCACAAAAGCCATATTATCACATCACGTAAAGAGTATTAGGGTTTTCCTATAATCTATTAATTGAACAACACTTGCACACCAGTTTTTTTTTTCTTTTTTTCTAACACTTGCACGTCGATTTTAATTGGGCTCCTCACAAGTGAACGGTGAAACTGGGCTCTCAGCATTAATCGAGTAATCAAGGTAGACGTAGATTTTTTATTTTATTTTTTTGAAGAAACCCCCATTTAACGTTAGAGAGAGAGAGAGTGAGTGAGTGAGTACACGAGAACCAAAAACCCCCACGACGGAGAAAAAATGAAGAGGGAAATTTCAAGAAGCTTCCCCTGAAAACAGATGGCCAAAAACCCCATTAGAAGATCCAAAACCCCATTACTTTGTGAATTTGCACATTTCCTTCTCAACAATACAAAATTTGTCAGGTGAACTAAAAGGCAGAACAGAAAACTAAACCATAACTAGAACCAAAAAGGCAAAAACCCATTACTTGTGTATCGACTCTCTCCTTCTGAACACCACAAAAGTTAACAAATAAATAAATAAAAACACATTCATCACATGAGATGACACAAAAAGGGAGTCTCAAAGACATGATGTAGCCAGCCCATATGCTAAATATTTGACACTCGGGGTTTTTGGTTCAAGGTTCTTGACGACACAGCACCTACTGGGTTAAGTATTTCCACTTAGTCCCGGGAAAAAGTTCCTGAAAATGGCACTGGCAACCGGAAGAATACCCAATAGCGCGATTTGAAGTTGGTCCGAGCTGCTTACTCTGACAGAAACTTGCCCACTTAACTTACTATTCAATCCAGCTCGAAAAACGACTTTAGAACTCCTTCCTATTGAAAACTGCGACTGCATATTTCCCCCCCATAGAACCTCTCCTCTCCACCTCATTAGAGAGAGACTCACAGTGGTCTGGTCCTGTCCGATAGGAAAATCATTCTCCCTGAGTCGCAATTCGAAGTTTCCCCCACAAGCCGTATCACCTTGAGACCTGATTATTCCACTACTTCCCACTAAAACCAAGCGTTTTCCAATGGTGATTTGATCCTCGATTTTCATTCCCGTGGCAACATTTTCCCCCAAGAAAGTTACTGATACCCCAGCGGAAGTCTTATTCCTTTTCAAAATTTTCACCTTGGTTTCTCCCTTGAGAATGTACGCAAGCTGCTTTCCAACATGTTGGATGTTGAGTCCTGCCATTGTCGATCCACCCTCCCCATGCTTCATTGCGACGGAGGAATCCAAGTGGATGTTGAAATCTTTCTTGTCTTTCATTATTTGGACCGCTATCACAGATGGAAAATGACCAGCGATCGCGAGATTGCTCTCGAGGCTGACGGTGTCGTATCCGCAATCGTGGTCCCACCCGTGTGAATCCATTAACGGCCTTGTAATGAGATGCGAAGTGGACTCCAGAAATCGGTACCTGCACAGGGCCGGAGTAAGTATTTTATGTCCAGAGGCAGGAAATCATGCACAAAACGCGAGACACTATTTATGGTTTTTACAACCCATGTAGCAACGATTCTAAACAAGAAACATGTAAACAAGAATTGTATCAATCAATGAAACAGATAGCCAAAAAGAGGAACAAAACTCAGTTTGAAATTTTGTAAAAAAGGGCCAACCAGAGAGACAGATACAAAAGCTTCTTCCAAGGAAGAAAATATTCAATATCTCATTGGGGATTTTAAAATCACTCTCATTATTTCTTTGAACAACTAACGTTGGGGCACCAGGGGCTAAAGACATTGGGGTAAAGAACAAATAAGCTATACATATTAGCCAAAGCATGACTCTCCGTACCTGTAAGCGGGATTTTCACCGTCAAAAGAAGGTGGCAGTTCCCTATCAGGTAAAGGAACCGCTATCGCCGATGGATGTCCACTATCATCATCCCCATCTTCCTCCGCGTAACCATTGTAACTGTTTCGATCATCTTTGCCTGAATTCTTTTTCAACTCCCTCAACCTTTTCACCTCCTCTCTCAACTGCTTCCTTTGAAGATGCCTCACCCGGTAATCATACTCCTCGAAATAAGCTTCCCTATGCTCCTTGCTAAGCTTAGCAATCTGTTCTTTCTTCAGAGGCTTGAATGGTGGGAGTTGTAGATCATGTTCATCTTCATCTTCTTTATCAGAAGAGGAGAAATCAGCCAACTCGGTATCCGAATCAACAATGTCACCACTTCGCTCATTAGGAAGTTCTGGATGGGTATTAGACTGCAATAAAGAAGACAAGCAGTACGGCAGCTGTAGGGACGGCACCCTGAACCCAAAGAGCTTTTGATTATCCGAAAGGTCTTCAGTTTTCACCACAGAGTTTGCATCGGTTAGTATCTTTATTGAACAGCACAAAAGCAGTAACTGCGGTCTCCAACTTTCTCCATTAGGGAGCACCATTTGTCCAGTTTGACTCTCTTGACAAGATGGGTGGTTTTCAACAAGAGTCACTGGACTCATAAGACTTGGACTCATCAAACGAAGGTCGCCGACTGCTTGGCTAATCAACTGGTGAATAACGCGTGATCTTTGAGCAACAAATAAATCATAGCTTACGGGTGACCCGGTTAGCCCATCAGGAGGGTTAGAAGCAGCATGGGTAAGAGTGATAATGGACTTGTGCCATATGGACGAACCAAGTAAAGTAGTAATTGACCTTAACAAAGGCAAATCATTGAAATCTTTCGTCTGCGTATCTAACCGATCAACATAGAGGACAACATCAGGGGGAAATTTCTTTATTAATTTCCGTATGGACAACAAAATTTTCCGGTTAACTGCTGGTTCCATAAGAGAAGATCTAAAACCAGGAGTGTCAAATATTCTAAACTTAATTCCGTCTATCGTTCCAACAATGTTCTTTACAGAGGTCGTTCCGGGTTCAAATGCATTGACTATTGCTTTCTTTTCACCAAAAATGGAATTTATGGTTGCACTCTTTCCAACTCCAGTTTTGCCAAGTACCAAAATATTCAAGGAGAAATCTAAGTTAGTTTTACCTTCTGCTTCAAGCCGCGTAGCTTTCCTCTTGGCCATTTCAAAGCTGAATGATTGACTTGTGGGCCTCCCCGCAGCAAGGACTAACCGGTATAGAACCTGTGAAGCTATGGAATCTTCATTAGACATGCCTAGTCTATGTACAAGCCTGAGAAATTTCACTCTTATCATTTGCATCTTCTCAATCTTCTTTTTTTCCTCTTCACTTATGGTTTCCTCATATTCACCCCCGGAACTAGTTGGGAGCTCTAAATCATTAGCAGGTCGCTGAAAAGAAACGACTCTGGGACCGTTACCAGTGGTGACCGTGAAATTGCCACCACCAGATCCACCACCTGCAGCTGCTTTCAAAAGGGCAGCCCATATGGTAGGCTTAAACAATTCTTTTCCATCGCTTTCCCCGTTTGTGTCCACTCCAGTCTTCTGTTCAAGATCCTGTGGACTCTCACCAAGAGAAGTGGGGGTTAAACTTTGTCCTACGTCGTCTACAATTATCTTGGTTTTGTCAGAGTCTCCAATGACCAAACCTCTAAAATCCTCAAAATCATCTTCTGAATTTCCTGAATCGTGGGCTGCTTCATCTTCCGGTTCTGCTTTTAATGCGATTTCAGGCTCTAAATTAGAACCAAGAGATTGCTGATCTCCGTGCAACCCATTTTCCATCACATTGTGTTCAGAAGTTTGTAGCGAAAGTCCATCCCCGTCCTGAACTGAATGTGGTTCTGAAATTCTCCTGCTGTCTGTATTCTGAATGCCATTTTCGGCAATTACATTGTCAACTGGTTCGACACTGCTGCAATCAACAAAATTATGCAATTCAACACCTGACTCAATTATTTGCTCATTTATACCTTCCGGTAGAGCGTGACTGCTAACATCAACAACTTTGTTTTCACTGTTTTGGCAATTCATACCAACTTCGGCCAAACTTTCACTCTCACTACCATCAACCAAACGTGAAGCATCTTCGTTAATTTCTGAATTTTCGTGGAGAACCCCATCTTTCTTTGCCACAAGAGTCTCCAGTTTTGTAACTTCAGCATCAACAGGAACCTCATCGGTGATCAGTTCAGATGAAACAGAGGCATTATCAACAACAGAGTCCTGCACTCCTATGCACCCTTCACCTTCAGCTTCTAATGCTGGCTCAAACTGCAACTCTTCTTCTTCTTCATCTTCTTCTTCTTCTTCTTCTTCTTCTTCTTCTTCTTCTTCTTCTTCTTCTTCTTCTTCTTCTTCTTCTTCTTCAACCCCGAAACCCTCGACTTTAATAGAACTATCACCCCCCCTAAAAGTATGAATACCCGGAACCCTAACTGCACCAGAAAACCCATAATCATCCCCCTCCTCAGTACCCACAGAATCATCGTCACTGTCTCTCGACAACATAGCAATTGGGACACCCACTTTCTCAACATCAACACCGCCTGGTTCATAAAAACATTCATCCTCTTCTTCCGCTGATGTTGCTATGGTTTCTTCATCTGTATCTATCACAAGAGGCCTAGAAACAGTACAATCCTCATCACCACCGTTACCTTCTCTGCTTTCTCCATTTTGGTCACTAACAAAAGGCCTAGAAAAATCATTATCCATGACAGAAACATTCTCTTCTCTGATTTCTCCATATGGGTAATTCACAAAAGGCCTAGAAAAATCATTGCCCTTAACACCACCACTCTCTTCTCTGATTTCTCCATATGGGTTCGTCACAAAAGGCCTAGAAAAATCATAACCCACAACAGAACCACTCTCTTCTCCGATTTCTCTACGTGGGTTAGACACAAAAGGCCTAGAAACACCATATTGCTCAACAACATGAGTCTCTACTAGGGTTTCACAATCTGGGTCAGCAAAAAATGGCCTTTCCGACGCGGTTTCAAAGTCATCCTCACCACTAACAAACCCTTCAGACTCGAACCCACTACTTTCACTACTAGTGTTATGGTTTCCATAGCCGTTAGTTGAAGCAGAATATTCAAAATCAGAATCAACAGTAAGGGGTGCTCTTATGGGTAAAGAAGAACCTGATGAGGTGGAAAGAGAGACCTTTGATGGGGTCGCTATTGGTGAAGAAAAAGGGGCACTGCGGGGCATTGAGTCCATGGACGTGAGCTCTTGTTTCTTGTGTTGAGTTTTTGGTTTTCGTTTCTTTTGGGGAAAAGTGGGAAAGACAGAGATGTCTTTGGAAAGGATGGGCTAGGGTTTCTTTTTGGGTTTATCTATGGTGTTTTGTTTTGTTTTTCTTGTTTTGATGGTAATGTTGGCGGTTATGATTGGGATCTGGGACCATCGGGTTGTGGTTGGAGAGAGGGAGACCACAAAAGAGGAGAGATTGAGAGAATACTCCAGTAGTTATCCAAAAGATTTTAGCAACTCAGTTGCTACCAAATGAGTTCAGTAGATGCTAAAATCATGATTTTAAAATCAAAAAATTGAAGTGGTCCGGTTTATCGTTTTTCGATTTTTTTCCGCACCAAATTAAAGTACTCCTTGTGTACTTTAATTCGGTTTAAAAAATTTTAAAAATAATACACGAAAACACTTAAATTTTTTATTTGAAATACCGTGATTTTAGCACTTGCTGAGCTCATTTGCTAAAATCACCATAATTTTAGCAACTTGGTTGCTAAAATCTTTTGAAAAACTATGTCGGGTGAGGGTAAGGGTTTCGGGTTTCCACCACTCACCGTTTGGAGATTATGAGCAACTTTAATCAAGTTCTAAAACTCTATTTTAGAGGTTGGATGTTACATGTTAAGAGGAAATTTTGTTATTAAACTTCTTTTTCTCTTTAATTTTTTGTACTTCACGGAGGGACTCACCGTCCTTTTTAGAGATTTGATCTTTAAATTTACTTATGTATTCCCAAATATATATAGAGACCCACACTTTCATTTTGGTCTTAAAATCTCTAAAAAGGACGGTGGGTCCTCCATAAAGTACAAAAAATTGAAGAAAGGAGGAGTTCAATTACAAAACTTGATTTGTCACATCCAGCCTCTAAAATAGAGTTTTAGAGCTTGGTTGGAGATGCTCTAATAAGTTATTTCCGTATGAGGGTTTCCACCAACCACCGTGCGTCTCACTGTGGGTTTTATTGCGGTAATTTGAAACGTTCATTTTAAGGGTATGTTTTCTAAATGATTTTATGAGATAAAATCTAGTTTTGATAAACTCCACCCAATGCCTTCGTTTGATAAAATCTAGTTTTGCTTTTATCATTTGAGAATCTATATTTTATCTCATAAAATTATTTGGAAAACACCCCTTAAATTTCAAAGTAATACATTCACGAAAAAAAAAAAAAAAAAAAAGGAAGCTTGATCGTGATTTATATATCAAAAATTAACTTTTGATTTATAAAATAGATGATAGTGGACAGTTTAAGTTAAAAAAAACTACTGACAGAATCAGGCCGCCTATTTTATAAATTAAAATTTGTTAGGTTGTATTTGGTTTTGGTTTTGGGTTTTGATTTTTGGTAATACAATTGGAGGGAGAAATAGGGATAATAGTTAAAAATATGGGTTAATAATTAGAGAGAGTTAGAGAGAAAAATGAGAATAATATTTGAAAATAGGGATAGTGATTGGATAATAACTAAGAAAACCGGGTCTTGAAACCCAAAATGAACACGGCATTAATATAGCTATTGATATCTGATGAAGCTAACGTTTGCGTGAATATACTTCTATGCAAATCCTATAAGATAAATGGTTTAGATTAATGCATTAAACGTATATTGGACACACAAAAGGCTGTGGCGCTAGGCAGAAACCCCACATTCGAACAAAACATATTCGCCTTTGTTTGGAATATACTCTCTCCGTCCCAAATGATAGCTCCTTTTTGGACTGCGTGCCATTTCAACGGCTTATATCTTTTAGTGTGACCTTAAAAAATATGCATTATGGATTTTATTTGATATTAATCTTAATTAATTCTATTACACAAAATTTTCAAAATCATAAAAAATATTAAATTAAAATATATAAGTTGTTGAAAATGACACAGTCCCAAAGAACTACTAGAGTATCATTTTTGGGATTTTGGAAAGGGGGGGGGAGTGATTGGATTCTTGATGGACTTTTGGCACTTCGAGAGTCTAGGAGATGCATTGCTCCTTCGCAGTCTTTTTCAGGGAACAAAATTCTTTAAAGAGGGATCCAATAAAACAGGCATTCAATGGATATAGAATTCTTCCTAGATGAACAACATAATGGGTAGCCTCTCTAACGAGATTTTACTTGAGTAGATTCAAAACACGATGTCAACATGATGATAGGGTGTTTAGAGAAATCTGATCCGTTCAAAATACTTTTGGACGGTCGAAATGCGCGCTTTGCACCACATTACCCTTACCGCTCGGCACCCAAATTCTTATCATATAGATGAGCTAACCGAACATCCAACAGCACGTTAGTCAGTAACATCCAAATCAACTATGGCATTCAAAGAGGTCGAAAAAACCGAAGACCAAACACATATAACAGTGATTCATGTTCACATTTCATATGCAACCCAGATTTATCTCAAGTACACAATGGAAAAGGCAGAGAATTGTGCCACAACATGCATCAAATCTACACCGAAAGGCCCAAAATGGTACTTTAGAGAAGAGTTTCCATGGCGTGCTTTTCTGAAGCAGGTATAAGTTAAAATACCCAAGACAAGACGTGCAAGAGTGCAAAAAATTGCCGCAGTTGGTGCTTCAAAATAAGCCAACACCCAACAGGCCACTTATTTGCTGAACATCACGGAAACAGCACATTCTGGTATAAATCTCTTGGGTAACTTCTCAAATCTGCTACTCCAATGACAACACAGCAACTTATGTTGAATTCATGGGTACACCTGAAGGATTCAAACAAAGAAAACAAAGTGTTCAGAGAGTAGACAACGTAAAAATTATGTCAGCGTGATTGATGCTGGGACTCAAAACATCCAACGTAATGTCATCTCAAAGCATCCAATGTAATGTGAAGTTGTCTTTTTCTTTCCCTTTTTTTTTCACTTAAAAAGAAAGACTACACTTAGAGCAATGCTACACGCACATCTTTGAAACACAACTCCGGACACACCTGTAATGGAGTCGGGGCCACTCAGCTACACAGATAAGAAGTTTATCCGAACATCCAACAGCACATCGATCAGAGTGACATCCAAATCAACTATAGTATATTCAAAGATGTGGAAAAACTCGAAGACCAAACGCTTATAGCAGTGATTCCTGTTCAAATTACATACGTAACACAGGTTTATCTCAAGTACACTCTGGAACAGGCACAGTATTAGGCCACTACAACATGCCTCAAACCTACACCGAAAGGCCCACAATGGTACTTAGAGAGGAGTTTCCGTGGCGTGCTCTTTTGAAGCAGATATGAGTTGAAATACCTAAGACAAGATGACAGGCAAGTGTGCAAGAAACTGCGGCAGTTGGTGCTTCGAAATAAGCCAACGCACCCAACAAGCATCTTATTTGCAGAATTTCACAGGAAAACAGCACGTCCTGGAATAAATTTGCTGGTAACTTTTCAAATTCTATAACTCCGATGACAAAACAATTAATTATGTAGAAGTTTTATGTATACCAGGAGGATTCAAACAACAGACAATGTCAAAAAATATGTCGGCATGATTGATTCTGGGACTCAACATCCAATGCTCATCTCAAGATTTGCGTTAAAAGTAAATTCCCCTCCCACTTTGGCATACACAATTTCTAAAGTGTATATCTTAATTGCGATTGAGCCAAAACCAAAGTAGACGAGTGTGTTTTTTGTATCCTTGCAATCCTCATCTGCTTGGGAAAGCAGAAACCAGAAGGCATAAGCATTTACAAGACGAGGCAAAAAAGAACATAAGGATATTGACTTGCTATAGTACCACGAAGGAGGACAGGCATGGAAGGCCCACGTAGAAGAAATGCTTTCTCAAATGCCTGAAAAAGGCATGACCACTATCTCCATTTTGATCTCAAAGAGTTTGTGCAATAATTGGCAAAATAAACTGCTGATATAATTAGATCAGACAAATCTACCTTTGAAGACTTCCATGAAAATCCATGCATAGAATTGTGTAAACCATTCTTGGGCCTTGACTGGCTATTATAGAAACCCCAGGCAGCTGCTTCTAGTCGGAACAAAGTGATCACAAGCCTGTTTGGCCATTGTCCATTAACAATTGTTAATTTAAGTGAAGAACATTCTCAAAGGTCTTAATGTCATCGAAAAAAGTTCACGATATTAAGGAAATTTCACATCCATGCTGATTGCATACTTACAAAGTTACAATGGTATCTCCAGAGCTAACATGAAGTACAGAACAAGGAGCAGTTATACATTGAACCATAAAAAGCAAAGGCATTTGAGTTGGGAGCAGAGAAATCAGTCATAATAGCAATCAACATAGCAGAAAGTCTCCTATGCACGAGACTTCTACTCTATTATGCCAACATGGTTTCTATTGCTATAAATGAAAATTCACCACTAAATGCCTGCATCATTTATTGACGTACAAGCAATTGATTTTATAATATGTTTTAACATCTCGAAGTTTATTATTGAACAGATTAGGAAGTACCTCCGCAGGGTGCAAATTCAACTGTTTCTATAAGAATCAGTGAGATAAAAAAACTCATATCAACTGCTGCTCTCTATCGAATGAATTGATTCTTCAGCAAGATTGCATGGGCCTTGTGCAACTGAAGTCACCAAGTATGGCATATTACTCGGTCAGAAACCAATAAAAACTACAAGACTGAAGTCATAAGGATCTTGACGCATGCTGAGACTTTGCTGTTTCCCTCAACACGGTACCCACTATTGCCGCCTGCTCAAGACAGTCAGCCTTATGCAGGGCATCCAGAAGAACTACACAAGTCTTAGTATAAATGTTACAACCTTTCAACCGGGTTTCCTCAAAAAGCGAGTACGCTTCTGTTGCCATGTTTGAAATGCTCAACCCTTCTATCATCGTATTATAACAAGCAGCATCAGGCATGCCCCCGTTTGATTTGAACCTTTCAAATAGTCCATTAGCCTCTGTTATGTTTCCTGCCTTTGCAAGACCTGAAATCATGGTGGTGTAAGTGATTACATTGGGTTTAAACCCTTGTTTCTGCATCTCTTGCCAAAATACAAATGCCTTATTGAACTTTCGAACTCTACAAAGACCATTTATGAGAATGCTGTAAGTTACAACATTTGGGGGGCATTTCAAATCCTTCATAGAATTAAAGCAAACAAGGGCTTCATTAATTTCCTCCGCATTTACTAATGCATCAAGCAAGCAATTCCAAGTGTATACATTAGGGGTTAATCCCTTTTGCATTAACTCTTCCATAATCAGATACGCTTCATCAATTCTACCCACCTTACCAAATCCATCAATGAGACTACTATATACAACTACATTTAGTTCCACACCTTTAGATTTTGCGTCTTCAAAAAGCATATAAGCTTCATCAAGCCTGTCAATCTTAGCAAGTCCATCAATAACAGAACCATAGGTAACCACAGTGGGTGGGTGACCCTTAACCTTCATCTCCTCCAGCAGCTGGTAAGCTTTATTAACCTTACCCGATTTGCAAAGCCCATCAATAACAGTGTTGTAAGCAAGGGTATCCAGGACGCATCCCTGTTCCTTCATAGTGTAAAACAACTCATAAGTCTCACGTGCGAAGCCTGCTTTTATAAGGCCATGAATCAATATAGAATAGCTCCGCACATCTGGCGTGAACCCTTGAGCCTTGATTTCCTCAAATAAACTCCTGCCTTTCTCAGTGTCACCGGACTTGAAAACACAATCCATGTATGTATTAAGTAGAGTAAGGTCAGAAGAAACACCCATATGGACCATTTCTTTGTACACTTTGTGACCGTCATCGTTCCGGCCACACTTGAAAAAGTTCCGAATGAGGGATGTATAGACTATAGCACCCGGAACCCTACCAGAATCTAACATCTGTTCACAAAGCCTGTATGCATCATCTACTCTGCCGTTTCTTCCCAAACCATCTATCAGAGAACAAAACGTAAACGCATTTGGGGTACAAACTTTGTGATCCATTCCTTCAAATAAAGACCAAGCTTCATCGAGTTTTTGAGCCTTACATAACCTATCAATCATTATATTCAAGGTCAAAACGTTTGGAAATAATCCAGCTTCTTTCATGGAATCCCGAATTTCCAAAACAGATTGAAGTTTCCCCGCCCTGCAGAGCATGTCTATTAGAATATTATAGGTTGAAAGGTTGGGAGTAGCATCTTTTTTCATTTCCTCAAATATCCGTAAACCCTCATCTACCATGCCTTTCTTCCCAAGGCACGTGAGAATACAATTATAAGCAATCACACTAGGAATGCTACCCTTCAGCTTTTGTCTCTCAAGCAAGTTGTAAGCTTCTTGGAACTTTCCAGCAGAACCATACCCCATTATCATCGTGTTATAAGCATATGCACACGGCACTTTTTTGTTAAGATCCATTTGTTCAAATAGCTCCACAGCTTCATCCAGCCTATTAGCTTTGCAAAGAACACCTATCATGCTTGTATAGGTGACATCATCGGGCATAAGGCCATGCGTTTTCATCTCATGAAAGAACTTCCAAGCCATATCCACCTTGCCAGCTTTGCCAAAGCAGTCTATACAGACATTATATAGAACAATATCGGCATTTAAAGCGTTGCTTTTCAAATCGTCTAACAAAGAGAGAGCGGCATCAATGCGACCCTCCTTGGCAAATACACGAATAAGGGTGGTGAATAAATGCACATTTACCTCGTACCCTAACTCCTGCATCTGATTAAATAGAGTGAGCATGAGGTCAGGTTCATGAACGGAAGATAGAGCACCGATTAGAGTTGTATAAGCCGAAAATGCAGGGCGAATTTTGAACTTTCTCATGGACTGTATGAGGTCAAATGCTTGTCGTAGCTTCTGAGACTTGATGCAGCTCGCTACTAACTCGATACATGTATTAGGAGATGGCCCAAATCCAGCTAGGCTCATTTCTTCCAAAATCTGTTCCAAATTATCGTAATTTTTACTTCTGCCCATTAGCATGAGTAACGAATTATATGCTTCTGGACAATGTGCCTGGTTGCCTTTTGTCTCAGACCATCGAAAATACTTCAATGCTACGTTAACATCCTTGAGTCTCTTTAGAACTCCAATGACTAACTCTGTTTGAAGCGCTTTGTTGAACACAGAGAGAGCATTTTCCATGGAAGGTCCCCAAGGACCACTTTCCAGAATCTGACACACACTATTGACTCCTTGTCGCAGCCCATCCAATTGTAGTATGCGTTCGTCATTACCCCCATCAACAGAAGAGGCAGCTGTCGAATCACGATCAGAGGGGCCATTCCAAGATGATGAAAACTTTAAACCAAATGCAAAAATGGGACAGCAGTTTGAAGAGTAGCGGACGATTATTCCTGTGACACCAAATAAACAAACATCAGCAACTAAATCACACTCCCTGCAGTTAAGTTGCCATTTGAAATTGGTTGTGCGGTGGCAGTTTCCAATGTTTATTTTCTGCAAAAGAATCAATTTTTTAAGAAAAAACATCGAATGGATGTTGAAAACTATTCTGCCCAGAGATGTATAAGCTATGAATACGGCGAGCATATTTTGTTTTCCAAAACAATTTTTGGGAGAGTCTCAGTTCTGAGAGATTCCATCAAACAGAATGGTAAAGGAAAATTTTATTACGGGGGAAACAAGGAATAAAGGAGAAAGGATTTCAGCATTACCCTGGCTCAACACGAGCCGCTTCTGAAGGAAAAATCAAATTCATAGAAAATTGGTTCATCGACATGTACACATCAAGGACATCCTGTTTTTCTCTTCTATGTATCTGTATGTAACATCTGAGAGTGAAGAAATTCTACATCGAGTGAACTTGTGACAATTCCATTCAAAAGTTCCTATCTTTTAGTTCAAAACGGGAGAAAAATGATTTGGGGTGCTTCATTAGATCAATCTTTTAACGGTTTAACCAAGTTTTTCACTCAAACTAGATTGGGGGGAAGAGAAAGTAAGCATGGGAAATGAATCAACAGGGAAAAAGATAAAAGATAACGAACTTCACTGAACTTACCACTTAAACGTAAGAAAAATATTTTTGGAGAAAACAAAGAACACCCAATTTTACCTTTTTTTCTAAAGATTGTCGCCATCATCCTTTCAAGCTTCTTATTTGACCTTTATTCACCGAATGTCTTGTCGGTAACATTGACAGTAGCCAATGGAAATTGCAGAAGACCTACGTAAAGAAAAAACCCATTTCACATAAATTATTTGCTTGATTAGCATTCATGTATGATATAGGAGTATATATATATCACAAACTAAGGTAATAGGAACTGGAAATAAAATCTAATCATGAATGTTGCGAAAGAAGTCTTACCAATAAGAAAATCCCAATTCAGGTATCTGCGATTTCTATGTAGCTAAATGTATGATTGTAAATATACAGTAAGCTATGGCGATGTTGAAGATGTTCAAGCAGACTGGCATTCCAAAGAGGGAAAATGGGGGCTGCTTGTCTTTTTGGGTACGAGGGATGGAGGGGTATGAAGGAGAATAAGGGACAAATTATACTTGCCCGCTTGAACTATCACCCTGCCACACATTGCCCCCTTATAACTATAAAGCCAGCATTTTAACCCCCATGAGGCTTGAACTACCAATCGAGTTTCAAAATTGTTCTACCGTTAATCATCTGTTGTGTTTTGGACGGAAAGTAGTGACCAAGAGGAGAGTGGTGAAATATGGGACGAATCTGCCCTCTTCTTTCCCCCCTAGGCCTCGATTGGATGATGTTAAAATTTCAGGGGATAAGTTATAGAGAGAGTATAAGATAAGAAGGGGTATTATTTTTAGAGGGTTGACCCACATTGATGTAATGTTTATGAAGGGGTGATAAAAAAGTAGATAGTTTGGATAAGAGATTAAACAGGGGGATAACTTTTGACTTGGTTTGGATGTTTTATAGATAAGAAGGGGTAAATGATGGAAAAAGCTGTCAAATGACTCTTTTGCCCTTGTAGTGTACCGAACTTGATTATGTATTAAATTAATTATGTAATTGCAAACCCTAATCTATTTAATAAAGTTTGGACAATTTTAAGGTATATTAATTTTGTTAATTAGAAATATTAATTTTTTTTAATTATTTTTGTTTTTTGAAATTGTGTGTGTGTGTGTTTCTTTTTTTTTTTTTGCTTGTTGGGCTATCTATTATTTTTTTACTACCCAACACACTGACTATTGTAATTTTTTTTTTTTAACTTGTTGGACTTTCTATTGTTGGCCTAACTTTTTATTAGTGTGTCAACATTTGACTTGATTTTCCATGGAAACTTTGTAATTTAAGAGTCGGTGAATGTAACTTACCATTCAACCACATACATTTAAATAACTTAATATCCCATACAACATAATAAAGAGAGATACAAAAAGTACAAGTACTGAACTTCGAATACAAAATCTCCCATGACAACATAATCTTTTGACTTACATCATGAATCCTAAAACATGCTAAACAAATGCAGTAATGTAAAAAGGAAATCACCGAGCCAACATCCACATTTCTTGATCAATTCCAACCTCCTGAGGTAGCATCGTTGTTTTCGTCAATAAGTTGCTCCCATTTGAATATCTTTATCAGTTGGGTGGAGATACTTAAAAAGAGCTGCATTTGGCTAACAAAATAAAGCAAACATCCATATAATATGTATAAGGTAAGTTGGCTCAGATATTCGGGATTTTTTCCACATATTTGAAATAGACAAGGTATAGGCTGCGACATTAGTTGCCACTTGACCGTCTAATGTTGCCCCACCTATCCACTCTATCATCATAGCCACCAAAAACGAAAAAGAGGACTGGCCATTGCTAGGAAGAACAGAACACACACACACAGAACACACACAGAACCACAGGCTGAAAAAAGAAAAAAAAAATCTCATAAAAGAGGACTGCCCCATTACAAGCATGCAAAATCAGTAGCATAATCTGGGCAGTAGTTCAATTTGAGCACAAGGCAACAACAACAACAACAACAACAGCTATAGCACTGCATGCCTATAGAAAACCCAAAGCCAATGAACTCAACTTTGCTATGCTACCAAACTGCAAATGGCGTGCCTATAGAAAACAATCCAAACTCAGCTCAGTTGAAAGTATAATTAACTCAGCTACTCTAGATAACAATCCAACCTCAAAGCAAGCTTAAGCAAGTTTTGTACCAATCTTCATACATTTTCAGGAAAGCTGAGATCATTAGTATACAATCTTCATAGATTTTCAGTACTATACAAGTTTTGTACCAATATTAACAGTCAATGCTTCTATTGAAACAAGCAACATAGAAGTAAAGAGGGCTCAGAAATAAAAATTTCATCCATAAGGCTCAGAATTGGCTGCAACTAAGGATGCCCCGCCAAGTAACTAGCTTCATTAATATTTGATTTGCTTCATCATCGCCCAATCAAAAGTCAAGAACAATTTAGGACACAAATAAGGCACCAATTGAGCATTTGTAATGGACACAATTAGGACACATAAAAGACACAAAATCTGTGTCCTACAAAACAATCACATTTCAAGTCACCAAACTAGTTGCCAAGTGTATCAAACACTTGCACAATATCCAGACAGTGTCCAAAATAAACAGTTTTAATGGCTCAAGATTCATGATTAAGTTTTTATGGCTCAGACTTATGTGTTGCATAAGGTTACTCATGGCTGCAACTAAGGTAGCCTGGCCAAGGTAACAACTTCATTAAGTGTTTAAAAAAGTCATCATCGCCAAGGCTCAGATTTTATACCACCTGCGACGGCTCAGATTGCTCATCATTGCCCTTAACCAGACACACAAATGAACCAGCAGCACAAACACACCCCAGCAACACAAGTACACATAAATGTAGTACACAACTGCAGAAGTACACAGGAACTGCCAATACAAAGGCAACAACAACAAAGTAACAAAACAGGTGCAACATGAATGTATAATAGCATCAAAACCAGTGCCGAAATTGGTTCAAAATTCAGAGTTCAAAATGCACCAAAACAAGTGCACCAAATAATTTCAGAGTTCAGAATGCAGGTGCCCCAAATAGGTTCAGAATTAAACCAAAAAAGGCAGAGACGTCATAGCACACTAAAAACCAGCCAAAGCCATGCCAAGTGTAGCAAACACTAAGCATTGCTGCACTTTGCCACAAAACAAAACCCTAGATAGCCCAGAAAAACAACTAATGCAGGTAATGAAACAGTAGCACACACCTGTTGCAACAACTAAACAGAGACAAACAGAAACTAGCAGCAGTAACAAAACATGTCATAATTAGCCAAATGTCTTAGAATAGCTCAATCACAGGATGCACAAGCCTCATATACAACCCAAGGCTCAAAAAAATATCATCACAGCCCACAATGCATGTGTGAGACAGTGCAGAACACCATCACCAAACTTAAAATGCAGCAACAAACACATGGCTTATACTACCAAAAGTACCAACAATTTTCATCAGTAGCCCATATTCAGAATTCATAAGTCCAGCATGCCCACAGGTACTCACTTGGATAAACTAAATACGAAATGGGCTTAGGCTTGACTTATTAAAACATTAACGGTACTCAATGGCTGCAAATAAGATTGCCCCGCCAAGGTAACACCTTCATAACTTGACATACATTAAAATTGAATCATCATTGCCCTTATAATTATGGCACAAAAACGCACACAACAGCAGCAGGTATACACAAACAGTTCCACTTGCACTTGCACAAACATAACAAACAGCTACCACAAAACCCTTGAGCACCTGCACTTGCACAAAAACATACACACACAAGAAATGCACACACAGTCTGCTAACAGTGCTCCAGTTAGCACAACAACTACACAGCCCAGATTTTCGAAAATTTAAATACAAGTTACCACAGCATGAATGAAGGTTGTTAATGCAACGACTACTTCTTTTTCTTCTCTTCTCCTTAATTGTTTTATGTTTAGTCTTGCCATCCTAAAAAGCTAACAAACGGTTTAATGAGTAACACTTCAAACACCTCCTTTTTTTTTTTTTTTTTTTTTTCTGAAAACACACACACACACATTTCTTAACAAACACACACACACACATTACACCTTCCTCACAATGTATAGAGTACAAGCTCTTAACTATTGTTTTCCATATGTTCAAGGACTGTTTCCATATGTTTAAAGGGCTGTTTTTCACATTTCTTAACTGCTCTTCCTTATTAAACATATGTTTACGGGCTGTTTTCCAAAATCCAACAAACAAAAAAATTAATAACATTCATTACACAAACACTACATCATCGTATACATAGACAGTATCAGTAACAAAACCCTCAAAAAACGAGCAAAAATTAGTACAAAAATCCATACAAATACAAATATATAAACAGAAACCACATATGACAAAGCATAAATCTGTTGAGAGACACTAAAAATAAATAAAAAAATCATGGAAAATGCAAACCAGATCGACTCAACCCATAAACAACAGTAGATCGACTCAACCCAGTCGATCTGAAAACCCTAGATCGACAGAAACAACATAAAAAACAACGAAATCCAACCTCACACCCACGGAAAATGTAGTTCGTAACCCATACCTAAGTGCTCAAACGAGATATAAACGAAATCGCACAAATCGCACTCTTCTCGCCCAAAATCGCACTCTTTTCTGGTCAGAGTAATGGCTACAACACAGAGATGGAGGTGTGAGGCTTGCTCAAGGGGGATAAGGAGGGCTAGAAACGTAAAAAATCACAAGGTCTTCAGCAGGATAATTTTTGGGGAGCCTTGAGGGTGCCCGAAAATCATCAGGGAGAGGAAGTGATACGCGAGAATAGGGAGAGGGGGTGAAAACGATGAGGGGGGAGAAGTTTGGGTTTCCAAACCCAGCAAATGCACTGGGGCCCACCTTTTTCACCCGGTCTAATTTTTTTTTTTTTTGGGGGGGGGGGGGGGGGGGGGGGGTTGGATGCATCCAAGCAAGGCCCTACGTTAAAAGTCCTAAATCCCCCTTTATCCCTTTATTCCTCCTCGATATTTGGTAAAGTCTTCCACCTTTATTTCTCACATACACTGTGTCTCGATCTCTGGCTACGAATGGAATGGAGAAGCTTTGATCCCGATTTTGGAATCATCTCTTTTATAGAAAAGTAGCACCATTGAACAATTCTTCTTTCCAAAATAAACCAGGTCAAAGTTATTTCTCGTGTCCAAAGTATAAATCATGCCCAAGGGTCATTCAATGGGGTTGGGGTTAAGTGTTGACTTTTACAGTTAAAGGGGGCAAAATGTAGTCGGGTGATAGTTCAAAGGGGCTTAGTATAATTTGCCCTAAAGTAAGGACAATAATGCAAATGTAGACAAAGCCGGTAAATTAAAGGCCTTGTTTGGAAGCCAAGGAAATAAAGGAAAATAATTTTTTTCTTTTTCCTTTGATTGGTTTGAGAGAAAAAAATGAGGAAAAATAACTAAACTACTACTAAAGGTGTTTTGGGGCTTATTGGCTTTTCATGGCTTTTAACATGATGTATTGTGAGTGAGTGACTGCCTCGACTTTTCGTAATAGGTTGGCTTTTTTGGAGTTAGTGGAATGGAGCCTTATTTTAACTAAAGATTTTCCCCATAACTTTCATCCATCTTTCCTTTTTTTTTTTCCCCTTTATTTTCCCTAACTGCCAAACAAAGCCTGAAGTCTTTAGGAGCGTTTCTTTTCAAACATGAGTTCTGTTGAAGCCCTAGCGTCTCCTCGGACGACACTACTCGTTTTGGCGTTATTTATTTTGACATCAAGGAATGGCTTTCTGGAAATGCAAGACGGATTCGATGGCTTTAATACAGTGTAGCCAAATCTATTTTAAGAAACGTAAAATTGTT
The DNA here is from genome assembly GCA_963854785.1 of Vaccinium vitis-idaea. Lineage (NCBI taxonomy): Eukaryota > Viridiplantae > Streptophyta > Magnoliopsida > Ericales > Ericaceae > Vaccinium > Vaccinium vitis-idaea. Next base: position 2,910,901 of record OY978218.1, on the reverse strand, counting down.
GAGATCAAATACTAATCCTTATCTACTAACATGGTTTTTTAAGAAACATTTTGAATTTTGAGAATCTTTTCAAAGTGAATGTCTCAGATTATTGAAATATTATTGAGATAGATAGAGAACGACATTGGGTGCTTAAAACTAAGATGTTTTGGATTGAAATGACGTAATTTTTAGAAGAACTTGCAGGTTGAAAGATGAGAGGATTGAAATTATTTTTACGAACTGTGCTATTCGAGATCTTGCACATTCTTTTTTGGGTCCATCTCGGGTCTCACAAATATGATTTGAACCGCTCTTTCGTTTAAATAATTTTTTTTATATATATTAATAGAATATGTTTTAAATTCTAAAACTAGTGAGCACAAATAATAAAAGTTTACAAAACAAGTATACAACTTATCTAACATCTACTCTCTCTCCGTCTCTTTTAAAATGTGTTGCTTCGTATAAATCCAACTTATTAAATAGACATCATCATTACACTTTTTACATTAATTTTACATCTACTTACATCTTTCACGTCAACTTTTACCTCTACTTTTTAAAATTGTCATCTACTTTTGCCTATTAACTCTTTAGCCACTGACTTTTTGAAAGCGCAAAATAATAACTGAAATACAAATTTGTACCCATCAACACAAACCTATTATGAAAAATCTCAAACTGAAATAGTCGACTATAAAAAATGGATGGATGGAGTACTATTTATATGGAAAATTAAAAATAATTATTATTATATAACGTGGTAATTACTACAAAGCTAATTTGGATATGATTATGAGCAGTCCCAAAACTTATGGTAGAGCGGTAGTGGTATTAAATTCACTAATTTTCTTACTTTACCTTTCATTATTCGTACTGGAATGAAAAAATGAAATCAATAAATGAAAAAAACATATATTTATCAAATTAATAAAAAATATATAGAATATTAGCAAGATGGAGGTATAACGGTGGTGGTGGTGGTGATTGTAGAATGGTGGCATCATGCTGGTAGGGAAGTGATGATGAGAGTAATGATGGTGCTGTGGTGGTGGTAGTGGCAGAGTGGTGGTGGTAGTGATGTAGTGGTGGCAATGGCGGAGTGGCGGTGTCAGTGGTGATGGTTGGAGTAGCAGAGTGATGGTAGTGGGAGTGGCAGAGTGACAGTTTTTGGTGGTGGGAGTGACGGAGTGGTGGTGATGGTGTAGTGGCGGCAGTGGCGATGGGAGTGGCGGTCATGGTCGTGTAAGCGGTGGTGGTGGGAATGACGTTGAGTGGTGGTGGTGGTGGTGGTGGTGGAGTGGTGATAGGAGTGGTGGTAGTGGCGTAGTGGATGCGGCAAAAAAGTGTTTATGGTAGTGGTACTAATGGTATTGGCAGAATAGTGGTAACGGTGATAGTGATAGTGGTGGTGAAAATGGTGGAGTGGTAGAGTAGTGAAGACGGCGGTGTTAGTAGAGTGGGGGTGGTGGTGATGAAAATGATAATTGCGGTTATGTGAAGGGTAGTGGTGGAAGAAAAATTGATTCAATGAAAACACTAGTAAATTCAATCAATATTAGCTCAAAGCTACATAATTTTTATCAATATTTTAGCTTACATTTTAAAAGTCATTTAATTTTTTTAAGTAATATAAAATGTGGTTATCAAACATATTTAATTACTTATTACTTAAAACTTAATTCATTCAATTTTAAGTTCTGAACGTGAATATTAAACAAGGCCTTTCTTATGCGTACAGGCCTTTGTGGTTTTCCATTAAAGATCCGGGCGTTTATCTGTTCCTATCAATTGTGAAGGTATTAGTCTAAATAAAATTTGTTTAAAAAAAAAAAAAAAAAAAAAGGAAATGAAGGGGATGCCTTATCCGCTCAAAACATCCACAATTATTGCAATATTTCCCTCTCTGTCTCAGGGAAAGCTTCGAAAATGGCGTCGACGGTCGATCTACGTTACCTCCCCACAATAATATAAAACCATGCATTTCTCCCTAGAAATGGACCCACCACCACCTCCACCACCATCGCAGTACCCTAAACACCGACCACACCACGGCGGCAGCGGCGGGCCAATTCCGGTGATGGAGACGACGATGAGGAGGCAGGCGTCGTCATCGCAGCACTCGGATAACGATCGGAGCAGCGGAGAACTGCGTGCGCTCGACTGTAACCTAACCTCACTCTGCGACCATATACAGCTCGAAGGTTTCAATAATGGCTCCTTCTCTGACATCGTTGTGCACGCCATGGGCTCCACTTATCACCTCCACCGCCTCATCCTCTCCCGCAGCTCCTACTTCAGGTATCCCTACTACATATATGTGGATACAGATATATGTGTGTCTGTGTGTCAGGTTCGAAGTGCGATCAACTCGCACCGGTCTAGTTCATACGGGGTTTTTTCTCCAGCTTTAATTGGACCCTGCTAGTGTACGGTCGACTGTAGAACCGAGGAATGGTCCCTACATTACTGTCTAGGTGCTCGGCTTGTAAACTGGCCCGGATATCTGATTTGTCATATAAGGAAAATGTGTGTGTATGTGTATTTTGATTGTTTCCAATAACGGTGTGTTTTGTTTTGACTAGCGGAGTAAATGTGTATTTTTTATTTGATAATAACTAAGGTGTCCGAGGCAGCTTACGTGCACCTCGACTAAGCAGACCAATTGCACTGTCCACTAGCTGCTAACCGGCTCGAACAATTGTGTTTTTTTTTGGGTTGAGTAGAGGAGGAAATGATGCTGGTTAATCATAGATTTTTTTAAAAAAAAATATTTTGGTTGGCATTAGGTAGGAAATTATTTCCTCATGTCACAAGAATTAAAAGCAAAATTCAAAGCCCTCTCGATTTTCCCTTTTGTGAAACCCAGGCTATGTTCCACTAGCCTATGGTTGGGCAGTAGAAGTTATGGCTCTTTGGTCTCTTCCGGGTCTGCTCCGGGTCTAGAGTCCTTATAGTAACACTCAGAAGAGAGCTGCTTTGCTTGGTCGCCCCCTCCTCCACCCTCTTTGAGCAGGGGAAAAAAACACATATGGCAGCGAAGTAACAGCGAGGGGTGTGAGCAATAAGTGAATGTCCAAATATTTTCCAACAACCAAACAACCCAGGAAATATACCTATAATGGGAATTGATAAAACAAAGAAAAACTGTATTGGTTTCCACTCGTTTGTGATTCATTTTACTTATATCGCATTATAGAATATGTTGTATTGGCTGCCATTTGCTAGGATATCATTTAGATATATCACAAGTATCGAAAAGCAAGACACTGCATTGAGTACACGAGAGTTCACAATAGCAAAATGTCTAAGTGAGCCCAACAAGCAAACTATTCTGGAAGTGCATCATGAATGGGAAGAGAGAAAAGAACAAAGAACAATTTCCTTCGAAGGGGGAGACTATGTAGTTTATAACTTGTTGTGTCTATTGAATTTGTTTATTCATTTGGCATGTAATTGATGTTAGTGCACGGCGATGGTTACTAGGTTTTTTTTTGGCATCAGAGTTTTACTATATTGCAATTTTGTGCCGATTTATATGTGTATGTTGTAGCATAAAATAAGACGCAACAATTAAAGGGGGAGAATATATTCTTCGTTCTTTGTATAACGTTGTGTCTCATGAATTTTTTATTCATCTGGCATGTAATTAATGCTAGTCCATGCCAATGGTTACTAGGTTTCTTTCTGTAATTGGAGTTTTATTGAATTGCAAATCAGTACCGATTTAAATGTCTTGTAGAGTAAATTACAACTTTGTTGGTGTTTAAATGCTGCCGGTTTACATTACACCTGGTAATTTAGTTCTGTGTGATAGTGATACAGTTTTTGCAAGATTTTTCTAGCTTTGCTTTCATGGTTTGTTTTGTTTTGTTAAGGTGTCACCGTGTCAGCAAATATTTAGACAGATTGCTGAAAAAACTAAAATGTTTGGGTTGTGGTATGTGGCAAAAACTTGGGAACTAAATATAAACAAAGATTAGGACATGGGAAGCGGGTCTTCCAACCACTTCGGCAGAGTCATTACACAGTTGGTACTGTTGGACAACAGTTTTTAAGGAATATTCCTAATCTCGATGCTATGTTAGTGGACTACGAACCAAGGAAAGAGAATGGAACTTTTGGCAACTTTACATTAGGTGCAAACTGGAGAACCCCCCTCTTATCTATCTCAATCAGCTAGGGTAAGTGAATAGGCTATTTTCTATTTTCTCCCCCATTCTTGCTCTTTCTTTGTGCTGTATAGTTCTCGTGCTCTGCCCCCTCTTTCTCTCTGACCATATCTGCCTCTCTTTCTTCTTCCTCTGACCTTCTTTAGTCCCTATTTTTCTTTGATGATAGAGTTTAGTCTAAGTAAGAACCATGTCGTGAAGGAGTTCAATTGGATGCGTTTAGCATTGTAAGGACAAGAAAATGCAAAAATGAACTTAAGGCATGGTCACTTGACAAAATTGGAATAGTGCAGTTCAATTGTACTTTTAGTTTTCCTCAATTTTGTGCTCATGTGTAATTGACTTGTTACTTGTATGAAAGAAAGGGGGGCATTTGTCCGTCGCACTGTTCTACTATCTATGTGTTTTGCATGTTTGTTTAGGTTCGTCATGTTATTCGGATAATATGAAGAGAAAAGGGTGGTTCAGGCAATAAAATTCTGGTGCCAATGATGCCAAGCTCATTGTTGTTGGAAAGCTTTCACAAAGGTAGAAGGGCGGGCTTAATTAAGGGAGTGAGAAAGGCTATGGTTTATAGGAATATGGTTAATTTCCCAGCAGATGTAATTGCTATATTTGGTTTTCCAGGGTTGAGTGACTGTTCTCCCAGTTATGTGACAGCTACTTATTTTGTCTTTGAGTAGCAGTAGAACTGATTGCTGCACCTAGCTAATATTTGACATGTGAATAACTGAATATGCTGTAGTGTAAGCCCATCATTGATGATATATATATTTGTACGTAAGAAAATATTTTAACAACCATGTGTTATTTCTTCATTAGTTGCCATTTAATATACTGGCAGGAACATGCTTCATGGGCCTTGGAAGGAAGCTAATGCTCCAACCGTGACCTTGCATGTTGATGACAAGAATGTTAATGTGGAGGCCATAGCAATGGCTTTGGCATATCTTTATGGGCATCACCCTAAGCTAAATGATAGTAACGCATTTCGTGTGCTTGCTGCTGCTTCTTTTCTTGACCTTCAGGTACCTCATACTTGTAATCAGTGTTGGTTTCTCGAGTTTCTTTCATGCTTACTGCAAACTGAAGAATATGAATCCTGGTGAATCTTCCTTTCTTACCCACCCAAAACAATTTAAATTTAATTGCTTCCTTTTTTATTTTTTATTTCTCATGCAGGATTTATGTGCAATTTGCACGGATTTCATTATAGCTGAACTGTGGACTTCAAACTTCTTAGCATATCAGGTTCCAGATGCTTGTGTGGGCTGATGGTGTCTTAGTTTTGCGCACCTTGTTTTATCGCATTAACTTCGCTATTTGTTATTTAGATTTTCGCGGAGAGCCAAGATTATGGTATACATGGAGAACGTGTTAGAAATGCTTGTTGGGGCTACCTTTGTCAAAGTGGTGCTATGGAATTGAAAGAGGTAATGGACAGAAGGAGATGTTACTTTCTGAATTGCAGGCGGTCAGACATCATCGAGAAGCTAGCCAGCTAGGATGGTTAAAAAAGCAACTAACCAATCTATTATTGTAAAAAATTTACGAACACACAATTGTCTTCTTGCAAAGGACTCTGTTTTGAACAAATTGTGATCTTGAAGATGGCTTTCAATACAATCCAAAAGTTTTTACCAGTCACTTTGAACCAATAAGCGAACCCAGGAAAATTCATTGGGTGAGTAGACTGTTGGTGCCCGAACTGTCTTATATCCATCAAATACGCATTCAACCTTTTTCCTAGTACTCAAGTAGCTTCCCACTTTGAGGGGGGTGGGCCTCCAATTGGCTCAAATCGAGGAGAACTTGACCTATATTCTTCAGAATAGAAGACTTTTAGCGAATATTCATTCAACCCACTAAGCCATTGTCCTACAAAAAAGGAAACTAACCCACTCACTTGCCCCACTTTTTAAACCATTAACTAGAACAATTATCCCTCCTCAATTTCTAATTTATATTGCGACCAAATATTTACTTAACAAAAACATGCATGCTATTAAACTTTTACGAACAGTTTCCAGTATTTTTTCACAATTCTTTCAATCAGGTATTGTTTGCATTCCAATTTCTTGTTTGAATTTTAGATGCTTCCAAAACTCTCTTCTCAAACTGTTTCCAGTATTTTTTCACAATTCTTTCAATCAGGTATTGTATGCATCCCAATTTCTTGTTTGAATTTTAGGTGCTTCCAAAACTCTCTTCTCAAACTTTGCAAGCACTGCTGACCTCAGATGAACTTTGGGTACCTAGTGAAGAGAAACGGTGAGGGGAATCCAAACTGCCTTCTATGCGATTAATATAAAGTTGAATTCTTATACAGCTGAATGACCACATTTTCTTTTTCAATTGAAAGGTTTGAATTGGCGTTTCACGCACTTCTTGCAAAAAGTGCTTTGTGCAAAGGAGAACATCCAGAGGAAGGATGTTTTTCTACTGAGATGGAAAGGAGTTCTCATCCTGATTGTCCTAAAGTAGAGGGAAACAACTTGAGCTATAGAGGCACTGATAAACAGTTGGAATCTGACTTAGGTTGCTTGAGTTTGAAAGATGACCATGAAGTTCTTGATGCTGCTCGTAATGTGGTGGTCGAACCTGCGGATGCAGTACTTAGTTCTGAAACTGGGGTCCATGGGTCCAAACAACAGTTGCTACAAGTTTCACGCATGGATTCACATATGGAGCCAAGATACAATTGTGATGTTGAACAGCTTTCATCGAGTAACTCATTTTCATGTATGGACGATGTTAGATCCTTATCTTCTTATCTTGAAATGCCAAGTGGTGTTGGAACGAGTGGATTGGCAGGCAATGGTGCTGCTATGGAAGGGCCGTCCGAAGAAGGATCTTGCTACCAATTGAATAACAACTGCTGGCTTTCCAGGGACCAAAGGCACTGCAATTCGATGAACACTTCCTACAATGGGTTCATGCCTAGTGAGTGGGGGAGATGTGGCATGCCTCCATTATCATGGGGTGGCAGGGTAGTGGGCCGAAGACAGGTGAAAGCTTATGCCAAAGGGAACTGTGGCGTGAGTGAAGAAGAATATGATGCCTTCGTCAATATCTTTGAAGGAGGTTCTCTTCTCTATTGTAATATGTCTTTCCAAGCACTTCTAAATGTGAGAAAGCATCTTGAAGAGTCGGGGTTCCCTTGCAAAGCTGTCAATGACGGTCTTTGGCTGCAGGTCTGAAACTCAGATGCATTTCTATACTGTTTTTAGTTGCCATGTTTAAAAGGCTTAGAGAAGAAGAGTCCCAACTTCCTGGTGGCACCTTGCTTGATGTGCGAAAGTTGGCCCGGACACCATGAGATAAAAACAAGGTGTTACGTATTATCTCTTGTGGGTTGACCTTGGCAGTCTTCTATCTCAAACATTTCCTAACCATCTGAGTTCTGGTTCATTAAGCGTGTTCTAAATGACCTGGAAGTAGGAGCACTTAAGGCTCCGTTTGTTTTGACGTAAAATATTTTCCTAAAAAGTGTGTTACGCATTCTACGGTATTTTGTTGGATAACGTTGAGTAAAATGGTTTTAGAGGAAAATAATGTTTTTCTTGAGGCTGTGAATGATTTACCCCACAAAGTCGGTGAGCCATTTTTGTAATCTTTTCACTCTTGTGCCATTGTCTTAGTTGACTTCATGCCCATTGACTCTCAGGTGTTGGAATCAACACATGCATGCCACCCACTAATCCATTATCACTCTACTAAACTTCCACCCACGCCCTTGACACTCTTCCTACTCAGATTTGGATGGCCTTCATGCAGAAATGGATCACTTTTTAACTTTGCTTTGCAAATTTTTTTCCTAGTGTGAACCGAACACTGGAATATTAACTGAAAAAAATGCAAAATCATTATACAGGGGAAATATTTTCTATCATAAAGTACTTCACATGGAAAGAAATGGGTCCTTAATCTATAGATTGTCATTACCCAAATTGTGGTATGTTCGGCCTAGGCGACTTCCATTGTTCAACCCATTAGAGTGGATGGGACATTTGCACATCTGCCAGCATCAGAAGTTTGGACTGCTCCTGCCATTTTTTTCACACTCACTAAACTACTTATTGTCTGTGTTGAATCCATCAATGGGAGTCTGATAGCTCTATTATTTATTTGTTTCTGAAATTGTTTGCATATCCTATAGATGCTTTTGAGCCAGCGGGTGCAAGAAATTGGTGCTGACACTTGCAAAAATTGCTGCCTTGTCAGTATGGCCTGCACATGCAGGCAACATTTTGGATTTTCACGTGGAGGTGCTGCTACTGGTTATTATGTTCAAGGGCATGATCACAATAATCAACCAAGCAACGTGGGAAATGTTTATGTCACTGATTCCACCCAAGGTGATGGAAATGGCATCTTTAGGCCTGTAAGAGTTCATGTGAGAGGGGCCATTGATGGGTTGGCTGGTATTGGACGTGGGACCACATTTGTGCCAGCAGATGCTTGGCCTCCAACACGGTTTGTCTTTTCCCGTGTACCATTTGGCGTGGGCAACCGAAACTGCCAGCAGTCTCTTGGCAATGATGATTCAGAAGCTAGAGGTGACCACAGTGGTGACCTGGCTGGTGATGGGTTGACTGCTTTGGTTGGGCTGAGCCAAGGTGTGAACATGGTTAATACTCATGGAGAGCAAACAGAGAGAGGGTATGAGACGGATCTGCAGAGCAGATTGGTTGGACCTGGGCCTTCTGTTGCTGGACCTAGTACTAGTGATGTTGCTGTGCAGATGATAGAGTCGCCGGAGCACGCTATTGGAATTCAGTGGGAAAATGCAAACAGTTCTATATGTTTGGATATGAAAACACCTTTGAATCACTTCCCTCCCTTCCGTTTTTCGTAAGTTATTTTTGACGTGTTGATTTAATTTATTTTCTGCATATTGTTAATGTTGAAGTATTTTATGTGGTGGGAAGACGTTAACAAGGCAGCTTCCTTGACTACATGTGAGTTGTTTCGTAAGAATTTATTGCTCATCCCATGTCCAAATTTGTTACCAGATCAATGGGATAAACTTTCTGACTCCTTAAACTAGTCTGGACAGAAGCAAGGGCAAATCTTCCTTTTAGTTTTAGGGTACTCTATCCTGCTCACTGTTCGCACTTTGCACTTGTATCTCCCGCATAAACCATACCAAACTAAGCCTTGTATTCCAATTGATCAAAAGAAAGTCGAAGCGTGCAGGAAACCCTGTGTTTTAGGCTTCGATCTTTATTGAGGTCTGTTGCATGAAGCTTTTTTTCTCTTCTCTATCTAGAGCTACATCATCATAAATATGCTAATTCCATATACTTTTTTACCACAACATCACATGCCAATTTAGGTCTTCCTCTCCCAAGATTTCCGTTAACAATTGTATTATCACTTTTCTTGTGAGCATCTATTAGTCTCCATTGGTTGAGTTCGTGTTTTCACTGTCTTCTACTCCTGTAAGACAGCTCAATCAACCCAACCAACTATTGCATATCTGTTTTGACATGAATCGTATTAGACGTGATTGGCCTAAGTTTTAGTGTCATATGGATGACCAAATGACTGCTTCTTCTTCTTCATTTTTTTTTTCCTGAGTTTATTTTCTAAAATTGAAAGGAAATCCATGAGCATATGTGCTGACAATAGAATATTTGTTCCATAGGGTGGAATTCCAGGATGTGCACAGGCTCAGTGATGGCCAGGTCAAGCATTCTCCAGAAGTATTTTATGCTGGTTCTTTATGGAAGGTATTTTATATCTTTCGGTTGATATTTTTTCTGCAACGCGATCTCCTGAATGTTGCAATATCATTTATATGGTACCCAGACTAGGGGGAAAATTTTGATTGGTTGAATCTATAAAATCATATAGGTTAGCGTTCAAGCATTTAATGATGAGGACCCTCAAGGACGCCGGACTCTTGGTAATCTCCCTACTAGCAGAAGGATTTAACCTTATATTTATCTTTGTCACAGACACAAAAGAATACATATTGTGTTCTGTTTTTTGCTTCTAATTGTATGCAATTATTCAGGATTATTTCTCCATCGACGGAAGGCAGAGATAACAGATCCCCTAAGAAAGGTCAGCCTCCGTTCTTGTTTCTCATAACACGAGTCAATCCATCGGATAAAATATTTTCCCCTGTTTGTTAATTTCCAGTCTCAAATTATCAATGTTTACATAGCCATCTAGCTTCCAGTTTATAAGTTATAACTAATTTTTTTTAAGGTTCAAGGACGAAGGTTAGGCCTCTGTCCTTAATGCCTCTCACATTGAGCGAGTGGGCAATTGTGGCTTCTGTGTGGGGGTGGGCTGGTTCAAGCACCGCGGGTATATGGGTGTGCTTGTAGCACTGAAACGATGGCCTCAACTACCATACGTAGAAAGTGTTTAGTCCCGAAGTAATATGCTATCAAAGTTTTAAGTGTGCTTATCTTCTGTTTTCAGGTTCATATGTATGTGGATTCTCGCGAAAAGGTTACCGCACGATATCAAGTGAGTTTGGATGATACCGACCAAACAATTTTTGTGTATTCCAATCAAAAAATGATGTGGTCTTTGTAGCTCTTTCCATTCAAACCAAACGGCTCAACTTTTTGGCTCACAATTTCAAACCTGCCGTTGCCACATTATTTTGGATCATTTTCTGTATTCGGAAGTTGTATTTGGACATTATTTTTTGGTAATTTTTACTTGACGACATCAGCCATTTTCTCCAACTTTCCTTGCAAGCTGTACTTGCATGTGGAACTTGTAAGATAGCATAGTTGAGTTAGTTTTCGCTTTCTGTTACAGTTAATTTGCCCATCGAAAAGAGAGGTGATGGTGTTCGGAAGCTTCAAGCAGACGGGAACTCTTTTACCAAAAGCACCCAAGGGATGGGGTTGGCGTAGCGCTTTGTTATTCGATGAGCTTGATGATCTCCTCCAAAACGGGGCCTTGCGAATAGCCGCTGTTGTGCAGCTCGTCTGAGGTGCATCCATTGTCTCCCTTTCTAATGTATGTTCGGCTTAAGCTTAGCTTAATCATTAGCTACCTTTGCCCGACGTAGTTTATGAGGTGTCACTTTTAAGTGGAATTTCCACCGTATCGGCCATAATTTCAGTCATATTATAGTTATCTTATGATCGCGGTGTAACATAAATATATCTTATATTCCAATCTGAGATATATGGATCAGATGATTAACATTTTGGGTAGCTAAAACCAATAATATGTGATGTTTTTGTGCATTTGCTGTAAAGAAAAGCAAATAATAATGTATCAATTTTCATTTTCCGACTTTGTTAGTTTAGCTTAGATAAAGATTGGAGTTAAAAACGGTCATTGATTTTCGCACTCTTTCTTTACTCTGCCTTTTTTCTTGTTTTTATTCACTCGAATTTACTGCATATCACCTTTTCTTTGTTAAAAATTTAATAAGTGAAAGGTAAAATGTACATTAGAAAATTGTCCCACTTTTATCCATGTGAACTGTGAAAGAATTTAGTGGGAATATGGTAATGTATGTGAGCCATAGAGTTCTTCTTTTTATTTATTTATTTTTGGTTTTTTGTTATTATTAGTGAAAGGAATTGGATCCTCTACACTTCTGTATAAGAGCCCGACCTGGGCCCACTTAAATTATCTGGACCGTGCACTTTTTAAATGTTGTCGAGAATATTAGTTACGAAACAGGTCATTCTCTCACAATACATCATTCAAAAAGCCAACTTAAGCCAGTTCTTGCCTTTAAGTCATGAATTGGAATAAAATAGACGGGCCATCAGCGTAGTATATTCAACCAGGGTTTTGAAGTACTTAAAATAAAACGGGGTTAGTCGTCCTCATTGTCCATCTATACTTCTTGTAGGAGCCCATTGAATTTACAGTCCGGCCCCGTTTACTGCTTCGGCATTGAGCCAGAAAGAAGTCAGTTTAGGCTTATAGGAAATCCATGATCAACTTCCTTTCGTAGCACTCGAACTCCGGGGAAGGGAGTCGAATCCTCGTTGCTGATACTTACCTCTATTGGATCAACCAGTTATACAACGATGAATGATTTACACATTGCGATCCAGAAAACGAACATTTTGGATAATCAAAAATGAAATTGTAATTGGTTTCGTTTTGAATCGTGGGAAGATGACTTCCACGGGGTAAATTGCACAGAAAGGATGAGAAAAACAATTTTCATTAAAATCAACGGAAATTACAATACAGATTTTTTTTTTTTTGGCGTGCGAATACAAACAAGAATACGAATCCATCTTATTGCATAAAAAAAATAAAAAAAAAAATACAGAGACGTACTGTGAACAATCGTTTCCGTCGAATCTTCGGTGTAGCAGTCAAGAAATTGTTTTATTTTCTAATGGTTGAATGTCTTTGTCAGATCCTTCTAATAGTACAGGTTTTATGCTTAGCAACACTCACGCTACTGCATAGGAGTATTATTTATCGAAATCAATGTTGACACATAACCATTCGTCTTAGAATGAATACGCCAAGGATGAAGTCGCGCTGAGCCAAGGATGAAGTCGCACTGAGTATTGAATTTTATCAAATTTTTAGGGCTTCTAAATTTTGGATGCTTATATACCATGCCTATACCGCTATATGCAATTAATATGAAAAATCAATTATCGCTCATCGCAAAAAATGTGCAAAAACTTGGTGTTTGGGTAATCACTTTGAAACTAATGGGATGATAATTTATTTTTACTTGTATTTTTTTAAACATTTGCAACATTTTTCATTAAAGTTGATTTATCATTTAATTTTTTTGTTTATAAATTATTAGGAAGACTTCATTTAAAAGGCTCTTGGGTTCCGAAAACTCAGAGCCGGCCTTGTGTCTATTTATTTAATCAGTTATAGTCAGGAAAAAATATTTCCGCTCTCTCTTATATGTTGTGAATAATTTGTTCACCCAAACCTACTATCTTTTTATGATCCAAGGAGAAGATTATAATTGGATCTTGTATTAGGGATAAAACTTAGTTGCGTGTAGGGTATGGGCATGTGGTGCCCGATTACACATTTCGGCCGTACAAAAGTGTTTTGGACAGTCTGGACAGCAACCAGCTCCATGCTTCATACGACAGATTTGTTAAACAAAATCTTAACTTTAAATTACTATTTCCCAAGATGCCGTGCTTGGCAAAATCTTAACTTTTATTAATCAAGGTTCTAAAACACATATTTTAATACGTTATTTAATGTACATGGACTATTTTTCTAAACAAAATATATATTGTGACGATATCATTTCTGTTATTGATTTCGTATAATTTTGGACACCTGTGTAATTTTGAATACTGTTTTTAACTTATTGATGTAAAAGATGCAGAGTGCATACATACACGTATTGAGTAATATTATAAACACGAATGGATGTGCATCTATGGAGTCAAAAAGGGGCCTAAAGCCTACACACGTCGATGTGTATGGGATGCCTATTTTTCATCACACGTTAGCGTGGCACCAAAAATAAAACTTGTAGGCGCTACTTTAATGTGGGTAGAATAGGAGCCCGAGGCACCACACAATCTCTCTCCAGTTTGGTTCCCCAATTTATTCATTTAAATAAGTACAAATCACGTGGCCCCGTAGGCCGTAGCAAATACCCATTCAATTGAGAAAAATTTGGGTGCCGAGTATGGTACACGAGGTGCTGAGCGTGTGTTTCAGCTGTGAAAAAGTGTTTTGGACGGTTCAGATTTCTCCCAATCCTTTGCCTCTCTCTCCTACTTCTCTCTTTGAAACACATTTGGATGGCTAAGATGCGCGCTCAACACCACGTGTACTATTCCTGCTCGTCACCCGAATTCTTCTCCATTCATTTAAATAAGAACAAATCACGTGGCAACTTTTATTCCTAAGTTGAATAAGCCTCTTATTCAAATGATTCCTTTCAGCGGCTCGGACAATCTTAAGATGTCATCTCTTTTGGATGAGGGAAATAATGGGAAAATTGGAATGTGGATAAGGTCAGGGAAATGATTCCACATTCTCTTGTTCCAGAAGTTCTGGCCATTCCTCTTCCCATCAGTAACTCCCCTAATCAACTCATCTGGCCTTTTACTAACTCAAGCATTTATTCTACTAAATCAGGATACAGGCCTTTGTATGACATGTAAAGGCATTCTCAGACATCCTCTAGCAATTCAGTTTGGGTTCATAATGGTGTTAATATTGGAAAATGCTTCGGAATCTGGATGTCCTTGAACAAATTAAAATCTTCTTATGGAAATGCCTCAAAGGAATTTTGCCAATCAAAGAGAATGTGGGGTTGCGTCTTCACCATGTCCCTCCTGCTTGTCCTCTGTGTGATGCAGAAAGTGAATCCATTGTTCACTTTTTCTGCCACTGCCCTCTTTCTATCTCAGTTGGGGAGAATACTGAATTCCACAGGCCTAATTTGGAGATATCTCAGGAAGGATCCTTTAATAATTGCCTTTTTATCTCAGTTCTTTGGGCCATTTGGAAAAGTAGAAATCGATTGATCTTCTCAGGTGTTCCTTTTAGTGTAGACTCTACTCTTGTTGTGGCTAAGGACTGTGCTCAGTGGTTTTTGCGGGCCTCTAATTGGCCGTCTCAATCAAAGACTCTACCTCTGACCCAAGCTTCCTCATCTCCCTCAATAAGAGATCCAACTTTTACCATTAAGCAAGGCTTTCTGTTGGAAATTGATCAGCGTATTGTTCATCTTCATGTGGATGGTGCTTGGAAAGAGGGGAATTATTGGAGCGTAGTTGGTTTCACGGCTAGTCAACCTAATAGGATTCTTATTGCTAATCACGCATTATCAACTTATGCTTCGACGCCTATCCATACAGAAATTATAGCTTGCTATGAGGCGTTAAATGGGATTTATCTCATAACTATAATATGGTCTATATTTTTTCTGACTGTTTTAATGCAATTATACAGATAGTAGGGAAGACTGAGTGTCATTTTCAAGACACTTTTTTGTTGAGCAACATGGCAGCAGAGGTCTCAAAGCTGTCCTTTTGTCAAATCTCAAAAGTTGCGAGCCAGACGGTCCAACGAGCTCATATCCTAGCAAAACATGCTCTGGACTTTTTTGTTCCTCACTCGGACAACAGTGTTGGATTTTCTCATCAGCCTTCTAATATTACTAGTGTTGATTAGCTCTTGATTCTTGTTTAGTGTCGGTGTCCTTCTGTTTTTATTGAAGTCCTTTATGTATCTCTTATGGTATGTTTGTACTCTGAGATTTATCTAATGAATTTCTTCCTACTTCTCAAAAAAAAAAAAAAAAAAACCGTTTATTCCTCCATTTCCCAAACCTAACTTCGGATATTATTCCTGCTTCCCTCTTTTTTTAGTCATTTTTCCAAAGCACGTCAGACTATTTCAGTTGCAAAAAAACATGAGAAGATGTGAAAAAAAATTAAAAAAAATCAAATTTGTAATAACTTTCTTGTTATTCAGTTACTAAAAAAATAAGAACTTTAATTTTATTTTCTGAAAAATACTTTCCTACGAAGTAGAAGAAAGAAGAAATTAAAAAAATTCTACAAAATTCTTTGCTAACCGAACACATACAAAAATAATCTTTTTCTCCACTAGGTTACTTTTCCTGAGAATGCAATTCCAATATAACATTCTTGGCAGTTGAACGAAGCCTAAAAGTTGTTCACTCCTAATTTTTTCCACACTACTTGATCTGTTTCTCTCTGTTGGTTTTTATTTTACCCACTCGTGGATGGTTTTTTTTTTTTTGCGAAAAAGACCAAGAAAATGGGACGAGTTTCGGGTTCTTTTACCTTTTACGCCAAAAAATATATACGAATAATTTGTCAAGAAAAATTCATATATTTCTCAAAAGAACAAACTTTAAGGTCTTATTAGTGTAGCCCTGTTATTTTTATTTTTAATACGAGTAGCGCAACCTTTCTCTTTCTTAAACTGCACACACTTTGTTTAAAACCAACATTGTGAGCATGATTGTTAACCCTCTAATGATTTTTAGTACTAAAAAATGGAAATAATTAAATATTCTTTATTATGTTTGTCGTTTTGTACTTCATTGACTAGATTCGGCTATGAGCCTATGAGTCTTTGACAAAGCTATCTAATCTGACGTGTCTTCATTTCTAGTATCATAATACTCTGGTAGGGAGATAAAAATTTAGGTATTAATGTGTTTAGAACCTTAGATATTAATGTGTTTAGAACCGTTAAATGCATGTGATTTTATGACACAACCTTAAATATTTGGGATTCACGTTCATCAAACTATTCTGAACATGTGTCCTCACTATGTGTTTCTACAAGTGATTTTATTACGCGGCCGTCCACGTTCAACGAACAACTCTAAATATATTTATTTTGGAATGTCTAAGGCTCTAAGCATTCTTTCGTTGAATCCGGGGCCCCTTCTACGCTCCTTCCACATTATAGGGGTATAGCGCCCATCTCAGCCGTCTAAAAATATTTCCGGTTCAGACGGTTGAGATGGGCGCTACACCCTTGTTGTAGTGCGGAAGAGGCGCTACAGGGACCTGGGACCCTTTTTTGTCCCATGGGGTCATTGGTCCCCTGATTTTCCTATGGTCACATCATCACATGTGAACTACATATTGCTGCAATGGTATCTGTTCTTTTTCCTCTAGGATAATTTCTGGCCTGTGATTATACCCATATCTAATGTTTGTGCTTCTAGGAGGTAGTTTTGAGGTGTGAAGCCTGAAGAAGCTCATAGTAATTCCCGTCAGCGCGTAGTTCAATCCGACTAACAATCCCAACAGGTTGTCATAGTATTCCAGTCAGCGCGTAGTTCGATCCCACTAATAATCCCAACAGGTAGTTTGTGTTTGAGAAGCAAAGTTTCAAAGATTTTGTTAGCTATGTCAAATGTTTCTTGGCTCACCTCTCCTGGATGTTCAGCCTCAATCATTCAATCCTCAAACAGTGTTTCAGCAGCAATACAATGGCTGAGATTCATCTTCCTATCTCCATGCCCCCAAAGGCTTCTCTTTTCAGCCATTGATGTCCTATTCTTATTGACCCTTTTCATGTTTTCGACCCGAAAGCTATGTAGTAGATTTATTCACAAAAGTACTGCTTCAAATTCCTCAATAAACAAGCCCCTACTTGAAATCAACAAATCCCATTTCAGAGCCACCACTCTGTTCAATCTCTCTCTGATTCTGACAGCTCTTTTAGCAGCATGTTACACTGTCCTATGCATTTTAGCCTTTATTCAAGGTACCCAATCACCATGGCAGCTAACAGAAGCCATGTTTTGGCTAGTTCAAGCCATAACCCATGTTACAATTTTGATCCTTATTGCACATGAGAAGAAATTTGAGGCAATTACTCATCCTATGTCCCTCAGGATCTATTGGGTGGCAAACTTTGTTCTTGCATCTATGCTCACTGCTTCAGGTATCACTCGTTTTATTACAGTTGGTGGTGATTTCGATAACGCCATGAAAACAGATGATATAGTTTCCTTTGCTATGCTTCCAACATCTGTATTCCTTTTTGTCGTTGCCGTTCGAGGATCATCCGGGATTGTAGTTAAAGAAACCGAATTAGGTACAAACTCAAGGCCACAAGTAAATGGGACTTCTACTTTGATAAATCCTAATGTGAGTGGCTATGCTACTGCTTCTTGGTTCTCTAAAGTTACTTGGCATTGGATGAGTCCTTTATTAAGTAAGGGATACAAATCTGCATTAAAAATGGATGATGTTCCTTCACTTTCACCTGATCATCGAGCTGAATTTATGGCTGATGTTTTCGAAACAAATTGGCCTAAACCAGAAGAGAATTCCAAAAATCCAGTTCAAACCACTTTACTCCGTTGCTTCTGGAAGCAGATTGTTTTCACTGGTTTTCTTGCCATTGTCCGGTTGTCTGTTATGTATGTGGGTCCGGTTCTAATCGATGAATTTGTAAATTTCACTTCTGGGAAGGGAAGCAGCCCCAATGAAGGATACTATCTTGTTTTGATCCTCCTAGTTGCGAAAATTGTTGAAGTCCTTAGTTCCCACCATTTCAATTTCCACTCTCAAAAACTCGGGATGCTAATCCGGTGCACTGTCATCACTGCTTTATACAAGAAGGGTCTTAGATTATCTTGTTCTTCGCGACAGTCTCATGGCGTTGGACAGATAGTGAATTACATGGCGGTTGATGCTCAACAGCTCTCTGATTTAATGGTTCAGTTGCATTCACTATGGCTAATGCCATTTCAGCTCGGTGTTGCCTTAGCCCTTCTTTATGTCTACATGGGTCTATCAGTGTTTGCAGCATTGGTTGCAGTTATCGGAGTTATGATCTTTAGTCTCATGAGAACGCGAAAAAACAACATGTTCCAGTACTTTGTGATGACTAGTCGCGATTCTAGACTCAAGGCCACTAACGAGATGCTGAGCAATATGAGGGTGATTAAATTCCAAGCATGGGAAGATCATTTCAACGAAAGAATCCAATCTTGTCGCGAAAAGGAATACGGGTGGCTAAGCAAGTTTACATACTCACTGTCTTGGACCATGGTTGTGCTATGGAGCATGCCTTTTTTAATGGCGGTTCTTGTTTTCGGGGTGGCGATTGTTTTGGGAGTCGATCTTGATCCAGGAAGAGTGTTTACAGCTGTAACTGTACTTAGAATTATACAGGATCCTGTTCATACATTCCCCCAGGCTCTCATATCGGTTACTCAAGCGTTCATCTCGTTAGGAAGGTTGGATGGGTTTTTGAAAAGCAGGGAGTTGGATGAGAGAGCTGTGGAGAGAGAGGAAGGTTGTGATGGTAGGGTCGCAGTGGAGGTGAGAGACGGGATGTTTTCGTGGGATGATGAGGGTGAAGATGCTGTTTTGAAAGGCGTGAATCTAGAGATCAAGAAAGGGGAGCTTGCTGCCATTGTTGGAACTGTTGGGTCTGGAAAGTCTTCTTTGTTGGCTTCAATTCTTGGCGAGCTGAACAAAAAGTCAGGAAAGGTTTGAATTCTTCCGTTTCTTCGACTTATTGCAGGGTGAAAGTTGATATTCTGTAAGCGGAAGCCAACAGCATCCCAGCTTCTGCTTTCAGCCTTACAGAATATCAGCTTTTTCCAGCTATTTTCACCACAAATTAGCTTTTGGCAGAAGCACCAAACACTGGCATTTAGTCTAAATTCTTTTTAAAAAAAATTAAATGAAAGCCATATGAGGCCCTTTTTTGGCCTCCAAATGCAACACAACTTTGGCTTTTTGTTGGTGGGGAGATAACTGCATGAGAAAATCTGACTTATTTACCTTGCTTTGTAAATGTGTTCATGGCATATCGACATTTCCTCTCTTCTCTCTACAGGTCAGAGTTTGTGGAACCACTGCCTATGTGGCGCAAACGTCGTGGATACAAAATGCTACTATCCAAGAAAACATACTGTTTGGCTCACCATTGAATAAGGAAAGATACAATGAAGTCATTAGAGTTTGTTGCCTGGAGAAGGATTTGGAAATGATGGAGCACGGTGACCTGACCGAGATTGGAGAACGGGGAATCAATCTTAGCGGGGGCCAGAAGCAGAGGTTACAACTTGCTAGAGCTGTTTATCAGGACTGTGATATCTATCTCCTTGACGATATATTTAGCGCCGTTGATGCTCATACCGGATCAGAAATATTCAAGGTTACCCTGAATTCTGCAGTGTCATAGTTGATAATTACTTAAAGACATTTTCTTTATGTTATACTGTTAAGATGGGCATCTCATATGTGTTTTGCAGGAATGTGTGAGGGGAGCTCTCAAAGATAAGACCATTTTACTCGTGACGCACCAAGTTGACTTCCTACATAATGCTAGCCAAATATTGGTAAGAACGATTCGTTTTCTTCATCCCTGGAATCAGTGGAAGACTTGGTCTTAATATTACAGTTTAAATGTCCGGGATTTGCATTTAGGGAGATTGATACCCATGACTCGAACCTGCACCATTGCACTTGAGGTGTATAGCACTCGACATTATATCATGTCGCGATTTCAATCTTCTCAGGCATTACTTTGCCAGATAGCAAAGCTAAATTCCTTGTCATTGTTTTTTTTTATAGTACTCAGTACTGAATTACCAGGTCATGCGAGATGGTATGATCGTGCAATCTGGGAGGTATCAAGAGCTTCTTGAATCTGGCTTGGATTTTGGCGCACTTGTAGCTGCCTACGAGAGCTCTATGGAGCTCGCGGAAATGAGCACAAACATATCAGCTGACAATCCACAGGCACCTAAGTCACCCATTACACCCTTAAGCCAAGGGGAATCTATTGCTGAAAACAGGTGATGTGCAACTTATATGGCTATTGAAGCTTTATTTACAGTTTTCTAAATGTAGTATCGTTCCAACAGGTCTTTGGATCAATCCAAGTCGGAAAAGGGTACCTCAAAGCTCATTGAAGACGAGGAGAGAGAAACAGGCAATGTTAACTCAGAAGTGTACAAGCAATATTGCACAGAGGCATATGGATGGTGGGGAGTTGCAGCGGTGATAGCGATAACTGTCTTTTGGCAGTTATCATTTATGGGGGGTGACTACTGGCTAGCATATGAGACCTCAGAAAGTACCATTTTCCGACCTTCTCTATTTATCGGCATCTACTCAACCTTAGCCGGAGTTGCATGTGTGTTGGTGGTGATTAGAGGATTTCTTGTAGCACTTTTGGGTCTTAAAACAGCTCAGAAGTTCTTCAGCCAAATTCTTCATAGCATCCTCCACGCTCCGATATCATTCTTTGATACTACTCCATCAGGGAGAATTTTAAGTCGAGTGCGTTTTACCACCTTCATTAATATGTCATGCTGCCTTTTCTTTTAGTTTGTCGAACCCCGATTCTTCTAAGGTAGTGGTTGGTTTCCTAGAATGATTTTGGGATTGAACGGGACGGTGATTCCCTGGCTTGGCAACTGAATTGCCATTCAACAAAGTTGGTGGATGGTGATTCCAATGCGTTGTACATTATCTTGTTTCTTAAATGAACCAAAGTCATAACGAGCATTCTAAGGGAACGACCATTCCATTCATGGTTATCATGTCAACAATGTGATGTAAGGGGGGAAAAAAAGACAATGTGATGTAGAAAGAACCAAGTTGCTTCATTCTTTTGCTGATAAACAATTTCTTTTTCAGGCATCAAGTGATCAAGCTGCTGTTGACTTTATGATCCCAATCCTTTTAAGTATGACACTAGTGTTGTACTTCAACTTGCTCATGATTGTGGTTGTTACATGCACAAATGCTTGGCCAACAATAGTACTTGTAATTCCTCTAGTCTGGGTGAATATCTGGTACCGGGTATGTAACCTCTTTGCTTCGTACTTTTTGTCTCTTGTCACCATTGTCTTGTGTTTAAAAAGATGACCAAAGTTCAAGCGAGAACTAGGTGTAATTTTTCTTTGAGTTTTTATGACATTCATTTCCATTACCTAGATTCTACAATTTCTAACTTCTGTGTTTTCTGCTGTGCAGAAATACTACCTCGCAACATCACGCGAGTTAAGTCGTCTTGATTCAATCACAAAAGCCCCAGTCATACATCACTTCTCTGAAACTGTCTCTGGTGTTATGACTATCCGCAGCTTCAGGAAACGGGACAAGTTTTTTCATGAAAGTGTGGACAAGGTCAATGCAAATTTACGCATGGATTTCCACAACAATGCATCGAATGAGTGGTTGGGATTCCGGTTAGAATTGATTGGGACTGTTTTCCTTTGCTTTGCCACCATTTGCATGGTCTTGTTGCCAAGTACTGTTATCCAGCCAGGTAGTACTCTCATGAAGTCGTATAAAAACACCTTCTAACTAATAACCCTTCTTCCAAACACATTTTTTGGGTCAAACAGTGCTATGGTCAGGCATTCAATCCACCCTGAGTCTTACCAATTTCATCTGTTATTGGATCCAACCCTGGACATTTTCTGCTAACAACAACGAATGAGCTGTATGCCTATGTCCATAATTCTTGTTACATGGACTCGGGTACCAATATTTAGTGTTCAGGTTCAGTTCATCTAATTTTTCTCTTCAGGATATAATGGATAAATGTTGTCTATCATGTGCCTTAGGGCATTTTCATGCACTTCATTGGACATCTATGCACGGTTGATTATAAAGTTTTGAATTGCAAAATATGCTTGCTGGCTGAATGTGCAATGGTATATGTCAGGCACGAATCTCATACCCTTATCCCAGCGTCTAGTGTCTGACATGAGTACTTTAGAAATTTATTAAAAGAGTCCCTGTAACATGGGCCCAAACATTGAAATTTCTTGTGTTGTTCAGAATACTGGAATTGACAGCCTGACTGATGCTTTTGTGTGTGCCAGAGTATGTGGGCTTGGCTCTTTCCTATGGCCTCTCCCTGAATATCGTACTGTTTTGGACGGTATATACGAGTTGCACTGTGGAGAATCGAATGGTTTCAGTTGAGAGAATAAGGCAGTTCATAAGAATCCCATCAGAAGCTCCTTGGAGGATACCCGACTCTAATCCTTCTCCGAATTGGCCTGGCCGTGGTGACATTGACATAAAGGACTTGCAGGTCAATTACCCGAATCCATAACGAAAGTTCTTACGTATTTTTTCTTAGTTTTCTTGTTTGTTCATGAATCATGGACGTAATTTTCTATTTTAGCTATCATTGCTGCTAGATTTGGCATTTTCTATATATCTTGCTCAAGTTGTTTTTATCTTTCTCCTTATTGAGAGGGAGTTTATTTGGATGGGATTGAGAGCAGGTAAGATACCGGCCAAACACTCCTCTAGTTCTCAAAGGTGTTACTCTTAACATTCAAGGAGGAGAGAAGATTGGCGTTGTTGGGCGAACCGGGAGTGGGAAGTCCACTCTGATCCAAGTGTTCTTCAGGCTAGTAGAGCCTTCTAGTGGGAAAATTATCATCGACGGGGTTGACATTTGCAAACTCGGCCTGCATGATCTTAGGTCTCGATTCGGGATCATCCCTCAGGACCCGGTGCTTTTTGAAGGGACAGTAAGGAGCAATATTGACCCGGTTGGGTTGTATTCAGACGACGAAATATGGAAGGTAAATTTTCTGTTCTGGCAGTATGATCTCATTTTCATTTGTACATTATCTGCTTTCATTGACGGACTACCGGATTGGATTTGTTATCAAGAAGCTGACTACCTGTTGTCTGTTTAAATAGGCTCTCGAACGCTGTCAACTGAAAGATGTTGTGGCTGCAAAGCCTGAAAAACTTGATGCTCCAGGTCTCTCTCTCTTTTTTCAGTTTTTGAATTCCTCCTCCTGGTGCAACTGGGCTCCGTTTGGATAGAATGCATTTCAGATGAAGATATTCAAAATCGTTCACTGAAACTATCTCAAACTTGGATTTAATACATATATTTCGACATGAACTCTCTGACCTTTATACCACCGATGGTGGTAGCCTGGTAGGCAGGGTGCCTCACATTCCCAGAGGAGACTCGGTTTCGAGTCTTGCCAGTGGCAAGAGAGTGGGGGTACACATTTATGCCCACTTGTACTAAGGTGGTGCCATGGTTACGGCTTGTCCTCGTGGACAGTAGCTATAGCTTGAACCAGACATTCCACCGGCAGGTCGGGAGCCCCTATGGTCAAGCCCAAGGGAGTTGCTACGCTGGTTGCCCCCTCCCACCCTTTTCGTAGTTCAAAAAAAACAAAAAAAACTCTGTGACCTTTATAATGATGGTTTCGAAAGAATTACTTCATAAGAGAGAGTTCGAATCCTTCAGATTAACCATTCTAGCTATTTATCAACACCATCCGTATACATTTCTTTTACCTTCATCATACGCGAGGATTTCTCAAAACTTGATCACTTTTGCTGAGATTTGGTTTTGTCACGAACCAAAGGGCCTCTAACGTCCTAACAAAAAACCAACCATTTTAGTCGTTCGGTTCACTTATATCTTTCCGGTTTTTTTGCTTTCCATTAGTGGTTGATAGCGGAGACAATTGGAGTGTGGGACAAAGGCAGCTTCTGTGCTTGGGGAGGATCATGCTAAAGCGCAGCAAGATTCTGTTTATGGACGAAGCAACAGCTTCTGTTGATTCCCAAACAGATGCCGTTATTCAGAAAATCATACGCGAGGATTTCTCAGCTTGTACCATTATAAGCATAGCTCACAGAATACCCACAGTCATGGACTGCGATAGAGTGTTGGTTATGGATGCTGGTATGGTTTTCGCTCTATTTTGCTCTCTTGGGCATGACTAGTGTCTTCTTTTTCAGCTTAAAATGCATCATGGTGTTAGATACAGCCATTGTGGTTGGTGGTTGTAGAATCTGTTTTGTAGACCACTTCTAAAAACTTGCATTGCTCCGTTTGTTTTGTGCAGGACGGGTGAATGAATTTGATGCCCCGTCTCGGTTGCTGGAGAGGCCTTCCTTGTTTGGGGCATTAGTGCAGGAGTATGCAAGCCGATCGGAAATATGAGCACAACTGAGAAATTATTCAATCTTCCGGGAACACTACCGAGGCGGGTATTGGGTTTGGGACACCACATGG
This sequence comes from Vaccinium vitis-idaea, assembly GCA_963854785.1. Classification (NCBI taxonomy): domain Eukaryota; kingdom Viridiplantae; phylum Streptophyta; class Magnoliopsida; order Ericales; family Ericaceae; genus Vaccinium; species Vaccinium vitis-idaea. Next base: position 2,886,257 of record OY978218.1, on the reverse strand, counting down.
CTGTGGCTGTGTTGCCGGAATACAAAATGATTGCTCGAGCACAGCCATTACTATAGGTGCTATGCACTTGTTTTTTTTAGCTTCTTTTCTAGCCGAATGCGTAATATCATTAATTTTGAAGTTTAAGTTAGAGATTCTGCTTCCTGCACTCCTTTTACGGATATGAGTTCTCCACTCTCCACTCAAATCAACAAGAAAGAACATGAAGCAATAGTCCAAGTAACGCTCAAACTTAACCGGCGTCATTAACATATCATGCACATTCTCATCAGCCTAATTTGATGCTCGCCTAGCAGCAAACATTTATTTTTTTCCCTAATTGAGTGGTTTAAGCGGAATTAGCCTCTTACCCTCTGCTGAAGAAAACTACAACAAATCTTCCACAATATTTATATTTCTTTCACAATCAATCTACTTCTTGTGGTTGTCATTTTTCTTTCACTCTGCAGTAAATTTATTTATTTATTTATTTTTTCAACCTAAGTATTTTCAGGTATTTATTTTGGTTTTAGCAAATCCGTTTTCAAGTTAATGTTAATATCTCTTTCGAACTTTTCCTCATGTTGATTTGATAATTTACGGAACTTATACATATTGAACAATGTTTTCAAAAGTAGGAATGGAATTTCAAGTAATCAAATTGAACAAGGGACCAACTCTAGAAAGTCAATAAGTTGAAGACAAATAAACTATAAAGACGCAAAGAACGAAAATCTTAGGGTCCAAGAAAAGTTGTCCCAAAAATATGTAGAAACTTTTCTTGAATCCTACTACTCCTCTGAAAGAACTTTGATTCAGGAGGGTAATAGGGTCATGCGGTTTTTTTTTTCCCTCATGCTTGCACCGCTTGCACCGTTTTTTTTTTAAATAGGTGAGACAAATGAGAGAAGAGTTCTTAATCCAATAGATTGAAATTAAAGTTTCTGCAGTTCAAAAAAAAAAAAAAAACCAAAGACTCAACTTTGGGAGGGAAAATTGTCCCTTTTCTAGGAAGGAAAACGATTGCAGATCCAAAAAAAAAAAGAAAGAAAGAAAGAAAGGAAGGAGGGAAAACTAAGAGGGTGTTTGGATCCTTCCTTTTACATTTTCCATTTCTTATTTTTAAGTTTTAAGGGCCCGATTGGTTGATGAATGAATTTTGAGTGACGTAAATGGTAATGGGAGATGAGATAATAAGGGGTAATATAGGTCCACATTGATGTGACATTTATGAAGGACGGATAAATTAGTACTTGGTTTGAAAATTTTGGTAATAAGGGGAGATAAAATAGTACTTGATTTGTTTTGTAATTGAAATGAAGAGATAATGATAACTTAGAGGATTTGGGGTGGATTGGCCCGGATTAGAGAGGGCTTATCTGGCTGGATAAAATATGGATATGGTCTACCCTGCCCAATTAAGAGGGGCGCGAGCAGATTAAATAGTTTGAAGATTAAGGCCTTGTTCGGTTAACAAGTTTAGTTTAGTTTTGTTTAGTTTTGATGATGTAAGCAAGTGTAATAAGTAGAGAGAGATAGAAAGAGATGAGGAAAATGATGATGTAAGCAAAACCAAAACTGGCCCAAAACTGTTAACCGAACATGGCCTAAATAGTCCAGGATCACTTGTGGGTCTAGGATGACTAATCCGAGCCCAACCTCATCTGCCCACTTATGTCCCCATTCAAACGAGCCCAAGTGTTCGGCTCTCTACCCACAAAAGGCTTTAACAAATTTTGATGGTACAGGCCAAAAGCCAAGAAGTAGGGGCCGGAAGATGAGTTTTCTTTCTTTCTTTTTTTACTTCAAATGAGAAATTGACAAAGCCCAAAGATGAAAGATATTATTGAAGGAGACATAAATATCTAATTTTTAGAATATCTATCTTCAAAAAGTTCTAGAATATCCTTGTGGGGTGGTCGAGGCATGTGAATAGCGCTCTCTTTACAAAAGATACGCCCCATTCTGCACGGGGTTGAACATAATTCTTTCCCCAAGATACAACGACATTCAAGCCTCCTTTTGTGTAGCGAAGTAAACTCACGAACAAATAATTTTTTGACACTCGAAATCTGAATAAATAGCTATATCAAGTATATGAGAATGCATCCATATATATATAGAACCAATTGGTGACTTTACAAATAGTCACCAGGAAAAAGGACACATTTGTTTGTAAAAGACGCGTTCGCCCATAGCAAACAAGTGTCAATGAAAAGATAAAATTCTAAATCAATTTCTATTCACACTCATAATAAAATATCAACATATGTAAATATTTTTCAACAGTCCCCTACTGCACTCCTTTCATGGGTATGAGTTCTCCACTCTGCACTTAAATCAACATGAAAGAACATGAAGCAATTCGAAGCAACGGTCAAACTTATCTTGAGTGATCACTTATAAAGCACATTCTCATCAGTATGAATTCTAGACTTTTTCAATGCTGTTAACGGCACATTAATATTCATTGTCTTACACTGTATATCTAATTCTTAGTCAAGTGAATTGCCGTCAGGGTGAGTTTCCCTTTTTTAGCTAAAACTTCTAAAAGTAGTTGATATATGTGAGGAGAATGACTCGTCTCAAATTCCGTATTGATAGAAATAAAATAAGCTTGAACACTAGCTAATTTTTTGTTTAATCCGTGTTGATAGAAATAAAATAAGCAAAGTTCAAGCTTTTAGAAATAAAGGGCTATTGTTCGGTTTGGGTCTCAACACCCGATTTCTAAATTATTACTCAATCATTATCTCTATTTCTTTCCCATTATTATCTCTATTTCAAATTATTATTTACATTTCTCTCTCTATCTCTCTGTAATCATTACCCATAATATCCAACTATTACTACACCATGTTCGGTTTAGTGTCCGAAAACTAGTTTTCACTTTTCCTCCGTGTGGCCTTCAAATGACACCCCATTAGTTTCTCTCTTCTACATTTGTAGCAATAATACAGTAGTGCATACATTGCGTGAGATGGATCCGTGGGATCCACTTCGAAGACCCACACAAATGATCTAAGCCGTCCATTATTTTTAAACTTATTCTTTGAGTCGTCCATAAAAAAATCAAGTCAATTGTATAACTATAAGTACTTGATCTAGTTGTCTTAACTTTTTTTCAAACTTCTGTTAAAATTTAGGATCTTAAATTGTGAATGAATAATTAAAAGGCGGATGAACTACTTATAATTTTTCTAATGAGCTGATTTTTTAGGAGTGGCTCAAAAGATTATTTAAAAAATTAATGAACAGCACGAATCATTTGTGTGAGTATTTAAAATGGGCCCCACGGACCCATCTTGCATGAGGTATGCACTACTGTATTATTGCTACAAATGTAGAAGAGAGAGAAACTAATGGGGGTGTAAGTTGAAGGGGAAATGGGGGGCTGCTGTGCACAGCCATGCTGTGCACCCCCTCGGCCGTTGGATCGTGTTTTGGACGGCTCGGATGTGTTTTGATTTTTTACCGTAAAAAAAAAATCAAAATTAAAGGATAATTGCCGAACGCATCCGAACCGTCCAAAACTCGATCCAACGGCTGAGGGGTGCACAACACCTCCCCCAGTTGAAGGCCCCACGGTGGAAAAGTGAAAACTGGTTTTCGGAAACTAAACCGAACATGGCGGTCATTTTTCTCCCTACTCAAAATCTAAAACCCAAATTTCAAACCCAAACCGAACAATGTGAAAGCAAGCTTGAACTTCAAGACCGGATGCCATAATATTTTGATTATTTTTTAAAGTACTACCGATTATTATGCTGATTCCTGAAAAGGTTATTACAACTGATTGATGTCGATAGTCAAGTTGGAAGTTGTGACGGCAATTTCCTCGATATTTTTTTGACAATTATACAGAGAGAAATTGAATACTTGTCGATAATTAATGTTTTTCACTGACTAATTTGCCTAGACTTATTTTTTCAATTACTATTCGACGGTTAATGCTGTTCGGGTAAGTATACGCGCATCACGACTAATTCCATCTCCGGTCCGATTAAAGGCAGATCATCCACGCGGGAGGAAATTCTTAAAATTAGTTTGTTGCGCCATGATTACAAGAATAAATCCCCCATCAATTATGCAGAAAGCAAACTCACCAATTAATTGGACTAATCTCGCGGTCTTGATACTTCTAGAGAGAGGAAAAGAGCAAAAGAAATTAGTAAAAAAGACGGTGGGAAGAAGAGCCGAAGGACAACATGGCGGGTAATTTCCTGTCATTTCTTTGAGGACCTCTATTTCGAACACTTAGAGCATCTCCAACCCACTCATTTTCCTTCAAAATGAAGAACCAAATTGACATATCAATGAGAGATTTTGTAATTTATGTCCACTTTTGTTCAAAAAGTTGCACTTTTAGAGGGGGCCATCCTTCTTTTTGGAGAATTGGTGAAGAATTGGTTCTTCAAATTTGAAGAACCATAAGTAGATTTGAAGAATGAATGTGACAAAAAGGAGGACGGGTCCCTAAAAAACGTACGACTTTTTGAAGAAAAAAGGGTATAAATTACAAAATCTTCCATTGATACGTCAATTCAGTTCTTCATTTTGAAGGAAAATGAGTGGGTTGGAGATGCTCTTCTCCTGTACGCGTGTCACTTGTCTTCTGTTTTTCACAATTGGAATCCCCCGCCAAAAAACGAGGAGAATCTTTAGTCCCAAGTAAGAATCTTTCGTCCCAAGTTTTAGATTGTGGGAGTAACGCGTCACTGACACGAGAAGGGAGTCAAATTTTTTGTACCAGTTTTTCTCTGTATATATATAACAAATATCTAATAAGCATTTCTTTAACTTTTACGGTGCATAATTTTTTGTTCGAGATCAAATTTCGACGATCCAAACCGATAGATGTGTTTAAAACGTGTTTTTAAGGTCCAACGCAAGAATTCGTAAAAAAAAATAAAATATATATATATATCTGAAAGGACTTCATCTGAGCAGTTTTCGATAAAAAAATATATGTAGATTTTTATCGAAAACTGCTCGGATCAAGCCCTTCCGGGTATTTTCTTTTACAAATCGTCGCCTTGGACCTTGAAAACACGTTTTTAAAACATCTAACGGTTCAGATCGTCGAAATTCGATCCCGAACAAAAAATCTCGCACCATAGCTTATACTGCCTCCATCTTATTTAACTGCTCTCTAAAAGAATAAAGTATTTTGAGAGGTCAAAATTATTGCGACCAATTCAACTAAAAGCTTAAACTGTTTGTTAGTGTTATTGAGGGGGGACAACTTTATTACTCCCTCCGCCCCATAAAGTTTGGTCCCTACGAAACTACGTGCAATTTTCAAACTAAAAAATAATGTATTTACCAAAATAATTTTTGAATTTTTTTTGCACCGTATAAAAGTTATCGATGAGATCTATCAAACAAGATCCATATTGACTAAAAAATTATTTTCGTAAGCACGTTATTTTTTAGCTTGAAAATTACACGTAGTTTCGTAGGGACCAAACTTTATAGGACGGAGGGAGTATTTATTACGGATTATTTAAATTTTTAATCATCAGGTATGCGGTGAAATTTGGACACAGAATCTATTACTTGCTCCGATACCATATTAAATTGTTACCTATCAACTGATCTAAAAACTTAAGCCGTTAGAAATATAAACAACTTGGGCCCCTTGCTGCCCAAATGGTCATGAAAAGCCAAAACAAATCATCGATCTTCGTACAATATTGAGACAACCAATTCCATATATGGTTCTTGTTATTTCAAGAAGATTTTGGGTACAAATGGGGACCATGTGGTACGACTTCACACACATCTGAGCCGTTTAAAAATGCAACGGATGACTCGGATTAAAAGTGCTGGATGTATTTTAAAAAAAGAAAAAAGTAAAAGGAAAATGTGGGTTTCAATCAAAGCTGTCTGTTGCATTTTTGAACGGCTCGAATGTGTGTGAGGGGTACCACGTTATCCCAACCCTATTTGCAACCAAAATTTTCTCTGTTATTTCTTCCCGAACCGTACCTTCGTGGAAAAGAAGTAAAATGTTACATCACTTGTACATTTCCAAGACTATCTCCATATATATGTTCACACAGTAAAGATAGGGGGACCGATTGCCTTACACCGACCACGCACCGACGGTGTCGCCGACGCCGTCTATACACGTGCATCTGTGCACGTAGCAGCGTTCTATGTTCACACACATATAAATATGTTCACACACACACACACACACACACACACACAAAGAGAGAGAGAGAAAGTGTTGTGGAAATTTTATGTCCAACTCAAAATTAATTGGCAATGAGTGGAGAGGCCTCAACATATATTAAGTGATCACCCATTCCACTCTTAATTAGCAATGTGAGACAATATTTCTTAACATCCCTCGTCACGTGCAGCGGCATTTGAGATCTGTCACGTGTGGCCACTTTTTGGGTCCTATCATCGTGCAGCCTTTTTGTTGGTCTGTCATCGTGGGGTGTGAATTTTTGATTTTTTTTTAAATGTGGAGTGGAATAGGCCCCGTTCTAATACCATGTGAAAATTTTATGTCAAACTCAAAACCAATTGGCAATGAGTGGAGAGGTCCCAACATTATTAAGTGATCACACATTGCTTAGGATCATTCCTAAGCAATGTGTGACAATATTTCTTAACAAGTGTGAACGCGCATTAGAATATAACATTAATTTGTATAGGAAGGAGGAGTTCGTTAGATTCAGTTATAGTGCTCATTTAAAAAATGTATAACCTGGACCTCAGGTTTGTCGTCCCAGCACTTATCAACCTCACCCTCTTCCTTCTCCAGCAACACCAAAGCAAGCCTTGGAACGGGTACGAGCCGAATTCAAATTTGAATTTGAGTTTAAATTTGGACATCTACGGGTTCTTTTCCAGTCTAATTCTTGTACTATTCTTCCTCATCACTTCGGTCAAGCTTCCTCTTTCTGTGACTGCTGAGCCCATCCGAGTTCGAACCGGAGACTTCTCTTGCCTTTTGGCTATTTCATTGATAGCCTCTGTTGTTTTGCCACAACCCCTTTTCTGGTTTGGGTTTGTAATCATCATTTGTCTCTCTCCTTGGCACGGCTTTCTTTCGGACCTCTCGGTCGGTTTGCTTTTCCGGACATGGGATATCTTACGTGGGATTCCTGCTCTAATCATCACTTGCATTGTCCAGAAACATCAACAAGATGATCCTCCTCCTCCTCCTCAAGTTGAAGTTGTTGTAGCTGATGATATAGGAGGAAACCCAATATTGCCCCTCAGAGTCTGCTAATAATGGTCTTGTTGTGCAGCCTTAAGCCTTTGGCCAAAGGTAATTTGTGTGTGTGTGTTAATTAAATGATGTATCTCATGCATATGTCAACATATATATATACCTCTGTCCTACAAAGATTTTCTGGTTTGCAAAACGGAAACTTAAAAATAATCCATGCTTGTCGAAAAATTTAATTTCTTCGCAAGTTACTAAATGCAACAACGAGTTCTTTCAATTTATACAAAAAAGAGTCTGTATAATATATTATTTTTAAGTTCTCATTTTGAGCACAAGAAAATCTTTTTTGGGACAGAGAAAATATGTGTTTAATTTATTACTGCGAAGTGATTGTAGTAGGAATAGTTTGTTTTATTAGTATGAGATGATTAATGTTGCTGTACCAGTTGCAGAGAACCTTAAATCTTTACAGCTTCCTGAAGATTATGCACTGCGTACGTTATATTGTGGAATAAAAAGCAAATAAGAACTCTTATTTTTGGTATGGTCAATATCCCGGGAGATAACAAATTTTAATCAACATGTGAATCCTTTGATTTTATTTTTTTTTGAGTACGTAATGAGTGGAGAGACAAACAGAGAAATGAAAGTAATAATTAGAAAGAAAATTTATTGGAAATCCGTGAGTTTGGAGATGGTAATTCTGAAAAATCAATGTGAATGAGGTCTTGGAGTTTCACTTGTAAGTTGCAACTATCCATTTCCACTTTGTAAGATGATGCTCGAATAAGAAGATCACACTCGCAGCCAAATGGAAAGTTGAAACATATTGTAAGGTGTTTGGGAGTCTCATTTTTTATTTTATTTATTTATTTATTTTTGGTTTGTTGGCTTTTTGAATTATAGTTAGAACGTATTTTGAATATGGTAGGAGTGTTTGGGAAAAATGTGCAGAATGTATTTCGTAATAAAAGTAGTATTTGGGATATAAGTTTAGAATACATTCTGTAGGTCTTTTTGTTAATCAAAATAAAAAAAAAGTAAAAAATGAGAAGTCAAAAAGTTCATCCAGAGCTCATTTTTACTTCTTGCCTCCAATATCAAAATCTAAAAATATGGTTTGGCATTTGAGAGCCAAACACCCAAAAGTTAAAAAGGAGAAGTAGAAAATGCAAAAATCAATCAGCCAAAGTGCCAAACACCTATGTGTTTGCAAGAATGAAGATCCTCCCTTTGATCTTCTATGTTACTCTCTTCTATCTATAGTCTTATTTGACGATTCAAGTCTTATATCTACTGTCTTAAGTAATCCTTCCGTCTCAATTTATTGGTTTCTTTTAGGAATTTCAAATAATTAGGGAAACATAATTATTACAGTTGTCATACTTTTTCTTTTTTTGTTTTACCATTTCAAAACATCGGCTTTGTTCGGATTGTTTCTCAACCATTTTCAAAACAAGTTTTGTGGGATCTACCTCACTCATTGTCTGACATTGTACAGACTTGAACCAAACTTGTTTTTTTTAAAATTTGAAATGCCCACCGACTCAGGCCCCACTGGCCCCCTCACCCCAAAACTTGTCCTCCCTCTGTCAAAACGTGATTGACTGATGGGTGAAGGTGATCTGCCCAAGACTTGAACCAAACTTGTTTGTCAAAACTTGTCCTCCCTCAGTCAAAACTTGTCCTCTCTCTGTCAAAACTTGCGGCCTGAAGGTAGACCCCACAAAACTTGTTTTGAAAATGGCTAAGAAGCAATCCGAACAAAGCCATCATCATTTCGATGAAGATCATTGTGATCAACCTCCATAATCCTAAAAAAGGTAACTTTGAAATCTCCTGTATGAGATTGCGCAACAAAAAGGTATCAACGTAATGACATTCCCTCTCCCCTCCTATTTGCATGACAGAATTTAAAATTAGAAAAAATTAAGCTAAAGTATAACTTGTTTATGCAGAATTCTTGGTCTGACTTCAGTAGTTACAGCTTTTTTTAATAGATGGTAAAATTGGTCTTCAGAATTAATTGAGTCTGTCCGAACACTTAAGGTATAAACAAAATTTTATTTTTTACAAACCATACCCGAAATGTATTTAGGGTGAGTTTTGGCCTAGCCTTTTAGGCATTTTTTTTTGCAATATCTGTTTTGTTATTTTTTTCTTAATTTTTATCAGATTAGGGTATAGTTTTTACATCGCAGTTCGATCTGTTCGATGAGATGAAATAAGAAGTATAAAAGTATAGATTAAAGTTGAAAAAAATTATATAAGACGACGAAAATGACTAAAAAAGTAAGTCGTCCACAGACAGATAGACTTTGTAGGTATTTTCTTCGTCTTATATGAATTTGTTTTTTATTTTTCACACACACACACAGATATATATATATATATTATTTTTCTGTTTATTCTCATCGAAATGAAAAACATACTAGTATAAAAACTTCCCAAATCTAATAAAAATTAAGAGAAAATAACAAAAAAGAGCGTTCGTAAAATTAAACCAATGTTACTTGAAATCTGGACCATTGACAGAGTTTCCGGGTCTTCGCATCCAAGTGTGGCTTAATTTCCTACAACAATTAACTTCAACGGGTTGACAAAGCAGTTTTGCCTTGAGACTTAAGGGTTTGCTCCCATTTAAGATCTTAGGTTCGATTTTTCTTTCTAGGCAAACTCTTGAAGTCACTAAGAGTTACCGGTCGTTATCTCCAGGGCTACGGAATCAATTGAGGTATATACAAACTGACTATATTCGGTTATTAAAAAACGAAAAGGAAAAACATTCTTCAACAATTTTGGAGGGTTCTCAAATCACCTGTTCCAAAACTCTATGTTCCTTTGTTGTTGCAAGGGGTTTCGGCTGTTGGATAGCAATGGGGAGGGTAGGGGGTGGATACCACTACCTCCATCCCCGATCCCCGAACCTATATCAATCCCCATCCCCTCCCCGATCTCCACCGGGGATTTTATTTTAACCTCCATCCCCGCCCCAATGCGGGGAACGGGGATCCCCACGGGGAATCGGGGATCCAAAAATGGTTGCTCTTTAATGTGTAGGTTTTTTTTTTAATAGTCTTACACTTTAAAGTGAATCAGCTTGCTACTGTCCCAAAAACTCGAGTTGTTCGGAACTTTTCCCAATAATGTACATCCATCACTTCCATTACGTGCTACTGAAGAGTTAACACTTCCATCACAGCACATGCAATACACTAGAAGAGTTTACCATGTGAGATCACAAATTAATATGAACAAATGGAGTGCACAATCAAATATCAAAACAAATTTTGCTGTAAATCCGGAACAGATAAGTTTATATATATATGTGTGTGTGTGTGTGTGTGAACGGGGATGCGGGGAGGGGGCGGGGAACGGGGAGGGGAGGGGATCGGGTAGGGGACTGACAATACCATCCCCTACCCGATCCCCGAATTTTTTTAAAAATAATCCCCATCCCCTACCCGATCCCCGAAAAAATCCCCGAATCCCCTACCCGAATGGGTAGGGGACGGGTTGGATAGGGGCGGGTCGGCCGAGATTGCCATCCCTAATGAGATGCTGCAAGCATTAGTGCATCCACAGGGTCCCGGTTCCGCGAAACTCACCCTTACAATTACTGGGCAAAATCGACCGAGCATGTGCAACTTCCAGTTCTTCTTCGGGCGGTAGCTTGATTTTGGCAATCTGAAGATTTTCAAGATCACAAATTCTCGTTTCCCTTTCTCTTCAAACGGATTATCTTAACCACTCACGTCTAGGGTTCCAATCCAATCCAACTTTTTGCGTCAAATTCCACAACCCATTTGTTTCTGCAGAAGAATGGTGGTACAAGTTAATCAAGGTAACATTTTTCTCCTCTAGGGTTTTGCAATTTTTCTCTCGAATCAAATGGGTGCCCTAACGACCAACCGAAAACGCCGCGACGAGTACTACACCTTGGATTACAAACTCTCATCTTCATTTTACGCGCCGCATGACGATAACCCGTTCGATCTCCACATTTCGAAGAAGCCCAGAATCTCACCATCTTCATATCCTATTGCTGGCAAAAGGGTTTCGTCGAAAAGTGCTGAAACTAGGCTTTCGAGAGTGCATCAGTACCCCGAGCCGGTTAATCGGATTAGGAGGGAAGTTCATGCCCCTTGTAAGTTTTCAAAGTTAGGGTTTTTATCGAGTTCAAAGCGGATTTCGAGGTCGAATGAGGTTTTTGGCGATGTGATTGGGAGTATAGTGGGATTTGACCATAATAGGGTGGAGAATTATGGGGTTGAGGGTGTAGGGTATTTGAGAAAGGATAAGGAAGTTGTTGATGTTGATGAGAGTTTTGTGTATAGGAAAAAGGATAAGGAAGTGGTTGATGTGGAGGAAGAGAAGTGTAGAAGTAATGTTTCGAGCATTGAGGAAGTTGAAGTTTTGGGAGATGAGGTGGTTCCAAGTTCTCAAGAATTTGATGGGAAGGTTGTGGAGCATGATTCTCGTCCATGTTCGTCGTCTGTGGTTTCTGAACTGACGAAAGTGGATAATGCTGGAATCTCAAGAGACCAGAAATTGGAAAAATTGGAACTTTTGGGGTTGCCACTATACAAGAAGTTGCACCAAGCTGCAGAGCGGCGGAAACCTAAGTTGGATAGCTTGAGTTTTGAAATCCAATTGAATGAGACGCGACGAATGACGCTTCAAATGCTGCACCCTGTGAAGAGAGTGGAGGAGGAGGTGAAATTTCATTACAACTTCTATTGTTGAGAGTGCCACATACACATCTCTGTTTTTAATATATAATTGTTTATACTTTATCTGATGTTAATTGTTTGTTTTTTAGGACGTGCTTCAAGACGCGCTTCGTGAACCTTTTCTGCCTCTTACAGAAGAGGAAGAGGCTGAGGTTTCTCGGGCCTTATCTATTTCCAATAGGTATGGTTTTGACTTTTGATGAATCCAGCATTTGCTTTTGAGAAGGAAGTTTGCATTTTGATCTCAAGATTCTCAATGGTTCTCCCTTTTGCAGGAGGAGGGTTTTGGTTGCCCATGAAAATTCTAATATTGAGATCACTGGAGAGCTTTTGCAATGTTTGAGACCAGGTGCATGGTTGAACGATGAGGTAACATCCATGAACATGTTAGATGTAGGAGGTTTCTTTGAAATGCCTTTTTTAATGGTTGATTGAGACCATCCAGACTTATATTTAACTTCTAATGTTGTTTTGTTAGTTTTTAACGATGTTTACTGACAGGAAGGTTTCCTTCTCTTGTAGGTGATAAATATGTATCTTGAATTACTAAAAGAGAGGGAAAAGCGGGAACCCAAAAACTTTTTGAAGTGTCACTTCTTCAACACATTCTTTTACAAGAAGGTTGGTATTGATTTGTTGCCTTAGTTTTCAGATTGCATTGGCCGGGTATTCATGTCGGGGGCTATTGTTCAAGTGCCTTGTTTTTAAACATTTTTTCAGCAATTCACTTGCGTTGTGACTCACCAAGGTTTGTTAGGGAAAAAGTGTAGTTTATATAGTGCGTCTTATTGCCGTACCTCTAACTATGTGGGGAAGTGATGTATTGAATGTTTGATTGCGAAGGAGTCATGGTCTAAGCATTTATCTTTGTTGTGAAATTTTAATGTACTCGCAAGCGCACAAATTGGTTTGATAGTATAGTTATGCAAGTGCAAAGTCAAACTCACAGGGACTCGTGATTTTTAATAGGAAAAATGTAATACCCCGCTTGGAATAACTCAGTATTTAATGGAGATATCATAATTTTTCATATTAAGGAGAAAAAAAGAAAAGAAAGACAAATGTACTAATGGGCCAGGGGACCATGCCACCTTTATACAAATATATATGTGTCGTTGTAGGATAAAGGGATGAAGTGAGTGTGTGCATGTGAGACAGAGATTTAAGTGTTGTGTAAGCATGACAAGAATGAAATGGGACTAAAAAAGAGAGAGAGAGTTGAACGGGTAACTGGACAAGTGTCATGTTGGGACACCTTTTGGTGCTGACTCAACCAGTTGTTTTGAGACAAGAGAAAAGGATTTCTCTGGGGGGAAGGTGGGACGCGCAGAGAAGGAGAGACACACAAGTTAGGTCGGGAGCTAGGAAGCGTTGGGGCAGACCGATTAATGGCAAGATGGTGTCCGATGTAAATGAGATTTCGTATGTCATTCACGGTGGTGAGGTCTACATGTTTACGGCGACGATCGACAAGCAAAAGAGAAATGTATACCAAAAATTATGTAATTATGAAAGGAAGTGGGATTGGTTCTTTGATTACTTTTATGTTATTTTCGTGGTGCTTATGGATCCGGGTTGTTACAAAAAAACTAAATAATTTAATTGATTGTACCCTAACCTAGTTGACAAAAGTTGTGGTTGATCTAGAGAATTAATCTAGCATGCGAAATAATGGATATTAACGGATAGAAAAATTAACTAAGGTTTCGGAATCCACACCCATAAATATATATATCTATTAATCTTATGCAATTATTTTTCCTATGATTCTACACAATGATTTTAGAGGCTAATCTTAAGCACCATGGATAGTATTATGATAAAAACTTTTTCTTTATAACAAAAATATGTTCCCCCTTTGCTTCAATGTTTAAGCCAAAATCATCCATTGCATTCGTGAGAACAATCACAGTGGATACCACTTAAATATTAGCTTTAGTAAACCAAACAATACGACTAATATGCAGATATCAAATCATGGAAAAAAAAGTATTCATACCGTTTGAATCCATAGCCGAGTTTCATGCATATTAACTAATGAGTCAAGAACAATAAACAATAAACGCACGTTGGAAAAATCGCATACATAAAATCATTCAATAAAGTCTATGAGGTTTCGTCCTTAACCTTTGTTTAGAAGTCTAGCCTCTCATAGATAAAAATTCATAGATTAAAAGACGAGACTCCATAATAACAAAAATCTTACAAGTATCTTTTGCTCTTCTATTTTTCCTCCAACCGTTACCGCAGCTACGGTCTAAATGACATGTGATCTCCCCAGCCGAAGTCTCCTTAGAAACCCAATTGTTTCCTCTTTATAGATGCCGAGCATTTCCTTCCAAACGGCAGATTCCTTTTCTAATCTAATCAAAGCTTTCCTTATTCAGTGGCCTCACTGCCTAATGAATTCCAATTAGTGTCAATTACTTTGCCTAATTAGCCACCAATTACACTTTCTCACTTAAGCAATTTCAATCACGTGCAAGCCATGAGTTGTAGTCAGGGGCGGATGCTTTTAGGGGCAAGGGGGGTCACGTGACCCCCCTGAAATTCCATATTTTTTTTTTTTTGGGGAGTTAAAAATCTAGAGTTATAGATATGCAATTTCAAGAAATAAATGCTCATTTCGCCGAGGGAAACAGTGAGTTGTTACTTTGTGTGGCATGTTTAAACCCATCCAACTCATTCTCTTGTTTTGCAAAGGAGAGATTGATTCGTCTTGCCGAGTTTTATCCAAAAGAGTTTTCTCAGGTAGAGCTCATGGTGTTTTCTGATCAACTTGATTCACAACCCTATTGTTGAGACTCATTGGAGGATCGGGTCTACTAACCTAGAGTTGGTTATCTGTGGGCTCCACATCATGATGATATGGTAGATAAGGGATTGTATCCCACCATATGGATTTGGATGTGTACGTGTCCTTGGCTTTTGGGCTATAGCTAAATGAAGGTGTCCATGGCACTGATTACTTAGTTCTGGCGTGGGCACAACCACGATCAGGAAGAAGGCTACAGTGAGTTTGATAGTCAATGTCAAGCTCAACGAGCCAACTCGAAATCGAAGGTCAAAAGATAGACCTCCATCACGACTCGACGTGCAATCAAATGATGCTTTTTCGAGCTTGAATGGACTTAGTGGTCTTTCTAAGAAAATGGTAGAGACCAGGAGAGATAAACAATATCCTTTAGTTTACTTGCTCTTGACTTTGGCATTGATCTTACCGGTTGCAACTGCTACTGTTGAAAGAGTATTTTTTGCGATGGTCATTGTGAAGCATCGACTGCGGAACCGAATGAATGATTTGTGGTTGAACAATTACAGTGGTGTGCATAGAAAGAGATGTTTTTGCTCAAATTGACGACGATATACTCATGCAAAACTTTCAGAAAATGAAAACCCGTAACGGTTAATTGTAAAAAGTTTTAGGAAGGAATCTATAATTTTGTGCGCTTATATTTGAAATCTTTTAGAATGTCTTAACTTCGACCTATTATATGCTTAATGAAGAATGGTTAAACATTTTTTCTTCTCGTTATATTAGATTAGATTGGATTGTGAAATTTTTTTCTCACTTATGCTTGAAAGGTGACCCCCCTAGATGGAATTCCTGGATCCACCACTGGTTGTAGTGCTGACTTGTCCGACCCCCTTGGATTACTTTCAACACACAATTTCACACAAAGAAAAATTTAACGTTGCACTTTTTGAATCCAACGGCTGAAATATAAGTTGTTATCACCTTTTTCCCTGCAAATTAATAATTTAAAGTGAATTACCAAAAAGATAACATCAATATCTAATTAAGCACAATAAAGGACTAACAATATGCGATATAGGGTTTGCTACATGTCAATATTTTGGGCTCATCAATCTTCAATGCTACATTGAAGCAAATAGATAGTGTTGTAACTTGATTATTTATTCATTGAATATGCATTCCTTATATCCTTTGACTCAAGGTTGTATTTTTGTAGTGGTAGGTTGTAGAACTTATTAGGAGCATAGTTATCGAAATCGTGTGATTCGCGATTCGAATCGTATGATTCGGTTCGATTCAGGGTGTTTTCGATACAAACCGATACTATGAATCGCAGGTGTAATAGAATCGTACACTAAATCGATGAATCGTGAATCGAATCATAAGAATCGTACGATTCAGTTCAATTTTAAACCCATTTTTTTTTGCATGTGGGCTAAAATGAAATAATTGATAAATTGCGGGGTTTTCTTTAATTTTTCTAGCATATAAAAGGTCGACTCTCTTTTCAGAAGCTTCCATAGCACTTTTCAAAAGATTGTACCGGAAAAAGTTATGGTTTTGCACCTACTGGGAAGACTACGACCATATTCCTTGCTATAAAAGCGTCTCGCCTGTTTAGACCACTTGATAATTTATTTATCTTCTTAAACATTAATTTTCTTGATTCCGACTTGTAATCTACCTTTTTTTTAATGTATTTTTTTAAAAAAATGACCGAATCGGAGCAATTCACGATTCGATTCGATTCACGATTCGATTCGATTCACGATTCGCAACCGGATCATTTCGATTCACAATTTGACAACTATGATTAGGAGCTATAACCTGGGCTACCATTACCTTACAAGTTGGCCAAGATGGGGACAGTTCATTGCTTTTGTGTCTTCATTGATATGAGTCTTATCTCATGCGCTACTCTTGTTTGTCTCAAGGACTGGCTCAGTGGCTTTTGTCTGTTTACTTAAAGTTTTTCTACTTGGGTCATTATTTTGTAGTATTCAAGTTCAGTAGTGTTAATATCCTGAACCTCTTCTCCTTAATGTGTATCCAGTTAATCAGTGGGAGGAGTGGCTATGATTATAAATCAGTAAGAAGATGGACGACTGAACGGAAATTGGGATACTTTCTTCGTGAGTGTGATAAGGTGAGTTGTGTCATGTGTTCTATTTATTAAATTTTCATTTTTTCATTCTCGTCTCTTTCAACAGTATGTCTATTAATTTGGTAATATGCTCAGATATTTGTTCCTATCCACAAAGAAATTCACTGGTGCTTAGCAGTTATCAATGTGAAGGATCAGAAATTCCAATATCTTGATTCACTCGGAAGTTTTGACACTCATGTGCTAAAAGTACTGGTATGCTGTGTATTTTTACTTTTGTGGGCTTCATTTAAAATCCATCTTCTGTAAGGGTTGAAGTACGTTGATTTTTGTTGGGTTTTTGCTGTGAATGATTCATGTTTTAGTGCTGTGTTGTTGATATGCCAGGCTAGGTACTTCGTGGATGAGGTGAAAGACAAGAGTGGAGACCACATCGATGTTGGTTCCTGGAAGCAAGAATTCGTGGAGGACCTTCCCGAACAGGAAAATGGGTGTGTATGCTTTCCAACTTTGCTTTTGCTTTCCAAATTCAATAAATGAGGACTTTAGATGGCAAATGGAATTTTTATGGAGAAAGTCTGTCGTGATACTTGGTGGAGGGATTATATATCCGGCCAAAAGCTTATGTTTCTTGAAAGTCAAAAGAAAAGCAAGGGGAAAAAAGAAGACTCATTTAGGCCGATGTCAAAGTCTTAGAGTTGTTTATTTTTGTGTTTTCATTCAGAAAATAGCTTTGCATTTATTATGTTGAGTTGGATGAAAAGGGAAGTTACTATGTTGAGTTGGATGAAAAGGGAAGTTACTATGTTGAGTTGGATGAAAAGGGAAGTTATTATGTTGAGTTGGACTCATTATTGTTAATAGGAATCCGCGTTGTAGCCCGGAGGTTTGAGGCCGTCATTGGATCAACTATCAGGCACCTTGTTTGTCACAATGTTATTAATCCCGTCCCGTACCGACCGGTACGGTCCGGTATGTCCCGTTTTAAGAGAAAACCGGTACATCATAGGTGCAGTTCCGTTTCGCTCTAAATACCGGCTGTTCCGGCGTGTTCCGGAAGTTCCGGAGTGTTTCGGACATTCCCGTAGCTTACCGGTTCCTGTCTGGTACATGCCCCCACTCCTCTACGGCCCTGCAAGTTCCTAATCTGACTTGGCAATGGGTCCTGGGCTGGGGATGAATCTTTGAAACTCTACCTCCAGCACCAAGATCTCGGATCTCGGATGGTTTCGGATGTGCACAGCTTATTGTTGTTGGGAACTCGGAAGTTGGAACCCACAACCCAGGCGGCCATGTCTGCTTCTTTGAAGGTAACATACCCAGTAAAGATGTGTGTGTGAGAGAGAGAGAGAGAGAGAGATTTGAATTCATTTATGGGCCTTCGGTTGAGAGAGAGAGAGAGAGAGATTTGAATTCATTTATGGGCCTTCGGTTTTCGCTTTTGCTTTGCAGTGGTAGAGTTTGGTGACAGTAATTACTTTTCTAGCTGTATTGCAAGTTTGAGGTGAACAGTGAACTTAAGCGGTGCAAAACTCAAGAAATCTACTTTTCCGTATTCTCACTTTATCTACACATTAGTATAAATAAAAACACTCATAAACCTTTCCAAAAATGTTTATTAGACAATTTTCATCTTTTTTTTTTTTTAACTGCTGACAATTTTTATCTTAGACCTATGTATATCCAAAAATACAAAAATCTATTTATTGCGTTAAATTCGAAACGGTACCGAGATACACCCCGGTACCGGTACGTACCGTTCCAGTAAGAAAAACGGTACGCTTGCCGGTACGAGATTGATAATATTGGTTTGTCATGCATATGAAGATCACCATTCCTATGTTTTTGTTTCCACCTGATTGCATATAACAGTGGTTCATTTAATATTTTGTGTTTTATGGATTGAAATGTATCTAGCTTGAATGAAGAAACATTGAATTTTATACAATACTCGATACAGGATCGATGGGTGATGTAAAAATCTCACTCGGATGCCCTTGTTTTACGTGGAAAAAGAAGAAGGTTTACATCATTTCTAGGAACAACGGAATGGACTTATTTCATAATTCATATGTTACGTAAAACCTTGGTGAATATGTTCAATATTTTATTTCATAATTCATATTTTACGTAAAACAGTGTTGGCAGTTGCACGCCTGCTTTTGGTTATCCGGTTTATCTTTTCTTTTCCTGTTCATAACATCTGTGCTTTATCTTTTTGTCATTTCTAGGTCAGTCTCCTTTCAGTAGAAAAGCACATATACATCTTCCATTTACTAAAATAATACTCAGTTCATCTATGAACTTTCAGCAAATAGGATTTCTGCGGAAGTGATTTTGTTCCTAAGCTGAAGGAAATATATAGGCCTGAGCTTTTATCTCATGGCTTGTGCTTTATATGTCATCTTTCATCTGCATGGAAATGTTTCCTGAGAACTGATAAACGGATGATATTTTGTTTCTTGACAGGTGGGACTGTGGCGTGTTCATGATCAAGTATGCTGACTTTTACAGTAGAGGTCTAGGACTCCACTTCAACCAGGTAAATGCCAGAAAGCATGCTTTCTACTGGTGCATGCATATTGTCCTAGTATGGCTACATTTCAAGTGTTGGCTGCATTTATACCCCGAGAAGGGATTTGAAGCACATCGTTGTCCTTTACTATTTCCAAATATTTGAGTGTGAAATAGGGAGATAGAAGGAAGTTTGGTGATCTTGTCACTTATCTATTTTTTTAAAGTGGATGGTGGGTAGTTTGAGCCAAGCCACGTAAATGTGTATTTTTCTCATGCATTTGTTTGATGTTTCTTTTTGTTCTTTCCTCGTGTAGGAACATATGCCCTATTTTCGGTTGAGGACTGCAAAGGAGATTCTAAGATTGAAAGCTGAATGATTATATAAAACTTGACGGCCTCATGCATATGTTTCTTTTATACTGATGCACTGGTACAAACTGTGTCTGCTTCAAAAGATAGTCTAGACTTCGAGTGAAAATCAGTTTTAAGTGAGATTTTTTTTGAGGCGGCTCAACTTCAATCAAGCTTCGGACGTGCTGGCATGTGGCAGATTTATGCTTGGAGTTGCTCAGTTCTTGAGCCAAGTGAATCAAGACTATCTTGTCACAACTGATTTATTCCGGGAGGAGATGCGCGATTTTTTATTCCATTTTTAAGTTTGTTTGAACATACCTTTTTAGGTATGAGGTTGGAATTAGGATCCTTTGTTTATTTCATTTTGATGGTGATTCAACACCTCTTAGTGTAGTTGTTTTAAAGCAGTTTTGCAATTGGAAAGACATTCACTGCCCTCGAAGACTTATAATAAGTTCGTCTCTTTATGTGATTAAATTGCAATTTGTTAAGATGTCACATGATTTTTGGCCACTCTTTTAGCTCTAACCGCATCACGAATCATTTTCTCAAAGCTCAAACAGGAGCCGAGATCTGGCCTAGGGAGAGAGAAGTTAGTCTGTACAGATCTCACTGAGCTATTCATTTGGCCCTCGTGTATCAATGGATTTTCCATTGCTGCATTTCCCTGCTGTGTCTTTACATCTGGAAACAGATTCCTTCGGTGTTCAAAGATGGCTGGCCTTGGGAAACAAAAATACCAGACGAGAGAGACTGGCAGTAGAATAAATGCTGGGAGGGTGGGTCAGGGTCAGGACTTGGAGTTCACTCATGGCTTGCTGGTGGAGAATGCCCAGCAGCCCAGGTAATGAAAATGGTGGTAGATGTTGCTTGGCAAATGGAGTCGTTCACGGTGTGGCGGCTTGGTGCGTGGATGAGGCCTCCCAAGGACAGTTAGCTCATGGATTTACTCGTGTTCAGGCGCTGTCCTCTACGGGTGTGGAAGCTTTAGCTATTTTGTAGGCCTTGAGATGGGCTAAAGCTCTTGGATTGAGGTGTTTGCGAATCCTAACTGATAGCCTTGAAGTTGTCTACGCGCTTAATTGTCTTACTAATATGAATGTATGAGTTAGGAGTATTATTTTAGATATTTTGGATATGGTTGTTTCTTTCGATTATGTATCTGTAATTAAGGCCGCTCGCCAAGATGCAAGGATTGCTCACAATCTTGCACACCGCCTCCTTTGTAACTTATAACTTCTTCAGTAGTAGTGGTTCTATGTTTCTGGTTAAAAAAAAAAAATTCTGCAGGTAAACTTGATTCCCTTCCATCTGGGTTGGATTTCCATCTCACCACAATATTTTCTTGTGTTTCTATTCTTGAAAGGGACCAAACTGACCAAAAGTCATATGCTTCAAGTCGGCATAGAAAAGAGTAGAAATCGAGAAAGGTTCCGAAATAGAAACAACTGCAGTATTTGAGATATACAAACGGATGACATTATGTCACAGAAATAATAATGTTTCGTTCCGCTTTTGTTTTCCTTTTTTCTGAAAAGAAATGTCTTTATAAATCACTCAACTGAGCCACCAGTCCCATTAAACAGCCGAAATCCACAAACCCAAATCGTACAAACCTGAAATGATACATCTGTTTTTTATACATCCATCAGCAACAAAAGCCACGAATCCCCACCACAGTCGCTTCTAGCCTTGAGTCGCGTGCAAATGCCCCTTCGAAGCAGCCGTTGGGCTCTGCTTCCTTAGTTTCCTCTCCCAGACTTCTTTCACCAATTCAACTCCTCCAGAGGGAATTATAGATTTAGACAAAAGATTCACATGATATAAGCGCAAGAGGCAGAGTCACAAAACAATTCTGGTGCGTCAACGGGGTCCTCTTTTCCGACTGAGTATCTCCTGTTCTTTGAGTCGGTGCTGGAACCTGGCAAGGCGAGCTTGAAGGCTGACAAGGCTTGCTGCTTTGCGTGACAACACAAAACTGAGCTGAGATACGTAATTGTCAATGCGACTACCGGGTTGATCCACTTCAGCCAACAGTTTCATTTCCTGGCATCCAGAAAGCAAACACAGGTTATAAACTGCTAGATACTTGGGAAGTTTCATTTTCTTACACATTTTCTCCTGAACAACAAGAGACTTTCAGCTCTGATAAAAAGAAAGAAAAAAAAAATAGAGGCTTTCAGCTAGAAAACATCAACCCTCGGCATCTTCAAATGCAAATCAAGGTCTCAAATCATAAACAAAAATGAACCAGGCAACTCATAGTTAGGATCTAATTATACATAAACAAAATGCAAAGGGAATAACAAAGAACACGAAAAGGACAAAAAAAGAAAAAAGAAAAGCAATTACAGAAAAGAAAAATATCCTTTATTCAGTTGGATATCAAATAAATCTTCAAGGAATTAACATATATGGAGGAGAAAGATGGAGAAACTTCACTTACCTCACGAACAATCTCCATTGTATCTTCGATTTCTTTTCTATGAGCAGCAATTAGGGCCTCTTCTTCCTAAAAATAGCAAGCATCATAAACACAACTTAAGCAACATTAAAAATATCTAGTCATGCGACAAAACAACAGAGAAGCATTGACAGCTATAACCAACCTCAAGTATTTCGTTCATATTCCCATCAGGATTAGGAGGCTCAGGTTCATATTGTCTGGATCCTAGACTGTTACTCGCGAAGTTGCTCATATTTTGCTGTTTGTAACTTGTAGTAGAAGGATCAGGTGCAGCGCTATCATTTTTCAACCAATTCCCCAGCTTTTCATTTCTTTCATCTTTAGCTTTTCTTCGAGGAGGGGAAACCTTCTGGACCTTTTCTTCTGTGTCGATTGAGTTTTGCAAATATGATGATGTCTGTGTCTTATGACCAGTTGAAAAACCAAAATTTGGTTTATCAACCCTCTCCCTTTCTGCAGGGCCAGTCTGAGTCTTTTGACTAGTTGAAAAACCAAAATTTGGTCTATCAACCCTCTCCCTTTCTGCAGGGCCAGATGTCACCGCGCCATCCTCACGAATATTGAAGGCATAGTTCGATGAGGTCTGTTTGTTGGACTCGTACTCTTTTTCTGCAACCCTTCTACCTGTGTCAACTACTTTAACCTCTTGATACTGCTCATAATCATCCTCCACATCAGCAGGTACAGGAAAAGATGATGCTGATATAGATTCCTTGGTAGAGGGTGGTAACGAGCTTGCAACTTGATCCTTTTTTGTATTACTGCTTTTTGACAGACTTTTAACCCTGTTCATATGATTTCAGTCTTTTAGCTAAAATTCCATATGGTAGCATATAAAACTGTACGCACAATACGATTAAACCCGTAGTAAAAATGAGATACCTATCAGCATATCTCAATGTGTTGAGAGTATGTTCACATGAGCCTGCATTAGGAGAAATACAAGAGATCATAACAGTCCTTGAATTTCCAACAAAGGAGTCGCGAAGTACTTCAGTGAGCTTGCTTCCACGAAATGGAATATGAATCTGGTCATTGTCGAGAGCACGAATACACTCCTTAAGAGCCAAAAGACTCTTGTTAATTTCAGCGCCTTCAATCCTGCAACCCAACAAGAAAAAAACATTCAGAATTGCTATAATACGAAAAAGACGTTGGAATATAAATGAATCATCTACTGAGATTCAAGATAAAATATGCTTCAACTAAGAATACAAAAAAACAAAAAGTCCAAAACTGCTTCAAAAACTAAGTCAACAATATAGAAACAAATGATACTTGGTGAAAGACTTGGATTTACAGGGTAACATAGAAATAAGTAGAACCATGGCAAGCCTAGTAAAACATTATGGCACCATTCACGTCAAGGCTTTGATTCTACAAGAGGCCACGTCTAAGAGTGCGAGTTTTGGTTTACCACAAACATCTTACAAATCCATAAAAACCTAATTCCTTCCCCTCCCCTCCCCTCCCTTCCCTTCCCTTATTTCTATAATCTTAGGAAGGTGCTTCACGTCTGCTTCAACTTTCTAATCAATGACAGTACAGCAGCAGCCTAAAAGACAAGCTGATTGAATATCAAACAACTACATGCAAGCAACTTGTGAGTAATAAAAGTTGTTTGACAACCCCATGCAGCTCAAATTAAGAACCCATAACAGAATGTGCTGGGTTGGGGTCATGGGCACCTTGTTCAGTTCCTAGGGTTCTCTGAGCCTCAACCCAATCCAGTTGCATGCTTGAAAATGCTCACATTACCGAAAGTTTATAACAAAGGGACATGCAGTCATTAAAGGCAGGTGTTTGGTTGGAACAGTAGAAATTTGCTTCTTGATGCTGCATTGGCTCTGATCCCGAAAATAAGTGTCATGCATACAAATGACACATCTGACAACGGCTCATATGTGTAAGCATGCATGATCTTCATATGATGGCTGGTCCGGATACAAGAACTGACCAGGGTCACCTTAAAAATTCTGTAATATACCACTTGTCCCAAAAGCTTCCCAACAACATCAAGCTATTCAACTCCCGCCCTCACGTGCAACCTTGTATATTTCACTTGGAGATGCAAACGTCCATAGAAAGAAGGAAACAAAATACAAAGGGGAGTAACACAATGCAAACGGACAAACTTGAATCCAAGACCCTCCCAACCTGAACCAATTATCTCAAAAGCTTAAGCTGTTAAGCAATGGGCCCAACAATGTCCATCAAGCTATCCAACAGAAATATCTAGGGAAACCCTCCCTCCCTCTTGTCCCAAAAGCTTCCCAACAACGTATATCAAGCTATTCAACTCCCGCCCTCATGGGCAACCTTGTATTTCACTTGGAGATGCAAATGTCCATAGAAAGAAGGAAACAAAATACAGAGGGGAGTAACACAATGTGTTGGAACTTGTGGCTCATATGGAGAGGTACCAAGGAGATCGGATGAAAGGCCAGATGCCGGAGCGGAGCGGAGTGGAGCAAGGGGAGCGAAGCGCACCGAGCGAAGCGGAGTGGAGTGACGGCATCTGGCCCATCACAGGTCCAACTGTTGACGTTGGTGGCCCGTAGGGCCGAATAATTGGGGGAGTGCGCCCCCCCGCGGTACGGTACGGAACGGAATTATTAGGGTTGGAATAGAGTAGGGCTATATATACTCTCTATTGTAAAAACCCTAGCCGATTTTGATCATAATAATACAGACTCGCTCTCGCTCCCGTGGAGGTACCCAATCTTGGAGAACCACGTAAATTCCTGTGTTGATTCTTTACTGTTTTCGTATTCGTTATTGTGTGCGTGTGGTGATTATTCTAACACAATGCAAACGGACACACTTGAATCCAAGACCCCTCTCAACCCGAACCAATTGTCTCAAAAGCTTAAGTTGTTAAGAAATGGGCCCAACAATGTCCATCGAGCTATCCAACAGAAATATCGAGGGAACAGCACCATATATAACTTACACAACAGAATCACCCACGAAACCCTCAGTTCAGCCGCCTCCTCACTCACATCATCTTATTTCCCAAAGATACAGATTTCTCTGGTATTCATCCTTTTTTTCACAATGACCTTATCATAGCATGGCTGCCTTTGATCAATGATTGGTTAACAGTTAACCGTCTTTTCCATAGATTTCTACACTGCTCACATGCTCTATGGGCAAGAAAGTGACGTACAGAGGCCCTTTCCTCCTTGTTTGGTAAGCGCTTCGCTGTAGCCAAGCATATTACTAGCCTAAGAAGCAAGAAGTAGAGGTATTGAGTATGTATACCGGTACGTCGATTCAGCAAAATCTAAGCGCTTCGCTGTATCCAAGCTTATTACTAGCCTATGAAGATACGTGTATGTCGATTCACTGTAGCCAAGCTTATTACTAGCCTTTTAAGTACAGGTACGGGTATGTATATGGGTACGGCTAGGGTACGCCGGTAAAAACTATTTTCATTCTTCAAAGAAATGCATTACAGATAACAAGTAGAAAACTAAAAATGAAAAGACTTAGTTGACTGGCTTAATTGAATAAGTATCTAGAATACACAAAACAGTTTACGGCTACGAGTAAGGTACAGTCAAGAACTTAATCCACTATATAAAGAAATTACACAATAAATCTTAATCCTAACAGCATAATAAGCATGACAAGAAGTCTCATCAAGTTAGCTCGTATAATCCGAATTCCGAAGTCTTACTACAATGGGGTACAGCTTTGGTATGTTCAAAAGAAAAAAGAATGAGCATACATTTTGTGTACCCTTTACGGCTGTAGAAGTACCATCTTAAGTACCGGTAACAATAACAATAAGTACCCGGCACAGGTACAGAACTTTTTTTTGGGGAGTACCCAAGCTTCACAGCTGCTTGCCTATCGGCTAGAGCCAAGCTTAATTAACGGCATCACAAAACAAACAAATACATGTAGTTACGAGCCAAAATTATGCAACAGAGAGTGAAGGCCATTTGTTACCCAAATGTGGGCATTTTCCCACATATACGTACCGTGTTTGTCGGTCATTATCTGTTGTGTCAGCTCCTCTTTCACTTCCAGCAAGATCTATGAAAGAAATCTTCCCCACAACTTTTCCAACCTTCGCCTCATTTCCATCATTGTTCCGTCTGGAGTCTTTTACTTCACTGTGCTTTTTGACAACCAGCTGCAATATAGCATGTGATCTTGAAGATTCTTCATTAGCCCCAGTAGAGCCTGTGCTTCTTGCTGCATTTCCCCTCTCAATATATTCCTTAACAATCTGTACATCTGAGACTTCAAATTCTTGCAGTCCAACGATGCAAACTTGTTGACGCCCATCCTCTCTCATACAAAGTTTCCTATGTAAGAACAACAAATGAAGTTGCCTAAGCCATTATAGTCTAGTCAAAGTATTTCCTAGCCTCATATTTTCTAAGTATCGCTAGCCTCGTAAAGTTCTTCATAGATAAGAACAGGTCAGGAGATTTAAACCTTAAAACCTCTTTATTGAGGGAATTCAATCTAAGCAGCTGGGGTGTTCCCTAGGGAACAAAATGCGATTACATAAACAATATGAACTAAATTTGCGTACATCAAATCCAAAGAGAACTCTACTATTCAAAAAGAGAAGACTAGATCAAAATAAATGACAATACTAACTTTCTATCGCTGAGAAGATCAAAGAGTTTTCCTCCATATATCTCAAAAAAGCTAAGCCACAACTTGAATCTCTGATTGCGGTAAGTTGGATGGTGCAATAGTCTGACAAGATCTTCTGCAGCTCTGAGAGGTAATGGTTGCATTGTAAACGTCTTACCGCTTCCTGAAAATATAAGTAGTACCATATCAATTATCCATGTGACAGTTTGAAAACAATAGCGTTTTAAGGACATGCAGGCTCTGACAGCACATATCACAATTTGATGGCCATTAGGGGAACATAAAAAGCCATTTTCACATGGATAAATCAAAAAGCCATTTGCATGTTTCTCGTTAACATGCAAAATTGCAAATGACTGCAAACAATTACTTATAGGGCCACATTCTTCTCCCCTTTGACAAGCATACTCAAGACAAGAAAAAAGATAATCTCCTTCTCGGGTTATCAAAATGACATAGATTGTCACTTGCAAATTGATGTTAAACTTTGTCCATATTCTTGTGGAAACAGCAATAATGCTACCTGGTTAGTTATGATAAAGGGCGACGCTAGCGCTAATGATTCTTGGTTGGTTTGGATATGGGGCTACGTGATTGCTCTCACTGAAGCTCTTATTCTGTTACCCGAACTTCCCTTCATTCAAACACAATTAGCACTTGCAAGTTACTGAAAAAAGTTTGAGGATTCATTTATCTCGAACAGGGATTTTCAACATTAGCGCATCTGCCGAATTTGCTGCAGGAGAAAGATCGAATATGAACTTAATAACTAACGGTTGGGAATCTTGGGATACAAGGGTCTTTGTCTCTTTTTCAAGCATGTTTTCATCAAAATGATTCCAAATTGGGATAAACAGGCCCTAGTACCAAGTAAACAACCTTCCCTTCGTATTCTGACAAATGCAAAGTTCATAAGTAGCACCAGCGGGTATATTTAATATGAAAATAAAAAACTTAAACTAAAGAAACCTTTAAATTACAAGCCGTACTTTCACAAACTCCAACAAGAACAATAACAATAACAATGCAGATGCTTATAGGTATTCCTGGGGAAAAACACATAATGACAGACTAAACAACATAGGAACAGTCAACATGGTCTCTACAAACCTGTCTGGCCATATGCAAAACATGTTGCTTTTGTTCGCTGGAAGATAATGGGAATGATTGGCTCTACAGTTTCATGATATACCTGTTGAAGCAAGCATGGGAAAAGTACATTTGAAACAGAAACAAATTAGATAAAACTAGCTGAAGAACACAGGCTTAAATAGATGATATCCAATTTCAAGACTTCTTTTAGCATGAAACCGAGTTTAGCAACTTCAATCTCCATTAATAGCTGAAGAACAAGGGCTTAAATAGATGAGATATCCAATTTCAAGACTTCTTTTAGCTTGAAACCGAGTTTAGCAACTTCAATCTCCATTAATAGCTGAAGAACACATGCTTAAATAGATGATATCCAATTTCAAGACTTCTTTTAGCATGAAACCGAGTTTAGCAACTTCAATATCCATTAATAGCTGCATTACCTCGTCATTGGTTACATCCTCATCTAGTACAGCATCAAAACAGAACTCATGCTTCTCCACATAAGCTGTCAGGTCCACCTTTCGCATCAAAATCAAAAGTCAGTTCCTCCGGTGGAAGAAGAAATAAAGAAGAAAAAGAGGCGGCGATTGTAAACAAGGAAGCAACAACCTTGCACATCAAACCCATGTCCTTCTTTGGAAGCTGGATGATGTACTAACCTTTAGCTTGGGTTCGTGGACGGTTAAAGAATTGTCGTTCACAGTCACAACGTCCTCTTCCTTCCGAGAAATCTCCTTCTTGTTTAATGGCCTTTTACGAACCTGAGGCAAATATCAATATTCCTTAGCAAAGAAAGGGCAACTGTAGCCAACGGAATCAAATACACAAATTTTCCACCAGGTCACTCTCATAACAGGAATCCACACGGGCAGAGAAAAGCAAATGTAGCCAACAGAATACATACCACTACTTTTATCTTAGCCACATTGTTTTCCCTTGTACTGTTCTCCTTCTCACTAGGTAGTCCAAATGAGGCATCAGTATCTGTTTGCCCTCTTTCCAGCCGGCTGGTCATCACATTGAAGTCATTGTCAAATGCTTCTGTGACAGCAGGCATGAAAGGTGATATCTCAAACGGTTCTGAGATGACATGCTGAAGAAAGAACAGTTTATATCAGTAAGATAGGGGAAAAGTAGCACATAATAAGCATATTTCTGTCACAAGGACTCGGATACAAGTCTTGCTTTGACACGGGCACTCCGTAAATTTTGAAGAGTCCATGCAAGAGAGCAGATTTAAATATGACAGTCCGTCCACAACACCAAACATAGATTTCAAAAGAAACTACAGCTTTTAAAGCAAAAAAGTTAATTGATCATCCCAGACAGAATAGCCGAACACAGTATCCATAACTTCACCAGCACCTTCAAATTACATAGTACGATAGAATAACAAGAATAGCACATAAGAAAATTCAGGCACACAACATTTCTGAAAGCACATGAAAGGCCTTGAGTAACTGCTGAATAAATTTGCTTTCCATCAACACATTTTACTAGAAATGACAAGTAAATTCCTTATACCAAAACGGCAAGCAAAATCTAAATCAATTTGCACATAGAAGGCAGTACCAACAAATTGCAGCCAGTGGTTACATATGCATTCGTACCTCAGATAGAAGCTCTGTATCATCCATAGCATGAAGGTCCAAAAGCCCCGCTCCAAAATCTCCCCTGAATTCAGGTGAGTAAAACCCTTCTCCCATCCCGCCAGAACTTTGGGCGGTCGGCGTGTACGGCTCAGAACCGGATTCTCCATTAAAATTGAGGTTTCTCATTAACTTGAAAAGCCTCTGCTTTTCTTCAGCCGATTGTGCTCCATAACCCTTCAAAAGTTTTACACATTAAAATGCCACTTTACTACATAAGCCAGAAGAACATCTCCATATAAAAGTCATTCGAAATAACTTGTGGTAACTAATAATAGCCAGTTTAACTAACTACAAAGAATCCGAGACGAACATTAGCAGAAAAAAACCAGTATCAATCAAACTGAACAATAGTTAAATATAGTTACAGATCAGTGTTGCATTTCACTCAAAATGCATTACGCAGTGTAAAGACAGTGAAAGCCCTTAAAGCATCTCCTACTTACGCCATTTCCATTGCCAAAGTCATATATGCTACTTGGCTAGATATCTCAAACCCTAAGCTTAATCCATTGCCCAATTTTATCTTTGATATATCTTGGGTCAAATGTTGGCACAATTTTTGGCTAGAGCCAAATTCTTTCTTTGTACCTCTACTGATGAGGACCACAAAATAGCTATGCCCGTTGTTGACTTCTTTTTCTACTACCATTGGAGCAACATCGCCAAATAATGGTATTTAGAAACTAAAGAAAGCCACAACAATGGCTTTGGTTATGAGAAACCAAAGTAGAAGTTCTTAATTAAGATACCTAAATTTATCTGACCTGTCAAACACAGAGTCCAAAAGTAACAGTTGCATTCCATAATACGCAAACAGCCATAGCAAAGAAATTGATAGGCAACGTTGAAATACCTGCATGAGAAGGTTAGGTAGGAGACGCTGATCGATTCCATTTGAAGCCAATGGTGAGGCCAGATGCTGCAAGCCTGCGGACTGGAGCCACCGAGCCATGACAGCATCACCGGCATCGTTCCCTGGCCCCCCATTATGCAAGGACCCTCCGCCACCACCAGGGTGATCATACAGAGCAGTTGCCGCAGCATTGCTCTGTTGCATCTGACCACCCATGGGGCGCTGTGATCGGCGTTGCGGAGCCAATTTTCAAGATCTGTGACCAACTCTACAATCAAAGCAGACCCATAAAAATTCAATCAATTCGACAAACAAAAAAGTACATCAACTGTTAAGTTATATCATTTTGTTGATTACAAGCGGTAGCAGATACAAGTATTTCAATTACATCAAACAAGAAATAAGCCCAACTCAACTCTACAAACAAATCAGACATGTAAAGTTCAATTAATTCAACAAATAAAAAGGACAAGTATCTCAATTAAATTAAACGGGACATAAGCCCATAATCAAACTAAGAGACCCAACTGGTATCCCAATAAGAGGACGAATCATTTAACAAATAACCCCCAGATCACGCAATTAGATACACGAAATGAACAAAATCAGTAGATCCGAGTGAATCGTACTCACTAGGAAATGTAAAAGTCAATTTCTAAATCCGAACCAAACGCATTGAAATCCAAAGCTTCCACAATTCAACCCAAAGTTCGATCGTAAACGTCCAATGCAGATAATTGGATTAACTTTCCGCCCTAAAAAAAGCAATAACCGAAGGTTACAAATTGTCTATACTTAGATACGTGTTTCTATTCTCATACCTATACATACATGTAAGTAACGAGAGTATCAGATTCAAAAGCGGAAAAAAAAACATTTACCGATCAGATTGTGGTTACGATCTGTTGAATCGAATTGTTCGGAACCCTAAGTTTGGATTCACTTTGCAGGAGGAAACGCTCTCAGGATATGACGTCTTCTTCTTCCTCTCTCTCTCTGGAATTTGTTGAGAGCGATAATTGCAGCGTACGCCTCCTCACCTATACTTTTCTGACAGAAATATGATATATAAATGTATGTATATTGGCCGGGTAGGATATGTTTGGTCAAAAACATTAAACGGCTATTTTTAACTCTCATTTTCAAACAGTAGTTGAAATATTATAATTTTGAAAATGCCACGGAAACAGACGAATATGCTCACGTCTAGACATGGACTCGGTAGTGCACTTTTTAATAATTAAGTGTTCGGGTCAGTTTTCGCGCACTTAAACTAATTTTAGCCCTTTGGGAGATCTATTCTAGGACTCGGTAGTGCAGGGTTGTAGTACATCTAGATGAGACTCTTTGATATCTCGTCATAATCTTAATTTATGGTGAAAAACATTCAATCCGATATTAGAAGTGATACCTCAATTATGTTGTTGCCAATGTCATATTAATCTCGTACGTACATTCTCCCAGAAAGCTATCTTTTTTCGCAAATTGTCTTTTACTGTCTTTTGTAGGCCTTTTGAGTTGATGTATCATGAGAGAATCGTCTTGTCTCGTGGAGCATGAAATACAGTAAAAGACAATTTACAAAAGAAAAAGACTGTTTTCTGAAACAAACTCTAAATTTGTACAATGACACCTATTAAATGGAATTTTTTGATCATGATCTCGAAAGAAAGGCTTAGTTTTTCAAAAGATTTTACAAAATGGATGCATTACGATATAGATGCATTACAATATGGATGGGCTCGGTATCGTCTAATACATGTGTATTGAACGATTGTAAACACATTTGTATTCAGATGAGTGTGTTTATATATGTGCATGTACTAGCTTTCCTCTTTTGTTTCTGATTTTCACCATGATTTTGTTCTCATTCTTTCCCTCACAAGATGACGTATAAGAGCTAGTAGTTTCCATTTTTGTTAGATTAGGAGTACTAATTTTTTTTAATGCTAAAAGGCTTAATCAATGACGATGTGACGTAAATTAGTTTTATTAAGACAAAAAAAATAAAGGCCGGCGGTTTCACATTGGAAGAAATACACTTGATAATCACATTGAACTGAAACAGCCGGCCAAAAAGCAAAGTTTGACACTGATATATATATATTCATTTGAATTTTTCAGGACCACTAAAATTCTTTAAACAAAATAAAGAGGTTTTTTTTTTTTTTTTTTTTTTCCTTTAGTATATCGGTACCGTCCGCCATACCCACCTCTCACACACATACACAAGTTACTGTGACGGGATTCACTGTTCGTTGGTCCGGCTGTTACCATCAACAACCCAATTAGCAAAACCCTCGCCGGAGATCGAGTGCTACAAACCGATCAAGGGTTTTGCGCTACCAACTTTTATTCAGATTGAGTGCTACAAGCTCATTCCGATAAATTAAAAAAAAAAAGTGCTATTAATCGATTTACCCTCGTCAGAGATTCATTTTGTCGTCAACTGTGAGGAGGGAAGTAGCAGCGACTAGCGAGGTTGAAGGCGAGGTTGTGCTGGTAACTAATTATCAAGAGGTTGCTCAACAATTTGCCCAAATTGGAAGGAAGGTGAGACTTTGGAGATGCTATAATTTATAAAACAAATACCGAAGTCAAACACAAAGATTAAGCAGTGCCGGCCTTAGATCATACACGGATTTCAAATAGCCAACTTTTTTCATATATAACTCAGGTGTTTGAGTCTGCTTACTTTAATTGGCCCATCATATCCTAAAAAGCAGTGCCGGCCTTAGTTGAGAAGTATTGTAAATTATTGTAAAATTTTAAAGTACCAAGATTTACCCATATGAAAGCTATCACATCTACTTGTATTACATTATCAATAGATATCCCCTCCCAATTGGCAGGCAGGAAAAACCAATTTTTAGCATATAGTATTACAGCGGCATGGCATATCTAGCATTGATATTTGATTGCAACACGAGCCTGATTCAATGGGGAACTACTCAGCGGTAGAGTCAGGATTTTTAGTCCCGACTTAATAGACATATTTTCATCTACACCTGAAATTATTTTTCACAGTGTTTTTGTTTTTCAATATAATACATTTTTGCATTCAAATTATTCTAGTCTAATAAATGAATAATCTTGTACAAGTTATTGAGGCTATGACAACAATAACATGTTTATTTATCTGTTTAGCAAAAAAAATTATGAAGATTATAAGAAGCTATTACACATAATAATATAATATCTATAATACTAAAAAATTAAGAGGTAATTAAATAATCATCCTTTTTTTGGACACTATTTAGATTTTCGTCCCCCTTGTTTTTTGGAGTTATGTTTTCATCCTTTTCCATTGTGAAATATCTTTTCTACCTTTTTACTATGATATCAACATATACAGGATTACATTTTTTTCTAATTTTGTGGGATTCAATAACATCCTAATTTTGTGGGATTCAATAACTTCCTAATTTAGTGGGATTTAACCATTTTTTTAATTTAATGATATTCAATCACATCCATTAAGAGAGATAACAAAAAAAAATTCAAATTCAAAAAATTGTTACTAATGTGTAGTGAAATTATATATAGATAACCAAGCAAAAAAAAATTAAATTTGCACCAGCAAATATGGTAAAAATGGCATACATGAGCCAACACCAAGTTTTTGGTAAAAATAAATACCACCACAGTAAAGATGGAGAAATTTTGAACAAACTTGGTAAAAATGGCAAATGTAACCAATGACCAAGTAATTTTGTAAACTTATAACTAGTCAAAAAAATATGGTAAACATAATATTCTTTTAGAACACGAATCATGGTAAAATATATATATATCACATATCACGGTTTTTATGGTAAAAATAATAATTAATCATTTATAAACATGGTAATAATTGTTAAATTAAAAACTTAAATCATGGTAAAACATATCAACCACATAATCAACATTTCTTGGTAAAAATAAAAAAATGATAAAAAATCATGGTAAAAATATCAAAACAAATTTCAGTTTTATGGTAAAAAACACTTAATGACTTGTAAACATGGTAATAATTATTGAATTGATATCTTGGATCATGGTAAAAAAAAATGTCAAAAATTATGGTAAATAAGGAAGCCTTACTTAATGTTCGTGGCTCTCTTATAGAAAGAATGGTTAAAAAAAATCATCACATAAGGTTCTGGTAAAAAAAACAAAAAACAAACATGGTAAAAACAAAAGAAAATCATGTAAAAATTGTGCTCACAACATATTCCATTCATTGCGGTAAAAATCAATTGCGGTACAACAATAAACATGGTAATATTTGTTGATTTAACAACTTGGTTCATTGTAAAAAATATGATTACAATATCTTTCGATAATCGTGGTAAAAATTAGTCTTAGAACATTGAATATGGTAAATTTGTTATTATTTGTTAACTAGGAATATTGGATCATGGTAAATACATGCTCACACCATAATGATTATGATAAAAATATGTTAAATAATTCACAGCCTTCTCACGGAGTTGCAGCAACTTCATGGTTCGAGCCAAATCTCTTCCCCAGGCATAAGCGTAGAGTCCTTAAGGAAATTGGAAGACCCAAGGGGAGAGCCCCCCCCCCCCCCCAACCGGAGCATCAACTCATGTCCCAAACGTCCCACCGGTGAAATTTGTTACTAATGTGTGCTAAATCGAGGTTTTCTGAACAATTGCCAATAGACCCAATCAGAATTTCGAGTTCCCTTTTGTGATAATCTGCATGAAAGGGACTTCGTCAAATACAAATTAAACCAAAAACTTCATGATTCAAGAATGTATTACTAATGATTAACCACAAATTGATGGCTAAAGATTTCTGAGATAAGGAACAGAAAAAAAAATACCTTACAAAGAGACACCACCTGACAACAATGGAGCAAGAACAAAACACGAGCAATCCAGTGAGTTCGGTTTCGGCCCTTAGTATGATAAGGGAGAAAGGTTTCTTCCAGTAGATATTCAAAAGGGTTAGGAAACAGAATATGGAAAGCGTTGAAATAGAGATTTAGTTGGTAACAGAATATGGAAAGCATAAAAATAGGGATTTAGTAGATGTGTATATCCTACAATAACGCTAGAGGACTTCCAAATTTAGAACTTAGTCCAAAAAATCTATGCCTATATAGTAGCTGCAATTTAGTCCTAAAAATCAAAATCTATGTTATATGTAGACAAATAAGGGCAAAGTTGGGTTTATTTAAATTTGGGGATGAAAACATAACTCCAAAAATAGGCTGGGATGATAACATAAGTTATGGTGCTTCCGAGGATGATTATTTAAGTTCCCCAAAAATTAATAATCATTTTCATAGATATTTCAAATGGGGAGAGGAAGCTTGAGTTTCGTGACTCAGTACTTGGGTTATTGTCTCTGTAACATTTTGATGAGATTAAATATACTAGTACTATTTACCGCTTAGAGCACGTCACGACTCACAAGACTCGAGCTTCGACCCCAATGTAAGTGTGGGTGCAATGGAATTAATCCCGCGACGATGGTTGTGTTGTACTAAAGACAATATGTTTCCTAGCAAGCGGTGTAGCCTAATTACAAAATTAGACGAATGTACATACTTATGTACTCCTTCCGTCCCAAATATTTGTCTGGTCCGCAAAACAAGAACTTAAAAACAACACTCACAAAATTTTCAAGAAAAATTCAAAATATGAATGAATTGTTTAAATTTAAAGGAAAAAGTTTGTATTTTCCTTAAAAATAATTTAACATTTTTAAGTACTCGTTTTGCGCGCTGGACAAATATTTTGAGACGGAAGGAGTATATCGTAGATTTGTAATCTAAAGCAAGGTATAGAAATGATTATGATAGGCAAAACCCACGATAGTCCTACTCCTACATCTGCCAGCTAAATATAAAGCTTAATTAAGCTATGGAATTCAGGGAATTAAGTATTAATACCTTGGTGTATATGCACGTGAAGTGGTCTATGAAAATGATCACACAACGCTCTAATCTCGATTACAATATCTTCCTCCACTTCCCCACATGATTTGGGATCACTGAATTTTCTACGCTTCTCTTATACCTAGGGTACACTTCCAATAATTTATTTAATTTTTTTGTGCTTTTTAATTGTATTGGTAGCCTATATGGGATAAGCATGTCGCCTGACCTCCCAATATGCACATTAAACAGATTTTAAGGAGAAGTTTTTGGCCAGTCGGGCACCACGTGGCCGTGCCCGAGCACCCATCTCGGTACTTCAAAATACTTTTGGACGGTCCGGATTTTAGAGAGAGAGAGAGAGAGAGAGAGAGAGAGAGAGAGCGCTAAGTTGTCCAAAAGTTACGGAGAATTTTTTGGGTGTTGGTCGGGCACCACGTGGCCGTGGCCATGCCCGAGCAGGCGAGCACCCATCTCGGCCGTCCAAAATACTTTCGGACAGTTTGGATTTTAGAGAGAGAGAGAGAGAGAGAGAGAGAGAGAGAGAGAGAGAGAGAGAGAGCTGAGTCCAATAGTCAAAAACACTTTTGGACATCCAGAATGAGTGCCCGAGAGAGAGAGAGCTGAGTCCAAAAGTCCAAAACACACTTTTAGATAGCCAGAATGAGTGCTCGGATACAGCCACATGGTGTTCGCCCGGCACCCAAATTTTTTGCGATTTTACGGGTCACAATTTTATTGAATTATTTTATTTTATCGGAATTCGTAATTCATTTTACCAGCTACAATCCAAGGTCGGGCGGCCACACCTAAAATTATTTCGCACAAGCTTTCACTTTCGGAGGAAATGGCCTAAAAACTTTTGTTTTAAGTGAAATTCAAACAAGATTAGACATGTGATTACAACTGCTATACTTCTCCCAAACACAAGCTAATGAACAAAAATTAACAACTAACCTAAAAAATGTTGCTTTAGCATACAATTTACAGGAGATTTATGGTCATAATCAAGGGCCAAATTTTTGAGCAATGATTATGACAACTATGCCATATCAAAGAAAAGTTGAGCATGCATTTTTTGCTTTAAGAAATAATTTGATTACCTAAATTTCTCTTTATGTCGTCATACTTACAAATAATCAACTTTCCTATCACTTTAAATGAGGTTTTTATGTATACAATGTGTAATTGAATTACTAAATTTGTTATTATTTGTTACATAAGTAGTTGATTTGTTACATGACTTTTTTTTTTTTGGTGCTAATTTGTTACATAAGTACTCCAGTAGATAAGAATGAAGGACTTCCTTCTACTTTTGTGCATTTTCGGGGGGATAATTTAGGGTATTCGGACCAGTTTACGCGGACCTCAACTAATACCTCGAGACTCAATTCGATCGTCCGCTACCGCCGATTTACGCAAGGACAAAGTCCTTTATGGATTGTCCCAAATATGAGTTGATAGCACGTGTGAGATTTCGAATCTAGAACCTGAGAAGAGAGCAAATCTTGAAGTCCCATGACTCCTATCCCAACCCTGCATTTAGTACTAGGGGTGAAAAAAAAAATGCCGACGGGACCCGAACCAACCCAAAAACCAAAAATTCGGTCGGGGTCAGTTTCCGGATAAATTACCCCAAACCGATCAATTCGGTCCCGAGCACCTCAAAAATTGAACCAAACCGACCGATTTTCACCACTATTTAGTACTCCTCCCCAATGCTTATATGGACGAGGGGCATTGTGGGAATAAGAAGGAAAAAGAAGAATGGTGTTGGTGGATCTCAATTATGTGGACCATTGAACCTCCATATCTTTTACTATTTCTTTTTTTACTGCTTTTATTATTGTTATTATTATTATTTTTGCCTCAGATGTGGACTAACTTATCATGCCTTGAGCTGCACTTTTTCTTTCCAAGAAGTCATTGCTTTTACTTAAAGTTTATGCATTTGAGATTTTTGAGATATTTTCCAACTATTAGGAGCGGATTTTTGAATTAAAGCTCCATTCCCATTAGCTCATAATCAAACATGTCACAATTATGTCACTAATTCAATTAATTACTGTTCAAAAAGTGATGGATTTGGACAGGAAAAAAAAAAGTGTCAATAAGCAAAAAACTCTAATCGTGCCACTTAATTACAACTACTGCTAAATTTCTCTTCTTTTTTTTTCCTTTCGTTTGAAATTTTTGATCATCCACATCTTTCTGCGTCGATAATTTCTCTATGTAGCGATTGGACAGAAACGGTCAACTGTGGCACAATTAGTATAAATTCTTTAAGCAACAAATTCTTCGGAATATTCCATAGCCATCGCTTTGGATTCTACTCCTCTGCAGTTCCGGTCCCCATAATCTGGGTTTGCCATGGGGGAATATTTTCGCGATAATGAAATGCACGCATAAATAATATATGATGATCTTAATAAACAGGCTGCTGTCTTTATGGTCATTTTGCATGCTAATGGCATCCTCTAACAGAATCAAACACATAATGTCTAGGCCTAGCCTCTTCTTGAATGCCACAGAAAATATAAATTTCGAAACTCTCAAAGGTGTACTATATTTCCACCATCACATTCACAGAATCTGATGTACCAATTCCTCATATCGAAGTTTTTTCGATGAAAGCAACTGTTCCAATTTGGGAAAAAAAATATTCTGGAAATTGTATCATCAATTTTTTAAGAATGGAAACACACAGCCCAAAAATATAGGATAAGTCTAAAGACACTAACTAATCAGGCCCGGTCCTGGACAGAAACCCCGCCTTAGGGCTCCCAAATAGTTATGTATATGTTAGGTATTTGATTTTGATGATGCTTTCATGAATTTATGTAACTTCTTTTTTTTGTCATTCGTCATTCCTAATCTATTACATGGGGGGGGAGGAATGAGACTCGACTGGACGGGATGCAGTGTGGGGCATCCAAGAGCTCTATCGCATGAGTTAGCCACCACTTGCGAATTTATGTAACTTATGTAGGGAAAATGTTGTGGTTAGAATTTATAAATTGAATGCCTAAGTTTTGCACTTTATAAATCCCTGGTAAAGTTGTCGGGCTAATATGATTTACAAAGTGCAGGTATGTTGGATCAATTTTTGTGTTAGGCTTGCAGAAATTAAAATGGGCCAAAATATGGCTTGGGCCATAAACCTTTGTAGGATTGATTGGGCCTTAAATTGTTGAATGGTTTAACTTGTTGACTCGCAGGAGCCTTGTAGGGTGCCCAGGGGTGCAGTGTGGGATATCTAAGAGCTCTACCGCATAAGCTAGCTACCACTTGCGCCCAAGGAAGTTCCCAGTCGATCCCGGGATACAGTGTGAGATATCCAAGAGTTCTACCACATGAACTAGCCACCACACGTGCTCAGGGAAGTTCTCAGTGCTTTGTTTCTTTACTGAAGCTATTTCTAAAGCTATACTCTGTTTTATACTTTGTTTCATTTCATTCTCTCTTCAGATTCTAACATGAGACCACGCCATATCTTAAGGTTTTTCATGAATTCTATTCATGTAGTAGCATATATTCTTATACTTGCAATTATATTTCGCCTTTGTTAATTTGAATTTTGCAAATGTATTTAATATAGCCGCATTTCGTTTATTAGAAGTTTGAAAAGAGAGACGATTTTCATTTACTACAAATATTTGGTTGATCCAATCTTGATAGATTTCAACTTCTATCTTGTACGCATATCTCTTTAAATATTATCTAATTTTATTGGTAAGATTTTCTTTATGCCATCTGTTGCTCTAGAGAAAATCAATATTGAAGAGATACTGCTAGATGAGCCGTAAAGAAGAAACATGAGTGTAAATGATATATACGTTTGAACAGCTATTACAAGACTTTGTGGGATTCACTCTTGTCCATAAAAAGAGAAGTCCACTCTAGAAGATATTCACCAATTTTCATCAAGCCTTCAAGGGAATCAATCATTCAACACTCAAAGAAAAACAAATTTGAGATATACACAGTAGATTATCTTCTTTGGACTTTAGAAAGAGAGTTTTTCATTGTAGATTTTTATACTATTTGGGTGTGAGCCTACACTTATAAATTCACCCTTACTGAGAGGGATTGAATCACACCACATATAAACTCACCTTGTGAGAGACAGAACCCAATCCACTGTGTTGTCAGTTAGGATTTTGTTCCTCTATCTACTAGGTAGAGTTTGGGTTATCTTTTTCGTATTGGTCTGCGTGTACAAGAGTTATTGTAAAGGGGTGTTGGCTCATGTGAAATCCAACTATCGTAAGTATTGAGAACGTAGTGGATACCAGTGAGCTATGAAGCACCAATACCTTAAGGGGTAACCATATCGCAGTGTCAAGACAAGGGGACACGACGGAGACACAGCCAGTGAGTGTTCGGGTGAACTGTTAGGATTCCAACAACGCACCACACGCAACAGAAGCAGTAATACAAGAGAAAACACGACACACAAGATACGTGGTTCGGCCAAATCGGACCTACATCCACGGGGAGGGGGGTTTCACTATAATCCGGAGAAAATCCGAGTCTTTTGTGTTACACACTCACTCTCTATCTCACAATAGATGAAACCTCACAGTTCTCTCGTGTATCTCTCTCTCCGGGAAGCCACAACCGGCCGCCCCTCTCACACTCTCTGCCTCTCTCTCTACATTGTGCTACCACTCTAAATAATACAAGACATGAGAAGTATTTATAGAGTACACATTAAAACCGTAGCCCCCTCCCATCTGGGCCTAAGCCC
Organism: Vaccinium vitis-idaea; assembly: GCA_963854785.1. Classification (NCBI taxonomy): domain Eukaryota; kingdom Viridiplantae; phylum Streptophyta; class Magnoliopsida; order Ericales; family Ericaceae; genus Vaccinium; species Vaccinium vitis-idaea. Next base: position 2,845,293 of record OY978218.1, on the reverse strand, counting down.
AATGGCCCACACGGGGTGGAATCCCAACATGAACATCATTGAAGAGTGGACTAAGCAATTAGCTGAACCACTATAAAAATCCTAGCCGGTGAGTGTTCGGGTGAACATCATTGAAGAGTGAACTAAGCAATCTGCCGAACCACTATAAAAATCCTTTGTCTCATCTCTTGTTTATTTTCAGTACTTCATTATTTTAATTACCCGTTTGATTTGCTAATCCATTTGTTTGCAAAAATAAAATAAAATTGTGCATTATAAGATCCGAACATATTCACCCATTCTAGGTTGGAATATCAATATATTATATAGGAAAAATCTACAATACACTCCCCTTTTAGATGTGTACGATATGCACCCATGTGTGGTCCATATTATGACACCTCATAAAAAATAACCTGGAGAACCGGTCATTAGTAACATTTTTGTTTGTTTCGTAACTTTTATACTAAGAATTCGTAACTTTTAGATAATATGATTCGTAACATTTTCTTTCATTTCGTAACTTTTCGTGTGTTTCGTAACTTTTCGTGGGTTTCGTAACTTTGAGATAAAAAATTATAACTTTTTTCAAATATGATTCGTAATATTTTTGTATGTTTTGTAACTTTTATACTAAGCATTCGTAACTTTTAGACAATATGATTCGTAACATTTTCTTTTGTTTCGTAACTTTTCGTGTGTTTCGTAACTTTTCGTGGGTCTCGTAACTTTGAGAAAAAAATTATAACTTTTCTCAAATATGATTTGTAACATTTTTGTAACTTTTCGTAACTAATCGTGTGTTTCGTAACTTTTCGTGGGTCTCGTAACTTTAATTTGTTAGGTCACCTGTTACTCAGGTTAACAAGTTACCGATTTGTAACTTTTTGTAATTGATTCGTAACTTTTAACCATCCAACGGTAGATAGCTTGGGTGCATATGATACACAACCAAAAAGGGGTGTGTATTGTAGCCTCTTCCTCTTATATATAATGTGTGTGAATAAATTTTACAGGTAGTTTAGTTCAACAGTAAGATGGACGTATTCTAACCATTTGGCCGCGCGCTTTACCTTAAAATAAAAGCCAACAAATTTTACAACTTGGACAAAAAATGTTTACAATTGCTGGAGGTGAGACTTGATCTCACGATGAAAGGATCCTGATGGACAAAAAATGTTTACAATTTGGCCGCACGCTTTGCTGGAAACGGGGAGCCTGAAGAGCGCTCCCTGTAGGGCAGCATCTGAGCCATCAAATGTGTTTTTAACGATCCTGATTTTATCTCGACACTTGATAAGCCCCTAATATTGTAGATATCCAGGCTTATCTAGCTCAATTTTATCACACACACTTGCATATTTTGGCTTTATACAATTGATTTTGCGCGAGGTGTGTTTTTGATGAGTTTCAGGGAATAGGAGCCAAAAGGTGTATCCTAAAGCTCCAAATAATTCCCGGTTGTATCTGGAAGAACCCAAGGTCCCTCAACGCCATGGAGGACAATCAACGGAGCTTAGAAGTTGATTCAAGGAACTTTGGAAGGTTCAAGGAAGGCCCGGAACAAAGGAACAAGAAATCTGGAGCTATGAGCCTCAAACAAATCCGACACATTGATAGAAAAAAGCTCATTTCTCTCAAGATAGAAAGGCTATGAAGATGAGGTCAATTGGGTTTGAAAGTAGACTCATAGAGCTTTCCAACAGTTCAAGAATCACCTCATTTTGAGTTCGGACGAAGTCGTGGTGTGCCCGCGAAGTTGGGTCAAAAATCTGTCTGAACAGACACTTCTAGATCGATCTAGAGTTAATGTGGATCGATCCACTTACCATCAAAAGTCCATCAGAGCCTTCTGGATCGATCCAACCTTAGGGTGGATCGATCCACTTATGTCCGAGGAGCATTTTTGAGCCACTTTTTGGACTTTCTTTTTATGGCAAGTTTTGCTCAATTATGTGAGCTTTTTAGATATTTTGTGGAGAGAGAAATAGGATGATATAGCCTCCCTCCTCTCTCTCTTCTCTCCCACCCTTCATTTTGCACTTTTAGTCTTTTAGTCTTTTGCTCTCTCCTCTCTCCTCCATTGTTGCTTGGCTTAGGAGCTTCATTTCCTTGAAGAACCCTAGTAAGTTTAACTTGTCTTTCAATTTCTCGTTTATTAATAGTGTTTGTAATCTCCGGATCTCCGTATTAATCTAATTTGTTTTCGTTTTCATCGGTTAAATCTTGTTCTTACTTTTCTAGTCTCTTCCTTTGAAACCCCAAGTAAGTAGTTATTGTTTGTGAATTTCTCTAGGCTTAACATTGTAGGCAAACCTAGGATAAATATTAAAAATCAGTTTTTAAGTTTATTAATCATGTTTTTAGTTTACTTCAAATTCCTAGGGTTGTTTTCTAGCATAATGATTGAGTAGTCTACATAGGCTTAGTCATGGGGTGATTAACACTCCATGACTCTGGTTTAATCCATTCTCCTCGTCATAAAACATACATAGTTGTTGATCAAAGAGTTAGAGTTGATTTTATGTACCAAAGTTTGAGTTCGTTCATCCCTTAGGGCAATGTCAATTTAAACGTTTGCCAAAAGAATCAAAAAATCCTAATATTTGTTAGACACCATTTTTAGTCAAATGATTTTAAACTTTAAATCTTCCGTTCGGAGGCATTTGACGATGCCCCGAGCCGGTTATCAAGAGAGGACGGATTAACCCTAGTCATGGTCGTTAAAATCCCCTAGACTTTGCCTTAGTTTTAATTAGTCTTTTTAAACTTCCGAGTCGTTCTCGAAGTCGAGAGAATTTCACCAAACAAATCACAAATTCAGTTTGCCGTTTTAAGGCTAAAAACCTCACTCGCAAGTCAACCATCACGCAAGGTGCATTCGGTCCATGTGGATTCGACCCGGTCTTACCAGTTATTATGCTACGCGATACGTAGCCCTACGCTTGGGGTGACACCATCTATGATACAATATAAAGTCGCAAGCAACACTTTGTAGATTTGAGCCGTCTATTGCCAAGATGAAATCCGAGCCGTTAAATGCCGAGATCAACGGCTCGGATGCTGCCCTCCAGACCCCCGGGTCAAATCTTGCTTCTCATATCAAACAACTAAGATAGAACATCAGGAGACCCCATTTTTAAACCTCGCCTAAGACCCTGAAAATCTCAGGGCCAGCCCTGTAACTAATGTACTAAATGTGCATTGTGACTCTTTTTTAGCGGATGAGTTTATTCATGAATTGCATCATGCATTATAGTGTCATGTGTAAATTTAGTATACTGGTTTATAAACAAAGTAGTGTCTGTAACATTCAGATCACCTGCATCTAGCATATAAACACATATTTGGTAAGAATTCTCACCCTGCATCTATTGCTAAGAAAAATACTTCACTGACAGTTTAATCTAAAAAAATATTATCATCAATTAAGCTTAATGGACATGAAGTTACTAGCAAGAGTTTGTTTAAACCCAAATCAAGCAATGCTCAAGTTATTTTATTTTCGATAAGTATTTCCCTCTTCATATACTCTTACTTTATAGCCGGCATATCATTACAAATAAGATCCATATTCCAAAGCCGACCCTACTCCTAACGTTGGATTTTGGAGCTGAAAGGGTAAAAATCAGTGGGTACTCTAAATGTAGCATGGAATTTGATAGGTTGACCTTGAATAATAGGTTTGCCACTATTCACTAAGCAAAAGTCGCCGCGAACCGCGAAAAACGCGGGTCCACCGGTTCGATACTCGAGAATGACGTTGGATTGCGGACAATTACAGATGTTGCTAATCACAACGTCCCACTGTGGCAATCCGTCTACAAGATGCCCGTTCTTGGCCCACTTCGAGGTGATTGAAGATACTACATTGTTGTGCGAAACCTGCATACGTTATTACATAAAAATGCTCAGACATAGCCCATATTAGAAAACCAAACTGACAAGTAACTACTTACCTATCTGAAGGCCCAAAACACTTAATTACAAAACTCCCATATTCTTTTGCCTCAATAGATTTATACATCCCAAAACTCAGATATTTTTTTGTTTAAATGACTTTTTTAACTTTTCGTAATATTTTAGTTTGCTTTTTGTCGTAATTTTTGGGATCAGTAAATAGCATTGACGAGAGGAATAAAAAAAAGTATAAAAATATAGACCGAAGTTAAAAAAAAGTGACAGCTATTTGGTAATTTTTTTGTCTTTAGTGAACTTTTTTTTGCCTTTAGTCATAATTTTTCACTTTTTAGACTCCTCAAAAATATACCGCAAATATAACAAAAGTTCAGAAAAAACAAACAAAACACAGAAAATCACAAAGACTAAAAAAAGAAAGATGAGAGAATGCAGCCACCTTGAACACTCATGAATCATGATAATCAAGAAGATAACAAGAAGAGGAAAGAAAGCAGCTCGTCCTACCATTTTTAGCTCCCTTTGTGTAATTCGAGTGTGCATTGTTGTAACCTTGCTTTCGAAGTCAATTTATATCGACGCCTAGACGAATGTTTATGCCCAAGGGAAGGACGACAAGGAGGAGTGATTCAATCTCTGGTTTGACCCTACAACCGCCTTCCACACCTACACAATCTTGTGGAACCGTCGAAACATTATGTTTGCGCTCTCTCTCTCTCTCTTTTGCTAACACACGCACATGGCAACTTAAAGATAAATATCTCTTTCTGAAGATGAATTTGTTTTTCTTTAGATTTCATTGAATTACATGCATAATACAGTTGGTCTGTTTAGGGATGGCAATTTCCCCAAACCCAATGGATACCCGCCCCAATCCGCGGCTATTTGGAGGCGGATATTATTTGATTTTTCATCCAATAGAAGCGGATATGGTAGAACTTAAAGAATACCCGGTTGAAAATGGAGCGGGTGTGATTTTGTGATACCCGTCTCAGAATACCCGTACCCGCCCCATTTCAAATTGTATACATATTTTTATGACTATTGTATGAATATGTGCCGGCATGTAGTAGTATATAAATGTATATGTATGTGTATATATACAAGTATGCATATTGGTATAATTTATGTATATTGTTCCGAATTAAAACTATATATGGTTAAGTGTTAAAAAAAGTTTAATGATAATAGTTTATAAAGTTGTATATAATCTTAGTAGACTATTATTTCTTCGCAGCTTTCTATTCTATTTTGTTTTAAATAGTTGTTTTTGTTAGTATAAGACATATAAATTAGATCTTATCTTTTTTTTTTTTTTTTTTGCTCAATTAGTTTGGATATGGATTTATCCGAATATACCCAATCTCCAATGGGAGGCGGGTATGGTGGATTGTCCACTATCCCTTTCGGGTATGGAGGTGGGGATGGGGAAGAACTTCCCAATTGGGGATCGGAGGTAGCATAGGGTCCCCCGATCCATACCCTACCCGTTGCCATCCCTAGGTCTGTTGATGGGATTCCAATAGGACAATTCAAGAATTATGAAGCAAAAGGGATTCCTTTCCCAGAGGACCAACCAATGTGGCTATATTTCACTATGTGGGGCAGCAACGACTGGGCTACAAGAGGACGGAAAGTCAAAATAGACTGGAGTGTTGGTCCTTTCACTACCTGCTCCGAAACTTCAGCAGCTGGGTGGACCGTTTCTCACTAGCCGAACCTCTAGGGACAGCAGGCCAATCAAAACTCAAATTAGTGCGTCAAAAATACATGTACTACTTGCGCTGACATCCACCGCTTCCCTAATGGCGTAGGGTAGTACATGTATTTTTGACGCACTAATTTGAGCTTTGATTGACCTGCTGTCCCCGGAGTTTCAGGGCTAGCGAGAAACTATCCACCCGGCTGCTGAAGTTGCGGTAGCAGCAGTGAAAAGACCGACACTCCAATCTAATTTGACTTCCCTCCTCTTGTAGCCTAGTCGTTGCCATCCCACACAGTGAACTAGCCAAATTGGTTGGGCCTCTGGGAAAGAAATCCCTTTTGCTTCATAGTTCTTGAATTGTCTTATCGGAATCTCATCAATAGACCAACTGTATTATGCTTGTAATCGATTAAAAAACTAAAGAAAAACAAATTCATCTTTAGATATAGATATTTATCTCATAGTTGTCGTGTGCGTGTGTTAGCAAGAGAGAGAGAGCGTGCGCGCAAACATAATGTTTTGACACTTCCACAAGATTGTGTAGGCGTGGAAGGCGGTCGTAGGGTCAAACCAGAGATTGAATCTCTCCTCCATGTCGCCCTTCCCTTAGGGTCAAAGTCGATTTCTCCATGTTGGGCTCCCATTCCCAGTGTACTCAGGTAGACACCTACAACGTACATGCATTTATGTTATTAGGAGTATAACATATTTTAAGTATTATAGCAAACTTTACAACAAATTCAAATATAAACCGAACTTACATAAAAAGTTGTCACTGTAATAGCAGGCAGCAGATCTACCAGGAATGAATTTGATGTGCACATCCAGTTCTGCAAACAAATATGGGCTCATGGACCTAACTCCTGCACCGGAGCCACGGTCAAGTGTGAGGTTAAGGCCCTGCCCGTTGTCGGTTACCTTTGTTCGCCAAAATCACCAAACAAATCCTTCCCCCAAACAGCCACCACAATGCTTATTTCAAGTACTGTAGCCAAAATGATTCCTGTTGTCATGATCTCTAAGAATGAGTGTGGTGCAAATAAACAACTGATGCTCTATTTAAGGTGAAAAGGAGCTGTAGAATATCTATGGAAAGATAGGGTTAAGCAATAAGAGCCTATGCAATACCGATTTAAACTTTAAAAGGACAATTTGTGCCCCAGGCTCTGGTTGGGAGAACTGGACCGCAAGATCCAATAATTAGTACTAGAGGGAAACAAAATGATCTTTGATTAAAAATTCTAGAATGGTCTTAATCTCAATATCCAAGAGAATCCATTGCCACCTGGTCCCTCCTAACTTCTTGCGTGGAAGACTTGCATTTTACCTCACATAGCTAAAAACCATATTTGATCACTTATCCAACAGATTATGCATGTATGCCCAACATGGTCTCAATTTCAAAAAAATCTTATCGCTATTTGTTAGTTTCTGTTATCTGTATTGGAGAAATCCATGTGCTTGCATGATGTATCCACCATGATAACATGCAATAATTGTGTGCATAAATCAATTTTATGACCAGTGGTTTTCCTTTTACAGGCGAATTTTGTGTAAATAGTTTAAGGCATGTCCGAAACGTGTCTGGAGAGTGTCGTGTCGTGTCCGTGACCTGTCTGTGTCCGACACGTGTAAGACATAGATACATGAGGCTCGTAGACGTATCCGTGCTTCTTAGTAACAGAGCATAGAAATGAGTACATGATGGAGTTCTAGCCCTTCATATCCACATGCCTGAATTGATATCCTTAGTAATCATCCTATAATTGTATCCTTAGTCTGCAAAATATATACAGTCTAGAGTTACAATTTAAGAAATCGAATTGCATCAATCAGGTAATCAGTAATTTTTCGCTGGTTTCTTTACTGGCAATGTATTTATAAATGGGCTAACCTAGGACTCTGTTTGTTTTGACGTAAAATATTTTACAACGTAAATCATTTTCCTTGTAAAATAATATTTAAACAAAACGATCTTTCGTTTTTATTTTCAGGTGTTTGGTTGGCACTTTAATTATTCGTATTGAAACAGATTTCTTACATTTTGGAAAGAAATTTCAATTGCACTGAATCCCGACGCATTCAAGTTTTTATCCTGGTACATGCGTATTAGATTGGGTTTTGAGAAATTGTGGACCAGTAATGCTTCTAGACACTTTCTTTTCTACCGCATATTACCGCATGCACATGTGGCACGACACCTTTGAAAGGTATAGCCCACCATTTGTTTGAGAATGAAGCGACTCATCCCGACGGGATCCTCATCCAAAATTAACTTACGGATGTTTTGAGAGGAAAACAATTGTGCTCATATGATGGAAAACATTTTACATGAAAAAATATTTTTTGCACTTTTTGTTCAACCAAACAAGAGAAAATGGGTAAAACATTTTACGGGAAAATATTTTACATCCAAACAAACGGAGCCTAGATGTTTTGCCATTTTTATCATGCTCTATAGTCTGTGATTTGGATTGGTTACCAGCTAGCTAGTTTATCTAAGCCTCCAGAAGAAAAAAAAAAAAAAAAAAAAAAAAAAAAAAAAAAAAACCTATTATATGCTTAGTTCCAAATAGATGATGCAGGTAAAATTTATTTCATTGCCTAGTAATCTACTTGTGTGTGTTTCTTTTTCTGTTTTTTCTTTACTTTCTTTGCTAGAGAAACAGAGAAAGTTATAGCACACATTCCCCTGTAAGAACCACCAACAAAACTTAGGGCATTACAATGCTTTTCTCAAAATTTTGGTACTAAGAAGACACAGAACATGTTAAAGTTACTCAAAATTAACAGCAAATTAGACCATGTTAACCTTACTCAAAATCACTTCCATCGACTGGATGCCTCCAGTACCTCTTTTATCCTCAACTGCCTCGAGAATGAGTTTGGTTGGCTGAGCTAGTGAGTTAACGGTCAACCGGCAGTGAAGTTTCGGTAGGAGGGCGGCCGGTCAGTGTAAGGGACTTTGACTCCAATGGACTTTATACATGCCCAACCTCCTGCTCTTCTAGACCAAGTAATACCATTCCCACGGAATATATCATACGCATCACATGTTGCCACCATGATATGAATGCATGTGAACCAAATATGTAAATAAAGGCAGTCTTTGTTTTAGGCTCTAAATTAAGTCCTCCTATGCATGAGAAAACAGAAGGGAAAAGATCAATGGGAATTACAGAGGGCATATGGAAGAGAAAGGGTCAATGATATGGAAGCACATTTGATACCTAAAATTTTATGTTTTAGAGCAATAACATGTACATTTCAAGAAGTGTATTTTTTAGGGAATTGGTTACCTTACGATTGATTTTTTTGGTTATTTCTTGGCAAGAACTTCATGTGATAACACAGAACAAGTAAATGATAGAGTTCAAGACCTTCATATCTGCAGGCTAGAATTGCTATCCCCAGTAGTCGTTCTATAATTGTTATTTCTTATCATGCAAAATGTACATAGACTAGAGTCACAATTGAAGAAATCAAATTACAGGGGTCATTTTCTGTCATATTCTCCACCACAAATGATACATCAATCAGATGACCAGTAGTTTTCTTTGGTTTCTTGAATGACAAAGTTTTTTGAAATGGACTAAGCTAGATGTTTTGCCACTTTTATCATGCTCTATAGGCTATTCTCTATGATTTAGCTTGGCTCCAAGCTAGCTAGTTTAGCTAAGCCAGATCATTAAGATCATGAAGCAATATATTAGCATAAAAAAAAAATAAAAAAAAAAGATGCAGTTAAAATTTCTTCCATTGCCTTATGACCTACTTGTGTGTGTGTGTGTGTGTTTTTTTTCTTTTCTACTTCTTTAAAACTTTCTTTGCAAGACAAAGAGAGAGCCAAGACACACAGTATTTAGTAAGAATTACCAACAAAACTCAGGGCATCACAATGCTTTTCTCAAAATTTTGTACTATGGAACACAACACAGATACGGTGGCATCACTCACCGTAGACAAATCCACAGGTCGCTGCTCTTGTGGTACTTCATTCACAATATCTTCTGTGGCATACCAAAACTTAGTGCAAGTTATATTTTTTTGCTCAGCCATCTTGCAGCTTAGCATATCTCTTGAACATTACCACCAGTTTGTACGTGACATCTGATCTGCATCTCTGAAGAAAAGAAATATGTACGTGTGAAAAAAATGGGTAAAAGATATATTAAGTACAAGAATGCAAAGAAACTCCTAAACAATCTGTATCATACATGCATAACCCTGGTCCAAGGAATTGATCCGTTCAGTTCTGTTCTGAAACACCAGCAATCCATCGCAGAAAGGACCACCTGTTACGGAAACTCCAAATAACAGAGTGAAGTAAAAAGGTCTCTCCGATGTAGTAGAAACTCAACTCTGGTTCTTATTGACAAGTTGGCTTTTGTGGAAGAACCATTATGCTTAGCAATCTTAGGCAGAAACATCTTTATTGCAACCAAAAATAAATTTCCCAAGTTGGTTACGTAGGTCCAGCACATGAACTTAGCATGTGCATCCAAGAAAATTACAAGACAAAAGTTCCCTCTAATAAAAGATTCCCTCCACCGTATGAAAATTGGACAAAGTTTGAACAATGGGATTATTTATTGATAACCCAACCCGTAAGGATACAAACGTACACTAATTGACCCTGTAAAAAATAGCAGCAAGAAAATAAGACTACAATCATATATCGAGATCACATGCTCCTCCTCCCAACAATAAGCCAATAATAAATTACGGTGTGATATAGACCAAGACTTATCAGAGAACCATACTAATATCCAGCAACTTGTTGCGAAAATTCTTCTAGTACATCATAACTTGTATTGAACAATTCATTAACATCAAAAACAAGAAACAAACCAAACATATCAGGGAGTAAAGGTAGAAACAACTCCAAGTTCATTAAACTTGAAGTTGCCTTCAAATCTAATCATCACTGTCTTCGTTCAATCAGAGATAAAACACTGAACCAAAGACCTCTAAAAAGTATTTTCCACGGTAATTCTTTAGCATTATAACCTGATCCAACTGTGTTGATAACATTTTGTAAGTGCTTACACTTGGGAGAGAAATAATTTCTAACCAAGCAAGGCCAAAACGCCCAAACTAAGGCAAAAAAAGGAAGTAAGAAGAACTTTATACCTATGGACTTCCCAGAGAAAAAAAGCTCAGAGTATACAGCCATAGCCACTTCCACCCTCCAGCATTTGAAGCTTTTGTTCTCCACGTTGTAGTAGATAAACTCTCCTTCTTCACTTCGATCAGAATTTCTCCACCCCACTGATCCAAAGGATCGATCGATTTCAGCAACTCATTGCGAAAGCCATTCAGATCAATACTATAATCCTTAACCCCATACATGGTTCACGTAATCCTTCAAAACCCATAACAGCAGTAGGATCAAAATACCCAGGATGATCATGCGCTTCCCAAATCATCCAATAAAACACATTTCCAAACCAAAACCCCCCATTCTCAAACCACGTATAAGGGCAATAAGAGTCCGCCACCTTCCAAGAACAATTAGCAGCGCACCTACCATCAGTCAACCTCATAATCTCACCCCCGATATCAGAATCACCACTTAGATCCAATTGAAGAATCTTTTTTACCTTCCACGCCAATAAGAGACGGAAGGTTTCTAGACTCCAGGCCCCTCTATCAAAGTATTCTCCGACTCTCCGTGCATACAGCCGTACGTGCACATATGTATATGTACACGTTGAGAGAGAGAGAGAGATACAGTGTGAGATCGCGAGTGGAATGGGCACGGCCCATTAACCGATTTGCTGGAGATGGCCGGAGCAGTTGCCTGTGTTGTGGAGTGGCCGTCGTAGAAGAGGAGGAGGAAGCTTGTGCCGGTTGAGTGGCCGACGCAGAAGAGGAAGCAGTTGCAAATTGGGAAAAAAACGCAAGTGTTGCCCAAGCTACTTACAAGTTACAACTATATAAGGAAGAAGACGTGTTCTTCAAACACGCCTTCAGAGAGCGTTGTTACCAAACACGTTTTTTAAAAGCGTATTTTGTAAAAACGTTTTTAAGTCGAATTATGGTTACCTTAATTGATTCGGTTAATCTGTCTTAAACCACAATAAAAGCGTGGAATGCAAACATGTTTTCACGTATGTTGGGAATAAAGTTAGAAAAGGCCCGTTCTAATTAATAAACTTATAAAAAAAAACGTAAAACGGTTAATGAGCCGATGGGCACCTCTTGAGAAAACGTTTCCTGCTAGCAACCCAACTCAATCGTCCCTTGCCAAAAAGATTTGAGCCGACTACGGACGACCACGATCGGCCCAACATCTATGTTGTCACCAAATTCAGCCATTTTGAGCGCGCTCTCTCTCTCTCTCATCGTATATGTTGTGTGGGACCCAACTTTTAAATTTCACATCCGAGCTGTTCAATAATTTCAAAATAATAAATTGAAAGATCTCCTAAAAATTCACTCAATCGGATAATTGTAACTAACTAATCCAATCGTATAATTTTTCATTCAGAATTCAAACCCCTGAATATTTAATCAAATTTGGAATAAAGAAGAAGAAGAAGTTAATGTGCCCAATATATCATTGATATGAACTGCACATATTGCAGGACCTATTGATATGAGCATTTCCAGTAAGGTGTTTTTTTTAATAAACTAGCTTTTCACAGTTTTTTTATGTGATGTATTGTGAGAGAATGATTTGTCTCGATTTTTGAAAAAAATAGTTTTTTGTTAGTGAAACACCCCCTGTAAAAATGTTATCTTAATCGGATATTGATAGCTATGAAAACAGAAAGATTATTTTAAAAATTGTGAACTGTTTTGAGACAGTGTGTTGTCTGATCCAGATAATTTTTTATTAAATGCTCATCTCAATAGATCCTACAATTCATGCAGATCAGATAAATACTACCTCCTCCTTTTTAAATATCCATTATTGGAATACGTGCAATTTCAAACCCTCCAAAAATATATTTTTCTATCTAATTTTTTTAATTTGTTTTATACCAAATAACAGTGCTCATTGAGTACCTTAATTTGGTGGGAAAAGAAGATAAAATAACCAAATAGAGTATTAGGAATAACAAAATTTCCTCTTTATTTATCCTCACTTTCCTTCTTCATTATTTTCCTTTCCTTTCCCCCACTTTCCACAAGTTTCAAACAAGGCATTACCTTCCGTGCTGTGGGTGTGTATCAAGATTCAAAAGAGGAGACGCGTTTTATTTGTTCTTTACATTTCTCTGAAATTTTCTTGTCCTTTTTCGCACTCTAGAAACCACTTTCTTCCACTCACCAATGTGCTACACAAGCTTTAGAAAAAGCATTACTTATTTGTTCTTTACTTATAGTGTGAGTTTCCACCATGGTATTTTTGATATTTTCGCCAATTAGAATGCGAGTGGCGAGAAAAATCGAAGATACCGATAATACCGAAGTGCAACTTATCCTTAGTACTGGTGAATATGCATTTGCATAAGTTTCCTTTAACTTCTATGCCCCTGCTCGTCAACAACAGCGTTGGCTGCGTTGCAACTCAACTATCCAATGGTTGGAATTGAAGTCCTTGATAAACATTGGGAGGTGCCCATCAAGGGATAAGGCTGTTCAACAGAAAAAAATTCATCATCGACCCAAGGAAATGCCCATTACAATAACTTATTAACGCAGCTTATGACTTGTTTTTGTTACCAATTATGCCGACCTCTTTTTTTTTTTTTTGTCATTCGTCATTCCTAATCTATTAGATGAGGGAGGGAGAAATGGGACTCGATCCCGGGATGCAGTGTGAGAGATCCAGGAGCTCTACCGCATGAGCTAGCCACCACTTGCTTAGCTTATTCCCTTTTTTTTGTTTTTTTTCTTATGCCGACCTCTTTGCTATAGCTTACTCTTTCTGGATTTCCTATACCAAAATTTGAGAAGATTGATTTTGGAAAACTGCATTTTGATACCATTGGCTTCTACATTCCAATAATCAGCTTCTATCGTAAAATTTTGGAAAAATTATGTACACATGGATTCCAGACATTACAATATTAGGTACGTAAGTATGTTCCATGTGCTATGTGAGGCCTAAATTCCTCTTTTGCTCTTCAATCCCATCAAGAAATGAATGCTCTTTTCGTTTGTATAGAACTACATAGGAAAAAGATGAAATTAAAGGAGGTTAGGTTAGAAGTAATGAATAATGCCAGTTGTGAATGAATGCTAGCAATGGGATGGTTCAGTCTACAGACTCTAAACAGCAAAACTTACCAAAACTGATAAAGGTCATTCAAGAAAGGGATGTTAACTGTCGATGCAGATTCGGAATTATGAATAGACCAATATGATCATTTTAGTTCTTTTTTTTGAAATGGCAACATAAAGACCAATATGTTAAGATCTCTTTCTTAAAGGACCCTGATCTTTTCTGAAATGGCCTATATTCCTTGTTTTATGATCTGTTTGTGAATCACTATTTGTTTGTTAAGAGGCTTTTTTGTGCTTCCGTCGTGAGATATGTGGTGTTTTTATTATGAAAGTGTCGGCTAAAAATTAGAAGAAGGCATTGGTTACAGTAGGGGATGGTAGGCTTTCCCGTGTAAAATATTATACGACACCCATCCCTCAACTAGAACCCAGCCTTCACTCAAGCAGTCTGAGACATGTGGGTCTACAATGCACTGTGAAAATGATACCTCTCAAGCTCTCAGCTCTATATTTTCAGTTTCGTTGAAAACGATTTACGCCCTCGTGAAATATACGACACCCTGATGAAAACATGACATTAACGAATGCATAATGAGCTCAGTGGCCTGCTGGAAAAAAACCCTCAGATAAATGCTGAAGACTACCAGAGACAAGCTAGTGTATTTCTATGTATTTCTCAACCAAACCAAAACCAGAATACAATTTTAAGTACCTACGTGTGTAACAACCCAGTGGTAGCAACATAAGTAAAAGGGACAAACTCTAAGTTGCATGGTACAAAAAGAAAAAGTGAAACTGGCAAGAATAATAACAAAATCTGGAACACGTGGCTCCCAATATGAAGCCGGGCAATTACCGTGTCATCTTCTCAGCACTTGACTTCCTTCAAGCCATGGCCAAAGTACAGTAACGTGGTGTCAGTAGCACCGTCCTTGTAGTAGGCAAACACAAGAGTAGAGTCATCGTGCATGCTCTCCCCAACAAAACTGCAAAATGGCATGTGAAACTTCGTTACGCAGCAATATCCAAGTTTTACTATCTTTATGACCCAGTTCTTTCGATCAAAGATTTTTGCAGGGATTGGATGAGATCATGAGAGATAGAGAAGAAAAGATGACGAACACATCCGCTACACTTTCCTTTTCATCCACAAATCCCTCTACAAATACTTAGTCCAAACACAGGAGGCTGTGTTTGTGCGTGTGGGATCCTTGAACTATTCTATATTTTTTCCTTGCCAAAATCTTTGATCCAAACAGAGTAAGGGCATTCTGGCATTTTCTCAGGGCCATTATTATGGTATATGTAGAATGCTTTTATGTGATTCCAATAGGAAATAAAGCCACGCTTCATAAAAAGCTAAAGTTCTTTTGGTAAGGGTAGTGTGACAATGGAACTATGAAAAAGCTTACAATTGGAGGTCACTGAGCTTCGAGAGCAAGAACTTAGTTGCCCCCTCGATGTTCTTCTTAAACTCCTCTTGCCTCTCCCCTTCCAGCTTGGGTGTCAGCAATTTGATATACTTCTTGATGTAGGCAACGAACTGCTTCTTATCAAAAGCAGGTTGCTCCTGCAAGCGTCAACGTGTCCACAAATCAAGTTCTGCTTTGACATATTTTTAGTGTTATGCAACCAAAAATATGTAAACTCACCTGGACCTGAAAGTGTCAACAATGTCGACAACTTTGACAGCTTGGTCATCAACTCCCTCTTCTTCTTCACCACCACCTTCTGCAGAAGGGTTTGCACCAATGTCTACATCAAGTGCGCCTTTGACAACCCACTGCAACCAGCCAGAAGAGCACAATGCAATTAAACACTATAATACACTTTTATCCGCCTAATATACAACTACTGTCAATAAATTGTACTATTAAAATGAGTGATGAATGCAATATCACTGTGTTATTGGACCTAAATATATCAGGGAAGGGAAAAAAACAACTGACCTTGCCTTCAACTTCCCACAGCACACCATTCTGGATTTCCTTGTACGGAAACGAGTCCAAGAGAAGCTTATCACCTAGAGTTCATGAACAACATTAAACGAATAGAAGTACAGTAACTAGATTCTTATCAAGAAGAGGAGAAACCTAGTACAGAGATACAAATGGTGAACAAATGGAGAAACGCATTTCAAATGGGTCTGCGCCTCTCAAGTAACCAGGGTTATTTTAGACCATTCTAAGGATGCTAACCAAAATTATGGGGATATTGGAAATTAGGTCTTGGATAAGATGTTTAGCCATACATGAAAACCTTAATTGAAAGAGAGGAGCCAGACCATTCTGATTCTTGATTCAATTCACGGTTTGACAACTCTGATTTTGAGGTAAAATGACGTGTTGGTTCATATACAATAATTATAAATCTTAATTGACATTCGGAGCTACTTTTGAAAATATGAAAAAGACAAATTGTCTTTTAATATTGAAAACCAATGTTCATGTGGATTAGAGATAGAGGAGACATAGACTATAGTGCACGAAATGTGAGTGTGCTCTCTCAACCTAAACTATCACTAAGACACTAACCAAAGTGGAACTGTAACAACCGAATCCAGCTAACCATGTACCGTCTTTTGGCCTTAATAAAAGGTATATCAAAGAAGGTACCATATGTAGCCTTTGGTGGGTGTTCATATACCAACTGAGGCTCCAGCTACCAGCCGATGTGGCACTAAGCACACACTAGACTGGTCGACCGCCCCTCAGGACAGGGCGACTGCTCCCCCTTAATCTAGGGTATTACTGAAACAGAAAATAGTAACAATGCGTACAAAAGAGGTAAGAGCCCAAGTGCAAATAATAAAATTACGATTAAAATTCTGCTTCCAAAAAAGATACTGTATCACTTTAAGCAAAGGGAATGTTACTCCACAATTCAACAGTAAGAAGTTCCACAACTACTTAAGGCTTCCACAGCTTTACAAACCCTAGAGCTCCAAATCCCTAAAAAAACATAAAAATGTAGACAGTTCACACAGAGAAATACAAACAAAACTATAACAAACACAGGCTTCGTTTGGCAAGCCCAAAAAACCCTATTTTCTAAAAAATTTGCCAAAAATAAATTAAGCTAAAAAAGCTAAAGTTGTTTACAATGTCTTTTTTGCTTACTGGCTTTAAGATGTTAGGAATGTAAAGCTGGGAGCCCAAAAAACGTTTTTCCAATCTTGTTTGGGCTATCCTTTCTAAGAGATGTCAAACGATGCAAAATAAGTCGGTTTTTCAATCAATTGCAAAGCCTACTAAAACCTTCACTGGCCATGAAAAAGTGAAATTTAACACAGATGTACAGAACCTAGCCACCAACACTATAAATAGAACCCTAAGCAGACCACAAAACCCAAACACAGTCTAATAAAGGAAGTACAATTTTCCAATAATGTGGATTAAAACCTAAGCTTAAGAAATACTATACAAACATACCGCATAATAGATATTCAGGCCAAAAAAAAATTTTCTTAATTTTTTGCTAAAAATAAGTTAAGCTAAGCAAGATAAAAGCTGTTCACTGTGTCTTTTTGGCTTATTGGCATTATGATGTTCAGAAACAAAAGAGGGAGCTTAAAAAGACTTTTTCCATCTTATTTGGGCTATCTTTTTTAAAAGACGCCAAACGACGCAAAATAAGTTGGGTTTTCAATAAATTGCAGAGAGACAGCAGGATATATGTTTAGGCGGTTGGAGAAGACAAGTACACTGTACAGCCAAAAAAAAACACAGAATTTTTTAGTGGCGGTGTCTCGGCTGGACTGTACAGATTTTAAATAAAATCTTATCGGTAAGAGTTGATACCGGTAATAGTTAAATTAAAATTTGGACCGTCTAAAATACTTTTGAAAAGTTGTGATGGAGCATTGTTGGTTCCACGTAAGGCACCACGTAGTACCCACCCGGCACTGAAAAATTTCTTAAAAAACACTAATAAGGCTTGCGGCTCACCTTGGCCCACATCAGTTATCCAAACCGTTTATTTTGCAAAACACAATGTGTAGACCATTTCTACACCCAAAAAAAAAAAATTGATCTAATATCAGTAAAAATCATTGTAAGAGGAATGAACAGTTCGAATCGTTTATATGGGAACCAAAAATGAGTCTCTGAAACCGATCGGGATATGTAAGGTGTTGTGTCCGAATAATTGTGTTTTTAGAATCTCTCATAAAATTTAGTGGCAATCAATGCAGTTTAATTTTTGGATTTTGAGATGTACGTTAAGTTTGTATTTGATTGGTAAACATTAATTGGTATTTCACTTCAAGCGAAAGCTTCAATAATTGTAACTTAAACGACAATATTTAATTAATTCTAGGTTAGAACAAAACTTAATATTATGTAGGTTTGAGTGTAAAGACGAGACTCGAGAGATGCCTTTAGAGCATCTCCAGCCCTGTATCAAATTTTTACTCAAATTTTCACTTAAATTTGAGTAAAAAGCTTGATTTGAGGAGACTCATTCCCGTCCCCAACTCCTTTTTTACTCAAATTCGGCTTAAAAAAAATCAAAAACAATTTATCTCATCTTCCCCTCTCTCAAAATCACCGTAGACCACTCCCACCACCCATAACCACCGTCGTCTACCACAGAGACACCACCACCACCACCAGGGTCACCAGCCACCGCCACCTCTAGCACTGCCAAAAACCTAGGGTTCCACTGTGAGAAGTGTAGATTTGACCCACCACCACCGTCGTCTCCACAACCACCACCACCAGCACCACCGTCGACGCCAAGCACCACCGTCGAAAGCCAGCAAGCACCACCGTGGACCGCCCAAAACTAGCCGTTGCTATTTTGGTATATGTTCATATTAGTGTCCCCTAATTTATCCTTGCTAAGTCCGTTAATATTGTTACTTGGCGTTTAATGCGTTGTGTTTATGTGATTGTAGGTATTTGGGAGCTTTGATATTAAAAATGCGCAAAGTCAAATTTTACTTGGGATCGAAGTAAAGCCGTGGTCGAATTAATTCAAGTGGTGGAATCAGCTTACAATTGCATTCACGTAAATTCATTCTCCCGTTCTTATAAGGAAACAAAATTGCCAAGAATTGATAATGCTAAGTGGAGGAGATTTTGCTGTGGGGTCCAATGAAGTGCAAGGAACAAAGAATTGGCTCCTAAAAACGAACTGAGGGGGTGCTGTGCATCCATGCACAACACCGTGCTATGCAGCCCTGTGGCACCGCCGCCCGGCATTTTTTCAACGATCGGAGATGTTCGCCGTGTAGACCTCGTCGAGTACTACAAGTATGCAAAAAATTAACTTGATCGGATATCTTTAAATAGGTTATCAGAACACAAATACTTTGAAAACAAATGGAACACAAATAGACACAAACACTGGATAAAAACCACTTTTTCATGTTATTTATGTTCCGATGAGGCACTAAGGATATCCGATCAAGTTGATTTTTGGCACACTTGTACTATTCGACGAGGTCTACACGGTGAACGTCTCCGATCGTAAAAAAAATGTCGGCGCGGCGGCGACACGAGGCTGCACAGCACCCCCCAAGGTTCTCTAAAAACAAGTACCAATATTTGTCGACGTGGTCAACCTAGTATTTTTTCATGGAAGGTGCATACATACTTTATACTAGCATAAAACCCGTGCTATGCACGGGTCGTGAATAACATAAAGTAAAATAACAATAATTAACCGATGTGTTGCCGAAAATAAAATAAATCTTTTGTGTATATATTCATTGTTTAAAAAGGCATTGTCCAGTACTAATTTATTAAAAATAAAAGAAGAAAATAGCACAAAAATGAAAAATATATCAATTACTCCTACCCTTTAAATTGTTATTTTCTAAACGAATTTATTACATATACATTGGGATTGACAAATGTTACTAAACTTTATTTTTTATTTTTTATAGCAAACAAAAAGTATATGTCATTACCACAAACTAAAGCATACATAAGACATTACCGGTCTGAAAAAATAACAAAACCAAAAACTAAAAACCCACTCAACTCCGATGTCAGACCTAGTACTCCGCTCGAGGAGGTAGGTGGATGGAGGATCATCAGATTGTGCTCCCGCCACAATGTCACCACTAGATTTGCCTTTTGACGCCTTCATTGTTGCCACTGGAGAGCTCAAGAAATTGTTACCCGATTAACCTGCAAATTATAAATTTAAGCTAACCATTTTATCATTTGACTCCTTTGGATAAAAAATTAGATTTTCCATCAATAGTAAAGCCAAGTTTTATATTTCTTCCTAATGAAATTAGAATAACTTGTAGCACTAAGAGGATCCTCACAAAAAGTGATTTCGTGTTAGTATAAGTATGTGGATATATTTTCAAAGAAATTAACAAAAACTTCAAAAAGGAGAAAACCCGTAAATTTAGTCTTAAATTTGATTCTGAGAAGCAAATTTAAAACTAAAAGTCGTCCATTTTTAAATGTCCACTATAAGAATACGTACAATTTAAACCTCGAAAAAAATATTTCTTTATATAATTTTTTAAATTTGTTTAATACCACATTAACACATTAAACTGCTCGATGAGCACTTTAATTTGGTGCAAAAAAATTTAAAAACACTATACGGAAGTATATTTTTTAACGTCCACAAAAATACATGTTTAAAACAGAGGGAGTATAAATTAAGAAGCAAAAAAGAAAAAGAGGATGACATACCCACTTTGAAAACTGTTTCTTTTTCTTTTGTAATCTATATTAAATATGTACGCAAATCATGGAGGAGGAGTGGTTCCTTTGTAGAGCATTAGAGCACCCCTAGCCAATTGATCATCTTGTAAAGTAATCTTTTCTAGAGATGATGATCCTGCAAGAACAAAAAAGAAAAAGATGATGAGAAATCATAGAGGAAATTTAGATAATGGACTTCTTTTTATAGACAAATATGAAAATTCAATATTTCGGATTCTAAACATGGTATACTGCTACTTTTGCAAATGTATTACAGTATAATATAGGCAACTGAATAAATAAATGATTAAAATTATATGAAAAACTGTAATTAGGATAATATAGGCAAATGTAATCAATGTTTTGAAAATGCATAAATCATGGATCCATGCAAAAAAAAAATTTCCCCCAAAATCATTGCCAAATTGTAAACGTGATTTATGAAATATAGAAAATTATGGATTGTACCTACTATACTTGGATTAATTTATCCTACTATCTTTTTTATTATGAATAGTTTACAATTTTAATTTCCATTTCAAGAGGTGTTGCTTTATGTACAAATTAAATCATTCCTTTTTTTGTTGATTTAGTCATTGATTGTTTGCAAACAAATGTGTTGCTTCCATAAAATATGAAATCACTCAAAAACTCATTCATTTTTGGAATTTAGAAGATGGAAATAAAACTAAAAATTGGATAAATTAAATGGACACGTGTCGTATCTACAGACCTTCATTGCTGCCACATATCTCACCCGTAGCTCTTCTCGCGAAAACCAATCCTACAATACTATAATAGACTAGCATGAACCCGTGCTATGTACGGTACGATTTTAAGTGCAATAATGTAGTAAATTTGACCAAATAAATTTATGGTTGTCAAACATTCATAAATAAAAGTCTATAAAAATTTAACCAACAAATAAAACTCTCACCATTCAATACACAATGCCTAAATCTAACACATAAATGTGTCGTCACTGAAATAAAGGAAATTTTATTTGCTTGTGAAAGTTGCCCCCTGTTATAAATCTTGGCATTGTGCCCACATTTTCCCCTTTCTTGACATGATCCAAATGTATATTAAGAGTAAGTTAGTAACTATTATTTTATAGCAATATTTTTGCAAACTTCACATTTCAATCATATGCATGGAAGAAAATAGATTTTCTTTTCACTTTCAAGAATAACGTTCTTCCTAATCAAAAGATCTTTAAGATATTTGAAAGGACCATATATTAAGGAATTTGAAAGCCTTAATTTTGAGCTCTCCCAAAGGAAACCTAAAGTAGGTGCTTGAAAATTGATACCAAAATTTCCCCAAATCCATTCTTTCCTCATACTCGAAAACATGGAAATTACAAATGGCAATTATGTAGGGCAACTATTATTCTATTGAAGTAGTGTTTGTAAAGGGAAAAAAATGATGATCTAAGGAACCAACTCAGATCGACTTGAGAATATATAAGTTTTTGGAGGAAAATCAAGAGGCCTACTAAGAACCAAGATCTGTGTTGAAGCTTGAAACGTGTCCCTTTGGATTTTTCAAAACAATTGTCTAGTTTTTGGAGTCTTTGGACTGATGTGTTGATCTTTGTTAGGCTTTTGCCTCTGCCTCTCACAGGGGTTGCACTGTATTGTGGTTTTATTCAATGAAAAATAATAGCCCAACTCCTGTGTGAATCGTAAGTTACTACGGTTGATTTTTCTATACCTTTGCACTAATTGTTTTGAAAAAGAACAAAATGCTACGGACATAATTAACATCCAAACAAAACACTTGGACACAAACACTCACATGACCTTGGGGTGGGACCCACGAGTCCGAACCACATATGGGTCTCACCCCATGTAAGTGTTGTGTCCGAATGTTGTGTTCGGATGTTGTATCCGTAGCATTGTTGGGAAAAAAAATATAACTCACTCCTTCCTCGTAAAAAAACGTGAGAATTTATACGTTGCTTTGACCATTTGTTTTACAAATTATACACCGAATGTGTTACAAACTTTATTTGATCAAGTCTTACTTACAAATACACTCAAATTGAACAAATCTTGTATATTGAGTACATGACTACTCCAGTATTTTCTCTTGGAATGAACCACTAATATTGCGTATTGGAGTTTGAATATGCACACACACAAGGAAAGATATGCCGCAAGCGTTTCTTAGGAGACACTTTCAGTGATTTTGGGAGGAAACCAACTGCAATAATTTTCTGGTACCTAATCAATGTGTAAAAAAATGAATGGAGTGTTGTCAAGATAAATGAAAACAAAGAACAAAAGAAACAAAATACGGAGTATCACAAATCTTGGTCCAACACGGATACCTCCTCTGTCGTCATTGCATCTCTTTCCTTTTCACTTGCTCTCAATTTTAGTATGTCTACTATTGACAGATAATCAAATGATTGTTGCCTCTAGGAAATAAACACAGCCGGAGTGGGAGAGTTGTTCCCTTATAAAACCCATGAATCAATATGGATGAACTTAAAGGATTTTTGAATTTTAATATAATTATTTGAATGGTACCATAAGTTGATTGATATAGATTGGCGTGATTTTTGCATTTCCATATGAAACGTAAACATAGGTGAGTACTCCTTCAAAGTAGGTAACCATCTTCATTTTATATGGCAATGGCAATGGCAATGATTATCCACGGGATTGAGCAAGATCTATCAATATTTCCTCTTCAAACATATTTTTCAAGAAGATGCGGATTTTATAGGATTATAAGACTTTAAACATTCTTTAAATCTATAATGCCAACCCAATCAAATTGTGCCACTTGTCTTGCTCACAGCTCTCCTCACGAAAAGTCATTCTGCAATAATATATAAGATTTGTTGACTCGTTAAGACTAACAAGTTCCAATTCGACTCAAACCTAGACAAACTTGACTCGTAATATTATTATTGAGCTCGAGTTCGATAAAAACTAAATAAACGAATTAAAATTTTTTCTAAAACTCAACTCGATTCAGCTTGTTTATAACCTTAAATGTATTTCTAACAATCAAGCAACTATATAAGACGGTAAAAAAGAAAAAAAAATACCTCACCTTGTGTGCCCACACTTTAGGGATGACAACGGGTCAGTTTTTGGATCATAGGTGCTCCTTTCATTCTCAATCCTCAAACTCCATGCCCATCTATACCCAATTTAAGGTAACAAAAGGTCATCAAACCCATACCCCCTATAGATAGCGGGTAAAATGGGTGTTACCAAATAACCAATTACACATCGAAAAACGAGATACATACACAAAATAATATATAGAAATTTAAGGGTTAATAACTTACTCAAGTAAATGCATAGTTAAATATTATCACAACATTAAAAAAGTTTATAATTTCACACACATTAGTACTAAAGCATTAACACAACACAGAAAAGAATACACAATAATAAACACGATGAAGCATTTTACACTGCAAAGTTACGAAACTAACAAAGAACAAAGATTCAAGTTGGTGCAACAAAGATATCACAAGATTATATATCTTGTGAAACGTGACTGGTAAGAAATCAACAAAGAATTACTCGTTACTAAGTTCTGAAAATTATAATTATGGAACGGATATGTAAATATAAAAGATATATACTGAGGAACGGGTATGATGGGACGTAAGGCTGCAAACGAACCGAGTTGCTCGCAAACAGCTTGTGGCTCAGCTCGTTAACTCATTTAGTAAACAATAAAGTCGGCTCATTTGTGAGGCTTGTTAAACAAATTACATTGGCTCGGCTTATTTGTAAACGAGCCGAACTTGAGCTCAATTTTTGGATTGTTATACTAAACGAGCCAACCTCAAACTCCAAAAGCTAGGCTCTTTTCCGCCCCTAAAGTGGGACGGATACAGGTACTCGGGCAAGCAGGTAGTAAAACCATACCCTTCATATACCCGACCAACACTTCGTATCGTGTTATCATGTCGAGTCATAAATTTCCACTCTAGTACTAATTTCCATCCCTACCACACTTTGAGACCACAGAAGTAGGACAGACGATTGCACCAAGTGGTTGTGGGAAATGTAGACTTTTCATTTCGTGGCGCGCCCTCACTAATTTCTTCGCCCAATACACACGGTTCGAGACCTCTCTCTCTCTCTCTCTCTCTCTCTCTGGCTTCGATTCCAGAATCAGGTAATCCCCATTTCTCCTCTTTACGCATGTTCAGAGCCCTAGTTTTCGTGCATTTGTTTTAGTTTTAGTATTTTTCCCCCCCTTTCCATTACGATCGTTTTTCTATTTCACAATAACTTGAACAACTCGACTAAAACACCTAATTAGTCATTTCTTTTCCTGATTTGGGTCAATTTGAGTCTCATTTGGAACCCTAGACGTTTTATTCATTTCCACCGAGGTTTTATGTGCGAAAGATTGATGTTTTATTCAATTCCGAAGCTTGGAATTGAGAATTATGGCTTACCAGTTTGCATTTCCAGGGGTATATGCGTACCTGAAGCCCTTATTTCCGTACTATTATTCCATTTTCTCCACATACGATATTTTTTTACTAATATGCTAGCATGATCAACGCGGTCAAAATAACTAATTTCTCTTCTTCTTCTTTTCCCTGATTTTGGTGAATCGTTGTTTCAGATGGATCCCTAATGTTTATTCATGTAAAAGCTTGATGCTTTGATTGGCTAAGATTGAAGTTTGCAATCTTTGAATCGAGTTTAGAGATTAATTTGGGTGATTCCAGTCTGTAGCGAAGTGGGTTATGGATAGTAACAAAGACGAAGCTTTAAAATGCGTGGGCATCGCCAAAGAGGCGATTGCGTCGGGCAAGAAGCAGCGTGCTTTAAAATTCATTGGAATGGCGCGGCGGCTGAACCCTAATGTAGCTGTCGAAGATCTTTTGGCTGCTTGTGAAAATTTAGAATCGGGGTCTAGCGATCCTATTAATGAAAATCACGTCGAGGGTACTAAGAATAAGCCAGCTTCGTCTACGTTTGAAGAGGTTTCGAATGGGGACCGTAGTTATACTGAAGAGAATGTGGAGTTGATTAGGAAAGTGAAGAGAAGCAAGGATTACTATGATATTCTTGGTCTAGAGAAGAGTAGCTCGGTCGAGGAGATAAGGAAGGCTTATAGGAAATTGTCGTTGAAAGTTCATCCAGACAAGAACAAGGCCCCAGGTTCTGAGGAGGCATTTAAGAAAGTTAGCATGGCATTCAAGTGTTTGAGCAATGATGATTCGAGGAGGCAGTACGATCAGACGGGATTGGTTGAGGAATTTGAACACAATCAGCAGTATAATGTGAGGCGGCGGCGGAGGAGAACTGGGCATGACTGGTTTGAGGACGATTTCGACCCTGATGAGATATTCAGGTCATTCTTTGGCCAGACAGAGATGTTTCGGACTGCCCATGTTTACAGGACTAGAGGGACTGGCAATCAACAGAGGGAAGAAGTTGGTGGAACAGGGCCTAATTTCATGGTTCTGCTTCAGATATTACCGTTTCTGCTAATTTTCTTACTTGCTTATCTGCCCTTCTCAGAGCCTGAGTATTCTTTGCAGAAGAACTATTCCTATCAGTTTCCCCAGGTTACTCATGGAGTGGAGTTTTACGTTAAATCGCCTGAGTTTGATCAGAATTATCCACCTGGCAGTCCTGCTCGAGCTAATATCGAGAATAGTGTGATAAGGGATTACAAAAATTTGCTTGGTCGGTACTGTCACATAGAACTTCAGAGGCGTCAATGGAACAGGAACATGCCAACTCCTCATTGCGACAAACTACAAAGCTTTGAGCGAGCGTGAAGGTCAGTTGAAATTTCTCTTTACTTATTAAATGGAGAATATTTGGTATAATTTATTTGTAAGTTTGGCGTTGAATCATTTCACCAGCAGTCTATGGATGTTTAATGCGAGCTCTTTTTTCACTGTCGTGGTTAGTTCGGTTTTGGCCACTATAATTGTCGTGCTTATGTGCTTTCAACCATCACGTTTCTTTACTTCAGATGCATATCAAAATTGGTTAATAAGCAACATAGAACTTCTATCCAAAGAATCAGATATGAATGGAGATATTGCATAAAGGCTAAGTTAAATAATTCTGCTGCTTACTCTTGAACACTAGGGGTGAAAATTAAAACCGACGAACTGAACTGAACTGACAAACCAGACCGAACCGAGGTTTTTTTTTCCGGTTTTCTTCTTTTGCCGGTTCGGTCCGGTTCGTAATAATCTGAATTTTTTAATACCTGTTCGGTTCCCGGTTCAGGAGGTTTTTTAAGTGAACCGAACCAGACTGAACCGGTTTAAGACATATTTGGTATATATTTTGAAAAAAAGTAGGGGGTAGGGATCGAGCACCCGACCTCACACAAGTGGAGCAGAGGCATTACCAACTCTTCTGGCGAGCACCTTTGCATTAGAAACGGGAAACTAATAAATATTACTTTCCTTCGATAACTACTATATATATACTCTTAACCGAGATCTTCTCATTTTTTCCCAACCCTAAACATTTCAACTTTAGAGAGAGAGAGAGGCGAGATGCACAGCCGCTGCAAGCCAATTGAAGCCGCCAATCGTTGCCGTCCATCGACGCAATCCAGGTGACGCCGAGATCTGTTCAATTGATGCCGTCTATCATCGTCATCAAGATCTGTTCGCTTGTCTCTCTCTCTCTCTCTCTCTCTCTCTCTCTCTCTCTCTCTCTCTCGATATGTGT
Organism: Vaccinium vitis-idaea; assembly: GCA_963854785.1. Lineage (NCBI taxonomy): Eukaryota > Viridiplantae > Streptophyta > Magnoliopsida > Ericales > Ericaceae > Vaccinium > Vaccinium vitis-idaea. Next base: position 2,818,141 of record OY978218.1, on the reverse strand, counting down.
ATTTGTGTACATATATGTTTGTTGTTTGTGTAAGTCAGTGACATAAAGTCACGTTTCTGTCTCTCTCTCTTTCTCTTGTTCGGTTCTGTTTCGATTTGTGTAGATCTGTGACTGTAAATTTGTTACATTTGTGATTGTAAATCTTATATCTGGACCATTTCTTGTATATACGAATGTTTTTGTTTTTTTTTTTTTTTTAACTGATGTGTTAGTAGTCTGATCTCTCTTCTCTCTCCCTCTGGCAAACCGAACCGACCTTGAAACTGGACCGAACTGGGACGAACCGAACGGAACCGAACTCTTTTAAACCGGCTTCGGTTCTGTGTTTCCCCTGAACCAAGTTTTACCGGTTCAGTCAAAAAACGTCCCTGAACCGGACCGAACCGAACCGGTTTCAGCCCTATTGAACACGGTGGTTCACCAGTCACTAGACAACAGGGCTGTTTGGGATATAATCGTTGTTACAGGATGAACATACATACAGGGGTTTAGACATTTTGTTTTGTTTTTTTGAATATTTTCATATCGGGATACTCCAAAAACTCCCTTTTTCTTCTCTTTTATGCAAAATTTCGACATGCGAACATATACCCTTGGCATGACCAGGGCTTACTATCAGCTCAATATCATAAATTCTTGGGGCTCTTTATGCATTGTCGTTTTGGTATTGATGATGTGGCAGAATTTCTTATATTTATATTTAAATGTTGACCCTTTTCCTTCCCTGTGTGGTACAGCTTGTTGTGGATGGAAACAGTCAAAACTCTTGTTTGTCACTGTTATGGTGCCAAACCTATTGTTTCAGTGGTAAAAGTTTTGTGCATATACTGCCAAATGTTAGGTCTGCATCCAGTCCTCCCCCCGCCCATAACCCCAATCAATTGAGGATTATGTGGGCACTGTTATTTTTGTTGTGTAATGTAGTAACCTTTTCAACATAACCAACAAGGCAATAACAAGCTGTCAGCATTTGGTGAGGATATTCCTTAACCAAAAACTCTCTCATTCAATGTCTTTAAAAAAAGAGCATTCACAAGCTGAAAGCATGTGCAAGAGAATTCCTCAATCAAAAACTCTCTTATTGGTTTACTTTGAGATAGCAAAAAGTAGGAAGATTTCTGAACCTCCAATCCTCACATCTCGCACCACTCTCGCACCACCCACCTGCTGTGCTCATTACTGAAGGAGAAAACCTGACTGCCGGTCTTTGGAATTTTCCTGTTTAGTTGAGTTGAAAAGGGATAGGATTGTAAAGTTGGATGAGTCCAACATTTTCTCACAATGCAGGAGTATCTTGTAGGGAAGATATTTTTGTGGAACCCTCATTTGTAAGACAACTCCAGACAGTTACTGGGACTCTGGGAGGATCTACAACCATTGTAGAAAATCATAGAGAAAATAAGAAGGAAAAGAGGAGACCTTGAGCATCAACATGACTACTTGGCAGTCCTGCCTGTACACAATTTCATCAAATGATATTTTTTACACGGGTCATTTTTTTATATTCTATACTCCAGGTTTTATGTTGCTGCACTTGTTGATAGCCATGTTATTCTGGTCAGGCATGACTGCATGGTGGGAATTCTGTGCAGTGCATCCAGAAAGTATTGAAATATGCAAGAAAAGGAGTCTGGTTCTGGTGGTTTGAGTTAGAGTTATGGCCACAGACAATTGTTTCGATAGAGAAGCCAAAAACAGGACGTAAAACTAGCGCTAGGGCCGTATAATCACTTTTCCGCCCTTTCATTTTCTAGTGTGCTGATATAGAGTGTAACCGGTGCACAAAGCTCCCGCATATACGAGGTCTGGGGCAGGGTTGATGTACTTAGCCTTATCCCTGCAAGTAGAGAGGCTGTTTCCGAGAATTGAACTGTGAGTCTGTGACCTATAGGCCACAATTCCGCCCTTCTTGTAGTGTGCTGATATCTAGCTCTTAAATGTTTCCAGTTGAAAAATGAAGCAGCTATATAATTGTGGGCGCATGAGAAAACAACACACCCTCCCTCTCTCCGTTGAGCTCAATATATCCTTCTCATTTTAGCTTTGTGAAACCTCTACTGCAATGTGAACTTAACCTCTTCTTTTCCAGATGTAGACAACAATACTCTATTACACACCCTTGCCCCCTACAAATACTCTTAGTCTATTCAGTATTATACTCAAACTAAGCTGTCCGTTAAAGTTTGCAATCTACAATAATCCAGGGGCAGACCTAGACTCAGGCTGGCCGGGGCCACAGCCCGCCCAACTTTTTAATATACTTGATATACCTGTTATAGTTTCTGACATAATTCATTAAAAAGTGTATACTAGCAATGTATGCCCGTAAGTCACATTATTCGCTCACGTTTGCGTGAGCATGAAAGCGTCTTCGAAAAACATCCGAACCTACTAAATTTGTAAGAGCGAGGATCGAGAGCGTGAGTGCAAACTGAGGATTGAGAGTGGGAACGGAGGGCATTCTCAAAGATTTTGTGACTTTGGTATGGCCATGTTTACTCTGACTGTACTATGCTTGAATTATGTCATACTTCAGTTTCTGAGGCGAATTTTGTATGATCAGGATTGTTGATTTTGTTATTATACGAAAAAGTTATTCTCCTAATTGACCCTATTGAATCCAAATCCTGGTTTCGTCCCTGGGATAGTCTTTGTTCATTTGTCACTTCAGATACATCTTCTGTTGTACATTTGCCAAAGTGCATAAGCATTGATGCCTGGACTGGTGGGTATGCTTTTACAATCTTCTGGTTCTGATGAGATTTGTGCTTAGTTTTTCAGATTGGGCAGTGTTTGTGGCCAAGGTTTTGGAACCTGGACTTGAAGCAGCCACCTTAGTTGCAGGCTGCTCTTATGGTTCAGCCGGGATGTGACATGGGGCTTCTGCCTGTGGATTCTGGAGCAACCATCTGCCGAGTTGATCCAGATGGTATTATATATACAGAGGGTTTTTCTACTCCCAAATCACATTATGGTTTTTTTATTTTGACAATAATGTAGCACGCGAATATGTCTGCGTACATTTGATCAAAAAAAGAATATTTCTGCGTAGTATTGATGCCAAGATCAGTATATTGTTGTGAATCTAGTGAAGGAGAGGCTGATTTTAAGTCGAAACAATGCTCTCTCTCTCTCTCTCTCTCTCTATCTCTCTCTCTCTCTCTCTCTCTCTCTCTCTCTCTCTCTCATATGTGAGTTTATTATGCAAGGATACATACGATTCATTGTTCACATCGTCTCATTGTGTAACATGGGAGTCGGAAACCATGAAGTGCAAACCCCTTGGTGCAGCATCCGAGCCGTCCGCGGTCCATCACCACAATCGATGGTTCTTTTACAGGGTTTGCACTATCAGAATCCCCTCGATGGTTCTTTTACAGGGTTAGCACTACAGAATCCCTGGGTCCGTATAGTATTATGCGTGCCCATGTGTTTGTTGTTGTGTTTGGTATCTCCATGTGACAGTGAAAAAACAAGTGGCATTTGGTATTTCAGTTGAAACAGACCAGTCCATGGAAGTTTAGAAGCAAAGGAACCTTTGTTGGATGGCGACGGACCCACTAAGCGGCAATTATGAGTTCAGTGTGATTGAATGGTTAGTTATTTATGTCTCCATTCTTCTATAAGGTCAAGAGCATATTCAATGGACATCTAATTTGGTTCCTAATTTATTCGTTGGAGTTAACAAACTTGGACTTTAACAAACTTGTTTTTGTTTTTCCTAGGTGAAAGTGATTCCTAAACTTGAGAAAAACTTGGGTGCCAGTCGGGTATGGTCATGTGGTGCCCGATCGCGCATCTTGGCCTAGATTGCAAATAGAGAAAGAAGAGAAAGGGGGAAAAAATCTAAGTTGTTCAAAACATTTTTGAATGGTCGAGATGCGCGGTCGGACATCACATGACCATACCTGATCGGCACCCAAGTTTGTCTCCCTAAACTTGGTTTCCACATTTGCCCCCGAAATGCTTTTTTGTTCTTAAGCTATAGATAAAAAGTTAGGTAATTAGGTTGTTTATACTATTTAGGCTTTTTAGTTGATGTATGTGAAAAGAATAATTTGAATTGAAATACGTGAAAACTAGTGAAAAGTCTAAAAAACCCAAAAATCCTCGAGAGGAACAGCACCTTCTTTTGATGGATAAGTCGAAGTTACAAACAGTGATTTACCCAAAAAAGTTACAAACAGTGCCATTATCTGGAGGGAAAAAATGAAAAACAAATGAATCTCTTATATGAATCTTGTTAGGAATCGAACAACACGTTCAATCCACAACATCCCTACGGATCTTAGAAACTAGAGTGACAGAAATTGCAAATGAGATAAAGTGCTTAACAAACATAAAACAGGAAAGACAAACAAATATATGTGAAAAACCTCAACGCGAGGAAAAAGACTTGGAAAAAGTGCTTAATAATCGAAGAATATGGAGTCTTCTCTATTCTCTCTCAGAAAAGTTTTCTCTCCGAAAAGTTTTCTCTCCTTCTCTAGTATTTAACTTGAAATTACTCTAACTCTAATTACAAACAACTGCAATATAAATAGGTAATGCTCAACGGCTGAATTGCCCCTATTCAATTACAAAATACTCCCCCATCCCTTTTTAAGTGTCTCCCTTAGAAAACGTGTATTTTCTTGAATATAAAAAATGTATTTCCACAGAGTTTTTTAAAACTTTTTTTGTACCTTGGTGAAAAAAATAAAAAATTTATATCGAAAAGTATATATTTTGAGGATTTGGAAATGCATGTACTCCTACATATGGTAAACCCTTAAAATGGTATGGAGAGAGTACCGTTTCACTTCAATAAGGTCGCACACGGATTCTGACACAAACTTTTGTGCCGAGGAGGCTCCTTCTCCTTCTCCCCCGGGTTATTGCGCATCCCCAACAAATTAATCTTAGATCTCTACATATAAAAAGTAGTGCAGTAACATGCATTTCAAACTTTTAAATTAACTCGCACCCTCTCAATGTGTACCTGTACTTGTTAATTGATGACGACTTTGCAAAGAAGAATATGGTCTTTGATAGTAATTCAAAAAAAATCTGTAGTCAGAAAAGAGTTCAAACTCCTCACATGCTCAAAGAACCCACTCTGTACTTTGCCCTTTCGAATCTTAAGCTTCTGTGGCAAAAGCTGTTGAAATTATGCTCCTAGTTTTAAAAAACACAATTACTCATGCTATAACGGGGCACTCAAAATATACACACATTTACGCAAACACTAATCTAAATAGTAGTAATAAAATCCGCACGCACTGCACTACTAGTGTGTCGGACTTCAAAAACCCATATGAGTGTTCGTGATTTTTATCGAATTATACAATACTTTGCACGCCTCCTCCAGGAAGACTTTTCTCGTGTGGCATCAGTACTACTCACACCTCATCGAGTAAGAATTTTCTCATGTGATGATCTCTTACGTACCTTGGTTTCAGTTGACGATTTGTACCGTTTATTTTGTGAATCTCGATATGCAAATTATTCATCGACTAAGGTAGTTTGATCAGGCGTTAGTTTGACATGCACCATTGCTCTTAAGAGTTCGTTTAGATGAATTCTGATGTTTGATCAAGGGGTTTGCCTATTGGTCAAGGTCTGGGACATAAGGATTTGCTCGGAGTTTTGCTATTTGGCTTTCAGAAAGTGTGAGGTAGGATTGAGCTTTCAGAATTAATCGAGATACGCGTAAGCTAGTCCAAACACTTGAGTTATAAAAAAAACTTTCATTGTTTACACGAATATCGAAATTATTGAATACCACACGTCAAAGTCTTTCAACAAGCCTGATTTTGTGTGTCATCTTCCATCCTATACCTCATCACTGATCAGAAAGATGGTAGGTTCCACACAATCCATTAGGCCATTATTTTTATTTGTTATGATTGGAGGCCATATATGGTACATGTGGTAAGATAGACTAACGTGCATCAAATAATTTTGCTTGAAATTAAAAAGAAGGGGCACTTAAATAATCATCCTTTTAGTCACTTAAAATTAGAAAATCATCCTGAGCCTATTTAGGAGTTATGTTTCCATCCCGAGATTCAAATAAACCCTAAAATGCCCTTTATATATATAATTATATAATTGTAACATAGAGGACTAAATTAAAAGTTGCATATATGGGGCGGAAGATAGTGGACCATTTTCAAAATTATGAGGTCCTCTGATGTAGTTACGGGATTGAGGATAAAACCCAATCCCTAATATCTTGTTCATCCACGATCATCAATCTTCATCCTCCCCTATAATTACGGAACACCTAATTGTGACAAACCCTCATTTAACCATTATGCCTTATTTTCGGACTTAACAGATTAGAAAGGATCCAAAAACATACGCCTTCCTATAAAGATCAAATCCCATACAAAGCTTCTATCTCTGTCTTTGAAAATCCAAAAAATGTTTCGTCCCTCCAACGAATCACCACCCAATATCGTATTCCTCCGCCACCGTCGACCACCAAAAACCTCAATCGCTCCCACCAATTTTGGGACGCCAAGGTCATGTCCAGAGCCGGTGAGAAGCTAGGGTTTCGCCTATCTGAAATCGGCGTATCAGACGTCGAGATCGATTTTAATGAGGAGATGTTTAGGCCTGTTCACCACCAAAGAATTGTGGGTCCATTGTTTGATTCCGTTAAGCGCGCCGGAGTTACGGTTTTCAGCACTGAGAAGTTGCAGTTCGGGAGTTACTGATTGTTTGTTGCATTTGAATTCTATTTAGGTACTGAGATATACAAGAAATCAGGACGGTTGAGAAATTTTGCTTCAGTTCAAAGGTTAGAATCTGTACCACAATGGTTAGATGGTGAAACGCAGGGCCGCGAATGAAGATCGCAGGTGAGCCAATCGGTGGGATTCACAGCCTCATGGGTGAATCCACAAGAATGAAATGCTAAGGCAGAGGAGAAAGAGCGTGACTACTTCCTTTTTTTTTTTTCTTACTGGTTATGTAATATTTATCATGTTTGCTGATCCTGGTATTCAATTTTACCATGAAATTCGTCAACATGGTATTCGAGTTTACCATGTTTATTGATAGGGATATATTTTTGTTATCATGATACAAGGGTGGTGGATTAGATTGATTATATTTACCATAGTTCTAGTGTGCGTAGTTTTTACCATGATTATATTTGCCATGGTTCTTGTGTGAGTATTTATCATCCAGTTCAGATGGTATTCAAGTTTTACCATTTTTTACCATGATTATATTTGTCATGGTTCTTGTGTGAGTATTTATCATCCAGTTCAGATGGTATTCAAGTTTTACCATTTTTTACCATGATTATATTTGTCATGGTTCTTGTGTGAGTATTTACCATCCAGTTCAGATGGTATTCAAGTTTTACCATGAAATTGTAATATGATACAATTTGATGCATCACCAAGAAAAGATGGTAAAAATAAGTAAACGCCAAAAAACATAGTAGAGTTTTAAAGCCAAACAATCAATGTGATCCACCACCCAAAAATTATGGTAAAAATAAATTACATGCCAGTAAACATGGTCAATTAAAAAATAAATGGATTAATTTGACTTACATATCTCATCCAATAATCATGGTAAAAATAAACAACAAATATGGTTAAATTTAGTTCTTCAAAAATTTACCATGATTGTCAATAGAAGTTTCGATGGTAAATTAAACAAAAAGAATTTTGCGTTAGATTCAAAAAGAAGATAACAAAGATATTTTTTTTTTTTTATCCGAGATAACAAAAATTTGAACGTCTCCCTTTTTCATTTTCAAATAATCAACCAAATCCCACCTAATTAGGAAAACTATATCCCACCTAATTAGGCAACAATATATGTATATTCATTTTTATCACTAAATAAGGGTAGATAAGGTATTTTACAATTGAAAAGGATGAAAACATAACTTCGTAAAACAGGGGGGATGAAAATCTAAATAGTGTCCAAAAAACGGATGATTATTTAATTACCTCTAAAAAGAAAGAAACCCACTTTCTTTGACTGTCCCCACTGTGTGCTCACAAACAACAAAAATGAAGAGGAAAACAAGGGTGAAGAAAAGAGGGAGCGCCGTGACTTTGCCTCGATTTTAATTGGACCTTTTGTTAGAAAATATTAAATTGGGCTCGGGAAATTAAGTTAATATACGTATAAACTGGTCCGAACGCTCTGCGTTCCGTTGAGAAAAAAAGAGAGAGAGACTCCACCTACATTGGTTTCTTCATGACAGGCGGCAACTGGGTTGTAAAGTTGCCATTGGCAACTAGCTGGATTTAGGTGGCAAAAGACTAAAGTACCCTCGAATGTTACTCCTGTCCTTCCATATTATTGGTCAGTTATATTTTAAATCATTTTAAGGTACCACTTTTTAAAATAAATTAACGAAAAATGTGTAAATTCTCACAATAAAGCCACAAACATGCTTATAAAGTAGGAGTACTAATTTTGAAAATAAAGAACAAGAGACAATCTTAGTAGTCTAATCAAAACTTTTCAAATATTGTTACATATCAAATTACATGTCTTTTTAAAAAGTTAAAACAAAATAATTGAGAAAACTACCAAATTAACAATCTACCAATGATGAAGGAGATAGAATAGAAGAATAATTTTGGCATTATATATATAACATGAAAAGGGTTGTGGACCCGGTGGATGGAATCGGGTTCTCCGGTGGAGAAGAAGCCGGAAAACTTGGGCCGGTGTTGGAGGAGATCTGCGATGAATGAGAGGAGATTGCTATTTTTTTTTTTACCATTAAAAAATTTAGTAAATGCTGCCACTTTGTCTCGCTTCATATCATACCAAACTTCACATCGATAATTGATTCTAATTCCATACCTGTTGGAGTTTAAAAATTTGGACTAAGAATTACTAAAATGGGTTCCCAAAAATATCCAATTGAAAAAATACAAAAAAAATTAAAATCTTAGATTATGAATAAGTCCAATCATCAAGCAAAATCACTATATTGAATTGACTAAAATACCCTCCAGATGTGCTCTTCTCATTGATCGGAAAATTTCTGTAAGTGTAAACAACCACCCACCCATCATGTTCATGTACATAACATATTAGTATATTACACCGCTCTGTCCTAATACCTTTAAGCGAAGTTTCCACAACGATATTTTCGGTATTCTTGAACAATTAAACTACAAATTGTCAAATCAGTTTGATTTTACGGTTTATAATCCAAGAATTCAGAAATATCACAGTGGAAACTCAGTCTTACTTTACTGTACCGACCATACGTATGTACTACACAATAAGAAGCTGAGAAGAAAACAGATCAAATTAACAAGATAATCAAAAATAAAAAAGATCGGAATAACTCGCCGGCATTACTCTTCAGAGCCGTCGTCGCCGCCGAAAATGGAAACCCGGTTGTAAAGTAAGAGTAGGACGAGGACGAGGACTAGGGCGACGCCGACGGGGGACCCGCTGACACGGTGGATGGACTCCGGTTGGCCGGTGGAGAAGAAACCGGAGAAGGCGGAGCCGGTGTCAGAGGAGAGGAAGATGATGACGAGGAGGAGGCCGACGGGGAGTAGTAGTAGGCCCACTGGGCTTAAAAGCTCGGCGATGAACTCGGTCAGAGCCTCCCCTTGGTCGCCTACGATGAGCGGGACCACCATTACCGCCACCACCACCACCGCGAATAGGACGCCGTACGGGGCTCCTCCTTGGCGGTCTTGATCTATCATTTTTTCTGTTGGGGGCTGTTTGGTTGGTGGAATGTAATATGAATGAGTTTTGTCTTGGTGGGTGTTTTTTGGTTTGGTTGGTTTAAAGAGTGTGAAATAGATGGAGGAGATTGTGGGGGTTTGGCGTTGATATAGTTGCTTGGGACGCGTTTGTTTTGGAAAGAATCATTTCACACGTATATCAAAAGGGTGAAACAATATAGTATATTATACGGAGTATGTATGGATTGGAGAGATACAGTATGATATTTGTAAGTATAGGTGTATATCTATGCATGTATTGCAATACCTAGTAATTATTCAACGACCGCGGTGTGTGATCGATCTTGTGTTGTTTTCATGTAATACTTTCAACAAATCGCGTGGATACAAATTTTGGGTCGTTGGGGAGACAAGAGGATAATGCACATGCTGTGTTGCAGTAATTTATTGATAGAAAATTATCACGTAAGCGATGTCACATGATATTCTAAGAGCACTCAACAATTAGTAACGAACCAAGTATGAAATTTGGCATTTAAAACTGAAAAACGGGTGAATGAGATTTTTTGAGTTCGAAATTTTTAGACACATTTTGAGCTAAATCAAATTTTAGCTATGTAAACGTTTATTATCCATACAAATCACACATTATTATGAATTTACATATTCTATGTGCCAAAGTTTATAATAATTTTATTTATACGTTGACTCTTTTACATTTTCGATTTATCATGTGAACATATGACACAATCTACTTTCGTTGATCTTGTTTTTGTGTATGTCAGAGACTTAGAGTGATTGTATAATGCAAATAGTAAAAAATTAAAATCAGAAAGTTATGAGCAAAATTACTCTCATTTTTCTCTACTCATTAATCGAAAAACTTCCCTCAAAACTTAAACCAAACAAGTGAGCTATACTCAGTAGAAAGAATAGATCTGTCTATTCAAGAAATAATTTAGGTGAACAAAATTAAACTTAGGTGTAGGTGGACCTAAATTAACCCCTTTTTTCAGACTGATTTATTAACCGTACTTAAAAAAGATTTAGGAAAAAAAAAAGATCTAAAACACTAATTCATCTTGTCGAGACTAGCTAATCTAAAAAGTAAAAAATTTGACGCAAAACCAACTGAACTTTAGAGGAAAAGAAGTAAACCAAATGTGTAATTTTGTTCAAACCTAGCTCACCTTATACCCTTATGTTTCTACTTCCTTTTTTTATAACCATTCCATCAAAAACAAGGGGGGAGGGCTCAATTTATCTTCAATAATTGTACGTTCAGTTGGTGGAAGAAGCTGATACATAGAAGACCCACAATCCAACAATGGTATGTTAGTCCCACAACTACACTTCTTTATTGGAGTGAAGCCAAATTATGCATTTCTCATTCATATAAATCCTGTGCTTTACTAGGAAAGTTTTGATTGGAAGGATTATACTTGGGAGCTTTCTTACGTACATATTATTATTATTATTTTTTTTTTTTTTTTATAATTAACGTACGTATTATTTTAAACACACTTCTCAAATACACCAAACAATACTCCGTGCCATTTTGTAGCTCCGGGCGGATAAATCATACGCGCACAAAATCAGTTCAAAAATGGATATTAATATTTGGCAAGAAGAACTTCAATAATCCATTTTTTCAAGAAAAATGTATAATGTCAATGTTTAATTAACTTGATTTTTTTTTTTTTTGTCTAGAACAATGTGTATGTTGATACCTAATAACCAGTTTATATGTTGTATAACTCACTCAATTAAGCAGTGTGTCTGCGAGATGTATAAGTAAAATTAGCTTTAGGGGGACCCGGAGACCCTGCAGCGCACTTAGTGGGTTGCACCGTACAGTGCAACATCTCAGTCGTCCAAAAGTGTTATCAATGTTCAGGATTTGCAGATGCTTTCTTACCGGTCAAAATATACTCTTACCGGTAAGAAAGTTTTAGCAAATCTAAACCATTAATTTTCAAAATAGAAGCCTGTGATATGTGCTGCACGATGCAGCGCATTAGATATACTGCACCATCCCCGCTTCCCTTATGGGGTTGTTTCCTACAAAATACAATAAACAATTTAGATTGTTAAAAGGTGTTGTATAAACTCACTCCATCAAGCAGTGTGCCTGCAAGGTGTATAAGGGGGTGTTTGGGAGCCTATTTTTAACTTTTCATTTTAACTTTTTAATTTTTTGTCTTTTTGAATTATAGTCATAATGTATTTTAAATTTGGTAGGATTGTTTGGGATAAATGTGCAAAATGCATTTTGAAACAAGGAGTCAATGAGTAGTGTTTGAGAGATATATGTAAAATACTATCTTTTTGTTAATCAAAATGAGAAAAGTGGAAAATGAGAAGTCAAAAAACTCCTCTCAACCTATTTTTGACTTCTCTTCTCTAAACTCAAAAACTAGAAACTCATTTTTGCATAATGTGTTTTTATTATAGTGTGCCAAACACCTAGAAATAGAACATGCGAAAACTAAAATGCAAAAAATAGGTGGTGAAACACCCCCACGTAAAAGTAGCTTATAGGGTTGTTTCCTGGAAATTGCAGGTGCTGGTGGGCCCTCATTTTTTAGCTTTGAAGTTACTCCATTTATTACAGTGGGGGGTCCCTATCTATTGAGGCGCGTTTGGAAAGAGTCCAAGTCATTTCTCTCGGTTTGCGAAGAGTCCAAGTCATTTCCCTCTTTTCATTTCCTTCTACTTTGATGTAATTTTCCTCCCAACTTTCCTTTCTCTCTCTCCACATAACCAAACTGAGAAATTATTCAACATCCCAGAAAAGAAACCAAGAAATTCAGACGTAAGAAAACATTGTTTTCCGCGAAACTACTCTGTTTGTGATGCTCGGTTTTTATCAAATAGAATATTTACCATTACATTTTTTGTGATGCTCGGTTTTTATCAAATGGAATATTTACCATTGCATCGGGAATACTTACTACAACACTTCTAATACTTACTTTTTGGATTACATACACCAAAACCATATTGGTGTACCATAGAAAAATTCCCAACATAGTGATACATGTCCAAGTTAAATTTTGGTTTTCTAAGGTCTAGTTGTGTTGATTTTCTTCATTGTCCACAAATGCGAGTATCTTAATTTGTCTCCCATGTGAGAAAATATAATTATAGTTATGAGAAAGAGTGAATCGTACGATACAGATTCAAATTTAGTTCGTTATGCGTCATACTAAGATCAAATCTGATCCACATATTTCAGTTTCACTAAATTCTGGGTTCTCTGTCTTTGGGATTTGGGGTTGCTGCTGTGCAGCCCCCTGCACAGCAGCGTACTGTGCACCCCGTGGCGCGGCCGCGATGGAATTTTTTCGACGATCGGAGACGTTCACCGCGTAGATCTTGTCGAGTACTACAAGTGTACCAAAAATCAACTCGATCGGATATGGCTAAGTGCCTCATCGGAACACAAATAACTTGAAAAGCATAGATTCAATGGTTTTGTTCCAGTGTTTGTGTTCATTTGTGTTCCATTTTTTTTCGAGGTATTTGTGTTCCGATGAGACACTTAATGATATCGGATCGAGTTGATTTTTGGTATACTTGTAGTACTCGACGAGATCTACGCGGTGAACGTCTCCGATCGTCGAAAAAATTCCGGCGCGGCCGCGCCACGGGGTGCACAGTACGCTGCTGTGCAGGGGGCTGCACAGCAGCAACCCCAAGTCCCTGTCTTTGTATGTAGCAAAAGTTCTAAGAAATTGTGCATGGAGCATGATATTGAAGCAAAAACAAAAAAGCATCAAGTAAAAGCAGTGATAATTGTTCAAAGACTCTTGTAATACAAAAGATTTGTTCCCCTTCCTCATCATGAGACATAACATGGGGTCCAACATGATGAATGGCATTGTGGGGAGTAATTATTCAGTAGTCCCGGAGTACAGTCACGTGGTGCTCCGAATCATTCCAACACCACACATTTACGTGGAGTTCATATAGTTAGTTGCTGGTCCCACAAGAATGTGGTGCTAGAATTGACAGTAGCATCACGGGAACACTGAATAATTAGACCTTTGTGGGTGCTACAAAGAAAAGTTAAATAGCTTTAGTCAACAAAACCCATTGAGGGTATTGTTTACTTTTAGATTTAAAGGCATGTGGGAGGCTACAAAGCAGGAAGACAAGGTTGGGAGATCTCAATGCAAAAGGGGACCAACAACCCTTTATTTGACAAACCTTGTTTTCCCTTTTAGATGATCACAGGGCTTCAAGTCCTCTTTTTTCCATTAATTAAACCTAATTAAGAAGAGAAAATAATTAATGACTATATGAGTATCTCTAGGTTTCCCTTTTGCTCCTTTGTTTATTTGCTTGTTTAGTTTGGGATTTCACATGGCTTCTCGTTGCAAATTCCAACATAACATCAAATGTTGGCAGTGAAAAGGGTATTTTCATATACGCATTTCAAAAAAGTTCGAGCATTCAAGGTAGGGGTGAAAATCGGTCGGTTCGGTTCGGTTTTCGGGGTGTTAGGGACCGAACCGATCGGTTCAGGGTGATTTTGCTGGGAACCGATCCCGACCGAAAAAAACAATGGACTGATTGGTTCGGGGTGGTTCGGTTTTTTTTTATTTTTTCCGGTTTTTTCGGTTTTTTCGGTCCGGCGTTAAAATTGAGATGGACGGATGTGATTTGTTATTTTTTGCGGGGTCAATTTCAGTAAACCGAGATAGGAGTGGTTTCCGGTCCAAATGGGGGTGGTTTCGGGGTAATTCGGTCCAAATCGGGATGATTTTACGGTATTTCGGTTCGCTTCGGTTCGGTTCGGTCCAACAAAAATTCCGGGAAACCGAAACCGAACCGAGATGTATTTCGGTTTTTTTTCCAGGCTGGACCGACCGAACATCGAACCGAATTTTCGGTTTTTCGGTCGGTTCGGGTCCCGTCGGTTTTTTTTCACCCCGAATTCAAGGAATAATCTTGGGCCCCAAAAGCCTTTGTTCTTGTTACTTTTCTTACTGTCAAATTTTGGAACCTACCAGGTTTTGGCGGGTGTAGTAGATGCACTTATCTGCTTCAATAAACCATCTAATAGTGGTGGATCCCCATTTTTGGCCCGAAGCCTAGTTGACATATTATCTGGCACTTATCATACAATACACGTTTCATTACAATATGTCGTCGAGTTTTTGGCTTTTTTACTAAACGAGTTGAGCTTGAACATTGTAAAACTCGCCTTGGCTGGTTTACAAGCCTACTTAGTACTATAGTTGGCCGCAGTTAATATTACTGTAGGCTTCATTGGAATGGATTGCAACATGCGAATGAAATAAATTATCTTGCAGATAGGGAATTTGAAGGAATAGAGCTAGAATTTTACCTTAGTGGTGGTAACGTGTGCACTAAAAAAATATATGAAAAGATGGACCTATAATATGATCAATGTTTATCGGCTCTAGATAAAACTACAATAAACGATGTTTCTCAAACGCATGCATCACAGCCCGTGAAAGTCACTTGATACTCTACTTTTCCTTTCTTCGGTTTATTGTTATGTTTCTTCCCTTTTGTGTTCATTTAATATAAATAAGTGCGTAAAAGACAAAGTTTGAAGTTTGATTTTTCTTAATTTAACCTTCGTGCTTATTTCACTTTGCTTATTAAATTGGGCTTCGGAGTTTTTTTCTTGGACCTTCTTTCTTTAAATAAAAAAAAAAAAAAAAACTAGAGAAGTAAATACTCTATATATAAGAAAAAAATTATGGAAAAAGTTTAGTGGTGACGGGCTTATATAATTTGGAAATAAATTTCCCATTTTAATATAATAATTGAATTTCTTAAAATCGTTGTCGTTGCAATCGCCGCCACTTGAACCCTTGGCTCCATCCTCAGGAATCTGTAATTTCTACTGTACATGTTTCTTGCCGATAGTCATGTTCACTCACATTATTTGCGAGTAGGCGCACATGGTGATGTTAACATCTCATTCATAAGGAAACTTGAATGAGATGTTTTGGGGATCCGAGGATCCTATATTGCGGTGTCACATTACAACCCTATAGCGCAACACCCGATTCGTTGATCTCGGTAATCAATGGCTCGGATTTCATCTCGGTAATCAATGGCTCGGATTTCATCTCGACGATAAACAGCTCGGATCATGCAAGTGTCAAGATGCAATCCGAGCCGTTGATTGCGCGATCAATGGCTCAGATACCGCTCTACACGATCCTCAATTCCTTTGGTATCGGCCGGATAGTGTATTTATAGGACATTCTACATTTACAAGCCCAGACAGAAGGTAAAAGAATTGGGGAATACACGTGTGAGGTACATTGCTGAAGAAAATCTGCACTTGCAAAAAGTAGCAAGCTCAACTACAGAGGCATAGGGTCCATTGCTTAATGGCTTCAGAGACAAAACACAAAGATGAGTCACATTATAGGAAACTCAAAAGCAACAAAATCCTTTGAATTGTTGTTTGTACTTGATCCACTCTACAAAATGGGACGAGAGTTATCGCCTCCAGTAGATGGGTCGCATCCGGGAGGCTTGATGTATGGCCAATCACCTCGGCATCCCAGACGTATGTATAAACTTTTCTTATCTGTAAAAAGAGCAGAAATTATAGAGATCACAACAAGTTGATGCTATAGTGTTTAATCGTGGCAAAATCAAAGTTCCCTTAAATACATATTGGGGCATTGCTTGGTGCAAGAACGATGGTTAAAGTTTGAGAGAGACCACCTCGGGTAACTAATGCCAAAGTTTAAGCCTTCCTGCAGTCTTATCCCTCCTAATACTGGTTAATGAGATTAACTCTCGGTACTATCGTTCATAAGTTCAGAACACCTTATTCCCTTTACCTCTGTCACAAAGGGTTGGAGATGCTATCCCACATTCATCTGGGAATTTATTAGTGAATGAGATCCCGACCCATTTGCCAAGGCAATAATCTCTGAAGAAGGGACTCGTATCATCAGTAACATCCTCCAATCAAGAGGAACATGAACTGCGATAATTTGCCAATGCATAAAAGTACCATGGGCGTTTCCGTTCCTATAATGTTGCACTGGGATAATTTCCATTTTTAGGTAAGAATAAATGGTTCCACCTTTTCAGCTGCAAAAAGGGACAAATCCCATCACTATGGGACCATGGGTAGTAGGTACAGAAATCCTTTACGTTGTTCGTTCTACTGGAGTATTTCTCTTTGTTCTGCAGTTTTAAATTTACTTTATACTTTGGAGATTAGAAATGCAACCAGTCAAGATCATCATGCTCTGACTAGTAATCTAGAGAGGATATTTCTATATCCCAAGGGAATTGAATGACAGGATTATTGGTACCTGGAAGCTTTTTGTCAGACAGAATCAATTGTTTGAGGGCACTTAAGGAAGCCTGAGCCACAGATTTAGCATAGTTGGAATCCCAACCCCCAAGCTTGACTACCACCTCTGCATTGGAGTAAGCTTGACTACCATCTTGGACATTTCTCCTGGCCTCCTCTTTTGCTGAATCTTCATCTGCAAAAAATTTCTAGAACAATCACCATCCAGAACTCATATCTGGTTAATGATCGGGTAAAGCAAGCATCATTCTTTTTTTAAGTCAGGTAAAATGACTTTTCATAAAGCAAGCAAGGATAAGTCTTTTAAGTCACATACAGCGACTTATTTTGCAGTTTCGTTGCATGTATTGGGTTCACCAACTAAGTAAAGTTAACTAGGAAATGACGTGATTAAATTGGATACAGTGGTGGATGCACGGATTTGGGAGATATTAGTAATATAATTTGGAATTTGAAGAGGTTAAAGCACTACTATTTCTTTGGTGGGGCCAAATCAGGTTGTAAATCGCGGGATCGGAAGACGTAACGGTATTGGTGGTACGGCCATGTATTGCCTGATATCGCACTTCTCATTGGGGGCTGCTTTATTACGCATCTTACGTTACATTTGAGATACCCTACAGAGCTTGTTACTTTCTTTGGCTTCCTGACATTGATGCCGATTGGGCTGGTGATGCTAATGATCATAAGTGCATGTCTTGGAATAGTGTTTTTTCTCGGTAATTCTCTTATTTCTTGGAGGAGCAAGAAACAGTCTGTTATTGCCGAGTACCTTTCAATGACTCATCCCACTGCTGAGATAGCGTGGGGTGCGTTGGCTTCTCTATGTTTTGCGTGTAAATCTTTCGTCGAACACTCCTCTCTATTGTAATAGCAAGTCCTGCCTACTGTAATAATAAGAGTGCTATCCAAGTTGCACACAATTCTGTTTTTCATGAGCATACCAATTACCAAGCATATAGAGATTGGTTGTCATTTTGTTAGTCACCTCATCTTTGCAACTCGCCAATTTCTTTACCAAGACTCACACATCTGCTCAGTTTTGATTCTTACTTCTTACTGACAAACTCTTGATGCTATTACACGCTTGCATCATGAGTTTTAACTCACACATCTGCTCGGGTGTGTAGTGGAAGATATTTATTTGGTTCTTTTGTTACTTCAATTATTAGTAGTGGGTAGTTTAGTCTTCATGTTATACTTAGGATTTCTCTGTAATCAGACGCAGTGCATAATTGTGTAATACAATCTTACTTTTCTTCAGATTCCAACACAGTAGGATTCATAAACAGGGATCTAGGACCCTATTCTAAATTCCACCTTTTCCCCTTTTCTTTTGTAAACGTCACAAGCGATACAGGGTGAAAAAGATACTAACAAAGGCACTTCACCCAACAGTTGTGTAGCTGCACTTAGCTGAGGTTGTGGGTTCATCTCTCATGGAGAGGAAATTGGGACCCTCGTTGATAGGTTGGGTTTGGGGTAGTATATTTCTTCTAACATGTGAGAGAAAAAAAAAAATCATTTGAGGGTACCGTGGGCCCCACCTGCACCCTCTTGCATCCGCTGCTATTGAATATCTGGGCAATTACAATGAACACGTCTTGTTCCCAAAAGAGCCATAATTTTTGTTGAATGGGGCCAACTTCATATAAAAACACACTTTGGAAAATTTTCTATTTTACAATAAAAAAAAATTAGTTTGCAAATGAGGCGAAAAATTTAAACCAGCGAGTGAGAAAAAAGAAGAAAACCATAAAACTACAGACCTACAGACAAAACCGTGGTGGTGGCCAAAAGTCTTTTAGGGTAAATTCTACGAAACTTATGTCCTAAACCATAAACAGAAAAACAAATTTAACAACTGAGTGCGGTTATCAACTGGGCTCTGCCCATGCTTGTCGGGGGGGAAATAAGCAACAAGATCTGGAATCGGGGATCTCTGCTTGGGGGCCGCATTAATCACAAAGATGATAGCGAACACAATGGCTTTCGGACCAGGCATATTGTTCAGAGGAGTGGCAAACAAGCAAGATCCATAATATCATGAAATAGATGATCAGCCTAGTGTACATGGGTCTCGAAACTCAGGTCCTATGTAATATATATTCGGTCATCAGATGGATTCAATATCAGAAGTGTATATGTAAACTTCTGGGGGGGCCAAGATGATATAAACCTATAAGTAGCCCAACTCTGGCTGACTAACTTCCCAAACAAAACAATTAGTGAAAGATTTAACAAAAAACTAATCAGTGAAAGATCAAAGATGCTACCTCTAGCCTCGGACTGAGAAAGCCAGACAGTAAATCCGGCATAAAGATGCTGCCATTTATCATCTCTTCCAGCAGCACCATGCTGCCCTCCTAAAGTTCCAACGACAACGCGGAGATTACTGCAAAATCAATAGAGAATGCATAGAATGTTTTAACTTTCCTTATCAAAACAGAAATAATCAATTCAAGCCCAAGGCCACACGACCCATACCTACTGAGGCTTTCTAATACAGCACTTTCTGCTTCTGCAACAGAGTCAGACCCCTCTGCAATCACCCCTGGAATTGATTAGCATCGTTAATGCACTGCAAGATTGGCAATACAAGTCACATTGAGCAGTTCAAGTGTTACTTGACACATTAGAAATCATCTGAATAGTAACTCCAAAAAATTGTTTTCAGGCAAGTATATGCATCATCATCATCATGGGAATGAAAAGGAAGTATTGTGTGCACCCAACATAATGGTAAACTAGAAGCGGGGCACACACGATGCGTGTGCAAAACTATCCCAAAAGAATGTACCAAATATGAATCTCTGTACTTTTCACGTACTCAACCGAAATTTTGATCCCTGTGGCTTCATTTTTTGAGCATGAAATTGCATATGAATAGTGAAGATGAATGGAAGATCATGCCTTAAATTATTTTGTTCATAACAACGAATTAAAGGTAAGAACAGATAATCGGTGAAGTCCTAACTAAATATAATGGAACAAATGAAGAAAAATCTACAAATAGCTGATGAATAACTAAGTTTAGTAAGTAAACAACAAACCAAAACCGAGAACTTTTCCAGAGGTGCAAAGAAAGAGAGGATTGCTTACAAATGGGATTAAAGTTTGTGATGAAGACAAAGCACATTAGATCAGACGGATTCCTTTTTGAACAGACATAAGGCGGAGGAGGTAGCAGTTACTAATCTATGTATGTAACAGTTGTGCGAGTGTACAGTTTTACCCCTACGATTTAAACTACCATTTCAATAGAATCTGTTGCGGTGAGGATATTTTAGGAATTCAAATTTGTGAACCAGCCTCAAGCAGAAATCTACACCAAAGAGTGCTCTCCCTTTATCCATTAGATTAGAATAGATGGTTATCATTTCACATCCAAAACATCCACCAAACAGAGGGCAGGCATAAAATTTTACATGGCCTTTCTTGTACCATATTATGCAAAAGTTATTTCCATAACTTCTTTTCCATAAGATCTGTGTTGGAAATCCTTATCATCACCATCAATGAAAATAAGAGTACAGTATTTAAGCTCACTCGACACATAATACAATCACACTCACACGAGTCAATTGTTTTCTCGGCATACGTTTCCAGCAGCTCTTTTGTAGTAAATGGTGTATACCTGCAAACCATACAGACCAAAGAGGAAAGAGCTTAAACATAGGAGATATTCATCAAGTACAGTGTGAGAAGCATCCAAGAAAGACTCCCCATTAATTACTTAGCAAAAACAAAGTTGCATCAATATCGCGTGATTGAGGTCAATGACTCTACACAAGAAGCCATTAAAAAATGAAATAGTATCCCCATAAAGACTGCTGTGATTGTCGTCACATTTTAAGCAAAAGAAACCAGGTTAACGAAAAGCAATGATACAGAGAATCCAGCAGCACAAAGCTCACATATACCAAAATACTATACCGCCCAAGTCATTTTCTTGATTAACTATCTGTTCATATTCCAGGGACCAATTTGGTGCAACGTAGGTGATTCAAGTAGGTGAACAAATCAAATGATACAATAATCTAGTCAGAAAAAAAGATATACCAAAACTACATGTCCTTAGAATGCAATGAATGAAAGGCAGTACCCAAGACCAACAGCTAGTTCTTGAGCAATTTTTTCGTTGATTTCAGATGAATCCCCAACTAAGTAAATCGATATTCCTTTCAAAAGCTGTGTAACTCCTACAGAAAGGGACTCCCAGGACTCGATAATATCTGGCCACTTTAGCTCTGGGTCATGTTTCTTCAAATTAACAACCAATTGATCATCATCCAAGTACCTGGAAGAAATAGACTTCAATTTAAAACATGCAATAAATATAGGCTAAGATGATTATAGCGTATGATTCATTGCACAAACCATATGGTTTCAGCAGGCTTAATCTTATCATACAGACAAGTAGTTTCCATCAGAGTCCAAAGCGACCCAGAGTGCTGTACTTTGACTGTTAAAGAACTCTCATCTGCATCCACAAATATGTCTCTTGTACTATTAATAGAATGGTTCCCGAGTTCTAGTCTCAACTCCAACTCAGTGGGACCATCCAAAAACTGCACCATACACCAACAACTGTCTGTTGAGGATTAATTCAATTCAGAAGATTGAAACAGGATCACTTCTATCAATATGGTAGAGCAAAAACCAAAAGACATGCAACTTTATTAACGCATTAAGAATGTAAATAAGAGAGTAAATAGTTCGTAGCTCTACCAAGCATCTCTCTTTTCAAAAGAACACAGAAAACACAAACCATACAATTTTAATACATTAAGGAATGTCAATGGGACAGTAAATAGATAGAAACTCGACCAAGACTCTTTGGTTTCAAAAGTACATGACAATTGATGACACTACCCTTGTGAAATGTGCACAAACATGCACCCTTGGGTGAGAGTCCTTTGTATTTTCAAAAGCAATCACAATTCATGTTTCTTGTAATAACAACTAAGAATGTGCTGAGTAATGAAATTAATCCCAGTAGATCACTAATATAGGTATCAATGAAAAAACTTTTTTTCTTCTATAATGTGTCTTGAGGTGTAATGCTAAGAAATTAACAAATAATTTTGAGTGCATAAGCCTTTACTTTGTATAGGAGATATAACTAAACGTTTACTAATGGAATCTACGGGGTGCTTCTCCTGAAGCTAAGTCCTCTTTACATTTATCCTTTATTTCAGTTTCCTGAGGTATTTTATAAGAACATACAGTCGGTTCTAAAAAACTCAAAAAAAGTGCAATGCGAAAAGGAAACCCAATGGTGATGAATTATGATGGTAAGATATTCAGTTGATTCCTTTAGACATTAGAATATGGCAACACCTGAATCAATCCCTCTTGACATAAGAGCTGTTAATAAGAAAACGTATAAACAAACAAATTCATAGGCATATAACCGTGGATAATTCTTCATAATATGTTTCAAGTTAACTACAAAATTAGCTACAAAACCTAAGTTCCATCACCCCATTTTCATCTGTTTTACCAAAATTACAGTCATGCATATGTCAACGGGTTTATATGAATCAACAAAACATCAGAACTACCACACCTACTCAAACCAACTACCAAGTCAAGCAGTATGGAGTATAATTTTCATAAGTTTGTTCACGGGCGGCTGCAAAATTTTCATTCAGTGGTGACAAAGATATAAAGAAAATTTTGTATACGAAGCTCGATACAAAACCAAAAATTTAAAAAAAAAAAAATCATTTTGGTTGAAAAATTACCTAGCCTAGTTTATTTTGTTCTGTTGAGATGTACTATCACTTACCCACAAATTTAAGTTATTTTCCATTAACTTTGGCAACCAATGAATAATTTAGTGCCGACTATATCAAAGTAAACTCAGACTATATGTAAAAAAATACAAAATTTCAATGCATTCTAATAAAAAAAAATATTGGGCCAAGTTTATTTTGTTTTCAAGATTACAGACTCAAATTAATACTAGTGCAGCTGTCCCTGAGTTTATTTCTCAAGGTTACAAACACAAACAAGTTGAAACAATTTTCCATTTTCATACCACTACTTGAACAATCAAATTAAGTAATTATCGATAAATTCAGCTGTTGCAACAATACCTCGTAATTTGTGGTGCTTGTGGAAACGGTGGAAGTGCTTTTGCAGGGGAAGGGATTGAGTCTCTTTACGAGGCCGAAATGAGTCGAAGAAGGAAAAAGGGCAACCGAGGAAGAAAGACTACTTGTAATTGGAGACAAATTAGGTTTAATGGAGGAGAGAGAAGATTTTGGAGGCCAAATTTTTGAGGGTTTGAATGGGTTTTTCGCAGAGGAGAAGCACAGAGTGGTGGTTGCCATATCTGCTCCCTCTGTGAAATTTTAGTGGACGAAGGGGTGAGTATAAAGGCTTAATTATCTATTTCATCCCTGTACTATCTAATTTATTTCAATATAGTCCAATTACTGACGCCGTTAACAATCCGTTTGCACCAACCATTTTGCTTGTTCCAATTTGATTCATTTGAATTGTGTTGTTCATTCTGTGAACACTACACACGCACGTCAAACTGATGTAAGAGATGAGGAGAAAGTTATTTGGGGACCGCCCAAAAGAACGAAGTTTTTATTCATCTGTCATATCAGCTTAGTGTGCATTTTGTGTGCAAAAATGGTGTACTTGTAGTTTTTTTAATGAGGAATTTAAAACATGACACAAATATTGAAAATGAACCAACAAATATGGACGGAGAAAATTTTGGAAGCTGGATTTACTTTTGAGTGAATTTGTAATGAGGGCGGATTTAAGGGTGAATTTGTAATGAGGGTGGGTCCACCTTCGAAGAATAGTACTAGATTTGTATATTGGGTGTTTGGATGGTTTTTTGAAAAGGGGGACTTAGAGGGCGGATAAGATGGATAAGAGAGAATAACTGAATTGCCCCAATTTATTAATGTAATAAACAAAATGGATTAATTTCATTATAATTAAAATAATTACAATAAATAAAAAATAATAAATAAAAATATTCAAACTATACTAGGTGTTAAATAACAATATTTCGGAAAAAAATTATTAAGGATCAGGAGGAATAACAAGTAACATGTAAATGTACACTTTTTTTTTTTTTATAAGTTACAGTACACTACATCAATCCAACACTGCCTAATATTAAAGAGATCCACTAGACCTGAAGGTGGCCCAATGTGTTGGCCCAACGTGGGTGTGCTGGGCCGAACAGGGGGTAGGACAGGTGAGTTCCAGAACTCTATCCTTTTCGATTTCTAGTTTTGGGTCTCATAAATCTTACCAAATCGGACGAATTCCGGCGAAGTCCTCTCTTCTCCTTCCTCTTCAGATCTGGTCATATGCAAACAAAGGTGGATTTGGAGGGATAAAATCGTACAAAATCACCCGGACTTTTAGCGATAGGGGTTGAGCTGGGCTTCGGAAATTCAGCTCAGGGGTGATTTGTACTACAGGAACCTAATCCAGGGGAGAGAATTGCCATCCAAATGTCGGACTACATGTGAGATCAGGAGAATAAATCACCCTACTTCACAAATCTGGGTGCATATCCAGCATCCAAACGAGTCCTATGTGTCATTTTATTGCACCTTTCGAGAAGTTTGAACTTCATGTGATGTTCTTGTCAGTTGTCATCTCGAGAACCTATTGTTGTTTCACATTCCAAGACAAATTTACATTCTCTTCTCACCACATGTGAGATCAGGAGAATAAATCACCCTACTTCACAAATCCGGGTGCATATCCAGCATCCAAATGAGTCTTATTTGTCATTTTATTGCACCTTTTGAGAAGGTTGAACTTCATGTGATGTTCTTGTTAGTTGTCATCTTGAGAATTTACTCTTGTTTCACATTCCAAGACAAATTTACATTCTCTTCTCTCCACATGTGAGATCAGGAGAATAAATCACCCTACTTCACAAATCCGGGTGCATATCCAGCATCCAAATGAGTCCTATTTGTCATTTTATTGCACCTTTTGAGAAGTTTGAACTTCATGTGATGTTCTTGTTAGTTGTCATCTCGAGAATTTACTCTTGTTTCACATTCCAAGACAAATTTACATGCTTTTCTCTCCACATGTGAGATCAGGAGAATAAATCACCCTACTTCACAAATCCGGGTGCATATCCGGCATCCAAACGAGTCCTATTTGTCATTTTATTGCACCTTTTGAGAATTTTGAACTTCATGTGATGTTCTTATCAGTTGTCATCTCGAGAATTTACTCTTGTTTCACATTCCAAGACAAATTTACATTCTCTTATCTCTTCTCTTTAACCAAGACAGCTAACACCACTTGCCCAGAGTAGGGATGATAATTCAACCTGCCCCGCTCCTAACCCGCCCTACCCTGCACCAAGAGGGTATGGTTTTATTTTTATTTTTTTCGAGTAGGAACAGGAGGTGATTTTGGAAATACCGCCAGGGTTAGGGTAGGGTAGGGGTATGAACACCCTCTACCCCGACATACATATATATATGTAGAATTATATTTATACAAGAGTTATCTAGTCTGGGATCCCTAAGTCCGGGACTCATAGTTTCGGATCAAATTTTCACAATATGAACCATCCAATGTGTTTAAAACGTGTTTTAAAGGTCCCTGCGATAAATCATAAAAAATATATACATGTTAAACACATTGGACGGTTCGGATTATGCAAAAATACGTTTTAAGCCCTTAAAACACCAATTTTTCTTCAATCCTGGTTCCTTGACTGGATAGTTGGTGTATATTTATATACTATTATATGTACATATAAAATTATATTTTCTCTCTTATATGCATCCAATTTTATTCGTATTTTTTATAATTTCATTTTTACAACTAAATTACAACAATAGATAGTAGATTTTGGTTAAGTTATAATAGTTATTTTGTGAATTTTTATATGTCCCTCACTAATATTGGAGTCTAAAATATACTTTCTTAATATGTGAAAAAATAGGGGCGGGGCGGGTAAATCCGATATCCGATAAGGGCGGGAGTACCCATAAATTAGCCAGTTGGGTTAGAAGTTGTTCGAAAATTTTAGGGTCAGGGTCGAATCATCAAAACCCGCCCCTGTTGACATCCCTAGCCCCGTGAGAGAAAAAGGTGAGGACAAGGTTTAAAGTTTAAACTTTAAGGAAAATGCTAACATGATCCCACTGAACATGGTGCAGTGCACATCATCTGGTCGTCCATTTTGACAATGGACGGCTCGGATTTAATCCAAATAGCTGACGGTCGGATTTAATTCATTGCTCGGATTAAATTCAAACTGTCCATTGTCAAAATGGACGGCTAAATGGTGCACTAGACGGTGCAGTGCATTTTGTGCACTGCACCAGCCCCCGAACCCTGAACACATACTAATGTTGAAAAAGTATGTTAGAATGTGTGAAAAGTGTATAAAAATAAGAGTAAATGTGTTGAAGAGTGAAAAAAATGCATGGTAGTGTGTGTATGCGTGTTTTTTTTTACTATGTGTTTATTGTGTACCAAATGGAGAAATAATAACAAGACCCAAAATGTATTCTCTCTCCTTTCAGTATAGTTCTGCAGTCCCACATTCATCACTTTGCCCATTTCACAAGAGAAACCTTAAACCATTTAACCCATTTCACAGAAGGCCGAGAAAATCACATCTCTTCAACTTCTGAGGGCGATCTTGCCCATCCCTCCTCTGCCTCTCTGCATAAATCTGAGGCCACCTATCCACCACCATACACCTTCCATGGCGACCAACCCTTGTCGATCAACCACCGTCCAGGTGTCCACCTTCCACCTCCTCCAACTTCTCTCATTTCAAGAATTTGCTGCAAGATATGCACTAAAAGTTGGACTTCCTAACCAGTTCTCTAAGCCTTAGGAGCCCATTCTTTCAGTGCATATTCCTGCAGCTGATTCTTGAAATGTAAGGCTTCGATTGTTCCCTTATGTGCCTATAGTGCATATTGTTGCAGTTGATTCTTGAAATGTGTTGCTTTCCATTTTTCCCTTTCAAAAACAAAAAATTGGTTTCTCAGAACTTTGTTCTTTTGTCTGGCTTGTACAACAGAAATGCTAAGTGCCATGAAAAGTTAGCCGGAAAGTACCCAGAAAGTGGGAATGAGTGGCTCAGATTCACTCCCAGTTTTTCTGTATATGTATATGCAGCGTTGCTGGACTTGACAGCTTTGCTTTCTTTTTCTCTTTTTTTGGTCTGCGGTGTCCCTTTGTGTCCTAGTTTGGGTCTTGTGTCTTGACCATTTTTTTCATCTCTTTTCTTGGTGTCTTATTTTTTGTATTGAGGCTTGTTCTGCAAGGTAAGTTCTTTTTTTTGGGGTAAATTAGCTTGAAATAGAAAAAAGGCTAACCGAATATACAACCTACAAGGGGCACACCCCAGGAGGAAAGGAAAAAGAAAGAGAAAATAAAAACCTAACTGCAATAAAGAAGATATCCAACAAAACTCAAAGCACACTACAAAGAAGAACACAAAAAACACCAAAACAAAGAAGGTCATGCGAGCCTCAAGAATCAAGAACTAAACTCTTGAGACCTTTAACATCTTGAGTTTCTCCTGAAGCTTCTTCCTGTTTTGATCTCTAATGGATGAAGGAGTTGAAGGATCGCCCACCACCGGGTTCAACTTATGCCTAGGTCCAATGAAATCGCCATCCAAAGGAATTCTTGGAGGCTCTCGAAACCGTGTAGACCGACGAAGAGCCACGTGGGGAGGCTCTTGTTGAGTACTAGCCTGACTATGGAGAATCGGGGTAGCATCACAAGATACATCCCTCGTAACATCTATCTTTGTCACCTCCACAACAGAGGGGGCTCCCGAATCCTCACATTTCTCAAGAACGCCAAAAGCGTTAGTAGTAGAAGAAACACGGTCAGTCGAGGAGTCGGCCAATGACAAGCCCGGAGTTTGAGTTTTCCTCTTCACCACCTCTATCCAATCACCCTTACTTTCTCTAACTTCTCCCTCTTTTGCGTTTCGCTCATGACCAACCGGGACACCTTGTCCTGCTCTCTCCTTGGTATTTTGCTCTTGAACAACTGCGACAACTTGACCTACACTCTCCTTGGCTTTCCACACTGGAGGAGGTGGAACTTTGGGCTTAATAGTGCAGGTGTTGGTAGAATGGCCAAAGATCTTGCAAACATTGCAAGCTTGAGGTTTCCAAGGAACCTCCACTCTAATTTTGTATGGCTCTCCGTAACCCAAATTCACAACGAAGGACTTGGGAATCTCCTTCATTGCTTCCACCTCTACACATACTCTAGCAAACGTCATCCTGCTATGATTTTGCGTGAAGTCATCCAGGTAAAGAGGGTTGCCAATGACACTAGCAATACTACTCAAACCATCCTCTGTCCATAATTCAAGGGGAACATTGTAGAATTTAACCCATACTGGAACACTAGAGAAGACGCTTTTAGTAAGTTGCATCCCTGGATGCCATTGTTTAATCACAATATGTTTGCCCCCACAAAAATAAGGACCGTTCTCAAGAATGGAGACCAACGTGTCCTCGTCCCTAAGTTTGAACACAACAAACCCATTGTCTAAGGTGACCACATCCTCAACAGCAATTTTCCATACCCGCTGAGCCCAAGATCTAACTTGAAAATAGGATAGGCTTTTATCCACAAAGTATCCCACAATTGCATGTTTCCATTTCAAAGCCCCATTTTCAGAAATCTTAAGTGGAATCATGACTTGATTATTCACATATTCAATCGGAAACCTCTTAAGGTATTTACTTAGCTTACCAATTTTGACCTCATTTTTAAGTAAAACCTTCCCATTAGTCCAAGCATTCAAGTTAGCTTTTCCTTCCGATATGTTCATGGCAGTAGCAGCCGCACTCCAAGTCGGACCCTGAGGTGGTGTCGTGTTAACTCCACCACTCTCAGTTGCCTTGACCGGGGTGCCAAGTTTAGGCCAAGTATCAGTGACGACCAGAGGCAATTGCAACTCTACTGCATCGGCATTTTTGGCCACCACTGAGATATCATCTTCCTCTTCAATAGATACAATTTCAACATCCGAATAACAAACGCATTGTCAATTTGGTCATGAAAGTCCCGTAGAGTTAGTTTCGTAGCCGATTTTCGTTTACCCATGACCGAGCTTTGCCTACTCTCTCACTACCCGACAAGATGTGCAAAAGAGAGAAAGAGAGGGAAAGACGTACCTTGAAAACGAAAATCAGTCAAAGCTCCGGCGAGGTCGCCGTAAAGCTGCCGGAAAATTACACCGGAAAATGAACGACCGGAAGTGGGTGAAAGTCCTCGCCCCTGGGAGTCCGGATATGCAAGTGATTAAGCTTGGAAATGCTCCAATGGCCGTAGATCTGGATTTGAGTGGAGCTTGAAAACTGTGCCTTGTACTCAAACACCCAAAATTATCAGACGCTAAATCGGAGCAAGGAGAAGCATCATCCAATCAACGGGAGATGGTGCGCATCGTCGTTATTATACCAGAAAGATGGGGAGAGAAGTGGTGGAAGGTTGGTCTCCATCTCCCTAGTTTTCCTCCATTGAC
Organism: Vaccinium vitis-idaea; assembly: GCA_963854785.1. Classification (NCBI taxonomy): domain Eukaryota; kingdom Viridiplantae; phylum Streptophyta; class Magnoliopsida; order Ericales; family Ericaceae; genus Vaccinium; species Vaccinium vitis-idaea. The sequence continues at coordinate 2,788,602 of OY978218.1, read as the reverse complement.
TCTCCACTCAGTGTTTTTCCATTCCTTGAAGAGGTTACAACACAAGGTAAGTTCTTTGGTAATGCTACTGCTGCTTTTGTATGATTCCATTCCATCTGAAGATTTGCTGCTGCAAGCCTACAAGTACCATATTGTTTGGAATTCTGTGTTTGCTGCTACAAATGCCAATATGCCATGCTTTTGGGATTCTATGGATTCTCTTTTCTTGGTGTCTTATTTTTTGTGCGTTGAGGCTTGTTCTACAAGGTCGTCTGGTTTGGTTGATGTTTTGGTTGTCTGGTTTTTTTATTTTTGGCAAATTCAAAGACAGTCATATTGTGGTCAGAGTTGTCCGAAGAGCCTGTCCGACAATATGCTCGTCTTTTGTATCTTGCCAAAAAACCACTAGGCGGACTCGAAATAGCAGAAGATCTTGGCTTGATCCACAATCTTTAGTAAAGACTACGGTGCATAGTGCGTGACAACCTTTATTTACGTGTGTAGTATTTATGCAATTTGTGTGTGCAAGTCTAGTAGCCTGGCTATGGTGTGGAGTAGCATTCATTTATTATAAGTATATAGTTTGTAGAATTTGCGTATTTGTTAATGTGTTTCCTCTGTATGGGTGTGATTGGTCCTGGTGGGGTGTTTGGGTAAACACACCTTCTGTTTGCTCTCTTCCACAGTGGTGGCTAAGTTGGAGACTTAACAAAAAACACAAATGGGCTTGGGACTATTATCCCATTAGCAGTTTTGTGGTCTATTTGGAAAATGAGAAATGAACATATTTTTCATAATAGGGAGCCTAATTGGTGGATTTGATAAAAATAAGAGTTGCTCTATGGGTGAAGGTCAAATGGGCTCCAAACACTTATTCGATCAATGACTTCATCTACAGACTGAAGAGTATTTTAGAAGCTTCACGAGTGAGGATGGTCAGCTTATTAAGGCCTGGGGATTTCTTTGTGCCTTGTTTGGGTTGTCGTTGTACCCTTTGAGTCTGGTCTTTTTGTTTTTGGGGCCTCTGGTTTGTTTGGGTTTGAGTCCTAGTTGGGTCTGGTTGTGTCTCTTGCTGGTAAAAATTTTGCGGTGGTGCCCGCTCGTGCACATCCGGCCATCCAAAAATGCAACGGAAGGTCCGGATTCAAGGTGCCGGATGGATTTAAAAAAAGAAAAGAAAAGGTGTGTTTGAATCCGGGCCGTCCGTTGCATTTTTGGATGGCCGGATGTGCGCGAGCGAGCACCGCGTTACCCATGCCGGCTCGGCACTGGAAAATTCCTCCCTCTAGCTGGGTTGTCTCTGTGGGTGGTGCTGTGGTGGTGGTGTTTGGTCTTTTGTTGTGTCAGGGGTGATGCTTTCTCCGTGTTTTGAGTTGTGGTTTTCTCTGGTCTTGACAGCCTTGACTTCTTTTTTTTCTCTTTTTTTGGTCTGTGGTGTCCCTTTTGTGTCCTAGTTTGGGTCTTGCGTCTTTTTAATCTCACTGGTGTCCCTTTTGTGTCCTAGTTTGGGTCGTGTGTCTTTTTAATCTCTACCGTCTAATACACTTTTAGACGATCCGGATGTAACGTTCGGGTACCACGTAGACTTAGCCACGTGGTACCCATTCGGTATTCAAAAAAATTTCCTTGACCATTTGGTTCATCTCTATTCTTGGTGTCTTATTTTGTGTGTTGAGGTTTGTTCTGTAAGGTCAGTTCTTTGGTAATGCTACTACTGCTTTTGTATGATTCCATTCCATCTGAAGATTTGATGCTACAAGCCTACAAGTACCATATTTTTTGGAATTCTAGATTTGCTGCTACAAAAGCCATGCTTTTGGGATTCTATCAATTCTGGAGTGTTGAAAATCTACTACTACTACTACTACTCCTACTGCAGTTTGGGATTGTAACACCTGCCAATCCTATACTCTAGCTGTTGCCAGAAAAGCTGCTACAAATTTGCTAGGTTTCTGGATTATGCTGGTTGGAATGCAATGGATTTAGGAAAATGACATGGGTACTCCACCACATCCCGGTCGTCCATCTCAAAAATTAGTGGTTTGGATTTTGAAATGCACTCTTATCGATCAAAGAGCTCTTTGACCGGTAAGAGTGCATTTCAAATCCGGAATGTTGAAAAAAACGTTTGGACGGTCGGGATGTGGTGGTGTATGTATGGGTACTCCACGTGTGGTGTACCCATAGCATTGTTGTTGGCTTTATGCTGGTTGCTGAGCAAATGCTCCATTTTATCTGGTTGTGTTGGTTGGAATGCTTCACATCATATCACGATTTCTCTTTCTTGGGAGTTTGGTTGATTTCTTGCCAACCAGAGTGACATACGATTGTCAAGTGGTAAGGGGCCAACCTCGTTGGGATACTACTTTCTTATTGCGATAGGGGTGTCAAACGTGCGTGCCGTGCCATGCCATTCAACTTCTGTGCCAATTGTGTTTTGTGTCATGTCGTGCCGTGCCGTGCCCATTTACTTCATCGTGCCATGGTGTGCCGTGCCAGGCATGTCGTGCCAACAATGCTTCGTGTCGTGCAGTGTCGTGCCCATTTACTTCATCATGCCATGGCGTGTCGTGCCAACCGTGCTTCGTGTCGTGTTGTGCCGTGCCCATTTACTCTATCGTGCCGTGCCTTTTTTAAGTCATGCCGTGTCGTGCCATGCCTTTTTTAAGTCGTGCAGTGTCGTGTTGTGCCCGATTAATTAATCATGTCGTGTTGTGCCGGCCAATTGACTTAATCATGTCGTGTCGTGCCTTTTTTTATAGTGTCGTGTCGTGCTTTTTTTGAATCGTGTCATGTCGTGCCGGACTGTTTACTTAATCGTGTGTCGTGTCGAGCTTTTTTGTGAATCGTGTCGTGCCGTACCGGCTCATTTACTTAATCTTTGAAAAAAATTGTATTTATCAAAGACTCAAAGTCAGTTATGGTCCTTATGAGTTATGAAGGAGAAACCACTTATCTATTGATCCTATTCAACATACAAATTACAATACTGAAACAGAAATGAAGGGAGAAACAATAAATGAATTTGTAAAAGCTTTATACAACACTGATAAAAGATTGAAAGGCCAACTGGATACACTGGTGAGTGGTAACGTCCAAGATGGAAAGATTCAACTGGATACAACACTGAATAAATGGCCAACTGGATACACTAATTACAATTGGCTCAGACATGCATCATCACAACCACTTATCTATTTTACATACAAATTACAATGCTGAAACAGAAATGAAGGGAGATATGAATTTGTAAAAGCTTTATACAACACTGATAAAAGGCCAACTGGATGCACTGATGACTGACTGACTGGTGAGTGGTGACGTCCAAGATTCAAGTGGATACAACACTAATAAAAGGCCAACTGAATACATTGATTACAATTGGCTCAGACATGCATGCATCATCACAGCCCATACAGCCATACTCTCAACATACTCCTCAGATTTCAGTCAACCAAGAGCGCAAAATGAATTAGTTTCTTTCACTTTCAGAAATAACCACAACAGCTACAAGCCTACAAACTACAAAATTGGCTCAGATAACATCATCACAGCCCATATATTCAGTTTCAAACCCATAACCAGAAGTGATAAACCCAGATCGATTTAATATCTCATCAATTCTATCATTCTCCCCCAAATCGATGATCATCTGATATCGGCAACCACACGATCGGAACACATTCAGTGCTTCTAATGGAATTTCAGTACTATAATGCACCACTTCAAGGCCACCTAATCAATTTTTTCAAAATTTGAATCGTTAGATCCGATCAAGCCCTTTCGGGTAGTATTTTTTGCCAAATCCTCGCTAGGACCTTGAAAATACGTTTTAAACACATTTAGCGGGTTCAATCGTTGAAATTTGGTCCAGAAAGTGGAGGTCCATTATTGTGAGTCTGTGAGAGGGTGGCTGCATTTCTAATTTCTATCATTTTGATTTTCGGGACGTACAAAGTAGAAACTAGAAAGGAATCGAATTTAATTTCTATAATTTCTATAATTTCTATAATCGGATTTAATAAAAAAAATTCTATAATTTCTATATTTTAACTTCTAATAATTTCTATAATCTAATTTAATAAAAGAATTTAATTTTATAATTTGAATTTCTATCATTTTTTAAAAAATAAAAACAATTTGTAACTTTTTCTTTCTTTTTTTGTCCAACTCTCTCTCTCTCTCTCTCTCTCTCTCTCTCTCTCTCTCTCTCTCTCTCTCTCTCTGTGTGTGTGTGTGTGTGTGTGTGTGATCCGCTGATCTGCTGCTCCATCATCAAAACACAATTTCTCCAACGCCCTGATCCGCTGCTCCATAGGCAACGTGATGTCGTGATCAATCTCATCAACCTCCTCCACTGCCTCACCTTCGTCGACTCGAATAACCAAAACAATACCCGGCACCAAGAAACGATGACATGGAGAACAGGTTTCAAGGAAGTTCAAACTCGTGGAAATAGAAGAGGGTATGTCGTGCACATTTCGGGTTTGATCCTCCGAGGGGGATTCCCAGGGAAGAGAGGATGGGTGACAAGGTATGCCCAGCGGCATCAGAGAGTAGTGTTGCATGGGGAACTAGGGTGGTTGCAGTAAAATCGATTTCGGGGTCATCGTGTGGTATGTGGCGAAGATGTACTAGTACACGAACTTATTGATCATACGACAAAGGTCTTTTTTCGCAAAAGTATTTCTTTTCGATACGGTACGAGTAATCTCTCTTTATTGACATTCTTGGAGGATGGAAGAGCTTGCTAGAAGAACTATAAAATATAAACGTGGAATTGAAACTCAAGTGGGAATTGTAATTGGGGTAATAATTCAGCCTAAATTTTTACTAAAAGACTTTTCTACTGACCATGGTTAAGTTGAAGGAGTCTGATTCTGTTTGTTGCACAAGTATTTTTGTCCTACATGTGAGATTTGATTCCGTGTGTTGCACTATTGTCTTTTCCCCTCATGTGATGGTACTATTTGGCTGAGGTGTCAAAGTAGATTGGGGGTTGCAATTTCCTTATTCACGGCACATCCGTGAATAAGTTTTTCTCGATTGTAAATTGTGTTAAAACATACTGTGGAAGAGTAGCAGACGATCTTGGCGTGATCCACAATCTTTAGTAAAGAGTATGGTGTTGACTGCGTGACAACCTTTATTATGTGTATAGCATTTATGCAATTTGTGTGTCTTAAGTCCACTAGCCTAGCTATGGTGTGGAGTAGTATTTGTTTATAATTTATGTAGTTTGTAGAATTTGCGTATTTGTTGTATGGTTTGGTTTGGTTTGTTCTATGTTATTATTGGAAATGGTAAATGTATTTCGGTTCTTGTAGTACTACTACTCCTATGGTTATTTATATAAACAAACACAAGATTACTATAGGGTGAATGTATGCATAAGGGGAGAACAGTCATCATAGGAATTTCAGTTGAGGAGGAGATGATACGGGCCGGGCGGTCTCGTGGAATAGTCTGGAACGCAAACCGCGAGTGATGAATGGGCTTGTACAAGTTTGTTTAGATTGGGCTAAGTTGCCTTCGGCCTAATTATTTCGACCTACCACAGGGCTCTCTAATTTGTTGTGCCCTTGTTGATGTGAGTTTCCCGTTTTTTCTAAAAAAAAAGTTCTAAAAGAGTTAAATACTGATTTCGAAATAGATCATTCACCTCACATACATTAACTGCGAACTTTAAAAACCCCGGATCTTTTTGTGCTTAAAACGGGAAATTGTCCATTTGAAGATAATAACTGCTTATGCTATTGAAACCCCTGATCCCAAAATACTTAAGTTTGATATTCACATGAAGCTTTGGACAAATAACCAAATGAAACAGTAGGGGTATGGTGCAATTTTGTTGCTTATGAACAGAAGACCAAAATAAGAAAAGTATGTTAATTTTGCTTGTGGCTGTAGCTTCCATTCAACTGCGAACTTAATAGCTCTGCCCTTGTCATCCACTCTTATGGGCCAATAGTGGTGCATCAGCATCAAACTTCTTGTGAAGAAATCATAGTAACATGGCTTCACCAGTAAGGTAACATAATTACAAGAAAGAATGTATTTTTCACTCGCTACGCAGATCCTTTAATGTACATCTTATACCTTGTATAATAGCACGAGATCAAGCACATTGATACTTGTATATTTTTGCACTTGATATAAAAAAACTACGCATAAGAACCCCAGAATTCAAAGATACCATACCACCGCTAAATTCACCATTGTTGCCTTCAGAATAGCATAGCAGTGCATGACAAAGTTAAAAACTTGAAATATCTTTTCTCCATTGTTGTCTATTTATCGTAATCCCCGATATTGTCTGTAGTTGGTTTAATGGGCAAGTATTGGAATTCATGAGCTCAATTTGTGGGTTCAATTTTGGCTGCAGCTTTGGATTGTCCCAGTCACCGCTGAGTATCTGCGCAATTGCGTCATTGGAGTTTCCGATATTAAAGGCCTCCGATGAGGCAATTTCGTAGCCTGTCGTGCAATTGCATGTCTTGATTCCGACATGACTTAATCTCAGTGATTTCTTCTTTTCCAAGAGCGGAGCGTGAAGTGGGGTCAAGTGACTTCATTGACTTCAATTTACCCATAAAATTAAATAATCTTTTTAATTAAAAATGCATATTTAATTTTTTAACTACCATTCATGAGAAAGATCAACAAGTATATTTCTAGACAATGAGTCCACTATCGAAGACTCCTGGTTCCGAGTCTTCTGACCTAGCCCTACTCGATACGCCGAAATCCATATGCCATAGCAAGTAGCAACTTTGCTACAACCACATACAAACACACAGTCACTTACGAGAGCGGTGTCCTCTCTCGAGAGGTGTCTGGTTCTAGAATTGTTGATATCATAGATTGTAGTCATGAAATAGCATCAAAAATCTTGACATGACTCAAGATCAGAATCTAATGAGCAAACATTAATAAAATTGGACACCATGATGAAACAATTGATTAAATCTTTCCACAAAGTCAACAGTTTCAAACCATTGGGCTAACCTTATTGTATCATGAGTTTGACCTCACAGATTTTTCAAATCAGGAATCAATCAATCTGATGATTTATAAATATAAAAAAAAATTAAAAAAAACATACCAGCACAGATGCCATAAATAAACAATTGATATCAAAATTCAACAAAGAAATCTAATCAGCCACCATAATCACACATTGCAAAGGAGCACCTATTTTGACCAGGGCATTCCTCAAAGCAAGCACCACAGTGATGAGGATCATTTTGAACATCAACACAATTTCCATCGCAACAAACAAGCCCGTACCCGCAAACAAGCCCACACGCACCACAATGACTCGAATCGCTCATTGTATCCTTGCAAAACTTTCGAAAACAACAAGTCATACCTCCCCACGGGTTCTTCTCACGGTCCAAGCACACATTTGGATCGCGATCACACCACTGGATTCTCTGCCTTGCACGGTAAAAGTTCAAGTGTGTTGAAGGGTAAGAGCCCTGCCTTCCATTTTGAAAACCATGAGAGGTTCCTAAAAGGAAAAAGACAATAAAGGGCATGAATTGTTTCGAAAAACCGGCATTTCCAGGATGGTGAGATGCACAGAGCATGGAAGTTTGAAGCTTTTGCAGAGCAAATTTGACATGGGTTTTTGTTATTTTTGGTGCATAACAAGGATTTCTCCTTAGATAAGGAAGGCTTGAGAGGGAGTTGTTTTGTTTATCAAATTGGTTACATCAGCTGTGAAAGGTTAGTCAAATGTGTAAACCATTTAGAAACTCTTTGTTACGTAGAGGATAAACCTAACATGTTTCAAATTAATCATGACTCATGAGCATGCATGAAGTGGATAGGGGATATAAACATGTTCCTATAAAATAAAAAAGAAAATATATCCTCAGTTTTTTCTTCGACTTAAACTCAAAACCGACTTATTAGCGATTTACGAACAGGGGAAGCAAGTCCCAATGTCAAGGCGTTCAATATTCTCAAAGACTCCGGGATTTTGCACCAACAAGGTCCCTCTCTCATAACACATCAACTCAAAGGCCAACTTTTAGGGGCGGAGCTAGAACTCAAAGGAGTTAATTAAGTAGATATCTAGTAATAACATATAATTTTATTTACAAATGATCCCCCCAATAATGCACTGAAATGCCAAAAAGTAGCTTACATACATAACCTATAACCGTGTCCACAACCGACCACAAAAGCTACACTTGAATGCCAATAAAAAGTAGCTAAGCAGATATCGATTTAAAACCTATAACAACGTTTACAAGTGACCCGGGCGATTTTTCATATTTTGAAATCGTAGCATAATAGCCTCATTTGGGATACTAGTAAAATTTGGGATACTATTAAAAATCTCTCTCTCAATATACACAATCAAGCTATCATGGAACCATTGATCACCCATTTGGTTACAAAGTCAATTCTTCACAATCTTCATAGCAGAAAATGCTCTTTCTACTATAGCTATCTCAACCGGTAAAACTAGAGCCAAAGTGAAAAGCCGTAAAACCAATGGATACCCTATATCTTTTTGGGTCTCAACCATCTTTCGAGAAACATCACCAATTCCTTTCAAATTTGAAAACTCAACATTAGCCGCACATCAATGATGAAATTATCAAGTTGATCCGAAAGTACTAAAAGCTCAGTACCAGAGAAGTCTTTAGGATAAAATTCGGCCAAGCGGTTCAACTTTTGGTTGTCAGAACTTGCAAATGAGTTGGATGGACTTAGACATGCAACGCAAAGAAGCAACTCGGTGTTTACCTCATTAAAGCGATTATTTAGCTTTTGGATTTGCATATCTATGACAGTAGATTAGCGGTTAAACGAGAGAGAGGGGGGAGAGCCAGAGTCCAAAGAGGAGAGGTTTCGTCCAATTCGAAGAGGGAAAAAAACCCAGATATTTGTTGCCTCTGGACTAGCTTTGTTTTCGGCCCTGGAGATTGGTGAGACTTAAAGTTAGAGAAAAAATGATTGGGTGTGGTAAGGAGGGCAAGTAATGGTGTAGAGAATTAAAGAGTTACAAGGAAAATTATTTGGTGTGGTCAGCAGTAAAGAGGAGAGCAAGTAGTTGGACAAAAAATACCATGTACAAGGGGCAAAAATACAAAATTCTAAGAAATATTATACCTATCATATTAAAATTTGACACCTCAATGGGGTCAAGTGACCCCGCTTGACCCCCCTTGGCTCCGCCCCTGCCAACTTTAGTCAGTTTGTGGAATACCCCCGATCAATTAGATTCTTCTAACTACTCATTTTCCTATTAAACGGAGATAATATACAAGATAACACACGTGACATTTAAATTATTTAGAAGTCATACACGCGGTCTGCGGAGCGCCAAAGTATTGTCGTCAGTGCACTTATACGGACACAGAGCACAACGGTTGAGCATTTACTAAACGAACGTCTGTAAACGAGTCGAGCTTATACAAAAGAGCCGGACTTTTTCGAGCCGAGCAATATTTTGGAGTATGAGCTCGGTTCATTTATTACATGAGCTTCGAGCTCGAGTTCGGCTCGATTACTAAACGAGTCGAGCCTTAATAAGCCGACCCTCAGCTGCTTGGTTCGTTTCCAGCACTATATATCTATTCCATTTCCATCCAAAATCATTACACAGAGAGAGAGAGAGAGAGAGAGAGAGAGAGAGAGAGAGAGAGAGAGAGAGAGAGAGAGAGCTCACACACGGGACAGCTTATAAAGTGACCGATGCATGTTGTGCAACGAATTGTAATAGGCCTCCCTTGTGAGGCCGATTCAAGGTATTATTTCTGCCTACAATTTGACAATTAGCCTTTGAGGTAATTTAGCATTCTGGGGCTTCCTTATGGATGACAATAATATATTACCCCTGCCTTTATTTATTAGATATTTACTGGAGTGTCCTCAATTTAAAGCCATTGTGATTATATTTTCTATATCCATCACATAATAATATTACTTGTAATTTTTTTGAAGTAATATTTAAGACTTCCTATGTAGAAAAAGAAAAGGGGAGACTTTTAAGGACCCAATTTAAAAAAAAAAATTAGAGAATTACGAAGTTATATTTTAATTAGTAATATCTAAAAGTAATTATGAATCTAAAAGGTTATTCATAAACATGTTTACGATCCATAACAAATTCATAATCTATTTTATACTCCCAAACACTAGTATGTTTCAAAATCTATCTAAACACACGTCCAAGACACTTTACAAATTCGTTCTCTCTTCTGGTCATAATCCAGAAATCAATAATTTACAATCAAATTGCAAAATGTAACCTATAATTAGGCTCAACCAGCTCGACATCTCCTTTTTTTTTTTTTTTTTTTTTGAACTGCGAAAAAAGTGAAAGGGAACAACCGGCGTAGCAACCCCTTTGGGCGTGACCATAAGGGCTCCCAACCCGCTGTGGAATGTCCGGTTTGAGCCATAGCTACTGTCTGGACTGACAGACCGTCACCACATCACTACCTAGGTACTAGATAGACGAAGGGCCCTCACGCTAGTCCTACAGTTGGCGGGTCTCGAACCTTGTCGGATCATGTACAGGAGAGAAGAGCATGTTATGATCCAGTGCAAGGTATGGGACTTGTCCCACATCGGGAGTATGGGCTCCTAGTGGGGGGTTAATAAGTCCCTGGGCACCCTTCCCCCTGGAGCTAGCTTTTGGGGGCAAGTTCTACCCAAGGGCTTGTTACATTGGTATCAGAGCAGGTCCCTCCTTGGAAGAGGCCACCACGGGTGTTGTCGGAGGTGCCGGAAGGGCGACCTGCCGCCGTGGGCGTCGGCTCTGAAGGGGTCGGGTTTGTTATGATCCAGTGCAAGGTATGGGACTTGTCCCACATCGGGAGTATGGGCTCCTAGTGGGGGGTTAATAAGTCCCTGGGCACCCTTCCCCCTGGAGCTAGCTTTTGGGGGCAAGTTCTACCCAAGGGGCTTGTTACAGAGCACAAACCCACTCATCCTTACTATCTAGGCTACCAGTGGTGGCTCTACATCTCCTAGTCCGGGTACTATGGATAAAATTATTGGTACAAATTATTAAAGTTGCCGTGGAAATTTGTATTTTGTAACCTTCAAAAGGGACAACTATCATGGGTAAAGAACATAATTTAAGTGCAATAATTGTTTTTTGGGACGGAATAAAGTACAATAATTGAACAACAGAATGCGAACTGAAAACAGCAAATGTGGGGAAATTTCAAAGATTCCATGACAAACATATGCATAAAAATCAACCCCAAGAGACAACGTGGGCATGAAAAAGCAATAAGTGTTTGACTATGATGTCGCATATTTGAATTCTGCAGAGGCTAACTATTCCAAACCTTGGGGCCACTGGGAATTATGTCTGGTCGTTACCTTCAGGGTCCCAGAATTAGTCGAAATACGCACAAACTGATCCGGACAACCGGTTATAAAAAATATATATATGTATGCATACAAGTCTGTGATTCCAGATTGACCTTTGTAACCTTTTGCCCCCATGCCATTGGATCTTATGCAGACTCTGAAATTCAGAAAGCATGGGGACCTTAGACTTTAGGCCATGCTCGTGAACATCAAATCCGCAAAAAAGTTTTTCCTAGCTTTTTTTGGCTATATATCGTCTCATTCATCAGATGACAAAGTTTCTCTCATGTGAATTTGATTCTCTGGGGTCCCATAAAATGAAGGGTCAATTGCGCGTAAAATCTTGTGCCAATGCCCGTGGGCCATGACAGGAGTGATTATTCAGTGCTCATGAATCACCGTTATATGGTGTTCAACCAGTCGCTTCCACCATACGACGGTGGTGGAACCCATATCAATGTGTAATAAAAATGTCAGCGGAGCACCAGGTGGCAGTGGTCCACGAGCAACTAATAATTTTCCCCGAGGGTCCATCCCATCTTTACCAACATGTATCACATCAAATCTTGAGCAGTACTGTTACAGCATTTGATGATATAAAATCAGATTCATGCAAAGGAGCATACAAGATTACACATGTGATATTGTTATTATTCAGATATCATTTCAGGCTTAGCACCAAAGTAGTGTCAAGAGTGCACTTATACGGACACAAAACACAACGGGCCGAGTTTTTACTTAGCGAGCGAATTTCTATAAACGAACTCAAACAAATGAGTTTAGCTTTTCAAGCCATGCCAAGCTTTAAAGTATTGAACTCGGTGCTTGTTTACTATATAACCAAACTCGGTTCGATGACTAAACTAGTAGAGAGAGAGAGGGGCGGAGGGAGAGGAGAACTTTGCTTAGTCAACATAAGTTATGAAAAAAAATATTTCATAACGAAGCCATCACATGAATATTTGAATGCGTAAAACCCAACATCAATAACTATTACTTATGATATTCTAAAAACTATCAATTAAACATTTACTCTTCTCGCATTTTAGCAGCAAATGTACTTAGTAAACTTGCATAATTAATTTTTCCACCATTGTGTTTTCAACATCCAATTCATTCAATCTCCTGTGGCATGGTTGGCCGATGGTAAGTTTTACGTATCAACTATAATATTGAATAGATTTTTTTTCCCTAAGTCATTTGTAACCAAAATAGTTAAAAAAGTTTGTGTAGGCTACCAATGCATTTCAAAAAAATGTATATAATTGGGCCACCAAAATTAAACAAAATTTGGAGACCTAAAAAGGTGGTTTTACGGGTTTTAGGCCAAATCCCACCTTGAAAAGAGCTCCGCAACGACTCGCATCACATAGATGTGGATTGTAATGGGCCTTCATTTTGTGGATTGTTCCGCTAAGGGTATTTTAAAAATAAACTGATTTTTCACTATTTTTTATGTGATGTATTGTGAGAGAATAACATGTCTTGGTTTTTGAAAAAAAAAACTGTTTTTTTTTAGTGGAACACCCCCAAGATGTTTATTTCTGCCTAATGGGCCCAGACCACATGGAATTGGCCCAAAGAATATGGACTGGATATAAGTTTGGGAATTAGGAGCCCAGTAGCCCCCTCTCTTTTTTTTCTTTTTCTTTTTTATTGTCTTTTTACATTTTGGTTAGATTGTCGTCAAATTTCACAAGTCAATTATTTTTGGTAAATAACAAAAATAAAGTACAATAATTGAAAAACAGAATGTGAACTGAAAACAACAATAACGACGGGAAATTTCAAAGAATATTTTCCAGGACAATCGCATGCATACAAATGTGTGATTCCAGATTGACTTTTGCAACCATTTTGCCCGGAAAAAGATATGCACACCCCACATACGCGCACCCCAAATGCACACCAGCACGGACGGCCGTTCTTGCTCATTTTCGACGGTCCGGATTTTAAATAAATTGTTCACGCGAACAATTTGTTTGTTTGCGCAAACAAATTTTTTAAAATGCGGACCATTGATTCTTGAAATGGACGATTGGGATGTGCTGATGTGCATTTGGGGTGCACGGATGTGGTGTGCGCGTAGAATTGTTCATTTTACCCCCACACCATTCCATTGATCATATGATGACACTGAATTTCAGGAAGTATGCGACTTTAGGCCTTGCTCGTGAACATCAATAACCTGCAAATATTTTTCTAGCTTTTTGCTAGATATTTTCTCATTCTTTTTTTTTTTTTTTTGGTATCTTTGATAAAATTTCATTGTACACAAGCGGGGTCTCATTTTAAAAATTGTAACTTTTCAATCTGTAGAACTTATCGAGAGCATCAACAGTTCTAAAATCATAAAAATCGAAGGTTGAATAATACTTGTTCGGAATGCATTTATGTTTATAAAAAGAGATTTGGCTACATTGAATTAAATCCATCAAACCCATTTATACAATAAGTAACTTCATTTCAAAAAAGTATTAATCAGGCATCCTATTTTACGACTTTTTACTTGGTTAATGTACTCGATGAGCTCGGCAGAATCAGTTGAGGCACTAGGAGTCAGATTTGCATTGATCTTAGCAGCAAATAACATGGAAAAGGACTACATTATGGAAGGAGATGCACAAACGATGATTTAGATGTTGTAAAGGTTAGAAGTGGTCATCAAAGATTCTGTTAATTTAGCGAGTTGTTTTAATTCATGTTCTTTTTATTTTGTTCCCCGCAATTGTAATAGGGTAGCTAATGTTGTAGCCAAGTATGCCCTTTGTTGGCTATTCCTACAACCTGGCAGGGGAATTTCCCACGTTGGGTATGTAGAGAAGTCGTCTTAGATGTTCCTGTTTCGTTTTGATCAATAAATTCTCTTATCAATTGGCGGAAAAAAAAAAATGTATTCAATGAGCTCCACAATATGAACAGTTCCAACCATAAATGAACCACCCACTCCTGCCCCACATATTACAAACTGCACGGTCCAATCCGCTCACAAAAGCCTTCTCCAATTTCATATTCAAAAAATTACCATGCATATGCAGGTGTGCATACGCATAATGCGCGGACGGTACATCTTAACTGTCCAAAAGCATTTTTGACGGTCCAAATATTCTTTAAAAACCGGACCGTCGATTTATTGAAATGAATGGTTAAGATGCATTCATGCCACATGTGTTACTCTTATCGGTCAAAAGAGTGTTTAAAATTCAAACCGTCCATTTGTTGAAATGAATGGTTAAAATGCGTTCGTGCCACGTGTTCACGGGTGTTCGCAGGTGTAGTCGAGTTGTTACATATTCATGTGAATGTGATTCTGTGTGGTCCCGTAAAATGAAGGGTCAATTGGGCTTAAAATCTTGTGCCCATGGCAAACAAAAAAGTAGGGTCCATCCCATGATTCCCATCTGTATAAATCTTGTGCCCATGGCAAACAAAAAATTAGGGTCCATCCCATGTGTACCAATATATCACATCAAACAGCATTTGATGGCAAAGAATCAACGAATCAAACACTCACAAACAAAACTGAAGGCCTTCCCTTAGCTTGTGGATAGTGGCGGAGTCAGGATTGAGAATCCGGGGAGGCCAAGTTCAAGGGCGGCTCTAGGATTTTTATCTAGCGCTGACAAAAATGCACAGCGTATATATGATGAAAGCTGCATGCAAAGAAGTCGTCTAATTCTCTTCAATTTTTTAGTGTTTCCACATTAAACCTAATGTCAGACAACTATTATCCTTATATATATTTATTATATATAGGCTTTCATACGCAGGTCATGCTTGTTTTGTTTTGTTAGGGCTATAACAATTTGGTTCAAATTTTGGTGGAAACATTTATTTTAATTTCAAACGAGTAACCATGCGCTGAAAATAGAAAAAAAAAAATTATATCTAGATTTTAATTTTTTTCAGTGTATTTTTTAAACTGCAGGGGGCCAGGGCCCACTCCAGCCCTAGGCTGGCTCCGCCCCTGCTTGTGGAGTACTTCTCCTTTCCATTTTTCCATTCTTTACTTTTCTGTAAAAGTTTTAACAAACCAAACACAATCTAAAAATAGCCCGCGGTCTCTTGACGGTCTACAAATAATGATTATTGTGTGCAAAGAAACACTTGAATGTACCCTCACCACTTCATCACGTTAATACGGTGTGAGATACATATAAATAGATTATTACGGGTGTATCATCTCACTCACTGCGACATTTGCATAAGTGGATCAAACACGCACTCGTGATGAGGTACCACTTGTTTGTTAAATTACAACAAACAAGGATAATTGGCAATGGGGGTGAAGAGGTTAGGAAAGAGATATAGGACAACATCCTGTATGGATTGTACTGTGGGTACCTCAAGGATAACTGGCAATGGGGGTGAAGAGGGACTCATCAACAAAAGCAGAGTTAGGTTTGGGTCCTTTTCATGACAACCTCACAAGAACTAGCACAATTTGGCTTCCATCAAACCAAACAAAAAATTCCAATCAAAGGGACTATCCAGTAGCATGGTGACATACATGGGTCCACAAGATTAACAGGGGTATAAAGGGAATCTCAGCTCTAACTTGGAAATTTTAATCTGTGCACGGTCTCCGGTAATTCATACGATGAATAATAGAGTTTAAATTCTTTCCGCCGGTGCTAGAAATTGCAAGTTTTCCACCACCTCAGATATGGGCCCCAACATGCATTTATTGTAGTAATATGAATCATTCATCTTTGTAGCGCCCGTAGAGTAACATATATACGGAGGGGAAAATCAGCTTAATCGGAGATCAATAGGTATATCAAAAACTAAATTTTGATTTATAAAATGAATGGTCATGGATAGGTATAAAATTATTGACATAATTAGACCGTCCATTTTAAAAACCAAAATTCAATTACTACTTGATATACCTATCGATGTCCGACCAAATTGATTTTTTTACGTGGTTATACTACTTTGTTGACCCTACACGATGAAGGCATCATATTACAACAACAAATGTGCAAATGGGACCCACATGCAGGCGGACAGAATTTAATCCCCGGAGAATACAGGGGTGAATGATTAATGGACAAGCAAGAGAGGATTACAGACTTGCAGTTGATCAATGGTTCTGACAAGTCCACATACTACCTGCACCTCATGTGCTCAAATCTCTATAAGAGCAAGAAGAACAAACAGTGTCAGATACTCAGAATAAATGCATATGCTTTAATCCTTCCAATTTTGTCTAGGGCTGTGTTTGGTTTCCACAAATTCCTGATCCTACACAGCCTATGGAAAAACTGAGAATTGTAGTGTGCATACCTAAATCATAAAGGTGTCTAAGTATAGGAGCTAAAACACATCATGTGACTATAGGGCAACAGTAATTTACCAATAAAAAGCAGATTTTGATAACTTCATAAAACTGTTTTACTGGAAAATAATCAAACTCTATTATCTTGATTATGGAGTACAATGGCAACATCAAAAACTGACAAATAATACTCCATACGTCCCAAAATGTTAAAGTCGCTTTCGAGAGTTTCACCTTTTTAAGAGGACGTACAATTACTACACACTCATATTGAGGTTCCGATTTCCGAAATTGTCTCTTTAGCCCCACTGCTGAAATTATTCAGTTATTTGTGAGGAATGGACTTGATAAATTTACGTCTCGATTTTCAAAGTGGACAACCATCTTGAGACATCGCAAATTAAAAACTTAAGACAAATAAATTGGGAAGAAGGGAGTAACCATTTGTTAGCAAACTAATATGTGGACAGTGTAGTGGTTTACCTTCAAGGCTGTGAGCCTGTGAGACAATATATCTGTGTTTGTTTGTTTGCTCATCACAGACCCCCCTTCCTTTGAGGGAAACAATAGTCAATTCTTGTCTGTAGCATCAAGAGAGCAATTGCAGAGGGACCAAAACAAATTTGAAAGCTGCCCAAATACAGTCACGAGCTAATGCCTCTAGCCTCCAAATGCTGCAACATTTTGATATCTCCCTCCTCCGCTTTCTTATCTCCTACCACAAACCACTCTTCATTCTCATGAGATCAACATTACCCAGAATTCAATGGCTTCCACTTCTTCTTCTTCCTCTTCTTTTCTGGTTTCTTCTCATGACAACGAGAGACCAAACTTCGAATCCATATGGGTAATAGCCGCCTCAATCAACCAACACATAAACGAGTTCCTCAGAGACTCCAAAAACAGGAAATCTGCAAAATTGAAATGCACTTCAAAGCTCAACATCCAAAAAAGGAAATTCTTTGAATTCTCAGAGCACTCCATACTGTCGAATTTGTACTGGGGAATAGAGAGTATTGAAGCGGCGATTCAGGCGAAAAGCGGGGATGAAAAATCAGTGAGGCTGAAGAATTCAGAGCAAATGCTTCAAGTACCCGCTTTGCTCGATGAAAACGGAGTCACGGCAGGAATTCCAAACCAGTACTTGGTCTCCTCCTCCTATTTTTACCTCTGTTTGGTTAGGAAACTCCAAGGAGATGAGTGGCAGGTTGCTTTGCATTTTCTCCAAGCTGTTTTGGTCTCCCCAAGGCTTGTTTGGACACAGTTTGTGCCAAAGCTATGTTATAATCTTTTTGTTTCGTGCATGGCTTCTGCAAGGAGGGAAATGGCAGGGAGGAGTTTGAAATCTGAAGTGTTAATGGATTTTGATGAGGGTGAAATGGGTGAGAAAGTTGCGGACATGGCGAGGAGATTTAAGGCCTGGTTGACATATTATCAGGTTATGTCATATGGAGAGATACCAAAGAGAAATTCTGGATGCGGAGATATTGCTCCAGCCAATGACGAGACACAATTTTTCGAGTAAGCTCTCCTTTGGTACCTGCCCTTTATTATTCAGTAGAGATTATATTCAGCTCAACACAGCAACTTAAAAATTTAGAATATTATAGTAACAATTAGCATGTGTTGGAATAAAATGATATTTTGCAGAAGCACCGGACTTTTGAGATATATGCCACAACTGATACGAATTGATCTTAAGAAACTCTGGTAATAACACGCTATGCAGTATATCCATACCAAACAAATTAAGAAATCATGGACCCTGTTCACGAGCATGTAAGAATCAACTAGGAAAATCAATATTGCTCTGAGGTCTGCTATCTGCAACAACCATTACTTGGTTGTCCAGCAGGACCAGCACAAAGTAATCATGATCTAGTGGTCATACTGAGAAACAGAAGAATTCCGTAAGGGTACAACTAAGAATCAGAGAAAGTGGATAAATGCTGATGATACATTCGACCACTTAAACTGTATAAAAACTGTAAATTTTCTGCATGGAAAAGCTGCAGAGATGGATTTTGCTTCGGGGTAGGCTCAAATTCAATGTGAAGATAAGCACAAGCCACCATTGTCGACAAAACCATCTCCACTGAAAAGTGATCTTTTCAGGATTCTCTCTTGTCTATATATTTGTAATCTTGCAAGAGATGCAAATTGTAGCAGAAAAATGTGAGAGAGACAAGTACCTGATAGGTTTTCCTGTTTTCGGCTCCAGTGGGGCAGCGAGCGAAATCCCTTTGTAAAATTCTCCTCCAATATTTGAACCCGTTGCCTGTGGATATAGGCAATTGCCAAACCCCGAAAATAGCTGTGTGTGAGAGAGCTTGTAGGCACAACAAAAACTAGTTCACGTCAGAAGATGAACGAAAACAAGTGCATTCACATTTCCAAAATGTTTTGGTCTGTGGGTCTGATGATGAATATTATCATATATTTTTTTGGGTAAATAATGATGATGAATATTATCATATATTGCTAGACATTTACTCAGATATTCCTCAACAAGTTACAAATTGAAGATATGGTAAACTATCAGTCGATATAATGACGTTTTTATTTCTCGTGAATTCAAACTTACCTCGTCAGTTGCAAGTTCTCATCTTTGTTCAATTCTTCTGGACAGGAACAGAAAGTCCACTGGCACTGAATCTTCAAATTTACAAGAATATGAAAACAGCTTGCTGACTCATCACCATGTAAGCTTTGACTCACTTTCCACCTTCAACTCTAGTGACTAGTGTAGCATTAAGGTAACCAAATAAAAATTTCCTTTTTATAAACTGGCTGCAACTAGTAATATGTTTGAGGATGAAGAAACGCACTTAAAGGCATGCCGGCATAGAAAAGTGACCGAGTTCAAACGGGATTACTTTTCCTTGGCTTACAATCATAACAGGGTATGAGAACCCATGTATAATACTATCATAACTTGTATGATACAGAAAATAGATCAAGTAAAACAGATGCAGTTTGAGAAGATCCATATGCTTGATCCTCAAGAATATATAACTCCTACCATGTCAGAAAAGTCCAAGGTATCTGATATTATGGAGTTTCAAGATCCTACAGAAGCTCCTACAGATTTGGATCAAGTTCACAGTGAAGCAGCGACAAGAACCTCAAGTAATTGTCTTCAAGATTTGCTGACAGAATCTCAGTCAGATACCAGTTTATCAGATGAGGATGATTTTGAGGTAATTTTCAGGCAAACACCATTACATCTGACACTGCTTTAAATTTTCTCTCTTCTGAACAAAGTATTATGCGGTTCTCACTGATTTCATGAATCAGGTGTCCTCAGGTGACACTGGAACCTCGAAGAAAACAGCAATAAAAGCAGATTATCCACGGCCAGAAATTTCCAATCAGTTTGTTCCATACTCAGAACTATTGTACAATCTTCTTTATGATATCCCTCTGCATTCAGTGGAAATATGTTCTAAATGTGATTACATTGACACATACAGGAAGCAAGAGGCACCATGCTCCACATTGAGACAGGAGTTTGCAATATCATTGCCTTGTGTTCCTGGAAATCTAGCACATGAGGAAACCAATGAAGGTTGCATTACAGATTTCTATACAGAAAGATGTTACAGATCATTTAGTGCTTTTGAGCTATCTATCTTGGAACTAAGAAAAATTTATAGCTTTACTCCATCAAAAAGGGATGCGGAAGAAGGGGCAGATCAAACTAGGTTACACCAACATGACCTCCAAAC
The DNA here is from genome assembly GCA_963854785.1 of Vaccinium vitis-idaea. NCBI lineage: Eukaryota > Viridiplantae > Streptophyta > Magnoliopsida > Ericales > Ericaceae > Vaccinium > Vaccinium vitis-idaea. The sequence goes on along the minus strand of OY978218.1, from coordinate 2,768,268 downwards.
TTTGAATAATCTCAAATCTACATCTCTGAAGACTTATCACTTCACCCGAATGGATCGGAAAAGGAGTAAACAGAGACAATATTCCCCAAAAAAGCCACCTAGAGTTTGTTCGCATCCTCGAAATGGTTCTGAAATTGAACTGCTGGGAATACTTGAGAAAGCAATGTCAACACTATGCTTCTCAGAAGGCTTAGGAAGATTCGATGAAGATTACACCGTGGAAATTGTAAGAACGTATGAAATGCTGAGCAATAAAAGAGGAGTAAAGTACACTCTGGTGAAAGACATAATTCTGGATCAACTGCTAACAGCTATTTCAGCTTCCAAAGACGAAGGAGTTATCAAGGCATCAGTTTCCATACTTTCAACTCTTGCTTCAGTAAACAAGGGAGTTATACAAGACATCAACAAGACTGGTTTACCTTTGTGCCATTTAGCAAGTGCTCTAAAAAGGAATGTGCCTGAGGCAGCAGTTCTAATTTATCTAATAAATCCACCTCCAGCAGTAATAAAGACTTTGGAACTTTTACCAACTCTGGTGGAGGTTGTGTCCAGTTCAAAGAGGTACAAAAGTGGCTTAGCATCACTTCTGCCAACACCACCTGTGGCACTTCTGCCAACACCACCTATGGCATCATTGATGATTATTGAAGTTTTGGTAACTTCATTTGACAATGGAACCAATAACATGCATTTGGCTGCAATTAATTCACCACGAGTCCTCTCTGGGCTACTTGATGCTCCAAGAAATGATAATATGGAAGACTTCACTTCTTTAGCCACTATTCTTGTGAAATGCATGCGGTTTGATGGACAATGCAGAAAATATATATCAAAATCTGCTCCTGTGGGACCATTTCTCTCTCTCCTAAGAAATAACCAGGAGCGAGCCAAGTTAATTGCCCTCGAATTTTTCCATGAAATCCTTTGCATGCCAAGGTATAGTCAAATGCATAACATGTGGTTACCCGTTAATTGACACATACCAATTGAGAAAAGACACTAAGTGGTTAAGATAATTATCAGTGTACCAAAAAAGTACCCAATACCTGAGAAACTTGTTTTAGGCATCACGAGGTCTATTGTGTTATTTTTTAGGTCATCAGCCACCAACATATTGCAGCAGATACAAAAAGAAGCAAGCCTCAACAACACCATGCATTTATTAGCTCTTCTTATCCAACAATCACGAAGCGAGTACAAACTTCTGGCAGGAAATCTGTTACTTCAGCTAGACATTCTGGTAAACTACTAAGTTTGCAAGTCATGATGTTCTTTTTCCTACTGTCAATTGTCTGTCATCTTTCACACTGAAATACTGTATGATTCTTATGAAATAACAGTCATCATGAAAGTTACTTAAGAAAGAGCTCTTTCCAAGAAAATCCTCAAATTTTATTTTCCGTACTTTAAGCATTAATTCCACTAGCTTTCCCTACTTCATAGGAACTCCATCCCATCCAATTATACAATTTGGGAAATCTCTGAAATCCAAATATGTCTACCAGTTCATTTTTTTCCCCTCAATTGATGGGTGTAAAATCAACTACACAGCAATTGAAGTTTCTTATAAGGCTTAAAGCATAAGAAACACACTATGAATCTGTTAATCGAAATCAAAAGCTTAGTTGAAATTATATTTTTCAGGAAGACTCACCAGGTAAGAGTACATATGGAGAAGAAGCAGTGGAGGCCCTCCTCGAGCCATTGACCTCAGACGGGCATTCTGCTACACAGCAATTGTCAGCATTCCTTCTATCAAACCTTGGTGGAACATATGCCTGGACAGGGGAACCATACACAGTAGCATGGTTGCTAAAAAAGACAGGTTTGACTACTCAGCATCACAGGAATATGATAAGAAACTTCAACTGGTTGGATCAAACACTACAGGTGAGTGGCGATAAAAAGAACAGTTCGGCATAGCTTAAGCCTATTATCTAGAGTTTGGCTGTATTTGGATAGCAGATTTTAGGGGATTTAGCAACGAAAAGGAAATGAAAGAAAATCAAAGAAATAAGTTCAGTCCGTTATCTTCTTATCTTTCCTTCACCTCTTCTTATCTTTCCTTCACCTTTTCCTTCCCCTCCCCACATGCCACCTAAATCCAAACACAGCCCTAAAGTCCAGTTCGGTAAACTAGGAGAGAAAAGGAAAAAAAAAAACAGGATTATGTAGGAGATGAAAGAGAAGAAAATAGAAGGAAAACTGTATAATTTCCGTCTTGCTTGGATAGTTTGGGAGAGGATTGTAGATAAAGGATTGTCTTAACCTCTCCTCTTAAATGGGAAGGTTTTAGGAGACAAAATGCTAGTAAGACGGGTAAAAACAAAAACCAGCTTTAGTAACGAGTAGGGACAAAAGCGGTAAAAATAATCACCTTATCATTTCTCTACAGTTCTCTCCATTCTGGAGGGACTTAAAATGCAGGTTAAGAGAAAAAATATTCCTCTCCATTTTCCCCCATTGCTATCACAGCAAGCTATCCAAACAAGTGATTTGGGAGGAGAGATGAACATCAAGTTTGTATTTTTTCAACTCCCCACAATCCAAATGGCAAACAGGCCCCTTGAGGTTCCTAATTTGACCTTACTATATGTCCATATGAGGCTGCAGGACTCTGCTACAGATACATGGTGCGGCAAGATTGCTAGAAGTGTCACTAAAACAGGGGAGCATGTCTTTCATGCTTTGGAGAAAGGATTAAACAGCAAGGTAAAGAAGGTTTCTCGAGACTGCCTGACAACCACTGCATGGCTTGGATGCGGAATTGCAAGAATGCCAGATAACTTGAGACATACGGCATGTGAAATCTTGCTACCTGCGGTTGAGCAATTTTTGCATCCTGGATTGGAGCTTGAGGAAAGACTGTTAGCTTGTCTGTGCATCTATAATTATGTTTCTGGTAAAGGTAATGCCTGTACTGTAAAAGATTTGAGTATAATAAATGCCAGATAACTATAAACTATAAAGCTGAATACAAAAGAACAAAAACAAGTTAGTAAAATGCAAACTTTAGTCTTCAGGATCTAGTTGGGCACATCATAATCATTTTGCAGGTGCCAAAAAAAATCCAATAAATGAAAACAACTCTATCAATCTACAGGTTTCTGATTTTTATGAAGTTCTAAATTTTGTTGAACATAATTGTTGTTAGAAATTTTCAAAATACAATTGCAGTATCATCCTTTAGTATCAACAGAACACCCACTATTTACACCGACAGAGGTTTTTCATATGAATCTAATCTAGTTCAGTGAAGCTTCATAACCAACTGATGAACTCACATTTTTTATTTACCCAAAAAACAAAAAAAAAAACTTCACATTTTTTCCTTCAACTACTCCAACAGTGAAATAAATTTCACTCTCTGACCCAGGGTGGTTTCTTCATAAGAAATTTGCAAATCTTAAGTGAATTTTGCTTTTGGTTGTCATATTTTATGGCAGAATTTACATATATTTTTCTGAACAGGAATGCAGAAACTAATTCATTTCTCAGAAGGTGTAAGGGAGTCACTTAGAAGGCTTTCAAACATAACCTGGATGGCAGAGGAACTACTTAGAGTTGCTAATTTTTTCCTGCCTAACAAATGGGTAAGTCTGCTTGAATGATACAACTTTCAGCATTAGCATTATAGTGTTATTTGCACTTCGAGCACCCTTGTCTACTACAAATGTCTTACACCAACTGCACAAATGTTTGCACTCAAGAACCCAAATCCTTCTCCCTGTGGAACTCTAGTCAGATGAAATAAGTAAAAAGATACACGGTGACAAGAGCATTAACCCTCTCACCTTCATTCCACACTGGCACAATACTTCAAAGTGGCCCTTCTATTTCAGACTCCCCTAAGCATGACTTTCTTCCAGAATTTGAATACTGTGAGTGAGTATAACATCGTCGCTTTATTAAAATTCCAAATCGTTCATTTGACTAAGAACCTGGCATATAAGAGCATGTCCAATGGGGTTGTAAAATGGCTACAACCATTCGCCCACTTTTAGCATCAAAAAGTGGTTAACTAACTTCAGGTGCCAAATTTTGGCACCGCCTCTGGTGGGTTTTGAAATAGAACCAAAGAGTTCCAAATATTAAGCAACTTTCCCTCCACCTCATTTCCCCTACTTTCTCAACCTCAATTCAACTACTACTGTCGTCCCAAAATATTAGTCCAGACGTACAATTTCTTCCAAAAAAAATTTGTTTTTTTATAAATGTTCTACTTTCAACTTTTGTTCTATTTTCAACTTTCATCCAAAAATATGTTTGAACTTTATTCTTGAAAAATATATAATATTTTTAACCTTTCATTTTGCGGTCTGAACCAACATGTTTGGGATGGAGGGAATACCTGCATGTCTCCTGTCTCTTTCGCTTTCTCTATTTGTTGGAATTGGGAGAAATAAAACCAAAGGGATCTCAACCACTCTGATTTCACCGAACACCCTCCCCCCGATATCACACAACGCCTCTCTCACACCCTATCTCAACCCACCCCTCTCCCGAATCTCTGGGTTGCACCCTGTTTCAATCGTCTGAGTTTCATCGTACGTTCCAATTGACTGGGTTTCAACCCCTCTGATTCCGGCGACTGTTTTGTTGATACCAACTCGATGCCAGTGGCTATTTTGCAAATTCCAGCCACTTTGTAAAATCCGGTCATTTTACGGTAAGGTTCATGTAAACTCCTGTCCCAATTCAGGTATTTAGCAGTTGGGTTTGATGAGGTGTCAAAAATGGCTCATATACAACTTTGCAATTTTCCGTCCCCATCCCCATCGGAGCTTGGAGTTCTATAACGGGAGATGGAAAATGGCTGTACAACCCCGTATCCATCCCCATTGGACATGCTCTAAGAGGAAATTCATACATATAAAAAACAAACATATATCAGACAGGACAACTCAACATACACCAAGCAGGTCAGATCCCCGTACAGTTAGTTATTACGAGTAAGAACCCTTTTCTCATCAATGTAGTTGTGAAACAGCTGCCCCATGAGTTTATGATTGCAGTAATATGTCAAAATAAATAATCCTTTCCGCTTTGGGTTTTGGTTGCTACAAGTTGATAGCACTGACGAATTCCATTGGCTGTCTTGCATGCCTCAATAAAAAATCATAAGTGCAGCGAATTTCTTGTGTTCACACACAAATTCTGGAGGCCACTCAAAACTACAGTGGAGCTGTAACCGCTCTCATCTACTACAAGGGACAACTTTGCAGCGGATATGCAGATGGTTCAATTAAGGTAGCAATTCCATGATACTTAAAGCCGTCATTTCAGGTCATTGTACAGTAAGAATATGGTGTACTCTTTCCTCAGAATGAGTAGCAAACCAAAAAAAAAAAAAAGAACAAGAACAAGAAATGGAGTTTTGTTTGGAGGGCTAACTTAGTATATATATATAACATGACTCAAACTGCTCCTCATTCAGAATAAATATAAACTATTTGATTGTGCTTATGTTCGTTCGATAGGTATGGGACATAAAAGGACAAACCGCTACACTTGCGTTGGACATGAAGGAGCACAAAAAGGCAGTAACATGTTTTTCTCTTTTCGAACCAGGGGATTGCATGCTGAGTGGATCTGCAGATAAAACGATTAGGGTAATTTTATGTTCTTGGTTACTATTGTCCATACTTTCAGCCAGACATTTGGACGGCTGGATGAAAACAGTGCTATATCTGCAAATGCCAATCGGAGAGGAAAAAAGAACTATATCTATTACTTCTCTACCTGTCATTACTGCAGGTTTGGCAAATGGTCCGAAGGAAACTGGAATGCATTGAAGTACTAGGAATGAAGGAATCAATTCAGAGTTTAGATACTTCTGGTGAACTGATTTTCACAGTTACACAAAGCCATGAGTTGAAGGTAAAGTTTCTGTCCTCCAGAACTTGCACAAAGTACGTCGAAAGGAGTCAAATGATTACCATGTGTATCTTTGTCAGCGTGTATGTCACTGTGACAATACAAGTTCAATTTGTACTTCAAATCAATGTCAAAAAAAAAATATCTACTTTGACAAAGAACCTCTTGTTTTCAGGTCATTGATTCAACAAGAAAAGCTAGAGACCTTTACAAATCCAAACCTGTAAAGTGTGTAAGGATATATCATGGGACCGTTTATCTAGGTTGCATGGATTCTAGCATTCAGGTTGGCCAAAATTTACAGTACAAAAGTCATGCACTGACTAGAACTTTTAAGTAACAATTAACACGTAACTCAATGTAGGTATTGGCTATAGCAAACAATCGGGAAAGAGAGATCAAAGCACCATCAAAGATTTGGATGATACAAAGCAGACCTGTAAATTCAATTTCTGTGTATAAAGATTGGCTATATAGTGCGAGTGCTGTTGTTGATGGTTCAAATATCAAGGTAAGGAATACAAATTTTTTTATCTATGTCAAGTTCTTGATAAATGACTAGTAGAATAATGCAGGAATGGAGAAGGCAGAGGAAGCCCCAAATGTCCCTATTGCCAGACAGAGGAACAAATGTGCTGGCAATGGAAGTAGTCGAAGACTTCATATACTTAAACTGCAGTTCATCAACAAGTGTCCTCCAGGTAAATTAATGTAGCTTGTTGAGATTGGACAAGCCAAAGCTATGCGCTGTTTATCGTAAAAAGAGCTTCGTTAGTCCATTGGATAGACTCGTAAAGACAGCAATAAGGTTTTTGTTTTGCGATCAGATATGGTTAAGAGGAACACAGCAGAAAGTTGGAAGATTATCAGCTGGTAGCAAAATAACAAGCATACTAGCGGCCAACGACGTCATCTTCTGTGGTAATGAGAAGGGAGCAATCAAGGTGTGTTCATTCAAATTTCAATCCATGGCCAAGTTAGTTTTTAGTATCTTGTTTAACTGGTGATTTTCTCACCTCAATTCCCCATTTGTGTCTTTTGACAGGGTTGGATCCCCCTCTAGAAGCAGTCACACGGCACCCCAGTTGTCGCCGTCTCTATTTGAAGTACTATACAAGTTTTTATTTCAGTCGGTCAATCATCAAACTAGCAAAAAACGTATGTGAATATGGAAGACAAAGAGCAGTAACACACCACACACAGTTTCAGGAAATCATTTCCCGCAAATGTAGTTAGATTTGATACGATATTCATATTCTATTCTACTGTGAATACAAGAAGACAGTGCAAGTAGAAGAAAGTCAACTGCACCCCATATTTGTACAATCCTGATTATTCTACACATATTTGAACCAGTTTCAAGTATCTTCTAGAATACTAATGCTCTCAAAATTTATATAGGTTTCTTTATGCCTGGAATGGTGTATTTTCACAATTTCAATATATAACAAAGAGACCATATCTATGTTGGCTTTGTGAAGCCTGATTTGGTTTAATGCACGCTTCACTGACTAATTCGGAGTTCGACTTGCCTGCTCAGGTCGCAGTGATTGCCCCCGAAACCTAGATAGGGATATTAAAGTAATTGGTGAAGTCAACCTAAGTTATTAACACTTGGTGTACGCAGCCAATGTAACTGTACTACATTCTTCATTTGTTACCTGTGGAAACTGGCATGAGTCATGGATGCAATCAACTACACGGTTTGAAAAACACTTAAAAATTCTCCGCGTCTTATGTTCTCTGCTTTTTTTTTCCTTAATCATTCTTTGCGCGTTATGTGTTTGATGATTTGGCCAATTTCTCAACAATCTAAACAAAAACAATTTACCGAATCATCCTCATTGGAATTATGGAGGAGGACAATATAACTATACCCTTAAAGGTTTCATGGATCCAGGGCTATCAATTTCGACTCAGTAAACATAGTGCATCAAAGTGGAATGAATTACGCCTTGCAAGTGACTGTAGATCAACAACCTATATGAGTAACATAAACATGATGAGAGCACCAATTTCCAAGTACCTGAAAAGAGAAACAATAAATAAGAGAGAAGCACAGTATAAACCCTAGATATTTCAGTGCTATTTAAACAATTGATGGATTTTTTATGTTAGGAATGCTAATCGAGATCGATTCATTGACGCTTCGAAATGGAAAACAAGAGATAATCTCAACTGGAACATTAATTTGAAAGGAAAAATTAGGAGAGAGAAGAAGAGGGCGACAGAGCATGTCTGCATGTTGGTCAGCACTTTGATCCCGAAAATACTATGGGTACCCCAGTTTTGCACCCCAGTTGCACACCGGATGAGCTGGCAGCTGAGTGGGTGTAAAATCTGGGCCCCACCACCTTTCAGCCATTTCAATAAATTTCCCCAAAAAATCCCGGGAAATCCCCAAACCTTTAAACCCACATTTTAGCTCTAAAGTGCCCAAAATCAAGCTTCAAAAGCCATTCACGATCATCTCCAGACACCGTTCCCTTGCCGCCGACAACGGATGCCACCCCCAATGGTCCTGAAGCATCACCACGTGGTGCCCTAACACCCTTCTCCATCACTTTTTTTTAATCGGCTTCATTATCACATATTTAGGTGAAACTTAGCTTGAGTCCCACATAAATATGTGCGGGAGAATCACGTTATTACACCATATCGCACCTCAAGAGCACTCAATAATTTTTTTCTATAAATTGGTAATGGACTAATGAAACTTCTAATACTCTATTTTTCAACAAATAAAATAAAAATAATAAAAAATAAAAATAATAATAATAATAACAAAAAAAAAAAACTCCAAAATCCCCTCGCTGGTCCTAAGGTGATCTCCGCCTCTGTTGTCAAGCTATTTGATTAGTCTGTGGCTTGGCCGATACATCTGGCCAGAGTCAGTTTTGATAGTTTTCGGATTTGGTACTTGCACAATGTCTAGTTGCTGAATCAGCCGTTGCTTTTGGCAAAGCTAGTAGTATTTGTTCTGGTTGTTCAAGTCGCTAGGATCTGCATAGTAATCTTGTTCAACTCTATGGTGTTCTGTGGCTCAAGAGTTACTTGTTAGGCAACTCCAGTGTAGAAACTGCATAAAATAAAAGATTAATAGGGAGGAATCTTCCAAACAGCTTGAAGCTAGTTAGGATTGAACTCAACATGCCAAGTTTATTTGAGTAGTGGTATCACTTAACATTTTTTTATGCTTGGAAAGAACAGGTTGCATGCGCAAGCACTGACACTTGCTGTGTTAGCTGGGGCTGCGCTTGCGGAGTACTACGACCACAGAACCGGAGTGAAGAAAGAACGTGTTGCTAAGTTGCTCAATCCAGATGGACACTCACATAAAACCTGAGGCCGAGATTTCTTTCAACCATGCTTGAATAGATTTCAAATACTAAAATTTTCATCTTTGAACTCCAGGAGGATTATAACTCAGTAAATTTCTTAAATTTCTGTTGAGTTAATGTAGAAATCACAATCTTTTGATGAGGTTAATGGCCGGATGGAGATGATTTTTGAACTAGTTTCATTATCAAACTATTTCTCAAGGTTCTTTGTGTTTTTCATTTTTGGGATGGTAGGCAGAAATGTACAGTCATGCCTCTGGTAATTCTAGTGTAATGGAAGCGAGTTGTTTGCTTAGCTTTCTGACCCTTTGTCTTCTAAATTTGATTTGTTAGGCTAAGCTAACCTCTTTACCTTCTAGATTTGATGCATAACAAGATTTAGTAAGCGTGTATCTTGTTAGTTTCTATCATTATGGTTGCCTCGGTACTCAACGTTCATTTTATTTTGTATCACAATTCCATCTAATGTAACAGCGGCAGCTCACGTATTTTGCAATGTACGACTAAGATGATCCTAGACTTTCTTAGTTTAATGAAATTAGGTCGTTTTAATTACCAAATTAACCACATTTAATCTGCAAGTTTCTTAACAAAGAATATTAGATTAGTGACTACATCAGCTAAAACAGTAAAATAGTTTTTCTTCACATTGTAATAGCATGATAAACCACACCACTAACTGCAACCTATACTGAGATTCAAAAGAAAGAGAGGAGTAATATAAAACAGCATAGAATGACATGAAGATAAAAGAGTAAAACTAGAAACAACAAACGATGGGGCGAAGTACTGCAGTAGATTCAATTTTGCAATGCCAGTTCTCTCGACGCAAACTCATTCCATAAGGAAAAGAAAAAGGGAAAAGTCATCGTTCACACGATTTACACAGGCATTGAAGACAGATCCAATAGAAAAATAATTGGCAAGACTATTACATATAATGCACGGGGTTAGAACCTGCTCATCGGCAAATCTTTAGAGGATTTTTGTTTCTTTCAGCCTTCTGGACTTCTTGAGCAGTCTCTAGTTAGAGACAAAGCATAGCGAGTCAATGCTGTGGGGCAGTAGAAAAAGTGGCTGGAATGGCTTCAGCAATGCCTTGTCTGTTTACAAGCAGCGCAAGGAGCATGTTGCAGGACAGACCAGAAACTAATAACTTTGTTGGTTGGGGCACTCCGATGCCCTGTGTCCAGACTGCCCACAGTTGAAACATGCACCAGCGAAGCTTCTGTTTGCACAAGAAAACAGTCACAAAATGTTATTGCATGGAATGCTTACTAGTCACAATAGAGTACAGATGGACCCGACCTTTCTACTAATGTCATTGCATGGAAAGCTCACTAGTACATACAACGAAAAATGAATTATCCAACCTCACAAGGCAAACCCAGCCCCTTGTGTGTGTGTGTGTGTGTGTGTGTGTGAGAGAGAGAGAGAGAGAGAGAGACAGCAACGTGAGCCCATTCTTTTAGTAAATGAAATTAAAGCATCTTAAGTGGTGCTAAAACTTGAGCCAAAAGCCAAACTTGGCTCTGCAAAAACCATCTCCTGTTATGCCAAAAGTAGTACAAAGCTACAGCATTTCACAAATTTGGAAAGTTTCTTTTCTGTACCTCTCTCATGATAGAATCCATGAGTACTAATTTCACTTGGCATGTCGAGGAAAAAGTATAATAAATGACATTTGCACCATTGGGGCAGGATTGCCCAACTATATTTCCATTTTTAGCAACAACTGCTGAAATGGTCTTAGCATCTTCCCCAAAGTTCTGGCCAGTGAGAGGAACCAATATAAAGTTCCAAGATTACTCACGAGACACTCCCAGGCCACATGCACATGCATGCAACAGCCAACAAATTAACATTTGGGCTCTCAGGCTGAGTTTCCACTACGGTAAGTCCACGGAAACCCGAAAATAGCGTAGTGGAAACTCAGTCTCAGTCCCATGCGCTAGAAATAACATGCTTTCAAGTCTATGCTCTGATAAGAAATTTGATAACAATTGCAGAGCCTTCTTTACAGAAAACAAGAAATTTGATGTCTTCCACACGTTTGCAAATCAAGCTTGCAATACAAGAATCTCCCAAGTTTTCAAATTTTCAATAAAATTGAGTCTCAGGAAGAACACAAAATAGGCAAATGATCAAACAGCAACAAATACTAATCAAAAAAAAGAAGAAGAAGAAGAAGATTTGTGATCGCTTACTAAATCAACATTTGGGATCTCAAGACCACGAGCTGCAACGTCCTTTCCAAAACCCATTTAACGTTCTCTCTCACTGTTGTTGTGGTATGTCACCATGTAATGCCTCTGAAGCAATGCTATTCGTTAATGCCATTGATACTTCATCTGCATCACATTTTGTCTGTTAACCAATGGACTTCCCACCCTTTGCATAGACCTGACAATCGTGAAAATAGTCAAAGCTACAAAACTTTTCATAAGTTTTGTTCAAAGCTACAAATCGTGAAAATAGTCAAAGCTACAGAACTACACTCAAACCAACCACCAAGTCAAGCAATATGGGGCGACTGCAAAATATTCGTCCAGCGGTGACCAAGATGTAAAGAGAACTTTGTAGACAAAGCTCAATACAAAATCAAGAACAAAAAAAATTACTTTGGTTGAAATATTATCGGGCCTAGTTTCTTTTGTTCTGTTGAGATATATTATCATTTACACGCAAATTTAAGTGAATTTCCTTTAAACTTTGGCTACCTATGAATAATTTAGTGCCGACAATATTAAAGAAAACATATTTTGTTAAAATGCACTAGTTACACAGATCCTTCTAAATCACTTAAATACCCACGTCGGACACTCGACACTTGGATAAGACTATGAAATCCGTGCCTGAAATATTTAGTTAGACATTGACATTGCAAACTTATTTTGTAATTTGAATATTCCACGAACTACGTGCGGAACTTCCATATGCATGAAATGCTCTAAGACACTTTGTAAACACTATTCATCTGACAAAATAAAAGTCACACACTATGAAATTTGAATATTCTGGCATATCGCAGTGCCCTTGAGATGAAAATTAGATAACTAATACTTAGCGACATACCCCCCACCCATACCCACGTCCATGTACCATGGGTTCAACAAAGAACAAAGTACGATGCAAGCAAATGTGGCACCCAGTCGAGAAGACTATCCCACAAAGAACCTTCTCATTCAATCTCAGTATTTTGCTAGATATTTGCCTTTTCATCTTAGAACTAGTCTACTTATTCCCTAATCGAGGAAAACAATAACGATGACAATAATAACTGCAACGCCTACAGCAGAAATTCCAATTTAAGTTAAAGTGAGGGCAGGGCGCTTGTGCTGTTTCAAAGTTTTATACACTTTTGAATTTTTTTTTTCTGGGGGAATTTCCCTTTCTATATCACCCTTTTCTATGCCGTTCTCCACTTTGACCACAGATATAAAGAGGAAGAAACAAAAGGTCAAGGCATCAGCTACAACCACCCAAATAATCATCCAAATAATCGTGACTTAAAAATGCCATGGTATGTTTTGGATGTTAAGTCGTCGAAATTTGCAACGGAAAAGGTAAGATAAGTGATTCTTGCTTATTATAAAGAACAATAGACAAGAATCCCTTTCCTTTCCTTTTCCCTCATGAAACCCCTCCACGAATTGAAGTTCCAAATACAGCTGTTGGCTCCTATGGAAAAAAGTATTTCAGCCGATCAGATGAAAGAGAAACAAAGTCCATCCTTGGTCACAATGAGATAACATAATACTAATGCTCAGAAGAAATTATGGAGGTTTCAGTGATAAGCATACCTCACATAATGATTCTAGGCTTGTAATGATGTAATCAGGGGCCGAAGCAACGTCTACTTCCACTGTTGAAATCAAGTCAACAGCCAAACTGAATTGCTTATGTTTTCTAAACCCAGACCTTGGCCTTGGATAGCAATATGCAATCCCGCTTAGGCTGAGGGTCATGAAGTCCTTCTAATCAGGCAATGGGCTCCGTTCCATCTTCATCTGTGATGTCTGATATACTAGAAATGATTGGAATGCTTCCCTCTTCCATAAGACTCATAATGTCTGATGAAGTGCTGGCATCTTTAGACAATTTACATATAGCTTCTCTAAGTCTAAACCATAGGGGGTTCTTACCATTCAGGTCTGGGAAAGTTTGACTGTGAAGCATCTTTTTTAATATTTCGAAAGCCAAGAGTGGGTTCGAGTTAGATAGCAAAGCCTCTATCAATGCAACATAGACAAAAGTATCAGGTGTCATACCCTTCTCTTCCATCTCCTGGAAATACACTAGAGCGTCATCTGATCTCGCACACTTGCAAAGCCCATTAACTAGAGCTATAAAAGTAATTCTGTTCGGAGAATGCCCCTTTTCCCTCATTTCAGTCCAAAGCTCAAGAGCTTCATTTGGTCTTCTTTCATTGAACAATCCATTTATCATAGTTGTGTAAGTAACGACATCCGGATCCCGTTCTTTTCCAACCATTGTTGAAAAACAACGCGTGGCTTGATCAATATCACCATTTCTACACAATCCATCAATGAGTGTGTTATAGGTAACAACTGATGGAATAAGCCCCTTCTCCTGCATCTCATTTAGAACACCGTGGGCTTCCAGTACTCTTCCGGCCTTGGAAAGCCCGTTTATTATGATATTGTAAGCAACCACGTCAGCGCAATACCCACGAGCATCAATGTCTCTAAATAACTGCAAAGCACGGTCCACTTCTTGAACCTTGACAAATCCATCGATAGCTGCGGAATAGGGAATTATATCAGGGAGGAAACCTTCTTGAACCATGCTACTAATAAAGTTGGAAGCTTCAGCTACTCTGCCATGTTTGCACAGCGTTTTTACAAGCAATGTAGTATGTTTTATCCATGGTTCATGCCCATTGACACGCATCTCCTTTAACATGCCAATAGCTCCTTCAATGTTTTCTCTTCTACATAAGCATCCGAACAGGGAATTGTAAGTGAAGTCTGTCGGTCGAACTCCTGATTCCATCATCTCTCCCAGAAGTTTCTGACATTCATCCACTCTATTTGCATTGCTCAAACTACCAATCAAGTTATTATAAATCAAACGACTCGGCTTACAATTCATTCGGTCCATATCTCGGAAAAGGCCTAGGGCCGTATCCAAGTTATCAGTCTTGCACAAATGGTTGATCACTATATCAAAAGAATTGGTATCCGGGTGAACCAATTTTTCAGTCCTGAAGAGCTTATTGACCTCAACATCACTATCACATTCATCTCCCATCATTGCCCGTAGAAGATAATAAGCTTCACGAACGGAACCTTTATTAACAAGGTCATACAGAATAGAGTTATAAAGCAGGATCATTGCTTCTGAACCCAGCTCTTCTTGCTCTAACTCAAGCAGCTTTATCATATCTCCTTCAGGCAAAATTGATACAACCTTTGTGTGTAATTCAATGTCAGTATAAAATCCCAAGTTCTTCAATTCTGACAATAAAATCAAAGCTTTTCCGATGTCCTTATTCCTGCAGAGGCCACCCATTAGAACCTCACAAGTGGGAACGTCTGGAGCATAACCCAATTTCCGCATTTTGTCAAACAGCTTGAGGGCCTTATCCACCCTAGACACCTTCACAAACCCATGAATTAAGATGCAAATAGTTTTCTCATTCAGGCGAATATCGAGATCTTCCATCCTTTCAATTAGCTCAAAAGCCTTATCTATTTCACCCCACTTGCTAAATGAGACTACCAAGATTGCCAGAACATGAGTATCCATCCAACCCTTCTGATATATACTATTGAAAACTTCCAAGGCCTTCTCAAACTTCCCAGTTTTACAGTAACACTGCAAAACAGGGGTCAACGTGTACTTATCGGGTTCCAAACCCAAATCACGCATCTCTTTCAACCTTATCTCAACTAAACCAAATGAAACAGTAGTAGACTTTGCAAAAGCCTCCAATAGACAATTATAGCTATAAGTATTCGGAACACAAAGACCCATCCTTTTTACATGATCAAAGAGCGAAATCACTTCTTCAACCAATCCAAGACCACCTAAACACCTAATGAAGAAACCCAAAGCCCCTGGTGTCATCATACACTTTGAGTTGACCAATTCCAAGGATAGACCTCTCAGTTGGTCCTTTCGTCGAACACGTGATAGGATCGAAGCCATAGCATTGTAAGCATAACAACTGTGCCTGTACCCAGATTGTTGTGAAGCCCAGTTAAAGAACAAGTAAGCTATTTTCCAGCTGTGGAGACTTTTCAGCACAGTTTCAACAATGGTAGAATTGAGTTTCGAACCAAATTCCCTTATTTCTGGGCTATCTGGGGAAAAGGGTTGGTTTTGGAAGATGGAAATAAGCCCAGCAACAATTGAGGAATTATCAGGAGGGAGGAAAGAGTGATCATAGCTAGAATTATTTTCGGTCTTTATGCAAATGGGTCTTGATGTTGTTGAGGATCTAACACATTTATGTGCAAAAGATAAGAGATGGAAATGACCATGGTATTGGGTGATTGGTTTGATTGTCTTCAAACGGAGAAACATAGTCATTACAAGGTCTTCTCCAATGGACTTAACTCCCCATTCCAGTGCAAATTTCGTTTACGAACCAAGAAGCCTATAAAGCCACAGCTTCAGTCCCCCACAAAAATGTTACTACTAAAAAAGAAGGGGGCCCTTAGAGCACCTCCAACCTTGACCCATTTAAAGACCCAAATTCAAAATTTGGCCAAAAACCTCAAAATTTGCCAGAGTTGGATGAGCTTCGCCGGACCTGTTTCTTGGACCAGAGGTGGAGAGATGAGCTTCGCCGGAGGGATGAAGTTGCCGGACCTATTTCTTGGACCAGAGATGAGCTTCGCCGGAGATTTACAGATATCACCGGAAACAGAGCTGGGGGGGAGGGCGGTGCTGGTGGTGTGGCGCCGGTGGGGGTAGCTGTGGTGGTGGTGGATGATGACTGAAAGTGGGTGGTTGTGTAGGGGCAGCAGCTCCGATTGAGGGGTTTAGGGTTTACTGCATTCGTTTGAAATTACTCCATATTTATTTTTATTTTTATATTAATCAAAGTATACTCATTTCAACAACATTAATGAATGAGATTGGAATTTCACCTTCAGCCCGAATATCCGCACGCACGCATGCATATGCAATGCACATGTATACATTTTAACTGTTCATTTCAACAAATTAATGATTCGGATCTTAATTATTTTTTGACCGGTGAAAGAGCTTTATTATTGGTAAGAATAATAAGATCCAGACCGTCGAAAATACTTTTGAACGGTCAAGATGGACTATCCATGCATCGTACCTGCATGGACTTTCATGTGCGCAGAATTTTTGTTTCACTTTATGCCCCTGCCCTTTTAACAATTAAAAGGATGCTTTTGGAGAACTTAAGACTCATGTCCCGTTCCATTAAACTTTTAAAAAAAAAAATCGTAATGTAATACTATGCGGTGAATGACTTGTCTCAAAAAATGTGAAATGTAAAAAAACCCAATAACCCACTTACAAACACCGTCTCAATTTGTTCAAAATAAAAGGAATACTTCTTTACTAAAAAGACTGAATTCTTTGTAAATTCAAATTTAGAAAGAGGAAATACATGAACTTTGCAAGAAGTAATTTCAATACCACTCAGAACTACTCATTTATAATTTCAATACCACTCACAAATTCCACGAGTAGTTGTGGAGTGGTCCGTAGTTACCGGACTATCGAATAATTTCACCTTTGCATGGCATTGGCTACTTGAGCAATGCTAGGTATCCCGTGAAGATAACCCAAAAATTAGCTCAAAAAATGAAATAAGTAGTTCAGATTCACTTGGATGTTTATCGAAACCATTGATTTCATGGCTACTTGGCTTCAGGAAAGGCCAAACCGCCGCAAAGGCTAGAGAGCCCCAAATAAAAACCCGTGCATGCCTTATAGCTGACGCCTGACGGTGTGGGAGATAAGGAAAAATGGGTAAAGAGAAGAACAGGAACACCTTTGATGCTTTCAAGGAATGGTTCGAGGACCACAAGATTCGCGCCGTTGGTAATTTTCTCCCAATTTTCCCCATGTTTTTGCGTACAAATCTATCTTGGCCGATGAACGAATCAAATTGCTCGAGTTCTACTTAAAAAGTCCGTTAACGATTGATACGTTACATAAATAAAGCAAGCTTGAATATGGGTATCGTTAAGCTTTCAAAATAAGTTGTAACAATTTGGTTCATGATTTTAAAAAGTTGGAGCATCTAGCTAGACTTCGGCTCGTGATTGGCTCAACTAAAGCTCGTTTGAGTTCAGCTCGTTCGAGCAACAGTGTGGAGTTTTTTCGATTCGTTTATCTTCCTTACCATTATCCGGAACATCGAAAAATTGAAAATCTTTACAATTTTTGTAGGATGTTTGTGGCTGAGCGGCATAGCGGCTTCGATCGCCTACAATTGGTCCGAACCCGAGAAGACCAGTGTTAAGATTATTCACGCATGTAGTGAGCCCCTTGACCGTCCGATCTGCAACGAACGGTTTGGACCCAAAATGGAAGTGTATGTTTGAGCTCTACCCGTCAATAGACCCATTTTTTAGCACCACAAATCGAGAGGTACAGGTGGCAGTGTACAGACCATGTACCAACTTGCCTAGGGGACCCATTTGTGGGTCACACACAAACGATCCAAACCATTCATTCATCTTAGAATGATTTTTCCGAGGGGTTTAGCGAGAAACCAGCTCCATCGGACTTGTGTAAGTAATTGATCCAAAATCTCTCCGTTTCATTCAAACGATTTTGAATAGGAATCCCGGTCAACACTATGGTGTTATGTGGCTCAAGTGTTGCTCGTTAGGCAACTCCAGTGTAGAAAACTGCATGAAGTACTTAATAGGGAGGAATCTTCCAAACAGCTTGAAGCTAGTTAGGATTGAACTCAATATTCTGAGGTTATTTGAGTAATGGTATCACTAACTTTAACATCTTTTTTATGCTTGGAAAGAACAGGTTGCATGCGCAAGCGCTGACGCTTGCTGCGTTAGCTGGGGCTGCGCTTGTGGAGTACTACGACCACAGAACTGAAGCGAAGCAAGAACGCGTTGCTAAGTTACTCGATCCAGATGTCCACTCGCAGAAAAGCTGAGGCCGTGATTTCACAGAATAGATTTCAAATACTAACTTTTCGTCTTTGAACTCTGGGAGGATTGGTTGATGGCGTAGCGCGCTCTTCTGTTGACTTTACTTTCTTTGCTTTAAAAAGTCTAAATGTAGAAATCATGATCTTCTGATGAGGTGTGGCTGGATGGAGCTGATTTTTTAACTAGTTTCATTGTCAAACTATTCCTCAAGGTTCTTGTGTTTTTCATGATGGGGATGGTTGGCAGAAATGTACTGTCATGCCTCTGGTAATTCTACCGTAATGTCTTCAAGTTGTCTGCTTAGCTTTCTGACCCTTTGTCTTTTAAATTTGATTTGTTTTTTTTTTTTTTGGTATGTTCAAGTTTTATTGAAACTCCGCCTTTGTTGTGCTTAGAATCTCATCTTTTAACAACCGGTCCCAAGGCCGGATAAAAGAGGATGGTTGTGTGTTACCTAGCTGATAGCAAACACGTAAAAATCCTGGTCCCAAGCTCGGCTCGGTTTGGTTTGCTTTTAAGTTAAAGTTTTATTGAACAAACCAGAATTTTACAGGTGCTAAGGGGCATACCCCGGAAAACAAACTAGAAAACAACAAAACAAAATCAACTTCTAGGAGCAAACACCTTACAACTGAGAGCCCAATTTCTGCAAATTAACCTATTTTCATCAGAACTCCAGGAATTAATCAAAGCTCTCACTTCATTTTCAATTCTGAAATCCAACTGATTTTCAGTAGAGCAGATACCTTGGAAAATCCATGTATTCCGCACCATCCAAATGTGGTAGATACAAGCTGCAAAAGACAACTTAAAAACGAAGTGCTGAAGAGTGTTCGAACAACCCCATTCTTTGCTGAAAAGGAGGACCAAATCCGGGAAGAAAAGGGGCAACCAAAGAACATACGCTCATGTGAATCAAGACCAACATCACAAAAGAACAACTGGGATCAGTAGTAATCTCCCACAGACACAGTCTGTCCCTTGTTGTAAGTCTGCCCAAAATGCTCATCCATTGTATAACAAGCCAAGCCATGATGTATAAACCAAGCCACTTTTGGACCAGAGGCTCGCAAAGTATTCCATGCGGATTGCACAGAGTAAGTCTTGTTAGCAGTGAGAGTCCAAAAAACTGAATCCTCTTGATGCAAACTAGGAAGGAAATTACTAGGAGTATGGGCAATAATATCCCTAACAACGGGATTTCGACTCTTAGGACACCTCCAACCATTAGGCCCTACAATGGAAGCCACTTTGGCACTTGGCAGTACACCAAAACCACCCTCCTGCTGCTGACCTGTTTAGTGGTATTCTCTGTATTCCAAAAAAATACAGCAGGGTGCAGCTATTGTCCTAATTGTGATTTTGATGTCATGGTTATGGGCAAAATCAACATGTGTGGTATCTCGACTACAAGTTATTCCTACCTCCAGTGGATGAATTAGTTTACGTCCTGAGGCGAAATAAATGTATATAAGATCAACAAGAAACTTTACAACATTAGACAGCACGCACATATAGAAAACCAAACCAATTATCGAGAGTCCTATTGCAAGACAAAGTCGCATATGTTTCTTTATTTTGCTTGGACCTTGTAGTCACTTTCTCACTTTTGTAGAGCTTGACCACACAGATCATAAAGCATTGAGGCGGAACATGACCTTCATAGATACTAAGGAGGAATCAAATGAGGTTTAAATGTTTATTGATTGCCACCATCCCGTGCCTTTCTGTGGCTATATATACGTGTGTAATTGAATTGTCTTCTGTATCTTAACGATAGAGGAAGATGAAGGCACTCATGATTAATGCTTTGTTTCTTCTATTTCTCTCTGCTTTTCCAGGAACTTAAGCAAGAACTTTATCTGGTTAACAACTACCTTGTATTATCTTTCATGGATGTTTTACCATGTCAGAAAGCTTTTATGAAGACTCCATACAATTATCAGTTTAAAGTCACATCACGATTTTAAATGGTCATAGCCTTGGGTACTTTAGGAGTTGTTTGATCTCACGGCAGTGGATTCCTTGATTTGTCATAGCATCTGCTTATATTTGGTTTCTTATTACCAAAACTATAGTTTTCGTTATGCTGTAGAACACCCACTGACCAAGTGATTCAGTTAATCTCATCCCCGTGCAAGGAAGAGCATTCCTGCACCTTTTTTGGCGGACCCCAAGTCCACCGCCTCCGACATCAGCACCACCGACTAAAGACACTGCGATAGGTGGCTATGGCAGGGCTGCCAAGTCCACCTCCATATCCAACTTCAGCACCCCCGACAAAGAGATATCTTTCACAATGGCCGGGTATGGCAGGGCAGCCAGTCCACCGTCTCCCTGTTAATGCTAGACTGCTATAATAGTTGGTTCCAATCCTCGAGTTCGATATCCAACTCAATCTTACCGTTCTAAAAGAAACCCATATGAATTGGCAAAAATAGTTTCAAGAATATCTAGGGGATCCATTCTAAGAATCTAGTCCGTTCGGTGTCACCAAGTCACATATTGCACTTCTATTTTCGGCTTCAAGTATCAATTGCAGAACACATATATACCTCGCGCTGATTACTAACTTGAATTGAATTACTTGAAAAGTTTGAAATTCCAATTTAGCACAACTCGATAATTCCAATTTAACACAACCAAATCCATATTGCATAATCCTTTCCCAAAAGTGATAAAATGAGCTTGGATTTGCTACTAAAGAGAGAACAAATAAGCACATCCAAATACTGGTCTACGCAATAACAATCTGGTTTGCAATACTATTTGCAATATTCTCTAGCCCTCCCGATCATCATGGGGATAATTTACATGAATAAAACACCAGATCATACACAGGCAGAGACAGAATCCAACTTTAGCAACACGTCTTTATAATATCATAAGACAAATGATAAGAATACATCTGAAAAGAAAACCAACCAAAATAACGCAATAAAATGAAAGAATTGATATCACAAACAAGCAGCAGCATATAGAACAAATACTGTAATTAATCAATCACTCAGACTTGGAAGGGCCACGGCCAGTTCTTCATGTCCTCCTCCTCCACCTGCTGCACCTTTGCACTCCTCTTAGACACATCACCTTCCACATATGCGTAGTACTTCAGGAAAAATGCAAGAGTCAGAACCACCCACTCCAAGCAGAATATCAGCACACACAACCCACCTGCCAATTTCAGTATCATTGCTCCATCTTCTTCCCTAACATAGGACTTCAAGTTGCCAAGAAAATTACTGGTACTGGTAAAGATCAGTACTGAAACAGAGCCTTGGAAAATTGCGGTTATCACAGTGGCAACCATGTGGGTTCCGTACCACTTGCCGGCACCGGAGGAGGCGGCGGCACAGCCGGAGACAGCACCGGCGATGGTGAGAATGTGGAGGCAGATGAGGAAGAACCCACAGAGGGAAGGGATGAGGCGGAGAGATAGAGTGAGGAATATGCAACTAGAGGCTGCACCCAAGAGGATGTAGTTGCAGAAGAGGAAAACTTTGTGGATGTGGTTGTGCTGGTTGCTGCTGCTGTTGTCGATTGAGAGACCCATTTGTTCCGAATTGATTCAAGAACACGCACGGTGGTAGAAGGCGGTGGGCGGTGGTGGTTTCAAGATTTTAGGGTTACTAGAGTGTTTTGATGAGCTTGATTTTGAAGAGAGATCGGAATGGAGTTGATGTATATATAAGAAAGAAAGGGCAACGGTCATATCTGACTTTGTGAAATTCGAACGTTGGAGGAGGATTAGACAGCAGCAGCGAGCGTCACCTCCAACGGCTTGTTTTTCTACAACGGTGTTATTCCCTCTTTTCAATCTAGGGTTCCTCTCTCCCTCTCCAAAGATTCATCATCGAAAGAGCGCTACATGTCCGGATTAATCAGGATTCGAGATAACCGAATCGCGAGTTATGGCTCTAAGAAAATATAATCCGTGTCCAAATAAAAAATCTTACAGTCTAGATTCGATATAATCACTGAGTTACAGTTCGTCCCGACTTTATACACGTATTAGGGGTGAGCAAAATAATCATCAAACTTGAAATCCAGTCCAAATCAATTCAAACTGAATGGTTTGCTTTGGTTTTTAGTAATGCAGATTGGTCCCGGATTTAAAAAATTAATTAGAAACTGTGTTAAGTGGTTTAGTCTGTGGTTTACATTGACGGTTCGAGTTCCAAACCAATCCGAATCATATAATATATACGGACCATGGGGATGTTGTGCCTGGGTGCTTTGCACTGTTTTGTGCACTCCTCGACCATCCGATCGTGTTTTTTGGACGGCCCGGATACGTTCGGCAATCTAATTTGATTTTGATTTATTTTTACCGGTAAACAATCAAAACACATCTGGGTCGTCCAAAACACGATCGAACGATTGAGGGGTGCACAGTTGTGCAAAGCACTCAAGTGCACAGCATCCCTGGATTCAATATATACATATAGAATATATAGAATTTATTTAGATGAAATGGTTTTGGCACTTCCTTTTTGTCCTCTGGCACTCCTTTTTTTTTATCTTTATTTATACTAAAATTTACTAAACTTTTGGAGTCAATTTTGTGCATATTAATGGCAATTTGATAATTTCAAATGAATTATAAAAAAAAAAGGAGTACTAATGAATAAAAGAGGAGTGCCAAAATCACTTCCAATAAAAACACACAATTATTTAACCTTAGGGGTGCACAGGAAGTCAACTGATCCGCTCAAACCGACCAAATCAAACCGTCCGCAAACCCACAAGAGATATGTTATGGATGTATGCGGATCCCAATATTCTAGTTTTGAGCGGATCAGTTGACTGGATGTATGCGGATCCCAATATTCTAGTTTTGACGGATTCGGTCCGGGTTCAATCCAATCACACCGTCCAATCCACAACTGTACCTCTCTCACGGAGGGGTGCAGATAGGGGTGCACACCAGCACGGTGGCTCACCCAACCCAGCTCGATTTTTTTAGGGCTTAGGATAAATATTTAGGCCCATAGGGTTGGGTTGGGTTGGGTTGAGATTTTAAGCCCGTTTACTAAATGGGCTGGGTTTGGGAAATTCCTCTAAGCCCGATTTATATAATATTTTATTTTAATACTATATATATGATAGTATGTTGCCGCTGGAACCTAGCTACTTAGAGTTAGATTATCTTGATGAAGAGGCGCATATCCTCATCTCCTCTTATTCACTGAGATATCCTTTATCTCTTTATCTCTTATTCAACGATCAAATGTTTTTAATATTTTTGTAAGAACATAGAACTTTAAGTACATTATTACGATTATGAATTGTAATTGTGATCGTTATTGTTAATTACTTTATGTTTGTGATACCAAGCTTTAAAAACATAAGTGGGCTTGTTAGACGGGCTTGGAAAAATAAAATTTTATTTGGGTTGGGCTTGGGCATATTAAATGAAGCCCGATTATGAATGAGTCGGGTTTGGGGATGCATAAATCTTATTATTATCTGGTACAAGCCTGGCCCGAACCCAGCCCAGCCCGATGTATGTGCAACCTTAGGTGCAGATGGAGAATACGGCAATCCGCGACGAGCGGATTAGCTTGGGAATCGATCCGATCCACCCAAAACTAATCCATGGACGGGCCTAATTCATCTTCTTTATCGGATGGATAATGATTTACACCTTCCCCTTTTATCCATTCAGAGTTTTTTTTTTTGTCCACATGTAAGTTTAAATTGCCATCGTATGTAAAAAGAGAATGCATAAGGTTGAGTTTTTCGTTTGATTTTAGCAAATCAACCCAGTTGTTAAAATCAAACGAAAAACTCAGCCTAAGTAATTTACTAATTTCACGTGCATAAAGACAAAGTCGCTACACACTACACAGGGATTAAATGGAAGCGTGAAAATCAACTCTAATATTTGATTGGATAACTATTATGAAAATGAACATTTATCATTTTAAAGCCAAATCAACCAAACGTGTTAGAGCAACAGCAGCATAATGGGTAAACCCATTTTTGGGTAAAATAGACAAGAGAAGGAAGAAAAAGGGTGCTACAGCAGCTAAGCCAAAACACTATTTCCCATCCATATATGAACAGTACTAAGGTAAATGTAGCTTGGCACTGTTCACCAGCATCCCATTTTTTTATATTTGTTTCTCTCTCTCTCTCTCTCTCTCTCTCTCTCTCTCTCTCTCTCTCTCTCTCTCTCTCTCTCTCCTTACCCGACCGCTGGACCACGATCGACGGCGACGAGGGCACAACAACGATCGACGGCAACGGTGACGAGGGCGACGGCGACGATCGTAGTGGGTTTCTTCGACTGGAGATGGACGATCGACGGAGATGGAGACGATCGACGGAGATGGAGAACAAGATCGACGGAGACGGAGATGGAGATCGACGGACGGCGATGAACGATGGCGATGGGTATGGACGACGGCGAGGTGTATGAACGACAGCGAGGTGTATGAACGACGGCGAGGGGTATGGCGATATATATATATATATATAGGAAGCCGATCTACTAAGGACTCCCTCAAACAAAATTTGGTGCGGACCAAGCCATTTTTCGACTTTCCGGATCAAATTTTGACGATCCGAACCGCTCAATGTTTTTAAAATGCATTTTCCAAGGTCCACGCGGAAAATCTTCAAAACAAAATACCCGGAAGGGCTTGATCCGATCAGTTTTTGTTAAAAACGCTATTTCGGATCGTCAAAATTTGATCCGGAATGGTGAGGTCCGCACCAAATTTGGCTAAGGGAGTCCTTAGTAAATCATTATCCTATATATATATGGTAAGCTTCTCCTCCGGACTCCAGACTTCCGAACCTCCATGATCTGAGCATTGTTTTGACGATCCGATCCGTCCAATGTGTTCAGAAGGTGTTTTCAAGGGTCCACGTGGAAAATCTTCAAAAAAAAATACCGGGAAGGGCTTGATCCAAGCAGTTTTTGCAAAAAAAATTATATTTACAGTTTTTACGAAAACTACTTGGATCAAGCCCTTCCCGGTATTTTTTTTTTTGAAGATTTCCCGTGTGGACTCTTGAAAACACCTTCTGAACACATTGGACGGCTCGAATTTTCCAAAAATAATTTGCAACACAAAAAAATCACTTTTTTCTTATTCTCGGGAGGGTTTGGACTAGAAAATTTCCGTATATATATATATATTTAAAAAAATGAAAAACAATATTTTAATGAGAGGTAAGGTAAAATGGATAGATTGTTGGAGTGTTGATGGTGACAGGGTAGCTATATGCACTGTACACAAGGTATTTTGGCCAAATTTTTAGACTAGCTGCTGTTTTTGCTCTTAGAAACTCTTATGCCTAAGGGAAAGAATTTGGCTAGGGGTACCGATCTGTACACGATAGGTTACACACAGATAATTCAAGATGTTTTTTTGGTACTATTAATTTTTTAATGTATTCTTTGAAATATCAGTTCATTTATATATCGATAAGGGTAGTTTGAAAAAAAAAAGAGTTAATTAAATAATCACCCTTTTTTTGGACACTGCATACGTTTTCATCCTACCCACTTTTTGGGGTTATGTTTCCATCCTCTTCCTATTTGATTTACCCTTATTACCCTTATTATGACATACATATCCATATACAATCGGTTCCTAATTTTTTGGGCGTGTATATTGGGACTCCCTAAAAATAAGGATTATTTGAAAATTGGGAAGGATACAAAATGATTTAATGATCATTCTATTCCCCGAGATAACAGTATGGATGAATTCCCACACAACCGAATGGATGAATTCCCGAGATCATTCTATTCTCCGAAATTGAAGGAGTTTTCAAACAAACTGGGATGAATTCCCCTATACAACCAATTTGTGTAATGCCGGGAATTCAAATACTTGGACTATTAGTTTACCAAGAAAACTAGTAGATAAATGTACCATTGCAATTGGCAAGTTCATGAACTTTCCTTCTCCCTCTCCCTCGGCATCAAATAACTAAATCGCAATTGGCTCTCGTTGATCAAAGCTCTGGTCTGATCATGCTTTGTGCTCGTTTCATTTTTTGGAGAAAAAATGGAGAAGGATCTGTTGGTCGTTGGGTTGATGTGGCGTTTTTTGCATTTTCGCCATCGCTTCTCTGCTCGTGGGCGATTGAATTTCGACAAGTTCATTATATTTTTACCATATTTTTAGCATGATTTTTCGAAAAAGTTTATGATATTTAAAATTTACCATGGGTTTCTTGTATTTGTTGCCAAGATTTATCATAATTCATGTATATTTTTACCATATTTTTTGCATGATTTACCATCTTTCTTGTATTTATTGTCAAGATTTATCATAATTTTTGTATTATATGTTTACCATGTTTTTAGCAAGGTAGAATTCACCATGCACCATGTTTCTTGATTAACCATGTTTTTTTATTTATTGTCGAAATTTATCATAATTTTTTTACTATATTGTTATCAAGTTTTTAACATGATTTTTTGACAAGTTCATGATGTTTGTCGAAATGTTCGGTGTACGAAAGTTACATCTTTACCATATTTCTTGTATTTATTGTCAATTTTTATCATAATTTATGTATAATAATTTTACCAATATTTGAACATGATTTCTGACAAGTTCTTGTGTTTGTTGCTGCTTTGATTGGTTTGCTATTAATTTATCCTATTTGTGATAAATTTATCGTATTTATGATCTATGATATTTTTTATTTCAAATTTTGTTTTATGATTTTAGAGGGGAGAGAAAATTGGAGAGAGAGATTTGAGAGATAGGAGAGAGGGAGATTGAAATAAATTAGAGAGAGAGAGAGAGAGAGAGAGAGAGAGAGAGAGAGAGAGAGAGAGAGAGAGAGAGATTTTGGAAGATTAGGAGAGAGAAAAGGGTAGTTTGGGGTTTATTTAAATTTTAGGATGAAAATATAATTTTCAAAAGTAACCGGGATGAAAACATAAGTTATAGTAGGTTGGAGGACCAATATTTAAGTGCCCCCAAAAAAAAAGATAATCAAAAAAGCACTTGAAGGAGTTTCGGTTGTCAACGATAGCTGCCACATGTAAACTTTATAGATCTCATCTTTAAATGGATTTCTTATATCGCCACATGATTTTTATAGATGATTTTTTCATTTTCAGAAACCCATTTTAAAACTCGAGATCCTAATTTCCATAAACTTTTCTCTTTGATTCGGATCCAATCCAGTCCATTGACATGCCTAGCGCGAACATTTGACGTAGGCAAATTGCTTTTCTCACCCCCCGACAACACCCATCCCATGGGTCCCATGCCAAAAGTCCGAAATATCCCCACCTTTTTTACTAAATTTCATTTTTATTTAATTTCTTAATTCTTTTATCTTATTTATTTAATTATTTATTTTTCTCTTTTTCTTTATATCTTTTTTTTCTTTTATTTTTTAATATTCTTTATATCTTTTTTCTCTTTTATTTATTTAACTAAATTCCTTTTTTTATTTAATTTCTTAATTATTTTATATTTCTATTCATTTATTTATCTCTTTTTCTTTATATATTTTTTCTCTTTTATTATTCTAATATTCTTTATATCTTTTTTCTCTTTTATTTTTTTAATATTATTTATTTAACAAAATTTCTTTTTTATTGCTTGCTCATCAAGAAGACAAGAAAGTTTCAAAAAGCGTGTGTACTTACAAAGGAAATTTAGAAGGCCTACAAAAATTGAATAATTTGATGCCCAAAGCATATGCATTATTAAACAAAAAAATCAAAATAAACAAAGAAGGAAAAAAAAACTTTAATTAGGCAAATTGCTTGACGTAGGCTTATGATTTTTATTTTTTTTAGGTGACGATAAGTGACTTGAAGGTGGGATCTCTATCTCCTCTCTCTCTCTCTCTCTCACACACACACACACACACACACAGATATGAAAACACCACGTATAATATGCTACATCCACAAACTATCATCTAAGGAAAATGCTACAGGCACTAACTAGTGTACCAACTATTACACTAACTGTACATGTGACACTCTTTTAGTAGATGAATCTATCCATGTATTGAATAGTGCATTGATGTGGTAATGTCATGTGTGCATTTAGTGTAATAGTTGGTACACTTGTTAGTGCATGTAGCATTGCTCATCATCTAATAAGTAGTTATCCTTTTTATATTTACATAAAACACTATTAGTTGTTAAAAACCTTTGGTTTATTGGACAGCACCAGCCTTGACCTAAAGCCCAATGTGCCTGGGCTTTAGGCTCACCAAAAATGTCTAATTTTAAGGGGCCCATGTGTAGCAGTCATGGGTATCGTATATATATATACAAAAAAACAACCCACCAGCCAACTTTAATCTTAACTTAAATGTAAAGGCCCAATAAACACTCAATTAAAATAAGCCCAATAGACACCCAATCAAAGTAGGACCAATAAAATAGCACACCAGCCCACCTTAATTTAACTTGGAATGGGCTTAATGACTGTCTTCCTTTAATATGAGTGAAATTGTTTATGCTATTGTGTTTGTCCACTTTACCTTCTTTTCATGATTTTTTCCCCCTCTTGCATAGATAGGACAATAAGGGGGATAAAGGAATTAGGGAAAGTTTGGGAAAAAATTATCTGTTGGATTTTATATTGTTTGGGAGTAATGAGACCATCTTTAACAATAAATTTTTAGTCTTAGACTCTTCTTAATAATGAGATTATGTTGGACATTTGCAAATTTTTATTTCACCGTGCCTTTTAAAATGTATATATATGTCTAGATCTGTAAAAAGAGAAAGAAAGAAAAAGGTAGATGAATTAGTTTAATCTCAATGGGGTTCACTCGATAAGGTTTTGGTACTTGAAGCAAAATGAGAGTTCAAGTGTGGTTGAATATTCAGAGAATGAAGAACAGATAGTAGAGATGAGGAAAGAAGAACAATAAAATTTAGGGGAAGATGCAGATGCCGGTGCAAGGAAAATTAGGGAAAGTTTTTTAATTATTTTTATTTTATGCTTATCTTAAGAATTTAAAGAGTCCTTTTTTTAATTTTTTATTCCCGCTTTAAGTCCTTCAAAAATCGAGGCTAACCCCGTGTATCCGTTAACTTACCATTACTGGTTACAAACTTTGGTTTTTTGGTTTATATTGCTTCATAAGATTCCTTTGATTAAGCTCAAAGTAGTCAATAAATGTAATCAAATAATGAAGAAAACAACTTAGTTTCTTTAAGCTTACGAATTTAGCATCATCTATAACGGCTATTGTGAAATACGTGAGGTCTTATCGTCAAATGAAATGGAATGGAGATCTCCATTCAATGGTTGGAATGGAGGACATTCAATGATTGAAATGGAGGAGATGCGAATCCGATTTTGTTGTATTCCCAAAGTTGTCATATTGGGTGGAATTTGTAGTTGTTGAAAGCAGGTCCATGGTTCAATATTTCAATTCAATAAAGCTTACTTGTTAGGTTGAGAAAATTTCAGAACAATTCCATATAAATGTAGTATATCCTAAAATCTAATAAAGGTTACTCACTAAAAAAAATTGCAATTTTTTTTTTGTAATAGACCCTTTAAAAGGGACAAAAGGAGTTTTTACCTTTCTATTTTTTTTTTTTGTTATTCTTAAGTTATTTTTTAGTAGTCTTTCATTTTGACGAGATAAATTAAAAAAATTTAAAGTTATGATAATAAATGTTACTCACTACAAAAAAAAAAAAAAAAATGCAAAGAAGACAATTTGACTAGTATTTTTTTTCTTTGTTTTTTCAAACCTTTTTAAACTTGGGTTTAGATATTTACACTTCTCTGATTTCGTTCGTCAAGATGATAATTAATTCGAAGTATTTTGTCATAAAACTAAACAAAATTCACCCAAGCTTGTTCATTTTATTTCTCAAGAATTACCCCTCTCTCTCAGCACAGTTTCCATTAAATTGGTTTCATAATTATTGCTCTCGTTTCTCTCTATATTTATATCCACTTATTACCTCAAATAACCTCCCTTAAAAAAAAAAAAAAAAAAAAAAAAACAAACCAAATCTCTAAAAAAAAAACAATTTTGTCCTAAACCGGCTACTACTGCTACCGCTATAATTTAACGGCGACGTTAGGTTGAGACTTGAGATAGCGAAGTAGATATACATACAGTCGGGGCGATGTATATGCACAGATAGTCGTAAAAGCTGAACGACGGAAGAGAGAGAGAGAAGACATGCCGGGGCCAACAATGGAGATGGAGCCCGTGGAGCCACAATCTCTCAAAAAGCTCAGCTTCAAATCCCTCAAGCGTTCTCTCGATCTCTTCTCTCCTCTCCACGCCCACTTCCCCCCTCCCGACGCCGATAGGTATTCATATTTATGCAGATATATATAAATATATGTGTACGTTTCATGTATAATGTATCTGTGTGTGTGTGTGTGTATCTGAATGTGTATATAGAGAGATGTATATTGTATAGGGTTTTCTAATTCAATCGGTTTAGAGCGCTACTGTTTCAAGTTCAATCGGTTTAGGGCAGTACTTTTTGTAATTCAATTGGTTTAGAGCAGTACTTTTTCTAGTTCAATGGGTTTAGAGCAGTACTTTTTCTAGTTCAATGGGTTTAGAGCAGTACTTTTTCTAGTTCAAGAACTTTATCTCGCGCGCGTTTGTATGTATGGATATTCCTTTCTTTTTTCCGAAAGAAATTAGGTTTAAGTATGAAAATAGCGACTATATCATTACTGGAGTCTATACATCATCGCTTTATAGGTTTAAGGGCATCATAACCGTGGAGGTAAAGTTGGGACCTAAAAGTTTTTTTTTTTTTTTTTTGAACTGAGACCTAAAAGATTATATCGAATGATTTATAGACGAGCAAATCCCTTATGAATTCCAAGGTTCTGTCCTAATGATGTAAGTGGATTCATCATTTGAAGAGAATTTAACTACTCAATTATATCACATATTCCCCTTAAATATTGTATGCTTCTCCTTCTCTCGTGCCCCTTTTTAAGCCCTATTTTTCATGTTTTTGGCATACATTAATCGGTTTAGAGCAGTACTTTGTCTAATTCAGGCAGTTTTAATTGCTTAGATTTGGTTTGTTTGCTATTGCGCTGTCAGTAGTTTCCACTAACTGGATTTGTGTTTTCCTTTGTTTGCAGTAAGAAGATAAGAGTGAGCCATAAGGTTAGTGACTTTACCTAACTACTGAATATCTTTTTGAGGTGAAGTAATGCAATTTTTGCAAATGAAACAAGTGGTTTGATAGTTTTGAACGTTAGTTTAATGAGATTGTTATTGCTGTTTTTTTGAATGATATTTTGGCTTCTAAGATAAGTGCATTATGATTGTGTAGTTTAATGCTGAGTATGGAGGGATAAAGAGCACAAGCACTCAGCCTCTGGCTCATGGCAAGTCAGGGACTCAAGATCAAGCCCTAGAAGGATCTGGTCCTTCAAATGTCCTAGCTCTTCCAGGTACTTGGAACTGCTTTTCTCTTAGCTTCTTTGAGTTTGACCCACAAATTGTTAGATTATGAGAGATGGGTTTCCTTCATAGGTGCACAAAATTTTGATCACTTTGGCACGAAATTTTGATCACTTTGGCATGCTGGGCTCCTTTTATAACTGTTTTTATTGTATAGCAAATACTCGATTACATCATGGAAAGAAAGGTTAAGAACAGGAGTTTAAAATTGCTTAAATTGCCTAAGAATTTGGATACTTTGTTTTTCGGTTTGTAGTTGTTTGAAAAAAATAGTGTGAGTACTGCATGCAGCAGAAGAGGTGCGCAAGAGTAGAGGTGGTTGATGTTTTGATTAGGTCGGAGAATTGTTCTCTTCAAAGTAGTAGGTGAAATAAGTGAAAAATATTTAACCTCCTGCGATTTTGAATGCCTTTTTTTTTCTTCTATGAATTGGCCATACGAATCTCCAGTAAGGAGCATTGAAGGTCCAAAAGATTGACAAAAGTTTGTTTTAGAAAATTCTCACCTCAGCTAGCCAGAGAGGTGCGATTAATGTTTTTTTAGAATTTTTTTTTTCTAATTGTTGTGGTTCAAAGAATGTGTAGGGAATTGACAGGAATGTTGCTATTCGTATCCTTGCATCTGTGCTTTATCCTCTACTTAATGAGTTGAGATAGTGTTTGCCCTGTGGTTCACCGTTAGAAGTCAATATCTCCAAAAGTTGTAAAGTTTCTTAACTTTGACTTGGATTTGGCTTTTGACTGCAGGTCCCGAAAATTCCAAGGATCCACGGAATGCAGGATCTCAAACTGATTTGATTGTTGGTCCGACTATACAAACGAAAGGGTGCGTATGCTCTTCATTTATCTCAACTCTCAAGATGGTCTGCAGGGCCAGTTATGGCTCTATTGTTTTCTTTTTCACTCTCACCACATTTTCATATTTAACGAATTTCTCATACCAAATTGCTTTGGCTTATGTGAGAAAAGCAAACTATATAACCTAGTGGATATTTGCAAATTATGCGCATGGTGTGTGAGTGCGTGAAACATATGATTTTAGTTGGGTGTGGGATCCGTGTCTTCTGATCTAGAGTCAAACGCGGTACCATTGTGCCGTGGATGCGTGTCTGATGCATTCAGTTGGGACTTGGGCATACACTTAGAAAGTGTATTTTCGAATTCGAGTTTACGATGAACTATGCCTGAAACTCCTATATCATATGAAATGCCCTTAGGATCTTTGAAAACACTAATCAGCTGAGAAAATAAATGGAATATACTAAAAAAATTGAAAACTTGGGCGTATCCCTAGTCCCTTGGGTGGAAATTGGATGAAGTGGGTACTTTGACACATAGATTCAAACCTCCACCCGATTCCATGTACCGAGGTTATTGGAGGCATATTGAGACCTTTTCGTTTTTGCTTTCTTCTTTTGATATATATGATATGCACACTCTCCATTATTGTGTTCGCAAAGGAAACTTCTCTATGGAACTGATTTCTGCTTGCAAATTTTATAGCGGACTTGATGGTGGTCTTCCGGGGAAACACAGTGCCATTGTTTCTGCTGGTTCATCTGAAAGGTACGTATCTTTCTTTCCCGTGTTTATCTTGTCAGAGCATTGAGATGTGGGAAAGTTGCTTGATTTATGCTATTGTGCTTTTCTCACTTGTGTCAATGGTTATGTGCTTACTCTTCAGAAAGCTGCCAGGTTGACCATTGATTTCATTTTTATTTTTGTAAATTTGGCTCAGTAAGCCATATACAGCAGCAAATAACAAGAGAACTATAGTTTCGTAAAACTGAAGTCAAATGGTTATTTACCTAGATATCCATATTCATCTTGTTTGGTACATCGGCATTAATCTTTCTTAGCTCAATCTCATAATATCTGAGATGGATGAAGCATTTGGATTGGATTTCAAATCTTTTTGGGACTGATGGCATATGGTTTCACTGTATTTGGTCTGTTAGTATGCATCTTGATGATGTTTAGCTTCTACGTGTATTTTTCGAAGATGCAGATACCTCCTGCTGTGTAACAGTAACATAACTTATGTTTGAATTTGAAGTTCACTTAATGGGCAATGGTGATTATAGTGTCCTTTTTACAGTATTCTCAGCCAGACACCACCAGTAGTTTTTCTTAAATTAGGAAGATTGAAAGTTATTTGGAAGGTTTCTCATGTCCAGCTTAGACAACCATCCATTGCTATATTGTTGTTGACGTGACATGTTGACACGTGGCATGACATAATGTTTGTTACTGTCTTCCAGGAATTTCTCAACCTCAGCCATTATGGAAAGAATTCCAAGCAGATGGCCACGTCCTGTTTGGCATCCACCATGGAAAAACTACAGGGTAAGAGAACTCTTGTTCTGTCAGGCTCTTCTATTCTTGTTCATGGGAGGGGTTGGGGGGCGGAAGAGTTTTGAGTTCCATTTTATTCATTGCCTAAATGTTAGGAATTTTAATATTTTTAAAACAAAGAAAGTGACTGAAAGATCTTTCCTTTGGCAGGGAACCAAAGGTTAGGAGCGTTCCATGTACAAATAGAATAGTAATTTGCTTTGCGACATAGCTGAACTCCATCTGTCAATTTAATTTGCACGTCTGGTTGTGACCCAACCCCCACCTTCACCCCCGCTGCCCTATTTTTAGGATCATAAATGCTACGTATATGCTTTTCTTACACCTGTATGGATTATATATCAGCTTCATGTGCATCATTGCAACAATGGGCTCTCCATACCAAGTTAGTATTAGCTGTGTTAGTAGAAATCCGCTCTATACTATATAAGTCTATGGAGGTGTGGCAAATGCTAAACCTTATGATTACTAGTCATTTTATCCTATGACGTTTATTTTCTTTTATATTTCACCTTCCTTATTGAGCCTTATCTGCTGTTTGCTATTAATTTCTATAATTATTTTGCTTGCGCACACTTTGTTTCTGACATTCGGAAATATATTAACTTCTATAGGTGATAAGTGGCCATTTGGGATGGGTGAGATCTATTGCATTTGATCCAAGTAATACATGGTTCTGTACTGGCTCTGCAGATCGCACAATAAAGGTACCGTCTTGCTTGAATTTCCTTTCTGCAGGTTGCCGCTAGTTTTTCCACTAATGATACAATACATTATCTGTGTCCTGTGATGAATGATACTGTGAAATTTCATTATGAGTGTATAGCAACCTCAACAGTTCAGGTCTATGGATTGATATGCAGATTGATATTATCTTCCTCTGCCCAAAAAACTGTTCATATAATCCATTTGCTCCTTTCGTCAACGGTTTCATATTTTTTTGACCAACTTCTTTTGTTTTTTTTTAATGCCTTCTCCTTTGATTTTGGTGACCAGATATGGGATGTGGGAACCGGAAGGCTAAAGCTCACACTAACTGGGCACATTGAACAAGTACGAGGTTTGTTCCGTACATCTTGTGCCTTTTACAGCTGCTTCTAACTTCTTAAATCATGCATTGCAATGATTAAGTTGGATGTTTCTGTGCAGGCCTTGCCGTCAGCAATAAACACACATATATGTTCTCTGCTGGTGATGACAAACAAGTTAAATGCTGGGACTTAGAGCAGAATAAGGTTGGCCATGATAAGCCTGGATTAGAGCTTTATAAAAACATGCACATACCTCAATAGAATTTTATGTATTAACAATGGTTAAACTAATTTTTTTTCCAGGTTATCCGGTCTTATCATGGTCATCTAAGTGGAGTGTATTGCCTGGCTCTTCATCCGACTATTGACATTCTACTCACAGGGGGTCGCGATTCTGTCTGCCGGGTAAGGATTCAATGTCACAAATGAATGTGAAGATCATAATTTTATTTCCTCTTTAAGAGCGTATAGAATTTGAGTTTAATGTGGAAATATGTATCTTATACTTGGATGCTGCATCATGTTTTCAGGTCTGGGATATTCGTAGCAAGATGCAAATTCATGCACTGTCTGGTCATGAGAATACAGTTTGCTCAGTTTTTACTCGGCCAACGGTAAGATATCTTTTCTGCGGTTGGAAAAATGATAGTAACAAAAGAGGGCTCAGTCTCCAACAGAGATTTGAGGTCGTTTATATGATAAAAGTTGAAGAAAATGATTTTGTCGTAGATATATAATTGCAATCATCTGCAGCAAGGAAGTCCGTTTCTTGTGATACCATCCTCATCGTAACATGTTTGTTTTCAGGATCCACAAGTTATAACTGGCTCCCATGACACGACGATAAAGTTCTGGGACCTTAGATACGGTGATTAATTTTTTGTGTTATGTTTCCTTTTAATTTCTTGGTATTTTTTCCCTTTTGTTTTTAATGATGACAATTGATTTTCTTGTCTGGCAGGTAAAACAATGGTAACTCTTACGCACCATAAAAAATCTGTGCGAGCAATGGCTCTACATCCCACAGAGTATGTGCCTGTAAATACAACAGTTTCTTTCACGAGGCTGCAATT
Organism: Vaccinium vitis-idaea; assembly: GCA_963854785.1. Classification (NCBI taxonomy): domain Eukaryota; kingdom Viridiplantae; phylum Streptophyta; class Magnoliopsida; order Ericales; family Ericaceae; genus Vaccinium; species Vaccinium vitis-idaea. The sequence goes on along the minus strand of OY978218.1, from coordinate 2,732,039 downwards.
TTTTTTATGTAGTTGTTCTCCTTTGACCTCAATTTCTTGCTCATGTTTTTCAGGAATTGTTTTGCATCTGCATCAGCAGACAATATTAAAAAATTCAACCTTCCAAAAGGAGAATTTATGCACAACATGCTGTGAGTGTATTTTCTTTGGAAAATTACATTTATATACACCTTCCACTTGAGCAGATGTGAGATGTACAATATGTTCTTAAATGATCATTTCGGCAACATTATCTTTCTTTCCTTTCTTTTTTCTGTTCTTGTACACGAGAGCTTGAGATTGACTCCTTTGTCATCTAGAAATGATAAAGTTCAAGCCATTAGCGTCGCTTATGTACATTTTTCTGTTTTATCCCTCTTACAAGGAACTTTCATTCTGAAGCAGTTAAATGTGGGACAATTTAGCCTCATTCGAGGAGGAGAGAGCTAAAATATTGCAGTATTCATTGCTTACAAATGTTTTTTTGCCCTGTTTAATGTTTGTTTTCCAAAACTTTTGTGTCTTCCAACAGTCATAGCTGCTAGCCAAAGGGCACTACATGAACGGAGCGCGAGAGTGGTCTTAGCAAAGAGAGTTTTGGATTCAAAGTTTTTATTTGATGTTAAAAGACTGTAGATGTGCTAGAATTTAGAAATGTAAGAGGAATGACGACTTTATTCTTGGAATCCATACGTACAAAGAAGACTGGAAAAATGTATGATCTATATATGAAAAGCTTGAGAGTCTGTGAAATATAGAATAGTTCAAGTTCACTTCTGAAAACTTGAATGTGAAAGTAGATTCTACATCCTATTCTTCTGTCTAAAATGTCCACATCCACCCCTTGAATGGAAACTTTGGTCATGCTTCCCGCAGATGAAATACATCAAACACACACTTCTTTTCCAAACTTCCGCGCCCTTCCAACTGCCATTTTTGGTCGTGTTTTATCTTAGGAATTTCTTTTGTCCCTTAAACAGTTCATCCTGCAGACCACCTCAATTTCCATTGGAAACAAATATTCTCTCTTTTGAGAACTTTATCTTTTCTTGTTCTCTAAGCTTAAATTGCCAAATATCTCACATTGGTGGTGTTTGCTCATGCAGGTCCCAACAGAAAACCATCATCAATGCAATGGCAGTCAATGAAGACGGTGTGATGGTCACAGGAGGTAAGAATCTGACTTTTCCCGTTTTCTTGCTGTTAATGACAAATAAATTAGTTCCGTTCCTGATGTTATTCAAACGGTCGTCTAATGAATATGAACCCTGGTAGAGCTTGTCCCACATTGGTTAATTGTAACCTCCACAATTAGTATATGAGCCTAGGCGGTTTCTCCACTCATAGCCAATTGGTTTTGAGTCAGATGCTTTAACATTGCATCAGAGCTACACTTCTGGACAAGGCTCTCTTGATTGATTGTCCTCTTTGTGCCACAAGTGCACCTTTTTTCGTTATGATCCCTATGTTATGGATCCTTTGTTTACCTCCCCGCTTGGGTCTGGACTCGAGGGTTGCGCATGCCGGGACATGTTAGAGCTTGTCCCACATTGGTTAATTGTGACTGACCTCCAAAACTAATATATAAGCTTGGGCAGCCTCTCCACTCATAGCCAATTGGTTTGAGTTGGATGCTTTATCAAAAGCCAGAACTTCCCCACTCTCATTTCTATGTTTTCTTGTGTCCTTAAGTTATTTTCTTTTTATGGGTATCGGTGAGGATGTAAGAATTATTGACTTGTTCTTCTTAATTTTGTGGCTTTTTTTTTCCCTGAAGGTGACAATGGAAGTTTATGGTTCTGGGATTGGAAGAGTGGTCATAATTTCCAGCAGTCACAAACAATTGTACAGCCTGGTATGTATATCTTAAGCAACCTTAGATCATCTCAAACATGTATGCTGCACTTTGAAGGCTTTTGCAGCATTTTGACATCTCTACAAAAATATGCTCCAACCAAATTCCAAGCTGTTGTTTAGTTATAATTTTTACCCAAATCATCTGTTAAATAAGATTTAGGAAAAAGTGGAGCCTATAGAAGAAAAGAGATACTAATAGCAAAAAAATATTTGGGTTGGTATTTTTCATGTCAAATTTGACACGGGTGGAGATTTTCAATTGTATCCACTTGACATGCTGTCAAATTGATGGAGGTGCTCTTGGATTCCACCTGTGATTATCAAAAGGAGGGAAGGTGAACACTAAATTTTTTGTGCTTCGTTTCAGGTTCGCTGGACAGTGAAGCCGGTATCTATGCCTCCTCTTACGATGTGACTGGTACAAGACTAGTCACTTGCGAAGCTGACAAGACCATAAAGATGTGGAAAGAGGACGAAAATGCCACCCCTGAAACTCATCCTCTCCACTTCAGACCACCTAAAGATATCAGAAGGTTCTAGCAGTCGTCTCTACAGATCTTATATCGATCTTTTCCTGCCTTGGACGATTTTATAAAAAGCTTTGTAATTTGTGATTCCATTTCGAGCGATGACAGTGTAGGGGAATTAGGTCAAGGTTTGACAAGGAAAAAAAGTAGAATGGATTGTCAAAGGTGTCATGGGGTATGTCTACTATTTAAGCTGAGTATTGACCTAACTCCCTTAAATAGGAGTAGCAAAGATTTTGCAAGCAAGTTTTGGAGGGTCTACTTTTACTGTAACTAAAACTGGGGACACAACACTTTGCTTCCTAGACAATGCACTTGTAACTTGTTGTTGACCTAACTGCATTTCTTTTTAGGGAGGTAGTATTAACTGGCCTTGAGGTTTTTTTTTTTTTTTTTTTTTTTCCGATTCGATAACCGGGTGTCCAGGCCAGCCTGTGCGCACCCCCTGCTAAAATTGTTGTAAAATTGTATCTGCATTATTGAATTAGTGGTATTGCGCACTCTTTGGTTCTTCTTTTCATTTGTTACTTGGGTAGGTGTATTCTACGATTTCGAGTTATTCGTTATCAACTAATCACATATTCCTGTACAAATCATATTGCACTTTGATATTAGGTACTTGTTCTTGAATGTGGTCTGGATTTTGGAAGACTAGAGATCTACGACTGCGATGGTATATTGTTAATGGTTCATTACAGATACTAAGGTTGGTTATTAGGGGTGCTCACGGTCCGGATCGGTTCGGATTGGCATGAATCCAATCCTAATCCGCGAGTCACGGTTTTTTGAAAATACAATCCTTGTCCGATCCAAAAGTCTCACGGTTCGGTTCCAATCCGAACCACGAGTCACGGATCGGTTCCGGATTAATCCGCGGATTTTCATCTTATTCGGAAAAAACAACAAACAAAGGCAGTAAGACACTAGCAAGTAGCAAATGCACTAAATAGAAAGTTCAAAGTTGGAAATCCCAATAAAAAACAACAAAGGCAGTTAGGCAGATAGTTATATAGGAGTAACTTAACAAACAAAGGCACAAACTTATATTACCACAAAGGATAGCAGATAGTTACTTCCGGTTCACTCACAAAGACAATAGCAAATAGTTACTTCCAGTTCACTCACAAACAGAGAGTATATATAGTAGCACTTATAATACTTTACCCCCCTAGATTTTATAGAGATAACAATATTCGCACCATAACTCCTACAATAGTACAACCAAACTGTAAGTCCGCTAAATTAACAATATCTATATAACTATAATTATAATTAAAAGTGATAAATTATATATAATAAAAATCTCACGGTCCGGATCGGTTAATCCACGGTTTCAAAATCAAAATCCGTGTCCGATCCAAAAGTCACGGTTTTTTATTTTTCGAATCCCCGTCCGGACCATTAATCCACGGTTAAAATCCAAAAGGTACGGATCGGTTCGGTCCGGACCGGATTCACGGTTCACCGGTTTTTTTGAGCAGCCCTATTGGTTATCAATGTCACGGCGCTTCTTGCTCATCCACAAAACGATTGCGTCTTAATACGGCCAGTCAGATTCCTAAGATCCAGAAATATATTTTCCCGGGGAAGATACGTTATCAAACTATTTTTGAATGCCAAGCTAGTTATAAATACATATAAAAAAAATGGTACAACCAAATGTAGACTACGCTGGCCTTAGTCAGGTTCGAATGCCAAGCTAGTTATAAATACATATAAAAGAAATGGTACAACCAAATGTAGACTACGCTGGCCTTAGTCAGGTTCGAATTTCCTTGCCAGCAAATTCTTGAGGCCACCGGGATTATACTCGGTCGTTACCTCTAGGGTCCCGCAACTAGTCGAGGTATGCGTAAGGTAGCTCGGACATCTGGTTATCATAGGAAAAAAATGCAGACTAAGCTAGAAGAAAATGGCAAGGACCTGCTACAGAACCGAACCAAAACTCACACAAACACCTGCACAAAACTTACACCAACGCTCTAAAGTTTCAATATTGATTGACAAATGTCTTTATGGAGCTACAAAATTGAACATAAGTTCTGGAAAAAACTCCGTGATTTTATCATTTTATTCATGAGACTAAATAAAGTCACCAATGCACAAATTCGGACACAAATACATTCAGATTTAGCTAAATATGCTAACAAAACAATTGTAATTGATAAAAAAATTAAATGCGATATTATGACCTTTTCCTCAATCAGAAAGTTTCATTTTCATCTAAATTCAGGAAAAAAGGAATAATATTTCTTTCCATAGTTAAATAGTAGAAACTATTGCGGTCATTTAGGTTCACTTGAACATCCTTCTACGAGAAAAACTTGGGTGCCGAGAGGGTAGCATCCGACGTGGTGCCCTTCCGGTACATCCGGACCGTCTAAAAGTGTATTGGACGGTCCGGATTAAAACACTCTCTCACCTCACTCTCTCCTCTTCCTCTCTCCAAATCCGGACCGTCCAATACATTTTTGGACAGTCCAGATATGCCGAAGGGCACCACGCGGTGCCCTATTTGCACCCAATTTTTTCTCTCCTTTATACCCTTAAAAAATAAGAAGTTAAAAGAGAATCTACCCAAAGCAGATACACCCTTTTTTTTTTTCTCTCCAGAATTTGAGGTCGTTTTTTACTTATATGTATAATTTGATAGTGCAATTTACTAAGTTATTACCCTCTGTAATAAAATAGAATTAAATGTCATATACGAGAGTAATTATTCAATGGTGTTGCCGTGTTGGGGCGGCACCGTCACGTGATGTCTCAACATCCTTCCGCACCTCGTATTCCTTCGAAACGCAATCTTAATTATATAGAGAGGGGTGTCGGGCATCACACGTGGTGTTTAATTTTTCCTAATAAAAAAGAGGTGATAGCATTACAAGTCACGCGCCGAGAGCGTATCCTGGCGAAAATTCATGCAAAAGTAATCTCCACCTGATCACCCCATCGGACTTCTCAATCTCACCTTTGAGTCTCTCTCACACAAAGAGCTCTCTCTCTCTCTCTCTCTCACACACACACACACACACACACACACACACACACATGACACATGCATGTATTTATATATATATATATATATATACTCCACAGATACATGTATCTCTTTCTGAGATTTACAAGGGGGGAAAATGCCAATGGGTTCAGAAATGATTTGGGTCCCCGTACAGAAACCCATTGGCTACGTTATGAGGGAGCAACGACTCGTCTTCGTTCTGGTCGGAATCGCCATAGCCACCGCTTTCTTCAGGACTTCTTGGTGGTCTCCGGCGGCGCCTCGTGTACAGATCTCTGACCCGTATTACCCAGCCCAGTCGACTCACCGGGCCACGTACGAACTCAGCAGCGGGTTAAATATGGAGCATGTCAGTGCGGGTACAGTTACTCCGAATTCTAGTAATTATTTATGTTAAGTTTCTTGAAATTACTTTCAAGTAAGGACCCAGGATCCTGCAGTGCAAATTCTATAGTGCGCATCTGAACCGTCTATTTTGGCAATTAATCGTTCAAATTCGTAGAAACATTCTTACTGATAAGAGAGTTAGCTATTACCGGTAAGGGTGCTGCTTTAGGGGTGCACTCGTTCAAAGTAATTGCAAAATTTTTGGAGCGAATCTATGTGGGTATTAATTTTCATACACAATAACAGCCTTTTTGTGGTACTTTTATTTTCAAACAAAATACCTATTTATTTGCATAAGATTTGAAAAAAAAATAGCAACTAATAAGTTTATCTATTTACTAAAAGTAAGTTTGGAATAAATCACAATGCTAGAGTTGATGCAGGTCAAGATATAGACCCCTATTATTTATGGAAACATTATTTTAGTAATAATTTTTATTTACGATTAGTATTAGGAAATATTATTCCGCTGCGTCAAGAGTATAGTATGAATTTAATTAGACAAAATTAGTGCTATTTTTTGCCTTTTAATACTTTTTTCGTCCTATAATTTTAGTTCATTTAAAAAAAATTGATTTTTTTTTTCATAAAAAACACGGTACCCCAATAAAAACTAATTGAGATCTTAAATTAGTGAAAAAGTTCTAAAAGCTATGTGCAAAAGTATTAATTTGAAAATTAATACAACATTTTTATATGTATTTTCTTAGTGGAAGAGAAAATACTGCGTTAAATAGAGAAGATAAAACCACAGTAAATACTCTCTCCCTTTGTCTCAAAACATTTGTTCGGCCCGTAAAATGATTATTTATAAATGTAATGAGTTCTTTTAATTTATGAAAAGAGTTTTATTCTTTCTTTAAAAAAGTACATTTTACGTACGCGTTTTGCTCACCGGACAAACATTTTGGTGACAAATAAACATTAGAGCTATTTTTGAGAAAAGTAATGGACTAATTGAATTATACTATTTTGATGTGGGGAAAAAAATCAGGTGGGAGGATACCACTGGGGCTAAAGAAGAAGAGCCTGAGGATTGCGGTCACGGGTGGGGCCGGGTTCGTGGGGAGCCACCTCGTGGACCGTCTGATGGAGCGTGGGGACAGCGTGATCGTGATAGACAATTATTTTACGGGTCGGAAAGAGAACTTGATCCATCATTTTGGTAACCCGAGGTTTGAGCTGGTAAGGCACGACGTCGTTGAGCCGATTCTGTTGGAGGTGGACCAGATCTACCACCTGGCTTGCCCTGCTTCCCCTGTTCACTACAAGTTCAACCCTGTCAAAACCATCATATCCTTTTCTTATTTCCAAAAGCAAAAATTATTGAAACACAAATGCCCGGACACATATTCGGACACGGGTATGCTTAGAGTCTGCTTAGTGCGTGTGGATCTCACATGTATTTTGTGGGCTCCATGTGCATCAGACAATTTAAAACATATCTGTAGTCGAATCTGTGTCCGAATATTTGTCCATAGCGTTACTTTTTTTTGTAAATTTTTTTTCGAGACAACTAGGGATATTTTTGGATTTTTGGGCCTTTTTTTTTTTGTCTTTTCAAACATTTCAAGACAGGTTATTCTACTTCGTCTCGTATACATCAATTAAAAGGCTAAAAAATCCAATAAAAAATGGTTTTTTATTGTGAAAACAACATAACTAAACATCCTATCATGAACGAATAATAAAGATGAACGGAGCGAACATATATAAATAAGAGACCAATGGATGCACGTTGTTCTTGTTTTTGCTTGGCAAAAGTCAATAGTATTCGGTATATGTTGTTCAATACGCTAGATTGTCTGCCTATCGCTAAATAGACGAAGAAAAGGAAACTTTGCAGTTACATAAGGATTACAACCTCTTAGATTTCTCCTATCAAGTTTTTGTGCGTGTGCGCGTTTCGTTTTTCACTCGGTAGAGTGTGTGTGCAAATATTTTGTAATGTTGGGAGGCCTTAATTCGTATGAGAGATTGGTTGCACAAGACAAATGTGATGGGGACAATGAACATGCTTGGGCTAGCAAAGAGGGTTGGTGCACGGTTCTTGATAACGAGCACCAGCGAGGTGTACGGTGATCCTCTCCAACACCCACAAGTCGAGACCTACTGGGGCAACGTCAACCCTATTGGTGAGTACAATAATTAATGTCGATATTGTTTCATCAACTCGAACGCAGATGTATTACAGTCGACAACCTTTAGGTCATGTCAACGTGATTTTCGTTTTGGATTCAAGGGTATCGTTGGTATTTCGAAAAATGTTTGTGATTTTGAATCTCTGACCCGGGGTGTTTGTTTTTTGTGATTCGGGTTCGGGGCAGGTGTTCGGAGTTGTTATGATGAGGGAAAGCGAGTCGCTGAGACCTTGACCATGGACTACCACAGAGGACTTGGCGTTGAGGTTAATTATCCACTAATCAACTTATACTCCAAAGTATTTTTGTTGGATCGTTGATACATAACTAATGAAATGCTTTGAGTATCTCCATTACCCGATAAAACCATCTTGTCAGTATTTGTATAAATGATCTTTCTCTCATGTTCGGATGTTCCGCTACAGAAAGAGTCCCTGAATCTGAAGCCGCTCAAGGTTCCAAGCCAGTTTCAACAATACTTTTCTCAGACCGAGAAAGCGAAACGGCTTGACGTTGCATATTTGAACAGTATATATATGCATTGATTATGTTCCCAAAAGTATAATCACTTCATAATTATAAGCATAGCTTGATCAAATCTGAGATTTCGATGGTTTTGCAGGTGAGGATTGCCAGGATTTTCAACACATATGGACCACGTATGTGCATAGATGATGGCCGTGTCGTTAGCAATTTCGTTGCTCAGGTACATGTATTTTCGTCAATAATGCTTCAGTCACAAGATATTTTTCTACTAAAAACATCCAACAATACCCGTAGACTCCCATTAAATAGCTAGCGACGTCACAAAGTAAATTCTGACTCCGTCTCCCGTACATATATACTAGTGTTTATTTTGCATTGACTTTGTCAAACTGATGCACATGATGCAGGCATTAAGAAAGGAGCCAATGACTGTTTATGGGGATGGGTTGCAAACCAGGAGTTTCCAATACGTCTCTGACTTGGTAAAGCTTTTTTTTTTTTTTTTTCCTTTTCTTTTGCACTTTTACACATTTTAATACACTTTTAAAATCTTAACGACAGCTCAACAGGCTGTTTTTAACATTCTCCATTAAGAAATGGAGTAGTAACTTACTATCGTGTGCGAAATGAAACGAACAGGTGGAAGGGTTGATGCGATTGATGGACGGCAAACATGTGGGGCCTTTCAATCTTGGCAACCCTGGCGAATTCACCATGCTTGAACTTGCTAAGGTAGCTTACATTTGTGTTTGGCTTTTATCGTATTTTCTAAATTCTGTGAATTAGGAAAGATGATGACAATTCTTGCAACTCTGTCCATGGAAAGAGCCCAGAAATGGGGTAAGCTACTAGTGTTAAGCCACGCATTCACGAGAAGACGGTCCTCTTCCAAATTAAATTTCGCACCTCGGAGTTTCATCACATTCAAGTTGAGATATCTCACTAGAAAATTGAGATTGTTGTGTGGAAAAGAAAGGAAATTGAGACTATGGAGAGATAGTTTATTTAAGCCTATATTCATAGACAAAAATATATATAGAGATCATAACTTTAAAAATAAAATAAAAATTGAAATCCCTAACGGCTAACCGATGTTTTTGAAAAACCCAGCGGACAATTTTTTTGAACAAAAGTAAATTTGGCACAGAGGGGTGTTACCTTCAAATTTGGCATATGGGGGTGGTCTTCAAATCCACGCGGATTTGAAACAAAGAAAGACATCATGGTTGGATTGGAATTTTCTGCGAAAATTTTCCGTTAGATAGGTCACGTCACTTTTGGAATATGGGTTGTAGATGCTCTTAGTCTTACGGCTCTCACCCTATCTCTGGACTCATCCTATTTAGCAGCGGCTTTGTGCAATGAGTCATCTTTCTTAGTACACGTCACCGATCAATTTGCACTTTTTGAAATCTCAAAATGCACGAATCTTGCGATATGAACATGTGGCTATTAACACATTGGACAAAATGATACTATTTGATTATTGTTGTGAGTACTCGTCATTAATCAGTTGGTTTTGGTTCATTCCTGTACTTTTGCGATGGAATCTTTGTATTGCCTTCGGCTAATGAACGACGTTGGCCACATGTTCAACGAAATTTATCCAAGGACTGGTATTGCGCAGGTGGTACAAGAGACAATTGACCCAAAAGCAACCATAGAGTTCAGGCCAAACACAGAGGATGATCCCCACAAGAGAAAGCCAGACATTTCAAAGGCTCAAGAACTTCTTGGTTGGGAGCCCACTGTTTCCCTCCGCCAAGGCCTCCCTCGCATGGTTTCCGATTTCCGGCGACGCATATTCGGCGACCAAAACAGTACAGTAACACACAAGAAACATATGAGAAAACATTATATCGTTACATAATTGTAAACAACTATCGTATCGTGTCGTATTTGTCTGTCTGTCATTTTCTTATTGACTGAAAATAAGGGAGCATATGGTTTTCCTCATTTGTGAGCTGCTTAGTTTACCTCGTTCGTGGGCCTTTTCCGTGCTCTCTTTGATGAATAAAATCGTTCATTTTTTCTTTTTTGGGAGCTCATCGAGATTATTAATCATGTAAGAATTTATGTTGATCAAATATCAATGAATACATGATTTGTACAAATTTATCTTTATATAAATGGGTTTTAATTTAGCGAGATAAATAATTTTTATTTTGTATAAAAGTGCGTTCCCTTATCATATTATTTGTAGTCTGATCAATATAATTTTTCACATGATAAAATTTATTTATTAAAATGAACGGTCCGGGGTCTTCAAATTTCAACTGTACAAACTAGATGGCATTATTAGAATTAAATCCAAACTGTGCATTATCGAAATAGACTGTCGAATCAGGACACGGGTAGAATGCAGTGCCTTGGGCACTACTGGCGCTGCGAGCCATCCATTTTTTGTTATATTTCATACAATGTGTTCTTCTTTCGGGCCAGTTGCTATAGGGTCCACTATAGCCATTTCCTAATACTTCTAGTCCACCTAACATTTTTCTAACATATCCAGTCCACTCACACATCTAAAATATAACAATACCCCTAGCTTACTTATGCGAGACTCAAACTTCTCCCCCGTCTCTCTCTTTCATCTGATCGTCTCACTCTCTCCACCTTCACCAGGTGAACCATCAATTTGGCAGTGGGTTTCGTTTCCACCGGCGACTCGTCTCAACCTTTTCCGGAGACCAACAACCTAGACTCCTCTCTCACCCAAACAAGGCGGAGCAACTGCCCCAGAACTGCTGGCTCCAGCGACAACAACTTGGCCCCGCTCGATCTCCAGACCCCAATGGCTTTTGACAACAAATACTACAAGAGCTTCGTCAACCAAAGGGGACTCCTCCACTCCGATCAACAACTCTTGGGGCAATGCTTTGTCGGCCAAGAGGCGGCACCATCCACTCACGTATAGTCGATGAAAAATACTCCAAAGTTCAATCTCGATCTCGACGGTCCTTGGCGGTCTAGTACAGTAATCAACATGTTTCAAGGTTCTACTCCTCAAGAAAGACTTTGTAGAGAATCTCTACCCAGTTGATAAAAGTCGGCTTCAACCGCTATACTTTTCTAGGTAACCACTGTATGGATCTGTGTTAGAAAGTGGGAACTGGTAGTGATGCATTGCAAGTATTTGATGACATTGCCAAGAACAATACAATTTCTAAGAATATTTGCTTGAGTGTGTGTAAATTATGGTAACCTCAAAGTGCACGTAATGTGTTTGAGAAATTGCCCGAAGGAGAATGTTTGATTAAAAACTTGTTGAAATGCAAATTAAAGACAAGGACTGTTTAGCCGAAGTGGAAGTTGGTTTCAAAGGAACTGATTTGATTTGCTTGGGTAGATGGGTGTTCTCCTTCAACCATGAATTGTCAAGTTGAAATACAAGTTGTAATGGTGGGATATCTCGTGTTTGTCTTCTTCTTTGGTTTGGACTTTAGACCATCATGTGGTGTTGCTTTTAGTTTAAGCTGCTTAGTGTGAGTAGATGGAATCATAGGATATTTAGATGGTTGGCGTTAGTAAATTTCTCGTTTTGGTTCAATGATAATTCAGACCTTTTGTTTATCATGTTGGCTCGCAATGATAAATCAATTCAATTGTTAATTAGTATTTTTTTTTTTTGTGTCATTTGTAGGTTTACATGTTTTTCGAAGTAGTTTGCAGCCTCATGAATGTTGATTTTGTATTAACATTAATTCACTTTCTTGTTGATTGGCAAATGTAACACTAATTCACTTGTCTACTAATTCAACAATTTAGTTGATCCCAAGTAGGCTTTTTAAACAAAAATATAGTCCAGCTAACCACATCTGATCCAACGTAGGCTTTAAAAAAATACATATATAGTACGGTCATGGGTTCTTCCAAGTCTCCGCCGGCAATGAGTTCTTCCAAATCCGTCTCTTGGAGTTCTATAAATGAAATTGAAAACATAAATTATTTTTTTAATGGATAATTGGTAAAGTGGCTAGTGGTAGTTGGGGCATTGAAAAGAATATGGTTAGCTAAACCGAAAAAATGAACTGTTCACTGTGTAATTTAGCTTGGTGTTGTTGGGCTTGCTCTAAATATCCATTTTGAAAAGCTACTGACTCAAATATGTTTTGTCTTACATGTGGATGGATGAGGATTTGATCCCAAGTAGGCTCTTTTTTTTTATATATAAAAAAAAAGCCCAGATAACCACATCTCGTGAGTCTAGATAACCACATTTAATCCCAAGCATGTTTTTATTAAAAGATAATAGTCCAGATAACAACATCTGATCCCAAGTAGGCTTTAAAAAAAAATATAGTAAGATCATGGCTTCTTCCAAGTCTCCGCCGGCCATGTGTTCTTCCAAATCCGTCTCCTGGAGTTCTATAAATGAAATTGAAAACATAAAATGTTTTTTTTTAATGGATAATTGGTAAAGTGGCTAGTGTTAGTTGGGGCATTGAAAAGAATATGGTTAGCTAAACCAAAAAAATGTACCGTTCACTATGTAATTTAGCTTAGTGTTGTAGGGCTTGCTCTATATATCCATTTTGAAAAGCTATTATCTCAAAAGAGATTTTGTCTTACATGTGGGTGGATGAGGATTTGATCCCAAGTAGGTTTTTTTTTTTTTTTTTTAAATCCAGATAACCACATCTCGTAACTCCAGATAACCACCTCTTGTGAGTTCAGATAATCACATCTGATCCCAAGTATGTTTTTATTAAAAGATAATAGTGCAGAAAACTACATCTTGTGAGATCAGATAACCACATCTGATCCCAACTATGCTTTAAAAAAAAAGATATTGTACTAGATAACCACATCTTGTGAGTTCATATAACCACCTCTTGTGATTCCCGATATGGTTATCTCGCCGATGACTTTTTCGACAAAGTCCAATTTTCCTTGAATTAATAGCAAAATGCAACATAAATGCCATAATATACACCGACAGACATCAATCATTTTATATTGGAGCCTTAAAAGACTTTTACAAATCATTTACTAGGAAGATTTTGTGCCACATCCTTCAACTGTGACAACCCATGACAACTGCATTAGATAAAAAGTAACTAGCACTCGAAGCACAAGCATAGTAAGTTACGAACTTAGCTGACATCTTATGAATTTACATTTCTGAATAAGCATCAAATAGGATACATCCAATTCCAGTCATGAACTTTTCTAGTAAAAAAATGAGTAATCTACGCAATTTGTCACTCAACTCTAAATCTAAAATAAAGAGAGAAATCTTCAAGAGTAGTCAGCTATACACCCTTTGAAGATGTCATCAAACTCTTATCTCCACGCAAAGTGTCTGCAAAAACAACAAAGAAGCAAGCCAAATTTTCCAACTTGGTACTTGAACAGTTGACCTGCAGATACTAAACCTTCCTCGGAAATGGGAGCTTCTAGCAACTGATAAAAATAAAGAAGTGGCAAACAAAAGTTCAGATTCAAGATGGGTTAAATTAGGTGCATAGAACTTCCATTTAGAACTTGACCATGCTCTAGAATCGAATTTGACATCACTAATTAGCATCACTAATTAGCATGGAGTATCTACCTGCTAGCATCACTTAGTAATCCATGGAATTGCCCAACCATGAAATGCAATTAATGGTATATCCAATTCCAAAAGTCAGCCATGCATTTTTAAACCATTAGAAATTACAAAAACTTGATCGATTAGGCCCACATCTTGACAAATCAATACAGGTTAAGAGTCGAGCATCTGGGCACTATCACTATTTATGGTAGGCAAGGGGGGAAAATGGTCTATTTTCCACAAAGTATTTGCAAAATTAAGGTGCCCCATTGTATAAGCATAGGGAGATGAAGTGCTACGAAAAACAGAAGCTGTTTAACTTAACACAGCTACAGGACTCAAAGTAGATTTTTTTTCATGCTATTGATAAGAGCATTGTATTAAACATGGTCAAGGCATCATTTCCTATGTACATAAAACTAACCTTGATGAAGCCAATCTCCTTTACGTTGCTACAGAAGCATTGCCTGCAACACATGAGACCGTACTTTTTGATCAACCCTTGAAGGTTTCTGCAGACCCGGCTAACAGGCACAATCAAATTACCGTGAGATCATTTTAGGAAAATCCCAAAACAAAATGAACTTGTTTTCACAATCAAAAGCTTCTACAACTCTCCCTTGAAATTAAGGCTTTGACAGCGCATGAAAGCTCATTTGACTATCTCATAGGTAACCTACTAACATTGCATTTACGAGTTCAATCTAAGACAAAAAAAAAAATTACCAAGGTTCAACATGGGTGAAGCTTGTTTTGTTTCTATAACCAACAGATCTTAAAGACATTCTAAAACAACAAAACGCATCCCATAATTTTTAGCAACAAGGTTACAAGGACAAATATAAAACCACTTGAAGAACGGAGTTCCTTGTATAAGTCATTAAGGCCATAATTAGGAGTCAAAGAAGTCCTTCCGCAACGAGCAGCAATTTCAATAGACTAAAGAGAAACTTAAGAGTGTCCCACATAATCACCAAGTGGCTTACCCTTGCAGATCCTGAAATCCTATCCTGTTCGATACATTTTATCGAACACTTAAAATGCATAAAAGAAACACACCAAGGAAAACCATGGAAGAAGTAACGAGAAATGCGCAATCCGAAACCCCCCAAAGAACTCTAGAGTCTAGATGATGTTGCTGCAAAACAAGTAGATTTTTGCATTTTGCCGCCGCCGCTGTGACTCACCGTCCGATCACCCACTCCCAGTAATGTTGTTGGCGGCTATGGAATTCATTACCCTGTCACAAACCCACTCAAAACAACAACAGAAACCCATTTCACCATCACTGAATTCATGTGAGAGAGAGAGAGAGACCTGACTTGTGGCTGTCGATGAAGAAGAGGTAATCATCGAGGGGAATAGTGAAGCTCTATCTCTAAAAGTAATGACTTCTCATGGGCAGGGGCATTTTTGTCACGTAAAAAGTGAAGCGTGGACCTAACCCTTAAAAAAAATGAAGAAGTGGACACGAGGCCTTATAAAAGGAGGCAGTGGACTAGGTGTGCTACAAATACCTATAATGGACCTCACACTAATTCTTTATTAATTAAAGCTAAACAAATTCCCATTTGGTTGCCAACGGGCTTGTAGCCCAATGACATTTCTTGGTCCTTCCCTTGTGGGAGGCCCGTTCAAGACCCGTCGAGGACAGTTGTAATTCAAGACTATGAATAGCTTTTGAACTTTTTGCGGACTAACTTACTAACTACCTCTCATTCCTGTTGATGTATACCACTTAGGGGAAAAATTCCCATCCAATTCGGGTTCCACAAGTGAGCTCAAAACCATCACAACTCACAAGATTAAACTTTCACTCCAAAGCTGGTTAAACTTTGAGCCCATACATTTTGTCAAATCCACCAAAATCATGATCCATGCTTTCGGCCCACAATTCCTCGACTCATCATTTACAAAAAAGCCCTCATACACACATTAAACAAAAAACTAGGTTTGAAAAAACCGAACTGAACCGATACTCGTTGGGTACCGTGATGGATTAGATGATAAAAAATCGTCCCCTTATTAGTTCAGTAGTTGGAATTCATGACTCGGTTGGTCAAATGGCCAAGTTCGAGTTTCATAGTCTCTTATTGAGGTTAAACATACTCGTAATACGATTTACATGTGATGGAACTATTGATTTGGTCCGACATAGGTGCGGTGAGGTGCCTTTTAAGTACAGGTGTGGTGTGACGGTGCAATACTCCTTTGTGAAGCTAACGAGGCGCATTTCTATTTTATGTGCCAAAACACAAATATTTAAAAATCTCAGGGTTTCGGTTTGAGTTAGACATACTCGTAATACCATTTACATGTGGTGGAACTTTTGATTAGGTCTGACATAGGTGCAGTGAGATAAGTAACTTTTAAGTAAAGGTGTGGTGTGACGGTGCAATACTCCTTTGCGAAGCTAACGAGGCGCAATTCTATTTCATGTTCCAAAACACAAATATTAAAAAATCGCGGGGTTTCGGTTTGAGTTTGGTCGAAAATTTCGTATAGGGCTCGGTTTTATAAAAATTCCAACCGAACCGAGCCCATTGCCAGCAGTAGCCCAGGGTCTCGGCCCAAAATGCGTCTAATTTTGATTTTGTTGTACCCCCGAAAAACCCTAGCTTAAACCCCAACCAAAACCCGCCTCATTTCAGCGCCGTTTGATTATTCTCTCTCCATATATACCATCGTTCGTCGTTCCAAAGAGGAGAGAGAGAGAAGAGCGACGATGAGTCGAGGAGCGGCGGCGACGGGTGGTGGTGGGGCGAAGGGGAAGAAGAAGGGAGTGACGTTCACGATAGACTGTGGGAAGCCGGTGGAGGATGGTATCATGGAGATCGCCGCACTGGAAAAGTTCCTCCAGGAACGCATCAAGGTCGGCGGCAAGGCCGGTGCTCTTGGCGACTCAGTTACTGTTTCCCGTGAGAAGAGCAAGATCACCGTCGCCTCCGATTCTCACTTCTCTAAGCGGTAAGGGAAATGATTGTTACAGTTCTTTTATGATAGATGTTTGTGCTTTAATCGCACACCAAAAATACTAAAAGGCAAAGTTTGGGGTGCGTGTATAGAAAAGGTGTAATGCAAAAATCATTTGTCATACCTGTTATATGTAGTTACACCTATATCTATATGTGTATACATGCATATCTATGTACACATATGCGTGTATATGTATAACAAGTAGGGATGCAAACAACCGAGGTGTTCATGAACAGTTCGAGGGCTTGGTTCGTTAGTAAATGAGTCGAGGTCAAGTTTTGGCGAGCTTGAGTTAGTTGTAACTCGGCTCAATTATGAAACCTCGGCCAAATTAAAGCTCGTTTAGTGAACAACCCAACCTCGAGTTAGTTATAACGCCTAGATAATAAACGAGCCATGCTCGAGCTTGCTTATTTGGGCTTGACTGGAGCCCAAGCTAGACTTGTTTGAATCATCTGTCATTTTTGTTGGATTTGTTGTTTGTGTATAGTTCAGTGAGATTTGTATGAGAAAGTGGAAAATTTGTTTGGATAGACGCGGTTTTCAGGCTTTGACATTGAAATACTCCAATGTAGATTCTTGTACTATGCATACATATTTGGAGAGAGTTTGGGAGTTCCATTGTGATAGTTTTGAAATAAATTATGTCGTATGAGTGATGGCCTGATGGGTAATCCTTTATGTTAAGAATTGTAGCTGTGAAAGGATCTTGTCGAGCACATATCTTCTACTTCTAACCTGTCTTCCAAAATCCAAATCGAGGGATCTAATGCCATCGTTGAACTCAAATTTTGGAAGCCATAGATGTGGACCATATGAGGGAAGTTAACTTTTTTATTCAATGACAGTAGCTCAAACTATTTAGTTGATAGCTTACATTGGGGCGCCAACATTGAGTTTGAGAAGTTCATTGTGAAGGATTTGAAATAACTTCACAACAATACTGATTCATAACGTTGCATCCTTGACATTTGCGAGTTCCCTGAAGTAATAACTTTTTTATTCAATGACAGTAGCTCAAACTTTTTAGTTGATAGCTTACATTGGGGCGCCAACATTGAGTTTGAGAAGTTCATTGTGAAGGATTTGAAATAACTTCACAACAATACTGATTCATAACGTTGCATCCTTGACATTTGCGAGTTCCCTGAAGTAATAACTTTTTTATTCAATGACAGTAGCTCAAACTTTTTAGTTGATAGCTTACATTGGGGCGCCAACATTGAGTTTGAGAAGTTCAGTGGGAAGGATTTGAAATAACTTCACAACAATATTGATTCATAACGTTGCATCCTTGACATTTGCGAGTTCCCTGAAGTAATATATTTATCTCTCTTATCCATTTTCCACTCCAGATTCACAAGCTTCCTACAGCTAAACCTCTTAGTATATTTTTGCTTGAATTTGAGCTTTATATTTCTTGATTTGAAAATCACATATCTCAAAACAGAGCCTTAAATTGTGGGTAATCTGAATGTTGATGATCTGCTTTTTACATAAGAGAAAACTCAACTGGTAAGGCTTAGTTAAGAAAAAGTCAGTTGGATAGTACAGCTAAAGTCAAGGGTTGGCTTGGCTTGACTTTAGCTCTTCTAGAGCCCTTCTATCAAGTACGGTAATTGTTCTTCCTAGAGTGTTGTTATGGGTCTGGAGTTTGGCTCTTTGGCTCTTGATATTGTGCCTTAGAGATGAATGCAGCACCCTATATCAATGTAGGCCTTATGTTTGAATTCAGGTAGGCAATGTCAGAAGCCTAACTGAACATCAGGCAAGGAAACATGCAAATAATCTGTGAACCAGTTTCTTAATATATAGTATCTTGTTTCTGAAAAATAAGGTGTCTAATTGAATCCATACTCATTTGCCTAGGGCCATGGCTTTGTTTACCCACCATTGTATCTTATTTCTTTATTTCCCTATGCAAGGAAATTTTAGATCCGAACGAGAATGCATTTCATGTAAATAATCCGATCAATTAAAAATCATATATCTTATCATTTTATGTTACAAATTGGAGGTCAATTGAATGCATGCTCATTCACCTAGGGCCTTGTCTTTGTTTACCTTACCATACCATTGTATCTTATTTCTTGTTTTCCCTGCACAAGAGTTATAAATTTGTACGAGAATGCAATTCACGAGGAATTGTTTCTCAGCCAACTAGGCCTCCAATAATTGTGAATTTGTTGGGGTCACATCGCACCTTTACAAGACTGCTTGTGCGTTTGCTTTCTGCTCAACTTCACTCTTAACATTGATTGTTTGGGTTTCACCTGATCTTTGACTATGGTTTGTATGTGTTATTTTCGTCATGCTGTTGTAACTGCTGTTGATCGTCTGTTGTCCCTGTTTGTTATCGTATTTTTGAGGTAACTGATTCACCCACAGTTTCACATTGTGTGATCTTATAGCTTTGTTGAACGTAGTCTCATAGATCTATTTTAAGCTTACTCATCTTTTCGAAAGGCTCTCAACTACTCACAATTGTCCTTGTGTTTGTTGAATTGGTTTCACCAAGCTTATGATAAATAGTTGGTGTTTCTCTCAGATATCTGAAGTACCTGTCAAAGAAATTCTTGAAGAAACACAATGTGCGCGATTGGCTTCGAGTCATTTCATCAAACAAGGACCGTAACGTTTACGAGCTGCGATACTTCAACATTGCTGAGAACGATGATGAGGATGAAGACTAAATGGCTTGAGTCTCTCTATACTATATGGTAGGATTACTTTGTTTAGAGCGCGCTTGTGTTGTGAAAATGAGCTTCTTTTGAATTTTGTTTAGGGATGACTATAGTTTTACCCTTTTGGTGGGTATAGGCAATCGTGCTGTGACATATTTACTGGTTATTTGGCTGTTATGATTGGGACAGTTGTCATTTTACTAACAAAATTTCTGAAACCACACCCACATACACGAGTGAGTGTTTAAATGGATGTGTAAATGGGTGTGATTGTAGCATTGTTGACTCTGAAAGGCAAATTGATAATTCTAATATTTTCACATGGATAAACGCAAATAAATAAGGAGTGTAAAAATCGTATCTCGAAAATAATCTTCTCCCCCTTCCTGTGATATAAATTTGCGCCATTGCAAAGCAAATGCATCGTGGTCTACTTCTGACTCAGATTATACGATGGTTTCTTAAGACAGAGAAACAAAGTGGATCAAATACTCCTATGGAAGAAGTTCATTATTTAATAATCACGTGTTAGGGTCAACTTACTCGCACCTTGATTTAATGGAGAAATTCATTTAACACGCAAAACACACACAAAACATCCCTCAATCCTCCCGCTCTTTTGGATCAAGGAGTTAACCTGGTCCTGGTGGGTAAGATGTTGGTGTATGAGGTGTGATGTTCAAGTTTCATATGCAACTTTCTCTTCATCTATGTTTATCAATCCGATAAAAAAAGTAACGAGTAAACGGCAAAGTTTGAACTGCAAGGGCGGAGTTAGGATTTATATATGATGTATTTAGATGTTAAAAACTCTACACATAATATTCCGAGTTACAGTCCCATTTGGCAATAATAAAAGAGAAATATTTCAATCGTAATATTGCTAATCAATCTTTCTCCTTCAAGTTCCATAAACTACCAAAATGCCCCCACTTTGATTCCACTATTCTTTCGAAGGATAAAGACAATGTAAACGTGTTATGTTAGGAATGTGACTATGTGAGGAAAGGCCTTAATTGTGAAAGTGAAATGCCATTACCAACCTCCCTGTGGAACTGTTACGGGAACACACTTATGGAGATGTTCTTTTTTCACTTTAACTGTATCTGGGGAAAAAGTTTTCTCCAGACTGGAAATGGCACCCCCACCACATGATCTATTGATCCAAAAAGCAATTGTCCACATGAGTACGCGTCCTTTATTTATTTTCTTTGTCGGTCACGGTAGTCTGAACCAATTTACTCGCACCTGGTCTAAATCTCATTTCTGGTCCGGTTAGGAAGAGACCATCTACACCGGGACTAAGAGATTCACAAAATATTACTTTGTTGCGGTTTGACCTCAAGAATCGAATTCTAATCAATTGTGTGGGGCGCAAATCCACTAATTAACCGGACTAATCCTTGAGGCTAAGGTACATGTCCCTTGAGTCCCCATAGATCATGTAAAAGAAATATGTTTAGGGCCCCCAATCCCTCCACAGCCCTGAGACAAAAATAGTACATCCCACTGGTACAGACCAAAGTGAGGAAAGGCCTTAATTGTGAAAGTGAAATGCCATTACCAACCTCCCTGTGGAACTATTATGGGAACACACTTATGGAGACGTTCTTTTTCCACTTTAACTGTATCTGGGGAAAAAAGTTTTCTCCAATTCTGGTAAGGGCACCCCCGGCACATGATTTTGATCCAAAAAGCAATTGTCCATACATGAGTACATGTCCCTTTTTTTTTTTGACGGTCAGGGGTGTCTGAGCCGGCTTACATACACCTCAACTAAATCCCTTTTTCGGTCTGTCAGAGACAGGTCATCTATGCCGGGACTAGCGGATTCACAAAAACTTGCTTTATCGTGGTTTGACCCCCAAGAATCGAAGTTTAATCAATTGTGTGGAGCGCAAACCCACTAACTAACTTGAGTAACCCTTGATGGTAAGATACATGTCCTTTGAGTCCCCATAGATCATATCCTCTTCTTTAATATCCCCTTTTTCTACCGTCCTTCACTTCATCATGCATTCATGTGACTCTGTTCATGATTCTGCATTTTTGTACCTTGATCATTGTTCTTGAAATAGTGCCAAAATTTACATTGAGTTTTTTTAACTTTTATTTAACCCTTTTTTCCAGGGAATCCCCATAAATGCATAATTTACAGATGACTGATAAAGCTCATCATCATTTGCTTACTCGTGCGGTGGAGCATGTTGTGTAATTCGATTAGATGGAAAAGAAAACTTTGTATCAGTGCACTAGGTTCTCAGTTACGTCAATAATTTAGGGGAGAGGCTGATTACGTAACTTGAAAACTCGAATTTTTGATTAAACGTTGGAGGTGGATTATCAAGTTCGACTTACATAACATCGGGAAGGGGCAAACCCAACATTTTTCAACCATCGAAATGGAGTCAAAATTATCGAACCTGAACTTCCTTACTTAGTTTTAGCCAAGTTTCATTTGAAGTAACATGCTTGATTGCCAAGTTATAGTAGCTCGTAATAATCTATCTTCGGGTGCATACCACACTTCTTTCACAATGGGGGGGGGGGGGGGGCGTTAACCGCACTCATAGCATAAGTGAGTACAAACTTTGCAACGAGAAGGAAATATGGAGTCAAAACTATTGAATCCGAACTTAATAAGCCACCATCTTATTGAACCACAATCATATAGCCACTCCCATTTGTGTGCCCGTGTATATGCAAAATGCATTTATCATTTTGAAGTACTCCAATTAAGAAGCAATCTAGTGTGAGGTTAGTTCTTGTAGGTGATGGTTCTTGCTTACGTGATGAGCTGGAGAGGTATGGATAGTCAACAGTAAAGACACGGTGAAAGAAGGGAATAAGATGGTCTAGAGAAAGGGTGAAGAACGGAGCAGGTGTGCACAGAAGGGACTAAGGCAGTGGATTGCTCTGAGTCTAATCCGTGATACCCTGGGTGACCTAGGAGATGGGACAAGAATCCACTAGAGAGAATGTTCTTCTCTCACTCAGTGTTTGCCCTTTTCTCTCTCTAGAATGGCGTGTGTCTCTGCCAAGATCTCACCAACCTCTGGGCATGAAAGGGAATGTCCCATATTTATAGGCACCCTGGACCAATCATGAGGTGCCAGGCTGTCGTCCTATAATATGATAACACGTGTCCTTTCCGTACAACCTGACCGCATGGGTGACGTCATCACCGCGCGGCTGACCTGCGCGGTGACGAGCCATTCGCCCGCGCAGCGATCCTCCTGTTCCAAGCCACCAAGCCACTAGATCTCCCTTATTCCCGCAAGGGCAAGGTCGTGACCTGTTCGGTCTCGCCTATACCGCAGCCAAGCCTCAGGGGGCCCCCGGGGTCCTGCCTTTAGACCGCAGCAAGTATCATCACCTGGGCTAGTTTGGACTGGCCCCTCGCGTTTTCGCCCGTGTTTTGGGCCGCGCCAGTCATTTGGGTCATGAGCTTTTCTCCTTGTCTGGATGGCTCATGATCGTTTAAGCACCGCCCTTATGGGGGTCTGGAGTGCGCGCCTCTTGGGCGCCTTGCGCAAGGGGATCCCGCTTCAGTGGCCCCCTTACGCGGAGACCTGGGCCCGCTCCAGTGGAACCCTCACACGCGGAGGCTTCCGCGGAGAGCACCACGTGTCAAGCGGGCATTGTGCCACCTGGGTGACATTTGTCATGATTTTATTGGCGGGTCAACGTTGACTCTGGTCAACCGGGGGTTCTACGCTGACCTCCCCTACAATGGCCCCCACGCGCGTGTGGAACACGCAGGCGCGTGGCGTGATATTCACGCGCTTTCCCACGCGCGCGTGATGTCAGCGAGTTATCCGTTTTCTGACAACTTTTCGGCTGATTGATGCGACGGTTTGGGGGCGTCTTTTCAGCCATCCGAGGTCATTATTATTGCCGACGTTTTGTTTCGGACATGATGGTTGATTGCGACCGTTTGAGGGGTTCTTTCTTTCTTATAAATAGCACAAGAACTCTCTCCTTCACTTCTTCTTCTTCTGAAAACCGAAGCTCTCGACTTTCTTCGTTTTTCTTTCTGCAACTCTTCTTTACCTCCGAACCTCTTCCTTTGCGACTCTTACTCTCTCTTTTCCTTCATCATCTCTAAACTCCTTCTTCATATTCTAAAAATGACTCGTGGCGAGCAAGTTGCAGGAGGGAGGCCCACTGTTCAAGGAGGTCTGGTGCCCCCGTCGGATCAATGGCGCAGGGCTCCTTATTTTCATGGCAAGAGTGACCCATTCTGGAAGAAGGTGGAGTCTTACAGCCCAGTGGGCAGCGAGCCGGACGATGTCTTGTGCATTCGCCCAGAGGCATCGCTTGAGGATGGGGATATGGTGCCTCCCTCTTCTGTCCTTCGCCTTCGACTAGAGAGGGGGGACTTCCCTCTCTCCTCAGTACAGTATTCCTCCCTTTCCGCCCCTCCTGCTGGCTGGAGCGAGTGGGTGGATGATGTAATTGGGGATGCTACTCTCAAGAAGGTCTTGGAGCGTTCTCACATACTGGAGCCTGTCAAGATTTCCCAGGTTCTGACTTTGAACAGGAGGAATGAGAATGTCGACTTCTTGGTGTCGCGGTGGAGCACGGATACTCACACCTTTGTATTCCCGTGGGGGGAGTTTGGCCCCACTCTTCAGGACACTAGCGCGCTCTTTCATCTTTCCCTCCGTGGCAGACAGGAATTTGAACCTACCAAGTCTGGGCGTGTTGATCAGGAGTTAGTGGCTAGGCTGAAATTGGCCTATAAGCTTGCGGGCCACAGGGGGTCCCAATGGGACAGGAGCGGTCATAGGAGGCCCATGACAGACCCAAAGAAGACTTCATGGGGTTCATGGATAAGGTATTTCTTCAAGGATCTCCAGCCCGCGCCGCCTGCAGGACGTCAGACTATCGACGGTCCGGAGTACAAAGGTGATCTGTATCTTCCTGCCTTCATCGCCTTCTTTCTCTCGTTCTTTGTATTCCCAGATTTCCCCATTGATGCGCCCAGCGAGTTCGTCTTCTATCTTGCGGTGAGGATCGCACAAGGGGACAGATTCCCGCTGGGCCCCCTGTTTCTGGGGCATTTATACCAGCAGTTGGACCGCCTGTCCGCAGATTTCGAGCGGTCCGTGGGTCGCTTTGATATCACTTCCATGGTGCATACTCAGTTCTTAACCGCACTGGTGTACGAGCATTTCCCTGTTGTCGCTCCCAAGGCTAGGAAATTCCCCGCGCAAGTGTCCACGCCAGTCCTGGACAGCAGAGGTCGTCCAGTCAGGGAGGACGACGGCCGCCAGAGGTACATTGTTGAAGGCCCTTTATGGCCCATCATTCTCCGCTGGAACAGCACGGCTACAACAAAACTATGGGAGGAGTATTTGGATGAGGAGTCCCACTTCTATCCGCGCCCATATACTCAGACTTTGGACGGTGTTTGCAACTATACCCCAAGTATCCCAGGGGAAGTCGACTTCTCCAACGCTAGCCTGCCGAAGCGCAACCTCCTCGTTGGTGTATACTGCATGAGTCGCCCGGCTTACTTGCCCGCGATGGGAGTTGAGAACTGGCAGACGATGGTATATAGACCAGACAGGATGGCGCGTCAGCTAGGGTATGACTTGGTGGTACCTGCGGCGGGGCCTGAGCCCCTGGAGTTTCAAGCCGCGTTTAATCAGTTCCTTGTCTCTTATACAGACGTTTTTATGGACGGGGTGAGCCATTGGCGTTTTCCGCAGTCTCTCGGTCCTCCCCTTGTATCTACTCAGTTTCGTCTGCACTGGCGCAGAAATTTAGACTCTTTCTTCGCCTTTGTACAAGGTGAGGCCATCAGGGCCCCTCCGCGTGTTGTATACAAACCAGATTTCACACTCCATACACCTAAGCCTCAATCTGAAGAGTGGCGCGGCGTGCGAAGCCGCTGGGCCTTGAAAGAGGGTACTACTGTGGACGCTTTGGAGCCCAGAGTCGTGGCGCCGTTATCTGCCGTGCGCGTCACCCGATCCCGGGCGCGGGTCCAGACCTCTGTGGATGAGGAAGAGGCTGCGCGGCCACCCACGCGTCGTAGGCTTCATAGGGTATGTGTTTCACTTGTGCTCAATTTATTCACTACGGTTATTGTATTGTTATCATTTGCTCATCTCTTCGTTTTCCCTACTTTCAGGCAGCGACTGGCGAGCGTGTCAGAACCTCGCCAGAACGTGCAGCGTCTCCACAGTCTGGCGGATCAGACCAAGATTCTGGAGAAGTTTTGGCTCAGGTTCATACCGCAGGTCCCTCTGTCCCAGCACAGCCGCGGGAAGGGGACAGTGACAGTAATGGGGACCATCTTCCCATCAGTACCGCCCTTGGCAGAAGGCGAGGAAGTGTTGTAGCTGGTGGGCAAGAGCCTAGTCAGACCGCGCAGGCTGCTCGTGTGCCCTCTCCACCCGTTCAGCCTGCGGAGTTTAATGAGGAATCCCTCCCGCATCCGCAGTCGGTAGCAAGACACGGGTTCTTGGAGATGCTACGCTCAGGGGAGCGGGTTAGCCCTCCGATCACTGATTTATTTGAATCGCGCGGCGCAAGTGGTTCCGGAGAAAAGGAAGTAAGAGAGATTCATTCCGGGGGACGCCGCGAGTCGGAGCCACAGGGGGAAGACAGTTCAGAAACTAGCTCCGAGGGTTTTGGCAGGGGTTTTGAGCGGGGTTTCATGCACCCTTATATTGACAGCGACGAGGATCAGAGCCCCCGCGTTGCTGCTGAAACGGGTCAGCCCTCAGCTCGCTCCCCACAGCGCACGTCGTCTATTGAGAAAGGTAACCACCCTGATTCTTCCAGCACTTTCCGGAACATAGGGGACGACCTTAATGTGGGGCCAAGCTCTAGGCCACGCACTACCCATAGCATAGGTGAGTTTGTGCCAACTTCAATTGATCCCATTATTCATGAACTGTTCAAAGATGATTTTTCAGAGTTGGAAGCTGCTGTGGACCCCCGGGGAAGCATACGGGGGATGCAAGATGCCCTTCATCGAGAGCCTCCATCGGAGCAACAGGAGCCTGGCCCTGAACAGCAAGGGCCTCTGGCCGGGCCGCAGGGGGAAGCTCAACAGGGACATTTGGCTGGCCTTTCTGAGGGAGGAGTGCCCGATAGGGAGGGTGAAAATGAAGCGGAGTCAAGCGCTCCGCAACAGCGTACCAGGCAGTTAGTTATTTATGAAAAGAGGGACATAGATGTTGATAGTAGCCCAGAAGCTTCAGGGGAAGCAGGGTCCACTGCGCCGCAACAGCCTGATATGCCACAGGGACCTGAGATGCAGCAGAGGTCCCCTTCCCAGTACAGCGATTCGCAGTGCCAGGAGCAGGTCCCTCCTGCCATTCCCGCATCCGCGCAGATGTTCCTGTCATTCTGCGTCGCGGGTACTAGCCTCCCCGCCCTTCAGGCTGTTCTCCGGACACACCCTGAGACTTTTGCCAACTTCCGGGCACAGAGCGCCCTAGGAGGTGGTATGTTCTTGAACAGCTTGGCCACAATCATTGATTCCTTGCACAACATTCCTCTGAGGAAGTTTGGTGACGCGTCGCTGCAAGATGCAAAGGGGGTTCTCGAAGACCTTCAAGATTTGGGAGGTTTGGAGGTTAAATGGCTCATAGCCCACATGGAGCGCATGCATAGCTCGCGCCGGGCTTTCAAGCTCTCATCTCGGGTAGAGGCGAAGCAGAGAGAGGTTCAGCGGGCGCAGGAGAAGGTGGACCTTACTCGCGCCGCTCTTGTGCAAAGGGAAACGGAATTGAAAGATAAACGGGCCGAGCTGGAGGCCGCTCTGCGCGAGAAGACTGAATATGAAGCCGCCGGCGGGGAAATACCCGGGAAAGACGACCCGATTACCAAGGGGTTGTTCCCTCCGCCTTGACTGCACACATTTTTTTTTTTTTTTTTGTAATGAAATTGCAACATTATGGATAATAAAGAGCATTTTGTTTATGTTTCGCCTTTCCTGGTTGTTTTTTTTTTTTTTTTTTTGTACTCACAGCGAATTACGTCAAACTGAATATTTCATTAACTTGGCAGTAACATTAGAGAAGGATTACAAAGAAGAAGAAACACGGATAAAGGGCCCCAAATAAAACACCTTTTCGTTCAAGGATAAAATTTCTTCATAAACTTAATATTGATAGGCCCTGTCAGAAATCCGTCGGAGACTCTGGAAAGCCTATAGTGACCGCTTGTCCCCGCGTTGATAACTTGGTATGGTCCTTCCCATCTCGGGGTGAATTTGGGGAGCTTGACATTCCTCATCACATCCGTGGTTGACTTCCAGACCAAATCTCCGACTTTAAACTCTCGCGGGACCACGCTTTTGTTGTAGAATCTTGACACTGACTCCCAATACTTGGCTTGATGCTCCGCGGCGAGCTCTCGCCTTTCCTCCAAGGCTTCTAAGTCTGCACGCCGCTCCGCGGCGGTGACCTCTGTCGACAGAGTCAACCGCGCGGAGGGAACGCTTAACTCGACGGGGAGTATTGTTTCTGCGCCATAGACTAAGTTGAAAGGGCTGGTGCGCGTGGCTTTTCTCTTAGCTGTGCGATAGGCCCAGAGTGCGGTAACCAAGTGATCTGACCACGTTCCTCCTTTCTCATCCAGTAACTTGCTTAGGATTCGTACCAACGACTTGTTCGTGGCCTCAGCCTGGCCGTTCCCTTGGGGGTAGTACGGAGTTGAAGTTTGGTGTTCAATAGAGTATGATTGGAGTAGCTCGCCCACATCCCTGTTGATGAACGGGGTTCCGTTATCTGACAGGACCACCTTTGGTATGCCGAATCTGTATATAATATTTTCTTTAATGAACTGGGCCACCGCCGCGCCGGTCGCGTTCCTTAGTGGTATTGCTTCCACCCACTTAGTACTGACCTCCGTTGCTGCTAAAATCCATTGGTGCTTGCGCGAGTGGGGCGAGATGGGCCCAACCAGATCCATTGCCCAGGTATGGAAGGGGTATGGCGCGCGGATCGCATGAAGCTCCACCGCGGGCGCATGGACCAGGTTTCCAAACTTTTGGCACGCGTGGCACCGACGCACATGCGCTTTGGCATCAGACTCCATCCGTGGCCAGTAGTATCCCAAGTGGATGATGTGCTCATATAGTTTTCGTCCGCCTTGATGCTCTAGTTCGTGAGCCTTGTACAGTACCTCCTCAGCCTCTTCATTGGACAAACACCATAAAGGGATGCTGTCCAATGCTCTTCTGTATAGGCTTCCGTCCTTGATGAAGAACCGTCCAGCTGACATCTTGATCTGCCTCCTGTATTCCCTCTCCACGGGTAGCGCGCCTTCCTGTAGGAAATCAATATACTTTTGTCTCCAGTCCTGCTCCACCGAGAAACAGCATTCTTGCGCTGGGATGGCTAGGGCACATCTTTCGCAATTCCTCAGTACCTCTGCGGCGTCAGTTTTCATGCTAGGCCAATAATAGCCTTGCCTCTGAACCCTCCGGTAGAGAGAGATGTCGTTTTCTCCACAAGTTGCATCATGGATCTGACGCAACCTGGCCTTGGCCTCCTGAAGCCCGATGCACCGTGCGAGCCACCCCTGAGCGCCGCGGAAGTATAACCTCTTCCCAATCACGGTGAACTGCGCCAATTCTGCTAAGGGGACATCCCCCTGCCCGGTTGCCAACTGCTTCATCAACTTTTCTTGCCATTCTTCTAAAACTTGTTCCTGACTCGCTTCGTCAATGATTGATGGCTCTGTCCTCTTGATAATTTCTATGGCTACCTTTTCTTCATTAAATTCGACCTTCGCTCCTAGTGTGGCAAGTGCGTCGGGGAATCTGTTATCCGATCTGGGCTTGTGAATAATTTCCACCTTATCGAAACGCTGCATCAGCTTCTGTACCGTGGCCCTATATGGAGCGAGAGTAGGCTCTTTGAGTGCGTATACACCTTCAGTCTGAAGGATGACAAGTTTTGAATCCCCCACAATTTTGAGGATCTTAATATCCTTTGTGATAGCTGCTAGGAGTCCCAGGATTAAAGCCTCATATTCTGCTTCATTGTTTGAGCATTGGAAAGATAATTTGTATGCGAGGTATTCGCGCTGGCCATCCGTGCTTGTAAGGACTATTCCGGCACCGCCCGCGCCACCTCCTGCGGCCCCATCGAAGCTTAACGTCCAAGTGACAGACGCGGCCGCTAATGCTTCGAAACCATCGCCTGGCAACTCCTCTTGAACTGGCTCGCAATGTCCGCTAGGGAATTGTGCAAGTAAATCTGCGAGTGCCTGACATTTAATCGCCTTGGGAGTGACACATGATATTTCGAACTCGGCCAAAGCCAAAAGCCAGCGGGCCACTCTTCCCGTGAGGGCTGGCCGCGATAACAAGTAGCGTACTGGATCGCTTTTCGTGACAAGGTGGATTTTGAAAGACAAGAAGTAGTGGCGTAGCTTTTGCGCGGTAAAAACCAACGCTAGACAATGTCGTTCCACCGGCGTGTACCGCTCTTCTGCTCCCTGCACTTTCCTACTGATATAGTACACCGGTCTCTCCGTGCCATCGACTTCCTGCACAAGTAGGGCCCCAATGGATCTCGGGGTGGACGTCAAGTATAGAATTAAAGGTTTGCCTTTCTGCGGTGCGATCATCGTCTGCGGTGAGGTCAGGACAATCTTAATCCTTTCAAGTGCATGCTGGTGCTCCGCGCGCCATTCGAACTTCGCCCCTCCCTTGAGCAGGTCGCCAAAGGGTGCTGAGATTTCCGCGAGAGCGGGGATAAATCTGCGCAGATACGAAACCCGACCTAGGAATTTCTTGAGTGTCCGTTGAAAGTGCGGAGGGGGCATTTCTATTATGGATCTTATCTTTGCGTCGTCTGCCTCGATTCCATGTCTATGGACCAGGAATCCTAAGAACTTCCCGGACGCGACACCGAATGCGCACTTTAGTGGGTTCATCCTCATGCTGAACTTCCGACACCTTTTAAACACCATTTCCAAATGATCCAAGTGGTCAAACTTCTCTTTCGATTTCACAACCAGGTCGTCGACGTAGTCTTCTACGATGTGATGCAGCATATTGTGAAAGATTGCCGTCATCGCGCGCTGGTATGTCGCGCCAGCATTTTTGAGACCAAAGGGCATAACAGTGTAGTAAAAGTTACCCAACGGTGTTCTGAAAGCAGTCTTCTCCGCGTCCTCAGCTCCCATTTTGATCTGGTTATAACCGCTGAAGCCGTCCATAAAGGAGAACATCTGGTGACCTGAAGTGGAATCAACCAGTGTGTCAATGTGCGGCAAGGGGAATTCATCCTTTGGGCAGGCTTTGTTGAGGTCGCGGAAATCGACGCACACGCGTATCTGTCCGTTCTTCTTTTTCACGGGCACAATATTGGCGAGCCAGAGCGGGTATTGTATAGGCTGAATAAATCCAGCCTTCCTCAATTTTTCGATTTCTTCTTTGATTTTCTCTTCCAACTCCGGTTGGTATTTGCGCGCACCCTGTTTGACAGGCTTGGAATTTGGAAATATGTTTAGATGGTGCGCCACCAACTCGGTATCTAGCCCTGGCATTTCTTCGTAGTGCCAAGCGAACACATCGCTGTATCGCCGCAACAACTGGATAAGCCTTTCCTTCATGCCGCTTTCGAGTGCCGCGCTTATAAAGACAGGCCGCGGAGTGCCCTCTCCTTCTCTGAGGTTGACCTCTTGCAACACTTCTGGTTGCGGCTTAGGGCCATCCTGCATACATTCCGGGGCCGGTTCCGGTTTGACCATCTCGTCTTCCTCTGTTCCTTCTGCCTCTAGGCACCGCGGGTCAGAAGCCTCCATGGAAGTATCTGGCCCGCCACCCCGTCATAAGCAGTGCACCGTCTTTCCTCCTTCTTTGAGTTTGGTGATTTTTCTCGGACCTGAAACGCTTTCTGTAGTTGGTTCCCGCTTGCTCGCGGAAGCTTCTCCCTCATCTTTGATATCTTCCCATCTAGGCAATTTTACTCCGGACGGCTTTGCGACCGCCGCGCTCAGCGTTTCCTCCATCTCGGTGAAGTATACCGAGTCAGATAGGTGGGCTTCGTTCACTTCGAATGGCCTCTCGGATGCCGCGACAGTGACTTTCTTCCCAGCCCAAATTGCCTTTAAACACTGATGATAACTGGAGGGGATAACCGCGAAGCGATGCATCCAGCTGCGGCCCAATATTATGTGGTAGTTCGTCTGAGCATCAATGATGTGGAATTTGGTAGCAGTGCGGATGGGCCCGACTGCCAGATCAACAATGACATATCCCAGGGACTCCTTCTTATCTCCTTGGAATCCAGTGATTCCTATCAAAGACTTCACAATTCGCTCTTCCGGGATTCCCACTTTTTGCAGCGTAGACATCGGCATGATATTGATGGAGGCTCCCCCATCCATGAACGCTCGCTTTAGTTCCACGCCGTTGACGCGCGCGGTGACGTATAAGGGTCTGTTGTGTGGGTGCGGAACCCTTCTATCAGCGTCGGAGAATGAGATAGCATTTGACTCGTCTTTAATGGTTCTAGGGAGGGACCCTCCTTGCGCGATGCATGCCTCGTGGCTTTCTTGCGCGATGGCCATGATAGCCTTCGTCATTAAAAATCTTGCATTGGGTGTGAACCCCATTCCATCGTAGAACTGTTTGAACTTTGTGCTATTCTGCAGGATTTTGACTCCACTTTCCGGATCTGGAGGGGCCACTGTCGGGGTACCATACCCTGCAATGTCATCAAGCTCGTCATAAAAAGACGTCATGTATACTTCCTCATAGTCATAGTCGTAATCATAATCATAATCACAGCCGTAATCCTCCTCCTCGGTTTCGCGCACGAACTCAAAACATTCGGCCATGTTGGCCGTCCCATGCTCCGGGTAGGGATGCGTGCGCACGTCCTGAGCTTTGGTGGTGATCCTCAGCTCATTGTTATCCAACTTTCTCTTGAAAATCCTTTTTAGGGTCCAGCAGTCACTGGTAGGGTGTTTGGTGTGTCTGTGGAACATGCAATAGTTTGGGCTTTCTCGGTCTGCGCGCGAAGGCGCGACTTCAATATCTGGTAGCGTGAGACCACCATCTGCTATCCACTCCTTGACCAATGCTTTTACCTCCTCGATGCTGCATGGATAATCTGGAGCCCCTGTACTTTCTTTATACACCTTCTGTTTCTTCCAATCGCCGCGTCCATTATTGTTTCCGCTCCATCCACCACGTCCGCCGTCATTTCCGCCGCTGCCTCTTCCCCCCTGCGACTTGCGCGAAGAGAGAGTGGAAGTTGCAGCTGCGGCGACGGAGTGAGCTTTTCTAGACTTCCAACCGTCCCGCGCGGGTGGTTGTACAGTATGGCGTAACTTGTATGCTGCTTCCAATAAGGCGGCGAATGTCTGAATCTTGACATTAAACAAGAATGGCTGATACTCGCGCAAGAGTCTAGATGTGCAGATTTCTACCAAGTACTCTTCCCCAACAGGCTCGAGGCAATCGACCGCGCGGTCCTGGAATCGCCTGATGTAGTCGATGATGTCTTCACTGGGGCCCTGGGACTCCTTCACGAGAGACAGGCTCGTTATCTTCTCGCGTGTTTGGAAGAATTTCGCGTAGAAGCGGCTAACCATGTCTTCCCATGATGACACGGAATAAGGAGTGAGGTTGACATACCAGGTATACGCCCTATTGGTCAGAGATTTGGAAAACTCTCTTAATCTGAGATTTGTGTCTCCAGAAAAGGCCCCAAGTGTTTCGATAAACCGCACCACGTGTTCCTGTGCGTTGCCTTCTTTGCCATCGAACTTAGTGAACTTTGGTGGGGTGTACCCCTCTGGATACGGCATCTGGAGGACAGCCATGGGGTATGGTGGTTGAATGTCTGGGCTAGGGAGGGAGGGGAAAGTTGTTTTCGTTTTTTCTCTTTGCAAGAGAGCCTGTACCTCTGCCAAGGTTACCGCCTGTGGCCCGGCATGCTCTCCCAGCGCGCCTCTCTGGTGTACAGAACCAGTTCCTGTGGTTTGCAGGCCAGGGTTTTCTGGCAAGGCAGGGTGAACAGGAACCACTGGCTATACGATGACTTGAGCGCCAAGCCCACCAGCTAAGGGTGCCACCCCCTGAGTCCCATGGGCCTGTTCAGCCTGTGGAAGCAAAGGTGGCTGGACTCCCCCCCCAGCATGGATCTGCTGGGTCACCATCGCTGGTTGGGCCCTTGGTAGGGCGGCAGTGATGACCTCCGTGAGGCCAGCTATGGCGGCGAGCAGCTGCGTCTGAGTGGTTTGCATCTGGGTGATGCCAGCCTGCATGGCGTGGATTATCTCCATGGGTGGAGCACTCTGGTTTCCTTCTTCATTCCCTCCATGGCTGGAAGTAGCATCCTCTATCAGCGGTAGACCATCGAGGACAAGGTTGTTGGGATTCGTTGGCGCTGCCATGCCTGAAGTTTGTAGACCACTTCTCGTGTTTACCATCAACTAAGCAACCTCCCCAGCAGAGTCGCCTGAATGTAGGTGATGGTTCTTGCTTACGTGATGAGCTGGAGAGGTATGGATAGTCAACAGTAAAGACACGGTGAAAGAAGGGAATAAGGTGGTCTAGAGACAGGGTGAAGAACGGAGCAGGTGTGCATAGAAGGGACTAAGGCAGTGGATTGCTCTGAGTCTAATCCGTGATACCCTTGGTGACCTAGGAGATGGGACAAGAATCCACTAGAGAGAATGTTCTTCTCTCACTCAGTGTTTGCCCTTTTCTCTCTCTAGAATGGCGTGTGTCTCTGCCAAGATCTCACCAACCTCTAGGCATGAAAGGGAATGTCCCATATTTATAGGCACCCTGGACCAATCATGAGGTGCCAGGCTGTCGTCCTATAATATGATAACACGTGTCCTTTCCGTACAACCTGACCGCACGGGTGACGTCATCACCGCGCGGCTGACCTGCGCGGTGACGAGCCATTCGCCCGCGCAGCGATCCTCCTGTTCCAAGCCACCAAGCCACTAGATCTCCCTTATTCCCGCAAGGGCAAGGTCGTGACCTGTTCGGTCTCGCCTATACCGCAGCCAAGCCTCAGGGGGCCCCCGGGGTCCTGCCTTTAGACCGCAGCAGGTATCATCACCTGGGCTAGTTTGGACTGGCCCCTCGCGTTTTCGCCCGTGTTTTGGGCCGCGCCAGTCATTTGGGTCATGAGCTTTTCTCCTTGTCTGGATGGCTCATGATCGTTTAAGCACCGCCCTTATGGGGGTCTGGAGTGCGCGCCTCTTGGGCGCCTTGCGCAAGGGGATCCCGCTTCAGTGGCCCCCTTACGCGGAGACCTGGGCCCGCTCCAGTGGAACCCTCACACGCGGAGGCTTCCGCGGAGAGCACCACGTGTCAAGCGGGCATTGTGCCACCTGGGTGACATTTGTCATGATTTTATTGGCGGGTCAACGTTGACTCTGGTCAACCGGGGGTTCTACGCTGACCTCCCCTACAGTTCTCAATGGATTAGATCTGTATGTTTTTCATATTCCACCAAACAGATTCAGCAGTTGATTGAAAACTTGAAAAATGGTTTTGATTTCTGCACCCTCATGCTTCTCTCTTCCTTTTCTTTTCCTTACTTAAGTCAGGAACCGGCTTAAATTAGCTTTTTGAATTGATGTGTTGTGAGAGGATGACCTGTTTTGTAAAGCGCAATAAGTCAGTTTAGAAATAGGTCAATTTCTGGAAATTCAGCATTCTTCTTTTTCTTTTTTTTTGCCAGACGATAGGATATAGTAGTATGTTATCTAAGTTCGATGTTGTTCAATCTCTGAACCCAGAATCTCTCAACACCCAAGTACTGGTACACGACCAACTAAACTAGAGACCCTAGTCTACTTTAGTTGGTCCAAGGGGTCCTGAAAGCTGCTATTAGTACTGATTGGTATGCACAGACCACATACAGATCGGCCTCGGGGACTTGCTTTTGGATCCCACACGAATGATCTGAATCGTTCATTCCTCTTAGAATAATTTTCTGAGGGGTCCCGTGAGAAATCAATTCCATCAAACGTGCGTAAGTGGTTGATCCAAAAACCCTCTGTTCCATTCAAAAATCGTGGGGCTCCCTCGAAAAATTATTCTAAGATAAATAAACAGTTCAAATCGTTTATGTAGGACCCACAAGTGGATCGCGGAGATCGATCTATACGTGGGTTGAACAAGGGGGTCGGTACCCCTAGACTTACCGATGGGTCCTTGCACATGATCAGATTTGATGACTCTTTACAAGTCAATTCCCATATATTAGGCCATGTAAAAAGGTGGTCAAGGCACTAGATTCTAGAAAGACTCCTGGATTAGATTGAGACATTAATGGATCTAAGCCCACTAAAGTCACTACAAACACAAAGTTCACAATTTTATGCATAGAAGTTAGACATCCTATCATTAATCAACACATTGGGACCACATATAAACAAACCTACATATCAACAATCAAGAACCCCTTTCTGTAACATGCAGAGTTGCTAACTGATCTTCACAATATGAGTAATAATTAACAGAATCTCTTTGCCATGACATGATTACAACTCAGAAATAGAGAGAAAAAAGTATATTAATAAAGGGAAACCCTATGGTAGCTTGCGGTTTGTGTGTGGTAACCCTAGTTAAATTATTATCATAATCGCTACTCGCTAGTACTCATTCCGTCACTTAATGTTGGTCA
Organism: Vaccinium vitis-idaea; assembly: GCA_963854785.1. Classification (NCBI taxonomy): domain Eukaryota; kingdom Viridiplantae; phylum Streptophyta; class Magnoliopsida; order Ericales; family Ericaceae; genus Vaccinium; species Vaccinium vitis-idaea. The sequence continues at coordinate 2,695,807 of OY978218.1, read as the reverse complement.
TCTATTCCATTTTGAAAAAAACACATTGCCTTGCTAACCCGAAACACTATGTTTTCTTGACAAGATAATTCAACCTCGTAACTAAATAAAGACTCACTTTGCAAACCTTCCACATTCAACACAACAATCCGAAATGACTTTGAGCTAAAACTCGAGACGCAGCCACTTTAGGGGTCCCAAAAACTTAAAAATTTTAGGAGCCTCTCTTACTTTAGTACCCTTGTAATAGTCCAACAAAAAAGAACCCATCTTTAATTTTCGCTTTAGGCTCTTGAAAAGTCAGGATCGACCTGACCACAGAGCCACCATAGCCTTTTCAATTCTAATCAGTGCAGCATGAATCTCGTATGCAAACGGTAAAAGAAAAGTGCAAGTAAAATGGAACTAGCCAGCTCAAAGTAAGTGAACTTTAAGAGCTAGCCAGCTCTAAGTTTTGTTTCCAGGGTTTGATAATGGGAAATGGGAATAGACATGGTGGTAATGTGGTATGAAGGAACAAACACAAAAGTATTGGAAGCTCAAATACCCCCATTTGAATGGACGAGCTTGACTACTTTCCCAACTACATACCCCCATTCCACCATTGACAAAGAAGAGCTTAGAAAGTTGAAATTCCCAAAGTCATTCTTCTAATATTAAATTTAGGCGTTTTCATCAAAAATACCGTCTTTCCATTATAGTTAAAATTTGGTGTTATTTTCACTATAATATTTATGTGATATATGCAAAGAGAATGACATTATCACACAAACAAAAGTCGAAAATAACATAGTGGACCAACTAGAAGGAAGCATAAACATTAAACACCAGAAAGACTCCTGATTGAGACATGAGGGGATCTAATTCCACAAAAGCCAGCAATAAATTTCCACAATCTTCTGCATAAAAGTGAGAAGCATAGCATAATCAAAAGATTGGGACCACATAAAAACCCATATCTCATCAAACAAGAATCCCTTTTGGTAACATGAACTAAAGAATTCACCTTCTTCCAGCATAATTTAACCCTTTCCTTTTCCTTTCACAAAACACAGCATTAAGCAAAGTACAAGACTAGCATAAGTGAAATCAAGTAGCAATATGTTTTGCACTTGGATGAATTTCATACCCCCATGTAAGAATTGGTATCCAATATCAAGCCAATTACCAAAGCAAGGAACACTTCATTTTCAAAGGAAAGGTATAACATAGGCCGACTGGTCCCCGCCAAGGCACTAGGCCCGAAGCATATTTAGGTAGCCGACTAGTCGGTGCCTAGTCGCTAGCCAGTCGACACTAGTCGATGCCCTTTTTACGCCCATCTAGGCCGGCCTAGCGATTTCTAGAACATTGAACATTGAAAGACAAGGAGGCAAAACAAGCTCATATTGTGCACTATAACAAAAACCTAATTAACCAACATGAAGCACATTAACCTCTGGAAACCAATATTGAAGGCATATCATTAAGTTTGGGACTGGTACTGTTCTTCTTCTTATCCAAACCCTCTCTCTTCCCATAAGAAGAATGCTTATTGAAAGCCCTAAGTGGACTAGCAAATGCCCACCCCCAACTCTTACTCCTCCCATGCCTCACCGCCGCCGCCACGGCCCTACTATCTTCACCTGAAGATGAAACCAAGTAAGAAGAAGAAGAGGACGAAGACGAAGAAGAAGTACCCATAAACCCACCAAAAAACCCACTACACTTGATAAATTCCTGCCCAACGGCGGCGGAAGTACGGCGGCGATGGGCGGCGGTGATCTTTTGCTTGGATTCTCTATATGATTCGACTCGACGGAGAGCGCAGTCACCAAACCCAGTTGAGATCCGGTCGAAAAATTCGCCGGAAAAGCTACGGCTGCCGCTGCTGCCGCCGCAGCCGACGGATCTAGATCTCGTCACTTTCCGATCAGACGCCGCCGCTTCTTGACTGCTCTCTCCATTCTCCTCCTCCGCTAAAACCGTCTCAAGATCCTCCCCCCTTTTCCTCATAGAAACAAACCCATTTGACGAAACATCGTCAATTTCATCTCTCCAATTCGTATCCTCGATTCTTTTAGAACTTCCGTTTCCAGAGAGAGAAAGTAACGACCAAAATAACCCTCTCTTACGAGGAGTATTATACTCGTCCGCCGGTAAAAAATCTCTCCCGCCGCCACGTGGAGTGCTGCGGGTGGATTTGCTCCGGTTGGAAAATATACCACCATCTTTATCTTGGTCCAGCTTGTTCTTGTTTTTCTTCTTCTTTTGGGTTTGAACGAAAGGTATTTGAAGAAATGCCCCACTGGACTGACACTGATGATAATGGTATTTACTAGTGGAATTAAGATGGTGGGTAATGTTTGAATTGATTAGAGATGAGGTGGGAAGTGTGGGTTTGGGGGGTATGAAGTCAGATCTGAAGGACTTGTTAGGGGATGGGGGTGAGGAAGTGGATGGGTGAATGGAGAAAGAAGAGGCGGAGGAGGAAGAGAGTAGTTTGGTGAGTTTTTCTTGGAGGCAAAAGGGGCAGATGCCGTCTGCGGTGGTGGTGGGTTTGTGAGGGTGGTGGTGGTGGTTGGGGCATTGGGTGGTGGTGGGTTCGCCTGCGTCGTCTTCTTCTTCTTCTTGGAGTCTTTCCATAACCATTTTCGAGAAAGAGAGAGAGAGGTCAAAGGGATGCAAGAGAAAGAGAGAAAGTTCCGAGTCGTGACCTCGTGTGATCGATGGAGGCCCGTGATGGTTTTACTTGTCGATTTTGAGACTGCGAGATCTCTCTTTAAAAAAAGGACCAGACTATGGGTACAGACCCCACACACAGAAAATGCACAAATCGAGCTTGGAGACCCATTTTTAGATCTCACACGAACATTCTAAACCGTTCATTCATCTTAGAATGAAAAATTCCGAAGGGTCTCGTGAGAAATCAGCTCAATCAAACGTGTGTAAGTACTTGATCAAATCTCCCTGTTCCTATACTATTACTCCTACTTTTTTTAAGAGCAATTCTCATGTACTACTCCCTCCGCCCCAAATTAGATGTTCATTTTTGAAACCGTACCATTTTTCAATTGTTATATCTTTTAATTTATAATGTTGTTCGTAATTATAAACACTTTGTATTATAGAACTCGTCGAGAACTATTAAACAAGATTGATATTGAATATTTTTAGAGATTCATATGGAAAGATATAAGCGATTGAAAATGATACGAGTTCAAAATGGACATCCAATTTAAGACTGAAGAAGTACTACTATTACTTCTTTTTTTTTTTTTTTTTAACATTCAGTTCCTATGTACTTTTTTCTGTTTGAATATTTAATGGGCTACATAGTTGTTGATAGAAGCTTGTCAATGCACTCGTGCATGGCCAGGTATTGTACTCCATTTCTGCGTGTCATCTTGGTCCGTTGATGGTCTGGGCTAAAAAAAAACCGACGGGACTCGAATCGACCGAAAAACAAAAAATTAGATTTGATGTTTGGTCGGTCCAGCTTGGAAAAAAAAATCAAAAAAACCGAACCGAAAAAACCGAAATACATCTCGGTTCGGTTTTGGTTTCCCGGAATTTTTGTCAGACCGAATTGAACCGAACCGAAATACCCTAAAATCTTCCCGATTTGGACCGAATTATCCCAAAACCACCCCTATCTCGGTTTCCTGAAATTGACCCTGCAAAAAATAACAAATCACAGTCGTCCATCTCAATTTTAACGCCGGACCGAAAAAAATCAAAAAAACCGGAAAAAAAAAACTGAAAAAACCAAACCACCCCGAACCGATCGGTCCATTGTTTTTTTCGGTCGGGATCGGTTCCCAGCAAAATCACCCTGAACCGATCGGTTCGGTTCCGATCCCGAAAACCGAACCGAACCGAACGATTTTCACCCCTAGTCTGGGCATATTGCCCCAATAAAAAACATTTAAACCAACTAACATTTTTTTTCTCCCTTCCCATGACCGGAGCTTGCGCACCTCAACTTATTTCGGGGCCTTAGAGGTAACGGCTGGGCATAACCACCAGTGGCCCCAAGAGTTTGCTGGCAAAAAGAATCGAACATGAGACCTGAGGTAAGAGCAAGCCCCTAAGTCCCAAGATAAGACCACTTTGCTAATTCGTCAAGATTATTTAAACCTACTAACTTAGGCTTAGGACCCGGGGTGGGTGTTATCCCTTTGGCGACAGAATGGGTGTTGGGCCGATCACGACCGTCCATGATCGGCCATGGACGGCTTAGATCACATCTTGTTCAAACAAATCTGAACCATCCGCTACCGAACAGATCTGAGCCGCCTATGGCCGATCGCAGATGGCCGTGATCGGTCCAACATCCATGCTGCAGTCGGAGGGACAATACCATCCCCCAATTCCTTAGGCCCATGCCAGTACAAATATAATTTTTCTTGCTAAAATGGAAGTGTGTGTATATAGTACCCTCACCTCCGAATGGGCTCAAGTAAATAATTTAAAAATATCAAGACGGAGGAGATTGGTATTTGCATGATCCACGCCATTTTTGTTACAGGTTATTCTCAATAGTTGTCGTATTTGTCTTACAGGTTATTCTCAATATTTTACTGGACATTTTTGTTAGAAAAAACAAATATATGATCTAGGGGCTCGTTTGGATGAAGGCATAGGAAGAGGGATGAGGCAATCAGGGGGGATAAGGGCATGATATGATGTTTAGCCTATGATTTGGGAACAAAAAACACACCCGCACTGAGGCTCCGTTTGTTTCGGGCAGAAAACATTTTCTAGGAAAATATTTTCCATGGAAAATAATTTCCAGTGTTTGGAACAACGGAAAATAAAAGTTAACAGAAAACATTTTCCTTCATCAACCTAAAATGAGGGAAAACTCAGGCACTTGAGGCGGAAAATGATTTCTCCTTTTGAAAGCCGGAAAACAATTTTCGGACACTACTATTAGGCCCGATCGATGCTTTTCTTAAGCTTTTCTCTTCTCTTCCGAAAGCCAAGGCCTCTCTCTCTCTCTCTCTCTCTCTCTCTCTCTCTCTCTCTCTCTCTCTCTCTCTCTCTCTCTCTGTATACATACCTATACACTCCCAAATCATTCAGTCAATCCTACTCAATTCGTTCGAATAACACGAAATTTCAACAAAACAAAGTTTGTGAGAAATTAGATTTGCATCGAGTTTTGTTCGTGTACCGAAATCGAAAAAACTAAGATTGGATTACTTTTGAGAGGAAGAATAGGATTTCCCGCATTGGAAGAAGGATCGAAACAGTGAAGATGGATTCTTGATCGAAACGGCTTTTGTTGCCTTTGCTGGAGCGGTTGTTTCTTTTGGATGCTTTTATAGGAAAAATCGTCGATACATAGTAGCACGGCTTCATATCCTTTGCTGGAGCAGTTCTTTCTCTTGATCTTGTTGCTGATCTTGTTTGTTTTCTAAAATTGTGAGGCTGGGATTGGTTTGGAGAACAGAGGGAGATGTGGTGCAAGGAGGGTCTTAGGCGGTGATTGACGGTGGGTGGCAGCAGAGATGGTTGTAAATTGAGGCTAGGATTGGTTTTGTCTTCTGAAATTGTGAGGCGGAGATGGTTATAAAAAATGGGTTTTGTTATTTGCAATATTTTTCCGTGTCAACCAAACAATAGAAAATGTTTTCCAGAAAATATTTTCATATCTTGGCCAAACACCAAAAAACATTTTATTTTCTAGAAAATGTTTTCCTAGAAAGCGTTTTCCGCCCGAAACAAACGGAGCCTAAATGGTCGTGGACTAAATAGTCGGGGAGAAGCTCCACTAAATAAAAGCAGGAGGGGTGCTTATATTTAGTCGGGGGCGATATCCCATCCCATTTTACCTCTTTACCCCTCATTCAATTCCTTCAGATCAAAAAATAAAATACTTCCGCATATAAATTTTTATTTATTTTTGCACCAAATTAAACTACTACTAAAGATCTTTAATTCGATATAAATTTTTTTTAAAAATATATACTTTACAATTTTACATTGTTCGCTTGTTGACTTGTTGAGTTAATTTTAATATTTAATATTCTTAATTTATATTGTAAAAGAATATTGAAATGAATTACTTAATATAATTTAAAACAAAACAATTAATTTTGGTATTTATATAATTATATAAGTCCATAATCTAATATATGTATTACCAAGGGCAATAAAGTCTTTTGACATGATTTTACATCAACCCTTCCTATATCCTCATTTTTTATCCCTCATCCAAACCACGAACTATTTAATCCTCCATTCTTAACTGTCACATCAATGTGGGTCCACCTTTCTTATTTAATTCCCCCGACTATTTCATCCTCTTACTATTTAATCCCTCCAAAACCAATACGCCATGCAAACGGACCGTAGTAGTCTAAAAGAGCCCACAATTAGCCCACCAATTCAATGCTTGTGTGTGTGGGGTTGAGAGAGAGATGCAAATTCCTGCTAACTTGTCTTGGTGGGCTAAAGAATACAACTAAACAGGCTTTGGAGTTGGGCCTAAAACTGGATCAGGATCAAGTATTTAGATTCGAGGCCCAGACTACCTGAGCAATAGCCCATACATACAGTTTCTTCTTTGGAATTCCACGTAAAAAGCAATTGAAAGTTAGAACCATCTTCAAAAAATTGACAAACAAAATGGTACAGAGAGAGTAATGATATTATAGTTAGGTCAGCTTTTTGAAGCCCTTTTACAATTTTCCAAGCCCAAAAATGCCCCTATTCATACATTTTTGCCGGTTCAAATTTTATCACTTCAATCCCTCTATTCGTTTTACCTAATTTATTCTCTCTTTACTTCTTTCAAATGTTTGAAGAAGAACTTTAATGGAAACATTGAAGGGTAGAGTTCTTTTGGGACTATGAGAGCACACTCATCTTGTTTGCCTACCTTCTTATACATATGAAAGCACAAATACGTTGGCGATTGTGAGCCAAAACATACAAACACATGCAATATATTCCACGTAGTTTGGCTGGAATGCCGCCTCTACAGATAATTTACACAGTTTCATACGATCGGCAACTATGTAGGAGTTACAATGCACGAATTGAAGTCTCTTTCCCACTTTCCCTTCGCATTACGCCTAAATGAAAACTTGTGACAACAATCATTTGTGATAGCTTGAAACAACAAAAAGAATAAAAGAAACCAAAAATACATCACAAACACTATTATATATCTCTTTTACCTTTTCTAACTTGTTTCAGGATTAACTCTAAAAACTACAACTCAATCTTGCTGTGAAACAATTTGATCTGAAGGTGGGATGAGGTGCTCATGCTGCCACCCCTCTTCCAATCCACTGATGACATTTTTGGAAGGCTTGGCATTCCTGTACATAGCATATAGTACTAGCTGTGCAATTCCAAGTAAAAAGCCAGTCCCATTTGGTACCTACACCCCCAAATTGCATTCTCTTTAGTAATGGTTAATGTTTAGACTGTAGAGAGAGGATCCTTTTCCATAAGAGTGACTCGATGATCGGACTTGTTCATGTGTTATAATAGGAACATAATTTCATATTACAACCTCTAATACAACTGCGTTCAAAGCTGTTCGATACATATAGACTCACATACATTAAACGGCTCTGACTCAACTGTACGTTAAAGTTGTGTTTTAAAGTAGTATTCCTAGGTATTTTTGGTTGTTTATTATTATAGTGCTCGTCGAAAACATCAATTATACTGAAAATCATGATGAATATGACTTTATAAAATGTGGATTCTAAGGGGACAAACAGATTTTCGTTTATTTCATGATGTATGTGTGTGTGGCAATTATATGTTGATTGATACTCAACCACCATATAATTTGTGATATGTGATGTCTAATCATTTAACTGGACAAACTTCAGCCTTAATTATTGGAGGTAAGTACTTCTTGTATGAAAAATAGTGGGTAGAATTACTTACCGCAAGGATAATATCGTGCACGAGGATAGCATAGAAAGCCCAAATACCTCCATTCAAGAAAAAGAAAAACGAGAGGAAGAATGGCATGAACTCTACACTCTTCGTCGTCACCACCGTTTTCTGATAAAGAAATACGTCAATATAGAGCATCTAATAATCCGGAAATTAAACACATTTACTCGATTTTGGATCCTACGCCCTTCATGCGATCTAACGGCTCACAACTGTTTTTCCGCACTTTTTTTTTCTTGCTTTTCAGAGAGGTAATAATGGTTACCCTTCATTGTTTTTTTAAATTACGATGCTCGCCTCAAACTTGTACTGCCTGTGAATGAAGAAAAAATTACGAAAGAATGCTAAACATGAGACCCACTAAAAACATGCCACGTAGCTAGATATAGGAAATTTCCATCGTTGTTTTTCCACAGCCACGTCTACGCACCGGTCCACATTTGTTTTTTGTTTTTTTGTTTATAACCAGGTGTCCGGGTTAGCTTTCGCATATCTCAACTAATCATGAGAGACCATCCCACCGTCGACTAGCGGGGGTTCTATTTAAAGCCAAAGCAAAGCTCTACTAGCGGGGGTTCTATTTAAAGCCAAAGCAAAGCTCTACTAGCGGGGGTTCTATTTAAAGCCAAAGCAAAGCTCTATATGGACTAACTCAAAAGGAGTTAACAACACCTACGAAGTTTACAATCTTAAATCTTAAGAGAGAGTAAATCACTAAGTCCGCGCCCAATACTTTCCTTTCCTAGGCAATGTGGGAGTATTTCTTAACATCCCCCCTCACGTGCAGCCGAATTTGAGATTTGTCACGTGTGACCACTTTTTGGGTCCTATCATCGTGCAACCTTTTTGCTGGTCTGTCATCGTGGGTGTGGGGTTGCGATTTTTTTTTATTTTAAATGTGGAGTGGAATATGCCCCACTCTGATACCATGTGGAAACTTTATGTCCATCTCAAAGCCAATTGGCAATGAGTGGAGAGGCCACAACATATATTAAGTGATCACCCATTTCACTCCTAGGTAATGTGGAACAATATTTCTTAACAGGGCTAACGGAGTTAATGGGTTGGAGAATATTGCAACGTGTCAATCAATTGGGGTGGTCGGACAGCGGATCCGGGGTGAGTGACTTGTCATGTGCAATCACTTTAACACCATCCTAACATGTCTTCTTCTAATTTCGAGCAACAAAATGAAATCACCATCCTTCTAAGCACGCTCCCCATGATTCGCCTAGCGAGTTGGATATCCTTTGGCATGATGGTGGTAACCCTCTTGGCATGGATTGCACGCAAGATGGAGTCTTCAAACAGAGACCATACTTACTTTCGCTAACACAATATTTACAGTTGACACGTGTTACAAACGTAATATTTTCTTGTATTAATATTTTATTGCATAAATTATTTTTAAACGATCCCTTAACACTTCCAATTGATGAGCTTCTATTATCTTCTGCCCCCGCTCCTGATCCCGCCCCTGCTCCATACGACTAAGCTGATATTCACAAGATTCACTGTTTTTGTTTTCAACTTCCACTTGGTATTGGTTTATGTTGGCCAGTGAGTATGCTATGTACCTAGGGTTTTACATTTGTATATTAGGTTATGGCAAGAGAGGCTAAATCATCGGGCTTTTTGGCTTTGAATCTTCCCTAATATCTTCATTTCGTGTAGCGAACCATTTCGGTCATCAGGGAACTAACACTTCGCCCAATCCTTTTCAATCCTGACCAATTTTCCCCACTAACCAATTATGTTACTACCACTAAACAAACTTGGTTGACAAACATGGCATTGATGGCAAGAAAGACAGAGAGATTGGGATATAGGTAAGTGTGAGAAAGCCATACTGCCCTCTGTTGTTGAACTTGAGCATAGTTGGCTTGATGAGTGGAGATGAAAGTGGTAAACAAAGGCATTGGAAATCATACTTGGCATGCCAGCCAGCGGGTCATAGTTCTTTATATTTGAAATCACCATGACATAATTAGGAAACCCGACATCTTTCTCTCATATATGTCACCTTTGTGAGTTATATCTATTACATAGCCATGTCTTTTTGTGGTGTGTTATCTTATTTAGTTTTAGCTTGATTTTACAACATACTCACCCAATCTATGTAGCACGGACACGGATACGGATACGGATATGGACACGGATACGGCAATTTTGAAAAAAGGGACACGGACACGGCGGGGGACACGGCAATATATATATTAATTTATATATAAATATTATTAAAAAATTAAAAAAACTTAAAAATTTAAAGATTGATAATTACAGTTTGACCCCAAAAATTTTAAAAAAATTACAAATTGACCCCTGAAAATTAAAAATTACAGATTGACCCCAAATATTTAAAAAAAATTTACAATTTTCCCCCTGCTGTGTCCCCCGCGTGTCCCCTCCGTGTCCCCGTCAAAAAATTCAAAAAATTTGGGGGACACGCCACGTGGCGTGTCCCATACGTATTTAGCCGTGTTCCCGTGTCCCATACGGCAATACGGCACCTCCTAGGAGTGTCGGTGCTTCATAGCACCCAATTGTTCAGGTTGTGTGCTTGTTATGTTGACTACTACAGCTTTATGAATTGTAGTCCAGCAACAGTTTAGGGTGAACATAATATGGCTTAGATTATTCTTGCAAGATGTGGTTTGCTCTGTTTTGTTCTGAACCAAAAAAAAGCAGCAATAAGTTTAATGTTAGTGAGTTGATTCAAACAGGCAGCTGGAAGTGTGGATGTCCTGCATTGCTGCTACGCCCATGGAGAGGATAATGAGAACTTCCAGAGGCGGAGTTATTGGATGCTTCATGGGTGAGTATTGCTGTTTTCATCTTTTTAAGCTGGTGATAATTGAAGTAGTTATCGAAAATCCATTAACATCAATACGTGATAACAGATTGTGTCGTCAATAGGTTACCACCATGCCATTTACTACTTTTTCTAGTACCGAATTAGTGTTGGATGATAACTTTCTTAGGGATTTCCATAGTTGTCAAAGGCGCGCCTAGGCGAGAGGCGCAGCGAGGCGCACCTTTTGCGCCTGGGGCACACCCAGGCGAGGCGACGCAAAGGCGCGAAAAGGCACAAAAGGCGCAAAGGCGAGAGGCGCAAAAAAAGCGCGCTTCAGTTATAAAACCTCTGGATGCAGATTACACAGTCATTCCATCACTTAATTATGAACTAGAGACCCTTATCATGGCTCGAATTCCTTGGTCAGAGCACTGGAAATTATGCTTGGTGAACAAGAGGTATTTATCTCTTTTGAAAAGTGGAGTTGGAGAGCTATTTAAGATTAGGAGAGAGATTGGGATCAAGGAACCATCTGTTTTCATGGCAGCCATAGGCGTGAACAACTGGTGGCTCTGAGAGAGAGAGAGAGAGAGAGAGAGAGAGAGAAGCCGAGAGAGAAAGGGTTCAAACCTGGAGATCAAGACCCTAACTTCGAAGAAAATGAAAACCAGAGCCCACCTTTCCCAAAAAAAAACTCCAAAACCCTTCGAAAACCTTGACTAGATAAGACGATTGTGATCGCAGAGAAGATTTGTGTTCATTCGATGGTTTCGACGAGAAGAGAAGACGACTCTCTGATCGCAGGTAAGTGTACTGACAATTGGGTCTGGGTGTAAATATTTTTTATTTGTTTACATGGCTAGTGGGGTATAAAATATAATTTATATGGCTAGTGGGGTATAAAATATTAGTACTTTATATTTATATAGACAACAGAGTATTATTGTATAGAAGTCTTTTACAGCAAAAAAAAAAAAAAAAAACACTTACTTCTTTTTAACCCCACTATCACTCTCAAGTCAACTGTACATTTATATTATTTTGTCTTTTTCCTCCATAAGGACAACAACCCACAATTATTTAGCTTTAGAAACAATACATTTATGGATTCCTAACTTGAAATCTATATTTTTTATGCATTTTTAAAAAAATGACCGAATCGAAGCGATTCACAATTCAATTCGATTCACGATTTGACAACTATGCTTGAAAGTTTTAAAAAATTTCAATTTGACCCCTAAAAGTTTTAAAAAATATATTATATATATATATGTAAATAAATATATAATTAAATAAATAAATTATAATTAGGTGCGCCTCGCTTCAAAAAGGCGCGCGCCTCGCCTCTCGCCTTAGTCCCCACAGGATTTTGCGCCTCGGTGCGCCTTTCGCCTTTAACAACTATGGGGATTTCTTAAGTTCCATTTATTCATTGATCTTATCAGTTATTATTTGAAAACTTTCTTAGGAATTAGTTTTGGATGATAACTGTGGTAACTGGAAGAAGAAAGTACATGCACACATGCACACCCACAAATTGCAAAGGAAGTAGTTTTCAAAAGAGGAGGAGGAAAGAAACGTGTCCTGGATGCTTTTCGGTCGACTTCCGCATATCTGGAGATGACAATTTCTTTAATTATAGGATTGAAATTGGCATCTTATGATGCACTTGACGAAGGAAATCTCACTTTCTCACTATGTTCTACGGACTCGTTTGATTCAAGTATTAGAAGCCTGGGATAGGATTATGCGCGTCTAATCCCGCCTAATCCCTTGTTTGTTCCCACAAAGGTGTCTGAGATTAATAATTCTGGGATAAAAATTATCCATGTATGTATGGGATTGGGTAATCCCATGGGGGTGGGACTACCAATCCCGGACAAAAACACACGGAGCTTTGTCGGCCCAAATATTACAAGTTTGCCACTGAAATATTTTCAGCCCCAGACCAAGCAGTTCATCCTCTCCTCTCCTCGTTCATTCCGCCGCTCCAGTGGTCATCTTCTCCGTTCACTCCGAAGCAGTTCGTCTTCTCTCTCTCTCTCTCTCTCGATTTCTCTTAGATTCGAGTTGTTCTCTCTTCTCTCTCGATGGCTGGAGATCGATTACGAATTTGCGTTTTGCGTTTTTTGAATCTGCGAATCTGCGTTTTTTGAATCTGCGTTTTGCGTTTTTTAATCTGCGTTTTGCGTTTTTTAATCTGCGTTTTGCGTTTTTTGAATCTGCGAATCTGCGTTTTGCGTTTTTTGAAGAAATCGCGAATCTGCGTTTTGAATCTGCGTTTTGAATCTCTTCTCTCTCGAATCTGCATTTTTTGAAGCTTCAGAATCTGCGAATGCAACTCGAATCTGTTTTTTGAAGCTTCGAATCTGCGTTTTCCCTTCCATTGAAGCTTCAGAATTTGCTACAATGGTGAACTTCCTTTGGTTTGAGAGAGAGATCAGAGAGTCCTCAAGGAAAAAAAAAGTGTCCCAATGTTAATCCCGTGCAAATCAAACATGGGATTATGCGAGATCCAGGACTAAATTAATACCGGGACTAATAGTCCAGTACAATTTATGCCTGGACTCCTAATCCTGTCTTTTTTAGTCTCCGAATCAAACGAGGCCTACGAGTATTGTCGTTTTTAATAAACCTTAATTTTTCAGGATTTCCCAATCTTATGTGGTGCTTTACAATTGTTTGGTTTCAGGCAGTTAGAGAATATTGTTCTCGTGCACTATAGAGAAGTGAAAGAGGTGATTCTCTATGACAATTGTTAAGTTTATGTTGTGGACATAGTTATTATTTCTGTGAATGTGTGATGTTTGTGTCTAGCTCCTATACAAATTGTGGCAACTTCGTCTTCTTTCCAAATTTGTCGTATCAAGCCATTTGGACAAACCTTGATGTGCCTGATCCATTTGGTTCCATTTACAACAAGAAGAAACAGATACATAAAATGATGTAAATACAGCCTTGTGTAAAAGGACAGTTTACTAGCTAGTAGCTACTGCTGGATTTCAATAACTAGGTGTAGTGACTGACTTCTGCTTCTTGATTTGTTTCTTATCTGGAGGTTGATAGTACATTCAAGTTCTTTGGATGAGAAACCCGTAACCCGTTTGTTGTTTTATGAAATAAAGCTGTAGGAAGTGCTCCCATTCTACAGCAGTTTTGGTAGCCCTCTATATTTAGGTGTCTACATTGGCCTTGTACAGACTTCCAACAACTTAATACCTTTTGTTTGCATGTGAGATGGTTAGCTTACTTTCTCTGGAATTATTGGTTTCGACCACAGTCTATTGTGCCGATCATTCCTGATGTGCAATATGTAGGGTAGCAAATTGGATGTCTCGCGTTTGCTTAATGCTGATCCAGGGTCACAGCTTGGAAGTGGTCAGACTGGTTCTCCTCCTTCCTTGGAACAAACTCTCTCCATTGTTCCAACACTTCAAACGTCTTATGCATCAAGTCTGGATTCTGTGGATTGGAGTGAACCAAGTCCGAATGCAGTTGATTGGAATGAACTCATGTTGTCTTCTGCATTTGAGGACAGAGATTCTGGAAAACATCCAGGGACCCCTTCTCTCGCTCTAACAGTTCGTGGTTCTTTACCTCATAATACATTGTCACTTGCAAGCAAAAATATAGGTAAAGATACATTGCAGTGCTAGTATTCTTTGTCATCAAGAAGGTATATTTTGAATTTTGGGCTCGTAAGTTCTTATGAGGAGACCATAAACCAAAAATTATGCCTTGGGAGGGGCTTCTGTGTCATAGCCATCAGTCAGCCTGCTATATTTTGCGATTCTAGTTCCCTTACATGGATTCTGTTTCTTTTCCTCTTCTTTTTTTGGCTTCCAATTTCTGCTCTAGGAATGTCCATTTGCAGAGGTAATTGTATTCAAGGCTGAATGAGAAATCCGAATAACTGGGTATAGAAGGCTGAAACAAACTAAGATTAAATATTCCCAACAATGTGATAAGCTGTAACAAAACGAAATGTGGTATTACACCCATGAGTCTCCACAGGAGACTTGGGCATTCTAATTGATAAGATGTACTCGCACACAAAAAATTAATGGGTATTTTATTTTAAAATAAAAGAAAGGAGAAAGGAAAGAGAGAAGCACAATAAAGACAAGAAAAGAAAAAAGAAAAAGATGCTAAAATATATGGATAATAGTTGTGGTTAAGGGCATAGAAGGGGTCCACTTTAATTTATAAGCCCACGTTTTTTTTTTAAATCAAGCTGATAGAAATTTTCACTGGGTGCATCAATCACTCATTATGTCAACGCTCATAACATCTTCTTGGAGCTTTTGTTTAAGTTGATTGGACACTGATATAAAACTTGCATGCTAGATCTGCAAAAGGAAACATTTCTTGGGTGTGAATACCACCCTTTTTGCATAAAATATGTTTGGACTTTTTCTTTGCAAAAATTGAGTTAATGATGTACCATAATAGTTTATTGTGACCATTATGTAATTGCGTCTTGGTACGTTCAGTGATTTTTCTTATGGAGTGCTATAAAAGTTAAAGGCACTCTGCTTTAAGGGGTGTAGAAATTTGATTCATTGAATAGTTTCTATTAGGATTAGAAATCTATTGATTTGCTTCCTTCTTCAGGACTTCTGGAGTTGTCAACTGGCCATCTTGATTCTGGATTTCTTGGAGCTACTGGCTTGTCCATTGGGCCTAATATACATGGTTCGAGTGGGAACTTATATCAGATGCATGGCCAGAAATTCTTCTTTGATCAAATGAGCGCAGCTGATTTCTTATCTCATAAGCTGATAGATGCCAGATTGGATGGCAATAATACAATTCAAGATGTGAGCTATGGACATACGATCACTCCAGTTGATCTGAGACTAGCTCAGGTATGCGGTCTGTTTGATCTCTTGTTTTGGCTTTTTGCTTTGGTTCACGGTGAACCTATTCTTAGATGATGAAGATTTTGGAAAGGTCGAATTTTAACATATTTCCACTTTAGTTTTTCATTGTTTTTAAGTTGGAAAGGTGGAGGGTAAGTGGCCATTTGACTGAAGGATGAGTACATTCAGGAGTATTTCATGTCTTCATTTGGCTCATCAGAAGCCATACGCCTTGGACACAGTCATATGAAAAAGAACTACGATAATAGACAAGTCTAGTGTTAAATATGTTGATATGTTGGTTGAATCTTGAGTATCTACTTCATTTGTACATGTAAACATCAAGGTCACAGTCATATGAAAAAGAACTACGATAATAGACAAGTCTAGTGTTAAATATGTTGATATGTTGGTTGAATCTTGAGTATCTACTTCATTTGTACATGTAAGCATCAAGGAAGGTTATTGTATCTCGGGGCATCATAATTAGATACTGCTAAATTGCATTTTCTTTGATGATATTGGTGATCAACTGAAGTGAAGAGGATAAACTTAGCATTTGTAATGGGATTCCTACAATTGTTTCCTAAACTATGCCTCTATTATGTTGTCT
Source organism: Vaccinium vitis-idaea (assembly GCA_963854785.1). NCBI lineage: Eukaryota > Viridiplantae > Streptophyta > Magnoliopsida > Ericales > Ericaceae > Vaccinium > Vaccinium vitis-idaea. The sequence goes on along the minus strand of OY978218.1, from coordinate 2,679,651 downwards.
GCAAAATTTTTAGAGCTAGTATATGTATTGAATTTCTGTTTTTGATTGATCTAAATTTCTTATGTTTTTTTGGCTCTTTATACATCTGTTTGTCTATTTCTGGATACCTTTGGTTATCTCATGTCAGACAATTGAAGAGGCCTAACGATAGAATTGTGTATGTCAATGAGGTCAGACAATTGAAGAGGCCTAACGATAGAATTGTGTATGTCAGTGAGTGGCATGATTATTCCATTCCTAACTCTAACGAACACATTATAGGATACCCTTTTTTTTTTGTTTGGTACTTAAAGGATAGATAACTGGATAGTTGTATTTTGTGCGACGCTAAGTTTGTTGGCTGTTCACTATAACAACGTAGATGTGTTCGTTTGGAGACACTTTCTGTTGCTACAAGTAAGTTTTGCAGAAAGCTCAATATTGCAAGTGTCATGGAATTGTGAACTATACTCAGGAATGTAGTATGTTGAGATTGCATTGATCAGCTCTATGGGCCAGAGGTTGATCGCGAGTTTGTTAACTATATAGGTTACCGCAGTTTTGCCATATACCTTTTTTTTTTTTTCTATTTACAGTGATTATGTAGAGGTAAGGACAAGTGTCACTAACGCAATGTTTTGTTAGCACAGGAGCAAGGTTTTCTCTTACTTCAGCCCCATTCTCAAGATAATTCTAGCTTCCCGGAAAAATTACCTTCTACCGGCAAAGTTGATGCTCCAGTAGGTAGAGCAAATAGTGATGAAGCTGGAGAGCTTAAGAAACTTGACAGCTTTGGGAGATGGATGGACAAAGAAATTGTTGGAGATTGTGATGATTTTTTGATGGCCTCTGAGTCTGCCAACTATTGGAATACCTTTGATACAGAAAATGAAAATGAAGTATCCAGCGTATTGGATCATATGCAGTTGAATTTTGATTCAATGGGCCCTTCTCTTTCTCAAGATCAGCTATTTAGTATCTCTGATTTTGCACCAGATTGGGCCTATCTGGCGTTGAAACCAAAGTATGCATTTGTTAATTAGTGATTTTCCATTATTTTCTGATAAAAATGTTTGCAATTTGCTAATTAGTGATTTTCCATTATGTTCTCATAAAAATATTTGCAATTTGTATTGATAACAGCTACTTATTTGTGTTTTTGAATAATAACCGCAGGTTTTAATTACTGGTACTTTTCTGGGAAAAAAGAAACAGTCTGGTAGTTTGAAGTGGTGCTGTATGTTTGGTGGAATTGAGGCCCCTGCTGAAGTTTTGGCTGACAATGTTATGTGTTGTCAAGTTCCTTTTCATGCTCCTGGGCGAGCTCCCTTGCATATAACATGCAATAATAGGTTGGCCTGTAGTGAGATGCGGGAGTTTGAATATCGTGAAAAACCACCAGAAGCTTCATCTTCTGTAACTGTTAAAACTTCACCAGAAGATGAAGTGCAGTTTCGAATACGACTATCAGGGATGCTAGAGGTTGGCTCTGAGAGTAAGTGGTTGAATTGCTCTGTGTTTAGATGTGAGAAATGTGACCTCAAGAAGAATATCGCTTCACTGAAAACTAAAAGCAAAATTCCTTCAGAATCGGTTGAGAATGCCATCATGTTTCATCGAGGATACATTGTTGTAAACCCTGGAGATGCATTGATTCAGAACTTGCTGAAGGGCAAACTTTATGAATGGCTTATCTGCAAAGTACATGAAGGAGGTAAAGGACCCCATATTTTGGACAACGAAGGTCTAGGGCTTATTCACTTGGCGGCTGCTCTTGGTTTTGCGTGGGCTATTGGCCCCATATTAGCAGCCGGTGTCAGTCCCAATTTCAGAGATGCACGAGGAAAGACAGCGCTTCACTGGGCGTCATACTATGGAAGGTCAGATTATTATCATGAATGACTACTGAAATTCTTAATTCAGCCTTTCATCATTGATTAATACCTTATACTATTAGTAGACCGTTTTCAAGTTCATATTTGAGCACCTGGCGTGCAACTTGTAGCTTTGTATCTTGTGGTGGTGTATATGTAGTTTTGAACATTGTTTATTGTCTTTTATGTGTTATGGACATGAACTTTCTGATCACTCTTTTTGATAAACCAGAGAGGAAACAGTGATTGCACTCATTAGATTGGGTGCATCTGCGGGTGCCGTAGATGACCCAACATCAGCAGCTCCAGGAGGACAAACTGCTGCTGATTTAGCATCAAGTAGAGGACACATAGGGATCGCTGGATATTTGGCGGAAGCAGATCTAACCAGTCATCTTTCTTCATTGTCTCCCGGTGAAAATTCTATGGAAAGTGTTGCAGCTAGCATTGCAGCCGAAAAGGCATTGGAGACTGCAGCCCAGAGTGTTTTATCACCACGGCGAACTGATGAGGATCATTCCCTGAAAGGTTCTCTTGCTGCTGTTAGGAAATCTGCTCATGCAGCTGCCCTAATACAAGCTGCTTTCAGAGCTCGTTTTCATAGACAACTTACTAAGAGCGACAATGACATTTCTGAATCTTCGGTTGACCTTGTTGCCCATGGATTATTGAACAAGGTCCAAAAGGTTAGTCATTTTGAGGATTATTTGCATCCTGCTGCTATAAAGATCCAGTAGAATTACCGTGGCTGGATTTTTTTTTTGAAAAGCTTGTGCTTTTGTGTATTGATAAACCGTGTTGTGAAAATTCGGGTATGCTTCTCCCATTTGTGCTTCTGTGTATTGATGTAGGTTCTTGAAATTAGTTGTTTACTCCATTTTGCAATTCAATGTTTTACGTGCTACTTTTAGCTTACTGCATGTATTTTAGTTTAGTCACTACCATTATGAAGTGGTTACAGGGTGTTGATGCTGTACATTTCTTTTGAGGACCCTGTAACTAACTTTTCTTCGATATAAATTCCAACATCTCTTCTTTTTGGGCTTAATAGTCACTTCTAGGTTTCAATGACTGCCTCTCTTCATGAAAAATAATAAATATATTTGTTGATGTTGATATGCTGTGGTTATTTGTGTATTTCACAATGGGTTTCAGGCTTATGTGAGGGGACATCAAGTCCGTAAGCAATACAAGAAGGTTGTTTGGTCTGTTAGCATTGTTGAAAAGGCTATACTGCGTTGGAGACGAAAAGGGCATGGTTTGTGAGGATTTCGGAAGCAGGAGACCATTGGAAACGTACTACCTAACTCTGAGGAGAATGATGAATATGATTTTTTACAAATTGGTCGGAAACAAAAATATGCAGGTGTTGAAAAAGCTCTGGCAAGGGTCAAGTTCATGGTTCGTCACCCAGAGGCTCGTGATCAGTACATGAGGCTGGTTAGCAAGTTTGAGGATTCTAAGGTGAATCATATTCTTTGCTTCATATGTCAGTAATTTACTAGCATGTGCGACAAATGGTTTGCAGTTCCTTTTCAGTTTCTAGTTCTGGATTTTACCTGCCATTGACCTTGCTTTTTCATTGGAAATGAAGGATTTGAATGGATCGATCCTACTTGACAGTGACACACTGAAGCAGGAAGGGTCTATGGAAAAAGTTCTGGCAAATGAAGATTTGGCTACCCAGATATGGAAGCATCTGGATATTCCTGAAATATGCAGACTTAGGTGTGTCTCTCAGTTGTTCAATGAGGTGGGAGGCCTCGCAAAGCGTCTGATGATCAATAACACACTCCAGCTTTTAGCGGACAACATGGTTGGAGAAGAAGAGACGGTAAGTGTATAAAATGCACAATAGATTTTTTATTATACGTTTTTTTTCTAATGTTTTTTTTTTGTTTGTTTTGGCAGCTTGGACAGTGTATGGAGAGGTTGGAGGCAAATCCGGGAGATTTACTATATGAGGCACCCCTTCTTCTGATGAGGGTCAACGTAATAGATTTTGGGCTGCTGGTAAAGGATGACGCGAGGAAAGCTTATTTGAGGGCAAAGATCATGCCTAACTAAGGTTTTGTGCCCGTACTTAATGTATTTATGTATTTTGTTAATTAGTAGGCCTTATATGGTGTTTGAACTGGTACTGTTTTGCCTTCATGTCATAACTCTAAGGTATCTGCCAGGTCTATGAATCATAACGATACTTATACAAATGATTGATTTTTTTAAATCTTATTGCAGTTGAGTGATGATGAAACAAGTGCATCTTAGCAAGCTGACTGTGCTGAGGGAAGATGAAGAAGAGCGAGATGCCTGCATTCAAAATTGTAGATTCAACACAGAAAATGTTACTGTGTTAGTTACGATGAAAAGGTGCATTGTGTTTGTGAGTGTCTTCCTGTGGATCCTTGTTTCGGTGATATTTCTCTTCAGAAGTTGTGGGGGAAAGAGCTCCTTCAGTGAACCTCTACCCACCTGAATACCTCAAATGGTAAGACTATTTTTGTCTTTGGCTTGGAGTAGTTTGTCCTCTTAAAAGTCCTGCTAAGCTCTGAATTGATTTTACACTACTAGTATTGCATTCACTCTACAAGTGACACTTTATATTGTAGAAATTTACAGTTGTGTGGTGGTTATATACACATATAGCATCCCAATGCGACTGCTTCTGCTGGTTTGCACAATGTGAATATCTTAAGGAAAAGGTTTTGATGTTTGGGTGTTTGAGTATTTGCTTTTCATATTATGTTTTTGTAAATTGGTTGTATCAACTTGTGATGCTGAGACGAATATACAAGCCGCAAATCAACAATGATTTTGATCCCTTTTTTTGGTTAGCATTCTAGATACACACGAGTTAAATGAAGAAGATATGGGATGTCTAAAATCAAGTTGCGGGTAAACCCCATTTGCTGGCCCGCGAATGATTTATTTCTGTACTAAAAAAGAATCTTGTCTAACATCTGAATTGAGAAGAGTCTTCACAACCTGCCTGTTTCTCTCCTAGTACAAAATGCTTCAAGTTTATTAGCTTTGATTTGTTGGTAGCTTCAGATTCTCAGAGTTTGTACCTGGAATAATGATTAGCTTCGACAGGCTCAGCTAGATCAGCCTCTTTCCTCAAAGAATCTCAGCTATGTTAAACATAATTTCCTAGTTCTGCATCCTTTCCTTCACACCAGTAACGAGTCATTACTCTGATTTATACTTTTAGTTTATTTCATTTAGTCTCTACAAGCATACGAGAGTAATCTTGCTAACGTCAAGGGGGGACATTGAGCAACACGGAATGTGTTTTTTGGGGGGAAATGAGAAACACGGAATGTTATCTGCCAGATATCATATTGGATGTTGCAACACAATGCTGTGACTCCCACAACTGACTGAAGCCAGTACTATTAGTCTGGCAGATCTTGAGCAAATTATTTCTTGCCTATCAAGAAACATCATCTATTCATTGAACAAGGTGCTGCTTATCCTAGCCCTGCCATTATAAACCTCTTAGCACTGACCATGAGTAGGAGATTGTCATTAAACTGAAGCAAAGGTCAAGCAAGGGGTTGAGCTAAAATCCTGATTTCCTAAGAACATCTATGACAATTCCTACACAATTTTTCTGCACTCCACGAATATGAAGACCTTAATTCCCTTCTCTGACTGGATATACTTGTAGCTTTTCGTGCTTATTGTCCTCCCAAACTGCTGCTTTGGATAGCAACATCACAACATCCGTCCATGTGTTAATTAGATGAAAATTTATTGCAATTTCTGGTACGTATTATCACAAACTAATAACAATAGAAAGTCATTGTATAGAATACATTACTTTTCTAACTACCCTTTTATTTTACTCCATAAGTTGCAGTATTTGAATCACTTTCTAAATCACATTACTTCCAAACATGAATTTAATTATGGACATATAACTAATAACAAAAACTTGGTACTATATAGCATTAATTCCTTGTTTCAATCTAGTAGTATATAGGAGGCTGCCCAGTTTCAGTTGTAACCAACAGATTCATGTCATTATTCTGTAACAAATCTACTGGTGTGCCAGATTCACTAGTTTGTAAAATTATACACCGCAACGTGGTGCCACAGTCCGTCCACAATCTCGCATTCATGTAAGGATACATTAAAGTCTTAGGCTCCACATGAATCATGAATGTAAGGTTGTAGAGGAATTAGAGCACCACGTGTAAGTTCTCCAGTTACGCAACAATTATTCCATGTAATGGACACACACACACACAATGTAATCTATATAACGAGGGCAAACTTAAGCCATGGTTTTATTTTTCAAACATATAGTTATTTAACACATGACCTACTTGGCCAACATGGCTTATATTCAACCATCACACAGACTAAACAAACCACACATACAATTCATACTGCAGCTTACTTCGCGCATGAAACTCAAATACTACTTTCACCAGTCTCGGTGACACCCTTGTTTCCATTTGTAAGACTACCCTTCTGATCATTTGCACCAACGTTCGCTTTTTGCCCAGAACTTGGATCGCTTAGCAGCCGACGGTCACCAAAGTAACCCTCTCTCCATTTGCTTCCAGAGCTCCCATGATCAACAGAAAGGCTATGATGATTGTTAGCAAGATCTTCATGATTCAATCACACTAATTCGCTCTGAAAATTAGAAATTCGTAGTAGTTAGCAGTAAAAAATTGAATTTGTTCCAAAGACAACTAGGAAGCCATGCAAGGAGGGAGAAAAAACAAAAAGCGAATCACAACTGTGTCAAAATTTGGGCTACGAGAGGTTTACAGCTGATGTTCTTCCTTCAAAACTGAATTCTAAGGGTGGCAATATATAGGTGAGTTTTTGTTACTGTATTGTTTTATGTCAAGTAGTTGAAGAATTGCATTCAGAAATATCACGATATTATAAAATATTACATCAATTATGTGAGAGTCAACAACAACTAAATCAAGTCTAATACATAAAACTTGAGATATAGTCCCACATGGAGAAAGAAATTAATGAAATACTATCAAATCTGTGTCTCTCTCTCTTTTCTCTTTTCTTGTTTGTTTTCTCTCTCCTTCTCTCACGTTTGGTTTGGTTAATTGGGTTTACTTCTCAACTAGTTATTTGTTCTTCGAATCAATATTCAATACCATCAATTGTATTGGGTGTGGTTGAGTCTTGGGTGGCCTTCCGCACAACATTCTCTACGTCCCTCCCCGATGCGCATGTTTTTTTTTTTTTTTTTTTATCGGCAATGCGCATGCTTTTTTCTTCTTAGTGTTTCCAATTTTATCGCAACCACTCAAAATTCTAAGTTGAAAAATACAGTAACAATGACCACAGTTCTGTGCGTGTTGCTGTGTTTTTTTCCGTTTGGTTGCGCGGCGGCTTTCGGTGGTGGGTTTGCCCGTGCCCCGGCTTCTCCTTTCCCTCTGTCTTTCGTAGGCCAGTGCTCCCCGCCGGCCGCTACATCTGGGAGTGGCTGGCGTTTTGCTTAACGGCGAGGTGTTTTGCTCCGGTGGTTTGTACGGCGGCGGTGGGGTTTGGAGTCTCTTGGGTTAGGGTTTGGTTTGGGCGGGCCGGCCCTTGGTTGGGCCGGATTTGTGGTGTGGGCTGTATTGTATATTTGGGTTGCAGTTGGTCTTTATTTTTCTTATTTTTTTGTGACTGCTTAGACCCCTAGGTGCTGGGCTTCGGCCTTTGTGGTGTTCTGTCTAACTATTTGTTGGATTCCTCTTCCCTCTCCCCCGTTTTTAATAAAATTCTATTCCCGATCAAAAAAAACAATGACCACAACTCTTTCATGCTATAAATGAGAGGGCAATTGATCAAAGGCAAAAAATAGTTTAGTTTATAGGAGTATCATTTAGTAATTTATTAATTTCTTATCCGTATGAACTATTTCTTTGGTTTTTATGTATTAGACTTCGTTATGTATTATGGCCGGCTCTTATTATATATGGAGTTGTGGTTTTGTTTTGTAAGTTTGGTAAACTTTACATGTAAGATACTTAATTATCTTATATGAAAAATAATCTGGACCGTTGATTATATGATGGACGGCTCATGTTATGAGATTCTGGTTTTATGTGTAAACTAACTACTACTACAAATTACAGTTTCTAACTTTCAGGTTTGTCTGAAGATCCAGCTGCTACTACAAATTACATTTTCTACTTGTCATAGCATTCGTGTTTATCGGGGGATCTTCGGAAGCAAATGGAGAAAGTTACTTTGGTAGAACGTCGGTCGTTGCTAAGCGATGCAAGTCTTGGGCGAATGGTCAACGTTGGTGCAAATGATCGAAAGGGTAGTCTTATTAATGGAAACAAGTTACTAAAATTGAACTGATTTTCCAATGAGATCACACGGAAAAATTCAAAATTAATGAATGGTTTGGATTTTCTTTATACCATCAGTGCATACCGATTTGGCCGAGGGGTCCCTGTAGTGCACAAAATGCACTACACGGTGCAGTGCACATCATCCGGCCGTCCATTTCAACAATGGACGGCTCGGATTTAATCCAAACAATCGACGGTCGGATTCAATTCACTACTCCGATTAAATCCAAGCCGTCCATTGTCGAAATGGGCGGTCGGATGGTGCACTACACGGTGCAGTGCATTTTGTGCACTGCACCATCCCCCAAGCCTACAATGGGCAGTGCATTTTGTGCACTGCCCATTTTAAAGTGCACTGCCCATTTTGTGCACTGCACCTTTAGAATTAGCCCCAGATTAAGTCCATGCGTACTCATGAGGTCACTGTATATAATTGTACACGTATAGTGCAGCGAGCAAGTGAAGATAACTGTACATAATTCAAAATCTTTTTCCTATGCCACCCCTAATTGAACCCTAACATGGAAACATAATCCGGATTTAGTCCTTGAATTCATAAAAAGTCAGCTCTAATAATCCATCTATCAATGTTAATCATCATTACTCCTCCTCTCGTGCCGACAATCATGTCCAGATGTTCTAACACATTGTATACGTCCCATCCCAATGTGCATGCTTTTTTCTTCTTAGTGCTTCCAATTTTATCGTAACATCTCGAAATTCTAAGTAGGAAATACGACAGTAATTAACAATGACCACTCTTGCACATTATCAAATGAGCGGTTAGTTGATCAAATTTAGCTAACTAAATGGTTGGTCGGGTAATTTTGTACTTTTCATAATTTTTTGTTTAGTTTTTCGTCGTAATCTTTGGATTTATCATTCGTCTTGATGAGAGGAGTAAGAAAAGTATGAAAATGTGGAGCAATTTTTAAAAAAAGTTCATATAAGATGCACAACACAATTGCAGAAAATACCAGTTGTTTGGTATTTTTTCATCTTTTTTTTTTTGCTAGGCAAAAGAAATTTATTAATCCTTAAAAGAGAAACAAAGATTAAAAGGACCAATGTCGTAACGGCAAAAGAAGGCAAGAAGCCAACCAAACCAAAAGGGAACAAAGGAAAACACCACCCAAGCCTAACACCCAAACAACAACAAAACCCAAAAACCAACTAAAAACACCGGCCAAGACAAACAGACCACAAAGACAAACCCAAAAACCAACCACCAGAGCCAAGCTAAATACCGGTGCCCCTGCTAAAAACAAAGACCAAGCTACCAAACTACCAATAGACACCACAAGTGGATCAAAACCCAAAACAGCCACGCCAAGATGTTCAAAAAAGATCAAAACTCCAAAGAAAGAGAACCACCGTCGTCCTCCGTTTCATCAAAGACATTAATCTCTTTCTCGGCAATATTATCAACTTGCAACTCAATATACTTTTTCAAATTGAAGTCTCTCCCACCATAAAAGTTTACTCCCAATGAAGCTCCAATATCCATCGCATTAATCTTTTTTTGCTTTTGGTCATAATTGGGGATCGAAGTTAAAAATTAAAAAAAAAAAGTTCATATAAGATGCACAACACTATAGGCAGAAAATACCAGTTGTTTGGTATTTTTTCGTCTTTAGTGAACTTTTTTTGCTTTTGGTCATAAAGATTTCTCTCGTCGGAACAGATGTTAAAAAAAAAAAATTTAAATCGTGAATCCAACAAAAAATTGAAAACACAAAACACCGTTACTAGAAATACCAAACTTTAGTGGAAACTCGGACTTGGCCTCCTTTGGGTAAAAAACTTAATCCAGATTATTGGTTTTTTGGTTTTTTGTCAAATAATCCAAAAAACCGGTTTGGTTTTTTCTTAAACTTAATCCAAATTATTCCCTCCTTTGGCGAATAATCCAGATTATGGATTATTGGATTATTCGTTTGTCCTTATTCAAAAAAATTTGAGTTCTGACCATAATTTTATACTTGTTAGATTCGTCTCATCGAGAGGAATCCAGAAACCACAAAATCTTGATGCAAAACTAACGAATGCAAAAAAAAAATTGAATAAGGACAAACGAATAATCTGGATTATTGGATTATTACCCAAAGCACTCTGGTTTTTTGGATTAAGATTATTACCCAAAGCACTCTAGTTTTTTGTACCCCAAAAAACCAAAAAACTGGATTAGTTTATCTCCTTTATAGGAGTCTATGTTTTGATAGTATAGTTCATTAATGTGAGACTATTTCTCAACTTTTTATGCCTAACATGTTATCCATGTTAGGCATCCTATCTGATATTTCTATCTTTTTCCTTTTCTCTTCTGGCTGTTCATTTAGCTTCTCGCTTGATGTATTTGCCCCTCATACTCCTTGTTTTGTGCATGGATATGATCTCCTTGATGTACCCTTTGTCGAGTTTCAATAAATTTTGTTGCCGATCAAAAAAAAAAAAACTTTTTATGTACTCCCTCCCTGCCTTTTTAAGTTTGTTGTTTGTAAATCCAACTTATTAAAGAAATATCATTATTACTCATTTGATCATATCAACTTTACCTCCACTTGACACCTTTCACGTCAATTTTTACCTCCACTTTCCAAAATTATCCTCCATTTTTACTTATTAACTTTTCAAAAAGACAAAACAATAATTTTACAATTTTTCCCACTAACTTTTCAACGGACTCACCCTTACAAAGGGACAACCCAAAATGAAATAGTCAACAATTAAAAAGGGACGAAGTGAGTATTAGACTTGCTTGATTTAGTTGTTGCCGTCTCTCACATAATTGATGTAATGCATGTTTCATAATCATGATACTTCTGAATGCAATTCCTTAATTGATTGACATAAAACAATACAGTAAGAAAAACTCACCTATGATAATCATGATACTTCTGAATGCAATTCTTTAATTGACTGACATAAAACAATACAGTAACAAAAACTCACCTATATATCACCACCCTTAGACTCCAGTTTTGAAGGAAGAACATCGGCGGTAAATCTCTTCTAGTCACACAGTTGTGATTCGATTTTTTTTTTTTTTCTCTCCTTGCATGGCTTCCTAGTTGTCGTTGGAAACAAATTCAATTATTTAATGCTAACCGCTATGAATTTCTAATTTTCAGAGCTAACTAGTGTGATTGAATCATGAAGATCTTGCTACCAATAACCATAGCCTTTCTGTTGATCATGGGAGCTGTGGAAGCAAATGGAGAGAGTGTTACTTTGGTGAACCGTCAGCTGCTAAGCGATGCAAGTTTCGGGCAAAAGGCCAGTAGTCTTACAAATGGAAACAAGGGTGTTGCCGCGAGTGCTGAAGGAACTTCTGGAAATGATGGACCGTCCACCGCAAGTTCCCACCACTATTTCGGAGACACTGCAGATTTCCAACCGCGTCATAATTAGTAAGCTCTGCCTAGCACTTTGGTGATCAAAATGGATCATATGTGGAAAATGTTATGGTTATGCAGAGTATTTGAGTTTCATGCGTGAAGTAAGCTGAAGTATCAGTTGTATGTGTGGTTTGTTCAGTCTGTGTGATGGATGAATGTAAGCCATGTTGGCTAAGTAGGTCATGTGTTAAATAACTACATATGTTTGAACGAATTTGGACGATGCATTCATGTATTTGTCTATATATGACCCCATGATGTGAGGTTTATGGCAAGAAATTCATTACCAGCTGTTACAACATTCATTTGCAGCCAGCTAGCAACTCAAGGATCTCCTCCTTGTTACTATAAGTTTAGATTCCCACTTGTGTATAGAGTATTGAAAATTTTGGGTTCCATGCACATAGCAAAAGTTCTGTGTATCATTCTTTGAGTGAGAGAGAGGCAAATGAGTTCCGTTCGCCAAGGTGTTCATCGGAGGTGTTTCAAGATTCTTGGTTCTCGTTATTTTATTCTGGGAGACAGACGCCAATGAATCAATGCTACAAAACACCCTTGGTAGGCGGCGAATCTGTGATTTCACAGGACTCAGTTTCTTTCCTTGTTACAACAATTCATGTTTGTATTTCATAATCTGGATTTCCAGTTTTTGTAATTTTATGTCCAATAATTTCAGTTTGTTTGTGTAATGGAATTTTTCCATGAAAATCGTTGTGTGTTTGCCGTATTTTTCTCAATACTAACAACTGCAAAAATTTCCAGATCAAGTAACAGGATTAGAATTTCCAGTCTTATGCTCATTCTCAAAACCTGAAATGGAATGAGATGATGGATGACATGTTTAGAAGTCGCTATGGCACGATCCGGACACTTGGGTGGTTTCTTGATATATTGTCCCGTCTACTAAACAATTACTAACCGGAACGAATGACTTTGTTCGCTTTGGTTTTCAGAATCACCTCCTCTCTTTTTAGCATGGTGCGTAATCAAGTTTCTTTTAAATTATTATTCTTATTTCTATATCTCTCTCCACTCGTTAACCAAAAAATATCCCTCAAAATCTAAACCAAACAAAAGTCCTTGACTTCGGATGAATGCGTTCTTATTGAATGTTGTACAAGCAGAGTGGTAGCTCATAGCCTAGCTAGGTACCTTGTCCTCCATTGCATTTGACAGATATTCAAACCTCACTAGCTATAACTAATAATGCTGACTTCCGCCAAGAAAAAAACAAATGGTTCCGAGACCAGCCTAAGAACTAGTACTACTGTAATGTGGTTAATTTATCTTGTGTATGACATGCATCAGATAAATAAAAATACCTACTACACAATCATTCAACTAGAACACAATCTATAATCTCTCACATATACGTGGGGTGGGTTCACCTCATAACTGTGTGTGGACTCCACGTCTCATAACTGTGTGTGGACTCCACGTATATGCGAGGATTGTGAATTAAGTTGTAGTTGAATAGTTGTGTACGTAATATCTCTAACAGATAAACCAAAATACGTGCTATCCACTATCTACACGTGTGTTGGGTGTCAACCATAAACTGCAGTTAAATACACCTAATTAATCAATATGTAGAAGCAATTACTCCACTTTTACAGTGACAAATTGTTTCATTTCACCAACTAAGTCCATGAGTACTCATGAGCTCACTGTATATAATTGATTAATTCTACTATATGAATAATGTAGCCAGTCACGATAATTGTATTTCAAAATCTTTTGGCTATGCCATCCATTATTGAACCCTAAATGGAAACATAATCCCTAATTATTCTTTAAATTATGAAAATCAACTCCAATAATCCTTGATCAATTGTCATTAATGCTGATCATCATACTCCTCCTTTGGTGGCAAAAATGATCTCCTGCTAGACATTCTTACTCATTGTCTGCTAGACAGTTTCCTAATGCATAGGTTTACGACATGTATCAAAAGGGTTTGTGACTCAATTGTGTACGCAATTGATATCTATTAATTTCGTAGGCTTAATTCTGTTTTTTTCAAATGTAACTGAGTACTATTGATCGACTTGTTGGATACTAGATCAGTTGGACTGGTTATTGGTTAACAATAACAACGGGTGCGATCAAATTATGTGATTGTGCGCCAAGTATTTTGCTCACCTAAAAACAACACTCGAAACTATGATGACATCATTGTATATGTATTTGTGGCTAGTGAAGATAACTATTAACTGTGTACGTACTTCCAAATTAATTCTATTGGCTGTGCCACTTATTATTGAACCCTAACATGGAAACATAATCAGAATTTATTCCTTCAATTAAGAAAAGTCAGCTCTAATAATCCTTCAATTAGTACTGCATGCCAATCATCATTACCCCTCCTTTGGTGGGTAACTCTCATCTCCGGACAGACGTCCCCCCAATGTGCACCCTTAATTTTTCTTCCAAGAGCCTTTAATTTTATCGTAACTTCTCAAAATCCTAAGTTGAAAATACAATACAATAATGACCACTCTTGCACGCTCGATCTCGACTGAGAGGTCAATGCGTCAAATCTAGCGAAAAGCAAAAATTGTTTCGTATCTCCCTTTTATAGGAATCTTAGTTTGATGTTTTTATAGTTTTCTATTGCTATAATTTTCATGATAGTTTTGAATTTTGAATGCAATTCTTTTACTGCTTTACATAAAAATAAAAATAAAAATAGTAGTAACAATATCACCTATATATTACCACCCTTTTCGCTCACTTTGTGATTCCTTTTCGTTTGTCTCTCTCCTTCTTGTGATTCTTTTAGTTATCTCCATAATTGTCTATGGAGAAAAAATTTAACTATGTCTAAACTTGCTACTACAAATTATAAAGTTGCTAACTTTCAGGGTTATCATGAAGATCCGGCTGCTACTAATTGTCATAGCATTTGAGTTCATCGGGGATCTTCGGATCCGGGGACCCTGTATTTTGTGTTAAGAAATATTGTCCCACATTGCCTAAGAGTAGAATGGGTGATCACTTAATATATGTTGGAATCTCTCCACTCATTGCCAATTAATTTTGACTTGGATATAAAGTTTTCACATGGTTTCAGAGCAATTGTTGATAGAGACTTGTCATGCAATCGTGCATGCCCAGGTATTGTACTTCTGTACTCCATTCGTGCATGTCATCTTGTTCCATTGATGGTCTGGGCATATTGCCCTAATAAAAAAACATTTAGGCTGAGTTCTGGGCATATTGCCCTAATAAAAAATATTTAGGCTGAGTTTTTCGTTTGATTTTAGCAACTGTACCCTAATTTTAGCAAATGAGTTCACCAGGTGCTAAAATCATGGTTGTTTTTAGCCTAAAATCAACCATGATTAGTGCACCTGGTGAACTCATTTGCTAACATCAGGGTTCACATTTGAAAAACTCAGCCTTAAACCAACTTTTTTTTTCTCTTTCCATAACAAAATGTTTGGGCCAGCTTACGCACCTCAACTAATGTCGGGCCTTGGAGGTAACGACCTGACATAGCCGTCAATGGCCTCAAAATTTTGCTGGCAAGAGGAATCAAACTTGAAATCTTAGGTGGGAGCAAGTCCCTAAATCTGAAGGTAAAACATTTTGATAATCCGTTGGGATTATTTAATCCTACTAACTTAGGCCCATGCTAGTACATATATAATTTTTCTTGCTAAATTGGAAGTGTGTGTATGGTACCCCTCACCTCCAAATGGACAGGTGTTATGTGCAAATAAGGTCGAGGTTGGGCTCAAGTAAATAATCTAAAAATATCAAGATGGTGGATTTTGGTATTTGCATGATCGACGTCATTTTTGTCGTATTTGTCTTACAGGTTATTCTCAGTATTTTAATGGCCATTTTTGTTAGAAAAACAAATAAATGATCTAGTGTAAAAGGGCCCAGAATTAGCCCACCAATCCAATGCTTGTGTGTGTGTGTGGACCGTGTGGTTGAGAGAGAGATGCAAATTCCTGCTAAACAGTTGGGGTTGGGCCTAAAACTGGATCAGGATCAAGTATTTAGATTCAAGGCCCAGATTACCTGAGCAACGGCCCATACATACAGTTTCTTATTTGGAATTCCAAGTAAAAAGCAATTGAAAGTTGGAACCATCTTCAAAAAATTGACAAACAAAATGGGACGGAGAGAGTAATAATATCATAGTTAGGTCACCTTTTTGAAGCCCTGTTACAATTTTCCATGCCCAAAATGCCCCTATTTAAACTCTTTTTACCGTTTAAATTTTATCACTACTTCAGTCCCTCTTTTTATTTGACCTAATTTATATTCTCCCTCTACGTCTTTCAAGTATTTGAAGAAGAACATTAACGGAAACATTACGAGTTCTTTTGGGACTATGAGAGCACACTCTTCTTGTTTGCTTACCTTCTTGTACATATCAAAGTACGTGTATGTTGGCGATTGTGAGTCAAACCATACAAACACGTGCAATATATTCAACGTGGTTTGGCTGGAATGCCCCCTCTATGGATAAATATATAGTTTCATACGATTGGCAACTATGGAAGCGTTACAATGCACGAATTGAAGTCTCTTTCTCGCTCTCTCATTGCATTATGCCTAAATTAAAAACTTGTGATAACAATCATTTGTAAATTATATTCTCCTTCTACGTCTTTCAAGTATTTAAAGAAGAAAATTAACGGAAACATTGAAGGGTACAAGTCCTTTTGGGACTGTGAGAGCACACTCATCTTGTTTGCCTACCTTCTTGTACATATCAAAGCACATATACGTTGGCGATTGTGAGTCAAAACATACAAACACATGCAATATATTCAACGTGGTTTGGCTGGAATGCTGCCTCTATAGATAAATACACAATTTCATACGATCAACAACTATGGAGGAGTTACAATGCACGAATTGAAGTCTCTTTCATTTGTGATAGCAACTTGAAACAACAAAAAGAATAAAAGAAACCAAAAACACATCACAAACTTTTTTTTACCTTTTTCTAACTTGTTTCAGGATTAACTCTAAAACCACAACTCAATCTTGCTGTGAAACAATTTGATCTGAAGGTGGGATGAGGTGCTCATGCTGCCACCCCTCTTCCAATCCACTGATGACATTTTTGGAAGGCTTGGCATTCCTGTACATAGCATATAGTACTAGCTGTGCAATTCCAAGTAAAAATCCAGTCCCATTTGGTACCTACACCCCCAAATTGCGTTCTCTTTAGTAATGGTTAATGTTTAGACTATAGAGAGAGGATCCTTTTCCATACGAGTGACTCGATGATCAGAATTGTTCATGTGTTATACATATTACAACCTCCAATACAACTGCGTTCAGAGCTGTTCGATACATATAGACTCACATACATTAAACGGCTCTGACACAACTGTACGTTGGAGTTGTGTTTTAAAGTAGTATTCCTAGGCATTTTTGGTTTATTATTATAGTGCTCGTCGAAAACATCAATTATACTGAAAATCATGATGAATATGACTTTATAAAATGTTGATTCTAAGGGGACAAACAGATTTTCGTTTATTTCATGATGTATGTGTGTGTGACAATTATATGTTGATTGATACTCAACCACAATGATTTGTGATATGTGATCTAATCATTTAACTGGACAAACTTCAGCCTTAATTATTGGAGGTAAGTACTTCTTGTATGAAAAATAGTGGGTAGAATTAATTACTTACCGCAAGGATAATATCGTGCACGAGGATAGCATAGAAAGCCCAAACACCTCCGTTCAAGAAAAAGAAAAACGAGAGGAAGAATGGCATGAACTCTACACTCTTCGTCGTCACCACCGTTTTCTGATAAAGAAATACGTCAATACAGAGCATTTAATAATCCGGAAATTAAACACTTTTACTCGATTTTGTGATTATGATAAATAAAAAAAATAGATGGGTATTGTTATTATTATTATTATTATTAGAAATGGGTTGTGATTTTTCACTCTCTATTTTTTGTTCATATAACTGCACTCACTTCTTTAATCATATTTCATATGAAGTTGCAACATTACCCTTTTCATGTGTCAATTTTTTTACATAATAAAGGCTAACATTGTAAATTCACATGGAAGAAGAAAACAAATAGAAGAAAAGACATGTGGAAATCAATTACATAAAATAATATATATATTAATAATAATAATAATAAAAAACATTCTTCTAATGACTTACCATGACAGCCAATGGTGAGGCATACATGATGATGTTAAGCCCTGCACCCAAAATTCCCATGGCATCTATTCTCTCATCTCCTTTCAAAGCCAAGTGAGTCACTAAAATTGCTGCTGCCAGAAAACCCACGTCCAGAATCCCCACAAGAATTGCAGTCTTAGCCTAAAAACACGACCATGCCATAATTGGATTTTTCTTGTTATTAACGAAGTTCTTACGCTTTCACTAAAAAAAAAAAGAGAAGAGTATTTTAGATATATATTGCCATCTCGAACCCTGATTTAGAAAGACACTACGCGCTAACATTAAAAAAATTATTGTAATTTACGAAAGGTAATTTTAATTTCTGCCAATACAAATCACAACCATGACACTACAAATTGAATTATCATAACTTTTTTCCCCTCAATTGACCTATGCAATTTACAAAATATGATCGCGTACATTCTTGCGCGTCTATGTCCTTTTTAAAAGACAGAATAATATTGCTATAAATACAGGTATTGCTAAAATCTAAGGAGAGAAATCAAATGTCTTTTTCAAAAAACTCTTGGATGATAGAGGGTGTAGGATTTTTTTCAAAAGATGTATGATTGGGAAAACTCTATAGTTTTAATAGATGATCGTACAATAGTTTTGCAACGTGAGTAGGACAGTTCTACGTCTAGACTCATTTGTCCCTTGATCCGTTCTGTACACGTATCTATATGTGGGAGAATAAAATTAGAAGTGAAAGAAAAAGATGATATATGGTGGTGTTAAACTTACTCTCATCTTTCTGGGTGCATAAATGAGAAATATGAAGAGATAGATAGCTTCAACAAAGATGCCAAAACCATTGACAGTGGCAACAAGAATTTCACCAGATTTTGTGAGTCCATAATATGTCCACAATGAAGAATTCAACAATGTGCAAATGTAAGGAAGGCTTTCGAACTCTTCCGTCGATCGGCGCTTTATAATTCTCCAAAATGTACTTCTGCATTCACAAAAGGTTCTCATATTTTCAATATGTTACAAAATTTTCAGTCCTTAAAAATAAAAAATAATAAGGAATTAAACAAAATAGATAAGCATTTGTGATGCTTGATTTCTCAAAATTCGATTGTTTTCAGAATCAACTGTGAAGAACTTGATCATGGCCTTGTTCTAGAAACTGACTTAACTCAGGAACTGATTTATATTGTTTGAGAATGACCAGTCTCGTAAAACACAATAAGTCAGTTTGGAAATAAGTCGATTTTTGGATCTCAAAAATTGTATTTTTATGTTAGAAAAAGTAAAAAATATGAATTTTCTTTTCTACATAACCATTTCTTCTCATAAAATCAAAAAAATAATAATAATTCACTATAATTTCTGTTCTGCAAATTGGTACAAAAAACTCCAACCCAGTATGCCTTCTCTCTCTCTCTCTCTCTCTCTCTCTCTCTCTCTCTCTCTATCTATATATATATATATATATATATATATATTTATATATATTTACCCATTGTTATATAAATATGTCTCTTTTAAACACATTGGACGGTTCGGATCATGAAAATTTGATCGGAAAAGTAGAGTGTGGACGGAAAGTCCCGATTTTAGGGTGTTGATTGGAAGATTGGTGTGTGTACATATAAATGTATATATATACACACACACATACCCATTTCTATATAAATCTGTCTCTCTATTTCAGATCAGACAAGCAAAATGTCAAAAAAAGAATGGGACTAAAGAAGCTTGAAATAGCTTACACAGGGGAGAGAAACATCAGAACAGAGATAATGTTGCCTGCAACAAGAAAAAACCAACAAATAAGTCCTTTTTTTTCCCCCTTCTGTCCTCTTAATCAAGGACGCGAATTACAAAACACCCACATCACACTTCAAGTAAATGCATTTATACATTAATTTTCCATGTAATTTACCTATCACTCCAATACCAAAACTCAAGCCTTCCATTTCCACAAGAGAAGACCTTGAAAAATGCAGCACAGAGTTTTCACTCGAATGTTGGGGGGAACTCCTTGGGGTTGCTGGCTTTGGGGAGAGAAGAGGAACCTGCAAAATGCTCCACTTTTGTGCACAAAATAATTGGAATCTTTTCAACTACACATGTTGACTACTCTTTATATTCCATCGCACGTTTTGTTCCAATCAAGATCATATTTTATTTGGGTGAATCAGGAATCCTGTAGTGCGGGATGCATTCCAGGTTTCGAAAGATCGAAAACGTTTTTAATGATCCAAATTTGCTACAAGTAGGGATGAATGGCTTGGATTGTGCACTGCACTCTTGTAGATCAGCCCCCCACCATAGGTCCCAGTGTCATTTCGGATGTGATTTTGTGTCGACTATAATTGGATGCTGTCTAGTAGAGTGTGAGATTGGTTTCCTGAGAATTCATTGGTATCCGCGTAAGCTAATCCAGATACATTATTATCAAAAAAAAATTCTTTCCAGTTAATTTCATTGACAACCCTGAGGTTTGCCTTAATAATAGATATCCCACTCAAGTATGAGAAATGATTATGAACCCCGTGTGGTTTCAATGTTCATTTCACTAACACCCACCAACGAAAATTCGACCAAACATTTATATAATTAGCTACAAATGTCTTATATCAATTCTCATTTTGTTGACCCAAAAGTAACAAATTTGTCCTTTTTGACCAAAAAAAAATGTTTTTCAAGCAGGAAAAAATAAACAGTTATTAGGTGAAATGCACATGGAAACCACACAGGGGTTCATTGTTATTTCTCAAGTGTGGGGTGGTATCCATTATTAAGGAAAATTTTAAGGGGTGTCAGTGAAATTTACCCAATTCATAATTTGGGTGGAGCCCATTGAAAAGCTTGTATCGACCTATGCAAATTGCAAAAAAATATGTGCAGAACAGCCAGAACTGTACCACATGGTTAAAGTAGGTAAGATATTTCAATTATTTGGAGCTGTTTTTTTTTTTATTTTATCAACTTATTTGGAGCTGTTTAAAGGCTGAGTTTCCACTATTGTATTAACGGCATTTTTAAGCATGTCGTTTTCGTTATATATATCACAAAAATAACATTTAATAAAAACAAAACTCATAATTTTTACCCCAAAAAACACTCATTTTTAACTAGAGTGGAGAAGACGGTATTGTTAGCAAAAAGTCAACCTAAATTGTGCTTTAAGATAATTGCAAGGAAGGTATTAAAGTAAAAGATTTGGCTTTGTCTAATTTTGCACCTTTCTTAATTTTTCTTGTTAGAGAAGAAAAAGGGAGGTTAAAATATGCTGTGAGAAGTGACACCAAACACACAAGGACAAGGCTAGGTTACATAATTACCCAAGAAGGTTAGGTCACACACAAACAAGGAATGTGCACAGGAGATTTTTCCTCCACTAATGAGTTGATTTTTATTTTTATTGTGACGCAAGTGAATTACAAAAAATAGTTTTTTTTATTTACTCACGGGAGATTTTTGCCCAGATAATGAGTTGATTTTTATAGCATTGTTCGTGAAAATATTATACTGTAGTAGAAGTGTGAGAATTCTACAATATGGAACTTTTACCGTATAAGTATTACCAGAAAAGATGGAGAAAATTTATTTTTGAGAAATTATGTTTATTTGAGCTGGCTTGAACGTTCAAATTCTTCTCCTTAATAATGGGGACCCGGGGTCCTGCAGGGTAGGAGTGCCCTACAGAGATGTAATGCGCCATCTGGACCGTCGAATTTGTTTTCAACGATCCAGATTATCTTGTACAGATAAAACAAGTACTCGTATCATCTATGCAAGATAATGTACGAAATCTGGACCTTTGAAAACACATTCGACAGTCAAATGCCGCACTACAACCTCTGTAAGACACTCCCACCCAACGGGTCCCCGATCCCATTTATTGGACAGGCATGAATGCATGATGAGTCTTTTGAATCCATTTAATTATTTTTTTGAATGGTTTTGTTCATCCAGTGGATCAGAGCACAGGAGGCATATTTTGGGCACGGAAGGCAGGGAAATTTATTCAGGTATGGAAGCTTCAAATTACTCTTGTCAAGTTTTCCTACATACATATAGGTTCCACTTCCTATCCGGACTCCGGACTTCTGGACCTCCGTGATCCGAGCATTGTTTTACGATCCGAACCGTTTACAGTTTTTGCGAAAAACTGTTTGGATCAAGCCCTTTCCGGTATATTTTTTTGAAGATTTCTCGCGTGAATCCTTGAAAACACCTTCTAAACACATTGGACGGTTCGGATTTCCCAAAAACAATTTTTAACGTGAAAAAATTACATTTTTTCTTATTTACGAGAGGTCCTTACTAGAAAATTTGTCATATATATATATCACCACACTTCCCCTCCAAACTCCCGGATTTTCTTAAGTTACGGATCTCATTGATCCCGATCGAATTTCGATGATCCGAACCGTCCAATGTGTTTAAAAGGTATTTTTTAGGGTCCCCGCGAGAGTACAGTTTTTGTGAAAAACGGCTCGGATCAAGCCCTTCCCGGTATTTTTTTTTTTATGATTTCTCGTGGGGACCCTAAAAAACACTTTTTAAACACATTGGACGGTTCGGATCATCGAAATTCGATCGGGATCAATGAGGTCCGAAATTTAACAAGTTAAGGGAGTTTGGATGGGAAGTGGACTGTCTCACATTACATCAAGTGTTTATTTTGTACAATAATTTTATGAATCCGTCGGTGGCATGCCTCCCCGTGGGCCACCAACCACATGAAGTTTTCCCCCACATATTTTGCTTAAGGGAAAAGAAAAGCCAAAGTCTTCTCTTTCCAAAAATAATGTTAATGTACCTTTCATTCAATCAATCAATCAACAAAGGGTAGTTATACGTAACACACATCTCAAAACGCCCCCTTTAAACACGTTACCAGTTACCACGTAGGGTGAGTTTAAGTTGTCTATAGACTATAATAACTACCTTTCATTTCACGTCTTCTTTGAGAAAAATGGATTGTTAAATTCTTCTCATTATTTCAGTTCAAAAAAAATTCTTCTCATTATTCTATTGGTTTAAATGAAATACTTTTTGATGTCGGGTTAATTTGATATTTTGAATGAATGATTTAGGGGGTGTTCCACTAACTTGGTTTTTTGGTTTTTTTGGATGTTTTAGTTTTGTAAAAAAACTAACTTGTTCCACTAACTAGTTTTTTGGTTTTTAGTTTTGCAAAAAAAACTAACTTGTTCCATTAAACCAGTTTTTTGTATGTTTATTTTTGCACAAAAAAACTAACTTGTTCCGCTAACTTGTTTTTTGGCTTTTTTGGTTTTTAATTTTGCAAAATAACTTAAGTGGTTTTTTGTTAGTGGAATGAGATAGTTTTTGAGTTAAAACAAAACCGTTTTTTTTAGCGGAACGGGGCCTTAGATATCTAGAGATAAAACGAACGATTCGGGTTGTCAAAATATTTTCGTGAGACCTCATCACATTACTGGGTTCGTGTATTTGAAAGGTGTGTTCGGAACAGAATGTACATAGCAAAGCTTTTCAACAAAGGGTTTAAGGTGACCTCAAGCTTTATTATGAATTACGATTGGAATTAATTGAATTTAGTTGACACCACTTATATCAGAAAAATGCTAATTTTAATTGCATTTTCGTACGTAATATTAGATTATTCTTCAAGAATATATTTGGGAGCTTCACAGCGATAGTTTACTTTGTGCTTATGTGAGATTTACATATATCATTCAGTATTCAAGACATATTTATATTTGAATTTGTGTGCATATGTTAGTGTCTCTAACGCAAATCTTACCTCCCACGTATGTTAAGTTTTGGTGTATTTTTCTTTCTTTTTTTTCTCTTGGTCTATCTATCGGGTCCAGCTCCAGTACACACCCCTATATGGCGTAACTAGTTATGCCTTTAGTGGTTCAAGGTTATGTCATTTAGTAGTTAAGAGTGCATATGATATACACTCTTCATAAATCAACGTTGATCAATGCCTATAGAGGTTATCAAAAAAAGCCAATGCCTATAAACGCGTAACTAGTTATGCCACTGAGTGATTCCGATCATTTGCAGAATCTAGTTATTGGTTACAGTCTTACTGATTCTTACAAATATATACCAATGTTATCAAAAAAAAGAAGATTTGACCCTATGGGCTGGCCCATGAATTTGATTGAAATAGTATACAATTTTCAGGTCACCTTTATTAAAAGGGCCCTTATGTCTCACTAACTGGACCCCACAGCTCAGGAAAGTTCGGAGCATTTGTTTTTATTGACCAAGACAGCCAGAGTATGAAACTCGTGATTTATTAATCGATAAAGATAAGGGTGCATAACCAAATGCACCGAAAATGTACAGAGGGTGCACGAGGATCCACTTTTGAGTCTTACACGAGTGATCCGAACCGTTTATTATTCTTAGAACAATTTTACGAGGGTCCCCAAAAAAATTAGATCAATTGGACGGTTAGAAGTGCTCGAACCAAAGTCTCACCGTTTCAATCAAACAAAGCACTTCTAACCGTCCGATTGAGCTGAAATTTTTTGGGGACTCTCGTAAAATTGTTCTAAGAATAATGAACGGTTCGGATCACTCGTGTGGGACCCAAAAATGGGTCCCCGTGCACCGTTTGTACATTATCTGTGCATTTGGTTCGGTACGGGAAGCATTGTCCATTAAGAAATTTGCAAAGAAAATCTACCATTTAATTTAAAATTGATTATCATTTAATCAATTAACTGGACCCCACAGCTCAGGAAAGTTTGGAGCATTTATTTTTATTGACCAAGACAGCCAGATTATGAAACTCGTGATTTATTTAGAAATTTGCAAAGAAAATCTACCATTTAATTTAAAATTTGCAAAGAAAATCTACCATTTAATCAAAGTACCCCATCCTTGTTTAAAGAAAGTGGATTACTTTCACATTATCTTAAAGTAGCTAGGAAGAAAAGAGCCCGACTTCACTTACATTTTGATTGCGTAAACACGTGATAGCTTGGAGGTCAAAATTGAGTGAAGAAAGGCTTGGTCATAATAGTAATTATTTGGTGGAGGTGAAGCATAGTTAACGTGGTGTCCTAACATCCTTCTTCATCACCTATTTTAGTGAAAATCATACATTTAGACACCACATAACGGTGTTCTAGAATCACGCAATTATTTTCCTTTTATCCTTTTACGAGGTTACTAACGATATTACTTGAACTATAAAAAAAATAATTACTATAAAAATCCAGTGTGGACACGGGCCGACGTTGTTCTTCATCTCCCTCTGGCGTTGTCCGTGCGGGGTTTTGGTCCTGACTTCGACTCCTATTAAGCACTTATTTTGATTTTAATTGAGCTTTCCGCCATTTAACACTAAAATTATTAATTTCTAAATTAGTCAATTCATTAGGCGAAGAAAAACTGAGACTACAATTGTAAACCAAGCGTACGGGTAAAGTGCAGACATTATTATTATTCTTTTAAACACGCTATGATGAAGTGTTTCTGCATCATATGGAGGTGGGTAATTGATGGATGTGTTCGTACTTGAAGAATGATCAGCTTTAAGGACAGGCTTACCTATAAAATCAGGAAAAGTGTTTGATACCATAAAGAAAGAAAACCCATAAAAATGCACCAGGTATACCGGGTGAATTTCATCCATTAGATGCATTTCTACGGACAGTGCTACCCGTACAGAGGGTTTTGCACAGAAAATGCACCGAGCTCCTTCGGGGACCCACTTTTGGGTCCCACACGAGTGATCCAAACCGTTCATTGTTCTTAAAACATTTTTCCGAGGGGCCCCACCAAATTTCAGCTCAATCGGACGGTTGGAAGTGCTCCAACCAAAGTCCCACCGTTCCAACCAATTTTTTTTTTGGTTGGAACGGTGGGACTTGGGTTGGAGCACTTCCAACCGTCCGATTGAGCTGAAATTTGGTGGGGCCCCTCGGAAAAATGTTTTAAGAACAATGAACGGTTCGGATCACTCTTGTGGGACCCAAAAGTGGATCCCCGAGAGGGCTCGGTACATTTTCTGTGCGGGTACCTCTGTACCCGTAGGATTATCCCATTTCTACTGAGTGAATTTCACACGTTTGATGTATTTTTTGGGTTTTTTCTGGTATTGTACCATGCCTCGTGAAAATAACCCCACCCCAACCCACACGACTAAAAGTTTTTTCAACTTCTA
Organism: Vaccinium vitis-idaea; assembly: GCA_963854785.1. Taxonomy (NCBI): domain Eukaryota; kingdom Viridiplantae; phylum Streptophyta; class Magnoliopsida; order Ericales; family Ericaceae; genus Vaccinium; species Vaccinium vitis-idaea. Next base: position 2,653,743 of record OY978218.1, on the reverse strand, counting down.
CTCGATGATTTTTGTCTCCACTTTGCGGTTTTTTTTAATACTTCTATGTTCCTTTTTTAGTGTAGACATTTTTGTTTCGGGTTGTCCAAAAATGTGTGTTTTGAGAAGTTAATGGTAAAAGTTTGTACAATTATCATTTTGCCCTTTTGAAAAAGTTAGTCGGTAAAGAGTTAGGAGTAATAAGTAAAAATGAAAGTAAAAGTTGATATAAAAGGTGTTAAGTGTAGGTAAAACCGTAAGAGTTGATGTGTAATGATTTTTTTTTTCTTTAATAAGTTGGATTTTCGAAGCAACAAACTTAAACAAGGGAACAAAGGGAGTAATAATCAAGTATCCCGGTCAGTTTACAAGAACTGTGAAACTTTAACTAATCATAGATGTCATCTCTCCATCCATTAGAGGATATAATAATCAGATATCCGGATCAGTTTACGAGAACCTTAACTAATCCCAGAGATCAATCTCCCCATCCATTAGTGGAGACCTGCAACCATTTCAGCGTTTTCACATTGATCTTACTATGTTTGATCCAACAAAACAAACGACCTGGATCCTCCAAAAAAAAAAACCCATAGCAATTACTAATAGTAATTGGAAAATGCTAGAAAAGCCCAATAGGCTTCTATTAAGGTTTAAAGAGTGTATTGAAAAGTGTATAAAAATTGATGAAAGTATATTGAAAAGTATAAAAAGTATATTGAAGGTTGTATTTTTTTTTTTGTCTTTTTCTATTTTTTTTTTTTGTCTTTTTCTATACTTAAAAAAAAAAGGGCCTCTGTTAGCAAGACCGATAATAATTACATGCAACAAAATTATGCCAGTCCGAATTGGTCTCTCTTTGCTAGGGAGAATTATATACACCAAGCAAAATAAACTGATTAATAACAATAATTGCATGCTAACAAAAGCCATTCAACTTTTAAGAATATATACGAACATGAGTTTGATTTTACATTTGTCAAGACAAATATTAGTCAGTTCTCCCAACCGTAAATTACAATGCCGATACATCCCATGCATTATTCCCGATGAGCATCGCAAGCTTTATTTGGTTCTTTGAAGCCCTTTCTGGAGAGAGAGAGAGAGAGTAAACTCGGTGACAATGCATCCAGAAAGTTGAACTTATAGGCGAGATTTTGCTTGTTCCACCGGAGAACTCTGTAAAAGGACATGCCCACATTTATTAGCAGAAGAATATCAGCAGAAAACAAAAGGAGCTAAACACAATCACCTCGAAAACACTCCGTGGACCGTGTCCCATAATTTAGTCCATAACGAACAGCTTTTAAATCGGTGAGAAAAAGTTAGAAAAATAAAAAGGCGTTCTGTAAGGAACTACAGTTGGGGAACGGAGGGAATTTTCCAGAGTAAACTCAATGAACCCGTGACTACACATAAGTCCTGAATATCTCACCAGTGAAGCCCCTTTGGCTGCTCTTTCAGCCAAGAATGAGCACGGCTTGAAGAATTCTCCGTACATGTTCGACCATTCTTCTAGTCTCGAACAGATATATTTTGATCCAAGAGAGTCTGCCCAGAACATGATCCCTCCCCTGATGAAAGACAACACAAAGTCGGTCATAAAAGCAACTCCAACCCATCTCCGCCTTCTCTAAAATGGAGACCCAAACTCCTCCAGCCAAGCTCTTAGTACATCGCCAAAATGGAGAACTCTGTTTGAGTACTCATATTTGGAAACCCAAAAGGCGAATGGAACTGTTCTCTATACATAACAAACACTCATAATACATGGATCCCATGTGCACAAAATTGGAAATGTGGAAAAGATATTGACGATACTTTAAAAAAAAAAAACCATGACCAATGTTTAATATAACCAAATAATGTCTAGAATAATCAAACCAAAATATTTGCTGGAAAGTGAAATTATTTAAAAATGAAGTGAGTTTTTAGGAACTAAGTATAGAAATTGAGAATTTTGATTTTAGCGAATGCTTATCAAGCGGAAGAAACCACGAACCTGTATGGTGGGAACCCCATGCCCATTACAGCAGCAATGTCGAGATCTGCTGCTTTGACTGCAATACCTTCAGCAAAGACACGGCAGGCCTCATTCACCACAGGGAAGAATGTCATCTCCACAATGTCCTTGTCAGATAACTTCATCATCTGTATCCAAGTTCAAACCCGCCACATTAGAGAAGCATCTCACAAAAACCATATGGATAAACATAGATTGGGAAAATTCTTAGAATCAAAGTAGACACCTTTCCATGCAGTAACTATGATGTTGGCATAATGCATTTCGAATAGTTGATTCTCGGGCTCCACTCTTGCAATAAGATCGCTGCTGTTAAGGGTTTCACGCCTCCTAACTTCTAAATTACAACTACTCTATGGTTTTTTTAGCTCCACCTTTTTTTGGGGGGAAAAGTAAGGAAAGGAAAGAAAGAAACAGAAAGAACAAGGTAAAACAAAGGAAAGTGTGGAGGAAAATTTGATGTGTTTGATTCTTTATTTTATAATTTTGTTTCCAATTTCCTCTCAAATCAAACAAGGGAAAACAAATTTCCTTTCATTTCCCTCCTTTCCCTATGTTCCAAACAAACCCTAAGGGAATGCCGCCCATGTACAAAAAAAGCTCTCCGAAAAAAATGGCCCTATACACTACCATGAGAAATGAAAAGATCAAACCAATCTATGAGTTGGTCAATAAAAGGACTACATTCCCTCGTCCAAAAAATATAAGCTACTAACCAAAAAACTTTTGATTCTAAACAAAGGGTTTTCTATTCCTTCATAACATCTCATGTTCTCTCTCCCGCCATGTTATCCACACAAACAGTTTTTTAGCTTCACTCTTTAGCGAAAAGCCAGAATGAAGGCTTTTCTAGATGAGCCTAAGAGCATCTCAATGACCTAACCAAAATTGCATAACCAAAAGTTGTCATGTCAGCTTTTGGTTATCCATTTAGAGGTTGTTAAAGTTAGCAATGTCGAGTCCCACATTGGTGTGTTTTGTCCATAATAAAAAAGCAATGGTCCCACTCTACTTTTTGCAAATTTGGATAACCAAAACTTACCACATCACTTTTCAAACTACAAAAATGTAATGATGGGTATATAGTGTACTTAATTGAGTACATGTGGGGTCCACCAAATTTGGTTATTGACAAAAGGTTGAGCACTTTTTTTAACAAACATTGCTAACCTTGGCAATCTTTTGGTTTTGGTTAGGCCATTGAGGATGCTCTAATGAAGCCGTGGTTACACAAATGTGGTATAAAATCTCATTGCACAACCCAAGCCTGGGTAATGTAGTTATTCACTTATTCCCAAGTATTCAACTAGCAAAAAGTGACATGAGAGAGAGACCTTAGGGTCAACATTTACACCAGAAATCTCCCTTGCCTTCTGAATATACTTCTTCAATTCAGGATCTAGATTCGCCTTGCGTTTGTCATCATAAACATAGAACCCTTTGCGAGTAGTTTCACCTGAAACAATTTCCGTAGGAGATTATGATGTTCTTTCATTATTAAATACAGCCATAAAAACACAAAATAACATGAAATATCACTCGCCCATGAAAGTTGGAACAAATAGAAACTCTACCTGCCCTCTTATCCTCCTGCATGAGCGGAATTAGCATTGATTTATAGGTTCTTTCTGGAAAATTTTGGACAAACTGTGTACCAGTTGCAATTGCAACCCCAAAACCAACCAGATCACACAATCTGCACATGTTAGCAAAAATAACAGAACCATATCACTTTTACATATCACACTTTTTCGAAAAAGCATCTATACGATGGAAATACCAGAAAACAGTATTATAGCATATTCAAGTACCTAAATGGGCCCATAGGCATTCCAAATTTGGTAATTGCCTTATCAATCTGATAGACATCCGCACCACGTTCCACAAGCAAAAAGGGAGCTTGGGTGTAAGGGAAGAACATTCTGTTAACAGCGAATCCGGTGCAATTTCCAACTACAACTGGCGTTTTCTTTATCTTTTTCCCAACATCTAGTAAGTCAACAATTACTTGTGGAGATGTCTTCTCAGTACGAACGATTTCCAAAAGTGGCATGACATGAGCTGGACTGCACCACCAGCAAAACCAATTGTTGAATCATGGAAGACATAAGATAAATAATTGCCGGTAGTCCGGTACAAAAGCTACGTATTCCAGGCAGGAGCTTATTTATGTTACTCCATATATGAGGATTTTGTGAGATAATTCTTCAAATTAATGCAAGCTACTACCTGAAGAAATGGGCCCCAATAATCCGGTCATGGGATTTGGTCTTCTCCCCAATCAAGTTCAAGTCAATTGTGGAAGTATTACTTGCAAGAATGCAGTGAGGAGGGCAATACTTTTCAAGATCAGCAAAAATTTGTTGCTTTAGCGAGACATTTTCAATAACAGCCTGTTTGAAGCACCAAGAAATGATTTAAGACTTGAAAACAAAATAGAAAGAAAATAATCACAATCTAAATTAACTTAAATGATCACTACCTCTATGACCATATCAACATCTCTAAAGCTTTCATAGTCAAGGACACCCTTGAGAAGGGAAAGAGTTTTTTCAAACTTCTCCCGAGTCATATTCCCTTTCTTCACACGGCTTTGCAAATTTGCTGAATAAAACGAGCATTTAGATTTTGTAAACCATATAAACAAAAGAACCTGAGAAGAAATAATGAAAAAGGTGAAGTTTATAGATCCCAAATTCAAGGTCTCACCTCTAACTCTACCAACTCCAGCCTGTAGGAACTTGTCATTCACTTCTTTCAAGATCACAGGATAGTTACTAAGAATCAATGCTGTTGCTATGCCAGAGCCCATCAATCCTCCACCCAGAATAGCAACCTTCTTTATTCGCCTTGGTACCAGACCCCGATCAGTGATCCCAGGTACCTGTTGATTATTCCAACCAACAGCTGTTAGAACCTCAAGCAATGCTGAACAAAAACTAACCTCGACAATATACTAGGGGTAAAAGCTGGTATATCCAGGTTGTAATCCAAGCTGACATTTTTAGTCAGATGCAAAGCCAAAATGACCACATATAGGCACTCTTTATTAGCCCTAATTATTGTGAACAATTTTCCGAGCTTTGTGCTCATGTATACCTGCTTATGAGCTTCGAAAACATTTCAGAGTCAAAAGCCTGTCCAGAAACTCGGAATCACGTCGGCTGTGTTTGGTTAGATAGTTTAGTTTAGTTTTGATGATGTCATCAGGTGTAATGAGTGGAGAGAGATAGAGAGAGAAATGAGGGAAATGATGATGTCATCAAAACTAAAACTAAAACTAAACTGGAAAACGAACAGGGCCGTCGGGATCGGGATTTCTGACACTTAATAACCAGAAGTACAAAATAAAACAGCTCAAGCAGCAGAACACTAAGTAATAGCTGCCTGCCTCAAATTGGTATAACATAATCAAATGGACACATTTCTCTAGAAGCTGTATTTCTAAAACTTCTAAAACTGATTCTGGTTCAAATTTGTCCCAAGCTAAGAAATAAATCAAGAATCTGCACTGCATAGAGCTAAGTTGATAGTTTGGTGTGGAATAGAAAATGACTTCAAATTTCAATATGCATCCACAGAGAGTGCTCCACAGACAGGAGAGTTAAAGAAACTTAATTTTGTTACCTCCTTCCTAGCAAGGACAGGTAAGTTATTATCCTCCACAAAACATAAAGAGGTTTATGGAATTCTTGACATAGCCCAGTATGAAGTGGCAACATTGTAACAGTTTTACTTCAACTTACCTTGGAGGTTCCCCTTTGAGCAAAGAAAATGTGCACCAAGCTCTTGCCGGTATCTGAATACAGTAATTCTCGGAAGTTTTTGGCTTCCTGCCAACACCCCACAAGGAGTCATATCCTAAATAACATGAAACCAATTTTTAGATGGACATGAAAAAGAGTTGGGAACAGATGAGAACCTTCCAAAGCCCAGCACGTGGCCCGGAAACTATCCCAGTTTCAATGACATCAATGCAAACTATTGGATGCTTTAGGTTGGGAGCTTGTTTCTGGGCCTGAGCTCTTGCAAACTTACATATCTCCCTTGCCTCACCAAGGGGTTCTATTTTGTCAGTCTTGTATAAGCTAGCAACCCACGGTCTTTTACGCTCCAAAATATCTAGGGCCCACCGACGAGCAGTGCTTACCAACTCATCTGGTGAAACTATTGCGTCTACTAAACCTAGACTCAGAGCCTCCTCCCCTTTAACTGGCTTTGACATCTATAACAGAGAGAGAGAGAGAGAGAGAGAGAGAGAGAGAGAGAGAGATGAGCTAATACATTTAGAACAATATATATGCATAGTGAGATGATGTAAAGCAAGCGACATCATACCAGCATCATTTCAAGCGATTTAGAGAGTCCAACAAGGCGTGGAAGCCGCTGCGTACCTGATATAGTTCGAGAAGCATGACTTGACTCATACACAAGGAAAAAACAGATGCAATAACACTCGAATAAATCGCAATTGTTGTTATTCAAGAGTTAGCAGAAAAAGCATCAATTCTGACTACCATCAGTTATCAGGAGCACAGTTAGGATAATCCCAGCATGATTTGAAAAAGAATGAGCACGAAAACTATTACTAGACATAAATATTGCCGCTTATCTGCTTTCCAGGACATGATCCATGAGTAGTTCAAATGATATCATTATTTGTGAATTGTGATTAAATTGCACGTGTTGCCTTTCAATATCATCTTGATTAATGCTGTCACCAATCTTAGCAGAATCAGACAACTATTAACTGCTAGGTATAGAGCCGACAAAGAAGTAATGTACTTGTTAACACTACTTTTTACCAAAGAATGCTAAACCCTGCAGCCCAACAACAATACTTGATCAGTTTTTATAGCAGCTTTTTCAGATTCTACAGCTCTAATTTGATTGGGGCGTGTTTTGCATGTAACACTCCAAAAGTGTATATCCATAGCTATATCCATTTACTCCAGTCCTCTGTCAATAGAATCCATCCCATAGCCTCCTTCCAGTAGACGAATATAAAAACAAACCAAACCTTAAGTCCCATGTAAAAAACAACTATAGCTGGCAAAGCATCCAATCTTCATTTCTTATGCCAAAAATTGATCATATGCATCATAACTTTTCCAAACAAATGCCACAAAGTGAAACTTCTAATTATTTTCATCGAAGTTAATGTACTTCCAGGGAACTAACATCCATTCCAGCCTCTTGTTCTCGTGAAAAAGACTGGAAGGTACCATGATTGCATTTGAACAAAGAACTATACCTCCAAATCCAGGTATTACCCCGAGCTGAAGTTCAGGTAAACCTAGTTGGGCACTAGAAGTAGATAATCGTGCATGGCAAGCCTGCAGAGCGAATCAACAAATACTAATTACATGAATTTAAGAGAACAATTTCTATCCAATACATGGAGGTTATTTAGCAAATGAACGTACCATCGCAACCTCCAATCCTCCACCCAAGGCGAGGCCATCAATAGCAGCAACTGAAGGTTTTTTAGCAGCTGGGAGAAAAAGAAGCCATGAATTATGTAACATAAGCATAAATGATTGCATAATAGATCAAGAGAGATAGAGAGACCGGAGGAAAAATATAAAACCAAAATTATACCTTCCAAAGTGCCAGTAAGAATCTCTATTGATATGACCCTTAGAATCTCTACTGATACATGACCAAGTTTAGATGGTGGAACTGTGAACAAACATAACTATAATTTAGCAAATATGAGGTGAGCACAATAATATGTGAGGTACAAAAGAACAACACGCGTACCTTTACCCCCTTGGGCCCCTTGGAATCCTTCAATAGCGGCTATATCCAAACCACCAGAAAACTTCCCCTTTGCACCTGTTTCAAGTAATAAGCGTGTGAATGATTAGCTCCATAGCTCATACTTTTTTTCCCTGCTTAAAATGTGATAAGCCATTGGCCCTGGAAATTTACCAGTAACAACAATTGCCTTCACATCATCTCTTCTTAAGGCTTGATCATAACTCTTTTTCAAGCTTTGAAGCACTAAAAAATAAAAAGAAAGAATGGAAAGAGGAGTTATACTAAAATTCAGCATAGTTAGCAATAAAACAGCATCCAGCATTTTATTTACTGAACCAAAAGAAAGGGAAAACTATACTTACCAAAAAAAGACTAGTGAAATCTAGGAAATGTCTTTGTGAGTTACCCAATAGCATAGGCAGTCACTCAACATATACATGTGGATACCAGACTAATGGCAAGAAATAAAAGTTTGTGTGCACTTATATTGTTAAGAATCTTGACCAACTTTAAACATAAGAATGATCAAAGAGTCTTTCATTTCAAAATAAGATATGACATGGAAAACCAGCAAGATAATGAACATGCATATCTCTAGTTCGCCAAAATCCAGCCAGAAGTCCCAGGGCAAAAACAAGCCTTGTGGGACTAATTTGTGTGGAATAAAATGGAGGCGTAGCATTTTGAATTTAATGCGCAATATATACGAGTCCACTGCCCCTAGGTTAAATCCATAACTCCTTCTCTACTTACACTAGTCATCATCCATTTTGCCATTTCATCTGATCTTAAACAAAAAGGCAAATAACATGCATTGACCAATCAATAGAACCTCCCTCCCTCTACAAAATTCGTTCCCCCACTGATTTCTTTTTTATCGGTACAAGCAAATCCCTATTCTACCCAAACCTACAAGAAAGGGGGGAGAGACTAGCGGGGTTTGAAAGCACCACATCATGAAGTATGGGCTACCACTCAACTTTGTTCCCCACAAATTAGACTTCTACCGATTTGCAGCATTCCTAAATTACTGGAGTGTTCCCAAAGTTTCATCCTCCATTCCTACTTAAATTTAACTACCATATGTTCAGCATATCATTAGTTCCTTCCCTGAGAACCATTGGCCCCTTGATTTTGGCTCGTGAAAGCAGATAAATGACTTCCAACATGCTAAACAATCCAGCTGTTCCTTAGTTAATATACAATACTATTCCTATTGCCCGATTCCAAGTTATTCACCTCTAATATTCCATCAGTTTCCCGTCAAAAAACAAAAACACATCTAAAATAGTTTCGTTTCTAAATGATCGTACCACCTCCATCCCAGAAAGATTTTCTTGTCCGCAAAATGAGAACTATAAAAATGCATTTCTATGAAGAAAAATTCTAACTCTTTTGATTAACTAAAAGAGCTCATTTACTTTTATTCATAACTAGCACAAAGTGTGACTTTTTTCCCCGAAAAATGCATTATTTGTAAGTTCTAAGAAAATTGGTGGTGGCTTGACATCATGCGAGGGAAACGAACAAATTACCCTTATTTTTCTATAATTGGAGTTGACGTGGCTTTGTAAGGAGGGATATTCAGGTCAAACCTTACCAGACTTTCGAGATTTTCCGTCTAGGTCCTTTTTTTTTTTGGCCTGTTTTGTGTTCATGTGTCGAAGGGCATTTTGGGATTTTGGGAGAAAACAAGTGTCATGTGTCGAAGGGCATTTCTGGGATTTGGGAGAAAAAAAGTGTGAATAGTGCTCCTTTTTCTTATTTTCCCTTGTTTATGAGTTTTCCCCTTTTTTTTTCTTGTCTACATTTTTTCTTTTTTCCATGTGTAAGCTATACTAGTTAGGGACAGCGTTAGGTATTTCATGGGTTTAAGTTGAGGAGATCGGTTTGGTTATTTTATTCAGTTTAATTAGGAAGAGGACAACAAAATGAATAAAAGGGAAAAAAAAATCTCAGCTCAAATGTGCACAATTGCACCATGAAATACCATTTGGTTTGGTCTCACAATGACAATCACAGTTCCACAAAATATGTAAAAATGTTTCCAGACTTACCTATATCACTCTTAGTAATTTTTTTAAGAAAAAATTCAAAAATAGGAACTTAATGCATATGCAAAAGAAAATTTAATAATTGAGCAGCTGAGCATGCGGCTACATCCAAAAGGAGAGGATAGTTTACCATCGATCGACAGGGAGTTGACGGGAGGATTGATGATTGTTATCACGGCCACACCATCTGCTCCGACCTCCATTACTGTTCCTCCCATTGGATTGCTCCCCATCCTCTGTCACTCTTCTCTCTTCTCTCTCTAAAAATGTCAATGGATCGAATCGAATTTACTGACAGCGGTGGCGTGTCTGACTGTTGAACAGCGTTTGAGGAGAGTGAGGCCATTGATCTCTCCAATGGGTTTATTGACATCTCCATAGAAAATGAATATAAGTAGTGATACATGGGGAAATACTTGATGAATTGGCAAACATACATACATTTGACCTTCACCAAAGAGGTGGTGCCGGCCACGAGAAGTGGCAGCCCCTGCCTTGTACCTGGTGAATTGAGAATAAACTAAAAGCTCTGCTTGGTGAAAAAAAATTGGGTACCGAATGGTTACCACATAGCCGAGCCTACGAGGTATCTCAATGTTGCATCCGGTCAATCCAAAAGAGTATTGGATGGTCCAGATCGAAACCCTCTCTCTCTCCTTTCTCTCTTCATAATCTGGACCGTCCAGAATAGAAATTGATAGTCCAGATTGCGTGTGCGAGTACCACGTGATACCCGGTCGGCACTGGAAAATTGCTCTTGTTTGGTACGTAGGGGAAAATGGAAGAAAGGAAAGGAAAACACCTTGGTTGTTTGGTTGCAAGTACAAAGAGCAAAGAGAATTTAAAGAGGGCCAACTTTGACTTTTAAGAGCTTTAAAGCGACTATAAAAAATGATTTTGTTACAAATTTCTAAGACACAAACAAAATTAAAAAATCACATTACACAAAACAAAAGGGCATTGATTATCAATCCTCCTGTCAATTCCCTGTCGATCGATAATTTAATCTTTCTTGTTATTAATGAAGTTCTTATGCTTCCACTTAAAAAAATACTTTAGATGCATATTGCCCTCTCGAACCTTGCTTTATAAAGACACACTGTTAACATTAAATAAATTATTGTTATTTATGAAAGGTGATATTAATTTCTGCCAATACAAATCGCAACCATAACACTACAAATCAAATTATCATTACTTTTTTTTTTTTCCTCAATTGACCTATGCAATTTACAAAATATTGATCGCACACAATCTTGCGCATCCATATCCTTTATTGCTACAAATACAGGTATTGCTAAAACTAACACAAGATGCTAGACTGAATTCCTTTTTAACAAAATCTTAGGAGAAAGATCCCTGTCTTTTTCAAAAAATTCTTGGATGATAGAGGGTGTATGATCTTTTCAAAAAGACATTGGGCCGATAAAATCTCAACAGTTTTAATAAATGATCATGCGATGATGTTGCAACGTGAGTAGGGCTGTTCACATCCAGAATCATCCGCCCCTTGATCCGTTCTGTACACATATATGGAATGTACATGGATGTGCGAGAATAAAATTCGAAGTGAGAGAAAAAGATGATGATGGTGGTGTTGATGATCAAGTTATACTTACTCTCATCTTTCTGGGTGCATAAATGAGAGATATGGAGATATATATTTCTTCAACAAAGATGTCAAAACCATTGACAGTGGCAACAAGAATTTCACCAGATTTTATGAGTCTATAATAAGTCCACAATGAAGAATTCAACAATGTGCAAATGTAAGGAAGGCTTCCCTACTCTTCCGTCGATCAGTGCTTTATAATTCTCACATCACTTAAATTGTCAAAATCTTTTGCGAGACCCCACATTACTGGGTGATGTGTTTGAAGGTGTGTTTAGGACGGTATATATGTAGCAAAGCTCTTCAACAAAGGGTTTAATGTAACCTCTAGCTTTATTATGGATTATGATTGAATTTATTCCACACCCCTTTTTTTTTTGGAGAAAGAGAGAATTTCATTACCATGGAAATGCTATTACAAACTACCGGAAACAAAAACGACAAAATAAATAGACGAGAAGAACATAAAACATAACCAAAACAAATGAATGATATATATCCATCGAGAGCTTGCTTTGGCTGTCAGTGTCCGTGATCAATGTAAGTTGTTGAATTGTTGTTGTCCCGATAGCTCCACGAATGACGAAGCTTCCATGCAGGAACTGTCCGATACAAACCAAGTGACTATTGCACCTATAGTTGAGAGCTCTGCGGCACGGTTAGACGTCGTGCAACTAGATGGCCAAAGCCAACTACAGAACTCTAAAATCGGTAGAGAAACTGCTGGAAAGAGACACAACCGTGGAAAGCAAAGAAAGAATTCAACTGTGATAATCTTCCATAGCTTATTGACACCTAATTGCAACAATACTAAAAACAGCCTCCTCTTGCACCATCACCGCCCAAGAAGCCAAGCCGCTAAATCATTCTAGACATCAAAATAGGCCGCTACAGCAAACAAACCACGGAGCATCTCTCAAAGGATCAATGTGATGCCTAGAAAGCTCAAATAATAATAACCACAGCCGCCACAGGTTTCGACTAATAACCAAGGATTCCACAGGTTTCCACACCCCTTGTATCAGAAAAATGCTAATTTTAATTACATTATCATATGATTATATTATTCTTCAAGAATAGACTTTGGGAGCTTCAGAATGGTAGATTTGTGCGCATGTGAGACTTTGCGTATACCAAGCGGCTTTCAGACACATTTGTATTTGAATTTGTGTGCATATGTTAGTGCCCCCTAGCGCTAATCTTACCTACCTCGTATGTTAAGTTTTGCTGTATCTTTCTTTTTGTTGTGCGCCAGTTATCGCTATAATTAATTTCCAAATTAGTCAATTTCATTAGGCCGGGTATCAAGTTATCGAAAAGAGAAAAGATAGAGGCACTACCACTCGTGCTAACAATTGCACAAACTGTCTCACATAAGATATGTGAGACCCACATGAGTGGTATGTCTCACATATCCCATGTGAGAGTTTTTGCAATTTTTATACAAGAGTTTTAGTGCCTATAGTAAACCTGTATCGGAAAACTAATACTACTACAATTGTGAACGCGTCCTTCGGGACATTTGTATCTCCTGTAGAATGGCAATATAAGCTGATTAATAACAATAATTGCATGCTAACAAAAACCATTCAACCTTTAAGAATACAAACTTGAGTTTGATTCTGCATTTGTGAAGACAAATATTATTTCGGCTCTCCCAACGGTAAATTACAATGCCGATACATCCCATGCATTATTCCTGATGAGCATCGCAAGCTTTATTTGGTTCTTTGAAGCCCTTTCTGGAGGGAGGGTGGGAGAGACAGAGGAGACTAAACTCAGTGAAAACGCATCCAGAAAATTTAAGTTACAGGCGAGATTTGGCTTGTTCCACTGGAGAACTCTGCAAAGGTCATGTCAATATTTATTAGCAAAACAATATCAGCAGCAGTTATCCTAACTAAACACAATAGTCATCTTGCAAAATATTCCCCGTCTCATAAGTTCGTCCACGATGAACAAATTTTAAATCGGTGTGAAAAACACAACGTTTTGTAATGACAAAATTGTGGGATGGAGGGAGTTTTCCAGCAAACTAAAAGAACCCTTAACTACACGAATAAGTCCCAAAAACCTCACCAGTGAAGCCCCCTTGGCAGCTCGTTCAGCCAAGAATTTGCATGGCTTGAAGAATTCTCCGTACATGTTCGACCATTCTTCTAGTCTCGAACAGATATATTTTGATCCAAGAGAGTCTGCCCAGAACAGGATCCCTCCCCTGACGATGGACAACACAGTTATACGAGCAACTCCAACCCATCTCCGCTTTCTCTAAAATGGAGACTCAAACTCCTCCAGCCAAGCTCTTATTGCGTAGCCAAAATGGGGAACTGGAAAATGATATGGGTACACCACATGTGCACCCCAAATGCACACCAACCTGAGGTGGCAAATGAGGAGAGACCCATTTTTTGGGTGAGCCCCACATTGGGCCACTCCTCATTTGCCACCTCAGGATGGTGTGCATTTGGGGTGCACATGTGGTGTACCCATAGCATTGTTGGATTTGGAGACCCAAAAGGAGAATGGAACTGGTCTTTATACATAACAAATACTCAATACACGGATTCCATGTGCACAAAATTGGAAATGTGGAAAAGATATTGACGATACTTTAAAAAAGACGAGACCAATGTTTGATATAACCAGAAAAATGTCAAACAATCAAACCAAAATATTTGCTGGAAAGTGAAGATTTGTTTGAAACGAAGCAAGTTTTTAGGAACCAAGCAAAGAAATTGAGAATTTTGATTTTAGGGAATGCTTGTCAAGCGGATGAAACCACGAACCTGTATGGTGGGAACCCCATGCCCATTACAGCAGCAATGTCGAGATCTGCTGCTTTGACTGCAATACCTTCAGCAAAGACACGGCAGGCCTCATTCACCACAGGGAAGAATATCATCTCCACAATGTCCTTGTCAGATAACTTCATCATCTGTATCCAAGTTCAATCCCGCCACATTAGAGAAGCATCTCACAAAATCCACATAAACAAACATAGATTGGGAAATTTTTTAGAATCAAAGTAGACATATTTCCATCCAATAACTGAGATGTTAGCATAATGTATTTCATATAGTTGATTCTCGGGCTCCACTAAAATGTCCTAAAATTTATTTTTCGATTCTTTTGAGGCCTTTGAATTGGTCTTTGTTGCATAGGTGACAAAGGTTTTCTACAAAAGAGTTGCACGTCTTTCATGCCTCTTTTTGTATGCAATATGTCATCCTCAGAGGAGTTAGCTCAGTTGTAGTGAGCTCCACTCTTGCAGTAAGATCGCTGCTGTTACGGATTTACGCATCCTAGAATAATTTTCTGGGCTTTATTGGGGCCATTAAATAGGTTTTTGATTTACAAGTGAATCAGTGAGATATTGTCAATTGTTGCACACTTGCACCCTTTTTGTGCCTCCTAACTTCTAAATTACAACTACTCTATGGGTTTTTTTAGCTCCACCTTTATTTAATTTTTTTTATTTTTTTTTATTTTTTTTTATTTTTATTTTTTTTGGGGGGGGGGGGGTAAGTAATAACTATATTAGAAACAAGGCATTAATGCACTGTTTGGAACTTGAGGAAAAGAAAGGAAAGGAAAAGAAAGAGAAAGGGAAAACAAAGGAAAGTGTGGAGGAAATTTTGATGTGCTTGATCCTTTGTTTTATAAATTTCTTTCTAATTTCCTCTCAAACCAAACTAGGGAATACGTATTTCCTTTCATTTCCCTCCTTTCCCTATTTTCAAACAAACCCTAAGGGAATGCCGCCTGTGTACAAAAAAATATCTCAGAAAAAAAGGCCCTATACACTAGCATGAGAAATGAAAAGATCAAACAAATCTATGAATTGGTCAATAGCAGGACTATATTCCCTTATCCAAAAATACAAGCTACTAACTGAAAACTATTGATTCTAAACAAAGGCTTTTCTATCCCTTCCTAACATCATGTGCCTCTCCTGCCATGTTATCCACATCAAACAGTTTTTTAGCTCCACTCTTTTAGCAAAAAGCCAGAACGAAGGCTTTTCTAGACGGGCCTAATGAAGCCATGGTTACACTAATGTGGTATAAGACCTCATCGCACAACCCAAGCCTGGGTAATGTAGTTATTCACTTACTCCCAAGTATTCAACTAGCAAAAAATGACTAGAGAGAGAGAGAGAGAGAGAGAGAGAGACCTTAGGGTCGACATTTACACCAGAAATCTCCCTTGCCTTCTGAATATACTTCTTCAATTCAGGATCTGGATTCGCCTTGCGTTTGTCATCATAAACATAGAACCCCTTGCGAGTAGTTTCACCTGAAACAATTTCAATAGGAGATTATGATGTTCTTTCATTATTAAATACCAGGCATAAGACGCAAAATAACATGAAATATCACTCGCCCGTGAAAGTTGGAACAAATAGAAATTCTACCTGCCCTCTTATCCTCCTGCATGAGCGGGATTAGCATTGATTTATAGGTTCTTTCTGGAAAATTTTGGACGAACTGTGTACCAGTCGCAATCGCAACCCCAAAGCCAACCAGATCGCACAATCTGCACATGTAAGCAAAAATAACAGAACCATATCACTTTTAAATATCACACTTGTTTAAAAAAGCAGCTATGAGTTGGAACTACAAGACAACAGTATAATAGCATATTCAAGTACCTAAATGGGCCCATAGGCATTCCAAATTTGGTAATTGCCTTATCAATCTGATAGACATCTGCACCACGTTCCACAAGCAAAAGGGCAGCTTGTGTGTAAGGGAAGAACATCCTGTTAACAGCGAATCCAGTGCAATTTCCAACTACAACTGGTGTTTTCTTTATCTTTTTCCCAACATCTAGTAAGTCAACAATTACTTGTGGAGATGTCTTCTCAGTACGAACGATTTCCAAAAGTGGCATGACATGAGCTGGACTGCACCACCAGCAAAACCAATTGTTGAATCATGGAAGATATCAGATAAACAACTGCCGCTACAAAAGCAACGTATTCCAGGCAGGAGCTTATTTATGTTACTCCATATATGAGGATTTGGTGAGATACTTCGTCAAATTAATGCAAGCTACTACCTGAAGAAATGGGCCCCAATAATCCGGTCATGGGATTTGGTCTTCTCCCCAATCAAGTTCAAGTCAATTGTGGAAGTATTACTTGCAAGAATACAGTGAGGAGGGCAATACTTTTCAAGATCAGCAAAAATTTGTTGCTTTAGTGAGACATTTTCAATAACAGCCTGTTTGAAGCACCAAGAAAATGATTTAAGACTTGGAAACAAAATAGAACGAAAATAACCACAATCTAAATCAACTTAAATGATCACTACCTCTATGACCATGTCAACATCTCTAAAGCTTTCATAGTCAAGGACACCCTTGAGGAGGGAAAGAGTTTTTTCAAACTTCTCCTGAGTCATATTCCCTTTCTTCACACGGCTTTGCAAATTTGCTGAATAAAACGAGCATTTAGATTTTGTAAACCATATAAACAAAAGAACTGAGAAGAAATAACGCAAAAGGTGAAGTTTATAAATCATAAATTTCGGGTCTCACCTCTGACTCTACCAACTCCAGCCTGTAGGAACTTGTCATTCACTTCTTTCAAGATCACAGGATAGTTACTAAGAATCAATGCTGTTGCAATGCCAGAGCCCATCAGTCCTCCACCCAGAATAGCAACCTTCTTTATTCGCCTTGGTACCAGACCCCGATCACTGATCCCAGGTACCTGTTCATTATTCCAACCAACAGCTGTTAGAAACTTAGAACCTCAGGTCATGCTGAGCAAAAACTAAAATCAATAATATACCAGGGTTAAAAGCTGGTTTATCCAGGTTGTAATCCAAACTAACATATTTAGTCAGATGCAAAAGCCAAAATGACCACATATAGACAATCTTTCATTAGCCCTAATAATTGTGAGCTTTGTGCTCAATGCTCACGTATACCTGGCTACCTGCTTATGAGCTTCTCAAACACTTTAGAGTCACAAACATGTCCAGAAACTTGGAATCAAGTTGGAATCGAGATTTCTGACACTGAATAACCGAAAGTACAAACTTAAAACAGCTCAAGCAGCACTGCAGCAGAACACCAAGTAATAGCTGCCTACCTCACATTGGTATAACATAGTCAAATGGACACATTTCTCTAGAATCTGTATTTCCAAAACTTCAAAAACTAATTCTGGTTCAAAGTTGTCCCAAGCTAAGAAATAACTCAAGAATCTGAACTGAATAGAGCTAAGTTGATAGTTTGGTGCGGAATAGAAAATTACTTCAAATTTCAATATGCATCCACAGACAGTGTTCCACAGACAGGAGAGTTAAAGAAACTAAACTTTTACACCTCCATGCAAGCGATGAGTGGACAGGTATCCTCCACAAAACATAAGAGGTTTCTGGGCTTCTTGGCATAGGCCAGATATGAAGTGGCAACATTGTAACAGTTCTACTTCAACTTACCTTTGACGTTCCACGTTGAGCAAAGAAAATGTGCACCAAGCTCTTGCAAGTATCTGAATGCAGTAATTCTTGGAAGTCTTCAGCTTCCTGCCAACATCCCACAAGGAGTCATATCCTAAATAACATGAAATCAATTTTTAGATGGACATGAAATAGAGTTGGGAACAGATCAGAACCTTCCAAAGCCCAGCATGTGGCCCGGAAACTATACCAGTTTCAATGACATCAATGCAAACCAATGGATGCTTTAGGTTGGGAGCTTGTTTCTGGGCCTGAGCTCTCGCAAACGTACATATCTCCCTTGCCTCACCAAGGGGTTCTATTTTGTCAGTCTTGTATAAGCTAGCAACCCACGGTCTTTTACGCTCCAAAATATCTAGGGCCCACCAACGAGCAGTGTTCACCAACTCATCTGGTGATACTATTGCGTCTACTAAACCTAAACTCAGAGCCTCCTCCCCTTTAACCGGCTTTGACATCTATAAGAGAGAGAGAGAGAGAGATGAGCTAATACAATTAGAACAATATATTCACATAGTGAGATGATATAAAGCAAGCGACATCATACCAGCATCATTTCAAGGGATTTAGAGAGGCCAACAAGGCGTGGAAGCCGCTGTGTACCTGATAAAGTTCCAGAAGCATGACTTGACTCATACACAATGAAAAAACAGATTGCAATAACACAAATGGAACACAATTGTAGTTATTCAAGAGTTCACAGAAAAAGCATCAATTCGGACTACCATCAGTGATCAGGAGCACAGTTAGGATAATCTCACTATCCCAGCATGATTTGGAAAAGAATGAGCACAAAAACAACTAACCAGACATAAATATTGCCGCTTATCTGCTTTCCATGACATGATCCATGAGTAGTTCACATGATATCATTATTTGCGAATTGTGATTAAATTGCATGTGTTGCCTTCAATATCATCTTGATTAATGCAGTCACCAATCTTAGCAGAAAGTTATAACACATTTACACAACTATTAACTGCCAGGTATAATTAGAGCCAGCAATGTACTTGCTAACACTATTTTTACCGAAAGAATGCTAAACCCTGCAGCCCAACTGCAATATTAATCAGGTTTTTTATAGCAGCTTTATCAGCTACTACCACTCTAATTTGAGTGACATGTTTTGCATATAACAATCCAAAAGTATATCTCCATAGCTATTCCAGCCCTCTGTCAATTATATCCATCCCATGGCCTCCTTCCAGTAGACGATATGTAAAAACAAACCAAACCTTAAGTCCCATGTAAAATACAACTACAGTTGGCAAAACATTCCATCTTCATTTGTTATGCCAAAAATGAATCCCATGCATCATAAATTTTCCAAACAAATGGTACAATGTGAAAGTTCTAATTATTTGAATCAAAGTTAATGTACTTCCAGGAACTAACATCAATTCCAGCCTCTTGTTCTAGTAAATAGAATGGAAGGTACCATGATTGCATTTGAACAAAAAACTATACCTCCAAATCCAGGTATTAACCCGAGCTGAAGTTCAGGTAAACCTAGTTGGGCACTAGAAGTAGATATTCGTGCATGGCAAGCCTGCAGAGTGAGTCAACAAACACCAATTACATGAATTTGAGAGAACAGTTTCTGTCCAATACATGGAGGTTATTTAGCAAATAAACGTACCATTGCAACCTCCAATCCTCCACCCAAGGCGAGGCCATCAATAGCAGCAACTGAAGGTTTTTTAGCAGCTGGGAGAAAAAGAAGCCATGAATTATGTAACATAAGCATATATGACAGCATAATAGATCAAGAGCGATAGAGAGATGGGAGGAAAAATATAAAACAAAATTATACCTTCCACAGTGTCAGTAAGAATCTCTACTGATATTAGACCAGGTTTTGGTGGTGGAACTGTGAACAAACATAAGTATAATTTAGCAAATATGATGTGAGCACAATAATATGTGATATACGAAACAACAATACACGTACCTTTACCCCCTTGGAATCCACCAAAAGCAGTTATATCAAAACCACCAGAAAACTTCCCCTTTGCACCTGTTCCAAGTAATAAGCATATGAATGATTAGCTCCATAACTCATACTTGCCTCTGCTTAAAATGTGATAAGCCATGGGCCCGGCAAATTTACCAGTAACAACAATTGCCTTCACATCATCTCTTCTCAAGGCTTGATCATAACTCTCTTTCAAGCTTTGAAGCACTAAAAAATAAAAATGAAAAAGAACGGAAAAAGGAGTTATACCTAAACTTCAGAATAGATAGCAATAAAACAGTATCCAGCATTCATTTACTGAACCAAAAGAAAGGGAAATATATACTTACCATAAAAAATACTACTGAAATCTAGGAAATGTCTTGGTGAGTTGCCCAAAAGCATAGGTAGTCATCCGACATACACGTGGATACCAGACCAAATGGCAAGAAATAAAAGTATGTGTGCACTTATATTGATAAGAATCTTGACCGGCTTTAAACATAAGAATGATCAAAGAGTCTTCATTTCAATATAAGGCATGACATGGAAAACCAACAAAGATAACGAACATGCATATCTCTAGTGCGCCAAAATCCAGCCAGAAGTCCCAAGGCCAAAAACAAGCCTTGTGGGACTAATTTGTGTGCAATAAGGCTTACCGTGGAGACATAGCTATTAGCTAGAAACAACAAAAGTGGGAATGTGGGATAACCAACGGAGCTCACTAGTGTGTAAACTCCACCATGCCCCTACATACCGCCATGGAACAAGTGGCGGCAGTTGCCACCCCTACCACTTAAAAAGTTCCTTTAAGATACTACTCACTCTGTCCCAAACTTATAGCCTACTACTTTGGATCAAAAAATAAAATCCAGTTGTCACAATTTTTCAAATTTCTTTGATCAACGTGATTGAACTAGTTGAGATCTTTAAATTGGTTTGAAGAAATTCAAAATTTTACGCACATAAATATTTTATTTTTTTAATTCAAAAATTGGACGTCTAGGACTATAATTCTGGAATGGAGGTGTAGCATTTTGTATTTACTGCACAACATATACAGTCTGCTGCCCCTCAGTTAAATCCATAACTCTGTCTCTACTCTCTGCTTACACTAGTCATCATCCATTTTGCCATTTCATCTTAAACGAAAAAAGCGCAAATAACTTGCATTGATCAATTAACAGAATCTCTCTCCCTCTCTCCACGAACGTCGTTACAAGGAAATCCCTATTCTAATCAAACCTACACGAAAAAGGGGGAGAGACTAGTGGGGTTTGAAAACACCACATCATGTAGGATGGGCTCCACTGCCAAATAGGCTACATCTCAAATTCATGCCCAACTAATTAGACTTCTACCAATTTGCAGCATTCCTAAATTGGTTGAGCTCCCACATTCATCCTCCATTCCTACTCAAATTTAACTACCATATGCTCAGCATATCATCAGTACCTTCTCTACGATACATACTATTCGCCTCTTGATTTTGGCTTGGGACAGCAGATAAATCACCTCCAGTATATACTCTTCATATCGCCTGATTCCAAGTTATTCTCCTCAAATATTGCATCAGTGTACCTAATACAAGTTTCGTTTCTAAATAATCTTTTTTGGATATCCGGTCCGCAACACGAGAACTAGAAAATTGCCTTTTTATCAAGAAAAATTCTAAACGCTTTTGATAAACTAAAAGAGCTCATTTATATTTACCCGAAACTTGTGACAAAAAGTTCGAATTTTTTCTCCGAAAAATGCAATTTTTCAAGTTCCCGTTGTTGCGAGGACCTGACAAATTTTCTGGGCGGTGGTGGTAGTAGAACTGACATTCCACTACTAATCTGCAATAGTTCCCGACAATTAATTCAACTATAACTAAAACAACAGCGATTGCACTGATAAAAATACACTAAAACGATACAGACACACAGTCAACAATCTCAAAACTTCAAACAAATAAGTCCGAACTCAGCTACGAGATAAAGTAACAGTAAACAATTACGAATCAAAAGTAAGAATCAACCACCATCAAAGCACTGGTGCGATCTGCTATACAAATAGACCTATAGATTCCATCATACATCCAAAAGGAGAGAAATTTTTACCATCGAGCGACAGGGAATTGACGGGAGGATTGATGATCGTTATCACGGCAACACCATCTGCTCCGACCTCCATCACTGTTCTTCCGTTTGGATTGCTCCCCATCCTCTCTCTCTCTCTCACTCTTTTCTCTCTCTCTAAAAATGTTAGCTAAAACGATATGGGCAATGGATCGAGGCGAATTTATTGAGAGCGGTGGCGTGCACTGTTGAGCTGTCGTGACGGTTTTTGGAAGGAAGCTGAAGTTAGAGATAAGGATCTGTACGTATAGCAGTGTTTGGCTTTATGAGGCGAGTGAGGCCACGCTCGTGTGTAGATTGGATTTTGCTAATTGGTCCATTTTTTGGTAATTTTGTATTATTAAAGTTTAATCTTTTATTTGTACAGTAGACTAGTAGTCTTTGGGATTAACATTAAAAACTCGACATTCCTCTGGCTATGCATTTTTTTAATCAAATATTTAAATTGCAGATCCTACTTACATCTATATCAGTTTTGCTGGGTTTTTGCGCCTAGTTTTAGCGTATCGGTTATATTTCGATTTAATATTTTTTTCAAGGGTTTTATAATTGAACGTTGAATCCATTTTCGCATGATTGGGAGTTGCTGGCTGGCGTAGGAGATTTGGAATTTCATCCAATTGTGTTCTTGACTCTTCTAACTAAGAAAGCAAAATACCTTTGAAACGCATGAAGTTACGAATTATGGAGTTTGACATAAAATAATAAATTGAAATTATAAACAAAAGGATCAAAGGAAGTTTTTTTTTTTAAATGGTAATGATAGGAGAGATGGCAAGTATGAAAAGAAAAGGTTGTACACTTGTATATGTGAAGGGAGGTTAGATATCATGAGGCGTTTTACAAGATTCGATAGTTTTGAAGATTGCGCTTTGGCTATTTTATTATTTTTATTTTTATTATTTTGCATTTGTTAGTTTTTGCGTTAATTTTATGTGTATTATTGTTCGTCTCGACGACAAGAATCTAAAAAGTAAAAAAATTATTAACTAAATTAAATTTTTTGTGAATAAAGACAAAATAATCCAATAATCCACATAAATTTGGATGATTTTTGTCTTTAATGAACTTTTTAAATATTTTTTTACTCTTTAGATTCCTCTCGTCGAGACGAATGAATAATTCAAAAAAAAAAAACGATGCAAAACTACCAAATGCAAAATTTGTTTAAATAAAGACAAAAAAAATCATTTGAACATACATATATATATATATATATATTGTTTAGATTTTTTTTAAAAACGCTTTCTGAAATTTGGTTCATTTTTTTACATTTTCTTCATGCTCTACGCTCATTTCGGTCATATACGTGCGAACTGCGAAGACAATAGAAATAGTGGAATACATCCAATGAATGCCGGCACTTCCACAACTACGAGAAAATTTTGGGTGCAAATAGGGTAGGGTACACGTGGTACCCCATTTGCACCCAAAATTTTCTCCACAACTACACCACCTATACAAGGAAAATTATGGTCCACGTTTAGTTCGAGTTGACAGCAACATTAACATGGACCAAAACCAAAAGTGCCCATGGATCTTCATATGGGGTATGAGCATTTGAGAAGTTTTCTTAATAATTATACTTATGAACAGGGGCGGATTCAGTGTAGGCACAGAGCGACTACGTGACACCCTAAAAATGGGGCCACAAAATAAGGCCCCAAGTTAAAGGAAGTAATATATAGTATAAAATTAATAGGCCGAGACTGAATGAATCTCCTCATGTGTTGCAGTGGTAGTTAAGGCGTTATCCAACCAGGGTGGATTCAGTGTAGGCACAACCAGGGTGGATTCAGTGTAGGCACAGAGTGGTTACGTGACACCCTTGAAAATGGGGCCACAAAATAGGGCCCCCAAGTTAAAGGAAGTAATATATAGTATAAAATTAATAACCCCGAAATTTAATGAATCTCCTCATGTGTTGCAGTGGTAAGGCGTTATCCTTCCTTCGGTTCGAAAACCTCCTATTATAATGACGTCATTTGATACACAAATCAATTAGTATAACTATGCATGTAAAATAAATAATTAATTAATTTCTTTAATGCTACCTTACATTTTGTTTAGCTTTTCTATAAGCTCAAAATTAACTAACACTAACAAGAAAAATAAGTATGTGCTATATTTATATATACTCATTTTCAAATCAATTGAATAATAAAAATTGACACGAGTTCGCTTAGGGCCTTCAAACATATAGGGCCGAATCTAAAGGGGTGAGTAGTGGCCCCCTGTACGAAATTTCTGGATTTACCGCTATTTAATGAAGATGTTTTCCCTTTTTTTGTTACAGCATCGACAAAATGATACGTACACTGTATTGAAGCTAACTCTAATTGGATTACTCTACAATGATTTGTTTATCCGATCCGCAAGGATTTTTCATTTATGATGGCCGTTTTATTGACTTTTGAGGATTGAATTTTTCAATGGATGGAGAAGGGAGGGCCAGTTATTAGACATGAGAATGGCCAATTTGAAATATCTCTCTCCGACTTATCAAAAATTAAATAAAATATTGTCAAAGGAAATAAATATCATTATTGTACCTGAGCACGTGCGTGCATGTAAATTTATCTTTAAACATCAAAGTTGCCCTGTTGAACTAGTATGAAGCACACTTGCACGTAAACAACTTACTCCATTACTTGAAAGACTAAACACGAGAATTATTAATTAGGGTGAGTTCTCCAATAAATTTTAAAATCAACTCCTTGATTTTATCCATTCGTGAAGACATGTGATAAAATCTATGAATTTTTGCATTCAAAAATCTACAATTTTTATCAAATGTCTCCGCGAATGAATAAAATCAAGGGGTTGATTTTATCAAAATCTTGATAAAATCCATTGGAGAACTCACCCTATGCTACTTTGAATATCTCTCTCCCGAACCTCTATTAACTAATTAGTAGTTGTTGTTATATACCCTTTCCGCCCTAAAATGAATGTTCAATTACTTTTCACACCCCTCATAATTATCTGTATATTGCAATCAATAATATTTTTTTCGATTCTAAATACTTTGGTTAATAAAACTAAACAAAATCTATCAAACAAAAATTATATTATATATACAATTCGTTATAGCTTAAGAATATAAGTAACTTTTTTAGAGGTGTGAATAGTATTTTGGGATATTTGTCTTGGAAAGCAAAGAATATATTTTTTATTTGAATGATCAGAGTCTAGATCAACTTACGTGCACCTCAATTATTTTCCTCCCCGTTCCTGTCAAAATATCGGCCAAATTGGAAAGTTCACCCAAAAGGTCCCAAATTCTCCCCAAAATCCTCCAGGCTATGCCAAAAAAGAAAAGTGCTACCCACGCGCTGTTTTCATGTTGTGGGCTAATGAGAAAACCGCGACCAGTAACAGATTTTTGAATTTTCTCTCCCAATAATTATCCTTTAACAGCAGGACACGTAGGATAGTTCTCCAAAGAGAAAACATCGTGTGGATTCAAGTGTTCACGGCACCGTCACGTGATGTCCAATAACGTTATCCACCATACCTTACTGTGAGGCTCCTATCATAATATGTGATGGACAAGAGTGTTAAGACACCACATGGAGATGTTCCAAGACCATGAAATTCTCCCTCCATCCAAATTGTTTGTCTCTCGTTCTATTGCAACCAGATAAAAAATTAGTGATATATTTATATTGGTAAGTAATAATGTGTCCAGTATTGATATTATTTGATAGATCTCAATTAGTTCTATATGACAGTGTTTTTAAAATTACATGCTAAAACATTATAAATTATAGGATATAACCATTTGAAAAGTAGCACAAACTAAAAAAATAGACTAGCAAATCCGGACAGAATGAGTAACTACTTGTGTTCATTCAACTGTAAATATAGTACCAATAAAGGAACACAATTTTGTCCACTCGTGCTCCATTCCTTTCTCAATTAAGATGCACTTATTTTAAATCACTGCGATGATTCAAACCTTTTTTTTTTTTTTTTTAAGATTTATTAGTTTGAATGTTCGCAAGAATTCAACTCAATCACATTTAGATATGTGTGTGATGTAAAGATTTAGGGGGTGTTCCGCAAAAAGTGTTTTCAAAAGAAATGTGTTTTTCACGATTTTTTATGTGGTGTATTGTGAGAGAATGATCTATCTTGTTTTTTGAAAATAACTGTTTCTTGTTAATGAAACACCCCCTTATTTTTTGTACTCAAAATTTTGGAGTAAATAGTTGAATTTTTAAATTCAAGCGCTTACATTTGATTGAGCTGAATATTTGTTTAATCTCCTAGAAATAGATAGAACGAGAACACAGTGAGAGTGAACAAAATTACTCTCCTACTATCATAGCCGATTGCGATGTCATCACGTGGCGTGTTGCAACGGGATTGGATGGTCTTCATCATGTGCCAAGAGAGGGGTGTAGAGTAAAATTACTTGGAATAGGGATGGGAAGATATAGGGTTAGATTTCCTAGGATCACTTTTTACGAGGTGATACCTTTATTAAATACAGAGTGGGCCCAGTAGTTGCTGGAGTATTAATTGTATTATGGAATGGGCTTGCCAAGTTGCCAGTATAGAGGTGGGACTGGGCCTAATGGCCTGCCAAGCATAGGACTCGGTTTTCTCAAGATTGATGTTCAAGCCCATTTTCACAAGATTTAGGTAAGCCCATGTAATCTGACTGGGCTAATCCAAACATTTCAATTAGATAAAACGGGCTTGATCATAATCAGAGGCCCCCAACCTGAGCTAGCCCAAAGGAAATCCTGTCCCAAACCAAGATTTTTACACTCCAATTTTTCTATAATATATATATATATTTTTCCTTCTTGTGATGTGAATTTATAACTCTGTCCTTCTAAATATGAAAAAATTTGCAAACGAAAGGTTAATTTTAGGTCGAAAAAGCTTATTAAAGTAATTTCAGTCTCAATAGACTCTTAAACTTTTTTCACGCATTTGACGCAAAGGGGAAAAAATGCTCGCAAAAACTTTTTGCATCAGTGACTCCTGTCACAAATAATTTTTTTATTTGCATCGAGCAAAGTTATTGCGTTGGAGGACAACAATTGGAAAGTTTGTCGCAATTAGTTTTATTTTATTTTAATAATTTTGGCAAAATATTCTATATACTACAAAATACCTTAATTTTATTATATCCTACAGTAATTCAATTTCTTAAGAGAAACAAATAATATGTCACATAGTTCGTCAAATAGCTGACAACGTTTTAGTGCAATATTTTTGTGTGATAACAACGTTTTATGACCAATTATTTTTTGTAGGGGTAACTTGCAAATTTAGTACTACAAAATTTTCAAAATTAGTCCCTCGGATACATGACACTAATATATGGATAGCAACGGGGGCAGATCGGAGACGGGTTTGATCATCCCCGCTTCCAATCCCTAAACCCCATAGACGGCATAGTTGCCTCCATCCCCGCCCCGTTACCCGAACAGGGGAATCACCTCCACCCTCTATCCCCATTCCTAACAGGGTTCGAGAATCCCAGCCTCGATCGGAAAGTCACCAAACCAAAAAAATAGAAAAAATTCAAAAAATAAAATAAAACCCCTTAGACTTTACCAACACATTTGGAGAAGTATGGAATAGGGAGGCGTTCTTGATTATGTTTGAGAATGTGGAGAATGAAGTGTATTACTAATATATAATAGTGGAGAAACCCGAGCAATTAAAAATAACTCTAGGGGTCTAAATGTGATGTGTAATAAAAATTGGGGCAGGTAACGGGGCATCCAATGGGTCGGAGGTATATAGAGCTGTCTCTAAACCGATCCCCCATTTTTTTTTTTTTATAAATTTTCTCCCTCCAAATCCGACTCGTTCCTCCCAAAAAATCCCTAAACTCCAACCCGTACGAGGCGGGACGAATCGGAGCAGCCAGAATTGCCAGTGACAACCACATTTTAGTCCAATTTTTCTTTTTTGGTGTGGGGCAATAAAATTTTAGGATAAATTTATTTTTCTTTTGGTAAATGGTGGAGTACAACATTTTTAGCTGAACTAATTTCAAGATACCAGAAAAATAAATACTACTAATAGAAAGAGAAGAAAAGGACTAATCGAGACCATTGCAAAGAGTTAAAGTACTACTGGTAAAGAAATCGGAAAGACCACCACAAACACAGCACACCAGTCCACAGTTCCAGAGAGAGAAACCTCGCGCAGCCCTCTAATAAAGGAGAGGAATCCCTTTCTCTCTCTAAAACCCCACACCCCACCCATTGCTTCACCTCGAATAGCTCTCTCTCTCTCTCACTCATCGAATCGGAGAATGAGCGACGACAGGAAGCGAGCCGGCTCCGGACCAATGGTGGTTCCGACCACGTCCGATGATCGGAAGCATTCGTCGGCGTCTTCCGCCTCGGCGAAGAAGGTCATCATCAAGAGCGCCGACATGAAGGAGGACTTGCAGAGAGAAGCCGTCGACATTGCCATCGCTGTATTCCCCCCTCTTTCTCTCTATCTATACATATGTATGAATATATACTAGATGCTTGGGCGCACGCGATGCGTGTGCTAATCGTATTATATAGAGAAAGGAAAATCTTTGAATTGAGATTGGATGTGATAGTAGTAGAAAAGACGGGGGGGGGGGGGGGGGGGGTGTTTCTTGTTAAAAGGGTAGTTTGGAAAAAAAGGTGTGAGCCCGCAGTAAAACAACTACTGATGTTGACACCAAAAGAGGTGTTCCATAAGATATATCAATCTTTCTGGTTCAGTTTTTTTGAATATTTGGCATACATAGGGATTTAGTTGTAATCAAATTTTGCTTCAGTTGTTGAATTTCAGGTATGCATTGACGGATTAGTTGTAAATTTGTAATATATGTGTGTTTGTATTTACTAATTGTTTTGCTTCAGCATTTTAATTTTAGGCATACATTGATGGATTCATTGTAACGCACACACCCGTATATATGTATATGTCTGGATATATGTTTGAGTATATTTATTTTGTTGTTTTAGTTTTTGAATTCGAGGCATACACTGATGGATTGGTTGTATCTATCTATAAATTGTAACTTGTGCAGGCGTTTGACAAGCACAATGTGGAGAAGGATGTGGCAGAGGCCATAAAGAAGGAGTTCGACAGGAAGCATGGTCCCACTTGGCATTGTATCGTTGGGAAAAATTTCGGTAAAATACCCTATCTTGACTTCTTGCTTTATCTCCAAAGTGTTTCCCTGTTTGGTTTAGATGTTTGATAATAGTAATGTGAAAAATGTTTAGTACATTAGCAAGTTTTGGAAAATTTAGGTGGTGTTATGTGTACTGTGGGGATTGCCATGAGAAGTTGTGGTTTCGTACCTCTGTTTCATTTTATAATATGCGGGTATTTCTGGGTAATGGATTTTGTGCTGTAATTAAATGGTTTGGATCTAGGCTTAGATTGATTGCTAACTTACTTATTCGTTAGGATTAGAAGTTGCATAAATTGTCCCGTTCCGTTCTTGTAGTCTTTGTGTGTATGTGCCTACATTTTTGGAAGTTTGGAAATGAGCTAGTTTGTTAGGAGAGAGGAGGAATAGGTCAAACCCTAGGTTTTTTTTGGCAGTTAAGGGTTTTTTTGTGGGTTGTTTAATCTTTTAGATAATGTGCCAAGAAATATACCCCATTTGAGTGGCTGAATACAATTACTCCTGTTTGCTAGTGGTAGGCGACTGACTGTAATTAGTACATATTCATGCTTGGCATACTGAATTACCATGAAGACATTGATAACTTGGTGGAGGATAAACAGTAGGAGATAGAGCAGCTAAAGACTGTGTTTCTTGAATTTGGAAGTTGCAGGAGTGTAACATGTTGCTCTCACTAAGTGGACCGAAATATTGACCTTTGGTTGAGTTTTTTCCCTCGTTAAAAAAATTTCTTTCATGATCCAACTAGGTTGTTGAATTGGATATTTTGTTGATTACCTGTTATATGGGGGCTGGAGGACTATGAGTACTTGGGAGTAGTTTGGGCCACCTTCATTAGCAGGAAAACAAAAGGAACCTATTTTGAACCACACAGATTGCTATGAGAAGAACATATCTATTTATGTGAAGTACAACTCGTAGACATTAATCCTCTTTGACAAAACCACATAGAAGTTACACAATGAAGCTAGACTTATCATTGACTTCAGAAAGAAGGGTTTAAACCCTAACTTGGCTAACCACTGTCCGTGACATTTCTGGATTTTTCCAATAGCTAAACCATGATCCCAATTGTCCTTTGCTTCTCGCTGCCGCATTTAACAATAATCTGGGGGGATCAATTCTTCTCCATACTCCATCCCTCCATACACCTCCATACTCTCAATTTTTGTACACATCTCGGGCCCAAAATTATGATCGGAACCATTCACCCTGTAGAACACGTAAAAAATTAGAAGTCTTTAAAGTCTCAGTACGATAGGATATCGATAGATGCGTGAATAAGTTACTTTTTGTTCCGTAAATTGTAAGGTTAAACTGTAGAATATATTTACCATTCATTTTGCATGAAAGTTTGCAACGTGTTCACGCACCTATCGATCTTCGAACATACTTATATTTTGTGGGCTTATTGTTATTTGCATGTTCTACAAGGTGACGGTTCGGATCATAGTTTTGGGCATGGAGGGGTATTGAGGGATGAGGTATGGAGAGGAGTTGATCCCTTATTTGGGACGTTCGGAAGTTTTTCTCAAAAGCAATCTATCATGAAACTCTCAAACAAATTACGAAAACAACATGCAGATCTTTTTCAAAGATTTCTGAGCAATGTAAAAAGCTTCGTTTATATTTAAACTGAAAAACAAACCACCTGACAAAAACTTGAAAACCTACAAAATTGCAATGAACCTATTCTAGACTTCGTAAAACTCCTTTTCTTGGTTTATTCTGCAGTGGTTTTGGACTTGGATCCCAAATTTGCAATGAACTTTTACTTTGGGAGAGATTAAATTCAGGAGTCTTGTGTTGGATACATATAATGAGATGCTATCTCTAAAGGTTTTGGAAATATCTTGGCGAGTGAGCTTGTATTAGGAACCAAGGAAGGATTCCTTTTGCTATTAGGGTTTTTTCACTATTTTGATTGAGTATTTTGAAGATTTTTTTCTAAAAAAACATATTATTACACTTTGTGAGGTTAGTTCTATGAGAGTTGAAGAAAATTCTGCTCTGTCAGCATTGTTATCCTTTGTATCGCTTGTTCTCTTTGTGTCCGTGGAATCCCTTTTCTCTTGTGATTTCCAGTGGATTTTGGCTTAGGCCAAACCACATATATCTTGGCCATTGCTCTCTCTCTCTCTCTCTCTCCCCTTTGGTTCACTGTATTTGTTTGTAGCTTCCCCTTCATATTGTGAAGCCATTAACGATCTTGTTGGGTTGAGTTTGAGCTTCCGATATTGTGCAACACACTTCAAGTGGGTTCTAGCTCTGCCTCCTGGATGACTGGAAAGATAAAACATTGCCATCCACTTAAACATAGACTTGAGTGCTCTAGTATGTAACTCAATCCTGTGTTTTCACAAATCTTAAGTTCCAATAGCAACTCTGATCAATAATTGATCAACTACAAAAAAATTCGTCAATAAATACATGGTTCTTAAAAATATGCGACATGCTCATTCAAAATGCTTGCAGTGCATTTGAACTTGATTGATAGCTTTTTGTTGATCTTACATCACCGCGCTCTTGGACACCTAACCAAGGCCATGGTTTGTCTATGGAAATTGCAATACCATGTACAACAAAAGATTTATTATCTACTTGTGAATGCAGGCTGTATGTACATAGGTACAGAAGTACATCTCGTAAATATTTGGTCCCATAGTTATATATAGTTTTGACTCCCTAGATTGGGTACATTGGTGGTCTACAAAAGGCGGCCCCTTTTTATGACTGGTTTTCAAGGTTGCTTTTATTGAAAATGGACCAAGTGGTGGTCATGCATTTAAGATTCTGATCTTTCTTATTTTCACCAACCTCTTCTTATTTGATCCCCCTCGAAATTATACAGTGGTGGCCTGCAAAAGGATGTCTCGTTCATGTGCAGAAGAATAAGTAGAGAATAATGATTGTGCTCTCAAGGCCGCTTTGCGTTCAGAATTAAGCATGTTGTGGCTATGTATACAAGATTCAGATCTATCGCATGTTCACAAGTTTGCCCTTACAAGTTAGAATGAATTGAATAGTTGGATAAATACTGGGTTTGGTGGCATGTACTTGCTCATCTAGGAGCTGTAATGCACATTAAAGCCACCAGAACCAGCCCTTCAAAAAGTAAAAGTAGGGCAAGTCTTCCACCCTTTTCTCTCATACACCCTACTCTTAGTGGGAGCCTTGGGCACAAATCACTAGGTAAGCCAACGTATGACCTCTATGGTTCATGATGTTTGTGGGAGGAGGCGCGTTGACTGTGTCTTCAACAAGAGAAAAACAAAGAAGGAGAAAACATTGATTGGCTGACTTGGTAGTTGGTCTAGCTTATATTTGTGTGAAAAATATCTACTTCTTGGTGACTACAAGCCAGTGCACGAAAAGTAAGAGGGTTGTTAAAATCCTTCAATACGTGACACATCATACCCTACGATTCAATACGTGAAGAGCTCAATTCAATATGTATCTCTGAATGTATCTTGCATTCCAGAAATTTATTCTATATGCATACAATACGATGTATCCTACGATTCGGTACATTGCGAGGTAGAATCTTGTGTTTAAGTAAATATTCTTGCGAATTGCGATACCCACCCAATTAATGAAGCAACATGTGACACTCTTTCTTATTACAACATGTTATATAGTGGAAATCTGGAAGACATGAAATTTGTAGTATCTTTTATTAGGTATAACTGTTTCTTAACTTATACTTATTTACTTTGTAACATAACTTGTGATTCACGATATGTATCCTTATAATAGACATAAATTGGAAAAACTGATACATGATATGGTATCCTGTTTTGACAATGTTGCATAGTTGGTGCAGAATTATCTGTCTACTCTCTCCACCTAGTGTATTGGACACCAATTTAATTTGCATTTGATTTTCTTGCTGTGGAGTGTATTAGAAAGCATCTTATTGTATTCTTCCAATTTTCGAATCGAACATCCAAAATTCACTAGATACAATCTAAGACTGTTTATATATTCCTTAAATTGATAACTCATTTTTTCTCTCTTTGATTGCTTGCTTCAATCTCCCCCTGCTATGCTGTAAAAGTACCGTTTTATATACTACAGTTATATTGCTTTCACTTGCTATGCCAGATTATGCAGAAGTGCTTCTTTTAGTTTATTGGTTCATAGTCCAATGGTCTTGTGAGGAAATGATGGTCGATTGTGGTGGAGGTAGAAGTTTTACCACAGATAGACGATGAAGTTTCCTCAGAAGAGTTTCGTCTGATGATTGCATAGAGCATACATTTCCCTGTTTAGAAAGGATCATGAGGAAATAGAAGTTGTGAGAATGCATTGTTATATAAGTAGATTAGCATCTTCTAGCTGTAAAAGAACCATTCCGCTGCTGAACTGCATCATGTTATTCGCTTTAAATTCAAATTCCTCGCATGTTTGCTTCGAGATGATTATGACGGGAAATCCTTTCCGTGTCGTCTTCTTGTTTTTATAGGTTCTTACGTGACTCATGAGACAAATCACTTTGTGTATTTCTATTTGGACACAAAAGCTGTGTTGCTGTTCAAATCTGGCTGAGCAGGGTGGAAATGCTGACAGGGATGACAATTCTGTTGTTATAAATTAGCATGTGTATGTATGTAGTATTTGCGTGGCTCCTGTCATGCAAAATGGTCTAGCGAGACAATTCTTTTCTTTAACTTGTATATCTATTCCGACATGAATTTGATTTGAACTTTGTCGACTTGGATTGGATTCTTCGCAATTTGGTTTTTCATTTTCTCGGAATTTTTCCTATTAAACTCTTGGTAGCCACTTTGCTTTTCCAATATGTATCTGCATTAGGCTAGTTTCTATGGAATGATGGATCGAGATCGATGGATCCCAGTGGCTTGTACTTTGGAAACTATTAATAGCTAGTTTTGTGTTTTTCAGTTATGTATCTCTTGTAGGATAGTTTCTGTGGAGTGTGAATCCATGGAGATCCGTACGGGACTGTATTTTGTATGCTCTTGGTATCAGTTGTTTTGCTAACTGAAGCTCTTTACATCAAAGTTTTGAATCTCGGGTCCTACCGGAAAGAAATCGGGACACTCATCACTAATTCACTATGTTCTGTTCCCCTCAGGTTCTAAGGGGGTGTTCCACTAACAAAAAATTGTTTTTTCCAAAAACCGAGACAGGTCATTCTCTCACAATACATCACATAAAAAATAGTGAAAAGCCAGTTTTTTCAAAAAACCACCTTAGTGGAACACCCCCTAAAACTCGCTAGGCACTTTCAGGGCGGCCGGGACACATTCTAGCTTCTTGGTTGAGTACTTGATGCCCAGTCGGGCGAATAGTTGGGCTAGTCGGGTTACTCGGCGAGGAGTCTTTTAGGGCCTAGGCGGCGAGTACTTGGCCGCCCAGACCTTCAAAAGAACACTAGAGGGGTACTGGGGCCAAGGTAGGAATTGATGATGGAGTGAAAACTATAGTGAAGTGAAGTTCAGGTATATGACATTGAGTTGAAAAATCAAGAGTTATTTTGAAGTTTTTAGGTGGTAAAAATTGGGAAGGGGGAGCCTTTAGTGAGGGCGTGTCGTGAGTAGATTTGGTGATTCATCTCGGCAATGAATGTTCGGATTTTAATCCAAACAATGAACAACTCAAATCATTTAGAATAAGGATTAAATCCAAACTGTCCGTGCCAAAATGGATGGCTGGATCAGTCTCACTACGTGCCTGCTCGTAGTGCCTGCTCATTGTGAATTGCGGCAATTGCCTCACTATAGGTAGGGATGGAAATTTCCCCAAACCTGATGGATACCCTCCTCGCCCCGCTTATTTGGAGGCATATATTACTTGATCTTTCATCCAATAGGAGTGGGTATGGTAGAACTTAAAGAATCCCCGGTTGAAACGGAGCGGGTATAATTTTGTGATACCCACCTCCGAATATCCGTACTCGCCCCATTTTCAATTGTGTGTGTATATATATATTTCTTATGAATGTATTTATATATGTGGGCATATAGTAGTATATAAATGTATATGTATGTGTGTATATTGTTCCGAATTAAAACTGTATATGCTTAAGTGTTAAAAAAGTTTAATGATGGTATAATCTTGGCAGACTATGATTTCTTTTGAAACTTTCTGTTCTATTTTATTTTAAATGATTGTTTTTGTTATTGTAGAACACATGAATTAGATCTTATTCTCTCTTTTTTTTTGTTCAACTAGTTTGGATATGGATTTACCCAAATATATCTGATCCCCAATGGGAGGTGGGTATGGAGTTGGGGACGGGGAAGAAAATTCCCAATTGGGGTTCAGGGGTAGAATTTGGTCCCCGATCCATAACCTACCCATTGCCATCCCTAACTATAGGCCCCCCAATTCCGTAAGAAGTTAAGAGAGAAAATAACTAAGGCTAACTTCTCCAATGGACTAAAAATTTCACAAATTTTATCAAATGTCTTCATGAATGGATAAAATCAAAAGGTTGATTTTATCAAATCTTGATAAAATTCATTGGAGAACAATATGATTAAAAAATTAAAAAGATATTTGAATAGAATAGTACAAGTAGAAAGAAAAAATGGTTTAATACATTTTTTAGTTTTGCATCAACTTTTTGTGTATTATTGGTTCATTTCGGCGAGAGGAATCAAAAAAAGAAAAACTTATGATCGAAGCTTAATTTTTTTTGAATAAAGACAAAAATAAGTCAAAAGGATAGATTTTTACACTCTTTTTTTTTTTTTTTATCTTATTCAAAATATTGAGAGTTTTAATCGTAATCTTTTACCTTTTAATTAAGAGTTCTAATCATAATCTTTTATCGTTTTGGATTATCGAGACAAGCCAATAATACACAAAAATCAATACAAAATTAACAAACGCAAAAAAAAAATCAAATAAAGACAAAAAAAGAAGAAGTTAAACTGGCTTTCTAAGCCAAAACAAACCGCAGTATTTGAGAAATTCAAGTATTCCCTCGACCAGTCCCACTTTGCTTTGTTAAACATCTCAAACAAGTAGTATTTACTATATTTATTACTGATAAAAAAAAAGAAGTATTTATATTTATTATTTCAGGGCTGATATGGAGCATTTTCCATGATTTCCGTCCAGCCATAAAAAAGAAGTTGAATACCCGACTGATACATACATCAACGATCAACCAATTCCAGTGGTCCAGCTAGCGTGTGCCAAACAAACAAACGCACGGAGAGAGAGAGAGAAACCACCACCTCATCGGCTTTGGCTTAGCCCAGAAATCATCGTTTTCTCCTCCTCTCTCTCTCTCTCTCTGCGCAGCTATCCAACATGGCCCTTCTCGCTCGAAACTCGCATCATCGACTGGCCCTAATCGCCTCCCAGAGGGCAGCAACGATCCACACATCGCTTGCCCCCATGCCATCATCGCAGCAGCCTACTCCCTTTGGTCTGGCCTGCTGCGCCCCCGCCCTTCGCAAGTACGTTCGATCTCCCTCTGTGTGTGTGTGTGTGTTTCTGTATTTAAATGGTTATTACATCATTTACATTTGATGAATTTAGGGCTTATTTGATTGGTCGGATTACAAATGAGATTGGATTGCAAAATCTATGATATGGTGTACGAATTTCGTGTACACAGATCCAATTTCCTTGACTATCTTGAATGATGCCACCCATTCCTGCGAGTCCTATTGGCCTTGGTCCTGCCATCATTTTAGCTTTAGCCTTCCTGCTGCAGTAAGGAAAAACCAGTAAGTTATGATTGCAACCCTAGTCCAAATAGTATGGCTAAAGCCTTTAGAAATTTCCCTGGCATGGTTTAGAATGTCCTGCAAAAGGAAACTCCGGGTCAGCTTAGGTATTGGTTTTTTTGTTGGTACTGTATGTATCATTACTGGGAGATACCAAGTACTGTTTCGAATTGGTGCACAATCTATTTGAAAACAACATCATTCGATTCACCATAGCGGATGATTCATTTATGTCACCAAAATACCCGCAAATAGACTGCAAAACAACCATCCATAAGTTCTAAGAGCATGAAAGGACTTCAAAACATACACATTGTCGAGCACATATCCATCACCGACCACTAGACCATGGTATCATGATGAATACGTAGCAAAATGTACTCCAAAAGAGATTTATGAAGTAGCTTTTTAGTTGGCTTTTTTGTACTTCCAATTGGTTTGGAGGTGTGAAGTTTCTAGACTATTACTAGCTCAGTTATGGTAGACACCAACAAACTGTTCTCTTAGGAGTTCTGTTATTGAGGTAGCTTTTTAGGTGGTTTTTGTATCTCCCTGAGGTATGCCGCTTATATTTGTGTACTTATCTTTTATTTATAGAAATTGTTTACTTATCCCAAAAAAAAAAAAATGAAGTTAAAAAAGAAGAAGAAGAAAGGCACAAGTTTTCAACATAAAACATATGGATTTTGCCATATGGTTCTCCTACAAGATAAGTACTTGCATTTCGAATACTATAGCAGCTCTTCTTCTCATCTGGGGAATTGCCAGCAGCAACCTCGAAGTTAGGCTTGTGATCTTCCAAATTCAGTGCTTCTAAAGACGGTGGTTCAATAATCTCCCATGCAACATCCAGTCCAAACACTTAAATGATCTATGTTCTTTGGACTAATTGGGTCAGGAGCTTCTTTTGTGCGCCTAATATTCCTGCAAATATAGAAGTCACTTTTCATTAGCTCCATTTTCATAGCACATTAAACATGAATTTATATACAACCTGTGAGATAATACCTGTCTCAAAGTTTTAAGTTATGAGTCTTGTGGCGAACAAAGACTAGATCATTTAACTTTTGTGCTCTTGTCTATTTCGTCTCTTAGACAGGATAATCTCAAACGTCTCTTTAACTTTTGAAATAAGCGTGTGATAGCATTTTAAGATTTAAATTACCTTCACTAAAAGCATACATAGCATTAAGAAAACAACCAGCTGTGTGGGAAGAGGGCTGTAAAGTTGCTTATCTCAATTCTCATCGAGCATCAACCACTCTAGTCAGTCCAGTGTATGGCCATAAAAAGGAGCCTATTGCTTAGCCTTGTCATTGCTTCATACAAGTTCTCCACAGCAAGTTTTTCATCACCATCTGTTTGACGAATAATTCTCACCAAAGGTTCACTATTTTTTACCACAAGTTGACAGTTTGACCAAAACTCTCTATCTTCCAAGATAATTCTACAAATTTCTTTTTCCACGCCAAGCCTTGCGTATCAGGATAAACCGCTTGTCACTTAACATTTGTGTAACCTCCACCAAACCGTCTTGTGCATCAGTGGAATATTTTCTCATTATGTTAACAACCCGTGAGCTTAATCGAAGACCTGATAGGCCCTGAGGGTGATGTGGGATACCAACGAGATGCTGAAGGCTCAAGTCGCCGAAGGTGGAGGAGAAGAGAATCTAAAAGGCAGATCCTAGAGAGAGAGTGGCAGTGGAAGTACTAAGATTTTCGTATGACATGCTCAAGAGATAAGGGCTTTGGTTGTGATGACGCCTATGATAACACAAATGTTCTTAAATAGGTGGAAGTACCCCTGAGGGAACGTGGCGGGTGCCCAATGGCCGCTAGGGTGAAGGGACAAGGCATCACCACATGGACCAGACGTAGGTTGTCTAAGTGTCATAGATAAAATGTTATTGGGGCTAAAGACTGCTGATGAGTGCATGGTGGAAAGCTTTTAATGGTTAGGCAGAAGGATTAGACTTGACAAGCCTAGGCCTTAAAGACTTATCGGTTAGTGGCATGTAGGGTTGCGTATCATGGGACTTCGGGGCTCGCATGTCTCAAAGCCCACTCTGGAAGGACCAAGGCCCACACAAAGTGGGGCAACATCTGTCACAACTAAGGGTCATCATCGGGCTGGGCTATGTGTCAAAAGTCGAAGCCCAGCCCACGGGCTTGGGCCTATCGGGCGGGCTGGTGGGCCAAAAGTTGGGCGGGCCAGCGTTTTGTAAAGACTTTTTTTCCTTTCTAATCAAAATTGAAATGGACATGCAGGTATTAATTGTCCAACAGTCAAATATGAAAACGAAAAGTCCGTTGTTGGAAGTATAAACAATATATAAATGAACTATTTTGAATTTATAAGTCCACTTTGTAGGACCAATTATGTACCAACGGTCTAAAACATTAAAATTGTTTACTATTATTTTTTCTATTTGATGATAATCATTAATCACTTTAATGTTTCTTATTTTGTTTGAGCTGCACTAACAAGAACAAAATCAAACAAAACCATGGGAAAAATGAAATAGTATTTTTTAATTGAGACATCAATAATATAATATGGCAACTATAAATAGGAAAATAATTTTCACACTCCCCTTTTATCCCCAAACACTCTTTTTTGTCTTTATTCACTAGAAACTTACAAAACTTTAAACGACGTCGTCTAGGAATTCCCAACAACCTTTTCCTATTTGCCCTTTCTCCCTCATCAAGAACTCTCTCTCCACGATATCACAGTATCACACCTCTCTCTCTCTCTCACATCAAACCCGCGATGGCGATCCAGCGCCTCCTGTCCCTTTCTCGCCGATCCTCTACACTCTCCTTGTCATCCGACGCCCTCCGATCCTTCTCTGCCACCTCCTCTGCAGTCCCCACCACCACCACCACTTCTGCCCCACTCCCCTCTCCGCCTCGGCCATACGCCATGATCTACGACCGCCTCGCCTCATCCATCAACCAAAAGCTCAAGCAGCTCGACAGCCCCGACCCCCGCTTCTTGAAAGAAGGGTACGGTAGATGGTTTGCCTCAAATCTGTTGGTTTGCACAACATCGATTCATGTCTAAAGAAATATGTTTGTTGCTTTCTCTATATCGATTACATTTGCGACTGTGATCTTACATTTTCATTTGTGTGCTAGTTACTTGTGTGAACGGAACATATGAATGCCTGCATATGTAGATATCTGCAAATAACTGTGATGCAATTGTATGGTCCATCAGTTTCCTTGTGTATATAGTATCCATTTATGATATAGTTGGTGTTTCCTCCGTCAGCCTTAAAGTCTCCTTCGCTTAAAGGGTAAATGAAAAAGATAAATGTGGGGTCAAACAGAAGTATCATCATTATGTGTATTTTATATAACTACTACTTGATCGTAACTATTTGTAACTAGAAGAAGGCTTGCTTTGGGTGGGACTTGTGAAAATATGTTGTCAATATTGTCCAGTAATAGTGTTTCCTTGTTTTCACTTCTAAGAACCATGCAAGGCCAGCATGAACAGATAATGAATTTGCAGCATTCATGTACTATACTCCAGAGGCTGGTAACAAAATTGACATGTGAATTGTGATGTGCAGGGAACATGCTAAAGAGTCCGCGTTGGCTCTGCAGGTAAGTTAATTACTCTTCCCACATGACCTGATCCATATACAAGTGATTACTACATGTTTGGGGATCTCATCTTGGGGGATATTTCTCCAAGATTGATGACAAACTTTTCATTTGCATGCGTACGTTTTCACAAATTCCTGATTTTGGGGAGGAGTATCATGTATTCATGTTCACAAATCCAGTTCTATATGTGTTCCCCTAAGTTTCCTCCCACGTTATTTACCTATCTCGGGATTATTTTACTTGCACAACTTCACTTTCTCCTGCGTTAATTATTTATATATCTCAAGACTGTTCCACTTACACGCCTCTCAAACACACTACTAAACAACGTTTCACTACACAAGTTGACAATCAATATCATTCAGTTGGACATTATCCATGTGGAAGAATTAGGTTGATCAGAAATAAATACTCCCTCCGTCCCATATTTTTTTGAACGTCTCAAAGAATTGCCTATAATTTTTAATTTATTAAGTTTTTAATATTCAATATGGATCTTGTTTGATAGATCTTAATTAGTTTTATTAAACAAAGTTGTCGGAATGACAAAAAACATCATAGAGTATGAGATATAAACAATTCTTTGAGACGTTCAAAAAGGTAAAGAGGCCCAACAATATGGGACGGAGGGA
The DNA here is from genome assembly GCA_963854785.1 of Vaccinium vitis-idaea. NCBI lineage: Eukaryota > Viridiplantae > Streptophyta > Magnoliopsida > Ericales > Ericaceae > Vaccinium > Vaccinium vitis-idaea. The sequence continues at coordinate 2,612,642 of OY978218.1, read as the reverse complement.
GTAGCAATCTTAAAATTTTACGTCTTCCTTGATACAAATGGATCGTTAAAATTTATTCCTGGTACTCTATTGATTTGAATTAAACACTTGCCGATATCCAATCAATCTATTTTTGTCTTTTTATTTTGGCATGAATGATTAAAGCTTCTAAACATACAAAATGAATGACTCGGATTGTCAAAATATGTTGTGAAACCTCAAATTATTAGGTGGTTTGGAAGGTGTGTTTGAATAAGGGTGTACCGTGTATGTAGCAAACTATTAATTTATCCCTGGTTGGAGATAAAGCAGTAACCTTTTTAAGTTTTTTGGTGTGATTCCCTTATTGTTCTGTGTCTGTGAAACTCCAGTTTCATTGTTAACCCTAATTTTGATCTGATTTTGGTTTTTGGTTTTTTTCCAAAATATTTTCTATTTTGTGGGGCGGAAAGTCTACTTTGCCAATTTAATATAGGAACGGTTCCGGGGACACAATTTTTGACACTCCATCTTAGCCATTGAAATCAATGGCTGAGATTATAACTTAATGGTACTGTACTCGCGCTCTCCCCCCCTCTGCATCTCAGGTATTCCCTCTCTCTGGCCTATGGTTTTCCTCCCACTCGGACGACTTCAACTCCGGCCAACTCATTTCCGGCCAACTCATGTCCAGTGACCCTCTCTTCTCTATCTCTCTCTCCTCCCTGGCCCTCTCGATCACCCCTGTATTCAAAGAAACAAAAAAACGGAAAAATGAAAAAAGAAAACGGAAAAGCAAATCTGCTTTGAATGGACTCCTTTTTGTTTGAATTAACTCTTTCAAACGAAAACACTGTATAAGTATTATCGAAATCTCTCAATTCCAATTACATATGGGTTTGCTACAATTCTTCTCAGATCTATGTTATTTATTAGTACTTCTTTTTACCCTTTTCAAATTCCTACATGTTTGAATCTTTTTTCAATTGGGAATCACATTACAAATACCTAGAGACTAATCGACTTTAAAACCGAGCTGGATTCATTCCTTTTCTGTGTTTTGCTTGTTTTGTTTCTTTAAAAATAGGGGGAGGCTGAGAGAGAGAGAGAGAGAGAGAGAGAGAGAGAGAGAGAGATGAGAATGGGGAGAGATTACGTAAGGAGATGGAGAGGGGAAGAGAGTGTGCACTTTAATATTTTAACCTCAGGCATTGATTTCAATGGCTAAGATGTAGTGTCAAAAATTGTGTCTCCGGAACCGGCCTCTTTAATATATAGTATTATCTTTTTAACTTTTACAATTGCTGCCCAGCAGTTCAGTCTTTTGAATCCTGCTAGCTTTTCTTCCTAATTTACTAATCTTCTGGTTTGGGCCTCTTTTCTACTAATCCAGTATTGATGTATGTGATTCTGAGATTCTCCAGTGTTTGTGTGTGTGAGTGGGTCCGTGCAAGAATCTTAGTTGAATTCATCCAAAATTCCAAATTGTTTGCAGAATTTATTATTCCTGAATCGAAGCAGCTCCAGTGCCATCAGGAGTAGTGTGTACTTTTGTGGCGGTGAGTGAAGGTTTTGTTGCTTGCTTGCTTCTCCATGCCATTCATCCCCAGTTCACCCCTTTAATTCCTTGATTGTCCTTTTTTTTTTTTTTGACCAATTGGAATTGCACTGGTGTCTCATCTTGGCACTAATCTGATGCTGGTCAGTTGGGACATCCCTATGGAAGTCAACTCTGCTGCCGCCATTGATGCCTCCTAGTACGCAGCTTTTTCATACCCGTCCTGGCTTACCATCGTCTACTCCTTCTGAATCGTCAGGTTTGCTTGTCATAGCCAAACATTAATATGTTGTTCTTCTTCTGGCATTTCCTTGTCTTAAGTTGACACTAACATTCTGTTTTATCAGGGAATTCTAAAAGATTTTTGAAGTATTTGGAGTACTCCACGAAACAAGGGTACGGTAGATGGTTTGCCTCAAATCTGTTGTCTATTCAACTTGTCGGGGTCTAAAGAAATATGTTTGTTGCTTTCTCTATATCGATTACATATGCAGCAATGATCTTACATTTTCATTTGTGTGCTAGTTACTTGTGTGAACTGAACTGAACATATCGATTACATATGCAGCAATGATCTTACATTTTCTCTAGTTACATTTTCATTTGCCTGCATATGTAGATATCTGCAAGTAACTATGATGCAATTGTATGGTCCATCAGTTTCCTTGTGTATTGTTAGTACATCATTGACTTATATAGTGTCCATTTATGATATAATTGGTGTTTCCTCTGTCGGGCTTAAAGTCCTCCTTTGCTAAAAGGGTAAATGAAAGAGATAGATTTGTTGTCAAACAGAAGTATCGTCGTTATTAGCATTACATGTATTTTGTAACTACTACTCGATCGTAGCTATTTGCAACTAGAAGAAGGCTTGCTTTCGGTGGGACCTGTGAACATATATTGTCTCCTCGTTTTCACTTCTAAGAACCATGCAAGTCCAGCATGAACAGATGATGAATTTGCAGCATTCATGTCCAGAGGCTGGAACTGCTGTGCTAACAAAACTGACATGTGATGTGCAGGGCACATGCTAAAGATGTCGATGGTGGAGGAAAAACCCTAAACAAGGCTATTTTGATGGCCAGGTTGGTGCGCGGTGTATTCTATCACATACATGACGGGATCAAAGAGATTATTACAGATTATGTTCACCATGAAATGACCCGAAATGTGATCTTGGTCTGTTTGAATTTGTTCTACATCATAGTTCTCAAAGATCTTTTCTTGTTTCTCTTTTTTTAAGTTATTATGGTGAAAAAGACAAATCGAAGTTCCTAATGGATCGAACGAAGACTTGATTGAAAGAGCTTCGCGCTTCTCTTTGGAGGGTGTAAAATAAATATACTTTGTTATTTATTCTTATGTGTAAGGGTAGTCTATTCTTTATTACTCTCGTCATTAGTCTTGATTCAGATCACTTTCATGTTTTCTGATTGTAAATTGTTAAAAGAAAAAAAACACATGTACACTTTGTATCACCTGCAATATGAACAGAATTGGGTGCAAGAAGCCATGGTTGACCTTCGACTCCAGCAGTTTCCCTAAACAACATCATCCTAGCCTACAGAAAACAAGAGTGAGAAAAATCTCTGAGCCATAGTTGCACCTTTGATGCCCGAAATTCAATCTGTTTTGTAGGGATGGACGACGCAAGAATCCGCGGGGCAGCAGTGCTGCCTTTTCCTTTTCTTGTCGTGTCGTCTCTGGACGGCGCCTTCGCTGTATGCGATTCATCTTCAATGAATCGTTGAATCCTGTGGTGCCTGCAATTGTTTCTCTAAACGGTGCTCCCTCCTAAAATTTTAACAAGGCTTGTTCCACCGTTAGGGCGCCGCCGACTTGGACAGGGACAGGAACATCGACAAGGCAGTGTTTGAATCCATATGCAAGACAGAAGGTTATTGGCTTTGTTCGGTTTGGGTTTTGAGAGAGGTTTTTGGGGGTAACGAGTACAGAGAGATAAAAAGAAAATTTATTAGGGACCGTGCCGGGTGGGTCTTGAGACCCAAACCGAACAAGGTATAGCTGTATCAATGACGCTAATGCTTCATATATGTCCGTGGGAAATCAGTGCATTTGGTGGAGGATGTTCGATTTTGGGCTTCATCTCATAATTGGTCATTTACATGGTGTGTGCCGTGAAAGGAACAGAGTAGCCCATTGCCATTGGCTCGGTACCAATAGTTTGAATAGGAATTTGCTTTATTCAGGTTGTATTCCACCCGAGCTTGAGAATCTCATTGTTTGAAATTGTTGTTATTATGTTTTTTACAATTATTGAAAACTTTGTTTAAGAAAATCATCGAGAATTATAAAATGATTGAAAAATCAATGGAGAAGGGAGAATCCAAAAATCGCGTTTGAACGAACTTTTTTTTTGGATCCTATTTTACATGCTTCGTCATTTTTTTATATGTTCGACGGTCAGAGGTGTCCGGATCAGCTTACGTCCATCTCGACTAATTCCTTTTCCAATCCGATCAAAGGCAGACCATGCACGCCGAGAATATGGAATTCACTAGAAATTACTTTTTGCGACCTAACCCCAGGAATCGAACCCTGATCAAATGTATGGAGAGCTAACGCACCAACCAATCGGACTAACCTTTGACACTTCTTCATTCATTAATGAGTGCAACTACAAGTATACTTATCGCTAGTCCAACTCCTATCCATGCACATACATCCAAGCACTTTTATAATAAAATGGTCAAAATGCAAATCAAAATACTCCTATATTTTTTAGGTTATACTTCCAAATGGTTTTATATTATATCTATAATATATTCTACACATATCATCTAAACAATTTTACAAATTCTGAATGTAATCCAAAGATATGCAATTCAAAATCTAATAAAACTCCCAAAAACCATGAGTCATTATATGACCAACAAAATGCAGTGCATAGTCATGGGAGCAATTATGGCTATATACCACCAAGCACGTAGCTCAGCTGGTAAGGGGCTGTGCTAGCTTAACCAAGGTCTCGTGTTCGAGTCTTGGGAATGCAGTTGTGTTAAAACTTGGTTGGGAGAGCTTTGCCGCCTTTGTGGTCCTACCCGGCTCGAATCCGGATTAGTCAGGGCCAATGTGGTTACCGGACACCGGATGGTCTTTACCAAAAAAAAAAATTATGGCTATATATACATGGGCAAAAAGTGTCTCTTTCTAATCTACTCCCTCCGTCCGGATTTGTTGGTCCGTTTTGGGGATTCCAACTTTTTTTCCATTACCTTTTTGAGTTTGTTAATTTCCTATTTTATCCCCAATCCCTCCATTTAATACTCCCTCCATTCTAATTTGACTACAAAATTACATGCAATTTTCAAACTAAAAAATAATGTAGTTACAAAAAGAAAAAATTAATCAATATGGATCTTGTTTGATAGATCTCATTGAGAACTTTAATACGGTGCAAAAAAAATTCAAAAATGTAAACACATTATTTAAAAAAAATAGTTTTTGAGTTGTTATTTTAAGCTTTAGAAAAGTGGCAAAAAAGTAAATTTTGCATACTTTATCCTTTAACTTTTAAAAATGGACAAACATTTTAGGACTTGAAAAAGTATGTTTGTGGACCAACAAATCCGAACGGAGGGAGTAATAATTAAAGACAGACTGTGGTGGCAAACCCAATTTATTCCAATATTTTCCTCTCTCTCTCTCTCTCTCTCTCTCTCTCTCTATATATATATATATATATATATATATATATATCAAGTGTCCTATTTCCTATGGTTCCAAAAACCCTTTCCAATGAGCAAGCACATTGGAAAGTATAGATTCTGTGGTTCTTCTACCTAACCAGTATCCACCCCCTCTTCTTTGAAATTCTATTTTCCCCATTATGTTATTATGAGTCCTTTCACAAGTATGATAATTATGTATTTTAAAATGTCCTACTAACAACTGCTAATTGGGTTGTGATTAAGGGTCAACAGTGGTTGAATCAGGATTTGAATTGGGAAGTGGCTCTGTGTTATGATAGTCCACTTCTATTGCTGCATACTGTTATTAATAAAATAAGAATATGACAAAAAATATTAAGTTACGGTTCAAACTTTGTCTTTAAGCCTTGTTTTCAGTTGAAAAATAATAAAAAGTTGATTCAAATCTCTTGTGGTCCTAAAATGAGAGCCATCTAGATATTATTTTCATGATTGAAATCGTTCATTCTTCACATAGCTATTTTCCCATTATTTTTAAAATCAAGTTATTCGGACACTGATAAGGTGATAAGTACCCAATCGACTCCCATTCGTGTAAAACCGAGGATGGCCCATGCCACACCCCCTATATGTAGTTAAATTTAAAACACTAACGCACTCTTTACCCAAATACACTTTCACCTATTTAAACACACTTGTTACATGTTCTAACACACGTACTTTTATCCTTACCTATCACCTAATAAACTGTAGTTATCATTTTCGAGTTAAAATTAACAAGAGCATTGAAAAAATACCAGAAATATTGTTTTTAGGGCAATGAATAGTGTCTCGAACCAACAGGGGCTAGCTCAATTGGCCAGGGCTTTTGCATCTCACTAGGAGGTTAGGAGTTCGAATCTCCCTGCCTACGTGCAGGGGCTTTTCCTTTCTTTGTTTTTTTCTTTGTTTCTATCATGTAACACGCTTATTTCTTGTATTGATTAAGTTGTTGGACTTGGTTGTCTCGTGGACTCTCACAATTCATGTAGTGTCCCGGGTTGGTACTTTGTACTTCATATGTGATGTAATTGATCTCTCCTCTATCGATTGACAAAAAAATAAAATAAAAAAGAATAGTGTCTCGATAAAACTGTACTAATCTCTCCAGCCCCTCCCACAACCCTTTCCAGGCGTTTGTGTTAGGTGAGGTGGCTCGAAAGACAAATCGAAATCGCTACTGAAGAGAATCGACCTTGCGACCTTGGGATGATAAGCCCCGTCGAGACAAGTCAATTAAAAGCAGAAATATTGTTGATAGTACTTCCCCCCTTTCCTGTTTCCCATTGTTTACTGGTTGAGCACATAGAAAGTATTGATTCTATGGTCCTTGCAGATTCTAGGTCTTATTTGTTTACTGGTTGCATGAGCACATAGAAAGTATAGATTCTATGGTCCTTGCAGATTCTATGGCCTCACAGTATCTCTTTATGTGCGCGCAAGTTAGCCCGGACTCCCTGACCGTATTATAGGCTCAATTGTAATTTTAATACCTCGTTTGATATTATTGGCTCAATTGTAATTTTGTAGGGATGCTTAATTTGGCAACCAAAAATGAAATTCCAATTATAGCACCATGTAACCATGTTAACAGGGACAAAACAAACAAGGGTATTCATATGATTTGTGGACCACTCTCTCTTTTATTGGGTGACAAATTAAGCATTGCTACAAACGAGCCCATGAAAGCAAATCACGATTTTTTTTTTTTTGTCTATAGTCAGGAGGTCCAGATCAACTTACGCGCACTCTAATTAGTTCAAATTATAGCACCATGTTAACAGGGACAAAACGAACGTGGATGGGTCCTGGAAGAAAGGGGAGAGAGGAGGGAGTTTTGGGGTGATTATCATGGATTTCAGAAGTTGTTTTATTGCTGCTTCTATGGGATTTTTTCAGTGGTGTGCGAGCTCATCGGTCGTAGAAGCCTTGGCAATCTGGCACGGTATTTTGTTGGGTTCTCAAATTGGGTTGGCGTCGATTATTTTGGAGAGTGATGCTCAGTTGATCGTGAATATGCTCAATGGTCAAGTAGCGGTTAGCCAAGAGGTGGAAGTGATCATTACTCATGATGTTCAGGTTTTGAGTAAAAATTTTCAAAGTTGCAGTTTTACTTTTGTCCGTAGGATAGGTAATAATGTTGCTCATGTTTTGGCTGGTAAAGGTCGTAGTGGTTTGGGGTATGGTCGTTGACTCGCTGGACTGAGTCCCCCCCTTTGTGGTTGCTTGATCCCCTCTCTAGGGACGGGGTTTCTGCCTGATGTTTCGATTGTGATTTTAATAATATCATCTGTTATCGTTGTGTAAAAAAAAAAAAAAAACAGGGACAAAACAAACAAGGGAGAAAAAGAAAATGGAAAGCCAAATTCCACCCATCTTTTCACATTGTTTCCTTTAGTGGGCTAACATATTCATATGATTTGTTTTCCACTTTCTCTTTTGAAGTATTGTCTAGCTTTCAAATCCCTACGTCCATCAAAATTCAACAGTGGAGAAGCTGCTTATTTTTCAAATTTCCTCTACAGACAATGGAAGGAAAGTAACGTGACTTGGGATTATAATATATTAATACTATTTTCTCCTCGGGTTTTCCCTTGGTTTACATTTTTTCCTGCATGAGAAGGAAAGATGAAGTGGGGAAAGGAAATTAAATGAAAGAGAGCCCCTAGGTTTTGTCTGTTAGTGCGCCGTATTGTGCAGCAAAACTATGTTGTTTTGCTTGATTTTTTGTGTACACCTCCAAAACTTCCAAGGGCCTTGCTTGGAGGAAGAAAAAACCACTACAAAGTGCTTAAACCCTAAACCCGAAGTGCCTAAACCACACTATACCCTACCCCAAAATTAACTCTCCAAACAGGGCCCTTGGATGTACCAAGAAAATGAGCCTCCAAAGCTTCCAAGGGCCTTGCTTGGGGGAAGAAAAAACCACTAGAAAGTGCCTAAACCCTAAACCTGAAGTGTCTAAATCCAAGTTGCTAAACCCACTATACCCAACCCCAAAGAGCCAAAATCCCCTAAAATTGAACTGTAAAATTAAATCCTAAAATTAACTCTCCAAACAGGGCCCTTGGATGTACCAAGAAAATGAGCAAAACAACGTAGTTTTGCCACACAACACCTATCGCACAACGCCTCCCCCGGATTCGTTAGTTGGTGGGTTTGCTTAGGTGCGGCTCCAGGATTTTTATTTAGCAATGACAAAAATTCATAGTACTATCACGAAAAACTCTATGTAAAAAATAAGATCTAACTTGACGAGATATATTATATGCAAAAGAAAAAAACACTCTTACATTTATAGATGTCACTATTAAACAAAAAGCTAATTTATGTAGACCCTTAGTGTCTTACAATGTCCCACGACGAGCCTTCGTATTTTGAAAGCGTTAAATTTAGATTCATTATCAACACCATTGAACATATTCTTTTCAAAAAATCGAGGCCTAGAATAAATATAATCAAGAAGTGGAAGTAAAAATCAATTAAATATACATCTTGTTTTGAGTATTAAATTGTTGATCAAATAACTGGTTTGGTAAGATGCCATGTTGACATGTTATGAAGTACTCAAAACTCCATCTGATTCCTTATTGCGCTTATGCCTTAGTGAACAACGTGAGAGCGAGAGAGGAGAGAGAAGGCTGGGTCCTTTTATTTATTTAATTAATGACTTTAGATTTCCAAAATATATTGGGTTGGACTTATTTTATTTTTTTAAGCTACATTGTTAAGTTGTCCGAATTTAACTGGAGTTTCATTTGTCTTAACCTTGCTCATTGATCCAGTGCTGGTAACACTAAAAAAAAATTCACTTTACACTTATTTATTTTATTTTTTTTGTCAGTGCACTTTCTGAACCCAACGAGGTCGCTTGACTTCGCTGGGTTCAAGGTAGAGCCGCCCTTGGGTTTGCTCTCCACAAAATTGACTAGGGTTTGCTCTCCACAAAATTGACTAGGGTTTGATTATTGGAATCAAGTACTTCGTAGTAAGAAAGTAATTTCTTGTGAATTTCATAGTCCCGGCGTGGATAGCTTGTCTTTAACTGGTTCGGGGAGGAGACTAGTTGAGATGCTTGGCAGCTGGCTTGAACAATCCTGACCGTCTAATGGATGGAAAAAAGAAAGGAAAAAAGAAAGAGGAGATATACAAAGGACACCCATGCAGTATGGTTCAATGTACCATGGAAGAATCATTTGGGAATGCTCACAAAAGAAAAATGGAGGTCTCATGGGCTTCCACAATTTTGCCAGCCATTTTATCAGCCACCCTGACCAGTTAACATATCCAAGCACTGATCATTTCAAAGAAAAAAATGCTAAGAGAAAAATAGGGAAAGAGTAACCGTAGCTCTTAAATTCAAACCCACGATTGATTTTTGGCATCTACTCTAACGATTTCTGCGTTGTAGTTGGTCTAGACCTTCTAGTTGCATAATGTTTAATCATACACGCAGTGCTCTCTATTTGGGGTGCTTTAGTCACTTGGTTGGCTTCGATTAGTTTCTGCAAGGAAGCATTGTTAATAGTGGAACTACGGTCACAACTGCTTCTCGACTTTATGCATGCGAATCTCCAACAACTGACTGCCAGATTAATTTATCGCTGGATGTATCTCTCATTTGATTTGATTGTGTTTTTTTTTGTCTTTCTTATATGCATTTTGTCTTTTCCAGTTGTATTAGTTTGAACTCGGTAGGTTGCAATACTTTTTATTAATGAAGTTCTACGCATCCACTAAAAAAAAAAAAACCCATGATTGATACTTTGCCGGCCCTCATATTATCTGTCACTAGCGTTGTGCCCGTTAGATGCACAGGCCAAAAAAAAGGACACCAATGTGATTTTTTTATACGAATTAGCAACCTATTTAAAGACTGAAACCATTTGAAAAAAGCATATAAACATACAAATATTTTCTTACAATTGTTTGTTGTTTTGCAAGACTACTAATATATAGAAAAACACTCAGTATTGAAAAGTAAAAAAAAGGGGGAAACTATGATAATATAAACAAAATCGAAAACTTATCCCACCAAAAAAAAAAAACTCGCCGTCTCCCTCTCCCTCCCCTCCCTTTCCCACCCCACCTCCCCACCCCTTCCCACCCCACCCCACCCCACCCCACCCCAGGTGTCTCCTCTCCCCTCCCATGTCGAGTGCAATTAGGATCGAGAGTTTGGAGGTTTTTTTTAAGCAAAATACATTTGTATAGGGTATTGATTGAGTTAGAAGTTTTTTTAATTTTATTTTAGCACCAAAATGTGAAGATTTCATCAAGTTCTTCAAATTCATGTGAATATTTTTGAAGAAAGCTAAGTATGCCTCGATTAGGAAAATAGTACTTATGCGGTTAAAAAAAGTCAAATATTTTGAGACAGAGGCAGTAACTAATTAAAAAAGCTTCAAATACCGGCCCAATCTTTAGGAATCGATCAGGTTGCTACGCTTATTTAGTGAGTATAAATTACTAGTAAAGAAAATCAACACGAATATTGAATATTAGAAATAGGCTATTGATAGTTAAATGAATTCGCTTCTAATTCATCTTGCTAAAACCACCAAGTCATTGGTTCAATAGGTATGTAATTTTGAGTTTCTCGCTCAGTACTTTTTCAAGTTTCCATAGTTTTCCGGTAGCTATAAAATACTCTTTAGCTCTCGTGGCATGCAGTAGAAACTTAGCTTTAGTCCTAACATTACCAATAACGTGCTTCCTTTGTAGGAAATTTTAAAAGGTATTTGAGGCTTTGAGCAAATTTTCTCAAAAGTACCATTCCCTTAATCTCAAGTAAAAATTAACAACGTTTCTTCATCAGTTAGAATAAAAGAGAGTAGAGAATTCATTTCTGCAGCCCAATATTATAGGGAATCAGGGAGCATGCTGTGCCTTCCGCTCAGGCCTCGCCCCGAGCTCGAAAACATGATTCGATCTGTTTATCGTTTAGAACTAGACGAGAACAATAGTCTCGTGAGAATCGAGTCAATCGAATATTGGTAATATTGGTAGCTTACTCATAATTACTCCCACAAACTCCAATAGTAACTTGATTAAAACTACACCAACTAAATAATAAGTTCTAATACAATACCAAAAATACCCTCAACTGACAGAATTCCCCACTACTCCGCCAGCAGTTTTGGAGAGCAAAACTAATGGTCATTGACCAAACCTAGGGGAGGGACACCATAGTCATTACAAAATGTGGGGAGGGTAAAACTGGAAAGAGGGCTCCTAAAACTTCAGTAAGCAAAACCATTGGCTCTGTTTCTGGTCCCCTTTCGATTCCCAGAAGCAGCAGCAGAAGCAGAAGAGGAAGAAGGGGAAGGTGATGAGAAAGGGTGTTTTGGACTTTTCACGGCTGCAAAAGAACAGTTGTCTTTCTTGTAAAGAGAAATACTAGTCTCCTCTTCGTCCATGAATATTTGCCTGCACCTGCACTCCACGCTACAAAATGCTGTGTCCCCTCTGCCCAATGCAAAAACCAACAGCCAAATCAAGTTTTAAGAACATAAATTAATAAAGAGTAAATAAATAATTGTAACGCCCTTATTTCTTCAATTTTTTTTCCTTATCTACGTAAAATTAGAGCACTTTGCTTCATATATATATATATATATATTTTCACATATAAAAATAGTGATCTTGCAATTTAACATGAATAATAAATATGAAAATATCCAAAAAAAATAAAAACTAGAATAATTATAATATAAAGGAGTGTTAAAATCAAATCGAAATGTCTAATGAATTAATGTCATTAAAACGTAAATACATGAATATTTTTCTATAGACTATATTATCTGTTTATATGTTATTAACTTTTCAATGAATTACTAATCAGTTTTCAAAACTCGAACCCATTTACGGTCTTCATAGTTTACAATATATTTGCGCAAAATGAATTGAGAGAATAGTACTATTTTTTTAGTCCGGCCCCATGTCTAAAATCCTCGCTCCGCCACCGAGTTTCGAACCCCCTGAGTCCCGGTCTTCACCCTTGGGGTCGTTGCCCTTGGGTTAGAGAAAGGTGAAGAGATCTGGAGAGAAGTGGTGTGTGCAGAGGGTGGTGATGGGGCTTACTTGTACATGTAGATGTCTCTCCCAGGTAAGAGAGTCTGGTAGCAGAGGAAACACCGGTCTAGAAACCCAGCAGCCGGAAAAGTTGTCGTCGACGGCCGTGTAGAGGTGGCCGGAAAAGGTTTGATGATCACGGTGGTGGCCTTGTTAATGACTTGTGGGTGGTACTTCTTGTTGTTGTTATGGGACTCGAGTACTATGCTCAGTCCCGCCATCTCTCATCGCCCACCTTCTCTCTCTCTCTCTCTCTCTCTCTCGCCTAGCTCTCTGGTGATGGTAGAAATGGAATCTCTCTCTTGTGGTGGTGGCAGAGAGAGTAGTGAGTGGTGGCGACGGCGGAGGTTTAGTTGATGACAACAAGACTTGGAAATTAAATCCCAAAATAAATAGAAGTTAAGAGAGAGAGGGGGAGGAAAAATTATTCAGTGGTCCTGGCCGGGCCACCGCCACATACAAGAGCGGATCCAGGACACTTATATACTGTGGGCTAACTCGAACTTGTATACAAATACATAAATATGTAAATTTCCTGACTTGGACCGTGGAAACTCTGCAAGATTATTGATATGGCCACGCTTTGATATAAGCTTTCCAATCACAAAAATGATACAGACACACTCTGTCACACTCTCTCTCACATGTGGGGTGGGTCCCCTCACATGTGAGAGGTGATGTGGCAGAGTGTGGTAGAGAGGGTGTATATGTATCATTATTCGTATTAATTAGTGGGATGTCCAATATTGGTAAATGTATCCTCAGCTTCTCTATGAGAGAATTATCATCAAAGGGGATTTGAATCGCGAATCATTTCAAAGGGGATTGATTTGTGGGCAATTTTCTGGGTAGGTGTTTATTTAATTTTGGGTGATTGTTTATTTAGAATGGGTTGGACTACACAAAAAAATGAGGCGGCCTAAAATTTATTGAGCTATAATTTTACAGATAAATTTTTTTTCCCTATTTTTTTCCCATCTCACCTAGGCTATAGCCCACCTCAGCTTATAATTAATACATCCACCCTTTGCCATATAGTGTTCTAATACTCTCCTCACCTTTATGATTCTATCACACATTTTTGTAGTACCCGATATTTAGCTAGAGGGAGAGGGAGAGGGAGAGGGAGAGGGAGAGGGGAGGGTATGGCTAATAGAAGAACCAATTGTTGCTTCTGGCTTTCATCACCTCAGCTAATTCAATTAGGGCGAATTTTTCATAAAATGTTTGTAAGCTTATGGATTTTAGGACGTGTTTTTCGATAGTTGTGGGTATATATTTTATATTATGACATCAGGTTCTGTTGCAGATTTTAGATTTTCCATTTTAGTTTAAGCAGGTAAACATATTTATCATGGTTGTGTAATTATGATTAAGTTGCAGTTTTTTACTATTCACTGCAAAAAACTGAAAAATCTAATTTATAAGACTTAAACGTAAAATCTTATCCGAAAGCTCCAAAAGCTACCCACAACCAGCTTTGAGATTTTCATCCTTCCTCTTTTAGCTTTTCAAAATTTGTAGAATCCGAGAATCTGTTGTCTAGAATTTTTGGTAAACATTCCAAACTGATTTTGAAAAACTATAATCTCAAAATCTTCAAAATTAATTTCTGGTAAACACCCACTTTGTTAAGTTGTTTGAAAGTTGATGTATATGAAGAGAATGACATGTCTCGAATTTAGTTTGCTTTATCCTGTTAATCCATTTAGACAATTATGGAAACTTTAGTTTAGGAGCGAGTTAGATGGTTCGAAGACCCTTAGCTATTACTAAAAAAACAAGCTAAGCACTTGAGTTTTGATTTTTGCTCACTCACTAAAAGCCTTTATTCGAAAAATCTACTATTCTACACTTGCTTGATTTATTATATTTTCTTGGTAATGAAAAATGTTTCGATGTACTGGACTAATTTCTCTAGCTAGTCCTTTCACAGCCCTTTTTACATGTTTGCGTGAGGTAAAGTGACCCTAATGAAAAGAATTGCTGCAAGGGGAATCGGCCCTACGACCTTGAGACAGTAATTCTTGACGAGTCAAGTCGATTAACCATTGCGACAATTTTAGGTTAACTTTTCATATATCATCAAACTTATCTGCTGTTAGTAATTAGATTAGACAACGGAACAAGACATTGACTCGTGATTGACTTGCTTAAAACTTGTTATTTCTAATATTTTGGATAGGGGTGAAAGAAAAACCGAAAAACCGAAAAAAACCCCGACCAATCGGTTTGGTTTTCGGTCGGGGAAAAGCTGTGTCGGCCGACTCCGGACCGAACCGAACCGAACCGAAAAATTATCGGTTCGGTCTTGGTTTCCTGGAAATTGGTTTGGACTGAACCGAACCGAAATCATGTCAATTTGGACCGAAATACCCCGAAACCACCCCTATTTGGACCGAAAACCGAAAAAAACGATCTTGAGCCCCCAAAAATAACAAATCCTAGCCGTCCATCTCAATTTTAACGCCAGACCGAAAAAATCGAAAAAAAACCCGAATCACCCTGAACCGATCGGTCCATTGTTTTTTTCGATCGGGATCGGTTCCCAGCAAAACCACCCCGAACCGATCGGTTTGGTCCCGGACATCCCAAAAACCGAACCGAACCGACCGTTTTCACCCCTAATTTTGGATAATGTTTTTTCTTTTGATTATGTAAATGTATCCAATGCCACCCGCCAGGATGTTAAGAACGCTCACATTTTTTTTTTATCGGAAACACTCACAATCTTGCGCGGAGTCATCTTTGTAATCGTTAAGTTCTTAATATATGTTTTAAGTTTGATGGTTAAAAAAAAATGTACCACTCTGTTCCTTTTTAAGTGTATAACTTCGTAATTCTAACTTATTAAGAAAAGTATCATCATTACACTTTTCACGTCAACTTTTACATTCACTTTCAATTATTATCCTTGATAGAGATATAATCATTAAACTTTATCCACTAACTTTTTAAAAAGGAATCTACTTTTAAGAGCGAAATAGGAAATGTACATATTTTTACCAACTAACTTTTCAACATCAAATTTATTTAGGAATAATTCGAAATAGAATACATTACTCTTTTCAAGGAACCCAAGGAGTAACATAGTGCTATATTTATGAAACTCTTTTTAAATTTTCAAAAAATTAATTATCTACTGTGGGGAAAAAAAAAAAAAAAAGGACTGGCACAAGGGCTGCGGTGGGTCCACTATGACCAAGTGTTGGCATTAGCAGGAGCAAGAGGAACAGTAATTGAGGAGGGAGGGTGGAGAGATATAGCGTAGGCCGAAGTATCTTTAACTCCTAGTGCTCATTATCTGCCACGTACAGCTCCCCCTACAGCTTCACTTTTCTGCCTTTTACTTTTCCATTTTCTCTTTCTACAAGTACTCTTTTGTCTTCTTCTCACTGTAGATTACTACAGTAAATTCTACGGATTTAACAGTCCGGCCCGATTGGATGCAAGATAAGTTTTAGGGGATAAAATAGTAAGAATAGATAAGATAGTACAAGGGATTATTTATAGAGAGTGAACCCACAGTATTGTGACATTTATGGAGAGTGAAGTACTTAATTTAGAAGATTTTGATAATAAGCGGGGGATAAAATAATAATACTTGATTTGTTTTGTAGTTGAAATTGGTGAATAAGGATAAATTAGAGGGTTTGGATGAATTGGGAGACACTAACTAGTAACAGGGGTGAGACTGGGGTGTCGGTCTCGAGGGAGATAACTCATTCACCCATTCTCAAAACTTCCCAAATCAAGAATGAGGAGTGGGCCAAAATTGGTCATTTGGACCAAAAAATAATACCCCATTCATCCTCCATTTAAACAAGCTGTCAAGGTTTTATTATTCTTAGAGTGAGCGTAATTTTCGTAAAATGATACTCCATCCGTTCCTATTTGTTTGTCCACTACGAAAAGTCATGCCACTTTTCAAATGAAAAAATAAAGGCTGTGTTTGGTTCACATTTCCAAAAAGATTCCTTCCCCATCTCTCATCTCTCCAATCATTAATCACTTTTCTCTCTCTACTCATACCCCTTTCTACAATCATTAATTCTCATTTCTCTCTCTATCTCTCTCCAATCATTACACCTCTCTCTAATTATTACTTTTTCCAAAAACTCATCCAAACACTATCTCAAAAAATTTCTCAAAAAATTTCTTCTCAAAATTCTAAACCAAACACAGTGAAAGTGTTTTCGTGTATCATTTTTCAAATTTTTTTACACCGAATTAAAGTACTCATCATGTACTTTAATTCAGTGCGAAAAAATTTGAAAAATGATACACGGAAGCACTTAATTTTTTTATTCGAAAAAAGGCAAGAGAGAGAGTATGGGACAAACAAATAGGAACGGAGGGAGTATTTTTTTTCCCTATAAGTGAGAAGAATCATCACTTGTCTTCAAATTGTAGACAACTGACAACAATAACGAAAATACGGAGTACGTTTTAGGGTCTTCAAATGATAGGAAAAACTCAACCTTCGTCTGCAATGGAATACTTGATGAGATAGAAAATGATAGAGTAATAGGCATGGGTAATTGATTTTCACACTCCGCATTCAGATAATTGCCCTCCTTTCTTTTATCATCTTGTGATATGCAGTTTATTATATTTCCCTTCCTAGTTTAACTGAACGAATTCGAAAGGGCTAAAGATAGAGTCCTAGAGGGAGGTGAATAAGACTACAAATTTAAAATTAGGCCGATTGCCAATTTAAAAAACAACTAATCATGTTCCATGCTAAATCATTCAATTCAACAATTTGAAGATTGCAATAAAACTAAAGAATACGAACACGAAGATATATGTGGAAAATATGCAGAGTCAACCCACTCTAAGCCTAAAACTATTGCCTTTATTTACTACATATCCCACAAATCAAAAAGGTTTACTAGAGATATCGACTTAGAAATTACCCACAAGCCCCGTGTGATACACAACTCCACCTTTTAATAGAGTAACCCGTACTTTTTCTTGACTTTGTGGACTCCATGAGAATCAACATCTCGATTTCCAGTTCACTCTGGCTCTAGAACCATCCGGCCTGGTAGAATGAGAGACATCATGATGAAGATTTTGCAATAGAATTAAGCTAAAGAAAATACATAACATTGGTTACAAAAAGAAAAAATGAACAACTAGCTAAATCATCGTGAGTGCAAAACATCACATGATTATGAAAAGTGGTGTAAGATTTATGTAAAAGAATCAATCGAGAGCAAATACATGAGATATTGGAGTATTACACTAGATTGACAATGAGATCATCAAATAATGAATTAAATCATGTCAAGTGCATAAAAACCACATGTATGCAAGATGAAATGGTTTTTTTTTTTTTTTTAAGATTTTGAAGATAATCAAACTAGAGCATATACATTAAATATTATAGTATATATAGCCTTAGAATGATAAATGAAGACATCATGCATGACTTCAGGCAGCACATGCACAAAGTTGATCACTGATTGGGAAACTCACATGGTTCATGTCTTAAAAAAAAATTATTATTTCATGAACCACAAAGGCTAAGATAAAAAGGATAATCCAAGACTCCCAAAACATGCAAAACCTCATAGATTGAAAACTTTAAACTCTAGAAAACATGAGGGATCAAATTAATCTAAATGCAAACATGATATGTATGATTATACTTTTTGTGATCCGAATTCAAACAAAGGCATGAATATTGACTTCTCCTCGATACTTTAATCACTGGATAGAGTATCTAAAATCATACTAAACATCTAACCTCCCAAACCCAAATAAAAAAGATAAAGTATAGACTTCAATAGTTTGTCGGAATCCTAAAAATGCCAATAACACTAACATAAACTGTAGTACTCCAATTGGGGGGAGAGTGAGTACTTAGTCCCACATTGGTTAAGAGTTAGAGTTTCACTAGGTATATTAACACTAAGCAAATAAGCAAATAAAAACTAATTAAAATAAATCATTTAGCAATTGATTGTTTTGTTGAATAGTTTCATATAGCAGAGGTGGGCTTTGACTTTTTCCCCTGACTTATGATGGGAAAATTTACTATGATCACCTCAGGTGACAAAAGTTCTTGAATTGTTGCCCACAGGGAATCAATACATGTCACACACCCATGCCATGGTGAATCGGAGGATCAAAGGGACAGCATGCATGCAGTCCCCATCTGAGCCGTCAGTGTTCGACGATCAACGGTTCAGATTTGTTTGAATTCAAACAGATCCGCACCGTTGATTGTCGAGTTGATCTGGGCCGTTGATCGCCGAGCACAGGCAACTCAGATGGGGACTACATGCATGGTGTCCCCAAAGACCCCATGGTATTTGAAGATAAATAATTACGTGCTTATTTTGGTCTACGTACCTCTGAGCCTGACCTAACAGGAACGTACGTCCTACATTTCCACCCATACTTATCTAACTTAAGGACAAATATTCATGTAAGTTAAAAGCCACATGACAGTGACAAATTGTTTCATTTTTTAAGTTTAGGGTTTTCTTCCGATTACATTTTCAAGTTTAGCTAGGTAATTAATTTCACCTAAAATTTCTTTTCCACTTGGCATGTAAGAAGTAAATTAATGTATTGAGTTTGGCCACTATCTTGTATATATGACCAGAAAGTAACTAGATTATACCCTATTTTTTTATAAGCAGATGTCTGGGCTAGTTTACGTGCATCTCGACTAATTTCTGGGCCATTATATCCCACTTGGTATGTAAGAATTAAATTAATGTTTGAGTTTGGCCACTATCTTGTATATATGACTAGAAAGTAACTGGATTATACACTATTTTTTTTTATAATCAGATGTCTGGGTCAGCTTGCGCACACTTCAACTAATTTCGGGGCCCTGGACATATTGGCCGAGCATAACCCCAAGTTGCTGGCAAGGGGAATCGAAACTGAGATTTTAGGTGGGACCAAACTCTTAAGTCACAAGGCAAGAGCACGTTAGGGTTTGGATTATACACTACTAAGACATAGAGATCTAGAATGAAGCCAACGATGATTTGATATTTGGGGCGCAGTTGTTGATTCATGTGGGGAAGTATTGGGGGAGAAATTTTCGATAGTTTGGTATCTTGCCAACTAGAGAATTTTTCTTTTGGTGTTTTATTTCTTTCTTTCTTCTTGTAATATTATGTTATCTTTAATGAAATATTACTTCTTTCGCTTTTCAAAAAAGAAGAAGCCATAGATGATATTTCTAGGTGATCATCTGTCGTACTTGTACTTGTGTTTTTTATCGGCTTAATTATTATGTTTATCTGTTTCTACTAAAATTCAAAATTTGGAATTTGAAGCTATAATTTAATTTTTGTACCCTGAGGTACAACATATGTACATCACGGTAGACCCATTAGTACATATGTTATTTATGCTGCATTTTCAATACGCGGCATGGAATACGTGGCGCTGTTGACTTTTCTCGGAAGAATGCCGCATGTGGAACATGCGGCATGGTATATTTTTAAAAATAATTTGGGAAAAAGGATATTTGGCTAAATAAAAAGGAAAAATGGTATATATCGGCTATAAACCCCCCGTTAGTACTCATGAATAGGAGGTACAAAGAGTGTATCAGTTTATGGAAAAACAAAATTTGTTCTCTTGGAGTGTCTCTCTCCAATGTTGATATTTTTCGCCGAAATGGTATCATTAATATTTTTAACAGTCAGAATACCCTTTCATAAAACACCATTTAAACAAGATATTGTCTTCAAAAAGTAAAAAATACCGAAAATACCGTTTAGACAATAGCATGAACTAGTCCTTAAAGACATTTTGTTAAACTTTTAAGCGCCATGGGGCAAGCTCTCTTATGATTGGCAATTTCATGTCAAGAAACACATTTATGAGTATCCATTCTATCGAGTTGTATTTATTTTTATTATTATTATTTTACCGTGTCTATTTATGAACGTGGAAGGAAATCAATCTGTTATTGCAGTGAGTGGAAGATATTTTGATGTAATTCGAGAGTGTCGTCTTTTTAGAGCTACATGCATATGCAATTTCCAGACAAATGCTCGAGCAACAGTGATCCAGCGATTTAGGCATTTTCTGCAGCCCTATTTATGAACATGTTATAGCCGCCCCAGAGACAACTTGAGGAGAGTTTTAAGTGAGTATTTTGCTTATATGAATCATTGAGTAACATATTCAACTGTAAAAAGTTTCTACAAACCTATATTCAATTTCACGAGTAAACTTTTAGTGAATTTCTGAAAGTATCTCGGAAGACTTGAAGATTCAAGACATCGGCAATCGAACACTTAGTGGTCGTGAACGAGGAGTCGTCAATCGGTCCTTTGATCAATTGTGAGTTAAGATCGTTTGTAATCACACGATGTTATTTTTAGTATTCGATTTTATTTTTTTTGAACTGAGTATTCGATTCATTCTCGTAATTTTTATCCATTTAAAAATTTTCTACGCACATATATATATATATATATATATCACATGTTCATAGTTGTTCTTTTAATTCCTATTATTTGCTCGCGATCGGTTGAATAGCTATTTGGAATTTCAAAAATTGAACCGGCTAGGAATTTTGCCTCATTCTTAGCTTTGACTAAACATGGAGATTTTTCAATTTGGATTTCAATAGTCTTGTAAGTTGTGAGTGACAAATTTGATACTAGTTACTTTGAGTAACAGTTACGGAGTATTCAATTTCCTTGCTCCAGTGGGCCCAAAGTGGGTCCTGATTTAGAAACTGATTCACAGCCCCGAGAAAAACTTGGGTGTGTAGACTATGGTCACGCAGTGTCCGACCACGTATTTCAGCACTGCCAAGATTGCAAAGAGAGAAAGAGGAGAGAGAGGGGAGAATAAATCTGAGTCGTTCAAAACACTTTTGACGGCCAAAATGCGTGATCGAGAACCACGAGATCATACTCTACATGCACCAGCAGTTCAAAAAAAAAAAAAAAATTACTCTACATGCACCAAGTTTTTCTCCATAGCTTTCGCTGGGGATCACTGCCTTGTTTTGGATCTTCTGATCTTGTTTCGCCACGTGTACGATGAGAAGGATAGTGTGCATCGCGACAACTGAACACGGGAAAAAAAAAGACACACTATGGTCCAACCGAGGTTGACATAATGACATAACACCTAGTTTGTTTTTTTTCTAAAACAAAACGCTACAAACAAATTGAGCTGCTCGGAGCTCAGCTTGTTAAGTGCTCGTCCAGTTCGTTCGGTAACCAAGCCAAATTTGAGTTTTAATTCACGTAGCAACCTAGCGATGACAACACTTTAAAACTCAGCTTGACTCGAAAAAGTCTGGCTAATTTATAGAGACAAGCTAGCTTAGTAAATAACCGGCTTGAGTTTGAGTTTTAGGCTCTACTAACCCAGTTTTTTGAAAAAATTGATTTTTTACGATTTTTTATGTGATGTGTTGTGAGAGAATGACCTGTCTCAGTGTTTGGAAAAAATTAGTTTTTTGTTAGTGGAACACCAAACGAGCCAAACTCTAACACTACAAAGTTGGACAAGGCTTGGCTTGTTTGCACCCTATTTTCATATTAGGAATATTGTAGTACTCTTGCACTCTTTTGTTACTTTTTGTATCTTGTTTTTTTTTTTATTCATTTGAATTTACACCATCATTTTTTGCTGGTACATTTTTATACAAGAAGGGATTAAACGTAAATTCAGGATAATATTGTAATGAAATTTTTTGCATGAAAAAGGATAAAAAAAGAAGAAGAAGAGTGCAATCAATTCCTTTACATTAAAAAATATATGCAGGGATGATAAAAAAAGAAGAGTGCAATCAATTCCTTTACATTAAAAAAATATGTATAGAGGCCATCTATTTACACTACCTTTCATATACAAAATACAAATAAAAAGAAAATATTTTGAACTACGAGAAATTCTACAAACGTTTTAAGAGATTTTAAAATTTCTGTACAAATATATAGGAGATTAACAATCATGAAGAAGTACCAATAATCGCAATCGCCTTGTGACAGAAAACCATAATATTTCCCACTTAAGTTTATTTAGTAACAAATTTTGAATCGTACATTCACACTTCATAGTTCACTCTCATTTGCGAAAGTTTCTTGGTTAAGCTATCTCTAATCTCCACTTATCAATCATGTTTTTTTGTTTATCGAGGGTGTCCGAAACATTTTGCCTCAACTAGTTTCTCAAGTACACTCTTCCGTCCCACATATACCGAGTAATTACCGGGCCTAACTTCTGGAGTAACCTCAATCATGATTACCACCTAAAAACAAAAGAAGAAACAAAAAGTCCTTTCCGTGATTGCCATTTTGCGAATTGGCAACATTTTCCCAAAGATGCTCAAAAGGTGGCCATGATCGATACTTATTTTTATGGGGATATTTGGAGACCATGATTGTGACCATAGGAATATAATCTCACTATTGATGTTGTCATCAAGGGACACGAATATATACCACAAGAAAAATTAAGCAAAATGCTCGGAACACATTCCGGATATAACTGCGTTTAAAGTTGTTTAACACGTATGGATCCACACAGATCGAGTTCGTGATTTGTGTTGTGCGCTAGACTTTTTGAATGATACGTACTATGCTAGTTTATAATTTATTCCAATTGTAATTGGAACTTTTTGGATTTTAGAAAATCTCTAGTTCAATAAAGTTGCGTATTCTTTTTAATATGAATTGTTTTTTGTGATGTATTATTTAAATAAAAGTTATAGTTCATGCCAATTAATATTGTTGTTTCTCTATGGGTGTCATGCCACATGATGGGGAATTTTAGTGGCCAAGAATCCCCTTTTTGAATTTATTCTTCTTGACAACATTTGAAATGCAAAGTAGGAATTTTGGAATGTTTGCTTTTCTTTTGAACCCTAATCAACTGCCACAGCCCATTTGATTCATCTAAAAAATGTCTTACGTTCAGCATCAACTTTGCTTCTTTAAAAAAGAGAAATTATTAAAATGTAGACCAAAATTTAAAAAAAGTCTTTAGAAGGAAGTTTAAAATAAAAAAAGAAAAAGATAGTCTTTAATTTGCGCCTTTAACATTATCTTCTATATTTTTGTTCAGCTATATTTTTATTCTTTTCTAATTTTTCTCGTCGAGATGAACGGTGTGGTGTGGTGTGAAAATTATGACAAAAAGTTAAATATAGCGATAGCTTTAAAAAAAAAAAAAAAAAGTCCAAACACACTCTTATTTAGGGCCCATGGCCATGGAATGGCATGGATTCACGGTCAACCCTGTTACATAGGATACATGAAAAGTTTCTCCGAAAACCTTTAAGAAAGAGAAATGAACGGTTCAGATTGACAGGAAAGAACCTGAACCGTTCATTTATCTTCCCTAGATATTTACGGGGAAACTTTTCATGTACCCTATCATTCCTCATAACTTTAAAACTGTAGTATCTATCCATATGAAGATGGCTCACCATGGAAACTGCGAACCCATATTAGACGGGCCAATCCAGTTGGACTTCACATAATGTTCTTGTCCCAAACTACCCAACCCCATAGGCTCCATCCAAACGTACTGAGCAATTTGCAAAGCTCATCGTTCAGCTCGATAAGGACTCGTTCGAATTTTTTATCTCATTTTTGTAAAAAAACTAAGTTCATCTCATTTTTTAATGAAATTATAGTTTCATAAACATTAGCCTTGATTATATTTGTTGGACTCGAGCATGAGCTTCATATATACACTAACGAGTTCGAGATCGGATTCAATCACTTGAGATCGAAATCAATAAATTTTGAGCTTGACCGGGATCGAACACTTCAAAGCGTGTTTTATCCAAACAGTACAAAACTACAATTAAAATGTATTGCTAAAAAAAAGTTGAACGAGTCAAATCGTACATCCAAACAAGAAAACACCAATAATTCACGGGTTTGGTTGTGTCATGTGTGAATGGACTATGGAGTAGTATCTGAGTACAGTTCTGAAATCGTCCTTGTAGTTAATCTCGAATCTCGATTTCATCCCTGTAGTTTCAGTTATTTACGATTAGCTCTTGTAATATTCAATTTGTGTGGATTCAGTCAAATAGATAACGGCTGTTACAAAAAGAGATGGAAAGAGTAAGCAGAGCCGGCTTTGGGCTAAAGCTCATAAAGCAACCGCTTTAAGCCCCCAAATTTTGACTAATTTTGAGGGCCCCTAATTAGGCATACATAAAAATTAAAGTTAATTTGTATTTTAAGAGCCTAATTTAAAATAACGCCCAAGTGAGAGGGCCAAAACATGATATAATTTGGCACCTATTTTGTTATTATGAGAAACTAAAAGGGGTTGTAAGTTTTAATAAAGAAGCTAAAAGATCATCGCTACTGGGTAGTGATTTATTTTCGAGAATATCATCGCCTACTAACTTCTTTCCTTCTTGCCCGTCTACTTTTGTTTTTTATCCTTGTTACAGTGCTCTTTTGTTTTTTATTTTCAAAAAATCATATAACTCTCTTAACCCACTCACGGCCCACCAATCAATACTTCGTTGAATCGAAGAAAAAAAAAGAGCTACGGTTGATTATGCAAATTTAATCAATTATGGGTACTTATGCTCTTAACTGATTGTAATGACTTTCGTATAAAAGTTTTTTTTATAGGTATTTTTAATAATGCAAATTAGATTGAAGGCCCATTTAAAAAAGTTCGCTTTAAGCCTCATAAAACTCAAAGTCGACCTTGAGAGTAAGGCATGGTTCTCCAATGGATTTTATGATATAAAATGAAAATTTCATTTAAGTTGGTGTTTTATGGAGGGGTGATAAAATTATGTTGTTTTCCCAATAGATAAAGGCCTCCTTTGGGTAATAATCCAATAATCCGGATTATTGGATTATTCGTTTGTCCTTATTCAATTTTTTTTTGCATCCGTTAGTTTTGCATCAAGATTTTGTGAATTCTGAATTCCTCTCGACGAGACGAATCTAACAAGTGTAAAATTATGGTCAAAACTCAAATTTTTTTGAATAAAGCCAAAATAGGTGAATTATTAACCACAAAATTTTGATGCAAAAAAAAAACACTACAAGAAATCTGAGATACCCAGCGCTTTTCCTACCAGCGCCTCCAAAAAACGCTGGAAATGAAGGTATATAGCAGCGCCTTGGGAAACCGTTTCTAGAAACGGGTCATTACCAGTGGGTATTACTAACCGCTGGCAGATTCTTCAATTTCTCAGCTACCCACTTTGAGGTGCTGGCATAGACCTCAGTTTCCCAGCAGCCAGACCTCAATTTCCCAGCGCCCCAATAAGGCGTTGGCAAAGCCCCAATAAATTAAACCCCGGGAAACAATTGGCAGTTCCGATTACCCAAAAAAATTAATTTTATTTAAAAAATGATGGAAAATAAAAATTAATTTTTGAATAATAAAAATGAAAATTTTGATTTTTTAATTGATAGTTTGAAATTGAATTTTTATAATTACATAATAAAACCTTAGCTTTTTGTTTCCCTCCATTTTGCATACAACATACATGTAATGCCATTTGTTTCCCGCACCAGTTATATTGTGTTTCCTTTCATTTCTTCCCCCCTAAATTAGTATATCACGGAGGGAGAGAGAGAGAGAGAGAGAGAGAGAGAGAGAGAAATATTGAATTTTGACTTGCCATAATGAGGGAAAATAAAAAAAAAATTTTGAATAAGTATTAGAATTAAATAAATGGATTTGACATAATAAGGAAAAAAATGAGGAAAAATAAAAATAAATTTATGAATAAATTTTAATTAAATAAATGGATTTCCCATAAATAAATAAATAAATAAATAATCAAAAAAACATTTTTATTAACTAAATCGAGTTACCAAATTCCATAATAAGGAAAAAAAATAGGAAAATTTAAAATGAATTTATGAATAACAAAAATGGAAAAAGTTAGGGGGGAAAATTTATATTTTGATAACAAAAAATATAAATTTTGATTTAATAAGTAAAAAATACATTTTTATAAAATAAATCTAATTTTATTTTAAAAAATGAGGGAAAATAAAAAATGAATTTTTGAATAATAAAATGAAAATTTTGATTTTTGAATTGATAGGTCAACATTGAATTTTTGTAATTACATAATATGTATAAAATGTATGTTGATTATATTATGCGCTAGCCACACGATCGCAACACAATTATGACGATCCACACCGTTCACTTTGTTTGTCTTGTTATTTTAATCACTCTCGCCAAATTTGAAGTTCATTGGGTATTGAAAGCCCTTTCATCGGGGACGTTGATTCATTATCAACCGACAATTTGTCTCCTTCGATAAAGTACGTAACGATAGTTAAATCACTTTATTTTTTGCATGGATGATATAATCACTCCCGCTTACAATCTATGCGGTTCCGATTTGTAAAAAACTGTTTTGATGGTCGTCGAGTCATGCATTATAGGACATTATTGCTTTTAGATACGCCGACTGTGATCCGATCAGGTGGTTGCCGACATTTGATCGCCGCCATTTTTTCGGGGAAAGTGATAGAATTGATAAGATATGAAATCATAATGGTTTAAATCGAACATTCAAGAGAATCGAGTCTGCGCCTGCCTTTTAGTCATATACATCGAACTTACTTGGTTATGAACCAAGCTATTATGCTATAGGATAATGTACGTTAGCCACACGATCGCAACACAATTATGACAATCCAAAACGTTCACTTTGTTTGTATTGCTGTTTTAATCACTCTCGCCAAATTTGAAGTCTATTGGGTATTGAAAGCCCTTTCATCGGGACGTTGATTCATTATAAACCGAAAATTTATCTCCTTCGATCAAGTACCTAATGATAATTAATTTACTTCATTTTTTGCATGGAGCATATAATCACTCCCACGTAAAACGTAGACGGTTCCGATTCGAAGAAAAATACTCTGACGACCCTCGAGTAATACAATTTTACGACAAATTTTCAGTTTTGTGCATAGGCATATAGTGTGACATATCCATCACCTATACAATAGAGTTCCACCCAATTTTTAGCCGCCCGCCCCAATTTTTTTAGGCGCCAAGTATTGGCGCCCCCCAAAGAACACACCTTAGATGAAAAATCTGAAAACCCCTTCTCTTCCTCTCACTTTACTCTTCCTCTCACAAACAGAAAACCCTCTCTCTCTCTTCCATTCCGCCGCTCATCTTGTTCAAGTACAGATCCACCTCTCTCTCTCCCTCTCCCCCTCCGGCAATTCATCTCCCAAGCAGCCTGATCCCATCAAAAGACATGCGACTGCCACACTTCGATGCCTCGCCTCTGCCAACCAGATCCATTCGTAAGTCTGTGACGATTCTGATCTGCTTCTTTCTCTTGCAAATTGACGATGGAGCTCGTTAGGTCTCTCTCTCGTTTCACCTTTTACTTTTCAATTCTCTGTTTCATTATTGTTTCGTTTTTTGTCCAAGTCACCTAGTGCAATTTTTAATTTCAATTTCCTTTGTATATATTTGAATGCAATTAGGTTTCTGAAGGTTCTATGAAGTTGAACAATGAGACCGTCTCTATTGAGGACAAGAATGGCACTGTAGTTCACGGAACCATCACAGGTCTTCGCCCCATCTCTTATGATGATTTATTTCTTACATATAATATATTTGTGCTTAGATTGTTTTCTCTTTTACAACACCAACGCACTAATCAAAGATTTTCGTGTGCATTTGTCCTTTTTAGTTAATTTTGCTGAATGTGTGATTAGAATAGGGAAAAATCCCGTATTTGTTTATGACAAAAAATTACTTGTATGAGGAAGAGAACACGATTCATACATGCATGTGGTCTCTTTGATTGGCATTTTAGTTTAAGGGGATTAAGTGATACCGGTATGTAGACGAAGGGTTGTCTTTGATTTTTACCCTAGTTATATTAGTTTCTTTAATTATATGCCATTTCTCTAATTTCGACTAACATATCTTGGTGTTTTTCTTTTTGATTCATTATAAGGTCAGAGCCAACTTTTAGTATATTCAGTGTTCGACAAAATGTCTCAATGAGGCTGGCTTCTTGTAATTATATAAAGGAAAATCCAACTTTTGATTTTCCTTTCTATTCATGACTTTCTACACTCATTATTTATGATGTGGTTTCCATAATTTTTTTTTCAGAAGGCTTCCATTCCTCACTTATGTGTAGCGTTACAGTTTACACAACTAATATTGCCTGGTACTTAGAATTTTGGCTGGTAAAGCCATTGCTCTAGCTGGGTACTAATTGTTATACTTCTTTGACAGATTGGGTCTTAATGAGTGTAACTGTGGTAATAACTCTTATTTAGTGGATACTTGTAAAAAAAAAAAAAACTCTTATTCAGTGGCGGACGCAGGATTGTAGCTGCGGGGGGGGGGCACTCCATAGCAAATATACAGAAAAATTGAAAATGTACTGAAAATACACTACTGCTACTCAGAACCTTGGGGGGTTTGCAGGGGCCAAAACCCCCCCTAGCACCCCCCCAGGTCCGCCCCTGCTCTTATTCGTGGACACCTGACTTGTGCCCAAGTGATTGCTTCATTGTAAAAGTATTGTAAACTCTTATTAGCAATTACTATCGATGCTAGGGTTTACGTCAATGAATTGCTGTTATGCCCTCTGTACCCTTATACTTGGTTTAGCTGCTAGTTGGATCTGTTAATGCAGATTGAGGTGTCTAGTATTAAACGGGCTCTACAGACCCGAAACCTATGAGTCTATGACTGAGTGTTCTTCTACTATAAATATATTAGTCCAAACACTACAAAGGATGCTTCTTTTGAGATTTTTTTTTTCTATCTATTTTAGCTGCCCTGCCCAACGAGAGAACACTGGTTTTCAATGGTTAAGTGGAAGTTTTATACATGAATTCTTGTATCCCATTATTTTAATTAGCTAAGGTAAGAAGACAGAATGATAAAGATGAATGCTTATCCATTATCTTGATTTTAGATCGTATCAGCAATAATATGGTGTGCTCTAGTATTCTGGTTCGAACTCAGAGAGTAGACCCCACTACAAGAAAACTGATTTTCAATCACATCTGTTTTATTCCCCTAGTTGCATTTTGTGTCAGTTTTTGCTTCAAACATCTCCTAACAGCGCCAGTTAAACTCAATGTCCACATATAGCTGCCCTTTTCAAAGTTCAAGCTATGGAGTGCGCTCTGGTATGCTCAAAACTCTCATTGGGTTAGTGTCCTTAAGGCCAGAACTATTTGAGGGGCTGAGCTTTGATTTTAACAATGGACTAAATCAAAAGTTTTCACTCTGTCACTGGTGGATCTGCATTTCAATAGTATTTGTTCTATGTATATATATTCGATTCTTCGAAATGTTCCTTTATGGTTTTATTGTCTATACCCATTTTAATTATGCCTTACATGGTGATCCAACTCTCATCAGTGTATTCATGGGACCTGCTGAAGTTCCTTCCCAGTCAGAAGATATCATTAAGATTTCCACCTCTCACTATGAGTTTGGTGCCAACTTGATAGACCTGAAGGTACATTCTTGTTATTGTCTCATTTATAATTGATTGATTCTTATGGAAGTCAATCAAACCCCGGAGCATGTCTGCGTTGATGCGTTTTGGTAGAATATTAACAGATGGGAGGCTTAATGCCAGAGTTAAGTGTGATTTGTCTGAAAATCTTATTCTGAAGGCCAATGCTCAAGTAATAAACCGCTATACGACTTTGTCTGAAAATCTTAAACGTTTGGTTTCTGTTGAGGAGTAGGCATGTGTATGTACCATATGTTTCTAATGTTTTGTGGCATTCTTACTTGTAAGTGGACCTCTTCTTTGTTGTTAAGCATGTTTCGTTTTCTTTCGGTTGGAGCCAATTACATATAGGTACAAATGAGTTCCTCTCCCTCTCAATGATGGCCCACTGGTGATGGATGTAGGCATGTAGCAATTCATTCAATGTATGAAGCTATAAATTTTTTCCATCCTTGTATGAAGGAAGCACACAATTTTCGGAATATTGGACTTTCTCGAGGTCAACTGTTTGTAGTATGACTGAGTGATGTTCAAGCTTTATGCGTTTGGTTACCGAGTATGCATGTTGGCTGCCTTGTCTAATCTTTTATTCATATCATACTAACATATAAGAGTCAGCTTATTTTGCTAAAGGGTGTAAGTAATTTTCCGGAGCCCTCAACATGTAATTTCCAAATTCTGATCCCCCCTCCTCGCAGCCAGGAGAAAAAGGAAATAATTACCGAGTAGGAATGACTAATGCAGTCTACTGCCTGGCTATTGGTTCATAGGAAGTTGATGAGGCACCTGTTGAGGAGGCCCTGAAGAACAACCTTGTTTTGAGAAAAGTGGAGAAGCGTCAACGTGATCGCAAGATCGATCCCCATGTTGAGACTGTAAGTGTCTATTCTTTCCACATGTCTAGCTTCTTAGTCTCCTTGAAATCTGACTTTCAAGATAGTACTAAATGTGACACAGAATTCCATGTAAAATTTGGAATATCAGCTGCTAATTGTAGTTGTAACTGGATTCCTATCCCTTGAATTTATTGGATTCCCATCCTTTATTTTGTTGGTCTCTGGCCTCTTTGAGATCTCCAAAAGAGGACATGTCAATGAATTATTGCTGTGCATCTAAATGGTCTGGGATTGTGTTTAGTTTATCATAAATGTAGGTGGTGGAAATGAAGGGCTAAGTTGATGAGTTTTTATAGGGAAAATTAGATTCAAGAGGTGACTTGGAAATGTGTTATGGGCAGCCAAATTTTCCCTGAGTTGGGTTTGGTAAAAGAGATGGAAAACGTGTTCTGAAAGGTTTTTTCTTTTGTTGCACTAACTGTTTTTTGTTTTTAAAATTTGAAGTCAGTCCAGTGGTCCACAACATGAGACTTTCACTTTGTATTTGTGGGTTTACAACACAATATTGCTTACCATGTCAACTATCACCTTAACTAGTTAAATTTCGAGGGTTAGTAAGATATATGAAAAGTATTTCCGAACGTGTCCATGAAAGATGAATGAATGAAGCAGATTTAGAATATGAGCCATTCATTCCCCTTTCTTGGACACTTTCGGTGATACTATCATAACATTTTTGGTTAAATTTCTGTTCATAAGGAAAGTTGTTAAAGTACAATGGACAGATTTTTGAAGAGGCTCAAGGCCCAAGGGCTTGTCCTTACATATCCACTCTTTTTATCGTGTTCATTATTAAGAAATAGAAATGTTACTTCAGACACGTGTCCGACACATGATTCTGCTAGCCGCATGTTATTTGCTATATCAATCCTTGCCCAACACCCTTATTGCTATTCAAATTAAGTTATTTGCTATAGGCTTCTCTATATACTTGTGTTTTTCTAAATGTTGTGGGAGTTAAAAGATAAATTAACTCGGTTCTTATTCTCTGTCATTTCCATTGCAGGTAATAGGGCGATCTAGCCAAACGCATGATTTCAACCCGTCATTTTGAAAGCTCTTTCATCAAGATTTTGTTAATGATGGCATCATGAATTTTTAGTATTTTTTTGTTCCACTTAGTTTAGCCTACGGACTTTTGGATTATGGTATTTTTGTACCATAATGAACATTTGATCTACTTTTCATGTTGATAAGGTTATGGAACATGCCTTAATTTGATCTAATTGTGGTATTTTGTATGGATTATTATTTTTTCAATTCTAATGAAATGAATTCTGTTGCTTTTTGATATTTTTGAGTTCTTGCTAAAAAAAATTAGTGAACAAGGCACGTGACAAATATAATTATTAATTAGTTTTTAAAAAAAAAAAAAAACTTGTAATAGCGTTTTTAGCCGCTGCTAAAAGTGTGTACTAACTTTGTACAAAGTTTACACCAGCGGTCAAAAGCGTTGGCAAAACTGAGTCTACTCCAGCGTTTGTAAAGCATTGGTAAAACATACTAGTTTGCACCAGTGGTTGCAAAAGCGCTGGTAAAATACATCATATACCAACGGTTGCCAAAAAGCGCTGGTAAAGGGATATAGCAACAGGTAGACGCCAGTGGCTTTATACAAGTGTTGGTAGACGCCAGCGGCTTTATACAAGTGCTGGTATGGACCTCGCAGGCCTATAACTGTGTTTTAAGGCATTTTTACCAACACTTTTGGCCGTTGGAGTATCCCAACTTTCTTGTAGTGAAATTTGAATAAGGACAAACGAATAATTCAATAATCCGGATTATTGGATTATTACCCAAAGGAGGCCAAAATCTAGTTGTGATAAAATCACCACTAATGCCATTTTTACCAATTTACCCTCCTTTTTGTTTCATAGATCTAAAAGGATAAAGGTTAAAATGGTAATTTGACATGCCATTTGTGGGTGGGCCACACGGGGACCACAATGGGTTTAAAAAAAAAGGAGATAAAATAAGATAAAATCTTAGATTTTATCACACAAAAATCCATTCAAGAACCAAGCCTAAAATTTTGAAATACTCCACATAGTTTATCTCGAGTCTCGATTCTCGTCCCTGTAGTTTTTTTAAAAACCATTTCGTACTATTTTTTGCGTCACTTTTGCAATCTTTTAACCATGACATTATACCCAAAACCACCCCTGGAGGGCATCATAACAGCAAAAAAAATTTGTATGCCGAACGGGCACCACGTGGTACCCGTGCGCGCACATTCAGCGTCCAAAAAGAAGCCAGTTAAAACTTCTCCAAACCAAAACGCGGGAAACCCAAACACAGTAGCATCATCAACAAGTGAGCTCTCTCTCTCTCTCTCTCTGCGTGTGTGTGTAATGTATCCATATATACAACCTAGACGTATTGATCCACATATATAAGCGCGCAAAGATTGCATTACGTTGCATTCGGTTCGTTTTTCGCGTAATTTGTTTTGCTGATTAATTGTTGTTGGCTTGAATTCATCCAATTAAGTGTTTGATTAGCCATTGTGTCACTCTGAAAGCGAAGGTTTTAACATCCTCCTTGAAATGCTGTTTTTTTCGTCTTGCTCTCTCGCTTTTGAGATCGGAAATTAGTTGTATTTCTGCTTGTAAAAGCATGAGAACGGTAAAATGCAAGCGGCGCTCATCGATTTTGGTTCAAGAGGAACTTCACTACTTGGGAGAAAGCTAGGGTAGATGTCACGTGTACAATAGCAATATTGCATACTCCCGGCCTCCGTCCCCATTTGTTGATTCTTTTTGGGATTCAGAAACATCATCATTGCACTTGTCGTATTTTCGTCTCTCTTTTACCCTTCAAGTTTTTCAGGAACATCGTAGTTACTTTTTCTTGTCGCTGGTAATTAATTTTAAAAAGGATGGGTAAAAGAGTAAACTCATCAACTTCTGCCGATGACTTTTGAACTGGGAAAATCTTTTTAGGATGACATTTGAATGTAACAATTTGTACTTAGGATAACATATGGGATGGACAACCAACTCTAAAAATTATGGTTTACTCTAAAAATTATGGTTTATACAAATCGAGGATGTGGTATTGCTAATCCGCTCACTATTTTAGACCGAAGGATCAATCAAGAGGAATTTTTCAGGATCTACTTTATGATTTGAAATTCATCGGGATCTGAAATGCATATACCATTTAATTTTAAAATAGAAATGCTTGTGCAATGCACAGAGGAGAAGCGAGAGGCCATACCTGGTTTCTGGTTGATGAAGTCTTTTTACCTGCAGTTAGAAAAGGTGGTATGATTTTGTAGTGTGTTATTTTTACTGAAGAATCTTTATTTTTCTTTTGGGTCTGGTTGGCATGAAGCCATGAATAACATTCGCCTTTTGTGTTTTAATAAAGATGCAAATGAGGCTAAGAGAAACTTTTGTCACTTCTATATGCTAAGGCATACTGATATGTGGTGGGGAAGTGTTCTGATTGGACAATTTATTTTTCCCTGCAGATGGGATATCATTAATCACCTCTGAAATTACTGCAGATAAGCTGCATTTATATCAGCGACGGCCACAACGGCACAACCAGGTACCATGGAGAACTAATCCAACATTTCCTAGTGTATTTGCTATGCCTATGCAACAATGTTATGAAGGTTTTATTCAGGTCTAAGTTCGTCGATATGTTATCTTGGTAGAAAGGCTAAGTAATTGGGCTTTTCTAGATTGCTGTTATCCCCCTTTGTATGTGGAATTGTGGATTGAAGGTTCTTATACAGCATGCTTCACAATGGAATGTATTATGTGCTGATGATTAAAGCTATTTGTTTCGGATTATTTTTGCCTTTTGAACATGTTATAGATTCAAAGACACGGGTACTAATGAGGAAAAACAAACTCCAAATGGAGCTTAATACCTATGAATTGAAGCTTGTTTGTTCGTGGGCCATTCTTTAGATTCAATATGGTCTCATTAACTTTGTTCAAGAGAATTTCAGTATATTTTGCGAGCTTGAGCTCGTTCTTGAGCACAGTCAATCTTGCTCAAGTAATTTAGGCTTTCTCAGCACAAAGACTCCAGGGCCCTTTTTTTTTGCTTTTAAAGGGCCCATTAATCAATTTTGGGATGCTCCTAAATAGTAGGTTCATTGGTACTTGACCCAAGATTCATGATACTAGTCAGATCTCTCTTCAGGTTTATAGTTCGTAAAGTACTTGAATGTATGATGCTACATCTACATTGTGTCAACCTCAATTATGAAAAACCTAACTGAACTTGGGGGGTTGTTGCCTATCTTCAACTGTAAGGAAGGTGGTGTTGTATTTGATGAAAAATGGATGGATTATTTCCCATGACATAATTTGATTAGGACGATTGATCCCACGTCTCGTAACACAGAATGAGCTTTAACATACAGTGAGGAAAGCCGAGCAAAAAAACCATACAGTGAGAAAAGGTCATTACTGAATCTGTTTAGCACTTTGTTTTTGTTGTTTGTCAAGTGCTTGTGTAGGTATTCTCTGATCAGTGGTACCAACCAATCTTTGCCTTCATGCGATAGTGTATGCTGTCAAGAAGGCTGGCATAATAGATGAGGTGGTTTCTTAGAGCATACGTACAATATTTAGAACAAGCGTGACTAAATTCTTTATATCTTGAAATCTTTATGGCCTGATTGATATAAGTCATAAAGCAAGTGAGGGACAATTACTTGGATCGATATGAGTCATAAAGCAAATTAACCACCAACTCGTCTAAAAGCTGAAGCTGTTAGAGGGAGGGGTAACCATATTATTTGTATGCTCAACACGCCCCATCACGTGTAGCCAGGCTCTCATCTATAAGCGGGCTAAACACGTGCAAATATTTAATAGATGGGTAGGCGGTGAGGCTCGAACACAGGATTTATTGCCTGCTCTGATACCATATTAAATTGTTAACCACCAACTCGTCTAAAAGCTGAAGCTGTTAGAGGGAGGGGTAACCATATTATTTGTTGGCTCAACAAGTACTATATCAAAAAGTAGTTAAAACTTGTGAAGCAAAAAGGGAGCAGAAAACAAAAAATGGTCCACAAACGGAGAAGAACTTCTACTCGATATGGGAGCCTATAATGAGCAATGGATTGCAGATACTGACATCATTACCATGAGGTCCATGACGCCTTTATCTTGTTGGGTGTGACTGTATCTTTGGTAGTTATATAAGGTGCTACACTCCATAACCGTCTGCGCCAAATCCCTACTCCTGGTGCATGCATGCATGTGAGGTGGTTTCTTCTTGCTACATTCCAATCATATCCAAGTACTGTGATATTTTTCATGTTGAATTTCGCTTTCATATTAATTTAAAAGAGAAAAAAAAATGGTACTTAATTTGAAACAAGGATAAAAATGTAAAAAAAAAAATATCTTCAAGTATGTGGCACATGATACAATAACAAGGATGATTAAGGTCTCTTTTATTAGTTTTTCGCCATGAAGGTTTGAATACTTAAATTTGCTTCACGGAGATGTGGAATCAAATCGAGTATTGGACTAATCAGGGATGTTGGGTTTGGGGTAGTTGGACTTGATATAAGTTGTTGCCTCAAATGAAATTCGAAATTCTGATGCGCTGTCGCTCTAGAGAACATGGTTAGTAATAGCCAACTTATTTTTTCTTGTTCTTGCACGTGGTAGCTAGGTCAACGAAGTTTAAGTGGAGAACATCTTTCTAATTTGCACTGTTTTTTTTCATTTCTACATATGGGGAGGGTTGCGAATTCCAGATACCAGATCTCAAATCTCAAATAGTTGACGGGATACTGACATCTTGTTTGGCTAGTGTCATATCTAGTTTATGCATATTTTAAGGTCTAAATATTTGAGACACCAAATGTCTGGGAGGTAGGGTTTGCCAACTCTAAAACTTTCTGCTATATGAGTAAAACTAACGGCGGGTGCTTTACCTGTTTTTCCCCCCTAACAGCGAAAGTAAAACCAACGACGGGTGCTTTACCTGTTTTTTTCCCCTGACAGGGAAAAGAAGTTGGTAAAGTCTTTCTAGCTATCTTTTGTCTTTTCCTCCTTGCTGGCCACAGAAACAAAGGACAGTTTAAAGTACTTACTTGCATTTAGTTCTAAATCCTAGTGACTGTGCGATGAAAAATGACAGCCTCATGGTTAGGGCAGTGTGTGGAATGCATCTGTGTTGTATACTACATATTCTTTCATTCTGCCAGACTTTATCATGACTAGTGGATGCAGTACATGACACATGAAATATTCTTTTATTTTGATTGCTAACAGGGAATCAAGTTAGGTGATGGTCACTAAATATGCCCTAGATGGGCTAGTCAAAGAGGAACATAAAATGCTAAGTTATATAATCCAACGTTATGAAAGGAAACAATGGTTATTACATCTGCATACTGAACATATGGTGAATTTATCTCATCTCCTATTGCTGGAGGTAATTTTACAAGTGAACTTTTCGTGGATAAAAATTTGGAATAAGGACTGAAATCTTCAAAAATAAGATGTAAAAGGTACACGGTACAGAACACATATAGCACGATTTGGACATGAAAGTGAAACTCTGCAGCTATCCTGTTTATGTGGTGTTATTTGGTATGCTAATTCCATAACTTCCATTCACTTTCCAAATGCTACCTCCTTGAGCGATCCGACTCCATTCTCGGGTATCGTTGTCTGATCAGCATGTGTTACTGTACAGCACCCTCCCACTAAGTCTTTAGCCTTTAAAGATTCCTTTCCCCAGTCCATATTATATATCACTGTGAAGATTGAAATAAGACACGCCACCTGAGCTGCTAAAAGCCCGTAACAAAGTCCCAAAAACCCAAGTCTCCAGACAAAGGCCAAGACAATGGCCATTGGCATACCCACCAAGTAAAATGAGTAGAAGTTTATACCTGCTCCAACGCTGGGCTTAGCACTTCCACGGAGAACCCCACAACATGTAGTTTGTGGACAGTTTGCAAGCTCGCAAAGCCCAATTATGGGTAGTACGGCCATTGTCAACTCTAGCACCTCATTATCCGTTGTAAAAACTCTACCCCATGCTTCTCGACCTAAGGTGGTCCATAACAAACTAAACGTAGAGGCTAAAATGGCCAGTCCTGTAGCTACCATTGTTGCCAAACTAGCCTTACCTGGTCTGCCTGCTCCAAGCTCATTGCCTACTCTGGTTGACACTGATTGACTAAGTGCAGAAGGTAGTGTATACATGAGTGAGGTGGTTTGTATTACTATAGCTGAGGTCGCAAGCGCAACCTGAGGTTTGTCAAGGTAACCTGCTAGAAGTGTCATGAACTCATACCACCACCACTCCAAACAAACAGCTAGACAACTTGATATAGAAAGTCGAAGTAGCATTCCCCACTCTTCTCCTAGTGAAGTCATAGAAGAAAGTGGAATGGTTGGTGGTATTAGTGGCTGACAGATAGGCTCATTTGGTGTACGAGTGTAGATTATGTAGACTAGAAGGAAGAACAAGGTATTAAAGTTGGTAACAAAGGTGGAAACTGCAATCCCTGGGACTCCAAGGCGAAGAGTGAAGGCCAAGAAAATGGTTACAGGAAGGTGGAGAAGTATTGCGAGTGAAGTGCACCACATCAATGGCCATGTTGTCCCTGTACTACGTAAATAGATACGTAGTGGGTGAAGAAGGCTATTAGCAATAAGGTCAGGGATGGCATAGCGGCAGTAAACGCTAGCAATATGAGATATGTCTGGGTTTTGATGGAGCATAAGCATGAGAGGCTCTAGGTTAAACCATAACAAGCCGATTGGGAATGACGCAAATAGCAACAATATGATAGTTCTTTGAAGAGTGAGTGATACTAAAGCTGTGTTTCTAGAACCAAAACCCTGGCTGCAAAGTGGCTCCATCCCCATGGCAAGACCTGATAGAACTGAGTAGCCGGTGATATTGGTGAAGCCGATAGCTAGTGCACCACCAGCTAGCTCAAGGCTTCCTAGCCTTCCCATGCACACAACTAAAATCATGTTTTTGAGATAGCCCACCAAGCCAATGGCCGCTACAGGCAAGCCTATGTCTGCCATTCTTTTCAACTCCTCCAGTACCTTGAAAAAGTCATGGATAAAAAACGTTTTGTCAGAGTGTGATACTACACATGTATTCTTTGAGTTCTTAAGATTCTGTTGTTCTTACCTCTGGCATTGTTAGGTGCCTTTTGTTATGCTCCGCTGCCATCTCTTTTTTCCCTTTTGCTTAGTCTACTTTTTCTTTGTTTCGTTGTGTTGCCAGTGTCAGAAAGTAATCAAAGACTTTATAATGGTGGAGGTGTTGGGGTTGGTCTAAACATTCAATCAAACAGAAGGTAAAGTGCTGCAAAAGTTTTGAAAAACAAAATCTGTAAGCCTTTTGAGTTCCCGGACCCCCACACCCACCTTGTTGTTTCAAACCACATATTGTGTCATTTTTCCAAATAAATGAAAGCACATCCGCTGCCTTGTTGGGAAAGAATCATGCCTGTTGAAATATATTTTCTAACGTATCTTCACCTTTTTTGTTAGTTATCAAGTATAAGTACCAAGGCTTTAAGGTGTGATGTTACTAGTGACTTGTTACTGGTCATATTGCGCTCTTGGTTCTTGCCTCATTTTAATGTATTTTGAATCATCACCTTTGAACAATCTGTTTCAATTCCTTTTTTTTGGGTAAAACGGTTTCAAAATAGAAAAAGGGTTAACTGCATATACAATCTAATTCCGG
Source organism: Vaccinium vitis-idaea (assembly GCA_963854785.1). Lineage (NCBI taxonomy): Eukaryota > Viridiplantae > Streptophyta > Magnoliopsida > Ericales > Ericaceae > Vaccinium > Vaccinium vitis-idaea. Next base: position 2,573,267 of record OY978218.1, on the reverse strand, counting down.
TCTATTTTGCTGATTTATGAGATTTTTGTGAAATTAATGAATTACGTACGTATTCAGCTACATGCCTCTATTTTTACCGTTATCATTGCGATACCATTTTTTTTATGAAAGCTTACAATTATTACAATTTGGTTATCTTGTCTTGTCTTTATGATGGAACTTCTCGTAGAAGAGCAAGGCTAAGTGGAGATTTAGGTCCATGTCACATACAAGCTGGAGTTTTCTGGCTTTGCTAAAACCTTTTGCCACATGTCTTTTGTTAGGTTCCTATAGTGGATTAAAAGACAAGGAACCAACTGTTTATAAACACTAGCTAAAAGTTTTTGGCAGAATAGTTATTATAAACTCTTTTCGGACACATGAATAGTTAGGTCCCTTTACCACATGTTTATAAACACTAGCTGAAAGTTTTTGGCAGAATAGTTAATCAGTTATTATAATCTTTTTTTGGGCACATGAATAGTTATTATAAACAACCCTCATTGTTAGATCTTATTTTTTCCTTCTATAAGTTTGGATTCAATCCAGAAAAAGTAAACATTCTTTATTTGTAATGGTTAATCTATTGCTGCCTTGCTTTTTGTGGGTTGCTTGAGATGTCCAATTCCTTTGTTAGTTATTCATGGATATAAAATGGCAAAGTTGCCATCACACCTGTCATCTAGTAGTAAGTGGTATATGTATCATTGGTCATGGGTGGGATCACAGGAACTGTTTGTACACATCACACATATGTGTTTTCTGTTGCATTCATGCATGCTTCTATGTTCCATGACCATCTCTATGCTTTTTGCACGGACACACAGACTATGGCTCTGTTTGGATGCCTGTAATCTTCAGTAGGAAGAGAAATTTGATTCCTGGTAATTCATTACCCAGAGTAATTCCGTTCCGACGTCAGGGTTTATCAAAATTTTCTTCATGGGTGTTTATTCCGCCAAAACACCGACAATATCTTTAGGACTTTTAAACTTTTCTCCACAGTAGAGCCTTGTTAAAAAAATACTGCCTTCCTGGTCAGACGGACGGTGTACTTTCTTTGCATGAAACAGCTTTCAATTGACTTTGTTCACCCCTCATTTACTGCAGTGATTCTCCGTTAATCTCTCAACATCTTTCCTAGGAAGCCTGCGCCCAGCTTACAGTCAATTGCTTTCTAGTTTTTCTTCTTCTTGAACATCATTTGCATTGAAAATGATTTACTGTCACACGTTGAGGAAACCATGCATGTGCATTTAGTTACACCAAATGACGAACAAATCAATCGTCATCAACAATAATAATCCCAATTTGTTAACTTACAGAGCAAATTCCTTTTCAATCACTCTTTTCCCATCATTCAAAGATGGGAATAAGCCTTCCCATCCAATGTCATTCCAACAACTACCATGGTATGGTCAGTATGGTGGTTGAGAGGAAAGGTTACCCTCTCCAATGGTTACATCTCTCACGTTGTTGATGAAGGTTACCACTAATTAAGATAGTTTCTTTGGTCCCAAATTCTCAAGCATTTTCATCAGTGTTGCTGAAAAACCGACATATATCCTTCACTTCATCCTTCAATTATTGAGTGATAAATAGTACCGGTATATAGTTTCCATCATGCCATTGAGAAATTGAGGTCTGAAAACCTTCATGTAGTGGTAGGAAGATTATGACGCACTAACCACCAATCACTTTGCAGATGTTATTATCTCAGTCTAAAGTTACATCAAAGTTGACATTTTATGCATTTGTTCTATGCCCCACATGTTTTGGTTATTTGTTTAGTGTCTTTTGTTGACAAGCAAAAGATGGCATTTGTTCAAAACAGTATTATTAAAGAAAGCAAGCACTAGAAATTAATGTTTTGAATCACTAAACACCGAGTAAGCATAGTCAAAAACTGAATTCTATAAAGAGATTTTGTGAATCTTGGGGTAATGGATTAATTTAGGTCCGCATTTGGACATTTTTTACTAATTATTGGACTACTGTTTTCTTTGTTGTATTAGTCAACGAGGTTTAGTATATTATATACTTTAACTATGATTATATGACTCCCATAATTGGAAGATGGTGGAGAGAATCTGCTTCTATTAGATTGTCCACATTGCTTGGTCCCTTGGCCTCAATAGGTGCCAGTGGAGGAGGCATGTCCATTGAGTCAAACAAAACTATCAGAGTTCGACTGTTCACATTTTCGCTGTTAGGTGATATCCAGATCTATTGTGTTTGGTAGATGCCGGGTGATTATCAGGACCGGCCCTAGGCACAGGCCCACCTGACCGTTGCTTAGGACCCCTAATATTGTTCAACAATTTGGACAGAAGTGTTATGAATTGTCTATAGTAATTATTCTGAATATGGGGAAGCAGGTTATTAGAAGCGTGTGTCATTTGTTACGCAAAGTTCGAAACTTGGGGATGCCCATCCTAGTGACGTGATTTTAAATGTAAATGAAAGTCCATTGGGGTCCTGCGAAGGGCGGCCCGAGCACAATGATAAGGTTGCCCCAATTTGAACTAGTGGTCACCGGTTCGAGTCGCGAAAGCAGCCTCACCTCTTGTGGAGGTAAGGTTGTGTACATTGCATACTTCCCGAGACCTTGCATTAGCGGGAGCCTCGTGCACTGGTTGCCCATTGTTCTATATTGGGCCCCACCCGACAAATTTGCGTAGGGCCCCCAAAATGTACAGGGTAGCCCTACTGATGAAACCCAATTCTCACGAGTAAGTAATTTATTCTTTTGTGTTAGTTCCTACTTCCTTGGTAACTTCTTCTATTTTTGGGTTTGTATTTAGATCTTGGATTTGGGTTGGATTTGTGGAGAGGAAAGAAAATGAATGGCAGTTTCCTTATAGGACTTCTATTAATCGACGTAATATTGTATGCATCTACCCCCTCATGCTGTTGTGATTCAATGTTAAACAACTTAAAAACAGAAAAACCCACGAGGATCTATACTTAGAAGAACTTTCTAATGGCAAACTAAATTTGGTGGGTAGGTGATTTCAAGGGGTCTACAGCAACATGCAGCACATGGTCTTTGTTGGTTATCCCACCTAAAGTACTGAGTAGTCTTTTGAACCTTGTGGTTGAATATGACTCCTTGAGTGCAAAAAAGGTCATACTTATAATCTAACTGCGACATATGTGGTTGTAATTAGTTTGATTGCATGTTTGGACTCAATTACTGTCAAATTTTGGGTACTGCCAGTTGTAAAGAGTGTCCTTAACTTGGGTACTAATGCCATTGAGTTGATTTCTGCATAATTGTTGAATTAGCCAACTGACTTAACATATTGGTCTTTATGCTGCCCATTTCAGAAAAGAATAAAAATGATCATATTGGTCTATTCATAATTCCGAATCTGCATCGACAGTTAACCTTCTCCTTCTTGAAGGACCTTTATCAAGTTTTGGTAAGTTTTGCTGTTTAGACTGAACCATCCCATTACTAGCAGAATGAAGTTGTAAGAGATTAGAGATCATACTTCTTCATTGACAACTGGCATTATTCATGACTTCTATCCTAACCTTTTTTAATTTCCTTTTTTTCCTATTTAGTTTTATACAAGCGAAAAGAGCATTCATTTCTTGATGGGATTGAAGGGCAAAAGAGTGCTAGAATCCTTGGATTGTGCCAAAAGCTCATGAATATCTGGTATCCTAGTATCTGAATAAAATACAGAGTTTGGCTTATGGGTTCCTTAACATGGTACTTGATGCTGAACTGAAGGGTGGAGGATTTTAGTGTGGTAAATGATTCAGATCTAATTTCTAAGTTTATGTGTGCAGTCACTTGAAAAGCTAGGTGATGAAAAGGGGGCAGATTATCATGTGAAGAATGGACTTTTCAGGTACCTAAACATGTGACTTTACCTTATACCAAGTGTTCCAATTAAGTGGAACTCTCACTAGAGAAAGGACCAAAAGCCCACATTTTTCATTTGGGTGTATGGCTTTTGTTGTTATTAAGTTTGCTTAAATGGTGAAACACAACCCTCTTAGGAGGAGCCTTTTTTGTGAAACATTGAGAGTTGATGATAAGTCAGGATCATGTGAGGAATAGCCCATTGACAAACTCCAGTACGGATGCACATGCACCGGACTAGACCGAGTTCGGGTCGGGCTTGTATTAGATAATAACGAGATAACAACAAGATTTGTACATGTCTAAGCCAGACCCATTACCAATCGGGCTTTATTTAATATTCTCAAGCCCTACCCAATTAAAATTTTATTTCTCAAGTCTGTATAACAAGTCCATTTATCGTTCTAGAGCATAGTATCAAAAATATAAATTAATTGATTATAACGACCACACATTAGAATTCACAACTGTAACTATTATTATTAAAGTTCTAAGTTCTCACAAAATTATTAAAAGCAGATTCATAAAACTATGTAGTTTTAATTATTAAACTGTCTTCCCAAAAAGTAATTAGAGGGTTTAAAAAGTTGGAACTCTCCAACATCCATGAAGCTTTAACATGAAAAAACATCTCTCGGGAATCGTTAGAAATCGCACTTCTTCACAACATTTCTCGTAAAGCACAATAAAAATAAAAGGATGAAAACTGAGTGGTAACATCATATGTATATATATACAACCCCATTCTAATAAGGAATCCCTTACTTTGCTATGGTAAGGGACTCCCATTTTCTGACCATTTCCCGATTGAATTTTGATGATCCGAACCGTTCAATGAGTTTTTAAGGGTCCACGCAAGAAATCATCACAAAAAAAAAGACCGGGATGGGCTTCATCCGAAACTGTATATAAAATCTTAACTCAGCCCAGCTCAACAAGCCTAAATATTTATCCCCAACCCTAAAAAATGGGTTGGGCTGGGCAAACTAGACGTTTTGTCGGGCTTGACTCACAGCATGGGGCGTAATATCCTCCTGGGGTTGAAATTATTCTCCCTCTGTCCGGATTTGTTTGTCCTCATTCTATTGCAACCTGATAAAAATTAGTGATATCTTTATCAAAGTGATCGAGAAGTTACAACCGTCCGATCAAATTGACTGGTCTGTGAACTCTATGAAGAAAGCAACTTTCTTGAGAGAACTTGGGTTATTATAATCCTTAACACTTCAATAGTGAGATTGGGCATCATTTTGATTTTTGCTAACTTGGCTGCCTCAGGTTAAGGCTAGTCCTTCTGGCTCTCCATCTCACAATTACCTAGCTATCATGTTCTTGCTTATGTTTTCTTTTTCAAACTCTTGCTTACGAGGTATGTGCAAGCTGACCCGAATATAATTGTTGTCGTTCGTGGGTCCATCCATTGAAGTTCAAATGCATGAACAGGCAGTCCTGACCATGTGGGGGCAACACAGATGGTTACTGTTGTTGTTCATGTTTCTCCAAGCTCATGGATACCCTTCATGTTAGGCTTTTTCTGTAGGCCACAAGCACATGGACCAGGACTGAAGCCCAATGCCCCTGTTGCTCCAGCCTCCCAAGGACCAAGCACATGAATCATTGGATCTCCTCTTTTTTTCAACGTCCACTGTGCACAGCAGGAGTACTTTGCAACCATTATTATTAGGCCCCAGACTATTCATTTGACTTTAACCGTTCAATTTAAGAAAATTTTGTGTGCCAGATAGATACCGCCATGTGATACCTGTCGGAGTATCGGAGCCATCCAAACATATTTTGGATGGCTCAGATTTGTTAGAGTAAATTTGCCCTCAAAATTTACAAAAAGTCACCCTTAAGTATGGGTCGTTCAAAACATGTTTGCATGGTTTGGATGTGCCGACTGCCACGTGGCGGTGCCCGTCGGGCACACAAAATGTTCTCATTCAATTTATATGTGAAAGTTCAGATTGGAGCACATTTACTTTACAGCGTATTGTTGATATCATTCTAGCTGATTTTTTCCAAAAATGATATGTGCAAGGAAGATTTGTAGGAAATCACGCAGGGAAGGCCCTACGGGGAGTAGTACGGATCCCGAACGGCTAATCTGAGCCGCTCAAAAATTTAAAAAATATATTTCGAGTGGGCATGCGGGAAATTAGCTCCATTCGATATGTGTGGATGCTTGATCCAAACTTCCATTTTTTAATGGCTCGGATGAAAAAAGGAAAAATGAAAGTTTGGATCGAGCATCTACACATATCGGATGGAGCTAGTTTTTGGTGGGCCCACTCGAAATGTGTTTCTAAAATTCTTGAGCGGTTCGGATTAGCTGTTCGGGATCCGTACTGAGCCCCACAGAGCTTTCCTTGCGTGATTCTCTGCAAATCTTTTCCTTGCATATATTCTTTTTTTTTTCATTGCAGATGTACTCGGATCACATAGCTACTTAATGTCATACTATTAACCTGAGACGTTCTCACAAGTTACCTACTCGACAAAGAAGCCGAGATCCGTTGGAATATTTTAACGTACTATAGTTCGGTTTTGTCACTTCGACTCCTGGAGTCCCTCCTCCCGATCGTCGTCAGTCCGGTCTGAGTTAGCAAAGTGGGCACGGTAAAACACGAACACGATGTTATACAAGTATGGTATAGACGCGACATGAATACATATGAATCATTCTTATTCACGTATAAATTAGAATCACAAAATAAGATTAATTATTTCTATAATTAGTTGAACAACTTAGTTCGGTAAGAACCATTAATTCTTTTAAGCCGAAGTATCTGATCCAAGTTGCACAAGTTAAATTTTAATTAATAAAACGGACAATTGGGCTAAGGCCCAAAAAAAAGGGACTCAAAAACGAATTTAGCCCAGCTTAAGTATTTTTAAGATGTAGGATCCATTGAAGCTAAAATGTTGTTTCCTAAGGTCCAGGAAAGTATAAATATACCCTTCCTCTATTCGCGCGCGGCCCTCTCTCTTCTCTCGCGCCCAAGCGAAATTGAGATCTACGAATTAGGGAATATAAAACCATGATAATGATAATGAAAATGAAGATGAGATAATGAGTGTTTTGTATTGGTAATTGATTTACAAATGCAGTCCATTTTTCGTCATCTTATAATGTGAAATCACAATGTTATCCTTCTAATTGTGAAAGAATATATTATGACGATTAATAAAACGGATAACACACGACAAAAATAAATACATTAAGCTTTGAAATAAATGAACTACACTGGGACTACATGACACATTAATTTGATACCAACCCTCACGGACGAGAGGTTTTTTTTAGGGGTGTCTAAGTGTCAATGGTCCATGAGAGTTACAATGTTGGTCGCTCCTTCTCACCTTTTTGCCATTCAAAAAAAAGTGTCAATGGTTTGGATTGGTATGAATCCGAGGACCGAACCACGAGTCACGGTTCCAAAGATAGGCAATCCATGTCCGGACCAAAGTCTATGGTCCTATTTCCAAACAATCAAATAGTTAACTCACGGTTCAGTTCATGGTTTATCCACGGATTATTACATTCCATAAAAATTCCATAAAATTAAAGATAGATTCCAAATTTATGTTCCAAATTCAAAGCCCAATAAGAGTTTAGACATAGACATTAGAGTATGTTGCAAAAAATATTACAATTCCGATATTCAAGTACCATTACAATCCCCATTTTCCAACATTCAGTAAACAGAGAGAGAGAGAGAGAGAGAGAGAGAGAGAGAGAGATTGAGAGAGATTCAGTCCACAAGTGTGTGGGTTGGGTAATTTCGGGGGATGAGAGTTGGGTACCTATCTTTATTGAAATTAAAATTACAAATTACAGTTAGCGCCCTTATTTATACCACATTCAGCCATTTAGAATACTAATTAAGAATAATATGTTAAATTATACTAATTCTTAACCCAATATTACATTAACATATATATAATAATCATTTTTATTTATGAAATTCTCATGGTCCGGTTCGGTTTATCCACAGTTTTTTAATGAAAATCATGGACCGAACAGCGAGTCACGGTTTTCTAATTTTTCAATCCGTGTTTGGACCATTAATTCACATACCCAATCTAAAACCTACGGTCCGGTTCGGATTCGCAATTCACGGGTTTTTTATTTGTTTATTATTATTATTTTACAGCCCTAGTTTTTTTTTTTGTTTTTTTTGGACCAACAGAAATGTGGATGAGAAGAAAAAAACTTGGGTGCTGGTTGGGTAGAGTGATGTTGTGTTTGATTACGTATCTCAGACGTTCAAATTGCACGGAATCAACAGCGTGTGCATGTCTCACCCTGTTCATGCGTTTCCTGCCAAAGATTGCATTAATCTTTGAACTACCATTACTAGATATTCGAGCTACACGAGTTTCTCACTCTTCATATGTTTTTTGTTTGTTATTTAAATCAAGTGTTTTGGTTTAGATTTTGAGTGCGGTTTTTTTGAGTAATTAGCGGCGACAAATAGATAAAGAAATTTTCTAGAGATTGTGCTGAGAGAGCAGAATAATTCTGAGAAACCAAAACGAACAAAGTCTCGCAAAACAAATCGGATGTAAGTATGTAGTAAGTAGTAACATCAAACACCTACCTTGGTTCCGGTTCTAAACAATGATTTGCATGCGGTTGGGAATTGGGATGGAACTACGGCAGCCGGTGGTGGCTGTGCTCCTATGCCGCCCATACCACGCCGTTGTCCTTGTGGCACAGACACTAGAAGATTATACAAGCATTATTCATCATTATCGTACTCATGAGTTAGGCATAAAAGTATTCTAACATGGCACGACGCGATACGATCTATTATTTAACAGCCATACTACAAAGTGCATTCACATGGAGTGAATGAATCCGATCATAAACAAGGAACAAGATAGGGCCTCCACCACTACTCATGAGTCACGAACACTCGATACTTGGGCATAATAAGTACTGTTAAGTGACTTAGTATTATTGTCTTTATTTAAAAAAGTTTCGCATTTACTCGTCTCACGTCAAATCTTATAAGCCCCATACTTAAATTTTTGAATTTAGCCAAAAATAAAATATTTCATACTTTTCCGATTCCTCTCGTTTGAGATGAACCAATGAGTAAAAAAATTGACGCGAAACAAACAAATACCAATTGTTCTTAAATAAACACAAAAAAATAAGTCATTGCAATCAAACCTGGCCTTAATTCATTTGACACCTCTCTGGGAACAAAAAATTTAAAACCACACCTAAATACACACTTACACACCCACATTCGCAAGAGGGGTGGATTCATACATACTGCACACTTTACAGTGTGTATGGGTCTATCCGTCCATGTACGTTTTAAGGTGGAGGAGTAAGTAACGTATATGAATCCGGACCATTTGATTTACATTTTTTGGATTGTCGGAACTTTTTTTCATGTATCCTAACATTTTCGTTTCGGCTAGAGGCGTGTTGCTAGCAAAGTTGCCGCGGATATTGTTAGCGCGCATGGGACCAAAAAATGGATTTTTTAAAATTGCACGAAAGCTGCAACTACAGGTCTCGCCATCCTTATCCAGCGTGCTCTCTGCCAAACACGGCCTTAAAGTTTGAACCACCATTACTCCATTCCATTCCAGCTACACGACGAGTTCCACTCTCTCACTCCTCAAGATCGTTAAAACATCAAAATCATCATCTAATTCGCAAAAAATTGAATTCTACTTCTGATTCTAGAGTCAACGATCGGATGAAACACCCACTTTGATTCCCTTTTGTAAATTACAGTATGATTTGCAGGCGGTTTTTGAAGGGATGTAGCTCCGGCCGCCGGTGGTGGTTGTGCTCCTACGCCACCCACACCTTGCCGCCGTCGCACCAGAAGTCTCCATTTTTAGGGTTTTCGTCTCAGTTATATGACTCGTCTCAATCATCGGTGGGGTTTGGTTCTAACAAGCGCACTGATGTGAGTTTCTTTCGGGCAATTGACTTGAATTAAGCTAAATTAGTTATAAGGTCAATTAGTCGGTTTGATTTCTCATCAGCTTGACCTCGTAGGAATTATTGGTTTAGAAAAAAGTGCGCTAGGTATCCGTATCTCTGATTTTAGAAGTTCTGTGACTTTGTTAGCTCTGATTTTTTTCATATTTTGGATATCAAGTGCTATGTAATGCATCAACAACTGGTTTCTTCTTACTGAATTTTGTTGGTATAAAATGCACCGCAATTATGTCCGAGTCGTTAATGATCAGCGAGGTAAAATGAAAAATCAATATATCCTTCGAATCGAACCGTGCAAGAAAAACTTCATGCTCTCATAATCAGTTGTTACTATTAAAGACAGAAATGTATCCACTGACGAGCAAAATTTGTTCATAAATCATTTTGGTACCATAGGCTAATATTTGGATGATATAATGACTTTTAGAAGTTAGAACAGAACTTGGACTATTGAAGGTGGCGGTCTTAGAAACATTGGGATGTTGTTATTTGTTGCCAAAAGACTTCTTCATCTCTAGTGAGCTTTCTGTGTGGAATTTAAAACTTGAAAATATGGCGATACCATAATTGTTAGAAACGTCGCTTCAAGCTTCAATCCGATTTAGTGGGACATCAACACAAAAAGGTTGCATGAATCGGAAATAGCTATAAATCGTAACTGAATTACAGAACTGGTGAACCGAATCGGTGAATGGCTCGATTCACTTACAACTTCCTGAATGCTACTGTGACTATTTTTTTGCCTTTTCGTTGTTGGATAAGGTTCAACTGTTTTTTAAGGTCTGAAGTACTGTTATTTGCCTTTTTCGTCTATATTTCTCCTTATTTAGTCTCAAAAATAGATCTCTCTCATGTATTATGTAGGTAATGACAAAGGGAAGATTTAGTTTGAGAGTTAGTAAAAAATGACGAAGACAAAATGGCATAAACCACCCTAAGACCTTTGAAGGGTTTTGTTTTGATTTTCTAACTCTTTTTCACAAAAAGCATAAGTAGGATTCACGAGTCCTCATCTCTTACTGGTGGCAGTAGACCTATTACTCCAGATGATTATCAATTCATCATTTAAAACATGGTTCTTATTTATTTATGTCTAAAATTTTCATTTACAGTATTTATGCTTGTTACCCAATTTCATAAATACTTTTCCATGTCTCTTAGAATTGTTAGAAACATGATCATAGAGTGATTCAGTGATTCACAATTTGACTAGGTTTATGATTTGGAAAAAGACCATTTCGATTCTTGATTCGATTTACGATTTAATAACCTTGGGTGGCACCTGTTGTATGGTGCACAAGCTAGCACAATTTTAATAGGCGAGCTTTCTTTGAACTTATAAGCCATATCATGTTTTAAACGTTCGTTTTCTATCTTTTGTAGTGGAACATTCTCTATGGTATGAGGGGATGTTGCTTTTCAACTCAAGCTTCAGTCGAACTTCATGTCGGTGAGATAATTGATGTACCTTTAGCACAAACTGGTGAAGGTATTGCTGAATGCGAACTTCTCAAATGGTATGTGGAGGAGGTAGGTGGTCCTAGTTTAGCATATTAATCCCTTGCATTTACTTGTGCATCGTAGACTGTTGTTGAATAATCTTTTGGATATATGAATATTAGTTTTGGATATTTCACACTACAGTCCTCCGCTCTACCGAGCTAAGGTCGTTTATACATGAATATTAGTTGGTGCAAAGGTATCGCAGGCATCATGCAGGTTATCCCACCACCTTTCATATTGGAGTGTTGTTGTGTTTATTTGTTTTTTTTATCCTTGTTCTATTTTCTTTTTTGATTTTCATGCTTTTGGATGTTATCTGCCCTTTGTTATTATATTTTCCGATGCCCAAACAACTTATAAGTACTAGTAGCCACAATCGTAATTGGGTAGCCTTAGTAACAGTGCTGCAAGGCACTTGTGGTTTGTGTGACTGTGATGCCTTTCCATAATTAGGATTCTGTTATCCTGGCCTTCTGTCACTCAACTTTAAAAATATATACAGTGGCTACTAGCTTTCAGTATTGAATAATCATTTCGCCATGCACATTTTCTATTATCTAGAGGCTATCTTTATTCTTGGACAATTGTAGAGTCAAACGTTGATAAAGTTCCTTCCAGGGGGATGAAGTTGAAGAATTTCAACCACTTTGTGAAGTTCAGAGTGATAAAGCGACAATAGAAATTACGAGTCGTTACAGAGGAAAAGTTTCACAAATTCTCCATGGTCCTGGTGAAATTGTGAAGGTAATTAATACTATTACATTTCTAGAAGTTGTACTTTGATCATCTCAAATTTTGTGCAAGTTTATTATTTTAATTCCTGGAATAATTTCCCAATGTATTGTTATTGAATTAGGAATGGGATAGTCACCATGTTGTATAAGGAAGCAGAAACTTTGCCTTGATTGAGATGGTATTTGTGTAGAAGAATTAGTCCAAGAAATCTAAAACAATCTATGTCAAATGAATAGAATTATTAATTTTGGTAGTGGGTGATCAGATAGTTTAAATTTCTGCAAATTCCTTTCTGTTTTTCATTTGTCATGGTAGGTTTTTTTTTTGGGGTAAATATCATGGTAGGTTTTATCTTGCCCACTATCATGTAATGTATTTCGAAGTTTGTGTATCTTGGTTTGCAATGTTACATTGCCTTCCTTCTTAGCTATGGTGAGATATTTAGGATTAGGTGGAGTAAAAATTGGCGATCTCTTGCATATAAATGGAGTACATATAATTGCTTCTACAGATTGTAATGCCTTCCATGTTCACTCAAATTTTAGGTTGGAGAGACACTTCTCAAGATGGTTGTCGGGGAGTTTGTGGTTCCTACTCAGATTGTTGATAATGTGGACAATGTGCAGTCTGTGGTTTCTGAGATATGCAACTCAAATAGTCAAAGTTCAGCGTTTAAGAAGGCTAACATAGGCGGAGTTCTGTCCACTCCTGCTGTTCGGAACCTTACAAAGCAATATGGTATAGCTATAAGTGATATCCACGGAAGTGGTAAGGATGGAAGGGTAACAAGAGAAGACGTCCTCAAATATGCTGCTAACAAAGGCATTATCAACGAAGCTTTGGCCTCCTCAAGTGATTATTGTGGAGAAAAGTTGTTGGGAGACAGAGGAGACCCACATGTGTCAGCTGTACATGGATGGGACTATGGAGATGAGACAATTACGTTGAGGTAACATCTGATGTAAATGTAACCTTGAATAGGTAACCGAAATGGATCTCTTTGTTACGCCATCGTCTTTATGGTCAGACATGGACACAAAATTGCATGAAATAGATGTAATATGTTAGGAAAATTTTACGTTGGCATATCTCGTACCTGTGCCATTGCACACACTAGGGAAAATAAAAAATTCAAGGTGTCTGCCTAGGGATCCATGATGTCTAGCTTTTGCCCTCAATTATGACTTTGCATATGTGCTGTGGAGCTATTGTCTAATCATTGTTTCATGCAATTTTGAGATTTAGGAGAAGAATTGACTATACTATGCGTGCTAAAGCGGTCGGGTGATGTGTAATGGTGAGTGTGTCCGCATGTACCTAGAATAGTTGCTTAGTAGCCGTAACTTCAGTGGAACATAATCTCATTGTTTCATTCCATTGGTGGTTGTCGGCATGTCCTGGTGAGTATGTCTCCTTGGATGTGGAATAGTTGCTTAGTAGCCGTAGTGGAATATTGTTTCAGGCCATATTTCACTGCGACTGGTGGTGGTCGTTGTATAAACGCAGTTAGCAAGAGAAGATATAATGATGTAGTAGCACTTGATTTTTGCTCATGGATGTAGGCTAATTCCACCAAGTTTGGGTGTATACCCATTTGTAGTCTGCCAGATAATTCACCCTATCTGTTAGTATGCATTTTGTATTCTGTCTGGGTTTGACCCGTCTGATCGGTATGGTTCTTCATATTTGATTTGTCCTGATTCATTCTCGATGATGATGTTCAATCTGTCAATTACTAATTTTTAAATGTTCTTACCTTACAGAGGATTCCAGCGTGCGATGGTTAAGTCAATGACCTTGGCTGCAAAAATTCCTCACTTTCATTACGTAGAAGAGATAAATTGTGATGCCCTTGTGGAGCTTAAAGCTTCTTTTCAAAAGGAGAATTCTGATCCAGATGTGAAGCACACTTTCCTTCCAGTCCTGATAAAGTCTCTCTCTATGGCGTTGAGCAAATATCCCTTTCTAAATAGTTGCTTCAATGAAGAATCATATACAGTCACCCATAAAGGTTTGTATTTGTCTAGTCTGTCTTTAACTGCCAGTTATTGGCTGATTCTTAAGGTTGTATAACCATAATCCATTTACTCGGTGTCGAAAAATGAGATAGAGGGGGGTACTGGCTTTTCCAAATCATTATTGACAGAATGTTGATTGTGTTGTAGGTTCTCACAATATTGGTATTGCCATGGCTACTCAACATGGTCTAGTAGTCCCCAATATTAAGAAAGTTCAGTCTCTTTCCATCTTGGAGGTTAGTTCCTTCTAACACCTGATCTGTATAACTAATGTATTTCTTATTTTTTTCGTTGTTTACGATTGAGCTTTTAAGTAACGCAATGCTTGTATTGTTCGTTTCTCTCTTCAAAAGGGGAAAGAAGAAAAAACAACAGTAAGCTTTGTTGAAGATGTGCATTCTTTTTTCCTTAGTCATCTTCTGATTGGCATGTTTCGCTTCAGATGTCCTGTTTATTACTCCCTCCATCCCAAATTGCTTGCCCTTTTTGGGTTTCCGTGCATTTTGCACGCAAAATCTAATGTATTAGCATTCATTTTTTTCCAAAATTTTTTACACCAATTTAAAGATCCTCATTGAGTAGAAAAAATTGGTGTAAATTTAAAAAAAAAAAATTCTCATAAACACATAATTTTTTGTGTGCAATATGGGACGGAGTATTTGCTTTGATGATAAAATAAAGAAGGCTCAACTGTCTATTTGTCACTCAATGTTCAAATAGCACCTTTTGAATTTCCCCTGTGCAATTTTTGGTCATTGGATTATTTAGAGAAGTTCTCTGACGAGAGATCTTTACAAAGTACGAACTAAGAGAGAGACAATTACTGAAAGAATTGCTTTTGGAAGCTAAATGAAAAGAAGTGCATATTTAACTTTTCCCATTCTCCATAGGCATCATCTGCATTTTTTTTTCTGATAAAGAAGCGTATTGATGTTTCATGTCATCAGATTACAAAGGAACTCTCACGGCTTCAACAACTGGCTTCAGCTAACAAGCTTAGTCCTGATGATGTATCTGGTGGGACCATAACTTTGAGCAATATCGGAGCAATTGGTGGAAAATTTGGTTCGCCGCTTGTTAACTCGCCTGAAGTTGCCATCATTGCACTTGGCAGAATCCAGAAGACTCCTCATTTTGATGATGATGGCAATGTGTATCCTATGTCAATCTTGAACGTAAGTAGAAACTTATCAAATTCGGAGTATCTTAAAGATAATACATTACCATAATCCTATAATGATGTCGCTACCATGTTATGCTGCGCTATATCATTTGCCGAGTGATTAAGGCGTCTTTTGCTAACTTTAGTGACTAGAGTGGATGCTGCGAGCATGCATTAGTCTCTCTCTCTCTCTCTCTCTCACACACACACACACACTAAGCACTAAGCACACCCGCGTGTTTATGTCCACTTACATGCACACATGCAACAAAAGCAGACTGACGTACTTGCATACATATGGAGGTGTATCGCAATAACGATGTAAGTGCATGTAACTCTTTTTAAGATATGATAGCTTCGAATGAATGGGAAATAGGATAGTATATCATTTGAAACCATGCTGAAGTGGTGAAGTAATTAGTACGCAAGTATATTGAATATTCAAATGTGATACAAAATGGTAAATTGTGGCCGATGATTTTATTAGGGTTCTGACCATGTGACGAGTTCTTGGATTAGTCAGATAAATATCCTGCCATGTTTGATGTTGGCTCTCTTTATCCAGGTAAATATCGGTGCTGATCATAGAGTTCTCGATGGAGCAACAGTTGCAAGATTTTGCAACGAGTGGAAGCTATTTATCGAGAAACCAGAGCTGCTCATATTGCAAATGAGATGACCTGTTAAGTTTACTGGAAATAAGATGGTGGGTGTGTTGCCCCTATAGATTCGGCTTCTGTTCCTCTACTCAAATATCTTAGTTCATGCGGACTCGGACTCGGAAATGTACATTCGTTGCTTTGTGCCAGAATGACCTTGAAGCAGAGATTGAACGTTTGTGTATTTGACTGTCAGATGGCAGATGAGCACAATACGTCCATCGCGTGAACTGCGGGGTTGGAGGTTGGGGTCTATCGATTCGAGACCAATCAACTCAGGGTCTTGTTTCACATTATGTTGTAATAACCCTAACACCACCTTTTGCTATTGTCTGATACTCCTAATAAAAAGGTTAGGGGTGGTACATTTTCAGTTACGTTACATGATTCTTGAAATGGCTTGCTCGAATTGTTGCGATCAAATGTTTTACGCAACCACAGTTGCAATTCGTCTCACTTGAGTAGCTTATAGTTCAGAATCTTCAAATGGACGAATCAATGACGAACTCTGTAATCTTGAGGTTGGCATTGGCCAATGCCAACACTCAGTAATCAGGGATACCGGAATCGCCCTAATTCCCTGACTGGAAAATAGAAATAAGATACAAGATATAAAGACCATAAAGAAGAAGGCTTTAACTTTGTATCCCAAAATAACCATTACAAGATAAATCATAACTTTGTATCCCAGAATAACCATTGTAGGATAATATCTAGATTCAAAGCATTAAAACAGAGTCAATGGAACAATCTGATTTGGAAGAAAAAGACAAACCCAAACAAGGCACAAACCCAACAGAAGTTTCCTATGCAGCCCCTGGTTCACGACAATCTTGTTTACTACTATCAGTTATGCATTTATTTATTTAACCAAACTCATAAATTTTGATTACTCAGAAATCGCCCAAAGGGCTACAAACCCCAAATCGGAGCCCGTCGATGGGAACAAACCCACGATAATCAGGATATCCGTGTGATTTGGATGAGAATACACTAATTACATAGGAAATAAAAACAAACGGAAAATAAAAACAGAAAGCTCAAAGGGCAAAGAAAGCTCCACGCAGGGGGCCAAACAAGAACAAACGGAAAATAAAAACAGAAAAATAAACCTCCCGGTCGCGACCGGAGCCGCCGCCACTGTTCTGACGGGATGATGCGCCTAACCACGGAACCACCCCAAAACTTCGAGGTTTGAATAGGAGTCGATGGAGGTGGAAAAGGTCCTTCAATGAAGGTTGGACGATGGAGGCAGCGGTTTGCTCCGAACAGTTGAGATCAAAAACTTCGCCGTGTCCGTGGGAATATGAAATAAGATCTGATCAGATAAGCCCCGAACATACATGCAAGTGTGGAATACACACAGAATTCCAGCAGCCACATGAAGAACTGGTTTTTGGCTGGCAATCCACTCACGGTCAGCACAATGGTACCCAACGATGCTATTAACATCGCAAAGCTCAGAGTCAAGAACAACCCAGAAAGGTAGTCGTCGTTCCAGTCGGCAGTTCCCGCGGTACGAATCGCCCGATAAGCCAACGTTGCGAATATGGCGGCCGCCGCTGTCAAATGGAAGCGTATCTCCGTGTAGTTAATAATTGGCATGATGGAGAGAGAGAGAGAGAGAGAGAGAGAGAGAGAGAGAGAGAACGAGAGGCGCTGGTGATCCGCACTTTAAATGAGTGAGAGAGAGAGAGCTCTTAGATCTGTATGTATCTGTATATGGGTGTGTGTGTGTTTGAGTGAATGGGTTGATTGAAGATGGGGTTTTGATCTGCTGGGGGGGTTTATCTGGAGTTGAAGTTTGCTGGGTTTTCTGATTGGGGGGTTTTGGGTTGTCAAAAAGAGTTGATGAGAGAGAGAGAGAGAGAGAGAGAATGAATTTGGGTTGTGTACAGTTTTATCGGATGCTCTTGCAGAGTTAGAGCATCCCAACAATAACTCCTCAAAAAAGTTCGTGAACAGTGTGCATATCTATTATAGGTTGACATTTTTTCTATCAATACTCCAACAACACTCTTTACTTTATCTACTCACATATTATAATACAATTTTTTATTCTCTCTCTCCACCCTTTTCTTTGTTTTTTTCTTCATAAAGAGAGAGGAGAGAGGGAGGGAAAGAAACAATAAAAAATGCAAAGGGGAGTGTACAGTTGCTCCATAAAAGGGGCTGATTTGGTCAGTTGTGAGAGCATCTTATCAGCCTCAACAAATTTTGGATCAAATTTAACCACAAAAACACCTTTTACAATTTAGCAAGCCATTTTATCAAAAATTCAAAAAATCAGACTCTCTATCCAAACTTTACTTTATTAAACTATTCCCCTCAAATCTATAAAAAAAAAAAAAAAATTCTCCCTAAAAAAGCTAAAATGTTCCTGGTGCAGTGAGTGCCCCCCCCCCCCCTAGTCATTTCAATGTTCTCCCCCAACAGCCTCTAGCCACGTGTTCAACCCCACCCCCCTCCCTCTTCCCCTCCCTCTCTCTCTATTCTGCCTATTTCTGCCGCATGCGGAAGAAAAAAAAAGAAAAAAAGGCTAACCCATGAACAGTGACGTTACCCAAATACCGAGTTACTGTAGCAAAACTATAACTTGCCAAATATTTGTTGAGACTGATTTTGGGGTGTTTTTACCACTTGAACTCAACAAAATAACCATTTGGCCAAAATAGCAATTCTGATGAGGATGCTCTGAGGCAGCGTAATTTGTTAACCCATATATGGAGGCTGCGTAAAATAGAGAGAATATGAGATTTGTTCACTCTGTTGCATTTGCCCTTATGGCGGAGAGAGAGAGGACCTGCAAAGTGCAACCATACCGAGCTCTCACCTTTCCCAGAAGCATTCCATTTGGGGTAGCGGGGACCCTCTCACTTCCAAGCCAAGTGCTTTCACAAATGTGGTTATTTGAGTCCCACCTTCGGATCTCATGCAAACGATCTGAATCGCAATCAAATTTTATACTAGATAATTATACAATAGTGTGCTTGGTATATTATTGATCTGAACTATAGGTATCATATGGCTAGTTGAGAAAAACATTTAGTAAAATAAATTATCTTGATCGGATATCGGTAGGTATCAAAACTATTCATACTTTTAGTATTTTGATACCTATTGATGTTCGATCAAGATAATTTTTTTACTGAATGCTCTTACAACACTTTTGGTTTAAATGAATAGATTATCAAGCCCACAATTGTATAACATTTCTTAAAGATTCTTTTAGGGTCTTAAATTCTGAATGAAAAATCGAAATTAATTTGTAAAAATATCAAATGGGCCTGATTTTTTTTTGAAGACCACGTGAATAATTATTTTAAAATCATTTAACATTTCGGATCATTTGTATGAAATTCGAAAGTGGGCCCCACATAACTACATTTGCGAAGTACTTGGTTTGCGCACCAAAACGGTGAAAACATCACCGTTTTTTGTGTGTTGCGCTGTGGTGCGAAAAAATGAAAAAAAAAAAAAAAAAGTATGGCCGTATGGGTATCAATTTGAGGTGGGAAAATCAATTAGCAATATTTGCTACCAAATTATTAACGGTGCTGTTAGCATTCTTCATCTTGAAATTGGGAAATGGATCTGAAAAGATCTTTCCCTTGTCGGTTAGACTACAAAAAATACTCCTAGCAATAATGACAAACAGTTGAAGTTCATCTACTCCCTCTGTTTTGCACAAAACGAATTTGAAACGTCACAGAATTGAAGTGCAAGCAACAAAAGAGTGAAATCAATTTATAAGGTCGGTTAATCAAGGGGTACCGACCCCGTGCACCGATGGAGCACCGACCGACCTCGAGACTCACTTTTGGGTCCCATACGAACGATTCAAGTCGTCGATTTTGAATGAAACAAGGAGATTTTTTATTAACCACTTACACAAGTCCGATGGAGTTGATTTCTCGAGGGTCTCTCGGAAAAGTGAAAAAAAACACATTGGAGTTTATGATTTTTTTTTGTTTGTCTTCTTCTTGCTTTATCAGCCTTGTAAACTGTCAATAGATGGACCATTCTCTTCCTCGTTGACAATCCATTATCAATGGGTTGTTATTAACATTTCCTTGTAAAAATAATTTAGAATTGCTTGAATCATAAACTTAAAAATAAAAAAAAGAAAGAAAAACACGCCTAATAATCTTGGGCTTTTCAAACATTGGATCCGATGCAGCTCCCAAATTAGATTCCCAAGTTAGAAATCGGGATAAACAGAAAAACAAATTTTTCACATAGGGATGGCAACGGATAGGGTATGGATTGGGAGACCCTATTCTATCTCTCATCCCCAATTGGAGAATCATTTATCATCCCTGCTCCAATCCCCACTGGAGATATTAGATAAGCACCAAACCCACATCCTATTGGATATCAGAGTTTCCCCAAATATACCCATATCCAAAAAAAAACATATGAGAAGTCAATAATGAAACCAAAGTACAAGTCCAATAATTCAAACCAACAAAAATATAAAGTAACAAAACTTCAAATTATTTACAGTAATCTAATTAAAAACCAATCCAAGCAGACATGAATTTTTAAGTTTCATAAAGTGAAAAAACCAACAAATTTTAAAAAAATAAAATGAAAGAAGGAAACATAGAAGGACATCATTTGAAGGAGCCAACAACCAGTACTCTTGAATCTTGATGCACCACTGCCTTCACTTTTTTTATTTATTCATCCCTGCTTAATCACATGAAAAATGGTGCTTGGATCATGGGGGTCCGGAAACGGGAATCCCATTTTAGAAGTGTTCCCTATATATATCGGAAATATATATATATAACCGGGTACGGGGATTCGGGGACGGGGATAACAAAATCATACCCGCTCCATATCCGACCGGGTATTTTTTAAATCCCACCATACCCGCTCCTATTGGGGAATTTTTTGGATAAACCCCGCCTCCAAATTGGCGGGGCGGGTATCCATTGGATATGGGGAAATTGCTATCCCTATTTTCACACCAAATATTCATGGTACTATTAAGAAACCCATTTCAAAATCAACCATGAATTCTTAAATTCTTGACTTTAGAACACGCATTGATCAAGAGAAATGGAATTCAATTGACCGCCAAATGTACAATCGTGTTTATTTTAGAGTCCAGGCCCAGTAAACTAGAAAGAGGAGTCCATTTTAACGATTTTTGTACCATTACTGTTCAAGTCATCATTTTCCATTAGTGAGTTAACAGATTGAGCCGATAGAAGTAATTTTGAATAACGGAAGCAAAATTTAGGAGTAAAATTTTATTTTATTTTATTGAAAGTTTGGAAGGGGCTATAGACATTGAGATCAAAGTCATTTCTTAAAGATTCCTTTAGGGTCCTAAATTCTGAACAAAAATCGAAAGTAATTAATAAAAATATCCAATGGGCCTGATTTTTTTGAAGATCACTTGAATAATTATTTAAAATTATTTAACATTACGGATCATTTGTGTGGAATCCGAAAGTGGGCTCCACATAACTACATTTGCCAAGTACTTAGCTTGTGCACCAAAAAGGGGAAACGGCACCGTTTTGTGTGCTGCGCTGTGGTGTGAAAAAAATGGAAAAAAAAACAAAAAGAGGAAAAAAAAAAAATAAGGGTATGGCCGTATGGGCATCAATTTGAGGTGGGAAAATCAATTACCTATATTTGCTATCAAATTATTAAAGGTGCTGTTAGGATTCTTCATCTTGAAATTGGGAAATGGATCTGAAAAGATCTTTCCCTTTCCGTGATTCCCTTCTCCAAATTCCAGGTCTGAAATGGCGCCAAGTATCGTCGTGATCACTGAATTGAAGTGCAAACAACAAAAGAGTGAAATCAATTTATAAGGTCGGTTAATCAAGGGGTACTGATCCCCATGGTGCACCAACCGACCTCAGGGACTCACTTTTAGATCCCACATGAACGATCCGAGTCGTCGATTTTGAATGTAACGGAGAGATTTTTGATCAACCACCTACACACGTCCGATGGAATTGATTTTTCGTGGGATCCCTACGAAAACCATTCTAAAACGAATGAACGGCTCGAATTGTTCATGTGAGACCCAAGAGTGAGTCACAGAGGTCAGTCGTGCACCTCCATTGGTACCAATAGCAAGGTTGTTATGAGCTCTCTCTTTATCTCTCTAAAATGGAAAATTCTTTAATCAGCCCACTGGGCTGTTGTTAATGTTTAAAAAATGTATTGAATTATGAACAAATTATGTCGAAATGTGTGAAAGTGTACAGAAAAGCGAAAAAAATACAATGGAGTTTGTGATTTTTTTTTTGTCTTTTTCTTGCCTTATTATCAGCCTTGCAAGCTGTCAATAGATGGACCATTCTTTTCCTGGTTGACACCTGACTTTAGAACACGCATTGAACAAGCGAAATGGAATTCAACTGGCCGCCAAATGTATAATCGTGTTTATTTCAGAGTCCAGCCCAGTAAACTAGAGAGAGGGGGGAATGCGAAGGAGGATGTCTGATCAGTTCATTTTAATATTTTTTGTACCGTTACTGTTCAAGTCATCAAATCCTGTTAATGAGTTAACAGATTGAGATGATATAGGTAACTTTGAATAGCGGGAGCAAAATTTAAGAGGTTTTTTTTTTTTTTTTTGAAAGTTTGGAAAGCTATAAATAAAATAGTGAAGTTTGATGATGTTGATGTGCAGGAGATAATATATTGGAGATGTTGATGATGGGTTGCCCCTCTCTCTCCACCCGTGCATTTCCTCTCTCTCTCTCTCTCCTCTGTTTGAATAAAAAATTCACATGGGTAAAGAGGAGTTGTTTTGCTTTGTTTTGTAGTCAAATTGGTGCAAGGCTAGTTTGGCGTAGGGAGGGGTTGAGAGAGGTGGGTGAATGTGACAAAAGGATGGGCTCTCGGATTTTGGGGTTGAGACTAACAGTCTAAATTCAAAGTACGAGTCTAATACTCTCTTCACATCGACAATGTAAGTCAATATGTACGTATGGAACTTGCAATCCAGACCTAGGACTAGAAGAGACCCAAATCAAAAGATAACAAGAAAAACGATGGAAATTTAACCCAAGGAAATGTCATCAAGAGAGCCGAGTCGGCCCGTTTGTGATGCGAACAAAGCACCGGTGAAAAGCCTATGAGCCTTCGCAGTCACGAACAATGGATGCCACTCCAAGGCATGCCTCTGCCGTCGCGGCGAGCATTTGTCTCCAGTAGGCAAAAACCACGCAAACCACGATAGCCTAGTAACACTTCGACGGTCAAAACATGCAACCAAAAAATTATTACCCCACAATCACTATCCATTGAATTTGGGAAACCAAACAAGTACAATCATCGGACTCAGAGATCAGCCGGGAGAGAAATCAAAAAAAGCAAACCGGAAAAAAGCCCTATCCTACAACCTCGTTATTACCTCGCCCTTATTCAATTTTTTTTGCATTCGTTAGTTTTGCATCAAGATTTTGTGGTTTCTGGATTCCTCTCGACGAGACGAATCCAGAAACCACAAAATTTTGACGCAAAACTAACGAATGAAAAAAAAAATTGAATAAGGACAAAACTGGTTTTTTAAAAAACCAAAAACTGGTTTTTTACCCAAAGGAGGCCTAAGATTTTTACCCAAAGCACTCTGGTTTTTTGTACCCCAAAAAACCAATAATCTGGATTAAGTTTTTTACCCAAAGGAGGCGATGTGTACACATACAAATATATGAGTCACGTACACACATAATGCTCATGCATTTAGATATTTGTATACAGTCGTAAATTATTACTTCAATTTGAAATAAATTAAATAGCACATCTAATTTACATGGAGTTTTTATTTTATTTTTGCTGCATAGTTTTGGCAGTTTTGGCAAAGATTTGTCCCGTGCTAATTGAATTGTAAATAAATGTGATTCTTTCGATGACTAATAATGTAAACTTTGAATGAGAGAGAGAGTACGGGGAAGGAAAATCGCGAGTATATATCACTACTTTGTGCTACCAATTATCGAGTAAAATCATTTAAAAAATCCTTCCTTTAAGGAAAAAAGATACAATTAGGATGTAATATTTGTTCTGGTGAATTTTTTAAAAATGTAAATGTTGGTTTAATTTAATATTTTACATTTATATTTTATGGAGAAAATCCAAGTAAATAATTATATGTTGGAGAGATACAAGGAGTTTGGTTTCTAGCTTGACTTGGTCTCCTATTTAATCTCCAACATACAACCTCTTTCCTATTTTCCTTATAGCTGTTGCTACATAATTGGATTAGTTGGTTTAACTAATCAGATTACACTTTTCTATTGCTTATAACGTTAATTTGCTGTTTCTATTTTTCCTCCTAAAAAATAGAACTTCCTTACAAACCAACGGTTGTTTCTATGCTTACAAATTATGACGTTGGTTGTTCCTATTTTAACTCCACTTAATCAGAATTCCTCAACAAACTACTAACGTAGACATATTCTATAAATTCATGCCTTGGGTTTTCTTTTTTACCAATAACAGTGATATAACTCCTCTCTCTCTTTCCTGATATAAACCCATTGGCTTATGATCCACTTTACTGCCGTCTCTTTTGCATACCAAACAGAAAGCCTCTCATTCTTTTTCCTTCTTTAATCAATATACAAGATTTGCTTCACTGCACAGAAGGAGGCTCGTAGGTCGTTGTATCTTGGGGAAGGAGCGCCAATCAACCCCGTGCAGGAGGGGGTGTATCTTTCCTAAGGAGAGCGCTATTCGCGTGCCTCGACCATAACCCCACAGGCTATTCTAATCTTTTCTCTTTTAATATTAATTTGCATTTGGTTATTTATTATTTGTTGGCATTTTTATTCTAACAGTTAATCCTAATCTATAATTTCTCCAACAACTCTATGTAGCAAAATCATTCCTTTTTTCTTCGTGATTTGGTCTGTGTTATTTTGCAAATAAACTACGAAAGCCCATGCCTTCAAGTGTAGTATAGCCTTCAATTGGCATCAATCACTAAATCCTAATGGATGAATCCAATTTATTAGTTGTATTAGATTTCTCTTTTAAGCTATGGAAATCACAAATAATAATGTAGTGTGTGTGTATGTTTGGATTGTGTTAAATAATATTAACCGCAAAGAGTAAACAAAAGAGTAAGGTTGCATTGATATGACTGTTGATGTCCGATCAAGCTACTTTTTTGCAAGGACATAATATTCTGCGGATCCTACAAGATGAACGGTTCAGATAAAAAAATAAACTCATAGAGAGACCCACATATGACGGTAGTGGAAAATGAAGGTTTTTACACCGGGGTGTAAAGAATGTTTTCTCAAATGAACCGTACCCCATGTGTTTTTGTTTCCTTAGATTAAGGGTCTTTCGAAACTGAAAAACAAATGAAGGATATTGAGTAGTTAAAATCTGTGTCCGAAACAACAACCGTACTATTTTCTCTGCTCGGGAAAAAAAATCTCAGACGTGTGTGATAACTTCTTTACTTAATTCAACTTATGTCAAATTCTTTTTTTTTTTTTTTTTTTTTTTCAGGTGACGGATGATGAGCCATATTTACAAGATGAGGAGTTTTTTTGAGTTGTTTCATGATTCGAAACAATCTCAACAAAACTAAAATTCTTCTATTCAAAGGTTGCTGCTACTGATGAGTTTCTAGTTGCACGTCACTACTACATTTTTTCACTTTCCACTATGGTTTTATTTCTGGGTTTGTAATGGATATGCTTGGACTTTTGCGGAATTCGTTTTGGGTATTTGGCAGGATCAACTTTTCATTTGCTCTTTGAACAATTTGGATGGTAATTATTTTGTTCGTGGATGAGATCCATACAAATTCAGCGCATAATCACTGAATTTGAAGGTTGAGAAATCCACTGGGACACAGTCTACACCCTTAAAATGCGGGATACGTCCACATTCCACAACTTCATTTTTCCGATCAAATTTTCATGATCCAAACCGTCCAATGTGTTTAGAATGTGTTTTTAAGGGTTCCTATGAGAAATCAGAAAAAAAATGACTGGGAAGTGCTTGATCCGAGCAATTTTTCATAAAAATTATAAATGAGAAACTGCTCGGATCAAGCACTTCCCGGTCATTTTTTTTTCTTATTTCTTGCAAGAACACTTAAAAACACATTCTAAACACATTGGACGGTTTAGATCTTGGCCATTTGGCCGGGAAATGGAAGGTGTGGACGTAAGGGAGGATCCGGGAGTCCTGACTTGATCCTCGGCAGATATATATATATCACTATGCTACATGTCCGTTTCTTGCATGTTTTTTTTTTTTTTGAAACACGTCAAGAAATTTCATAGCACAGCCATCCGGCAAGGATATATATCATTCTTCTCAATCTTTCAGTGATCACCACGAGGGTCTCTCATCCTTGTCTCATCCCACTTGACTCCGGGAAGAACCGGAGAAAACACACTGTTTGTGCCAATGCCAGAACTTTTAACCTCGCTGATTCAAAACAAAATTTTGTTCCTTCACTTGTTTATACGATTTGATATATATATTTTTTCTCAAGCTTTAAACGGGATAGCTGTAGTCTTAGGAGTAGGATTTGCAGGAATTCTTAAAAGACACTGATGGATTCGATACTGTTGATATGTTTGTTTTGTGTATGGTATTTTTCTGGAACATAGAAGACAGCAAATAAATAGTATTACTGACAGGATGATCATGGATCCATACTATCAAAATCTCTCTTGTAATCTGTTATGGTCAGAAGCTCGCACAAATACAAACACAGATTTTTATGTAGTTCTATAGTTACGGACTTATATCCGCTGGCAACGGATTTGTTTTTTCCTTTTCCTTTTTGTAATGCAGAGTGTCCCGAGCCAGACCAGTTTGCGTGTACTTCAGACTAATCCCTACCTTCTTCCACAACTGTAAATTTTACACGCTTATGCATGGGGTGAGGTGGTCGAAAGAGTTGGCAATCAGAATTGAATCTGAAACTTTAGGAGAGAGCAAATCCCTAAGTTCCACCACCACAAAATATCAGAGTTCCCTCACGATAGAACCAATCTTTTGCTGGTCCTCAAGGTCAACAATGGTCAGAAAGCCTATTAAATCTGGATTAAAGCCTAAGGATGGATGCAAGGGCAGGTTAGCCTGGTAGCCCTACCCAAGTTTAAAAATTTTCTGACAAATATAGTAATAATTTTTTAAAAAATTTCCAACTATCGGTTTGCCCACCCAATAATGTTGTTGTAGTTTTCACCTAACTCACAATCAAATCTTGTATCCGTCCCTATTAAAGCCCCATATAAAATGGCGGAATCAAGAATCTAAAATCTACCTTGAGCTAACCTATATAAATATTTTTCATACGGGGGAATATATATAAATTTTTTATTGAGTTAAATTTTACATGTAAATTTTTAACTTTTTTTTTTTTTTTTTTTTTTTTTTGGTTTCACCCTAGGCTAAAGCCCACCCTCCTATGTGTGTAGCTCCGCCCTTGCCCATATAAATTGGTTCCAGAGGAATTGATAACACATGCTAAAAGGTTTTGAACTTGAGATCTAGAAAGCAATAAATCGTTGCCGTCACACGAACTTTACCACCGTGTTAATACACTTACGCTTGCCTTTGCATTCTAGGACAACTTATTCCACAAGTTGACTTGTAACTCGAGAGAGGGCCAATAAAGTGGTTGAACGATGAGCATTGAGTCGACTCTCTAAGCATGAAACAGTTGAGTTGCGGTGAGGACTCTCTCCTAGTTGCGGGGAGATGAGTCGAGTCACAAGGAGGGTGAAAAGTGTGCCAATCCAGTTGGCAAATCAAAAAGGTCGTGCCGGAAAATGTTAAGAAGTTAGCCAAAGGCAATTATCTCTATTGTTGCCGATCAAAAAAAAAAAAAGTTCTCTCTATTATATATAGGGACGTGAAAGAAAACCGTAGAACCATAAATTCGGTCTGAATCAACAGAAATTCGGTTTCCTTATTATTATTTTTTTATCTAGTATGATTTGGGGCAGTGCTTGCTATATACCAGCGTGTATCAACACAAAAATTGATAAATGATTTTTTGCAATCCCTATTGATCAAGTAATTATTCAGTGCCCACGTAATGCACTGGTAGGTTGAGTAGGATGTAATGCTATCTGCGCGACTTTTTTTTTTTTTTTTTCCCGAAAAGGATAACTTCTTGTAATTAATAACAAAAAAAAGGGGTGCATGTGAATAAAAAGTGAGTGCAAAAATAATTTAAGGTTGTACACAAATATCCAAATGCATGAGTATTATGTGTGTAATTTACGTAACTCATATATTTGTATGTGTACACATTATATTGAGTAATATATTTAAATTTGTGAGTAAATTGATCCTGAGTCAAAACCTAAGGGGGCCAACTAATGTCGTCGGTGGTCACCATTCTGACGTTTTCGGCTTGCGATCAACGATTGGCGGGCTTGAAATCCACTCTTGTGAATGGCCCGCCAAAACAAAGACTAACACTTTGGTTTCCTCCCTCCACAGGTAATCTAAAACTCAATACGGATGGGCGTTGGTATGAGAGTAATCGGAAAGCAGGTTTCGGAGGCATATTTAGGAATGCACAAGGCGTTTGGGTGCTGGGCTACCACAGGAAAATGGCAGCCGGATCAAGTTTGGAGACAGAAATCTGGAGCATTTATAGAGGCCTAACTATCATTTTGGAGAAAGGTCTAACCAATGCGCAAATAGAATTTGACTCTCAAACAGCGGTTCTACTCTTTAATGAAGGTCCAAGCGCAAATCATCCTCAAAAGCAATATCCTGAACGAGGGAAAATACCTCCTAAACCGCACGGGAAGCACTCTTTCTCATATCTACCGTGGAGCAAATGCATTTGCAGATTCTCTGGCTCACCTGGGAGCCGAACAAGATGAAGACCTAGTGGTATCAAGTTCTCCCCCTGTGGATATAAGGGAATTTTTGATAAGGGATAACCTTAATCTTCGTCAGATCTTAGACTAGTCTTGGGTTTTTTTTTTTAAATGGAGAAGGGGTTTCAAACATTCCATCAAGCAAGTCAACTCACACCGACATATCATTGACACGTGAGCCAAATTCGAGGCCGGTGAAATCTCAAGTGGGACAGTGCGCGTGCAAAAGCATAATTTCAAGTGACCAAATGCTATCAATTATTGGTGATACGAACTAACTAAGTGCTTTCTATCAACATCATGTTCACAAGCTTAAGTCTATACATGAATTCTTATCAAGACTCCGACTAGCATAACAAACATCCTAGCACTAATCAGCAGCCATCAATCAGGATTTAGTCACAAACAAATATTCAAATTCCTTGATTCACCATTTTTTTTTTGGAGACTTAGGCAAAAGTTCAAAACATTTGACATTTTTAAAGGAAATGACAATGAACTTTTTTAATCGAACAAAAAGACAAAAAAACATTTCACTCTTGAAGGACAAGGAACTTTTGTAATCAAACATAAAGACAAAACAATTAGTAAATGTCACTAATTTTTTAAAAGTTCTATTTTTTTTTATAGAAAATTCAAAAAAATCAACTCCTGTCACCTGGCCGACCACCACCCCACCTCCAGCTGATCACTTTTAGTGATCCAAAAAATACATTTCACTAAATTTTAAAAAGTTCTAATTTCGTACAAAAAATTCAAAAAAAATCAACCAACTAGTCAACTACCAACTCCGAAACTAGTGAACATTCACTAGATTTTGGAATAGTCACATTTCAAAAAGTTAGTGACGATTCACTAGATGTATATTCATGAGCATGGACTAGGTTTATAAAACGATCATTTGTTCATTGTAAACAAGTGAACATTCACTAGATTTTGGAGTAGTCACATTTCGATCGGTTTGTTCACTGAGAGATTGATTTCTGGGTCAACATGGGTATACATGATTTCTGGGTCAACATGGGTATACATGATTTCTGGGTATACATGGGTATACTCGATCGGTTTATTCAAAAATATATATTTTTTTGAGAGATTGACTTCACTGAGAGATTGATATCTGGGTATACATGGGTATACTCGATCGGTTTGTTCAAAGATATATATTTTTTTGACAAATTGACTTCACTGAGAGATTGATTTCTGGGTATACATGAGAGAGAGTCAACATGGGTATACATGATTTCTAGGTATACATGGGTATACCCGATCGGTTTGGTCAAAGATATATATTTTTTTGAGAGATTGAGAGACGACAGTCCTAAAATTAATCCCAAAATTTAGTTTGGGGAACCAAACATGGGATTGACCGAAACACGGGATATCCCGATGTTAATCCTACACGAATCAAACAAAGGATTGAGTGAGATTCAGTACTAAATTAGTCCCAGGACAAATAATCCCGGACTATTAATCCCAGGACTACCAATCCCACCTATTTTAGTCCGCGAATCAAACAAGGCCTACTAGTTCATGCATCATTGATCTTTGGTTCCTAAAGAGAGTGGATAGCTCTGATTATGAGGATGTGGTGGCATATCTTAACATGCCTTGTTTGGGACAAAAGTTGGTCATTGTTGATGCTATTCAAACAAGACAATGTTGAAGCAAGAGCAACTCTTTTTTATTTAACTCTTGTAGTGTCCCCGGGCAGTAGCTTGTTAGATGGAAATTGGTAGCATACTTGAGCAACTCCAACTAAGGATGTCGAATGGAGATGCGAAAACAATAAATGTTTGACCATAAGGTCGCAAGATCGGATTCCACAGAGGCCAACCATCCCAAAACATTGGGGCCACCAGGGATTATGTTCAATCGTTAGTGCAGGCTCAAAGTTTCTTGGGGCCAAAAGCAAAATTTTAACTTCGGGCCTGGTATATCTTTGCAACAAAAAGAAGGAAAAAAAAAAAAAGAAGCTTAATTTCAACTAGAATATCCAACCTCTAGTAGCAAATTTTTTTTGTGTCCGTTAGTTTTGCGTCAAGCTTTTGGTGATTATAGGTTCGTCTCAACGAGAGGAATCGGAATAGGGTAAATTATGACTTTTACCCAAATATTTTGGAAAATATCCAGGACCCTACATGAACTTTTCTATAACAGCCACTGGTGGGCCCCAAACTTGGGCTGAAATCTAGGGCCAGAAGCAACCGCGCGCTTCTTGTGCCTTCCCTCTAAGCTGGCACTGTTGATAATTACCTTTAGGGTCTTGGAATTAGTAAAAGTGCGCATGAGCTAGTTCGGACATCCGGTTATTAAAAAAAGGATGTCAAATTTGAGTTGATATCCGAGATGGATGGATCGACATTTCAAATAATTTCGAACACAATATCAGTTTCTTAGATGACATTTCACTTCTTCCATCTCATGTCACATTCGACGTTGGAGTGTATTTTTTAGCCTTTTCTAGAGTGGAATACCAAAGATCTTTCTAGTTTGACCTTTCAAAATTCTCTGAACCAAACTAAATAGTATAAACAGCAATAAATTGCAGTATGTTTTCTCATCCTTTCAAGAATTTTTGGGAGTCCAAAAGTCACTTGGGGATGAGCGATAATCACCATCGGAAAGATTTATGATGCTTCAATACTTACAATGTTACCTAATACATTGATCAAATCCATCTCTTCATATTTGCGATGTTTCCTTATAAATACTTAACATACAAAGCTGGCCTACTGCCACTGCTTATGAGATTGCATACAACAATGGGTTCACATCCTCTGAATTTGAAAGTATTCTAGTTTCTTCTTTTCATTTCTTTCCTAAGATTTAAGAGCAAATTAACCATAATGATCATCAAAATTGGCCCAGCAGGGGATAATAAAAGTGGGAAGGCTTGGGATGATCGGGGCCGGGTTGGAATCGCGCAGATTTTTGTTTCTTATGGGGACTTCATCAACTCTCTCCAGTTCCAATTTGTTGAGAATGGAACCTTGGTTATATCAAAGAAACATGGAGGCCGCGTTACTTATCCAAAAACAAAAAAACATGGCGGGCGCGCCAGCGTTTCCCTGGACAAGTTCAGTGTGGTGAGTTTACGAGCTTTTTTTTTTTTTTTTTTCCTTTTTTGGTGCATGAGTGTACAGGTTTAAAAATTTCATCTTGTTGAAAACTTCATCTTGGTGCAAGGCTAGTTTTTTTCTCTTTCTTATTTTGAAAACTTCATCTTGTTAAATATTACGTGACAATTAATTTTTTGAAAAGCTTACATATTACTACTTGTGTTATTTCCTTGTGAGCCCATTTTTAAGGTTCTTTGGCCGCATATATTCAGGGCCGGCCCTGAATGTCATGTGTGGCGCTGCCAATTATTGTTGGTGTCATTAGCACGAAAGGCACAGAAAGTCAGTTCTGCAACTTTGCTTAAACTATCATTGTAATTAAGCACCAAATTAAAAGCCGAGCTCTTTTGTGTTGGCAATTCCATTGACACATAGCAAATCATATTTCTCTGCCAAGCTACTCTTTCTTTTTCTTTTCTTCCTTTTGTTTCTTCAATTCATTTCCTCGTGACTAGCATCGTTTTGCTTGATATGCGCTCTATAATATCAATTGAAAGCAGGTTAGGCTTAATAATCCCTCAGAGTTTCTCACCGGCATAAATGGATACCATGGCTCCGGGCGAATTGTGTCACTAGCATTCAGTACCAACAAAGGGAGATACGGACCATTTGGCGGACGGTTTTCCAGTGGCTGCAGTCCGTTTGAATTTGCATTAGGAGAAGACAATACATTTGGGGGATTTCACGGCACTGCTTCCGTATATCTGAACTCTATTGGGGTTTACATGAAGACAATGACGACTCTGAGCAATGTTAACAATCCTGATCAGGTGCATATCAAAGATGAAAAGTGCAATGTTAACAATCCCGATCAGGTGCATGTCAAAGATGAAAAGATTTAGCCGTTTGCCTTCGCGGAGTGTTTTGGTTTTGTCTAGTTTTAGCAGGTTACTTATTGGGTAGACTCATTTGGAAGCACAGTATTAATTTCCAACCCCATGTGTGCGTTCTCTCATTTAGAATTGCTGATTCGATTAATTGCTACTTAGGATATGGTGAAAATGTTCTTTCTATTTCAGTGGAGTACTGCATCGTTTCTACATCCAAAAATATGAAAAATGAGAAGTGAAAACGTAATTGAAAACAATTACTACAAAGCAGAAGCAAGCAGTGCGCGCTATTTCTTTGATCATGGAAACCTCTCTATCTATGGTACTTCAATCCATAACTGAGCTAATGTAGGGTACATAGTTTCATGGAATTGGCAAACCACCCCAATGTTTAGGATCTGGGGTGGGTGTTTAGCCGGACAACATCTCTTTAAAAATAGCACCATCCTTTATTTAAGTACTTCTGCGTGTAATTTTTTGAATTTTTCGCATTAAATTAAAGTACTAATTCAATAATTTGGTGCAAAAGAATTCCAAAAATTATACACAAAAATACTTAATTTTTTGATTTGAAAAAAGATGAAAGAGAGAGAACCTACTTATCTTGTACCGAGCGAGTAAATCAAAAGGTCAGTTAAAAAACCAACCACTTCGTTCCCAATTTCAATCCAAACTATTCCCGCTTAAAAATCCATTCCACAACAAGTTTCGTTCCCAATTTTCCCGATCAATCCAAAACCTCTCTCTCTTTCTCATGGCATTTCTCATGCCCTTTTGCGCAATCATCTCCCTATTTCCCATTTCTCCCTTCTCACCCTTCGGTCCTAAACTAGCACAATCAGGTACTTCCCGCCCGTAAATTTGCTACATACTCATAATTCATACCCGTATATATAAATTTGATTGCATGAATGTATCAGTATATGTATAGATACATACTATTTGTTATCGAGTAAAACAGCATTAAGTGGTCTTGAAATTTTGCAGAAAAAGTACCAAGACCCAGTTTTGCATTCGGTTGGTTGGACGAGAAAGACACGTTTTCGGCCGGTGATGTAGCAACTATAAAGGTTATAGTGTTGGGAAATTACGAGAGAGACAAGTACAGATATGGGTTTAATCCTAACGTTACAGTGAACGGGAAGATGGGCAATAGTTCTTTGCTATCTGGGCTTGCATATAATTTTGACGAGGACCCAAGTGTTTGGAGGATTTCTTTCATTCCGATTAGCGTTGGGTTATTTAATGTGTTGGTTACTGATGATAATTTCAATGTTCTGGACTCGTCGATGCATTTTCGGGTCACAGCAGGTTTGATCTCAAGTCCCCATTGTGAGAATTGCATGAATGGCTCCATAGTATTCTCGTATCCGCTTTTGCATTGCTTTGTCTACAATATATCCAATGAAACTCTGTTGTGGCATTTGTGTTTTACTTTTGTTTGTTATAGCATCTCCAATGCTACGCCGAAGTAATTTTTGTCTTGATACAATGTCATTTTGCCAAATTGTAGCAAAATTCACTCCAGTGGTGCCAGTGCCATTACTTGGCTTAACCCAACACAGCCGTTTGATCAGAGTACATAACTTTGATCATAGGGATCAATTTCTAGTTGCATATCTTCATAATAATTCTGCATCACTTGATGACTGACAACCGTTCACTTACCCAATCACAACGGTTTGAAGGACAATAAACGGTCACCATTGGAGCTTGAAATTTTGGAGTTCTTTTGAAAAAATGGTATTGGCTACAGATTTGGCTTAGGGTTGGAGATGCTAATGATATCGATGTTGAACATTATCATAACCCAAACACTGCTGTCTGACTGAAGGGAAATTCTATCCAGCTGCTTGTATTGTCTCCTGGATGGGTCAGATGAATGAGTTTGCGGCTGGGACTAAACCGACAGTTATGATACCTCCTAAAGATGCATTTGGGAATAATGTCTCTTTAGCTAGTCAAGAGCAAAGTACCTTCAACTTTACAGTGTCTGCAACTTATGTAAATGGTTCCATTGCAACTGTGCTCAATGTTACGGACAATGGTTGGCATGAAGATGGGCCTCTCCTCATTGAGTTTATTGTGGCATCAGCTGGAGAGCTCTTACTTTTTGTTAAGGAGAAAAATCAAAGCTTGAATGGCTCTCCGCTGCCATTCAAGGTGAATCCAGGTGCTTTACTTAGAAACTCATATGAGATTTGTTGCAAGACACTTACGGCGTTCAATATAGCACACAGTATTGGTTTGCCCTATGAACCCATGGAATTCTCTCTTTTCCCAGTGATGTATTTTCCTAAATTTAGTCTAGAGCTTCTCTTTTTTTTCCTTTACTGGGAAGACTAGACGTTTTGTTGAAACAGTAAAAAAGATCTTGTGTTTCGCTCTGTATCTTATTTTGGTATGCTGCCCAAAGACCAGAGGCCTATAAACAATCTGGATTCCATTACGCTGAAAGTAATTTTGTGATTTTCAATCTTGTGTGTTCTAGATCATGAGTGTCAAATTATCCAATTTAAAAGTGATAGACAATGAGTCAAGAGGTCGCCCAGGCTCTTATACTAGTTTAGAAGCGTAATATCAGGTGTGCTAGTTTGTGTATTCAATTACATAACTCTTAAAGTTGCTTTTTTACAGGAGCATTGGATGTCTCCAATTGTGAGGCAAATTGGATTATTGAGACAAACTTCTTTCAATTGTTTTCTAAGATGGATATTTTCGTTCACCAGCGGGATCAATTTGGCAATCTTGTTCCTGGATTATACCAATTCGACGTTGAAGTTATTGAGAAGGGGACCAATTTGTTCATGCCTGTAGCAGATTTGAGCTCCAAAGAGGTGGCACCAGGTATTCAGTTGTTTTCTTTCAGCCTACAGGAACCAGGGAACTTCAAGCTCATGATATCTGATAAGGGGCAGAGTAAAGCTATAGCCAATATGCCGTTCAATTTTACAGTGTTTGTTGGTGAGTCTTTGTTTGTTTTCTGTTTTTTTCCAAAGCTTTTCAGGTTTAACTGTTTGCTGTTGCTTATTGTCGTTATAATAATATGATCTCGAGATGTAGTTTTAGATGTTTCTGTTCAGTACTTATGGTTACACTTCTTGCCACTTTGGACACTGGTATCAAATAGAAGGTTTACCCAACTTTCTACATTACAATAAAGCGGGTTTCTTTTGATTAACCTTTTAGGAGTGTAGGTCATGAATGTCATGGCAAATCCATCCTAACTTTTCAAGTAGAAGGATAGTTTTGTGCCCAAAGGCTACATTATTTGCATGCAGTAGATGCTGTCAAATGCTTTATACTTGGCAGCCTTGTCATTTACTATTGAACCAATTGATTCACGTTGAAGCAATAACTGAAACAAAGTCAGTGTCGTTATAACTCTCGAATAGGTTCATTGAAAAAATATCATGAATTTATATGAATAATGAGTGAGTTTGCTATTGATCCTGATTAGTGCTTGAATAAAAAATCTGCTGTACAATCTCTTTTTTGTTCAGTATCGACTTTGAATGGTCGAATTTCAGTAGTTTAATCGTGTCAGTGAATTGGCATAGGCTATTGCAATGGAATGACCAGCATTGTCAATGGGTCCGGTCTAAATGATTCTGTTGCTGGGGAAGTTTCAAGATTTTCAGTTGTTTTGAGAGATGCTTATCAGTATCCTGCTCCAGTCGAGTTGGAAACGCTACAAGTAAAAATCATCCGGGAGTTGGATTCCTATCACATTGAGCCGAGCATATTCCCTATGCCAACTGAAAACTATACAGCAACAGACAATCGGTCCACCAGTGACCTGGACATCAGTCTTGTCAATCATATGGAAACTGCATCTGCACCAAATGTTCAACCAGTTAACGATGTAAGTGGTGTTTTATAACGTCTAATGAATTTCTTCAAGCATACCTGACTGCAGTCCGCAGATACTAATAACACCTGTTTCCTGCATTCAGTCTATTGGGCACGGGAAAGTTCGAGCTAGCTCTTTCGATGTCATCTATACTCCTGAAAAGAGTGGCTTATATGCAATTAGCGTATTTTGTGGTAATATTCCATTAAATTGGGGTCATCCATTCAGAAAGGAAGTAAGGGCAGGTACTTTTAAGAAGTCATGTTTCTTTGTAAGAGGGAGATGCCTAAGCCACGAGAAACTCTTGTTGCTGTTTCTATCACAATGGATGTTTTCTAACTGGGGATTGACAGCTAATTCTAATGAAAAGGAAAAGAAGCGAAAGGAATAGAATAGGACAATGGGTATCATCCCAAGATGATAAGATAATGCAACAAGATACTTTCTTTGGACAAATTTTAATGTTTGGGCTTCACATCTATCCCGTCTACTTTAATATTTCTCCAACGGATCACCAAATTAATTGAGAAAATGTAGGAATACTCTTTTGATTCTTCTTAGAACTACTATCAAAATTGCTGCAAATATCTCGCACTCCCATATTGTGAGTATTTAAATGGCATACAATATTTGAACCCCAGATTTGTATCTATATGTGTTTGGATCTTTGTAAAAAGCACATTTTTCATGAGTTTGGCTCCTATATTGTTCTCGTATCAATTACAGGTTTGTTAATATTTTGCAGGTGAGGCCAATATATCCCTATCTAGAGTGGTGAAATTTGCGCCAAAAGTACCAAAGATGATAAGAAATGAAATCATTGTGCAGCTCATGGATTCCTTTTCTAACCCTGTCTTATCACACCAGTCAAAACTGAAACTAGAGATTGCCTCAATTAACAAATCTGGTTTCTCTACTTGGATGTTTGTCAATGATAACGATGGTTTATACACCGGCTACTATCTGGCAAAGGATGTTGGCTCATATGAGATATG
The DNA here is from genome assembly GCA_963854785.1 of Vaccinium vitis-idaea. Taxonomy (NCBI): domain Eukaryota; kingdom Viridiplantae; phylum Streptophyta; class Magnoliopsida; order Ericales; family Ericaceae; genus Vaccinium; species Vaccinium vitis-idaea. The sequence goes on along the minus strand of OY978218.1, from coordinate 2,535,706 downwards.
TGCTTCATTTGACAGCAACCGTTTCCTGCCCTGTCCCTTTGGGGTGAATGTGTACACCAGTAAGTTTAAATGGCAATTGAATCTGTAATGTGTGTTATCCTCTTGTAAGAAATAATGAACCAGTGTCACTTCACGATTAATTTTGATGCAGTTTGAGCCGTATACTAGCATGCTGATTCTGTTATCTTATTTACTGGTGACTATGGGTCTTATGATTATGAATGCATGAAGCAGTTTAAGATGCTATTGATTTGGTTAGAACTTACCTATAGAATTATCCTGCGTTCTCATGACCTATGCCTAGTACCCATGCTTTAACAATTGCACGACAAGCCATCACCCGTGGCACGATGGATCACTTATTGACACTCTAGTGCCTTCGGCGCTAAGTATTAGTGTTTTGCCGAAGTTACTATGATCTTGCAAAGTATTAGCGAATTATGTTTTCAGATCAATAAAATCAGAATAAGTGTTACCAAGTTTTTGACACGATCTTCTGGTCCCAAATGTTGCGGTACTAGTTACCGCTTGGGGAACTTGATGACCTTAACGACAGTTTGGAAGTAGCACTACTCTCTCTCTCTCTCTCTCTCTCTCTCTCTCTCTGTGGAAATAGGGATGCCTATGTTTCGAATTTTCTTCCTTTAAAATTGACTGACACTTCGATGATTTAGTTATTTTCATCTGTTGGCTTCTTCATCTAGTGAGTATTTGCAAGCGTAGTTGTACATAGCATACACTGGAATATTTTGGAGGCTAGTGTTTGTGTCTTCTCAATAGGTGACCAAAGATTCATGATAATGATGCACACCATAGTATATGATCGTTCATTTACCTCCTTTCTTTGGCTGACTTATCTGATACTATTATCCTGAACCTCAAGTCATCGATGTAGACAACGTGATTGTATGGAAACTAAAATGGTTACCTATCTCTGCATGCCGTGTATTGTTTTTACACTCTTATCTTCCAAGGGTTGGCATATCTATCCCTCAGGTGACTATTTTCCGAAAGCCTATGATGATACTGTTTCTGTTTGGGAGGATGAGTCAATCACCTTTGATGCCCTACAAAATGATTACTTAGCTGGAGGCAATGCAAGCATCCTAGAATTTTCACAGGTAAAATTTGAAGCCTGGAAATAGTTGTCTGAACCTTAACCAAAAAGAGAAATAGCGTCAACTACATTCATGGGGGCTTTTGATACATTACAAGGCCGAAGGACTACTTGGGATCTCCTTCTAAAATAACCAAGGCATTCGTTTGCATCGGATTCAACCAGTTTTATTTCATACGCAACTATTTGTTTATAAACAAATTCATTGAATGTAAATCTTGGATCCCCCACCTGGCTAACTCGAATTAGCTAAACTGTTGGCTTATTTTGTGTAGTCAACTACAATATCAGTTTTTTCCGTGTACATGAAATTTTGCTTGCAATTTATTTTCTGATGTGCTATATTCTTGCAGCCGGGTCATGGTTCACTACTACAGTTTGGAAAGCTCTTCCTATATACGCCATATAAAGGTTTTGCTGGGAATGACTCTTTTTCGTATACCATTTCTGATGTAAATTCCAATCTTGCTTCTGGTGCTGTAAATATATCTATCATCAGTATTCCACCGCAGTTTGTTTCTATTCCAAATCAGTTGCACGCGATTGAAGATTTAATTAGCCCCAGATTTGGGTAAGGTACTCATTGTAGATTGAACTTACTTGGAACATTAGAAATCAGATTCTTATGTTTAGATTTTTCATTTTGGTTGACCAGGACAACTTTTATGGCTTTTATATCCTCAAAATTCTCTCTCTCTCTCTCTCTCTCTCTCTCTGTGCAGTGGCTTCTCCGGAATTGAGATACTATATTCAGATTTGAAGGAAAACATTTCTGTTATTCTCATTGCACGGTCTGGGACAGTGCTCCTGTCACCTATGCTGATGCAGTTTTGGCAGCCAATGTGGAGTGAAATTTCTGTAAGCAAAGGGGATGGAAAGGGTGAAGAACTGAAAATTGAAGGGCGCCTAGAAGTAATCAATTTCGCCCTTCAGTCAATCCAATACCTCGGGTACTTCTCAATGAACGCTTCATTTCAGGTTATTTTGCTTTGAACATACCTGTTTTGAAACACCTTGAGCTTTGATGGCTTAAAACAGAACAAGTTTTTAAGGCATTGCGAAAATAGTTTCCCTTTTTCACTTGGAAAGCAGCATATCTCACCTATTTTTACCATTTTCAAAACTTTGCATATGTCTCTCTCTCTCTCTCTCTCACACACACACACATACACGCGCGGACAATACACTATCAGGTTTGCTAGAGGCACTAACACTTATACCAACAATTGCACAAACTCTCCACATGGGATATGTGGGACCTACCACTCATAGGTGGGTTCCACATATCTCATGTGAGAAGAGTTTGTGCAATTGGTGGTACAAGTGTTAAGAGTCTCATACACTATCTCCTACATGAAAGTTGTACTTGTTTACTATATTGAGTATCTTCAATGACTAATTCTATTCGTTTCCATCCTCAGAAATGAGAACTTCACTGGCAATGATATGATCCATGTCTCGACCATGAACGGAAATGGAGTAAATAACATTGATGTTCCAATTTTTGTGGAACCAATGAATGATCCTCCATTCATTAATGCCCCGAAATTAATTGTCTTGGGGGAGAAAAATGATGAAGAAGGACTTCTCATCTTTGATAGACCAAGAAACAAGTTCGATTTCTCCATCGGGGACCCGGATCTTGTTAACTTCCCGGGTACTTTTATGCAATTTTCTGAGCAGATTAATTAGTAGTTTCTCCCTCTCTTTAACATAATATGACATGAAAGGAAACATAGGCAAAAGTATGACATCAACTGAACTGAGATCCAGATTTATATTTCAGGGAATGATTCTCACTTTTTGGTCATGTTTTCTGTGGAAGTGAGTTCCGGATTTTTATCAACCAAACTACCTGCTGAGCTCATTAGTACAACTGAGCTGAAGCTGAAGAATAGTCCTCAGTGGCAGGCACTTCAGACATTCGTGACCATCTCAAGACATTTTATGGTCAAAGCAAGAGGCATCAGATTCCAGGGATCAGTTAACGATTGCAATAGTATATTGGAACAACTGCTATATCACGTGAGTGAAAAAATGCAAATAAAGTCACGGTGTTTAGTTCAATTTTCATGAATCTTAGATTTCATTTCATGCTTCGTGTATGTGGGGTATTGCATGACACGCTTACGTGCGGCTTAACTAATGGTCCTATACATTTAGGATGCGTATTTAGAGAATACCGTCTCAGATACAGGTAATCTGTTACCTTATCAGTGATTAATCTTAATGGTGGATAAATCTTCATCATGTAGATTAACTGTCACATGATTACTGTTGAGGATATCAATAATAAATTTACCCTTCTCTCTGAGTATTTAAACTTTTAGATATTTTGTGATTAACAATCTAATATCTTTACCCTGGTACTGCTTTCAAACCTCAACATTTACCTAATGATTAAAATTTTTGCGCGTGTTTAGCTATTTATTGAGTTGAGTCCACCTGCACAGGAGATGAGGTGACGCTTGATTGTTGACCACCAACTCATCTAAAAGCGTAAGGTGTAAGAGAGGGGTAAATGATATTACCTTTCTAACTCTAACAAAACACAATTCTGCATGTCGCAACTTCTGTGGTACAAGTGAAGAAGAATATGATACCATGTAACATGTAAGACTTGAGTGACCTGCTTAGACAAGTTAAGCATTTGCACGTAGGACTTGACTGACCTGCTTAGACAAGATGAAAATGCGTTGCTCTCAGTAGCCCGAAGCTTTAGGTAAAGAGCAGCATTGTAATGGGTATCTTAATACTTTCCTGTTGCTTTGGTAATATATCTAAGCACAGGCTGCACAGCCTGGTTTAGGATTCTGGAAACTTGGTATTGCCATTTAAATTATTAGCTATTATCGAGATTTTCTGTTCATAATTTCTTTGGAAAGTCATTGGGTTTCATGCACAGGGTGAAGAATATGGTGCTGTTTTAATGGTGAAAGTAAGTGATATGGGAAACTATGGCTGCTATCCAGATTGTGCAGAGAAGATGACCACGCCTCTTTTTGCTGAGGCTAACGTCAATCTAATGAGAAGAAGGCCAATGACTTCATTGCTAGCTCACAGTAAGTTAATACTTAAATTGGTGAATCTGAATTGTGTTCCAAAGGTGACATTGTCTCTGTATTGGGGGAGATGAAATGTTTCATCCCAAGTCCTTGCTATGCTTACCTGATCTAGTTTTAATAATTTTGTTTTCAATTTTCCCAGAAGTCTGTAAAATCTCGCCCAAAAGCTCTCCATGCTGTCCAGATTGTTGTCTGAAATCCTTCCCTAGATTTTTTTTTCTTCAAATTAGTTTTAGTAGCACTAAATTGGTTAGAACTATATCATCTTAGTTTTGATTTACTCGTTCAATTTCCTAAGTTTTGTGAATTCTCTAAACCAAGTTTAACTTCTCTATTACAGGAAATTATCTCTCTTCTTGTATCACAAGTTTTTCCAATGTGCTACAGAATGCAATATTAGTTGTAGTAGTTAGTTCTCTCATAGGTAATACAGTTAGAAAATAAGACAAAGAATGGAGCAGATCTTCTCCAGTTTTTTTAGCCTTTCTGTTTGTACGGAACTAGAAAAGCATCAGCCGAGACATATAGCATTAGTAAACTCACATTTGCTTCGTTATTCATGGTACAGCTTTAGGATCAGCAATCGCGATTGAATCCATTTTGGTGTTTTCTCTTGGTGTCCTACTTCTATATTTCACGTGCAAATGTGCAATTGTGCTAGTCCATGATAAAAGGAGATCTGCTCCCAGGGACATTGAGCTATCTCAGGTGCAAAGTTCCAGTAAGAGAACTGTAAGTACACCAAATACTTTTCACCATCGATCCTATAAATACTTCTGCTACTTCCACCATTGCTCTTTATAGCTTTTAATCCTCTTTTCTACAGTATGAATCAGTACGATGTGTGTCTTGAAGTTTTCTTATATAATTATTATCCGTTGAAGTCTTCCTCCTCATGGAAAGGAAATGGGCATCACCCTCAACTGCCTTGTATGGAGCTCAAACCCAACACCTCCATATGAAGAGGTTGGGGCAATGCCACATTGAGGCCTTGGCCCTCTTCATGGTTGAAAAGCAATATCTTTAATCCCGTAAGGCCATAATTGAGAACCCTTTGATATGATACTCATAATTGGAAGATAGATTTTCGACCATGAATTTGCAAATACTATCAAACAACTTAATCACCAAACTAACCACATGTTACTTTCTATTTTTTTGCAGTCAAGTACTGACTTATCTGAGAATTTGACTCACTTCACCGGGTGGTGTTCAAGCCCTATATTTAAGAGCCAGCCCTCGAACATCCGCCAGAGGTAACTACAAGACATCGAAATATTGTAGTCAAACCTGTTCTATGATTTTGGAAAGGTAAAAGGATAGAAAGACATTTCTGCAGGTGTCTACTTATATGCTACTGGCAATAGGATTTTAACGAGCTCTAATCCACTGTACTATTTTATCTGTATCAGTTGTGTTCATCTGCTATAAGATTCCCACATGATTCATTGCTCTAGGATTCTCAACACTGGTGTTCCCGTGCTCTAAGATTTCTGGTCATGCCTTTTCCTCTTTATTTTTTATATTCCCACATGCAATTGGAGGGCTTGATATCAGCAGAATTCTAAAACTAAAGAACCAAATCACACATCTAATGTTATAGGATTTTCACATGATCACTTGACAAAAACACAAGGGAAAGTTGCTACCGGCTAAAATAGGTACCAAGGATTCGAGTCCCTCTAGAAGGCAGATGTAAATATTTTGAATCATTGTCTTGAAGGGAGGTCTTAACTCCTACTGAGGTGTTAGTAAGTTTTCTTCTTCTTTTTTCTCTCTTTTAAAGAGGAGTGCAGAATATTGTGCAACCTCCTAACCAAAATTGTAATTGTTGCATTCTGTTTTGTAACACGTGACATTGAGATTTAACATGATGTTAGAGAATCTAGCAAAGCTCCATTTCCCTTGAGCTTCATCTATTATCTATTGTTGAAATTTTAACTTTCAGGTCATTCCGCCAATCCGGACATGGAGAATCTAGCAAGGATATACATCATTCTTCTCAATCTTCCAGTGATCACCATGAGGGTCTCTCAGCCTAGTCTCATCCCACTGGACTCCGGGAAGAATGGGAGAAACCACATTGTGTGAGCCAATGCCAGAACTTTAACTGCGCTGATTCAGAACGAAATTTTGATATGTTCCTTCACTTCCTTGTTTATAGGATTCGATTTTCCTTTCAAACTTTAAATGGGATAGCTGTAGCCTTTGGAGTAAGATTTGCAGGAGTTTTTAAAAGACACTGATGGGTTCTATTTCTCTAGAACATAGAAGACAGGAAATAACTAATCAAATCTCCCTTGTAATTTTTTTGTGATCAGAAGCTCACTCATGCACAAAAATAGACACACACGGATTTTCACTCGGTTCTGCAGTTGTAAATCAAAATCTCTCGTCTAAGCTGTTGCGATCAGAAGCTCGCTCACGCACACAAACACAAACAAGATTTTTATGTAGTTCCGTAGTTGTTAAATCCGTGGGCAATGTATTTGGTTTTTTCCTTGTTTTGATAATGCAGGGTGTCCGGGGCCAGCTTGCGCGCACCTCGGACTAATTCTATAGCCCCTTCCACAGTGGTTTCACATGCTTATGCATGGGCCGGTGTGGTGGCTCCAAGAACTGTTGGCAATTAGAATTGAACTTGAAATCTTAGGAGGAAGCAAACACTTGAGTCCCGCCACCACCACAAAACCTCAAAGTTGCCTCAAGATTGAGCCAATCTTTTGCAGGTCCTCAACGATGGTCACCTTCCATTAGCGGCAAGCCTATTAAATCAGGAACAAAACCCTGTATGGATTGGTTCAACAAGAATTGATAGCGCATGCTAAGAAGTTTTGAACCCGAGATCTAATCTTATGGTTTGACTCAATGGTTGTGTAGCACTTCTTTGGAGTGTGAACTGTGAAGTCTAGGGTTCAACTTGTATGGTCAAGAAGTTGACCCTCGTAGTAATCTAACAATACTAACGTACTAAATCCAGTCGCGCAAAGTCAAGGTACAACATGGAAAAACATGACAACATGACGTGTCAATGGGCAGAAAAGGCAAGTCGGCATGGAGTGACAATCGCACGACGCTGTGCTAACAGAGTCTTGGCCCAACTTGTGCTTGTCACTGAGCTATCTCTGCAAGGCACGACATGTCGAGGCAAGACACAACATGTTCTTGTCACTAGGTATTGCAAGGAACATGCAAATATAAGGCTTTGTTCGGAAAAGTTTTTCACAAAGCTTTTTTTGAGTTGAAACTGTTCCCCCCACAAGGGGTCAGAGAGAGCCCCACAAAGTGACAAGCTTGTCATGAATGCGTCATCAAGGCGACGCGCTTGACACAACAAGGTGGCAAGGTTTCCGAAAGGGATGGTTCCATAGCAAAAGGATATCCAAATGACCAATGTAATCCACCGAAGTACAAAACTATTAATTCAATACTTGCAATTATAGGCACGCCCATAGAAGCGGCATTCACAGTTTTATCTAGATTTAACACAACTTTTTTCTTTTTCTAATCTAGATTCAACCGAGAACAAATCTAGTAATTCCAGGGATCGCAAAAATTGTCGTAACTCCATGGATTGCAAAAATCGTCATAATCGGATAAGTCGAGTTCATCGTCTGAATCTTGAAAACCCATTAGCGTCAGAAATAAAGCCATCTCCTCGGCCATTGCGAGTTCATCTTCTGAATCTTCTACATCACTGTCATTCTCCAGTTGCATTCCTAGTGGAGAGTGGGATTTGTACAAGTACTTGAACAAAACATGTACGCAATCACTGTCCACATCAGCAGAGGTGTGAGAGCTGTAATCATCCACGGAATCCATTTGGGTTAAGCTGGAGCTGTATATCTCAGGCATGAGAGTACTGTTCCACAGGTATGAACCTGGCTTGACGGTGTGCTGGAACACAACAAATAGGTCATGCATCAATGGACTTCACAAAATGCTTGTAATCAACTTCAGGACAAATGTAAATGAGACCACCGTTTTGGACGATCAGATGGAGGAGCTATGTCGACTGCGTCCCCTCAACAATAGTAAAGTGCTATTAACAGCCAAGCTAAGTGAGCATGCCATATATACAAAGATGAGACTGGTCGAGAAAGAAAAGAGACCACAGGTATAGCTGTAAAAGTAAAACTCGCACAAAAGCAAGTAACATAGATTAAGATCCATGAAATCCAAAAACGCTGGGATGTTGTTTCTAGATTATGTTAAGGCATGAGCTGGACATACTTCTGAAATGATGTTAGAGAAGGAGAACATCCATTGGTTTTCTTCACTTCGTCATTCTAACCAAATGGGGTAAAGAAAAAAGACAAAAAGGGATGCCTTTTAATCTGATCTTAAGAGAGGAAAGTGCTACTTAAAGGGCTAGCAAAGCTGCCGCTCTCTCTTGGGTCCAGGTTAACTCAATCCAGAAAGAATTCAAATTTCAAACACCATAAGAAATACTCTTAGGCTTAAGCACTTAATAATTGGCTTATCTGCTTTTTTGGTCCCTGAAAAATACCGTAAGTTTCAAAATCATCCTTGTAAAAATTCTAGTTTCAATTTCATCCTTGTATAGTTCAAAAAAAAATAAAAAATTTCATCCTTGTAAAACCTTGACGATTTCAATGTTACCCCTAAAGGGGACCACTGGTGGTGCAGTGGTAAAGACTCAGCCCAATAACTTTAAGGTCTTGGATTCGAGTCTTGAGCACAACCACTTTGTGTATTATTACCAAAACGTTAGGCTTGTCCTCAATATTCCCCTTCCCGGACACCCATTAATGGGTACCACGCTGAGTCCCTTTAAAAAAATTAATTCAATTTATGGAACACACCACGTACGTATTGTGTTGCGTCCCCGGACATGGGAACACTCCGGCCTCTAGGAGTGCCGGTGCTACATAGGTGCACATACATTTAGTCCCCTTTAGTGGAATAAGTTCTTTTACCTTTTTGCCTTGCCACCAGAAATTGTTCTCTCCTTGCATGGTTTAATTTAGGCTATGTTTTGGATCCTGGATTTGGCGAATGAAAAAGGATTTAAATACCTTATCATATTTGGATGGAAGGAACAATAGGGCTAAAAAGAAATATGAAGGAAAAAAGAAAGCAAAACTGTAATGAACTGTGTCCTTCCTCATCTCCTACTTGTTTTCCTATTGCAACTAAAATAGAGCATGGAATTGGGAATCTATCTTTTCTTTCACCTTTACCTTCCTTTTCCCTTTTCTTTTCTTACAATATGAGGCCTTACTTAGATATAGCCATTATACTACGTAAAAAAAAAAAATATTTCGCCTCAATTAAACGAAGGGCACAATTACTTTAATTTTAATCTTAGTGAACTAGTAACGACATTTATATCTAACCTCTAACAGTCTAATACAAAGCCCAAAACAAGAAAACAATCTTACTGGTATATATCCAAACGCACCAACTCCAAAGTAAGCATACGTATCATACAACTGTAGCAGGTTAGCAATGGTGTACCTTGTAAAAACAACTAGCGCCAAATTGACAAGTTCCATTTCCAAAGTTAAAGTGCTTGCAATCAATAGACCTGCAAGAGCAAGATATCTCAATGACAATATGGCTGAATAATTAAGGAGTCATTTTGGGTTACCATTTCAAAATTACCACCCACAAGAGGGAAAAGAATTAGAGAAATCGCCCAATTAGCCAATAGATGACGAGCTTGCAACATAAGACGTGTTTCTTACTGAAAGAGTAAGAATAAGTTTTTAACCCTTTTTCAACTAAAACAAGCACAACTAAACACAGTAATGGATAGATATCTAGAAACCTTGGGTTCATGAGGTACCACTTTGGTCACTGGAAAGGATAAGTAAACTAGGAATGATTGTTTAAAAATCGATTCAATCTAAGTGGTATAATATGTGCTTCTAAATAATGCGGTGGTACCCAACATTCAACAAAAGTTCACGGGAGAAAAATGGAAACACTTTTACTAAAGCACAGTAGGATAAAATTGCTGGTCTTGCTTTGCAAAAAAACTGCTCAAAGCACCAAGCCTTTGCCTCCGCAGCTACTCATCTTTACAGCTAAGAACCGTGGATCTCTCACCTGGAACCTGTCCCTAATAAAGGAGTACGTAGGTTCCCCCACATTTGTGAGCTTGGCTTGAAACCCTCCTTGTCCCTCCTCCTCGGGCTACCGATACACCAACTTGGGCATCAAATAATAGCCATGAGTTCACAATTAAATGGGCCTATCATTGCATTACCATGACTTGAATCTACTTTCCTTCCCTGACATTACCCGCATCATCATTTTGGATCTTAAATGCTCAGCAAAAATCTTATATTTCTTGTGGTTTATATCTCACAATGACCTACCAAGGATTGCCGCTAAAAAAAAAACAATGACCTACCAAGGAGTATTTGGTTGAAAAAAGCATCATCTCTTCTGGGTCTATGCATTAGCAGTAGAGTTTGTTAATCTGGGTCTTATCTCTAGAGAAGAGAAAGAAAACTGGCAATTGAATTGTTATTTCCACTAGAGCTTTTCTTCTCTCACACCACCTCACAGACTTAATGGACCCAAATAAGGTAGATCAACAAACGCCATACGTTTCTTGGTCGGTTTATGAATAGCCTGACTGCTTTGAGGCAGTTACAGAGTTGTAAGGCAGAGAAGCGCACTCTACTTTAGGGAGGAGACTGCCTCAAAAAGAGGCTGTCGATTCCCTTCGTAACACCAATAGATATTGAGTCTGCTCAGAGATTGATGGACAGATTCATAGGGTCGGAAACGCAACCTACCCAATAAATCAATATTTGCTTAGTCTCCATGGTGCACTCAAAGAGCCACAGATTGATGAAATTATAGAACGGCTTGGAGTGGCTTTACGGGGGTCAAATCAGGACCAAATTGCACAAATTCAGCAAGCGTAGATGTACACAGAATCTGTTTAACATATTTGCGATGAGAAGTGTTCATTTGGATAATTAACTCCAATAATGAACTCAAACAGTTAAAGCCTAAAGGAAGTATGAACATGCCAAAATAACTTCTCCTACGCTTGTTAGCAGGAAAACTAAAATAGGGGTATATGTTGTCTCCATGATAACATTCAAGACTTTCAAGGAATTAGCTTAGTAATAACCAGTTCAATACAAGCACAAGATTCTCTTAAAATTATACCTGAGTTTAGCTTTGTAGTTGTCAACAATTTCCAGCTTTTCTTCCTTCGTAGAAAACCAAATGGTACTAGGAACAACAAAGTATGACACCTTTCTACATATTGGACAGGCCCTCAATGTAGACTTGACATCCATTCCAGAAGCTGGGGAACTACTGCGCCAATTCTTGATGCATGAGATGCAGAATGGATGTTCACAATCCGACAGTAATCCAAACTTTCGTTCGGCTGCTGTTGGCTTTGAAAGGACACGTTCAAGGCAAACACTGCATTCTATTTCTTGACTTAAAGTTAATGCCTCCAGGTGCTTTCGCTCTTTCTCACATGTTTTCATGTGCTTCTCTCTCTCCTCAGGTCTAAAAGGATGCAAGCAATGCTTTCCACAGGAGGGGCATAAATCCCCATGGACATGTGGACATTTTTTCCCACGTGGACAACTACCAGCTGCAGCATATGGGCACATTGAATGATTAGCTGGATTAGGACCCTTGTACTCCTCAACATCAGCGGTGTCTAACAAAGAATGATGCCCTGACCTTTGACTCCATGCCGGTTTTGCAGTAAGAGAGAAAGCTCTACTTGAAGTTGAAAGCTCTGGGATGACACTTGGGACAACAGTTGACCCACCTGATACAGTCCACGAAGGCTGAGTTATAGAATCAGCAACCAAGAATTGGCGAGAATTTGACGATGAAGATGGAGTGGAGGAATGTGAACGAGAAACTTTAACATGATCATATCTGCAACGGCTTCCATAAGAACAAACTCCTCTTTGGTAGAAGGTGCACAACTGCAATATTATTTTGATAAAGAGCAGGAAAGAGGAAACACAAATATGATTGACTAACGGAAATGGAGGGTTGACTATTAAAGCAGATAGCAGAAAGTTTACCTTATTTGATGTGTTGTTCAAATCATGTGAGAACTCACAATGATCCCCTTTTCGACATGCTCCACGTGCATAGAACTTGCACAGAAGCCTGGACAAAACAGAAACATGAAAGCAACTAAGACGACACTCATTGTCTTCTGACAAAAGATTGACAAGGCCAAAAGACTGGAAGCTATGGAAATTTAATTTGCATGAAATAAAAGTGTTGGTAAATCAAATGACAAAAAGTTAAAGGATTTTCCACAAATAAAAGCCTCACATACAACTCATAAAAGCGAGCGAATGCTTTTTCCACGCAAATAGAAATGTGAGAACGAACTGATTGAAAGCGTGATTAAGAAATAATCATGCCAAAAAATTGCCTTACGCACATCGAGACTGCATAAAAAAAACTTTGACGATGGTCTATAATTTCACAACATGAAGCATTATTAAATTCCAATTAATGAACGAGAGGGTTACCTGGTTCTTCATTGAACTGCACACGCTACATTTTGTTAAAACTAGAAACAATTAGAAATTTTAAAGCCTAGAAAAACCTAGAAAGAAACTAGATACCGCAAAACAACTGCTACCCAAAGAAAGTGTGGCATTTCTATCCAACTTACTCCCTCAGTTGTAGACACATGGTGATGCAAACATCTATATATGGTCATACACAAATAGAAGCGAAATGCAAATTGGGAATAAATGCAAACGGACAGGCAGATAAACTTGAACCAAAGAGACCGGAGCGCAAGAGCTCTAACATCCAATCTCTAACACCATGTGAAGTCACCAATTATCCTAAAAGCTTAAGTTCTTCGAAAAGGAGCCCAATGACGTCATTAACGTAGGGGTCACAAAAAGTGTGAATCCTCAATAAATGTATTGACATGGTGCAACCTCAACATGGCTGGATATCTCAGTGATTCACCCCAATCAAGTAAATGGCCATGGAGAAGCTACATAGAATCCAGGTTTCAAACCCTCAAAAGAACTCTAGAGGCTTGTATTCAAGGAATCTAACAAACATGACAGTATTCAACACTCTTTTGAATTTAAATAGAACATTTCGATCCAAATTTGCAATAATCAACTACAAAACTCATGCAATGGATGTAACTTCAGACTACTGACTTCTAAACACCATTGTGATAACCAACAATTGTACACATAGGGCAACTACTATTAGGTTATCCTACATAGCTTTCTGTTTCTTAAATCCTAAAAAAGAAATTCCTCAATAACCGAAGAGAAAATTTTCTCTTTTCCTTCGTTTCTCATCAACCAAACAGAACTGATAAATGAAAAAGCCCATAAATTAATCGACGTAAATGTGATTTACCAGCACAAGAAAATCAAGGAAAACTGGAATAACAAGAAAACAAAAAGGGAAAAATGAGAATCACCTGTTCGACGGGAGCATTTCCCTCTTCGACATGGCTGCCGAGAATTGAACAAATCAAATGGAGTTTTAAAAATCCCAGGTGTGAAAACACGCAGAAACTTCTGGCAAGGGAAAAGCGTGGTTGTCAACCACGTTTTCTAAAAGCGTGCTTACACCATGTTTTTAGAAAACGCGTTTTCAAGCCAAATTAGGATTAACTTAGGGGGTGTTTGGGAGTCAACTTTTCAGCTTTTCATTTTTGGCTTTTTGGCTTTTTGAATTTTGGCCAGAATGAGTTTTGAATCTGGGAAGAGTGTTTGAGAGAAATGTACAGAATGCATTTTGCAAAAGAAGTAGTGTTTTGGAGAAAAATGATGAAAATGAGTTTTGGTTTGGATTTTACCGATTTACCCTTACAACATGCCAACGGGGCAACTACCCACCATGCCTTTGTATTTTACACAAACTGGGGGAAAACATATGTGGGCACAACAAAGATTTGTGTATATTTTTTTTTTTTCAAATTCGTTTGGGAATATTTTTTGTTACAGAAAAGCTTGAGGTTTGACGTTATTTTTTTTGTTTGGGAAAATATAGATGGTCCCTTTTCCCTTCTTTTGTTTTTTACACAAATGGATGTTCTTCCGTAATTAATAATATAGAAGTAATTGCTAAAAAAATGGAAAAAGTTGGTCCAACGAAAACATAATTATAAACATTAGACAATTTAAAAAAAAAAATACATAACCATATTATACAAAATCAAAACAGCCACAGTAACCGAAAACAAACAAAAAAGCAGCCAATTTGAAACATGAAAATGAAATCATCCGAAACAAAAAAAACAAATACGCAAACACTTGCTCCATACGCATCTAACGTATACGATTGGCTACAATATGATCCCGAATTTGAGTCCTCACATGGTCCATTTCACCATCATCGTGTTGGCACGTCTCTCCATGTGCCCCATTAGTTGCCGTTGTTTCCACTCCACGTTCGTAAGGCATGAATTCTGGACGTGTATCGTAGAAGGCAAAGGGAATATCAGGCATGTTGCTCCTTCGTATGAAATTGTGAATGGTCATCGTTGCAGTTACAAGACCTTTCTGTGTTTCCATTGAGTACCCAACAGGCATGTCACATATAAGGGGCCAACGCGCTTTCCATACTCCGAAAGTCCTTTCTATTGTGCACCTAAGGGATGAGTGTATTTTGTTGAAACATTCGTAGTCATTCCTTGGTTGTCGACCTCTTCGCCAGTCTGGAACATGATACGTACAACCTTTGTATGGTGCTAGAAAACCCCGAATGTTTGGGTACCCAACATCTACCAAATAATACTCACATGTGGTATTATACATTTTTAGTTGTAATCCCTTAAAAGTTTTGCGGACATGTGTATGAAATTCACTGTTATTGGGCAGAAAGATAAATGTTCGACTAACCTTGTTGTGAGTGGGGAAAATTATTGGTCGCGTCCCTAATACAATCATAGAAAATTCTAGTGTCGTGTGCACTTCCCTCCCATCCTGATAACGCAAAAGTAAAGCACATATCAAAGTCACATGCCGCCATAATATTTTGTGTTGGATACCCCTTGCGACCAATCCATTTGGCAATGTCATTGGGATTTGGGTGGGCCTTGATGTGAGTGCCATCAATTGCACCAATTGCACCCTATGGGAAACAAACAATTTGTTAAAGTCAGAAGTCAGAAGGAAGACAATATTGATAAATTTGTTAATTTATCAATTTTAGGCAAAATAGGTGTAACCCGTAATCGAATTTTTTGACTAACAAAAAATGGCTAAAATTAATCCATGGAAGGAATTATCCGCTTTGGAAAAAAAATACCTGAAAATGTGGAAAATATCTTTTACTTTCTCGTATTTTCTTGTGCACTTCTTCGCGAGGCCATGGCCATGGTCTAAGCCATTCGATAGCCATTCGGTTGAGGGAATCTAGTACATGATGGAAACGCCTTGAAATCGTCTCCCCCGAACGTTGGAAACGCTCTTGTGCACTTCTATTGTTAGCTCGTTGCCCAACAATCCATAGAAATATAGCCACTTGCTCTTGCACGGAGATTCTTTCCGCCTCTCGCAGCCCATATCTACTCTCGAGCAAATGACAGAGGTTCAAAAAATTGGTCTTGCTCATACGAAATGCTTGATACATACGCTTTGGGTGACCCACGTTCAACTCAACGATCCACTTTGCACCCGTGAAAGCAGATGTACGACAAGGCTCCTTGGCCATGTAAGTTTGGTGGTTGTGGATATGTAAAATAGCTTCCGCAGCTGGTTTTCTCCAACCGGAGTTGTGACGATGTATGGGGTGACTCAAACCTTCTCCGTATTTGTACGGGGATGATTCCACGTAACCCTGGATCACGTGCTTCCTTGAATCAACCCTAGATCTTTCTTCATGGATATCGTTCTGTATTTATAGGCGTGGGTACCTTTTGAGTTTAGGCATCTCGTGCCTTATGTTTCCTATTCTCTTTAGGAATCCTCTTCCTAATAGGACTTTCCTATTAGGGGCAAGTCTCCACGTCCTGCTAGATCTCGTCTAACAGGGGTCTTCTTTTCCATATAGGATTCTTTCCTATACGAGCTATATTCCTGATCACGTTAGGACTTCCCATATTAATCCCTTATTTCACGGGGTTGCTCCTTATCTCATAAGGAGCCGCTGTAGAATATTCTGGAATGTCTCACCGCCCTTCTCGTGGCTGTGCCGTGCTTCCACGTAGCTCGGAATAACTCGTACATAGTTCAGCTTATTACGCCGAGCTGAATTATGTATTCCAGAATGCTATTCAAGCTATACACGTAGCCTTAACTAGCTCGGCCATACCAGGGGTATCCCTTTATGTCTTATGCCGAGCTAGTGCATCCTGATATATTAAATTACTTAATTATCCTGACCTTATTCATGGTCCGGGATCAGATCGGCACAGGGCCCACGGACTCCCTATGTGGTGCCGAGCTATTCACCCTCTCGTGGTGATCGCTTTAGGCACGTGCTATGCCTAAAAGTAGGGTAATCAGATTTTACCCACTCCAATTGCTCCCCAGCTCTGCTACTGCTGTCATTCATCAGCGGTGCGCAGAGCTTCCATGATTCCAGATGCATCTTCTTGCACGCCTCCCCCTCACGTGGGGAACCAAGTTACTTTCGCATTAAATGCGAAATGACCCGTTGAGGGCTGGATAAGCCCAAAGGACGATTTCACTGACGTTTCACATACGTCACGTCCCATCTTTATGGGGTTCTGGGCGGGATAATGATTACTTTTCCCCCCTAAACCCTTCAAGTCTAAAAAATCCCTCTTCCTTCTTCACCGCTTCATTTCAACAGCAGCAAAGAAGAGAGAGAGAGAGAGAACGTCCCTTCCACCGTCGCTCAAGTTTTCTGCAACAAAGCTATCTCCGATTTTCGCCGAAAAACGTCCTCCCGTCGGAGAATATTACCCTAGGTTCATTCCTTATCACGTAAGTAGCCCCTTTCTAGTTCTCCATTTCCATTTCGTGTTCGTTCCCTTCGCCATTTTTCAACGCTTGTTCATCTTCTTCCCTGGGTTTCAACTGTGAAACCCTAAATCTTAAGCGAAAATGGGCAGACATAGGGCTCTTCTAAGCACCCCCGCAAAAGTAATAGAATTCCGTAGGAAATACGAAATTCCCGCCGACGTACAATTCCGGCTAAATAGGAGTGAGGATTTAGAGGAGCAAGGCCAGGATCAAGATAAGATTCACATTCCTCTGATCTTCATAGTTGAAGGTGGACTAAGATTTCCTCTGCACCCGTTTTTTAGGGAGGTCTGCAGTAGGTGTCATCTTAACCCTATGCAACTTTGCCCCAACTTCGTTAGGGTAGTCATGGGCACAATCGCCCTTAACAATCTGCTCGGCCTCCACCTCGACTGGTGGGACTTGCACTATCTCTACAG
Organism: Vaccinium vitis-idaea; assembly: GCA_963854785.1. NCBI lineage: Eukaryota > Viridiplantae > Streptophyta > Magnoliopsida > Ericales > Ericaceae > Vaccinium > Vaccinium vitis-idaea. The sequence continues at coordinate 2,518,152 of OY978218.1, read as the reverse complement.
TGTAGTCCCTACAGTTGACAATAATTATTATTTCAAGGCCAGGGACCCCAACCAGAAGCTCATCACCGACCTGCCAAATTCCTCAAAGGGAGAGGCAGATGACTATCTCGTAGTCACTGGCAACTGGGAGCCCAGGGATGCCGAGGGGAGGACTATTGGCTTTGCCTGCCCTACCACTCCAGGCCGACTGCGTTAGTACTTCGTACCCAAATAGTTTCCTTGTTATTGTGTTTGCTCTTTCTTGAAACTATGATTGATTCTTTCTTCATCCTGTTATTTTGCAGCGGATAACCTCAATCACGGCGGCCGCTTGATCCACGGCAACCTCCACCGCGAGGATATCGCCAGGGCTCTCTACTTCGACGGTTTCGCACCAACTCCCGTTGGCCTTGGCCGTGCAGCTCACCTGCTACTGGGCTATACTCCATACTACTGGGGTAACATCAGAAGAGCTGGAGAGCCCAGAACGAGACATCCTTGGCCGCCGTCTGCTCCACTGATCGTTACACGCCGACCAGCTGAACAAAGAACGTCTCGTGCCCGAAGAGGCCGAGCCACAAGGAGATCAGCGCGTTCCACTGCTCCAGAGAATCTTCAGCAGCAAATTACATTTGCCCACGTACCCGACATTCCAACTGCCATCCCCATCCTTACTCGTACCGACCAGGAAGCCAGCACATCTGGGAGGACGACAGTAGAGGAAGAAGAAGAAGAAGGAGAGGGACTCGATTACCGTGCAGTCGTTCAATCCCTAGCTGAGCAAGGCGCCCTTCTTGCCGACTCCGACGACTCGTCTGGTTACTCACCTTCTCCAGATAGAGGAGAGATGCCTCGCCAGCCGATCAACCTGTTGGACGAGCTAAACCTTGGCGGAGCTCCCCGTGCTCCGTCCGCTATCCGCGTCATCACTCCTTCTCATCTCCTATCCTCCTCTCTCCCTGAGAACCAGAGGGACAAGAGGCCGATCGAGAGCCCTCAGCGTGACCAGCCCCCCTCGCAGAGGAGAAGGACTGGGGACATGAGCTTGAGCTCTAGCCAACCCCTCTCCAACTCTCCTCCTCTGGTACAACCCTGGTCCCCTTTGCTTGCTCGCCCCGATGGTACTTCTTTGAACATGATCGACAAAATTTCCTCTGTGGATGTCGCATATGGCGTTTCCCGAGCTGCTCTTCTCCCCTTGGATATGGATAGGGAAAAGGGCAACTCCTACGACAGCCTCATGAAGTCCATTTTTCAATCCAGTGCCAAGGTAAGCAAAATTCCCTTCTACTCTTGTCTTACGCTTTTACCCTTCCACTTATCGGTTGTTTCGTACTTTGCAGATCATGCAAAAGGCGTCGGTTGGTTTGGAGAGGGCTAAAGACGCTGAGAAGGAACTGAAGAAGGAGCAAAAAAGGGCGGAGAGAGCCGAAAGAGAGAATGCCCAATACACTCAGTTGCTGAAAGATGCTCGGGAAGAGACCGAGGGACTGCGGAGGGCTAATGCCGAGCTAAAGGGGAAGGCTGAGGAGGTGGAGCGTGGACTTCGGCAACAACTTGCGGATGCAGAGGCCAGAGCTGAAGCCGAATATGATCGTGCTGTTGGTGTGATCACGGACAATTACAAGGCGCAGATGCCAGTCGTTCAAGATGCCGTCTGGGGTGCGGCCTGGCAGAGATGTCTTACCAAGCTAGGTGTGGATCCGTCGTCCCCACTCTGGGCCGACATGGAACTTCCCAGCGAAGTAGCTGCTGCCGAAGCCAACGCTGATGCTGGGGCTCAACCCACCTTAGAAGCTCAACCTGAGTCTGCTACCGAGCTGACTCCGCCAGAGGAAACCATCACTGACCTTATTGTCCTAGGTGATGGTGCTCCCGCAGACCTTGGAGGTGACAATCCTGACCCTAACCTTGCCACCAATGTTGGCCAGCATGGTGAAGAGGCTTGATGCCTATTATATTCTTACTCTGTTATCATCAAAACTCCTATTCGTGACCCTGCGTGGTCTGTTCGGCCGTCTGTGGCCTTTTTAATATCTGATGCTGGTGTACTCTTTAAGTATTTTCGTATTTGTTATGCACTCGTATTTCTTCAAGTGTTTTCAAGCTTTCAAGTGTAAGCTTCTTCGTGCTACACTTTTTCCTGCATGCTAAGTGTTCAAGTGTTTTTTTAAACTTTCCCAAACCTAAGTGTTTTCATACTTAGATGGTTACCAATATTCGTTGGAGTTTGTATATCTAAGTTTATTCATACTTAGAGATCATTGCAGTATTCGTTGCAGATCTAAGCTTTTCGTGCTCAGAAAGTTATTGCAATGTTCGTTGCAAATCTAAGTGTTTTGCAATATTCGTTGCACGTATCACTAAGTTTCTTCATACTTAGGATTTTGTTGTCGCAATATTCGTTGCAATTTTGCAATATACGTTTGCAAATCTAAGTGTTTTCATACTTACAGACTATCTGCTCCCCAATAGGAATCCAGAGTGGAAGCAACTTGGGTTCATATTTAAACAACATTACAGTAAGGAAAAAATGAAAGTTTTATTAATGAAGACAAAAATCTAAATAACTGTTTGGTGATTTTATTCGTAATCCCAACATATGTGAACTTATTCGCATTCACCTCTAAAAAAAAAAAGATGTGATTGTATTCGTAATCACATAAGCAGATCACTGGTAGAATTTTCTCAGGTTCTGGACATTCCACGGCCGTGGAACTGGATCACCATCCAAGTCGGCCAAACGGTAGGCCCCGATTCCAGCAATTCCCACAATCTTGTATGGGCCTTCCCAGTTCGGTCCAAGTTTCCCGTCTGAGGACACTTTGGTGTTAGCCAAGACCTTCCTCAAGACTAGGTCGCCCACTTTGAACTCCCTTGGTTGTACCTTTTTGTTATAGCTTCTTCGTAGCTGTTCCTGGTATGCTGCTAAGGTAATGAGTGCCCGCTCTCTTTTTTCCTCAGCGAGATCGAGCTGCTCGGCCAGGGCTCTATCGTTGCCCCCCGACTCCACAAGTGTAGTACGAATGGTCGGCAACCCAATCTCCAAGGGAATCACTGCCTCTGTCCCATAAGCAAGGGAATATGGCGTCTCTCCCGTAGATCGCCGTGGGGTGGTTCTGTAGGCCCAGAGTACGGCTGGAAGCTCATCGGGCCACTTTCCCTTTTTCTTCTCCAACCTCTTTTTGAGACTTTTTAAGATAGTCTTGTTTGAAGCTTCTGCTTGCCCATTGCTCTGTGGGTAGGCTGGGGTGGAGTAATAGTTCCTGATGCCGTACTGAGCACAAAAGGCTTTGAACTTCTTGCCGAACTGGGACCCATTATCCGAGATGATGGAGTAGGGTACTCCAAACCTTGTGATTATCTTGTTCCACACAAACCTTTCCACCATGGCTTCTGTGATTTTAGCAAGAGCCTCCCCCTCTATCCATTTGGTGAAGTAATCAGTGCCAATGAGTAGGAATTTTCGTTTCCCCGTTGCCATAGGGAGAGGACCCACGATATCCAATCCCCATTGAGCAAACGGCCATGGACTGGTTAGAGGCAATAGATCCTCTGCTGGGGCTCGGATGAGGGGAGAAAACCTCTGGCACTTCTCACAAGTTTTGACAAAAGCTTTTGCATCCTCCTGCATGTAAGGCCACCAATACCCCTGGGATATTGCTCGGTGGGCTATAGATCTGCCACCGGTGTGTCCCCCACAAGTTCCAGCATGGATTTCGTGGAGGAATTTCTGAACAAGGGCTGGGTGTACACACAACAAATATGGTCCAAGAAAAGACTTTCTATAAAGCTTACCTTCTGGAGAGAGCCAAAAGCGTGCGGATTTGGTCTTGATTTTGTGTGCTTCCTTCTTATCTTCTGGCAAGGTCCCATCTCGTAGGTATGCCATTATTGGGTCCATCCAGCTCGGCCCAAACTCTGTTTCCATGACGACTTCCACCGCTCGGCCAATGCTTGGTTCGCCCAGATAATCCACCGTCACTGTGCGGCGATACTCTGTCCTGATTGCTGATCCCAGGCAAGCCAGTGAGTCTGCATGTGCATTCTGACCCGAGCTGATTTGCTGGATGTGGACTTTACAAAATTTATCAAGTAGATCTTTGGCTGCCTCTGAGTACGCGGCCATCTTCTCGCTTTTCGTAGCGTATTCTCCTGAAAGCTGGTTAACAACTAATTGTGAGTCACAAAATACTCGCAATTTGTTTACCTTTAGTTCTAGGGCACTCTTCAATCCCGCAATCAAGGCTTCATATTCTGCCACATTATTGGTGGCACTAAATCCCAGCCGCAGCGCTTGCTCCAGAACCAATCCTTCTGGAGAGAAAAGCACAACCCCTGCTCCAGATCCTTTGTTGCAGGCTGACCCATCTACGTAAAGCCTCCATTCGTCTGGTTCTGGATCGGCCATTCTCGTTGACTGCTCGGGCTTTTCAGTTTGCTCCTTCTCGTGGAGAGGTGGTGGCGGTGGTGCCACTGTTGGAGTAAACTCAGCTACGAAATCCGCTAGAATCTGCCCTTTGACTGCTGTTCTAGGCTGGTAATCAAGGTCAAACTGACTCAGTTCTATGGACCATTTGGAAATCCTGCCAGAGAGATCTGCCTTTCTGAGCAAGGCTCTTAGTGGATACTCAGTGAATATGGTGATAGGGTGCTGCAAGAAGTAGTGGGGCAGCTTTCTTGATGCTATGACAAGAGCGTATACCAATTTTTCCAACGGCAGGTAACGTGTCTCAGCTTCCAACAGTGTTTTGCTTACGAAATAAACTGGGGCCTGCTCCGTCCCCTTTATTCGTAGGAGGACCGAGCTGACCGCACGATCAGATACGGCTAAGTACAATATTAACCGCTCCCCAGCTTCTGGAGTAGAGAGTAAGGGTGGTGATGATAAGTAGCTTTTTAACTCCTGGAAGGCCTGTTCCTGCTCGGCTCCCCATTCGTAGCCTTCTCTCTTCTTCAGAAGTTGAAAGAAAGGTTTGCAGCGGTCTGAGGATTTGCTGATGAAGCGATTTAGAGCTGCTGCCATCCCCGTTAGCCTTTGGACCTCCTTCGTGGTCTTTGGGCTTTGAAGGCTTTGCAGGGCCGTGATTTGATCTGGATTAGCTTCAATCCCCCTTTTAGTTACTAAGTGCCCAAGAAACTTCCCCGAGCTGACCCCGAAGGCACATTTGGAGGCGTTTAGCTTAAGCTTGTATTCTCTTAGAATGTTGAAGGTTACCTTTAGATCGGCAAGGTGATCAGGCCTCAACTTGCTTTTGACTACCATATCGTCGATGTATACCTCCATAGTCTTGCCGAGCTGCTCCTTGAACATCTTAGTAACCAGCCTCTGATAGGTTGCTCCAGCATTCCTCAACCCAAACGGCATAACCTTGTAACAGTACAGCCCTCTGGGGGAGATGAAGGACGTCTTCTCTTGATCGGGCTCGTACATAGCTATCTGATGGTATCCTCGATACGCGTCAAGAAAACTCATCCTTTCATAGCCCGATGTAGCATCCACAAGTTGATCAATTCTGGGAAGTGGGAAGCTGTCTTTGGGGCATGCTTTGTTGAGGCTGGTGAAATCCACACAGACCCTCCACTTCCCATTCTTCTTTTTGACTACCACTGTGTTGGCCAACCAATCTGGATAGCTCACTTCTCGTATGGCATCCGCTTCCAGTAGCCGTTCTACCTCCTCAATTACAGCGTCTGCGTGCTGTGGGGCCGACCTCCTTGCCTTCTGCACAACTGGCTTGTGCTGAGGGTCCACGTTCAAGTGGTGGCAAATGACTTCAGGATCTATCCCAGGCATTTCCTGGGGGGTCCAAGCAAACACATCAACGTGGTCTTTAAGAAAAGTAACCAGATTTCTTTCCTCTAGCTCGGAGAGGGTCTCGCCGATCAGGAAATACTTTTCTGCATCGTCCTCCTGAATCTGTATCTTCTTCAGTCCCTCCACCATCTTCTTGGTGGGATCACCCCCGACATCCTCCAAAGTTGGTTGGTCTGGGACCTCAACCGTTTGGACTAGCTCGGCCTTTGGGGACTTTTTCAAGACCAGGGCAAAACACTGATCGGCCACCTTCTGGTCGCCCCTGATGCATTCTATTCCGTCTGCCCCGGGGTACTTAATCTTTTGGTGGTAAGTTGAAGAGACCGCCCTCATCTTGTGCATCCATGTCCTTCCTATAATCACGTTATAGGAAGAAGGGATGTCCACCACAAGGAAATCAGTCTTCAATACTACCGACCCTGCTCGGACAGGTAGAGTGACCTTTCCCATAGGCCATACTGTTTGCGCGCTGAAGCCAACCAAAGGGACAAGACATTTTTGCAGCGAGTTCGTCGGGAGTTCCATCTTCTTAAAGGTGTCGTAGTACATGATTTCTGTGCTAGCCCCTTGATCCACAAGGATTTTTTCCACGTTATATTCCCCTATTCGTAGGGTGATCACCAGCGCGTCGTTATGGGGTATTGACACCCCATCCAGGTCGTCATCAGTGAAGGTGATTGGGGCCTCCATGACTCCCTCAGGTCTTGACCTTTTCGCGCCGAGCTTCATGACTTGTTTCGCATGCCCGTTAATCCTTTGGATGTGCCTTATCTCGTTGTTTGTGTATGGGGCCACCAGTCCGTGTATCATATGGATTGTTCCTTTTGGACCTTTATCGTAGTCCATCTCCTCTATCAGCTCGGCATCGTTCTTGCTTTCAGCCAGAAATTCTTTGAGATGACCCTCCGCCACCTTCTCATCCAAAAACTTTTTGTACTCCACGCAGTCCTCAGTCATGTGCCCCCAATCTCTGTGATAGCTGCAGTGTTGATTGGTAGCCCTCCTTTTCTCTGGGTTCCCAGTCATCTTTGGGGGTCTTCTGAACCATTGCTCATTCTTGATCCTATACAGCATCTTGTAGATTGGAATGTTGAAAGTTGCCATAATGCTGAAATATGACTTGGGATCTGGATTAGCTCTGTCCTTCCTCTGCTGGGCGTAATCCTTTCTTTCTGTTGTGAAGTCCTTCTTGTATACCTTTGACTCCATGGTCCTCTTTTCTGGGAGCTGAGGTTGTCCTGCCACGATCTTCCCTCCAGCCTGCAGGATATCATCTTCTACCCGTGCATGTTCCTGAATTCTCTCCATCAATTTGGCCACAGTCTTGACTGGGTGCATGGTAAGCGATTCTCGTAGCTTACTATGCACGGGCAGACTTGTTTTGAATGTTGCTAGGGCATACTCCTCACTACAATTTTCAATTTCGTTGAAGGTTTCCCAGTAGCGCTTCGAGTATTGACGCAGAGTCTCATCATCCCTCTGTCTCATAGAGGTTAGCGCATCAAAGGTCTTTGGAGCCGCTCGGCTTGTAAGAAACCGAGCAGTGAACTCCTCGGCCAGCTGAGTCCAGCACAGGATGGAACCCTCTGGGAGCTTATGGTACCAACTTAGTGCCACTTTCCCCAGGCTGGATGGGAACATTTTGCATAGCAGTGCATCATCTTGCTCATGCATGAACATGGCCTGTTGGTAATGCTGAATGTGGGCCACAGGATCCGTGCTGGTTTCGTATGGGATGAACGCTGAGTGCTTCACCCTGCTCGGCGTCTTCTCCGCGCGGATCCAATGGGCCAATGGTGATTTGGAGATCTGGCCTAGGGCCTCTTTAGCTGCTTCTCGTGCAGTTCTTGGGCCTTGACCAGCTCGGTCAGTATTCCTCCTTCTCGCATGCTGCTCGGGAACGTGCTCGTTGGATCCAGATCTCTCGTATCTGTCCCTAGCATGCTTCCTCTTTTCCCTTCTTTCCACAGAAATACTCCTGTCTCTCCTTTTTCGTGGAGAGGCAGCTCGGTCAGTGGAAACGTTGTCGTGGTGATGACTTTTTTCTTGTCTCTCATACTGCACGGATCTCGTCCGTGAGCGTAAATCTTTTTCCTTCTCTTGGAGCTGCTTTTTCAAGTCCTGAATTTCTCGTTCCCGTCGAGTAACTTCACGGGCCAATTCCTCTGCCTCTTGCTCTTTTCTGTCAAGGCTGTCTTCCCTCTGTCGATCCCTTGTGTGCCTATGACCATCCCTCCTTGGGGGGCTCCTTCCTCGCTCACGTCGGGTGGAGGCCTCCCCACCCCTGGGCGGTGTCTTTGAGTGCCTTGCCCTTGGCGAATCATGGTGTGTTAGGCGTGTATCCCTGAATTTTGGAATCTCAGGGATACTCCTCATGTCAAACTTCTTGGTTACTGGCTTTTTCAGTGGTGCCCTTAGGACCAGAGGAGTTTTGTCCACCCTTGTGCTCTTTCTCGTAGTATACACAAGCGTGGTACCATCGTCTTCTACATCTTTTCGTCGCGGAGTGCATAAAAGGGGTTCTGAAAGCACCATTGTTGATCTCTGTTGAGAGGGATCGAGCTTTTTTCGTAACCTTTCCCACAGACGGCGCCAATTGTACGGGGATGATTCCACGTAACCCTGGATCACGTGCTTCCTTGAATCAACCCTAGATCTTTCTTCATGGATATCGTTCTGTATTTATAGGCGTGGGTACCTTTTGAGTTTAGGCATCTCGTGCCTTATGTTTCCTATTCTCTTTAGGAATCCTCTTCCTAATAGGACTTTCCTATTAGGGGCAAGTCTCCACGTCCTGCTAGATCTCGTCTAACAGGGGTCTTCTTTTCCATATAGGATTCTTTCCTATACGAGCTATATTCCTGATCACGTTAGGACTTCCCATATTAATCCCTTATTTCACGGGGTTGCTCCTTATCTCATAAGGAGCCGCTGTAGAATATTCTGGAATGTCTCACCGCCCTTCTCGTGGCTGTGCCGTGCTTCCACGTAGCTCGGAATAACTCGTACATAGTTCAGCTTATTACGCCGAGCTGAATTATGTATTCCAGAATGCTATTCAAGCTATACACGTAGCCTTAACTAGCTCGGCCATACCAGGGGTATCCCTTTATGTCTTATGCCGAGCTAGTGCATCCTGATATATTAAATTACTTAATTATCCTGACCTTATTCATGGTCCGGGATCAGATCGGCACAGGGCCCACGGACTCCCTATGTGGTGCCGAGCTATTCACCCTCTCGTGGTGATCGCTTTAGGCACGTGCTATGCCTAAAAGTAGGGTAATCAGATTTTACCCACTCCAGTATTCATTGACATTGAAAGGGTCACCGAACTCATCGTCATTGTACAGGTCTTCATCATAAATATCATAGTCGTAGTAGTCCGCCGGATCAACATAATCGCTCATTTTAATAAACTTCCAATGATTTATGTACTGAAAAAAAAAATTAGATGACTTCTCAATTCACACAAGTCCTGGGGTTAATACGGTTCACTCTCTCATGTATTGATTTTAAACGAATGCTTGGAAGGCAGTTGCCAATGTGTACTAAATGCACTGTGATTCTTTTCCATATATAGGTGCAACCACTCTCTGATAGCTTTTACAAAACACAACCACTTCCCTATATTGGCAGTAGAAAGTACAAAAAGTCTGGAATAGATGGCAGTAGAAAGTAAATAGATGGCACTTTTTAGACTTGAAAAGGACTACACGCATCAGTAGTTGGCACTTGCGAGCTTGACAGGTTTTAAAAGTCTGGAATTTGCAAGAGGTAAATGTCTTCATTGGTGGTTGGTGGTTGTGCATGCATTGTTGACCATTTGTGTAGATAAGAGGTAAATGTATATTTATTACACAAGTCCTCCGAATGCACCGACAAGGGAAGGGTAGCAAATTCTTCTACAAAATTATGAACTATTTTTCCATTGAAATACTTGACTTCAGCTTGTCACACTTTGGTCCAAGTAAAAAAGACCAACGAAAATGATGTCAATGGGCACTGGATTTGCAATGAGATTGAGGAAATAGTTCTGTTGCTTAGCTCATGAACGAAATGTTTGAGCAATTTTTACCGGGCATGCCCAAGTACCCATCTCGACAGTCCAAAACCACGCGGTGTCCACACTGCACCCATATTTTTTTCGAAACTTTAGAAGTTGGGGGAATGAGGACGGTCTCAGTTGAGACCTTGTACAAGTCAGTACCACTTATAATTGTTTGTCATTGATACACCGACTAGAAAAAACTTTCCATTTTCCAAACTCAGGACCAAAAAAATACCTTGAATCATTTGAAATTCCCAATTGAGATGGATGTGCCAGATAAAGGTTTTATTGGGATCAATAGTCTTTCCATTGAAAGTACTCATTCATTTGGCAACCCAGGCGTGAAGATTGGCGACCCGTTTTATTCATGGTGTTTTGGCCAAAAAATTTTTGACAGCATTCCGTTTGAAAATTGGCAACCCAGGCGTGAAGCCTTGCACTAACAAACTGGACAACTATGGACAACAGTAGCAGTACCACTAACAAACTAGAAGCCCAAAAAATGGACAGCAGTAGCACTAACAAACTAGCACTAACAAACTGGACAACACTAACAACAAAGGCCAAAAAATGGACAGCATTAGCACTAACATACTGGACCTGTGGAAAATTTGTGGATGTACTATTCGACATGTGGAATTTCAGAAAATTTTGGACAACATGCCGTTTGAAAATGGACAGCCCCGGCTTGAAGCCTTGCACACAGCAGTTCCACAGTAGCAGAATAAAAGAAGAGTAACATAGCAAAAAATGCAGCACTGGAACATTAACAGCAGAATCTATCAACTGAAGTACTACTCAAACCATTGCAAGGCACTGCAAATGCAACAACACTGGCCAACGAAACAACACTGGCCAACACTAACAAAAGAGCAATGACTCAATGGACCGATCTGGTCATCATGAATCAAAGAAGCTCCTAAGCACAGAGTTTAACAACACTCATCGTCAAAGTTCAAAGTCCTAGCCACAGAGATTAAAAGAACACCAAACAAGTTCAAGAAACAAAGTTTACGAACATAGCCTAAACGAAGAAATAAGTTAGGAAGTAAGTCTGAAGACAAGATTTCAAACAGAGGCCACCATAAGAGTTGAACATTGGGATTTAAAGATCCCCAGGATTTCCAGAAGGGGGGGCAAACCAGTTGGAGTTACCGAGCTCAGCTTTTTGCACCCTACTCATTTCGTGGGTGAGCCAATAGTACCTCTTCAAGTCATTGGTACACGCCATGAACAAAGCTCGCTGTTTAGGACCTCCTAATATGTTAAAGGCTCGGGCCCATAAGTCTTCATCATCTTTAAACTCAGGGAGCTGATCTAAAGCTTCTGCGGCCTCCTTCAATGTGGGAATCTCAACTGAACGCTGGACGGAGGGGGAACTGGCACTATCCGTTGAGTCTACAATTTGTTGAAGACAAGCTTCCAGCCTTGAGGTAGCAGACCCTGACATATGGTGACAAAAAGTTCCTGCTTTCATAACTTCATAACAAAAAATGGTGACCTGTTATGCTTAGATATGGTGACAAAAAAAGAGAAGCACATTAAATTGGTTTATGGACTATATAAATCAAGCTAGTTTTTTAAGTTCATTCAACAAACTCCCATACAAACAAGCAAACTTATAGATTACAATATAGCACCAGCAACAAAATTTAAAATTAAGTAAGAACAACGTAAAATTTTCTCACCCTTCTTCCCCTTGGGTATGGTTTTCTTTGCCATAGAGGTGTTTGCACGCTTCTTTTTGAGCGATTCTGTTGGGTGCACTAGCTCTTGGATTTCATCATTGTCGTCCAATAATGCGTCGATGTTTTCAGGATCAACATCCGGTGCGATCCGAACACCAGGAGCAGCTGGAAGAAATCCAGAACTTGGGGTATACTTATGCTCCCCTGTAGCTGTGTTGCTTCCAAACAGAATACGCATTTCATCCTCCAAGGGCAAGGGCTTGTCACGAAACTTGGCACAATCAGGATGACGCTACAAGTAAACCATAAAAGCGCTTCTTATATCAAGTACTTATTACAACTTTAAACAAAGATTTAGTCTAACATTGAAAAAGTATTCGAGGATAGATTACCATAAGCTTTAGGTCCCACCAGTCGTCCGATGCTGCAATTGCACCCGTATCGGGATCCCTACCTAATCCAGTTTCACCTAACACCAAGTTTTGCCACAACTGCCAATCCTTTTTCAATACCCCCCATTGATTTTTTAGTTGAACTTTATCATATTGCTTACCCGTTCATTCATTAAATTTTTTCACAACATTGACCCACCCAACCTTGGTTAATACGATGCCAGTTTTGTAGGCAACACCTCTCAACTCTTCAACACAGGCGTGGATCAGGCACTCCTTGGACAGTTGATTCCATTGAGCTTTCATACCTACACTTGATGCATTCTTACCCTTAGATGCGGTTGTTTGGGATGAAGACATGGCTCCACTATAAAGTAAACAAATGAAGTGAACAAATTTTCGCACCTTATGAACAAGATAAACACATAACAGTTTTCAAACATAATAGCAAACGAAAATTCACATGCAACATTCCAACTTTTCGTGACATAAAAGATCATAAGTATTTATACATACACATCCCTTACTACCATAATGTGCCAAAAAGTGGGAACATAATACATTGCCATTGCTAACTACATCCGTTAACCATTGCATTAATAGGAACAATACGACAATTATTTCTTTCTCATGAACATGATCACAAGCATTGCGAGGATGAGGCACACCAACAACCCCTTCGTCATTAGCTTGGAGTAATCCAATTGTTGGCGAAGATTCATAACCTCTCTCTGAAGTGGTCCAACATCATCACTGACGTTGGAAGCACTTACATTGTAAGGTTTGGTAGCTGAACAACCGCCAAAGTAGCCAACTTTGCCCCACCCCTCAGGAAGACACCAGTTAAAGAACCCACACCTCTCTCTATGCGGCTTAGGACATCTAAAATACAATTCTCCCTTCGATGCCTTCTCTGATTCAACAATCTTAATTTCAGCCCCCAGACCACATCGGCAAACTCTTGGTTTATACACGAGTTTGGGGGTGCTGGTAATCCCCAAATCGGCCTCATTCTCGGCTTGGTAATAACTATTTCTTGACGACATTTCCTTCATAAAAATATATGTTCATCAGTGATGTGTATGCTCATTATCTGTCTAACCCATAAATACAGACCAACAACAGCTTCACATATTACTTAAGTGGTTGCTTATGCCCAAGAATACAAGTCAGACTTGAAATGAAGCTTCAATTGCAATTTGCAATTGCTAAAATTTTTAGTCACAAATTAAAGAAAGCTTTCATTGCAAGGGGGAACCAAACAGCATGCCAATATTGAACTACTACTATAGCTTTTCATCTATCCCACTCAGAAAATCAAGGATGTGCAAACATATCATGATGCTTTCAGTTGCTATATGTAGCTGCAGGCTTTTCGGTCAGCAAACATTACCAAACACTCAAGAAGGGGTAAAGGGAAAAAAACTATGAAGGATTTCCTTCTATGAACTAGAGTGTGTGTGTTTCCCTTGTCTTTTCTCTTCCCTCCACAAATTCCTTTGCAAATTGTTGATCCAAAACACACCCTTATAGTCAGGCATACAGAGGCAAGCATAAGCGTGACCACAATGCAAAAATGGTGAAATCTTTAACCACAAATATAGTCAAAGGTATTCTCCCAAACCATGGGTACCCAAAACACTTTCCCTATCTGTCTAAATGATGCCTTATTTTTGTCATATTACACAGCCATCAAACCCAATCAAAACCACAACACACCCCCAAAACAGCAGCTTATCCAGGTTAGACAAAAAGAATCGTAAAGGCAGCTATAGATGTTCAACCAAACCATTATGGGTCTAACTGATTTCAGACTATTTTTAAAATTTTATTGAACATTTGTCGTCGTTTTTTTATGTTTTACTGTTGTGGATCTGAAAACTAGGTTTTCATGCAAGAAGATGATAAAATCTGTAAAAAAATCCAACAATACCGAACATTTTGTAGTTCATGGAGAAAAAATTACCTCAACAATGGATGACTGGTGTACAGATCTGAAGAATAAATCTGGTGACCGATAACAATTTCTCTCTCTTCTCGCAGGACTCTCTGGCTCTGGTTCTCGTGTGTGTGGGAAGAGGATAAGAGGAGGGGTACATATGGCAGAGATAAGGGATCACGGGAAAGTGAAAAACAAGAATGGAAAACGAGAATGGGAAAAACAAGGTCTCACCTCTTTCTGCGTTTTTGCTTCTAAGGCCGAAACTGAAGAATGAGTTCTTCAGAATTCATTCCCAGAAGTAGGCGCCCAAACGGCCAAAAATGAAAAACCAAAACGTGAAAACGTGAAAACTAAGCGCCCAAACAGGCCCTAAATTTTTTGGGTTAATCCATTTTAACTCACTTTGAAAGCGTGAAACGTAACCAGGTTTTCAAAAAAAAAACGTGTTTGCTAACAACATTTTCATGTACTTTGAAAATAAAGTTAAAAAATGCACGTTTTTTGTGATAAAGTTTAAAAAAAAATGCAAATCGGCTAATCAGCCCAAAAGCTTCAATCTCAATATAATGGCAATCGAACTTGGGTCTTATTCCCAGAATGCCACTGATAAGACTGGTGAATTACTAGCGGTTTGTGTGGTTTAATGTGCCCAGTTTGAATTTTTGAAATATGCGTCGAGTGCGGCGGATTGACGACCGCATGTGGTTAAAATGTTCCATTTTTGGGCTTTTTGAGTTGACTTATGTGACGGCAATCACCTACCCCCTCCGTCCCAATTTATTGTGATTGTTTCATTTTTTGGACGTCTCAAAAAATTGTCTATATCTTTTAATTTATAATTTTTTTTATATTCAATATGAATCTTGTTTGATAGATCTCAATGTAATTTGGTTAAACGAAGATTTCAATATCATAAAAAACATTATAGATTATGAAATATAGGCAATTTTTTGAGAGGTTCGAAAAAGGAAACAGACAACAAATTGGGACGGAGTGAGTATTTAAAAAGTGAAAAGTAAAAAAGTCATGGATTCGTCCGATTGTGAATGGTTGGATCGACATAATTCATTTATAGACCAAAAATGATAAGTATGAGAAAAGATATAGGTACCACCATTTTGTATTAACAAATGTATAAACTCTCTCAGATAAGATATGTGGGACCTACCATATGAGTGATAGGTCCCACATATCTCATGTGAGAGAGTTTGTGCAATTGTTGGTATAAGTGTTAGTGCCTGTAGCAAACTTGAAATGATAAAGGTACAACAATTGTCGTGTGGACTCCACACATTATGTGAGTATGTTGAAGCTATATTGGAGATAATTATTGTACACTTATTATTTTTGTTTATAGACAATAGTTTTTATTCAGTATATTTTTTCCTTATATAAAGATTAGCTCAATCAAATATAGATAATTACTCGATTGATTGAGCTAAAAAAACAAAGTAGGTATAAAAATTGTTCTATACAAAATAAAGAGTTTCGATCATATGTGTGACTCAATGTGGGCCCATACACTCGGTTCTGGTATTCACCCTTATTTGGTGAGATGGACAAAAGTGCTACCCTGTGGAGAAAAAAGATTTTGAAATTTGTTCATTAGTCAACAAACCGAACTCAAACAAGTTTTAAAAAAATCAAATCGAATCTCGAATAGTTTGTGAATGACTCAGTTTTTTTTTTTTTTTTTGAAAAGACGAACGACTTAGTTCATTTGCAGCGAACCCCACATAGTGCAGTAGTTTAAAATGTCCTGGCAATAGCACTTGATTACTTTTCAATCAAATCGGAGCACTGAATTATCAGAGACGTCTTCAATTAGCTTAACTGAAGATCGTAGTGAACATATTTACGTACATGGTATACGTATATAATCGCAAATGTATAGCACAAGTCAGCCACTGCTCGGACGCCTCGCACTAGCCGCCACAACCAAGATCGTTGCTTGCAAGGCCACGGCGGCGAACATGTCGACGACCGCCCAATCGCCGCCGTATGATAAGCTTCTGAGCTTGGGAACTAAGATCGTCGGCGTCGGCCGTAACTACGCCGCTCACGCCAAAGAACTCGGCAACGCCGTTCCCAAGGTCTCATCTCTCTCTAAATCTCCTTTCAGATCCCGAATTTCAATATTCAACCTAGACGATCATTGCATACTTATGCCTGAATCACGATCGATTCTGTGTATTCTTGCGCTTATATACTCTCGTACATGCGACTGCCATGTTTCAAATTTCTATTAACACTATAGTAGTTTTTTCTAAATTTTTTAAAAAATTATCTAAGCTCACCTGCACTGCTAATCATTTTGAACAATTCAATACCGCCTTACTTGTGTAGTTTAGTTTAGTTTAAAATGGATAGGCATGCTTAAAATTGTATGCAATTATCATTGTAGGAACCAGTGTTGTTTCTGAAGCCGACGTCGTCTTATTTGGAAAATGGAGGGACGATCGAGATACCAGAGGGGTTGGAGTCGTTGGATCATGAGGTGGAGCTTGCCGTTGTAATCGGTCAGAAAGCTCGCGATGTGCCTGAGGCCGCTGCTATGGACTATGTTGGAGGTTTGGTTTGCTTTCTGCATAAGAATGTACTACTAATCGAATTTCTGATTTCCCTTAAAGAACCATATTACTGCATATGCACATAATCATTATGATTGTGGGTTTTAAGATAGGTTTTCTAGTTAGGTTGTGTTGGACAAAATTATTCGGTATTTATCAGTCTTTTTGTTGTTTTTTTTTTCTCAATTTTTGTCAGAGTCGCGTTGATCTGGCTTGGTGAACAGAATCATGAGTAAAACTTTATTACCAAAAGCCTTAAAGAGCTCACAATTGTTCGAATTTTATCCCATACACACAGTTTTTTGCTGTCTTTAGAGTCAGCTTATCTCGAATTTCTTCAATTTCAGTCCAATTTTCAAAATTTTCTGATTCCTCAACGAGAGACGAATGATTATTCTTTAAAAAAATGATGGAAAGTTATAGGAGAAGTTATTAAACATCAATAATACCCACTTCTTTTAGGATTTTTTATTTTATTTTCCAAACACATCCTAACTTTTATGAACTTTCTGTCACCTGATTCCACCATGTTTATTTGTGCTCGCCACTGTGTCAGAGTCGATGCAAATAATTCTCTTAGTCCGATACAGAACTAATGATGTTACTTGTGAGTTGTGACCTCTGCAAACATAGTTGCAAGTACTAGGACAAGATATGCATTGTGCTTCTAATTTTTGTTGAAGAATTTGGTTGACTAAGTTCCCCAACCAATGAGGAGATAAGACTTTGCTTCTTTATATATAGATCATAGGTCTTAGGATTCATAAATCCCTGAGTTTTGCAATATGGAGTATTGGAGTGTTATACTTTTTGCTGCAGCATGCTTAAAGTTTCTTGAATAGATTCAATGATTAAGTTTCCCATAGTGCTCATCCTCGACTTTTGCAATATCTTTACTTTCGTATTGGACTAAGTGAAGAATTTGGTTGTCTTGGGCCTTGTTCGTTTTGGGTTTCAAGACCCGGTTTTCTCAATTATTATACAATCATTATCTCTATTTTCAAATATTATTCTCATTCTCTCTCTCTCTCTCTAATCATTAACCCCTATTTTTAATTATTATCCCTATTTCTCCCTTCAATCATTACCAAAAACCAAAATCCAAAACTCAAACCAAACACTACCTTGCTTCTTTATAGATATATCATAGATGTTACGGATCACAAATTCCTGAGTTTTGCAAAATGGAGTGTTATACTGTTTGCTGTAGCATGCTTAAAGTTTCTTGAATAGATTCAATGAGCATCCTTAAATAGCCAGTTTTACTCCTTTCTATTTTGTGCAATTTCCCCCTCCCCCCCCCCCCCCCCCCCCACTCGAAAAGATCATGTTACACACATAAGTTAAGTATCGTAGTTCTCTTGATTATACTCCACCCGGGAGGTTCTATGACTATGGCTATGTCTAGTAAGTATCACACTTACTGACTTACATGTAATGAATCATGGGATCTTTATAATACTTGCTATAGGAAAAGGTTAAAACTTCTGCGTTACTGATAGAAGGTCACATGGTTTCTTTTGTTGAACTTTACAGAAGTTGCTGTTTTATGATGAACCCCAATGAGTTTTTCATTTAACAGGTTATGCACTTGCACTGGATATGACTGCAAGGGAAATCCAAGCTTCTGCAAAGGTGATCCTTAGAACTATAGTTCTCAAGCAATACATATATTCTATTGGTTGAGCTATTAGAGCGTTCTCAACTGCAGTAATTTCACTGTCCAGTTTATTTAAGTTGATACCTTTGGTGTTATTTTGTGCCATACTTCTTGACAGTGCTCTCTCTCTCTCTCTAGAAGTACGTCAACTTTATATATAAACAAATGAATAATCTATTTTCCTTTCCTGAATCCCTTTTAAGATTCTTGATGTGAGAAATTTTTATTCTGTTATTTTATAAGCATGAAAAAACAATTTCTTTCTGGAGGGAAGCTTTGTCTGAAAAGCTCTCCCATAAGCATGAAAAACAGTTTCTTTCTGGAGGGAAGCTTTGGCTGAAACATGTTAAAAGCAAAGGTCACGTACGGTCCATGCAAACTATCTCAACTTTCAAAAGTTTTCGAGGAATGGTAACCATTGCACAATACAGATACTAGGCCAATGAAATAAGTAGTTCCATTTGACTTGGATGAATACATGCACTTCCTGTGGATTTACAGATGAACTAATGACTTGGTTTTCGTTTTAAACCTGGTTATCCAGAATGAATTAGAATTAAATCTGATTTCTTTTGTAAATGATTTCTGATAATCATTCTTTTTCTTTTCTGTTGTTCCATATGCCAGTCTGCAGGTCTTCCGTGGACTAAAGCCAAAGGGCAGGACACCTTCACACCAATTAGTTCAGTTGTAAGACACTAACTACAATATTGTCTTGTAATTTTGCTGATGTTGTTTCTTATTATTATTTTGGATAATAGATTATGGATGAATTTGTATCTGACTAGGCAGTGAATTTGTTGCATGTGCAATTGGGCATTTATTTGCACTAACAAGGTTTCATTTTCTTTTCTTTTTGTTGGATTTTCGTGGGATGGTTGGAAGCACTTGCCTAATTTACTTAAAATTCATTAATTGATGAGTGTACTACATATTGGTAGTCATGCGATAGGCAAAGAAACCGAAGGAAACATCTATGAATTCTAGAAATGTGTTAGGAACCTTACAGATTCGGATATTCCATGGAGACCATGAATTCATTTAGCCGACCCCAATTGATTGGGGGTTCAGTCTTGGTTTAGTTTGGTTTGGGTAGTGACCGGCCTTGTAGAATCTCACTCTAGGTATTTTTGCTCTTTAGACGGCTTGCACCATGTCCGAAATAGCACCCTTCTTGTTATGCCTTGGGAATCTAACTGATGCCAAATGTCCAATAGAGCAAAGAATTATTGATCGTCCATGGGACACGCCACTGCGTGGTCCCTTTTCCACCAAACATTGATGTTGGGTCCAAGATAAAGTGTATTGGTTCAATCTTAATCTGTGGTAGAAAAAGCGATACGGGGTACTACGTTGCCTAGTGTAATTGAACATGTGAGATCAAGTCCTACATCTGGTCCCAAACCTCAATAATCCAATCCCTTTTCCTTTCCAAAGGATGGGGTTAACAACCTCTTTTGAGTTTCCAAGGCTGTGGATAACTCAACGTCATAACCTATACCTTTAAGTAAAATCAAGTCCGAGATTCACATCAATGTGTGGTAGGCCTAACTTGATTTTAGCCAAACCACCCTGTAATGTCATAATTGGTTGTAGAGAACCCATAAAGCGGAAGCGTGTCAAACCAAAGAAAGGAGAGAGATGAGGTAAACAGAGCTGTTGATAGGATATCATTTGTGAGTCTCGCCAGGGATCAAAAAAACTTCTTTCGAGGAATGGGCCAGATTACTTTAGTCTTTGACGACAAGTATGATTTGGAGTAAGCTATTCATGTTTTGAAGACAAAATGCAAGTTTATCGCATAGTTACCGATCTAATTAGAGATCAACACACATGATTGTGGGTCACGCTGGTTGAGGATTACTTTTGTTTTGACGACAAGTATGATTTGGAGAATAAGCTTTTCATGGTTTGAAGACAAAATGCAAGATTATCGTGTAGTTACCAATCTAATGACAGATCAACATAATTTTTGCACAAGGTTGATCTTCTTAATGGCTTTGTAAGATGAGTGATTTCGATATTTGGGATGAATCCATAATCTACCAATTATATAGCTCAGTTGAATCTACTTTGTGGACTGCAGACAAGCCCGATTCTGTTATATTATGCCAGCATTTGGCAGAAAACAATAAATAGGTTTACTGAGATCGATATCAATGTCGTTTAAGATGAACTTGTCCTAGATTAGATTCCAAGCCCTTCGGTTCGTTTATATTTAATAGTTTCCTAAAACTTCAAGAGAGCACGGTATAAAACACACGGTTACATAGACATGCCTTTAATCACAAATAATACGATACACAATGACAGGAACACCCCGTTAAGCTACACAACATGAAGAAGACGCCGAAAACTTGTGGAAGAAATCAAGAATGTGTTTGTTGATCACTTCAGGCTTCTCCTCATGGAGGAAATGGGCTACACCTTCGAGCACCACTACTTCCTGCAAGAATGGAACATCTTTCTTGAACCCACCTTTCTGTATGTAGTCCTTGGTGCCAGGTGAATTATAGGTCAGGTCAAGATCACCCACTATGAATTTCACTGGTACTTTCACTTGAGCCCCTGTCCATGGCGCCGTTAGTTCCCAATTTCTGCAACAATGATGAGGCATTGCGATTAGTTGATCATGCCTGTTGCCTGATAGTATTTATCGATAATTCCAAGTGACTAAAGGAATCACTAAATTTCCTTCTTTTGAGTATCAAATTTTCAACCACCATTGAGGAGGGTCTACAATAATTCCCGAATGAGGTATTCAACTCAAGGGACGCGATTAGATTGTAGCACTAGAAACAAGTTCTTATGATTTAGGAAGTATAGGTAGATATTGAGGAGAAAATAAAAAACTCAACAAGGGGGGACAAAAACGAAATGGATATGTAATGCTAAGCAGAGGGTCTCACTTGACGAGGGAAAAATGCTAAAAAACACATCTAGCATGTCATGGAAAAGCAATAAGGAAATGGACATACATTTAACAACGAAATGGATTTGTAATGCACTGAGTATTGGTTCTCACTTCTCATGTGTTACTGGTACATATGTTGAATTAGGTTGAGAATTTTAGGAAATTGTTGTTGTTCCTAGAGAATGCTCAATACACCAATGCCTCAACTTTGGTAGAACTTTGGTAGAAACAGTGGACCAGGATTGCGGGAGGTCAGAAAATTCCTCAGAACTCTTTTAGTTCCCATCTCAGCAAACTCAGCTTCTATTTCCCCAGGTTCCTGCAAGAAAATTAAGAATTTTTATGATTCGTGAAATTGGTTGACTAAAAATCGTGCAATTGTGTTTAGTAATTTAAATTGTGGTGGGGTCATTGATAGAACAGTGATTGTGCATTATCAGTCGAATTGGGTAATTGTTGAGTAGCATTTGTGCATTATCAATAGCAAAACAAATCGTCCCATTACAGGGAGTTCCAAATTTGTTCCAACAATCGGTCAAATTTGCTCCTCTGAATGTACACAAAATTTATAAAAATAGACAATCTTGTGCGTATAAACATATGTATGAGTGCATTCGTTATATTTGCGTGTGTATGCATTTGTTGTATGGCACAGATAAAAAACTGTCCCGATTAGTGACTGTGGATTGGTTTCATTTTTATTTATTTGTCATACGATATACATCAGTGGATTAGTGGCGAAATTAGTTAGTGAATTAAACACGACCGAAGAAGGTTTAATGACCCCTTGACAAGCAAGAGGAGTACAACCAGATGGGCTATAAGCCACATCTTGAGTGCGGATCAGTTTGGGTATCCGTTAGTTCGCATGAGATAGACATTCTGCCCTTATTCTTGTTCGTTTTGCTTTCCACCCTCTCACACTGCAAACGGTCTCCAATAAATTTTCTATATAATTATTACTACTCTAAGTTCTCTATCTTTCTCCGATCACGGTCTCCAATAAATTTTCTCTATATTCTTTATAATTATTACTTTAATTTCTCTATCTATCTTTCGCTGATCACTGTCTCCGATAAATTCTCTATAATTATTTTACTCTAATTTCTCTATCTATCTTTCTCCGATCGTTACCAAAAAAAACCAAACCAAACAGATTTGAGAGAGAGAGTGACCCGAAATCTGCAGATATAATAGTCATCCCCATACTCAGCACGCAACGCCTCAACGGGCTTCCTCGCAGGATTCCTCCGAGTGAAAACCACACTCATATTCACCAAAGCCCTAACCCTATCTGGCCGATACAGGCACAAAGCCCAAGCCATCACCGTGCCCCAATCATGGCCCACCACTAACACCTTCTCATTATCCGGCGCTAGGGCGTCGAGCAGCGCCACCAGATCGCCCACCACGTGGAGGGAGGTGTACGCCGCAGCGCCGGGCGGGGCCCCGGTGGTGTCACCGTAGCCGCGGAGGTCGGGTGCGACGGCGCGGTAGCCATGGGAGGATAGGTGGAGGATCTGGTGGCGCCATGTGTACCAGAGCTCGGGGAAGCAGTGGAGGAGTAGCACCAGTGCGCCTTGGCCCATTTCTGCAATGTGCATGTTTATGCCGTTCACTGCTATGGTTTTGTGCTGTATTCCCTCCATCTCTCTCTCTCTCTCTCTGGTGAATAAAACAGTTTGTATGGGGTGTTAGGAATTAAGCTTAATTATTATGTGAGGTTGGAGTGTTAGTGCTAGGCCATACCAAAGAAGATGGCATTGAAGAGAAAAGGACACAATTGTGGTGCTGCTTGTTCGGTGATTAAAGGAGAGGTAAACTTGTGTGTTTGGGTTTTAAGAGGACCGACCAAGTCAGTGAAGATAAGGGGCAGAGGTGTGGTGTCGGTGGAATTAAATGGGAATATGGGAGAGTTGTTATTTGCACTAACAAGGTTTCATTTTCTTTTCTTTTTGTTGGATTTGCGGGATGGTGGGAAGCACATGCCCAATTTACTTAAAATTCATTAATTGATGAGTGTACTACATATTGGTACTCATGCTTTTCATATTTCCCTCTATGGGATAGGCAAAAGGACAAGTGTGGACTTTTTTCTTAATAAAAATGGTTCAGATTAAGCATGTCATGTACCTTCGCATTATTTAGTGCAATATAGCTGGACATAAGCTCACCCTCGTTCTATGTTATGTTTACATGGAATAGTGGTTGGTATGGAAATATGATGAATATTTGATTTCTTGGTTGCTTTATTGGGCATGCTATTTTCATTTGTCTTCCTACTTACTCTGTCAGTTGACAGCCTACCATTCTTTCTGCAGATACCCAAATCCGCTGTGCTTGACCCGCACAACCTAGAATTGTGGTTAAAGGTATCATTTTTTATGCTTTTTATAATTGTGCTTTTTGTTTCCTAGATTGGAATACTCACTTTAGAACTGCTTGCTTTGTGCTTGTTTTTCTTCTCAGGTAGACGAAGAGATTCGCCAGAAAGGCCCAACAGCGGATATGATTTTTAAGCTCCCTTTTTTGATTAGCCACATAAGCTCCTTTATGACACTTCTTGAAGGAGATGTTATTCTAACAGGTACAGATGGTTGCACTTTTTCTTCCTTCAGTTCAGCTTCTGGAATAAATATTCTGATGTAAACTCATAAATTTATAAAGCTCTAAAAGCAACGAGCATGCGTACAATGAATTTTAAAATGTTAATTAAGCCAGAAATATGCAGGCACACCTCAAGGCGTTGGCCCTGTTAAAGCAGGGCAAAAGATCACTGCTGGCATAACAGACCTCCTCGATGTTCATTTTGATGTTGCAAAACGCAAAAGGCCCCAGAGCAATTGAGCTGCAGGCATACATACATGAGATGCTGTGACTGGGCAGCTAGTATAGTAATGCATCTCTAACCCTTTATTCTGATGTTGGCATGACGGTTGATGCCAGGTAATACAAGCTTCGATTGTGTAGAATGATATTTGTATTCCCCATTAAGGGCAGTACCAAATAATCATTGTCATTGTACTTGAGCCTTATTGGTGGACATCAAAATTAGTTGCCTGATTAACTTTGTATTTGGTTTCGCATTTTTGGTGTATAATAATCAAAATGCTCTCCTGGAGTCGGCCTGCAAGTTATGTTGTAGAGGAAAATAAAAACTTCTTGATGAACTCATGAATGTATTTTTCTTTATCTTTTCTTGTTTGATAAAGCATGTTACACGTTCCCTCTGAAAATAGTTTCCTCCATAAGTGGCACATCTTTCTGGAACCACCACTTTGTAAGTATTCCTTGACACCTGGGATATTATAGACCAAACTTCACAGGCACTTTTTACACTGGGACTTGCCAGTTTTCTGCGATAGGCAAACAAACCGAAGGAAACATCTATGAGTCCTAGAGAATGTGTTAGGAACCTTACAAATTTGGATGTTCCATGGAGACCATGAGTTCATTTAGCCGACCCCAATTGATTGAGGGTTCAGTCTTGGTTTAGTTTGGTTTGGATAGTGACTGTCCTTGTAGAATCTCACTCTAGGTATTTTTGCTCTTAAGATGGCTTGCACCATGTCCTAAATAGCACCCTTCTTATTATGCCTTGGGAATCTAATTGATGCCAAATGTCCAATAGAGCAAAGAATTATTCATCGTCCACGGGACACAACCACGTGGTCCCTTTTTCACCAGACATTGATGTTGGGTCCTAGATAAAGTGTATTGGTTTGATCTTAATCTGTGGTAGAAAAGGGGATATGGGGTACTATGTTGCCTAGTGTAATTGAGATTAAGTCCTACATCTGGTCCCAAACCTCAATAATCCAACCCTTTTTCGTTTCAAAGGATGGGGGTTAACAACCTCTTTTGAGTTTCCAAGGCTATGGATAACTCAACGTCTTAAGTAAAATCAAGTCCGAGATTCACATCAATGTGTGTGGTAGGCCTAACTTGATAACCACCCTATTATGTCATAATTGGTTGTAGAGAACCCATAAAGCGGAAGCGTGTCGAACCAAAGAAAGGAGAGAGATTAAGTAAAGCAGCAGAGCGGTTGATAGGATATGATTTGTGGGTCACGCCAGGGATCCGAGAAAACTTCTTTCGAGGAATGGGCCAGATTACTTTAGTCTTTGACAACAAGTATGATTTGGAGTAAGCATTCATATTTTCAAGACAAAATGCAAGTTCATCGCATAGTTACCGATCTAATTAGAGATCAACACACATGATTGTGGGTCACGCCGGTTGAGGATTACTTTTGTTTTGACCACAAGTATGATTTGGAGAATAAGCTTTTCATGGTTTGAAGACAAAATGCAAGATTATCGTGTAGTTACCAATCTAATGACAGATCAACATGATTTTTGCACATGGTTGATATTCTTAATGGCTTTGTAAGATGAGTGATTTCGATATTTGGGATGAATCCATAATCTGCCAATTGTATAGCTCAGTTGAATCCACTTTATGGACTGCAGACAAGCCCGATTCTATTATATTATGCCAGCATTTGGCAGAAAACAATAAATATGTTTACTGAGATCGATATCAATGTCGTTTAAGATGAACTTGTCCAAGATTAGATTACAAGCCCTTCGGTTCGTTTATATTTAATAGTTTCCTAAAACTTCAAGAGAGCACGGTATAAAACACACGGTTACATAGACACGCCTTTAATCACAAATAATACAATACACAATGACAGGAACACCCCGTTAAGCTACGCAACATGAAGAAGAAGCCGAAAACTTGTGGAAGAAATCAAGAATGTGTTTGTTGATCACTTCAGGCTTCTCCTCATGGAGGAAATGGGCTACACCTTCGAGTACCACTACTTCCTGCAAGAATGGAACATCTTTCTTGAACCCACCTTTCTGTATGTAGTCCTTGGTGCCAGGTGCATTATAGGTCAGGTCAAGGTCACCCACTATGAATTTCACTGGTACTTTCACTTGAGCCCCTGTCCAGGGCGCCGTTAGTTCCCAATTTCTGCAACGAAGATGAGTGCATTACGATTAGTTGATCCACAATGCCTGTTGCCTGTAGTATTTATCGATAATTCCAAGTGACAAAGGAATCACTAAATTTCCTTCTTTTGAGTATCAAACTTTAACAACCATTGAGGAGGGTCTACAATAATTCTCAAATGAGGAATTCAACTCAAGGGACGCGATCAGATTGTAGCACTAGAAACAAGTTCTTATGATTTAGGAAATATAGGTAGATATTGAGGAGAAAATACAAAACTCAACAAGAGGGGAAGAAAACGAAATGGATATGTAATGCTAAGCAGGGGGTCTCACTCGACGAGGGAAAAATGCTAAAAAGCACACCGAGCATGTCATGGAAAAGCAATAAGGAAATGGACATGCATTTAACAACGAAATGGATTTGTAATGCACGAGTATTGGGTCTTACTTCTCATGTGTTACATATGAGAATTTTAGGAAATTGTTGTTAGAGTAACGCTCAATACGCCAATGCCTCAACTGTAGGAAAGGAGGGAAGCTACTTACAGATCCAAAGCTCGATAGTAGTTCAAACCTCCAGTAAACCCAATCTGCTCATATTTGCTAGTGTAGTAGTCAAGATCTTCTTCAGACAACCAAGAGGGAAGGGGAATTGGATTATCAGGCGAATCTCCGAACCCTATTCCCTTTGGTAGAAACAGTGGACCAGGATTCCGGTATGTCAGAAAATTCCTCAGAACTCTTTTAGTTCCCATCTCAGCAAACTCAGCTTCTATTTCCCCAGGTTCCTGCAAGAAAATTAAGAATTTTTATGATTCGTGAAATTGCTTTACTAAAAATCACGCTATTGTGTTTGATAATTTAAAATTGTGGTGGGGTCATTGCTAGAACAGTGATTGTGCATTATCAGTTGAATTGGGTAATTGTTGAGTAGCATTTATGCATTATCATCAAATCGACTCCATTACAGGGAGTTCCAAATTTGTTCCAACAATTTGTCAAATTTGCTCCTCTGAATGTACACAATTTATAAAAATAGACAATCTTGTGCGTATAACATATATATGAGCGCTTTCGTTATATTTGCGTGTATATGTATAAGTAGTATGACACGGATAAAAACCCGTCCCAATCAGTGTCTGTGGGTTGGTTTCATATTTATACGATATACATCAGTGGATTAGTGGCGAAATTAGTTAGTGAAATTAAACACAACCGAAGAAGGTTTAATGACCCCTTGACAAGTGAGAGGGTACAACCAAACGGACTATAAGCCACGTCTTGAGTGCTCAGTTTGGGTATAATTATTTATTACCCTAATTTCTCTATCTATCTATCTTTCTCCGATCGTGGTCTCCAATCAATTTTCTCTATAATTATTACTCTAATTTCTGTATCTATCTTTCTCCGATGGTTACCCAAAAAACAAACCAGTTGATTTGAGAGAGAGAGAGAGAACCTGAAATCTGCAGATATAATAGTCATCCCCATACCCAGCACGCAACGACTCAACGGGCTTCCTCGCAGGATTCCTCCGAGTGAAAACCACACTCATATTCACCAAAGCCCTAATTCTATCGGGGCGATACAGGCACAAAGCCCAAGCCGTCACCGCGCCCCAATCGGGGCCCACCACGAACACCTTCTCATTATCCGGCGCAAGGGCGTCGAGCAGCGCCACCAGATCGCCCACCACGTGGAGGGAGGTGTGCGCGGCGGCGCCGGGCGGGGCCCCAGTGGTGTCGCCGTAGCCGCGGAGGTCGGGTGCGACGGCGTGGTAGCCGTGGGAGGATAGGTGGAGGATCTGGTGGCGCCAGGTGTACCAGAGCTCGGGGAAGCCGTGAAGGAGTAGCACCAGTGGGCCTTGGCCCATTTCTGCAATGTGCATGTTTATGCCATTCACTGCTATGGTCTTGTGCTGCATCCCCTCCATCTCTCTCTCTGTGCTCTCTCTCTCTCTCTCTCTCTCTCTCTCTATCGAATCTCTATAATATCTCTGTTGTGAACAAAACAGTTTGTATGGGACGTTGTTTGGTCTCCCTGTAAGAGCATCTCCAATCCATCTCTATTTCTCCAAAATGGAGAATGGATGTGACACATTGAGGGGAGATTTTGTAATTAATGTCTTCTTTTCTTCACTTTTTGTACTTTTTTGGAGAATCTTGGAGGGGCCCATTGTCTTTTTTAGAGATTTGGTCCTCCAAAACTATTTTGATCCTCCAAATATAGAGAACCAAATCTCATTTTGGAGGAATAAAGATGGGTTGAAGTACCAAATCTCTAAAAAAGACAATGGGCCCCTCCAAGATTCTCCAAAAATGTACATTAATTACAAAATTTTCCCTCAATGTGTCACATCCATTCTCCATTTTGGAGAAATAGAGATGGATTGGAGATGCTCTAAAGAAAAGAGAGAAGGAATCTTCGGAAACACAAGCTTCACGTTTTGTTGGGAAAGTTATTCGGTGCTCCAGGGTCATACCTCCACCCAGTAACGCGAGACGAACTGACGGATATGTGCATAGATGGTACCGACGGGCTTAGAGACCCACTTGTGAGTCCCACACAAACTATCCGAGTTGTTCATCATCTTGGAATGATTTTCCGAGGGGTCCTGTGAGGAACCAGCACGACGTAGACCGTAGAAGGTTTTGATCCTTTTGTTCCAGGAGAAATAGCCTCTCATCATACTGCAGCGTGACATATTATCGGATGTATTCCATCTTAGCATCCGCCCACCTAAACGTCTGTAAGAAGAATTGCTTAGGGTAATATCATCATATCTAGTAGTAGCGGTGCTATCTCTTTTGCAGCGTCCTACAATCGGGGACAAGGGGTGTCCCTAGTGCGGTAAAGCACAGTGAAGATGTAGTGCACCTCGGCATTCTATTGAGATCTTATTATCGTGATCCGAATTGTTCACTTCGTTAACAAATGGATGGTCATTAGCCCCTCGTCCGATGATATAGTTATCAACATACGATTTACTAGAGTTTTGGTACACCTTCGACCATCAACGTAGCGTTGATCGAATTGTGCAAAACTGGACAGTTTTGAATCAAGATGATGAGGTCTTGTTAAGGCGTACTGAGGCACATTATACCCCTTAATGTGTAAGAGCATCTCCACTCCTACACCAAATTTTTACTCAAATTTGAGTAAAAATTTGGTCAAAAACTTGATTTGATAACATCCCTTCCAATGGAAAACCACTTTTTTAACCAAATTCTAGTTAAAATTTTGTCAAAAACTGTTTTTTGTTCATTTTGGCCCCAAAACTTTCCCGCCATTTTGTAAAAACAGTTTTTTTTTTCGTTTTTTTTTCATTTTGTCAATTCATTTTCATCCGTTGCCCTCTGCAAATTTTGGTGTTGAGCCGTTGCCTATTTGGAACAAATAAAGCCGTTTGAATATTTGGTGAAAGATTTGGTGTTGATCAAATTTGGTGAAAAATTTGAGCAAATTTGGTGAAAAATTTGAGCAAATTTGGTGTTGAGCAAATTTGGTGAAGGAGTGGAGTGAGTTTTTGGGAGATTTTTCACCAAATTTAAATTTGGTGAAATATTTGGTCCAAGAGTGGAGATGCTCTAATGCGTAACGTATTAGCGCACTATGAAAGCCCTTTTCCCACCACGCTTTCATCTCTCTAGTACACTTCTAAAACTAGCGCATTATTGAATTTTGAGAAAAGAACACTCAACGACTCATTGGGCCATCCGTGAAAAAAAAAAAAAAGACTCATTGGGCCATAGGGTGTCTCCATTTAGAAAACAACTTTTCAAAAGGAGTCGTTGGATTCTCAGGATTTCCATTTGAGGCCACTCTTTTTTGGAGAAGTCTTATGGCTTTTAGGACTTATTAATACTTTATCAATTCTAAAATCTATATTCTCAATTATCGCAAACACGTGTGGCCGACGATTATAAATTTTAGGTTTTAGAAAAGTAGGTAAACACGCGCGTTTACTATGATTTTGTAATCGTGAAAGTTGCAATCCAAGCCGATGATACAATTTACTAAAAAATAAATAAATTACAAAGCACTCCTAACTCAGCTTCTCTATAAGCTATTAGATCAGACCGCTTTTTTAGTTTCTAGAAATCTTAAAATTCCAATATATGGTGGTAACAATTTTTACAGCTTTTTAAGACCTTGTAAATCTCAAAAATGCGCAATCATTGTTTTGAATTGAGAAGCCTTATGATTTAAGAAATATTTAATCAATTGGAAATTACAATTATTTTAAGAGTATTTTAATTGTGATTGAGGTGTGTCAATTCGATGTTTGTACACTGCCTGATGCACTTTGGTCCCTCCTTATTTTTTGGTTCCCTTGTGCGTCGGAAGATCGACACACATCTGCGTATACTGGTCTGTGTGTTAAAGTTTGTGTCCACTGAATTTCCGTTTAACAAAAGCCCCAAACTAGTAAGGAGTCGAACACCCAAATCCAATGAAACGTAATCGAAACGAAACGCAAAATTCGTTATTGAATTTACATAGAAAAATTTTACATCACAAGGGTATGTATTGACACAAAAAAAGAACATGACAAATATGGATTTTGATATATTGTCTACGATCTTCTAATTTAACCATGCCAAACAAAATTGAAAAATCAAAACAAAATTTCTATCAGATTATCAGACTTGTATCATGTCGGGAGAATACGGGACTCCGGTGGCCGGAATCCACGTGTTTCCGTCGATGAACTGGCTGGGAGTGAAAGTCGCAGCAACTTGTGCAGTAATCTTCTTCTGAATCCCTGCCCATTTAACTCTGCCAGTCTTGCGTGCACCGGCACCCCTGTTGCTATACTCTGCATACCAAAGTGTGTCAAGGTTGACCGTACCGATCCACGGGGCCCACCCCGCGGGGTCGATTACGCCGTCAATGTTTGACTGCATGACTATTGTTCTCGAGTAGTTCTTCCAGGGCCGTCCTAGGTACGACTTGAACTGTGCCTGGACGGCCTGGTACTCGGGTGACGAGGTGATTGTGCAATTCTGGAGCACGATTCCCGTGACCCCACGCTTATCGGTCCTCCCCTGGGCCGTGACCATACAGCTTTGGTTCTCCAGCGGCTTGTTGATCACCAACTTGCAGTTTTGGAAAACTACCGCGGCGTCTCCAAAGATGAAGTCTACGGTTCCCGAGATGGTGCAGTCGCGGAAGAATTGCCGGTGGGTGTGCGCGTAGAGGGTGTCCTGATACCCGTCGAGCTGGCAGTTGTAGAGGATTGATCGATCGGATGATAAGCGGAGCGCAACGGCTTGATGGTTTTCCGCGCCCGCGGTGTTCTCGATCCCGATGTCTTTGGCCATGAATCGCTCTCCATCGACGCCTGCATATAATTTTGCCGAGAATTATCAAGATTTAACATAAGATACAATTGTGAACATTTATTGAATCATTGCTAATCCTGATTATAAAAAAGCTATTTAAGACAAAATATAAGTTTCACAAGAAGGAAATCATCTTCCATGAAAAAGCCATACACGAACAAGTGTGTGTTTTTCTGCTCAGCTCCAAGATTGTGTGTCCTTGTGGTCTAGTGGCAGACCTAGAAATTTGATATAGTAGGAGCACTCAATTGACCATGCCGAGATTGAAAACTTGTTTCATAATAGAAAAGTGCTAATATTAACCATATGGTGGATGAGAATGTACTGATATCAGAGAAAAATGTATTGATATCCGTGACAAAATATTGATATCTGTTATTGATATCCGAACTTATTTGTCATATTATCCTTCGTCTAATAGATCGTATGAACAGATGTTAGCAAAACCCTTTATGATAAATAACAATGAGTAAAAAGTTTATACCCCAACCACAATAGCAATTTATAAATTGACAATTGTAAATCAAATAATGTTATGAAAGAGAATTGATGCATGAAATGAGGGGTAGAAGTGAGATTACTCAAAAAAATATATAGGGGCACAAATGAGATTTTCTAATTTTGAGTGGTAGACATGCCCCCATGTGAGTTTGCCTCTGTCTGCGACGTCACGTAAATGACGTCTAATTATTCAATGCCAAATCACTCTAACACCACAAATTCTTATGGAATCTATGATTAATTGTATAGACCCTACATAAATGTGTGATGGTAGAGAGACACGGAGTACCACGTGATTGTGTCCTGAGACTACTTAGTAATTAGTCTTTATTAATTTTTCCTTTATGAGAGAGGAGGGAAAGTAACTTACACACTGTTGCAGTTCTATATGTATTGTACCCTCCAATGAAGCTCCTGCTTCCAGTAATCTTGGTTTTGGTGGGTCCATCTCCAATCAATAAAACATTGTCCATACTCTTTGTAATATTCACATTCTCCGGATAAACTCCCGCCTTGACGTAAATCACAAAAGTTGAGGCTCCATTTTTAGGAACTGCAGCTAAAGCTTCACTAATAGTCTTGTATTTCCCGGACCCATCTTTAGCCACCACGACATTCGGCGTCACCGTCGCCGCGGTAGCCGAAAGGAGCCTCCGCCCTCCGTCCCCGACCCACGATGGAACCCCGTCAGCGTCCACCTCGGTTTCGTCGGACATAAGTCGGCGCATTGTGGTTGGGACCTGGAATGTGGACAAGACTTGGGAGAGCTCGGTCACGATGGCGAGGCCGTTGCTGGTTAGCTCGCTAGTGATTTGTAAGAGTTTCTTCATCTGCTCGCCGGTGTCGCCGGTGGTGTTTTCGAACCCGTCTAGGCAGGTTTGCTGGTAAGTGATTGCGCCCGAGAGCCAGGTTTTGAGGTCGGCCATGTACTCGTCCATATCTGAAACGTTGAAAGAGTGGACCTGTGTTTCGGCAGATAGAGAAGAAATAGTGAGAAATTGCAGCCTTGCAGGCCAAAAATGGAACTTTAATAACAGAGTAAAAGTGCATTAGTATTCAAAGATCAAATCCCATCACACGGAGAAAAACTTGCATTAGGGTACCGGCACGTGGTACTTGTCCGCGCATCCGAGCTGTCCAAACATGTTATGGACGGCCCAGATTTGTTGGTGCAAATTTGCACCTAAAATTTACAAAAATACTATCCTTCAATCATGGCTGTCCAAAACATGCTTGGACGATTACAATGCGCGGATAAATACCACATGGCGGTACCCTATCCGCATGCAAGTTTTTCACTATCCCATGAAGTCGTATTTATCTTCTTTCGTGACGATTCTTGTGTTAGTTTTGGCATTGGAATTCTTTCGGACAATGATTTTGTTTATTCACGGTGGATGTTATAAATCGCACTCTGATCGATGAAAAAAGTGCAGTATCCATTACAAACTAATCCCATCTTTATCCAAAAAATCTATTAATCTCGTGAACCGTACATAATTTTTACCAATCAAAATGAGGATATTGTGCACCTCACTTTAAAGATGGTGAACAAAGTCGGACTCGACTTCAAATTATACATATCCCCTAATTAAATATCCTCATAAAGCACGTAAAAAGATAATTAAGGATGTACTACTTGTGTATATGATCCTCATGAAGGTAAAACATAAAGTAGAGGAACCAAAAAATGTGTTATACAAGGTACATAGACTATATGTACATATTTTCCGACATTAGATGTCGTTAGTATAGCATATACATTTCCATAACACAGATGCAGACATAGATGTCCGTTATGGATATTTCTTATAACGTGATTCACATGATAGGGAACCACATCTTGTACGAGGCGGTGTCCCTTGACACGTGAACTCATGGTTTTCCATGCATGCATGCAAGCACGTACTTATGGTGTTTGTTTAAATTTTACAAACTCAAGTTTGCAATTACACGAACCTTTGCGAAAGATTTCTTGATATCATCAATGGAGAAATCCAACAGCTCTCGACAATTCTCCAGAGCATCCTGAATTCTCGGGTCCTTCGCCGCGTTCTGAAGAAGGCTAGAGTTTTTTATCACCTCTCCGATATGCTTCACTGTGACATTAAACGCCACCTTCACGAGCTCTTTCGGGTCAGTAGTATTTCCGGCCCCCGATAGGGCATCCTCACACGTTTCCTTGTAATCCGTCGGCTGGCAAATCTGCTTCACTGCTTTCGCAGACGCCGAAATCTCGCTGGTGTTAGAAGTGTCGCTGCCGCTTGTGGAGGTCTTCCGGGTGGCAGTGATAGCCACTCCCACCACCATTGCCACCAACAGGACGGAAGAAATACCGAGCATCGCGACCTTCTTTTTCGCCATTTTTATTCAACTCAATTGTCAAAAACTTAATTTTATCTATACACCAATAGAAGATATTTTTAGGCAGAGCTATATGGGGACCCCTTTTTTTTGTGACTTTTGGACAGAGTCTATGGTGCCCCTTGAGCCCTGGCTTGAATTTATGGAAATAGTGGAGGAGTTATAAAGTGAAATGGGAGGTTTGGAATAATTTTCTTAATTTGGGAGTCTCCAAACTGAATTTTTTGGATTGAATGGAGAGGTTTTATCTAAATTTGAGCCTTTAATTGAGCATTTTTTGTAGATTTTTTAAGAAGTTGTTAGCCATTCAAATTTTGATTATGGTGTGGTGTAATTTATTTCACTTGAAGCAGCTTATGGGGAAAGATACACTTGGCAATATCAGTGATCTAGTATATATTATATGCCCATGCAGCGTTTGAAAATTCATTTAGGGTAAAATTTTGAAATGGTTTTTCTAGTTTTTCATTAAATCTCAATTTCATTCCTCTAATACTAATTGTGTCAATTTTAACCCTACATTTTATATTCATTCTCAATTTTGCCTGTCTTGCTGACGGCGGGATTAATGTAACAAAGGAAACTTAAAGGCGAAATTATGTAGTGCCTTTGACAAGATGGGGTATACCACAGCATCATCCCGACCAGCTCACATATATGCACACAATCATGTGACCAACCTCACTTTCAACGAGTCAAAATCTTTTCTCATTTGTTAAAATCCACCCTGTGATTTTGTCCATCCTCCTTAAAACTCTTAAGTGATTTTATCCAATGGGAACAAAAAGTGATTTTATCAACCCCTACTTAAAGTGGTGATTTTAAGGGAAATCCTATAAAATCAAATGGGAAACTATGTTACTATCCCTACACTTTGAGCCAGCTCAATTTTTGTATTTTCGGATTTTTAACAAACTTTTTTCTCAGCATTTTAAAGGCAATGTTTCATAAACACATAATTTTACATAGTGATTTTCATAACCAAAATATTTCCCTTCTACTATGGGAATTTTCATAATCCTAGTATAAATATATAGTAGTATTTTTCTCCTACTTCACACCAACAATCCAAGAGACATTCACTTCGAGAAGAAAAAAAAGACGGTTTTGATATAATACTTGATAATGGCAAGTGTTATTTCTAACATTTTAATTTTTTTCCCTATTGCTTTCATGTATCACTACAACAAAATTCATGTATCGCGACGAATCATTTTCGTCTCTAAAACATCAAATTTCCTCGCCAAATGAATTGGCGAGAAAAAAATTCGTCGCCCGTTTTCCTCGACTAATGGTTGTCACAGAAAGAATCTTAGCGAGGAAAAATATATTTCCTCGCCTATTTGCCAATTGGCGAGGAAATTGTTCCTCGCCTATTCTGACCAATTGGTGACGAAATGTTGTTTTCCTCACCTATTTGGGACATTTGGCAAGGAAATCGTTCCTCTCCTATTCGAAACAACTGGCGACGAAATTTGCTTTTCCTCGCCTATGGGGAACAATTGGCAAGGAAATTTGTCCTCGCCTATTCGGCCCAATTGGCGAGGAATTGTTTCCTCGCCTAAAACCCCTGAAACTAAAAAACGTTTATACATTACCCAGCTCCTCTGCTTCCGTTGGGAATCGAACCAGAGTTCTACGCAGAGTTCTACAACTTTTAATATATAAACCTTTTCTACTTGTTTTCACCTCTCTAATTTTTTTAAAAAATCTTTCCGTCTAATTTTAGTCCATTTGTAGTGTTTCTTTAAACTGGTTCTTAAATCTTTAATTGTTATTTGCTTTTACACAACCCTTCCACCACACCAACTTCCTTTTCAATGCAAAGTTCTACAACTTTTAATGTATATAAACTTTTTTTTTACTTCTTTTCACCTCTCTAATTTTTTTTTTTCAAATCTTTCTGTCTAATTTTAGTCCCTTTGTAGTGTTTCTTTAAACTTGTTTCTTAAATCTTTAATTGTTATTTGCTTTTACGCAACCCTTCCACCACACCAACTTTCTTTTCAATGCAAAGTTTTACAACTTTTAATATATAAACTTTTTTTTACTTCTTTTCACCTCTATTTTTTTTTACTTCTTTTCACCTCTATTTTTTTTAAATCTTCCTGTCTAATTTTAGTTAGACAGTTCCTTTGTAGTGTTTCTTTAAACTTGTTTATTAAATCTTTTACTTATTTGCTTTTACTGAAGTTTTTGCTTTCTATCCCGAGCTCGAACCTGCGACATTGCCTTTGCAAGTCCCAACACCTATCCATCACGCCACTCTCCGATTCAAGCATCAATGTCAATTTTTTTTCTATTATTTTGTTTCTCTCCACTTTTAAGATCTCTTTGCATGAACTCTCCGATTCCAAAATGCAAATCTTTCAACTGCAAACTCGGGATCCATGCCCGGTCCTTTCTTTTCATTTCATATTGTTGTTACGATTTCTTTAAAGTATTTTAATTTATTCAGATAATAACCTTTATGAAAATATTAATTTCTTCAAGAATTCTTTGATTTTGTAAAATTCGTTCACTATAAAAGAAAATTGAAAATAACTTGTGAAGTTAAAAAGTACATCATTGAGGAGAACTAGAGAGAAAAATAATTTCATTTTTATCATTACTAGAAAATGTGAAAAATTATTTTGCTAATAATGTCTTATAATATTAGTGAGCTGCTAAAGTTGTTAATTATATCTCACCATTGAGATAATACAACACATCTATATCAAAATCTCAACAGTCTCAGAAAAGGTGAGGAAATATTTCGTCACCTAATATTAACATTTGGCGACGAAACAAAATTTCCTTGCCTATTCTGAACAATTGGCGAGGAAACTAGCATTTCCTCGCCAAATCTTAGCTTTTTGACGAGGAAAGATAATTTTGTTGCCAAATCTCAGCTTTTTGACGAGGAAATATAATTTTATCGCCAATCTTAGCTTTTTGGCGAGGAAATCCAAATTTCGTCGCCAAATGGTAGCCTTTTAGCGAGGAAATGTTCATTTCCTAGCCAAATCTTAGTTTTTGGGCGAGGAAAGATAATTTCGTCGACATAGTGCACTCTTTGCCGACGAAATCGATTTCCTCGCCATAAAGACCCATTTGGTGAGGAAATTCAAATTTCCTCGCCAGCTTTCGTCGCCATAGTTACTTTTTCTTGTAGTGTATGTTTGCTCAAGTTTTTGCAGATTCAAACGAGGAAAATACAAAACAGAGCCATGATTTGATTGAGAAAGTTTGCTCGATCCAAGACTGAATGGAATAGCTTCTGTTTAAAAACACTAAGATCTCATACCGGTAGTGCAACCGCGGATGTCCATGGCCTTTCCAACATCTCTGTCACGCCCCGCCCCGCAAACGGCACCCGTGGTGGGCCCGAGTCGGTGCGGCCACGTGACATTCCAACACAAGACCCAACATCACCTTACAAAATCTCAGAATAAAACACAGCGGAAGACTTCATCATATAAATAAAGTGTCAACATTAAATCACTAACTCAACACCCACAATCGTCTACTCAGAAACATCTTAAGCATTACATGAACTCAAAATGTTTTATATTACAAGCCATAAAAGTACTACGCGACAACGACCGAAACTCATTCGACACCAACTACACAACCCAACGCTGACCGGTAGTGGAACCCTCTCTACAGCCCCTGCTATCTGGAAAACCATAAAGGAAAATCAGGAGTGTGTGAGACATAGAAAAGCTCAATAAGATACAACCAAATCAACATCTAAAACACAGCAGTATTATACAACAACTATCAACATGTATATAACCAATCACATGCAAGTGGCACGTCTGCCACATCCTATGTATCCTAGGTCACTGTGGGAGCACACCCCGCTCGTTGTCACCGGTAGCTAGCCGACACAACGTACTCGCGGTGTAACCCAATCCACAACCCCTTCGCAGATACCAACTTTCACACACAACATACAAGCATATCTACAGCTAAAACCATCTATTAGCAAGATAAACATCCATCTTCACAACAACATGTCATCATCACATGATATACATCCGTCTTCACAATAATACATCATCAACACAGTTATATGTAATTGAACATAATCATGTCAAACACACTCACCTTTGATTCGACTGGAGTATGCCAAACTTACGGTTTCGGCACCTCCCGATGACCTGACTTGTCACCTAGTCACAAGCTAAACAGTATTAGTATATGATTATCTTCACACATTAACACAAACGCTTAAATATGAGCTACACAACAAAACACGAGATTATAAATTCTGCGGAACTGTCCGCCTTCGACAATTCACTAAAAATCGCCTACTCAACATTTACCAACGATTTCAACTCCAAAACATTACCAACTTATCAATACATAAGACCCATGAGAACCCATATCCATTAATTATGCTTAGCTATAACAAACTTCATGAAAAACTCAGCTCAAAAAGCTGCCCAGATTTCCAGAATTCCTAAACCATCAACTTCAAATAAAAAACTGCTATTGCCTATAAGAAATCAAGGCACAAACCTTACATAGTATCGAAGATATACGAGTCTAGTTTCCAAATCAAAAAGCAGTTCGCAAAACGGATACTCGATCTATGAATTATGCCCATTTTCCCAAAGAGTGTCAGTGCTGTCTGCACAGACGCGAACCCGACAGCAGCTCGGTAGAACATTTTTCATATTTTCTGTACTTCTCATAAAATCACTAAAATTTAACACAACACCGAAGACATCCATGGGTAGCTACTGTAAAAATCTCATAAATTTATGAGCTCTGTAACTATATCTAAAAATTCGGCCAAAATCATGGCAGATTCAACTTATTCAAACACTGTTTGCACAACCATATGATCCACGAATTTCTTGAAGTAAAAACCCAATTTCCAAAGTGTAATTAGATCTTAAAACACCCAATAATCACATCTATTTAAGGTTGAATCAATCCTCCATAACATAAAAACATAGAGCTTACCTCTTTATAGATTTTCCCCAACTTTCTTCTTCTTCTTCTTCTTCTTCTTCTTCTTCTTCTTCTTCTTCTCTCTCTCTCTCTCTCTCTCTCTCTCTCTCTCTCTCTCTCTCTCTCTCTCTCTCTCTCTCTCTCTCTCTCTCTCTCTCTCTCTTCTTCTTCTTCTTCTTCTTCTTCTTCTTCTTCTTCTCTCTCTCTCTCTCTCTCTCTCTCTCTCTCTCTTCTCTGATAGTCTGATGAGGATCAGACCAAAGAAATAGATATTTACACCAAACTACACTTCACCCCTCCAACTATGATTTCTATTAGCTTTAGGCCCAGACTCCATAATCACTCTGTAGCGGCCGGGAGATCAAGGGGGTCTCCGCACCCTCGGCGGTATCACCCCGAGGGGACGAGGGTCCAAAGGGGTTCCCACCTAATCAACACGGAACTCCGGGGGAGGCTTCCCTTCGGAGGTAACAGGTCCGGCTAGACTCTCACCTCGGGAGACCGTGCCGAGAGCATCCGGAGACGCCTTCGTAGTACTGTTCCCGAGGGTACCCGGACCGAGTACATTGGCCTCGGTACCGGGGCGGGTCGCGTCAGGTGGCAAGGGGGGCTTGATCGAGGCACCTCCTGACAGTCTGAGTGGCACATTAATGAGCTTGACTACTTCACGTGCACCTCATCATGGCAGGCCACCAACCCTGCAGACCTACACCTGCAGGGGGGATGGGGGATCTGACTGATAGGGACATTAAGGGCACGTGACGCCTCTGAAAGCACAGCGGCCGAGGCGCCGCTAGGGGGGCATGCGTCGTTCAGTACATTTAATGCGATGTCAGGAGCGGGGCGCGTGAGGCCTCCGAAGGGCGTGCCGAACACGCGCTCCCTCACCTATAAATATGACTCTCCCCCCCTTCATACGGGGGTCGGTCTCCTCTCCTAAAAACTCTCTCTACGTTCAGCTCTAAAACTGCACTCTCTCTAGTTCTCCACTATACTTCTCCCTCCGTTGCTGACTTAGCCATCGGAGTACCTTCCCGGACCACCACCGTCCGGGCTTGGTACTGACGTGGTTGTTTCTCTTGTGCAGGTACCGTTCCGGCGTACCCCAGCATCTCTGGCACCCCTCTCCGACGAGTCCCTAGTGACCAAGTGAGGTTCAGCCCTGCTCCTCCCCCCCTCAGCGCAGTTCCAAACGAGCAAAAGGGCCAGTCCGGTGAAGAATTCCCCCACAATTGGCGACTCCGCTGGGGACTGAGTTTATCTCTCCCAGGCTCTCTTTTCTATTAAGTGGTGGTTCTTCATTTCCGTTCAGGACTTCCTTCACGCCTTTTCCAAAGCTACCAAGAGATGGCTAACCTCACCCTCGGCAGGGGTGCGTTTGACGCCACCGGAGAGTACATCGAAAGCGCGGGCCGCGGTAGATACCACCAGGTCAGGGGCGACTTGGGACTCACCCTCTCCCCCGTCCTCAACAGGGATGGGACCGTTACGGTGGTGTCCAGTGCTGCCGGCCCCAGTGACGCACGCACAGCGAGCGTCCTGTTCAGCATGAACGGCGACGTTGTCTCCCTTGACAACCTCACTACCCCCGCTCGGAAAGAGGCGTTGCCTCCGCCTCCACCCCTCAGCATGGAGGCCGAGGTGGCCTTGTTGAGAAGGGAGGTACTTGCTATGAAGCAAGCCAGAAGCCAGCCTACGACTTCGAAGTCCGGGGGTCGAAAGAAGGCCAGGAGGCCCCCGCCGAGCACGAGAAGCGAGGGGGCAAGAGTCCCGGTGTTCAAACGCCTCGGCCCGATCATTGAAGTTGATAGACGGGGTACTGCCTTCGTTATCCCCGAGGAGCGTGCCCCGTCCCAGAACCAGCAGACCGTGGGGTCGAGGGAGCAGTCGGGGCGAACTGAGTACCAGGAGGACAGCGCCACTGCCTCAAGCGCTAGGGCTCCGACCGGTCGCAGGGACGCGGATCACACTCGGCCGACGCTGAGGGACCTTCATAAAGGCAAGGACCCTGAGGGAGGTCCAATCGAACGCCGAGAGCACGGCGGAGGAAACCCGTCGGCTATCCGAGGGAATTACCAACACCAGAGCTCATCGATTGATCGAGCAGGCACCGGCCATCCTAGTCGGTCGGTGGATCGACGGGGTGCTCGGGAGGATATCCCCGAGGATAACCGACGGAGTCGTCATGACAGGACGGGCGCCCCGGGTACCACCTCGTCGGGAAGGGGAGGCAACGACAGGGACCAGGGCCTCAACCCAGGCGAGAAGTATGAGCTTCGCCACCAGGGAGGCAGCATAGTGCTAGTCAACACTCGGACGGGTGACCAGAAGGTCTACCACCCCGAGGACGAGGCAAGGCATCCCGGCGGGAGAGAAGACACTCACCCCGCCAGGAGGCCCCATGCGAAGAGACGATCAACCGAGCGGAGTCATGTGCACAATGACGTAGAGGTTCGACCTCGGCACACCGCCCCCTCCCAAGAGAGCTTGCGGGGCGCACCAGGCGATCGACCACAGCCGCCACAATCCCGGCCAATCTGATCTTCCCCGGGCTGGAAAAGGCGAAGCGGTCGCCCTTCGCGGCCGAGGTCGCCGATGTAATCCCCCCCAAGGGATTCAAGATCCCGAAGTTCGACAAGTACGAGCCGACCACGGATGCCATTACGCACATACAACAGTACCGATTGGTCTCCGAGCTTTATGGACATAGTGATGCCCTTATGTGCAAAACCTTTTCCATGAGTCTGGGGGCCCCACTGCCCTCCTGTGGTACGGCCAGCTCGCTCCGGGGTCCAGTTTTTGACTTTGACGAGCTCGAGCGCGCGTTCACGTCTCGGTTTGTGACGAGCAACACACAGTCGAAGACGCTCGACGCGCTAGTGAACATGATGAGGGGGTCAGACGAGACCCTGAAGGAGTACATCGCCCGCTACTGGGAGGTGTACAGCCTAGTTGAAAACTGCGACCAGAAGGTGGCGGCCACCTCTTTTAAGAATGGCCTGGCGGACTCTTCAGATCTCTTCAAAGATCTCATGGTGCACCCCCCGAAGGATATGACCGAGCTCATGCGTACCGTGGACAGGTACCGGGAGTTGGAGGAGTTCCTTGTGAATAAGGCCTCGAGGGGGGGTACCAGCAAAAACTCCCCGAAGGAGGGTAAAAAGCAGGTTAATGATGTCAAGAAGGGCGGGAGACACGAGCCGGCTGGTGGGGGCGGTAGCAGGGGCTACCTGGACAACAGTGGCCGCGGAAATGACAGCGGGGGGGGATGGGAAAGGCCCCCCAGGAACGACAACGATTACGTGGCCGAGACAACTGTCTTCACCCTCCCAATCTACAGACTGCTCACAGAGATTGGGCGGTTAAGGTGGTTTCTCTGGCCCGAGGACAAGATGGGGTCGGACCCGACCCAGAGGGGAAGGTGCACCTACCACAACGAGCCGGGGCACTACACGACCAGTTGCCGACCGTTCAAGGCACATCTAGAGCGGTTGGTTACTGAGGGACGATTGGAGCAATGGATCGATCGCGCGAGGACGCCTCTTCCCGCTCGGGGTCCTCCCTCGCTTCCCCCTCCTCCCCAAGGGCAGCCGCCCCCGCAGGGGGGGCCGAGGGGACGGGGTGGGGTCGTCGTGACGATACACGGCCCGGTCAGCAAGGACTTGGCGGAGGCAATGCACCAAGAGTTGATGCAGATAGAACAAGGAATGCAGGTGCTCTCGGTGGGGCAACCCCCGAAGCGGAAGTATCAGGAGCCAGAGGACCCCCACACGATCTCTTTCACCGAGCGGGATCTGGAGGGATTGCAGCTCCCACACGAGGACGCCCTCGTGGTTGAGGTCAGCATCGACGACACGGACGTCCGAAGAATACTGATCGACCAGGGGAGCTCCGCGGACGTCCTTTACTACTCAGCGTTCAAAGCTATGGGACGGACGCGTAGCGAGCTGACCCCTGCGGATACCCCGCTGGTGGGATTCGCGGGACACCCTGTGTACCCCCTCGGTAGCATCACCCTCCCGGTCGTGGCGGGGTCGATGCGTCTGGAGATCGACTTCATGGTAGTGGACTCCCCGAGCCCCTACAACGCAATCCTTGGGCGGGGATGGCTCCACGCCATGAGGGCGATCGCCTCCACCCTCCATCAGTGCGTCCGCTTCGTCGGCGCGTCCGGGAAGCAGGAGACTGTCTGGGGAAACCAGATGGCTTCTAGGAAGTGCTTTGTAAACGCCGTCCGTGTGAAGGACCGAAAGGAGAGCCGTATGCCGAGGCAAGTCCAGTGGGTCGAGATGCCAGAGTCCACCCCTGTCCTCGACGACGTTGGCTCCACGGCCGAGGAGAAGGCCGTGGAGGACCTCCTCAAAGTGCCAATCAACGAGGATGGCAGCAGGTACTTCCTGGTGGGCTCCGAGCTCTCCAACCCCGAGCGCAACGACCTGATTCACTTCCTCAAGGACAACGTTGAGGTTTTTGCGTGGACTCCCTACGAAATGCCAGGCGTGAGCCCGGGTTTCATCACGCATAAACTCAACGTTGACCCGGCTAGGAGACCGGTTATACAACGGCCAAGGCGATCCTCCGCGGTCCACTCGGACGCCGTGGTAGAGGAGGTCCAAAAGCTCATAGAGGCCGAGGCCATCCGGGAGGTACGATACCCTACCTGGCTGGCCAACACCGTGGTGGTGAAGAAGAAGACCGGCACGTGGCGGGTATGTGTCGACTACACCAACCTCAACGCCGCCTGTCCGAAGGATTGCTTCCCTCTCCCTCGGATAGACCAATTGGTCGACGCCATCGCCGGGCACGCCAGGTTGAGCTTTATGGATGCGTACCGAGGGTACCACCAGATTGCCATGAACGAAGGGGACGTGGAGAAGACGGCCTTCATCACGCCGAGGGGTACTTATTGCTACCAGGTAATGCCCTTTGGCCTGAAGAACGCCGGCGCCACCTATCAGAGGATGGTCTCCAAGATGTTCCAGAGGGAGCTCGGGGACATCATGGAGGCATACATCGATGATATGGTAATAAAGAGCAAACAAGCGGAGGACCACCTGAGTCACCTCGGCAAAGTCTTCGCCATACTCAGGACGCACAAGTTGCGGCTCAACGCCGAGAAGTGTG
The DNA here is from genome assembly GCA_963854785.1 of Vaccinium vitis-idaea. Classification (NCBI taxonomy): domain Eukaryota; kingdom Viridiplantae; phylum Streptophyta; class Magnoliopsida; order Ericales; family Ericaceae; genus Vaccinium; species Vaccinium vitis-idaea. The sequence goes on along the minus strand of OY978218.1, from coordinate 2,473,893 downwards.
CCTTCGGTGTAGGCTCGGGGAAATTCCTCGGGTACCTTGTCACTCGGCGGGGGATCGAGGCGGATCCCAACCAGATCACCGCCATTCAGAGGCTCCGAGCCCCGACGACCATCAGAGAAGTCCAGCGACTCACCGGGATGGCAGCGGCCCTCAACCGCTTTATAAGCAAGTCCTCGGATGCCTGCCGCCCGTTCTTCGAGTCCATCAAAACCAGCAAGCGAGCGTTCCTTTGGAACCCTGAGTGCGATAGGGCCCTCGCCGAGCTGAAGGGATACATGTCCAGGGCCCCCCTTCTGGTTACACCGGCGGAGGAGGAAGACCTCCACCTGTACCTGGCGGTGTCGGAGCATGCGATAAGCTCGGCGCTTGTTCGGCGGGAGGGGCCAGATCAGCAGCCCATTTACTACTCCAGCAAGACTATGCTCCCGGCCGAGACGAGATATCTGCCGCTGGAGAAGTTGGCACTTGCCCTCGTTACGGCGAAGCGCAAGCTTCTCCCCTACTTCCAGTGCCACACAATCATCGTTATCACCGAGTACCCTCTCAGAGCCGTGCTCCGGAAGGCAGACCTCTCGGACAGAATTTGCAAGTGGTCCATGGAATTGGCTAACTTCGATATCCGCTATGAGCCTCGGACTGCCATCAAGGGGCAAGCTCTGGCAGACTTCGTGGCCGAGCTCACCCCGAGATTGGAAGCCGAGGCACAGGAGCGGGAGAGGGCCGCAGACGACCCCGCCCCTGTGCAGCCGGGAGTCGCCCTGAGGAGATCTCCCCCGAGGTCGGCCACGATTTACGCCGGCGAATCCTGGCGCATGCATGTCGACGGAGCCTCCAACAGCCGGGGGGCGGGGGCTGGCATAGTTCTCGTGTCCCCCGAAGGCACCTTCCACGAATGCGCTATGAGCATCGGTTTCCCGGCCACCAACAACGAAGCGGAGTACGAGGCTCTCATCGCAGGGCTACACCTCGCCTTGGACCTCGGCATAGAAGAGCTGCAGGTCTTCAGTGATTCCATGTTGGTAGTGAACCAGCTCAACAGCAATTACGGCTCCGGCGACAGCCGAATGCTAAGGTATCTCAGCCATGTGTTGAAATTACAGGAAGGCTTCAAGAAGGTGGATTTTCGGCATATCGCCCGAGTAAGCAACGCTCACGCTGATGCCCTCGCTGCCCTCGGCTCGGCATGCTCTGAGGTCGGGGGCTCCCGAACTGTAATCCTTGGCGACATTCCAGCCCCAAGCTTCGAGCCCGGGCAGGGAGACGTCGTATGTGTCGCCCCCTTGGGTCCTAGCTGGATGGACCCCCTTGTCGCCTACCTTCGGGACGAGCGGCTCCCCGAGGACAAAAAAGCGGCACACCGGCTTCGGTGCCAGGCGGCCTCGTACTTCCTCTCCTCGACCGGCTGACTCTACAGGCGCACCTATATGGGTCCAGACCTGCGCGTGCTCCACGAGGAGGAAGTGCCCCGGGTCCTCCACGAGCTTCACGAGGGAAGCAGCGGCTGCCACTCGGGAGGATGGTCTTTGGCCGAGCGGGCTGTATCCCAGGGGTACTGGTGGCCCAAAATGAGGATCGCTACCAAAGACTATGTGAGGGACTGCGGGTCCTGCCAGAGGCACTCTCCCCTCCTCCATCAACCCACCCTTTCCCTTAACCCAGTTACTAGCCCGTGGCCTTTTGCTCAATGGGGGCTTGATATCGTCGGCGTACTCCCTACCGCCCCCGGAGGGTTCAAGCACCTCGTCACCGCCACAGACTACTTTACAAAATGGGTCGAGGCGGAACCCCTCATTCATATCACTGCCACTGAGGTGGAGCACTTCATCTGGAAAAACATCATTTCCAGATTTGGCGTGCCTTACGCTATCATCTCGGACAACGGCACCCAATTCGTGGCCGAGGCCATAAAAACACTGTGCAAAAAGAAGAACATCCGAGTCTATAACTCGACGGTGGCATACCCTCAGGGAAACGGACAAGCCGAGGCCTCCAACAAGTCCATCTCGGCGGGCCTCAAGAGGCGGTTGACCAACAAACGAGGAAAATGGGCCGAGGAGCTCCCCAAGGTCCTCTGGGGCTATCGAACCACCCCGCGGCGGGGTACTGGCCGAACGCCCTTCTCAATGGCTTATGGGATGGAGGCGGTCCTTCCCCTCGCCGCGACGGCTCCGACCGAGCGCACCGAAGCATTCCACCCGGCCACTAACGACGAACACATCTCGTCCGAGCTCAATCACGTCGAGGACCTCCGAGACGATGCAAATATCAGGTACGCCGCCTACCAACAGGAGGTCGCCCGTGGCTACAACAAGAACGTCAGACTGCGCCCCTTCAATGTTGACGACCTCGTCCTTCGTGAGGTGGTCCAAAAGAAAAACAAGAGGAAATTTATGCCTAACTGGGAGGGTCCGTACAAAATCACGGCCAAGGCCGGCTATGGGGCTTATAAACTTGCCGAGATGGACTGCACGATTGTGGGCAACCCTTGGAACGCCTCCAAGCTTAGGAAGTTTTATGGGTAGCCCAACTGTCTTTCCATGATCGCTACCCGCCCTCGGTGATCCTTTGTAAACCGAGCGGGCCAAAAATTGAATGAACAACGGTGTTTTCTCTCTTTAATTCTCTCATGATCGTTTGTTCTTTGCCCTGTGCTCAAAGGCACCATGATACCACCCACGTTCGGTACAATACTGTTTTGCTCGGTAAACGCCCGTCCTCGATTGAGCGAACGGAAGACCAATGTTGCTCGGCGTAAAGCCACCTCGGCATAGGTCCGAAATCGGGGGCTATCGAAGCGATTCCCCACCTAAGCCGAGAATTTTCCGACCGTACTCGATTGAGCTCACGTGTTTGGCCCAGAACGCCCGTCCTCGGTTGAGCGAACGGATGATACGCACGTCCTCGTACGAGCGAACGGAAGACCGTTTGGTCTCGGAATCTGCCTACTGCAAAGCCTTGGGCAGAACTACCAGGTTTTGCCATCATCGAACTCCCCCAGCCAATACGGGCTCGGGGACGTACTCCGGTTAGTGTTCGGCTTATGGCCTCCTCGGCTTAGTTACGAAATCGGGGGCTATCGAAGCAATTCCCCACCTAAGCCGAGATTTCTTCAAACGTGCTCGGCCGAGCTCACGTGTTCGACCCCGGAAGATTCGTCCGTCCTCGGCGCAACTACTTCGGCAAGAAGCAACATGCTTTGCTTACTCCCGAAGAGGGGCTATGTACTACGGGCTCGGCCTAGCGCCTAGGCTCGGTTCATACTATCTACTCTAAGTTGGAAAAATTTTACAAAAAAAACAAATCGCATAAAACAGAAAGCAAACATCCATTCACATCAAAACAGTGGGGGCTCGGCGATGGTGTATCGTTCTGTGCCGGCCCCCGGAGTGCCTGTGTTAAAGTTACAAAAATACGAGATCTGGCTGGGTGCCCTAACAGTTCGGCGCCAGTCTCAACAGTTAATGAAATTGAAAATACAAAAAGAAGTAGAGGAAGATCTAGACGGCTGGGGCCTCGGATTGGGTGTCCTCGGCGGGGTGGTCTTGGGCATCGTCCCCACCCTCCTCGGCATCCTCCTCAAGATCGTCCAAGGGCATCTCGGGGATCTGGGGCTCGGGAACCGGCGGTATCACCCTGGCCTCGGCATCGGGAGGAGCGCTGCAGGCGTCCACCCCTCGGATATATGCCGAGGGGAAGCAGTCGATATGGCCAAGATAGTACCCCTTCCTGAACGCCGCCACCTCGATTTCCTCCGACTCCTTCAGGTACTGCCTCCCGGCCTCCCTCTCCCCCCTCCTGAAGCCGTTCTCGTCGGCCGCGGTCAGCATCTCCTGCTGCTCGGTCTGGAGATCTCGCAGCTGAGCCTCCAGAGCCTTAGCCCTTTCGTTGGCCTCTTTGAATTTGTCCTCGGCGGACTTGGCCCTCTCTTCTGCCCTCCTGGCGTCGGCTTCAGCAGCATCCGCCCTGTCCTCGGCGGACTTGATCTTCCCCTCGACGCCTTGTTTTTCAAGGCTGAGATCTGACAGCTTCTTGCCGAGGCCATCGATCTCAGCCTTCATCTGCTCGGCGGCCTTCCTCTCCTCCTTCAGCTTTGCCTTGGCAGCCCTAGAGGCGTTGGCCAATGCCACCGCCTTCTTGTGCACGGCAGTGGAGGCCTGGCTCGCCTGGAAAAAAAAAAAAAAAAAAGTGAGGGAAAATCTTAAGCGTCAAGGCCTCGGAAATAAAGGTAAACTTGGATTAAACGAAATTGTCCTTACCTTGACCAGACAGCTGTGGAGCTCCACGAAGTTGTCGTCGAGGGAGAGAGCGTCCACGGCGGACATGTCGGCGGGGAGGGCCAGTCCCTTCAGCAACACGTTGGCCACGTCCGGGTTCGCTCGGACGCTGTCCGCCGTCGTCAGCCTCACCCCTCCTCGGCCGACATAGATGGGAGACCACTCCTCGGCAGCGCCGACATCTGACCCACCCCCCGCCTCGGGGTAGGCATTGATCACCGTGCGGCCAGATCCTCGGGGCTGCAGCTGACCCTCGGGTGTATGTGCTGTGGAGGTATCAGCAACGTCGGCGGGCACCCCATGCCCGGGGATCCCCGGAACCTCCTCGACGCTCCTCGGAGGGGAGGGAGGAGCGGAAGACTCGTCCACCCGAAGCCTCTTCGCGGCCGGGTCGCTTTCCCCTGCGGGCTGCTCCTCCCTCACCCTTCTGTGGCCCGCTCCTCTCCCGGCTCGCGGAGCGCGCCCTCGGCGCTCCCTCTGCTGCTGTTGCCTTAGTTGGGCGAGAGTGGGCCTTTCAGATGCGGCGGCCATTTCGTTCCTCGGCTGTCTCTCCCGGCCCCAAAGCTGCTCAAGCTCCTCGTCCGGGATAGCGGCCCTCTCTCTCCTTCGGCGGTTGCTTTCCCTCGGTGTGGTACCCCGGTGCAAAAAGCCGTGATAGCTTGGTACGTAACCGAGGAGGAGATGGGCTTGCTGCTGTCCGTGGGCGAAGAGAGCCTGAATAATGCGGTCGTCCGAGAGATCGAGTAGCCGCTTGGTGACAGCGGAGGTAACTGCAAAAACAAAGGAACAGATTCATGAGTCCTCGGCAATAAGTTAAAAGATTTACAGCAAAGGAAAATGCAAGGATAAATTCAATAAGTCATCGGCTTACTGGGGTCCCCTCGGCGGTGGTTGAGAGGCCAGGTGTGAGGCTCCTCGAGGGCCCAGGAGTAGTTCCCCCTCACCGTCACGTAGTTGTACTGGTGCTCCTCGGAGTCGTAGAGGTCCTTGATCAAATGATCATACTCGTTCCGAACGGCGAAGTAGTACCGTCGGAACTTTGGGCTGAGGCCCACAAGATAAATCCCGAGGACGTCGTACACCGTCGCCGGGATGTTGTATGCCTCGGCCAGCTTCAACACCGAGCACAGCACCCGGTATACGTTGACCACGACCTGGTGAGGACCGAGGTCGTAGTAGTGGAGGAACTGGCGGACCATCTTCGGGAACGGGAAGCGGAGGCCTCCCTCGGTGATGGCCATTAGGGGGACCGTGACATGGTCGTCCCCGTAGTAGATCCGGTCCCCGAAGTGCAGCTCGATCTCCACGTCGGCTGGGATACCGTACCGCTCTCGGAACACGACCAGGCGCTCGGGGTACGCAGGGTCGAACTCCTTGATGTAAGGGCACTCTCCCTCCCCGTACTTCGGGATCGGAACCTCCTCCCATTCTTCACCAAGGGCGAGGGTGGGAGTCTCGGCTCGCTGCGTCCTCGGAGTTTGTTCCTCCCCTTCGCCTTGCTCGGGAGGATTTTGTTCAGAAGTGTTGCCCGGGGTCACCTCTCCGTCCCCGTTGCTTAGTTCGACGATCTCCGGAGGCTCGATGATCGGTTCGTATACCTCGACCTCGGGAGATTCGGGGGCCCTCGGTGATGCCGGTCGCTCAGCGGCCCAGGATGGTGAGGCCTCTGCCTCGGGGTTGGTTTTTTCTCCCTCCATCCTGCTGTACGCTTCGGGATATACTGTTTGGAGAGGAGGAATGTTTAGCGCGGTCGGGGCTCGTGATCTGTATCGATTCCCGAGCTCTCGGATGTACTCTCGTGCTTGGTCAAAATCGGCGTCCTTGTCGCTATCGGAGATGACAAAGGGCTCGTTGCTCATCCAGCCGAGAACCTAAAAGAAAAGAAGAATGCACAAGGAACCCATCAGCAGTTGTTTGCATGAAGGGCAGGGGTGCAACGGCGTATTCCTATATGGAATACGCTCGGCTAACCGAGGGGACCTTCCCGCTCGGATTACTCTCGGCTGGACATATGGTGTGGTGTGTGCGCTCGGGGAGGGGACGCTACCCTCGGCGTAAGGCCTCGGAAGAACAGGTTGAGTATTCAACCTGTCCTCGGAAGAACACGTTGAATACTCAAACCTGCCCAGAAAACGGCCGCCGTACGCTGCCGTACGCCGCCGTAGCACTCGCCGGAAAACTCAACAAAACAGAGTAGTTCATAAAATCGCAAAAAAGCACTCAAAAAACGTGTAAAAACGCTTTAAAAGACACCAAAAAGCATGAAAAAGAAGGGAGGAAGCGATTTACCTTGAGTTTTGGTGGTGGAAGTGGCTGAAACTCGAGATCTGGGGTTGAGACGCTTGGAATTCCACGGCGGCGTAAAATTTTCCGGTGAGAGGCAAAATCGACAGAGTAACGGTACGATCCCCCTCTTCCCGAGTTGTATTTATAGTGGGGGAGGGGGAGTGTGAGGCGTCGCATTTATTGGGGAAACGGTGCGCCGGCTCGGGAAGCGTCGCGCCGGCTCGGCTAGCCAACGGGGGCTCGACACCTGTCCACCAGGTTTGAAACGTTTGGCGCGAATCCCAAACGACGGCCCTCGGACGAATGCCGAGGAGACACGTGGCAGATGACATCAAGTCACGTCACGGATTCTCTGACATCGGATAAGCCCGAACGTCGCATCACACGTCCTTTCAGCTTCAGAGCGATGTGACGTTCCGAGCCTGGCGCTCGGGTTACCCCGCCGCCCGGAGGGTCATATTCTCAATTCCCTCGGCCAAGAGCTATGACTCGGCCTGGCCGCTCGGGCTTATCAACTCCCCCAATTGGCCGGAACTGAGGAAGTTGAGGGGCTATTGTAGCTGCCGGGAGATCAAGGGGGTCTCCGCACCCTCGGCGGTATCACCCCGAGGGGACGAGGGTCCAAAGGGGTTCCCACCTAATCAACACGGAACTCCGGGGGAGGCTTCCCCTCGGAGGTAACAGGTCCGGCTAGACTCTCACCTCGGGAGACCGTGCCGAGAGCATCCGGAGACGCCTTCGTAGTACTGTTCCCGAGGGTACCCGGACCGAGTACATTGGCCTCGGTACCGGGGCGGGTCGCGTCAGGTGGCAAGGGGGGCTTGATCGAGGCACCTCCTGACAGTCTGAGTGGCACATTAATGAGCTTGACTACTTCACGTGCACCTCATCATGGCAGGCCACCAACCCTGCAGACCTACACCTGCAGGGGGGATGGGGGATCTGACTGATAGGGACATTAAGGGCACGTGACGCCTCTGAAAGCACAGCGGCCGAGGCGCCGCTAGGGGGGCATGCGTCGTTCAGTACATTTAATGCGATGTCAGGAGCGGGGCGCGTGAGGCCTCCGAAGGGCGTGCCGAACACGCGCTCCCTCACCTATAAATATGACTCTCCCCCCCTTCATACGGGGGTCGGTCTCCTCTCCTAAAAACTCTCTCTACGTTCAGCTCTAAAACTGCACTCTCTCTAGTTCTCCACTATACTTCTCCCTCCGTTGCTGACTTAGCCATCGGAGTACCTTCCCGGACCACCACCGTCCGGGCTTGGTACTGACGTGGTTGTTTCTCTTGTGCAGGTACCGTTCCGGCGTACCCCAGCATCTCTGGCACCCCTCTCCGACGAGTCCCTAGTGACCAAGTGAGGTTCAGCCCTGCTCCTCCCCCCCTCAGCGCAGTTCCAAACGAGCAAAAGGGCCAGTCCGGTGAAGAATTCCCCCACACACTCTAAAATGCGAATTAAAATCTAAATACTTAGAACGGGTATTACAATCTCCCTCAACTTAGTGATGTCCGATGCAATGAAACTCTATTCATTGGTTCCCACATTTATCAAGGAGAAAGAATTGTTGATTTTATCTTGTTACAAAGTATATAAACTCAAGAATACGGACGGGATAATTAGGGCCCTAGCTAATGAACGATATGATTAATCCTCAAAAGTAGTCGATGTGCAAGTAAGCAGATAAAACGGATTTAACTGTCATAGTGTATCTATAAGCTGGGAACTCTAATTATCCGATCTTTAATCCAACATAATTGCACACTGTTGGAACTTGTGGCTCATATGGAGAGGTACCTAGGAGTTCTAATTTATGTACCGGGATTACTAATCCCAGTCGCTTTTGTGGGAACCAAACAAGGGATTAGGTAAGATTGGGCGCGTTTAATCCTATCCCAGGTGCATAGTCCGCGAATCAAACGAGGCATAACTGAATAAGGACGGGATAATCATGGCCCCGTTAAGGAATGGCGTGATTGGTCTCTAGAATTAGTTGAGATGAGTGCAAGCTGACCCGACCACCTGATTATCCCATCTTTAATCCACCACAATTACGCACATCATGTATAGTATTAGTTCCCCACAAGGTAAAATTTACTAGTAATTCGTTTTACCTATGAACTTCAGACACAGTCCCACAATGCTCTAGCATAAGAAAGTAATTTTTTTTATTAACAGTAAGGTGTATGTCCCATTACACCGAGTCAGGTAACATTGACTTGTAACTCGAGTGAGGGTATTAAAGTGTTTGAACAATGAGTTGACCCGCCCAAGTTTGACACAATGGGTTGAAATTTCAGACTAATCCTGTCTGTAGGGATTTAGGATATCAGACTGACGAGTCTATATGCTAAAGCTCTTGTTCTATATGGTGAACGTTGGAGTGTAGAGGAAATTGTCAAGTTGATGGGCCCATCAACTTGACGAGTTCCTAAAAAGCAACTCGCCAACTAGCTTCACAGAGTAGCGATGGCTAAAGCCGTTGATCTACTTGGTGAAAGTTGTCGTTGATCTACCAGCTGTCTTTACAGAGCAGCTGAGTTCTCCGTCTGGTAACCTTAAATGGACCATTGCAATTGCTTGCCGAGTTGACTCAATTGGACATCCAATTTTTTGTCGGCTAAATTTTTCCCTTATTAATGTGTCCTACATACATCTTTTGAAAAAGCTTATTTTCCCCAAAATTTGGTGTGTCTGTTGCTTTACAATCAATAGGCAAACAGTTCTCTTTATCAACACCAAATTATTAAGAAATAGGAAGAAATTTCATTAGATAACAATCGAGCGTACAACAGATAAGCGCTGAAACATCTAAACAAGAGAATATGAACAAAAACTAAACAACATTAATTAGCAAATTAGTACTAGGAGGCTGATTAGAAACTCCTTCACCATTGTTCGGGTAAGGAACAAAAAAAGTTCAAAACATGCTTAGCAAGGATCAACCTTAGTGATTTGACAAAAAAAAAGCTTTGAGACCTCTGCAGCAATGTTGCGCAACAAAAACGTGTCATTAATTGTTTGTGCTTGCCCCAGTGTTTGTCTCTAGTTTTAGGTTTCCAAAACTATGAAGTAAAAGGAACTCAAAAATAAGAAACTTGTCCTTCTGTTTACCTGTTATTAGAGGGGTGAACAAAGTTGCACTCCAAATTTACGAGTTGTGTACTTATAACGTGGCATAACTCCATCTCGAGTTTTGTTCGTCATTTTCAATGAATTGTTTGCCATTCTCTAAAAAAAATTCTGTCGCGAATTGCAAGACCAAGCTCGCGACTAATCGTGGACCAATCCTTGGATTCAGATCAAAACCAAAAGTGGTAAGTCCAAATCCGAATCGCTTCGGCTTTGATTTTATCAGGTTACAAAGAGTAAACGTAAGGAAACAGAGAAGGTAATCCACACTTGCTTTTTAAAGTACAGAAAATTGGTATAAAGGATAAATTTGGGACTTTAAATGGTGTTTAGTCCAGCTTAACTTATTTTAACGCTTCCAATACATTGATAGAAAAATTTTGAGGGCTCAAGAACAAAACTAGACAAAAATACCCTTAATGAATACTGTGGGTGCGCGCGTGGAAGAAAGCTACAGCCTTTGAAAGCGACAGGTGGCTCTTTTCTGTGACTTGAAAGCGACGTGATCCCGACCCTGGCCGAATACATTGAAACCGTGAAAGCGACATGTGTGGGACTTTCTGACCGAGTACCTTGAAACCGTGAAAGCAACGTCAGTGGACCGAATGACCGTTGAATTTTTGGACTTTCTCTCTCATGTGTGAGACAAAATTAATTGGGTTCAATTTTCATAAGGTATTCTAAGATTTAGATTTAGACACTTTCATAGGGTATCCTAGGGTTTAGGTTTATGGTGCACTTTCCAATTATAGGGTTTTAGTGGTTTAGACACTTTCGTGGGTACCCTAGTGTTTTAAGCACTTTTATAGGGTACCTTAGGATTTAGGCACTTAGGGTGCACTTTCCAATTATAGGGTTTTAGTTGTTTAGACACTTCATAGTGCCTAAAACACTAGGGTACCCTAGGGTTTAGATTTAAGGTGCATTTTCCAATTATAGGGTTTTAGTGGTTTAGGCACTTTCTAAGGGTACCCTAGGGTTTTAGGCACTTTCATAGGGTACCCTAAGGTTTAGGTTTAGACACTTTTATTAGGTTTGGGGGTTTAGGCACTTTCATTGGCTAGTGGGGGCATTTTTGGAATGTATAGGTGATTTGTCCTTTTGAATTAAAGAAAAAGTTGATGTTCTTATTGAAGTATAGACCTCTTTACCATGTCCTCCCTAAAAACGGACCGTTTAAAGTAATCAGAACGGATTTTAAGTTTTTAACTACCATTAGTTGTGTGGGCACATGCCCATGCTGGTCTCAAGTTGGCTCAGCCACTGAGTGACGCTGCTTTAATTGCAATTCACTTGTACTATCAATTTTTTTTCCCGTACAAATATGGTGAGAAAGGTTAATATAAAGTGAGTACAATGCTGATCTTCATTTTTTTGTTAAAAACAAATAAAAGTTTGATTCAACTCTCCTAAATTAAATGACAGCCATTCAGGTATTTTTTTTTTTCCCGATCCGGGCCATTCATGTTTCAATCACTGTTTTTTTCATCATTTGAGTGAAAGATCAAGTTGTTTTGGGACCGATAAGTGCCTTATCCATAAGTGTAAATTTTCCCTATTCAAGAAACCCCATCAATGTTAGTTCCGCCCCTGATTATGTCTGAAAATTATGGATGATACAACGAAAACTGAGTTACTGAACGAGTCAAAGACTGACCTTCCCTCGGGTGTGATCATACCAGCATTAATGCACCGGATCCCATCAGAACTCCGCAGTTAAGCGTGTTTGGGCGAGAGTAGTACTAGGATGGGTGACCCTCTGGGAAGTCCTCGTGTTGCACCCCTTTTTAAAAAACTTGACGTTATGATTTTAGGTTTTACCACCAAGCACGTAGCTCAGCTGGTAAGGGGCTGTGCTAGCTTAACCAAGATCTCGGGTTCGAGACTTGGGAATGTAGCTGTGTTAAAACTTGGTTGGGAGAGCTTTGCCGCCGTTATGGTCCTACCCGGCTCTAATCCGGATTAGTTGGAGCCAATGTGGTTACCGGACACCGGATGGTCTTTACCAAAAAAAAAAAAAAAAAGGGACTGATCGCCCCTAGACTCCACACGTAGAAAACTGATCTAGAGATCACACATTCTGTTTGTTATGTGATATAACATGGAAACCTATGTATTTCAAAGTAAGTCCCACATCGGCCCTTCATAAGAACGGCAGTTTTCTTATTACCTGTTACGTGAACCTTCAATGCTACTGAGCCAAGTAACGCTGGCTTGTAACTCGAGTGAGGGCATTAAAGTGGTTGAACGTTGCTACTGGCTAAATTGCGAAGTGTGACACGATGAGTTCAAATATTAGACTCGCCTGTGAGGGTGAGACTATGTGAATTTGACTCGTGCTCGTGAGAGTATGTGGCTCCTTCTACTTAGTTAGTGAAAACTAGAGAAGGCATACTTCGTTGGTAGTCCGTCGACCGAGCGGCTCGGCCCAGCTGAAAGGCTCGGTTTAGCTGAGAAGAAGAGAAGGCATGCTACGTCCGTGAGGATGTGTAGTATAGCCCTGCTGGCTTTGCAGAGCAGCTGACATATATCTCGGACATGTTGACTAAATTGGACAATCACCTTTTGTGTCTCTTATAATTTCTACGACGAGCCATCATATTTCTTTATCAAATTAATTCTTTTTTTTTTTTGGACCAATTTTTATCTCATCGCGTACGACTCTTTACCTGTTATTCACATGATTTGGTTCTTTGGTTTCCAAAACTAATAAAACGAACTCGAAAGAAAGAAACTAGAATGATTGGAGGTCTGAAATTTACTAAGAATCTAATATGTGTGAAACTATCTCGTGTGTAGCGATTTTCCATTCGTCGGATGTATTACATGACAATACCGAACTTTCGTTGTACCAAAAAAAAAAAAAAAGACAATATCAAATGGTACTTTGTGACTACATAATACTTTTTCTATTTTTTTTTGGAAGGTTGTGTGTCTGATTTTTTCTTTTTCTTTTTTCAGATTTAAAGAATCTAGGGATTTCTTTTTCAACATTTTTGCTTGTGTACCTTTTTAGAATTAACGGATACTCAAATTTCACATTTGTGATCCATCATTTGTTGGAAGAGATTGGAATTTGAAACTAATCTTATTCTTACACAATCTTTCTAATAATCAAGACACGTAATTAAGGTGAATGGGGATCCTGCCGTGCACTAGGTGCAAGGCACCGTGCCATGCACCCATCCGGCCAGCCATTGCGGAAATGCACGGGTCGGATCAAATCTAACCCCATGTGAGAGCCATTGCTTGGATTTGATCCGAACCGTGCATTTTCGCAATGAACGGCCGGATGGGGTGCATGGCACGGTGCCATGCACCTAGTGCACAGCAGGGACCCCTTGTCCATATTTCTTTTGATCATCATGATTTAGGCTTTGCTATGCACTTAGTGCACAACAGGGACCCCTTGTCCGTATTTCTCTCGATCATCATGATTTAGGCTTGGAATAAATAACTCACACTAAACGGTAAAACCTCAGGAATTAATATTAGTTACAGGGCAACTTAAAAGAGTGTAAATACGAACGTTTCGATGCTATTTATTCATTTTTCGAAAACCAATGCCTAAATTCCCCACATTGCCCCTACCTCTTCACCTAATTTTTGGCTAGCTCGAAGATGCTAGACAAGCCGCTCTTTCTTTTTCTTCTAATAGTAAAGCAGGTGTCCTGGGCCTGCTTGCATGCACTTCAACTAAATCCGACCAATCCCCACTATCATACAAGAACCGTCTCATGAAGCGTAAGGAAGAACATACGACTTCTCGGCTTATTCTTCTCTGCTTGGTCTCGTTTGTCTCACCCAGTGATGCATTTTGGAAGAATGTTCTCGATGCTGTATTGAGTCCAGTCAAGGCAGTCGTGGGGTTCGCAAAATGTCTAGCAAAAGGATTTGCGTCCGCAGTGACTTGCTTGACAAGGTCCAACACAAACCACAAAGACTGTTGCTTTGCGCTTCAATCATTCTGGCATGATAAAAATTGTGTTCGTGGTATCTCATCCTGGGAGGGTCAAGTGATACAGAAAGAATGCGCTCGTTATGGTTATCAGTTAGAGTGATCTTTCTCGGTTTTTACAAAAAAAAAAAAAAAAAAAAGCGGGAACCAGTAAAAATGCATTATTACCGGTAAAAGTGTATGCATTCTTACCGGTAAAAGCAAAAATGGCCAACACAAACCATGAACAATGTCTTGCTTTTCTTTGTTTTGCATTTTGCTTTCCAATAATGATATAGTGACGATGTTTGGTTATCAAGTTCTGCATACCAGTTAAATTATTTTTAATGCGTCGGTGGAATCGTGTTCTGATGTCAATTGTTAGAAGGGATTGGAATTGCATTAAATATATAGTTGTGGAGTTCAAATTCTTTCCCAACAAGTGGAAACCGTGAGTTTTTCACCACCATCATTGTGGGCTCCACTGGGTATTTATTGTATTATTTTGATTCGTCCATCTTGTAATTCTATAATCTCTAATTCATTTATGGAAAATTCTACCGTCCACCCAATGGGCAGACAATAAAATTGTTCTTTGACCGGTAAAAATACATTCTTACAGGGAACAGTGCATGCACTCTTACCAGTCAAAAAACATTCTTTACCGATAAAAAAACATTTTATCGTCCACCTAATGGACGGACAATAGAAGGACTGTTCTTTTATTTATTGAACAGTCAAATAAATCTCCAAACCCTGTCCTTCTTCTCTTTTATAAATTCTTCATAAATACGTTTCACGGGTTTAACAGTTTAGTACCTCAGATAAAAGAATGACACATAGGATGCTGCCTTTTATAAAATCAGCACAGACCCAAAAAAATCTACATATTCCATACATCCAGCGGAGGGGTGATGTGATACTGTTTACATATAAAATTAATACATCCAGTAATTAATTGACACGTAATTAAGAATGTCAAACGTTGGCAGCTTCACGTTAATGAAAAGCACTGGATTAATGGGTTACAAATGGGTCAATACGATGTCATATTAGTATCCAATTTGAAAGGCAGTTATTGACTGTTATAAGTCAAAGGATAAGTAAGGAAATTGGCTTCAAAGCCACCCTTTTAACTGCTAAATATATAAGTTACACGTGTAAACATATAAAACAAGGTAGTTAACAGTTGAGACACGTGGAGCAAACTGTGCAAGACAGTTATTTCCTTAAAACTAATCATACGATTTGTTTGAGTAACCGTGCAAATTCAAATTTTAAAACTTCTGAAAGAAGATTAAAGGTCAGATGCTGATGGATAAAAGGAACTGCTTGTTAGAAATGAAATGATGGAGTTTGAAGCAAGTCAAATTCAAATGCTTTGAGCGGGAAGTTCAAATTACCAGCAAGGCATATAAATAGAAGAAGTTAAATAGTGAAAACCCCTAGACAAATCTTCAACAAACAGCAGACAGAAAATGATGTTTGGTTTGTTCATTGGCAAGTAGAATTGTAGTTTTAGGAATTCGAATCAGTTCGAAGTAGATTAGAAAGTAGATGTTAGTTGTTCTTGTTATCTTTCTATTTGAAGTTGAAGAAGATCTCGAAATAAGTTTACATTTAATTTATTAATCAAAGTATTCTATTTCCTTATTGTTCTTTGAGTTCCTAAGTGAATTGGTTCATTTTTCTTCACTTTGAAATAAAAATCCTCTTAATTGAGGTAATTGAACCATTAAACACAATCGCCTGATTAGATTTGGTTTTCCAAAGTTAATATGATGGAGAAGATTTAAAGACTTCCTCTGGCACGCTCGCACACAATTATTTTCCATTGTAAAGAAGTAAAAGAACCAAACAAATACTCAAAATTGCACGTGAGGGGAGGTTTTTGTCATTTTTAATACCAAAGAGGTCTCTATCATTGTCACAAACTTTAGGGGAGGTCAGTCATTTATCTTATTTGTTTCCACAGTTTAATTGATTCATTTCAATGAGAGGAATCTAAAAAGTATAAAATTATTAGCCAAACTTAAATTTTTCTGAATAAAGACAAAGATAATCCAATAAACCACAAAAAATTAGATTATTTTTGTCTTTAGTGAACTTTTTAAAAAATTTGATCATAATTTTTATACTTTTTAGATTTTTGTCTGTAGTGAAGTTTTTTAAAATTTTGATCATAATTTTATACTTTTTAGATTCCTATACTTTTTAGATTCCTATTTCAAGACGAACCAATAAACCACAAAAAAAAAAAAAAACTATCGCAAATTGCACTCCAAATTTGCAAATTGTGTATTTAAAAATTATTTGTGTGAGACCTAGCCGCTATGTACATTTTTGGTACAACCCCTTCGGTAACGAAAACCGAGTTACTGGACAAGTCGAAGACTAATTACTCCCACCTTACTCTCTCTCTCTCTAAAATCAGAGCATCTCTCTCTAGCTTTTATCAAAACATCCGCCTCTTCTCTCCCCTCCCCCCTAGGGTTTCTCCACCCATGGCGGCGGGAGGGGAGGAGTCCAATCCTCTCTCCATGAAGCGCTCCAGGAGCTACACTCTCCCCTCCCCCTCTCCTCTCATCCTCTCCTCTTCCCCTCTCCTCTCCTCTCACCCTTTCTACGGTCGTCTTTCCTCCGTCCGCTGCGGGGTCGTCTCTGGGACACCCGCTGCCGTTCTCTCTGCGTTGAGAGGGCTGGGATTTGATCCAGATCTTTGGCCACGAGTCTGTGGCTCGCGGAGGACCTGGGTTTCGCGGCGATTATCCTTTGCGGAAGGCGGGGCGATGAAAGAGCTTGAGGCGCGGTGGTGATGGAGGTTGAATCTCTGATTTGGGGAGGTTTATTAGTTGTTTTATTCATTTTTTGTTTTTTGTATTTTCCCCTATGTGGGACCTGCTCCGGTATGAGTGTCTCCGTTCTGTGGAGCTCCTCTCTGTACCGTTTCATCATCTGTACTCAGTGCAAACCATCCAAATCACATGAATAACCCGTTTAATCCGTTGTGGGTTTGTCCCAACGGTGGGCTCCGATTTGGTTTTGTAGCCCTTTAGGGCATTTCTGGGTAATGGTTTTCTGGTTAAAAAAAAAAAGTCGTAGACTGACCCTCCCTAGACTCCAGCAAGAAAAATGTTGTAGAGATCAGTCATTCTGTTGTATTATGTGGTATACATGGAATGATGGAAACCTTTGTATTTCAAAGTTAGTCCCACATCGGCCCTTCATAAGAACGGCAGTTTTCTTATTACCTGTTACGTGAACCTTCAATACTACAGAGCCATGTAACGATGGCTTGTAACTCGAGTGCGGGCATTAAAGTGGTTGAACGATACTACCTACTCAAGTGCGAAGTGTGACACAATTAGCTCAAATAATAGACTTGCCCTTGAGGGTCAGACTATGCGAATTTGACTCGTGAGTATGTGGCTCCTTCTACTCAGTGAAAACTAGAGAAGGCATACTTCGTTGGTAGTCCGTCGACCGAGCGGCTCGGCCCAGCCGAAAGGCTCGGTTTAGCTGAGAAAGAAGAGAAGGCATGCTACGTCCGTAAGGATGTAGTACAACCCTACTGGCTTTGCAGAGCAGCTCACATATATCTCGGACATGTTGACTAAATTGGACAATCACTTTTTGTGTCTCTTAATTTCTGCAATGAGTCATCATATTTCTTTTTCTTTGGTACAAATTAATTCTTTTTCAACACCCCCATTGCCTTCTTCTTCTTTTTTCTTTTTTTTGGACCAATTTTTATCTCATTGCGCGTGAATCTTTACCTGTTATTCACATGATTGGCTCCTTTGGTTTCCAAAAGGACCAAAACTAGTAAAACGAACTCGAAAGAATGAAGTCTAAAATTTACTAAGAATTTAATATGTGTATAACTATCTTGTGTGTAGCGATTTTCCATTCGTCGGAAGTATTACATGACAATACTGAACTTCCGTTGTACCAAAAAAAAAAGAGGACGATATCAAATGGTACTTTGGGACTACATAATACTTTTTGTAATTTTTTTTTTTGGGAAGCGTGTGTGTCTGATTTTTTTCTTTTTCTTTTTTCAGATTTAAAGAGTCTAGGGATTTCTTTTTCAACATTTTTTCTTGTGTATCTTTTTAGAATGAACGGCTACTCAAATTTCACAATTGTGATCCATCATTTGTGGAAGAGATTGGAATTTGAAATTAATCATATTCTTACACAATCTTTCTAATAATCAAAACAGGTAAGGTGAATGTGTTTCTTTAGGCTTGGAATAAATAACTCACACTTAAAAACGGTAAAACCTCAGGAATTAACATTAGTTACAGAGCAACTTGAAAGAGCTAATAAGTGATGTAAATACGACCGTTTCGATGCTATTTATTCATTTTTTTAAAAACCAATGCCTAAATTCCCCACATTGCCCCTACATCTTCACCTAATTTTTAGCTAGCTCGAAGATGCTATGACCAGCCTCTCTTTTCTTTTGATAAACCAGGTGTACGTCTGGAGCCTGCTTACGTGCACTTCAACTAATCCTGACCAATCCCCACCATCATACGAGAACCGTCTCATGAAGCGTAAGGAAGAGCGTACGACTTCTCGGCTTATTCTACTCTGCTTGGTCTTGTTTGTCTCACCCAGTGATGAATTTTGAAGAATGTTCTCGATGCTGTGTTGAGTCCAGTCAATAAGGAAGTCGTGGGGATCGGAAAATGTATGACAAAAGGATTTTTGACCAACGTGAATTGTTTGAAATTGCCCATCCAAAACCACAAATACTGTTGCTTTTGGAGTCAACAATTTTGGCTTGATAAAGATTGCTTTAGTAGTATCCCAGCCTGGCATGCTCAAGAGATACAGAAAGAATGCGGTCGTTATTTCCAGAGTTAGGAGGCCATTAAGACAATAAGAACAACATGAGTTTCAATCTCTTGCTTTTCTTTGTTTTGCCTTTTGCTTTCCAATAGTGCTATGGTGACGATGTTTGGTTATCATATTCAGAAGGGTTATTTACCGGGACATCACCTGTAAGTTCACGTTTTTCACCATACACTCCTTACAAGGATTTAACCTACCACGAACCCCTCAATATTCCAAAACTTTAGAAAGAGAAGCTAAAGATGCAGGTGCGAAAAGCACTAATCTAGGATCTGCCGGATATTCAGTCTATCCCTTGTCATGAACTCTCGAATTTCCTGTGGTGGTCTTTCGGAAACCACCAAATCCTCGTTCTATTCCGCTCTTTGCACTCAGAAACCGTAAGTTTTTCACCGCCACCACCACTGCGTGTTTATTGTATTAATTTGAATCGTCCATCTTGTAATTTGATAATCTCTCATTCCTTTATGGAAAATTCTACTGTCCACCCAACGAGCGGACAATAAAATTGCTCACTCTTACTAGTGAGCATTTTTATAGATAAGAAAACTTTATCGTCCGTCCAATGAGTGGACAATAAAATGATTGTTCTTTTATTTATTGAACATTTTTTGAACAATGAGTTCTTGGTAGTTTTTATTGAACAACAGAATTTTATGCATTTGCAATTCGTTGTCGAAACTTGATATTAGTATGCTAGAGTTCATCTATCTGTCCACCAGTTAGTTTATTTGACGGTCAACTAACGTAGGGGTGATGTCATACTCAAAATTGCACGTGAGGGGAGGTTTTGGTCATTTTTAATACTAAAGAGGAGGTCTCTATAATTGTCACAAACTTTAGGGGAGGTCGGTCATTTACCTTATTTGTTTCCACAGTAACGTTCACTACCAGTTTTGTCTACCTTTGTATTTCACACTTTAGTCCCACATCTTTTTTTTTTTTTTTTTTTTTGGTGCTTCGAAAGTTAAATAAATAAATTAGTCGCACATCGTTCCTTCATAAAAACGACTGTTTCTTTATTACTCCAGTTGTTAACTTTAGCATTCTATGTTACCGAGTCGGTAACGCTCGCTTGTAACTCGAGTGAGAGTATTAAAATGGTTGAACAATGACCTCGTAAGTTTGTGATTCCTATATGGTGGCGAAGACTAGAAAAGGAATATCACGTCATGTCGGATATCGACATAGCGGCTATGCTGGCTTCACAGAGCAGCTAAAATCTTCCCAATTTCCTAAATATGGATTACAAAGGGAGCTGCGGACGTTGACTCAATTGGACAATAAATTTTTTGTCTCTTAATTTCTACAACATTATCAATGAGCCAACTTCAGTTTAAATAAATAAATAAATAAATCAATGAGCCAACTGATTTTTTGCACCGATTTTTATCTCATCGTGTATGACACAAAAGGAACGGGTACACATGTTCAACCATCAACTATGAACGACATACCTTTGCCATTTGGTTGGGTCTGCCAATTCGATAATTTTATTTTTTTAATATTTCTGAACATTTTCCAATTTGGTGATGAAAGAAATAGGAGAATAATTTTCACACACTCTTTTCTTATAAATGCACTCCCTGTAGTGAACTTTTATGTGTAATTTTTTCACTAAAAGACATATAAAGGAGTGCATTTATCAGAAAATGGGGTGTAAAAATCATTATCCAAAAAAAAAAAAAAATTTAGTTTATTTCAACAAGAAAAAAAAAGTTTAAAAAAAAATAGTATGCCATATTTTAAAAAACAATGAGCGCACAAGCAAACCATAAAAAAACACACTCCAATACACCTTTTACACTTTTCAAAACACTTTCATATATTTCTATACATTTTTCACACATTTCAATACACTTTTTCAACTTTTGTAGGCACATGTTAGCATTTTCCTATTTAAAAAGAGGTCAATAAACAAGAATTTTAAGAAAAGTAGTTTTTATGCTTTATTGGTTATTTTTTCTTTTCATAATTGGTTGCTTTTGTATGCAAAAGTCTGGGTTGCAAACGAACAGAGCTACTCGTGAGCAGCTCATGGCTCTGTTTTGGTTGCTTTTGTGTACAAAACCAATAAAAGAACCCAACAAGAAACTTGTCTTTTCATCAAGTTAGTTTCATTTGGTTATATGGTGACTTCTATTGAAGCAATTTAGGTTAAGAGTTACGGAGTATATACAATAAATTTGGGTAATAACGCTATGAGGAGAGGAATATCAAAATTGACATTAGCCCGTGAAAATAATAATGACTCTAAAATCTCAGTGAACATGTAACTCTTGATAGAACGTAATGGAGAAAAAAAAAACGTGGCCAACCCCAATTAATTGAGACACAACACAAAACTCGGTTTGGTTTGATTTAGTTACGTAGAATGGAGGGATGTGCATACCTCAATCTTAATTACCAGGTCTGTCTATCGTACTAATGTTTCGTTAATTCTGAATATTGACCCACATGTGTTTTTAAATACCAACATGTGTTTTTAAATACCAAATGCATGTAGTCATAAAAGGTTCTTCCATTCACTGAGTTACTTGTTTCCAATTTTTTTCACCAGAGTTTTAGCCATATCAATGGCATAATTTATGTTACTCAAAAAGCTCAAAAGGAAACAGACACATGGCGAAATTGCAAAATTGGCGGTTAAATTTTTATCCCAGTACCGATCCACTAATTCATCCATTTAGTTAAAGAGAAATGACTTGTCTTCGACGGTACAAAAAAAAGGGTGCAAAATTCCCAAAAATAGTAGTATTTAATCAATAGTAGAAACTCGGCCTTATAGTGAAAGTACTAGCAACTTCTTTGTTACCCTAGCCATGAGGCCCTCCATACGTATAGAGCAATTCGCCGGACTGGAATAAATAGTACATACCCTTAAAAAAAATAGTTGTGGCATTGTCGGCTTCTAATTTTTTGACTAAAAGATTACACAAGATAACTAAAAATGAAACAAATAAAAAAAGATCAGCAAATTAAGGAGAGAAACTAATGTCACCTTTTATTTTGTTGATAGTTCTTACAATCATTCAATCGTAATACTACATTGTTTTCAATCACATCAATGACTTATTCATCTCTGTTTCGATTTCCCCTTTTCTCTGTTTAAGAAACTTTTGCTTATAATCACGTCGTACAATTCAAAGCTTGGCTCTTTGCAGTTCAAGTTTGGCTATAGTTCCTAAGTGGACTTCATCTGGCCCATCGGCGAGTCTCAATGTCCTTGACGTTGCCCAGAGATGGGCCAAAACAGTGTCCGAGGATAAGCCTGCTGCACCGTGCACTTGCATTGCCATGTCAAGCACTTTCAGAGCCATATTTGGAGCTGCTACCTGCTCATAGCATCACAAAGACACAAACCATGGTCGAAACCCAAAATCATAATCATACCCGTAAGAGCTATGACACGACAAAGTGTGCAGACACAGATGTATCCGGACACCCATATTATGCACGTGGGACCCACACACCCCCGGCATCTGTGTCCCAAACGTAGTCAAAATTATTATCTTGTTTCCTTATAGACAGTACCAACTATAGAAACTTTGTCGTGTGGGGTCATTCAAAAATTTATCCCCTAAGTTGAATGAAGACAAACTAAAATATTTATTCCAAATTTCTCCAATTTCAAAATAGCCAAACCTAATTTGCAATTTTTAATTTCATTACTGAATGACTCTGAAGTGGTAAACCAAAAAATTAGTTTGTTCATAAATGTTGAACTAAATTGACCCTTACAGACGTGTTTGTTTAGCCCATTGGGGTCAAAGGAGAACTCCAGTCCAAAATTTTCACAGGCATAACATATAGGAGTATCTAGTTAATTTTGAAAATTGATGGGGCTAAGTGTATTTAATACCTTGGCGTCACCCGGGGTTATGGATCCATAACAAAGAAGAAGAAAAAAGTGCAGGAACTGAAATGTAGACTTCAAGTATACCTTAGCCATTGCTAGGGTCCCACGCGCTTCTTTGTTGCCAAGTCGATCAAGCTGGTCCGCTGCTTCCAGAACCAACAATCTGGTTTGCTCCAGCTCAATTCGACACTGGAATAGCAAGTCTCATGAGAAACTGAAGAAACCTTCAACTATTTGTATTAGTTTGTTAGGGGGGAACCGCACAAACAGGGAATAAATAGCCATATATGGTCTCTCCCTTATTTCCCTTTATATTGGATTAACAGTTTTCATAAATAATATAAAAACAAAAAAAAATAGAAGGCAAATAGACTATAGTGCATTAGGTTAGACTTTTTTCCCTCCGATAACTCGTGTCCGTGCCAGCTTACATGCATCTCACCCAGCCCACCGTCCACTAGCTTACAGCCCATTCTAATGAGCAGTTGCACGTTAGTCACCACAAAAGGAAAAAGTATTTTCACATGAAAATTACCTTGGCAATATCTGAAAGAAACGAACCGTGCTCGGCAATTAATTTTCCAAATGTCCTCCTTTTAAGAGCCCTTCGGACCATCATTTGCATGCCACGCTCAGCTGCGCCTATCAGTCTCAGGCAATGGTGCAACCTTCCGGGGCCCAGCCGACCCTATGAGAATACATGTAGTGAGCGAGATTTACAAAATAGTAGCTATATCCAATGACACACGGTGAGATATCATGAGTTTTCAGTGCTCGTTCAGCTTCCTTAGAAATGACATCTTAGGTACTTCTACAGATGACAATCAACATAATCAATCTTCTTGTTCTATAGTCAGATAACCGACAAATTCTGCCGAAAGAATAATTAAACAATTCACCTGTGCAATCTCAAATCCACGCCCTTCTCCCAAAAGGATATTTTTGGCTGGCACACGTACATTCTCAAAAAGTATTTCTGCATGCCCATGAGGTGCATCATCAAAGCCAAATACTGTGAGCGGTCTCTGAATGTGAATACCGGGTGTGTGAATATCAACTAAGATCATAGATTGTTGCTTATGCTTAGGGCCTGTGAAGTCCGTTTTCCCCTACATATTGTTCAAATCACCTTCCTTAACTCCACCATCAATAGAATCAACTGTTTATGTGATAATCAACTAAGAACTAACCATTACTATCAGAAGTTTGCACCTAGGATCCATTGCTCCACTAGTCCACCACTTCTTCCCGTTGATAACATATGAGTCCCCATCTCTGTGAGAGAACCAAAAATAAAAAAACATAGCAAAAATAGAAACACCTGCTTTGGAAAAAGAAGCATTATTCCTGCTGCACCATGGAACGACAAAGGTTCATAAAAGCTGATGTGACCCTAAAAGGGCTGTAGTTCCCTTCAATAGAAAAATCAAAGCACCACTACTTACGACATTTTCCCTTTCTGAAATCATACTAGGGTTGCAGCTGGATGAGATATTTTAATATTTTTTAACCATTTTGCCTGAATAGATTCCATGAACTACCTTTTAATCGAGCACTCTATATTGGTTGCATCAGAAGATGCAACTTGAGGTTCTGTCATTGCAAAACCAGAACGGATCTTCCCCTCAAGCAACGGAATAAGCCATTCTTGAAGCTGCACTTTGTTGCCATACCGCAAAAGTACCTAAATATTTCAAAAAGTAATGCATCAGATCAAATAACATGCACGAAGCCAATGCATTTTCGTATAAAGCAACTAAACGTAAATTATTTTGTTGCCATTAAATTCCGCAAATAGCAATGCATAAACCATCCTCAAAATAGCAAATTAATTACGATTGAGCAATCTAAAAATGATGTAGTTGTTATCTCTCATCTATTTGCGCTTGCACAAGCAACTACATCCAGTACTTATCCCTACTCTGAAACTTTTGTGGAGAATCTCGTAACGTGACAAACTGACTACTCTAGGACAGGGCCCCTAGTACTTGGCACTTACATAAACCAAAAGAAGGAAAAAATTTACTTGCAGAGTGGAAAGGAAAGGCAATACCCAAGTTGTAGCAATTTTCTATTGTCTCTCAATCTTAACAAGTTCCCAACATTTACCTCCATATTTCCAGTGTCAGGTGCCCCACAGTTGAACACCTGTGGAGCACAAACAGACCGGCCCATGATCTCACACAGGTATCCATATTCAAGGTTTGAGAGGCCAGCACCCAAAGAGCAATTCCATGACTTGTTTATTGGAGATTCATTTCTTCCATCAAATAGCAGTTCTCTTGCTCTAGCAGCACTATCAAACTGCAGGGGGAAAACAAGCAAAGGCGTAATCAACATGCTTTGCAACAAACAACACTATTTCCCGCAAATGCAATAGCTACAAAATGGGAACTAGAACCAAATACACTTGACGACCAAAAAGGAGCACAAAGATGACACAGATATGACAAAATGGGAACTAGAACCAAATACATACGGGTATAAATAAGTTCCATAAGCCTTCTCTCTTTGCTAACTCCTTCAAGTTTTCCTCCTCTGGATGAACTGTCCAGCGCATGGTAGACTGAGCAAGTTTGTAGAACTCATTTTCCATGGGGTATATGTGATCTTCCATGAACTTAATTAATCTCTTTCTTAATTCCAGAACCTTCTTACTAGGAACAAATTTCCCCCCTTCCTTTAAATGGTCACTCTCATTTTCTAACCGTTCCAAATGATCTTGCCCAGTTGCATCTGGATAATTTAGATAAATGAAAAACCAGCACATCAGCAATGTTTCGGGTGATACCAATAGAAAAATCAAGAGCAAAAGAACGGTATGCAATCACACACCATATGACACATCAGATAGCAATTCCAAATATGCTTAGCCTATTGAGTGGTAGAATTGTTCATTTACTTCGCCCGAAATTCCAAGCTTTACTTCATTTTAAAATTAAAATAGCAATGAAAGGAAAATGAGTTCCCATAAGCTACAACAAATATGAGACTCACTATATATACTTAAAAACCAAAAAGATGTCAACTTATACAAGAAGGTGGGAGCTGAGGAAGCACTGATTTCCGTCCAATAAATGACCATGCTGTTTCCACAAGAAGATTTGCTTTTCTCCCTGCACGTTGGGCACGCTCACCTCCTGAAGCATTACCCTGCAGTGTATGACAAATAAAATTGTATGCCGTCCCCCTTTGACAAAACATTGGGGCAAACAATTCATTTTAACTTTCATATATGCAAGAGTTGCTTGGCTTGACATACCATAATCCATCTACTATGTACGCCCGCGTAGATTGAAGCCCCACGGAACAAGGAAAAGGCAACATAGAACTTCCACTGGGCCAGAGGCCACGGCTTTTTCTACATTACAATGCCTATAAAGTAAGTCATTGGAAGCGAAAGTAAACATAATACACATGGGAAATAACTAAAAATCACGTTTCTTTAAATTGTCCGAATTTTTTCAATTAGTCCTTAATTCAACAGATATCAAAACAGGAAATCTATTATGCAAAATCTAGCTACCTGATGAATTAGCAACTAGCACTACATAAATGGAATCCTCTCTCACAACATCCTTTTTATTTTTATGTTGTTCTTTGATATTATGTTCATGCATTCGAGTTATTCCAGTGGGATACAATATCTGTGACATGAATAGTTTTATTTCTTACTGTAAGTGCAAAGGGTGTTAATATAACTATCCAACCTAACATTTGACATGGATCTTACAGCTGCAGAGCAATATTCTGCCAGGAATTCTGCCTGCGTAGGAATCCCTTCAGGTATACCAGTAGCTTCAAAACCTTCATCCTGTTGCACTTTACCAAGCCCAGCATCCACAATGTACGGCTGCCAAGAAAGGATTAAAAAAGAAGTACCAATCAACTGGGGAACCTGACAATACATCTAAGCTCCTCCCTTTGTTTTCTCTTATTCTCTTTTTTCATTCAATTTTTGAGGGGGCAGGGGGGAAGATGAAATTCCCAACGCTAAATCTCCAAATAGAAAAAACAAAGCAGAATTACAATCAAAACATTTGCAAAATCGAAAGGAACATGTAAAATGTTCCAGTGGCTTCAAGTCAGAAATTTTAATTTCCTTTCATCTCAAATAGTGAGAATTAGCAAAAGGTGCCAATAGTACCATGCAGCTGTATGCAACATCACACATTTGGTTACCGAGGGTGGACAACTCCCAGTCAAGAATGCCAATCACTTTATCCTGCACAATCAACAATCCGTGATTAGATACAGATCAAATCTCTCTAGCCATTTAGGATTAGGTACACATATTAGAAATGAACTTCTGTAGTCATTCAGAATCAGGGACGACTATTAAGCCATTCTAAGGCACAAGAAAATTGAAATGCAAACATATGTAACACCATTTTCCTTTTAATCAAAGAATTAATTTTAATCTTCACAATTGTACAATCTTAAGCAATATGTCAAGTAAAACTAAGTCATGACTCATGGCCAGAAAGCAACTAAAGTAACTGGCAGATTTTGAAGCACTTCACCTTAGTGGGATGGAATACAAGGTTATCAACCCGAAAATCACCATGAACGAGGCCCGATGTTTCTCCCAAAGAATCTTCGAGAGGAATATGTTGTTGTAACCAGTCAGCCAGCTGTAACATTTTTGGATTTCTCTCAGACTTGCCCTCACCAGTTGAAGCAATGTATTGCTTGGCCCACCTCTCCACCTAAAGTTGGCATAATGTCATTAGATAGAGTGAATCCAAAAGACTTCACTAAATCTGTAAGCATTACTGAATTGAAATCCATAAATTCAATGTAGAATCTGACAAGAAGATTTTATTAGTCAAATAATAGATACAGAACTAGGAATTTACAATAGATACAGAACTAGGAATTTACAGGTCAGATATGGGATAAAATACCCAACTAAACCTGACTTGAAAGCCAAGGAAAGATCTCAAGAAGGGGAGCCAAGTAGCCAACAGTTGATCTGGCTGCCTGACCAGAATAGCAACACGTAGCCAAGGTTTCTCGACTACTAGAATTGGCAATGGTTCAAGCAATTGGCAACTTCACAAAAAAGAGGGGTAAGCTGCCTGGCAAATACCTCCCGAATCTTGTTGTCAGTGGGATTGTGGGTGTCTTGTTGTATTGACTAGAACTTCCTAATAATGGATGTGGCCCATTACAGTTCTGAAGACGGAATAATATCTTTCATATGCCCATTTTGACACAAATCAGAGAAGCTATAGTCCATCCATTTTGTAAAAATCAAGGGTGGGGTAAACTCCACATCCAAACACAAAATTAACTCTCCTTAGAACTGCAACATGCACCAACCGATTTTTCATTAATGGCATGCCACAGATAACCAAATGAATGATTAGCAGAGAAACTGGTCCATTTTCATCAACCTGTAGCTACAGCCTTTTAGTTTCAGATGCTACACCTCCATTCATCTGTTGAGTCATTGACTGACATTTTCTTGCATTACAGTATCAGACTTTGAAATCCAAATCCCTACTTATGAAAAAATCTGTTAAACAGAGAGATGGTCCTTCTAATATTAGAGTCGTCTCAAAATAGATGTCGATGACGTTTGAAATTTCAGCTCACCAAAAAGTAGTAACCCATTTTTCAACTAATGTCACTACTGGCATTTTCCTTCTCGGAACATCCAGTCATTTATGATACCTTTGCCAATGCCATACCCAGGTAGAAGGTTTAGAGAAGAGAATAAGAGATTACTAAATTTAATCTCTAGGAATACCACACATACCTGTCGCTTACAGTAGTTGTCCCGATGCCCATATCTTCCCAGACCAATGGCATCCACATCAGCAGAATGCAGAGAAGCTAAAGCTGCTGCTGTTGCATGATATATTGCCCTCTTCCTGCTAGGTGCCAAACCCTGATAAAAAGATCACAGTACAACAACAGAAAATTGAACTAGAAACACAAGTGCATAATCGATTAACATGGATCAGTCATGTCAAAGGGGGAATCCAATTTCGAAATCAGAGCATATAACAACAGAGTTGAAGTTCATACAGGTAGCCGAGGATCAAGGAATATGCGCCCATCCAAGTATTCCATGATGTAAAACGAAGTTCCAATGACACTGGAATCAGTACACAGACAGAAGACTTTAGGAACTGGAACCTGTGTATGAGCCCCTAATGCCTGTAGGACCTGTAATATCGATCACAAAGACAAAGACATAAGTAAACAGAGGTACTTTATTAATTTATAGATTAATCAATTACAGAAATCAAGTGTTGTTGCTATTGTTGTCTTGTTGATCATGTCTATGAGAAGTAGGCAAGAATAAATATACACCCACACACAGAAATATCAGCAATACATCTCAGTCCTGCATAAATATACAAGTCAATATAATGGGAGGCACACCTGAAATTCTCTCTCCACGGCATGTGCAGATTGAAGCAATTTGCCAGGTGGCTTCTTCCTCAGCACATAACGTTGAACAGAAGAGCCCGAACTAACCTCTATCAGAAACGTAGGATTTGATTGACCATGCCCAAACTGAAATGCAATAAACCGCATCACAATTCACGCCAACAAATGGGTAAAGCACAACACACTAAACCACGCCTCGTTTGGTAGCAAAGAAACCAAAAAAAAGAAAGCAAAAGGAAGTAACTTTAAAACAATATGGACATCAACTTAGCGAAAACAGTCAATTTGTTTTAGGCTCATTGCATCTCCCATAGAGCTTTTCAATAGAAAAGCCTTAAACCAAAATCAGTCCTTCTATGGTCCGCCCAACAGACGGAGGATAAAAGTGCACACCCTTACTGGTCAAGAGCTCTTTTACTGGTAAAAGTGCACTTTTTATCGTCCGTCGTCGTCCGTTGGGCGGAGCGGACAGTAGAACTTTCCAACCAAAATTCGAAATCATATTTCTTTCTTCACTCTACTACATTTACTCATTAAAAACAATTACCGACGTGAAAAAAAGAATACGTAGATGGACTGACCAAAGCTCCATTTTATCACCGAGAAATCAAGGAAAAGCAAATTGCAAACAGTCTTCCCGCCTCAAGTAACCGAAAGAGCCGATTTGGGCTCATCAGCTCTACTTTTCAGTTCCAATCAGAATATGAATACAAAAGAAAATTAAACTAAGTTCAAAATCATAACTTTCATCCTCCCTTTTCCTACATTTACCCAGCAACCGAAAAATCGTATAACCACAAACGAATAGATAAACACACACACACACACACACACACACACACAGAGAGAGAGAGAGATTGTAGAGATGATTGAGAGACCTGTGAGACGGAGAATTTGGAGGGAGAGAGAGGGAAGCCATGGACGTTAGCAGAGGAGTAACGAAGCAACGCATCGGTATCGAACTGTTGAGCTGGATGTACTGGTTCAACAAGGTCACAAGTACGGCTCGCCATTCGCCTTGTCGATCAATCACAAGCGATTACAAATCAATACAAAAGGAAGAAGAAGAATTAGGGCAGTAGCAGCGTAGAGAGAGAGAGAGGGAGAGAGAGAGAGTTAACGGAGATGAAGACGAACGAGAGGATTTCTGTTTTGTTTTTACGTAAGAGAAGAGAGTTTGTCGCCAAAGTCAAAGGATTAGTTTCAGTGGAAAACGTAGGCTATGTTTGATAAAACTGAAAACTGAAAGCTGAAAGCTGAAAATTAAGTACTGAAAACTGAATGCTTAATTTTTTAAGCTGAAAAGCTGTTTGATAAAACAAATTAAGCACTGAATTAAATTTTTTTTTTTTTTGGGTTTTAATTGTCTCTTAATTTTATTAATGGTCATCATGTATTTGTGGTAGTGGTGGAGTGGTGATTAGGAGGTGGTGAGGGTGGTGGCGAGGTGGCGGTGGCAGTGGAGTAATGGTGGTAGTGGAATGATGGTGAGTTGTGGTGGCAGTAGAGTAATAGTGGTGCAATGTTGGTGGTGTAGTGGTGGTAGTGTGATGGTTATGGCGTGGTAGTGGTTGTGGTGGGCAGGGTGGAATGCTAGTGGTGGTGGTGAAGTGATGGCGGTGGAATGGCAATAGTAGTGGTGGTATATGGGTAACGGTGATAGTGGTGGTGGCGGTGTGGCAGTGATGGTGGTGGTAGTTGTGGTGGTAGCAGCATGGCGACAGTGTAATGGTGGTGGTGGTGGTGGTTGTGGTGGAAGCCACCGGTGCAATGGTGGTGGTTGTGGTGATAGCCACCGGTGCAATGGTAGTGGTTGTGGTGTGGTGGTGGTAGTGGTGGCGGTGTGGTGGTAGCGGCATGGCGGCAGTGCAATGGTGGTGGTGGTAGCCACCGGTGCAACGGTGGTGGTTGTGGTGTGGTGGTGGTGGTGCTTGTGGTGGTGGTGGTGGTGGCGGTGTGGTGGTAGCAGCATGGCGGCAGTGCAATGGTGGTGGTGGTGGTGGTGGTTGTGGTGGTGGTGGTGGTGGTAGCCACCGGTGCAATGGTGGTGGTGGTGGTGGTGGCAGTGTGGCAATGGTGGTGGTGGTAGTTGTGGTGGTAGCGACATGGCGGCAGTGGCGGTGTAATGGTGGTGGTTGTGGTGGTAGCGGCATGGCAGTGGCGGCAGTGCAATGGTGGTGGTTGTGGTGGTGGCGGCGGCGTGGCAGTGGTGGTGGTGGTTGTGATGGTGGTGGTGGTGTAATGGTGGTGGTGGTGACAGCAGCGGCGGAGGTGTGATGGTTGATTGTAAGCACATAGGAATTCAGCCAGAATTAAGTAGCTCAAAGCTACTTAATTTTTATCAATTTTTTAGCCTACATTTTAAGTGGTACTTAATCTGTTAAGTAACATAAAATGTGGTTATCAAACCTACTTAATGACTTATTACTTAATTGATTCAGTTTTAAGTGCTGAATCTGTGTTATCAAACAAGGCCGTAGTATACTGTAGTAGTAGTAGTAGTTACTATGTGCTTTTTGGGAGTACTTTTATGTGCCCAAAAAGTGTTGTACTTCTCAATGAAATGTCAAATCTAATGTGAGATTAAAGTGAGATCTCAAAGCTATAACCAAAAATGACAGAGGTCTTCTCAATGAAATGTCAAATCTAATGTGAGATTAGTGAGATCAAAGCTATAACCAAAAATGACCGGTAAATCGAGAGCTACTGACGCCCATGGTATCGACGGGGTACCGACGGCTCCAGGGACCCTGTTGTGGGTCCCAAACAGTCGATCCGAGCCGTCCATTCACTCCAGAATTGAATTCCGAGGGGGCCCATGAGGGAATCACCTCAATCGAACACTCCCAAGTGCTCGATCCAAAATCACCCCATTTTCGTTCCAAATTTTTGGAACGA
Organism: Vaccinium vitis-idaea; assembly: GCA_963854785.1. Classification (NCBI taxonomy): domain Eukaryota; kingdom Viridiplantae; phylum Streptophyta; class Magnoliopsida; order Ericales; family Ericaceae; genus Vaccinium; species Vaccinium vitis-idaea. The sequence continues at coordinate 2,442,239 of OY978218.1, read as the reverse complement.
AATGGGGTGATTTTGGATCGAGTACTTAGGAGCGTCCGATTGAGGTTATTCTCACATGGAACCCCTTGGAATTCAATTCTGGAGTGAATGGACGACTCAGATCGACAGTTTGGGACCCACAACGGGGTCCCCGGCGCCGTCGGTACTGGTAGAAGAGTCCAAAAATGACAGAGGCCTTCTCAATGAAATGTCAAATCTAATGTGAGATTAAAGTGAGATCTCAAAGCTATAACCAAAAATGATAGAGGCCTGTTCGATTTAGAGTTTTGTTTTAGTTTTGGTTTTGTTGACATCATCATTTTTCTCATTTCTCTCTCTATCTCTCTACACTCATCGCACCTGCTTACATCATCAAAACTAAACTAAACTACAAACCAAACATAGCCAGAATTGGTATCTATTCTCAATGAAATGTCAAATCTATTACCGTATTCTCTTGGACTAGACCCAAAATTTCAAGGGGTAGAGAATCATCCTGCTATAGGAAAAAAAATACCAGTGCCGAGCAGGCACAGCTCCAATGCTGATTTTGGTTGTTGAAAAGTATTTTGGACGGTTCAGATTTATCTCATTCTCTCTCTTTTCTCTCTATTTTTTCTTTTTAAATCTGGAATGTCCAAAAAACTTTTGGACGGTTGAGATGTGTGTTCGGGCATCACGTAGGACGGTGCCTGTTCGACACTGATTTTTTTTCCCCTGAAAATAGATACCAAACCATAGCGTACAATACACGTGCCATGTGGGACCCATTTGTAAATTATATACAACATAATCTGAGCTGTTTAATAATTTTGAAATATCTTTATTAGCGTTCTTGTAAGAAATTAGCTCAATTGGATATCTGTAACTAGTTGACAAGATTTTTAACTTTCTTTTAGAAATCAGGATCCTAGCTTCAAAATGAAAAAGTTAAAGGTAAGATGAAACAATTATACAGATTTAAATTTAGCTGATTTTTTACATGACCAAACGAAAAATTATTATAAAATTATTGAATTGGTTGAATCATTTGTGTGGGTCTCACACACCGTCTATACGATATCTATATTCTATGTATCGGTACCCATAGTATTTATTTTCCTGATTTATACTTCAGTTTTTCATCTCAGTTGCTTTGGCTAAATGAACCAAAAATGATTTTTTTTTTGTCTTTATTTAAAAAATATTTGCATTTGTTAGTTTTGTGTCGTTTTTTTGTAGTTTATTGGTTCGTCTCGATGAGAAGAATCTAAAAAGTATAAAATTATGATAAAAATTTTACAAAAGTTCACTAAAGACAAAAAATAATTCAAATTTTCGCGGTTTAATAGATTATTTTTGTTTTTATTCATAAAAATTTAAGCTTGGTTAATAATTTTATAATTTTGTTTTGTACTATTGGGTACACAATAACAAGATCCTGTTTTTAGAATGATATAAGATAAGGGGCTGATAAAAATCGCTCTATATTTTTTTCGTAAATTTTATTTGGTAAATTATATTGAGGATGAGTTTTCATATATAAAAAAAAGACTATCTTCCCAGTGTATAAAAAAGGGGTGTAGTTTTCACAAAACGGTATTTATGTCGAGTTGCTACGTTTAAGGTCCTGAAATTAGTCAAGGTGTGAACAAGTTGGACTGAGCATCTGGTTTGGGGGGGAAAAAAAACGGCCAACGTTACGGTTAAATTATCTACTATTTCTTACTTACTGTATTTTTGAACTGGGGTAACGTATCCGGAATTGGGGCCCTGTGGTAAGTGATCTCACTACATGCGTGTAGTGATTTCTCTCGGCCATCCGATCCGAGATCAACGGTCCGGATAAATTGGAGTTAAAGTAAATGTAAAAGTATTTTTTAAAGTGTAAGACGAGCCAGACTGTTGATCTCGAATTGAACGGCCGAAAAAGCTCACTACACGCATGTAGTGGGCAGTGGGCACAATTTCAAAATGCTTTAAAGGCAAGGTTAAAGTGGTCAATTGGCACAAACCAAAGAGAACCCTGCAATGAGTAATTGGGAACTGCAATGAAAGAGATCAGAATCAGAACACGTGTAATTCAAGCAATTAAAGGGACTTATTTTATTACTCTTATGGAATACCCAATGGGTGGTAACTAGCAAAACCCTTTTTGTAATGCTGCCAAAGAAAGGAATTAACGAAAAACCTATGGGTACTACCGACCCATGTGCAAATTTGGGTCCTACGCGAGTGATTCGAACCATTCTGAAACGGTGAGACTTTGGTTAAAGTACTTCTAACTGTCTGATTGAGCTGAATTTTTGTGCGGTCCCTCAGAAAAATGTTCTAAGAATAATGAACGGTTCGGATCACTCGTGTGGGATCCAAAAGCGGGTCCCCAAGCACGCTCTGTACGTTTTCTGGGCATATGGGTCGGTACATGTAGCACGGTCCATGAATTAAAAAGGGACACTGATGGGGGTACATAATTTTTTGTACAAAAAATACACAAATCAGTTGATTTGAATTATTCTGGGTCCACACGGATGATCGGAGCTGTTCATGTTCTTCAAAATAATATTATTTCACTATGCTTCGTAAAAAAATCAACTGAATCAAATATCGTTAAATACTCCATCCGTTTATCTAGTTTTTTGTTTTGAGCCAAAAACTGGATAAGCGGATGAAGCATTTTACCTATATCCGATTGAGCTGATTATTTTTAAGGTACAATAAAACATTATTTTGAAAAATATGAACGGCTCCGATCATCCGCTTGAAATCCGGAGTGGCCCAAATAAAAATATTTGTACTTTTTCTATGTAAAACTTTTGTACCCATATCTTTTCCTATTGAAAGAGCTAGGGACTAAATGCCTGCTTTGGCTAAAAAAGAAACGGTAAAACGACGGGGACAGATGTGTGTGCACAGATGGGTCTTGGGGACCCACTTTTGGGTCCCACACGGCTGATCCGAGCCGTTCATTCATCTCAAATTGAACGAAATTGGGTGATTTTGGATCGAGCACTTAGAGACGTCCGATCGACTTGATCTCCGCTGGGGCCCCTTGGAATTTGATTTTGAGATGAATGAACGGCTCAGATCGGCCGTGTGGGACCCAAAAGTGGGTCCCCGAGACCCATCTGTGCAGGTAGAAGGATTCATAAAGAAATACTAAGTCAAATTTGTAAAGATTATTGCTTTAATAAGCTACTAATCTTAGGTTTTTTTTTTCCTTTCAAAACACCCCTAAAAGTAGATTTGAAGAACCAATTCTCTAAAAAGGATGATGGATTCCCCCCAAAAAGTACAAATTTTTGAGCAAAAAAGGACATAAATTACAAAATCTCTCATTTATATGTCACTTCGGTTATTCATTTTGAAGGAAAAACAATGCATTGGAGATGCTCTAAGGACTAGAATCCGTATTTAACTTATTAGATTGAGTGGAAGTATTAACGACCCTTTTTACTTCCTCACCGGAGAAGTCTTGTAAAACTTCAAGTTTTGTAGAGGATTTAAAGGAAAAGTGATCTACTTTTTATGTTTGATAATCAGAAGGCAGATTCAATAGTGATCACTGATCATCTATCCACCCACCTCCAAGAGTGGAGTACGGGGTCCGACTGGAGTTGAGCGGCTTTTTTATTTTTATTTTTATTGTATTTTTGGACCGGTAGTGCCCTTTTCATTTTTTTATTTTCTAATGTTGGTCCTCATCTGATAAGAGAAAGTAATAATTTAATGATAAGCTAAAAAATAAAAAATAAAAAATGATAAGCTTACGATCACAAGGATTAAAAGGATACGGCCTTTGTGCTTGTGGCCTGTGGGGTGAGTGTGGGCTTCCCACGCAATGGGCTGTTTGAAAACTCAATCTACATGGCCTTGTAGGAAAACCCAATCTCAATGCGGGGGTGCAAATGGGCTCGTGCTAAGCTTTATATTGATCGAGTTGGACTCGTTAATTAAAGAAGCCTAAACTTAGAATTTGAACTCGGTTCGTTTGTAAACGAGCTACCTATAAATGAGCCGAGCCTTTACAAACAAGTCAAGTTTTGTTTGTTGTTTTACTCGTGTCAACCACTCGTTTCTACTTTCCACCGTTCAAAATTTCTCATTTGGAGTAATGTTATTTTAATTGCTCTTCAATTTGCCACACATGGGTAATCAAACTATATATCTTGTAAAAAAAATAAAATTGTTTCTTCCTTTCGAGATGCTCTAAGAAATTCACTGAAGACGAAAAAAGTTCTTAAAATGGAGTCAAAATGTCTTTAGAATTGCCTTATTTGAATTTTTTTTTCCTTAACTTTGATCATTATTAATAGTATAATATTTTCTAACTACTATCTCAAAAGGAAGGAACTTAACGAAACTAAATAAAATATCATAAACATCAACTATAAATTGGAGAAATCTGAAGTAAATATTTTTCTTTTGATGAAAATAATATTAGGCTTCACCTAAAACATATTGTTGTCTTTAAAGAAAAATCATATTAGTCAAAACTCAGCCTACACAAATTTTGTCTTTTTTATCAGTATTGAAGATAGCGTAGCATCGTAAAACTAAATCCTTTAGGATTGGTTCATATTCATCTCGATATTCATTTTAAGGTCCATTTATTTATTTAACACGATTAATAGAATGGATCATTTATGTTCTTCTTGGATATATACATAATTTTATCGGTTAAATACAATGGAAATTATTAATAATAATAATACAATATCCCCCGAATATTATCATCCGATATCTCTCAGATTATAGATTTGAATTAAGTTTAAGCCATGCCATAAAAAGTTTAACCGCACCCCAAATATTTGGTGACATAGGGTATATAGTCCAATTTAATGCTCATATTTGGTCAGGCAGATGGGACTCTACAGTATTTCCAACCCTCTCCCGACTCCCATCCATCTTCTCTTTTGAAGACTCAAAACAATCTACTTTCTACATAAAAGTGCCTACTCATGGCTACTTTTTGGAAGGTATCCCACTAGGGCCACTACTGAACACAAGGTTAGGATGTTCTGAAACTTGAAACATGCAAAACTTCACTAGTAAAACTGCAATAACAATGCCTTAATGGAGACGGATAAGTTAATTTAACCACTAGAATTAATATTTGGGTTACGACTCTAATCGAATGCATTACCGACCGATGGTACGCCTAGGCATACACATTTTTATGTTGCACTTTTGGTTCTAGTCCTATACCTATGGATTATAAGTAATTACTCCTAGAAAAGCTTTAAAAGTTTACAAAAGCCGCCATGCTGTGTTCCATGTGTGTCCCCCCTATCCCCATTGTGTCCCACTATAAAAGGTTACAACAAATTAATAGACACATCATGTAGCATGTCCCGCCCTTATTTTGGCGAGTTCCGGGCTTTTCTAACTGACAGATATGATAACCTCTAGGTATATCGGTGCTTCATAGCTTATAATATAACTATTACTCAAAGAGGGTAGTGCCTCAAGAATCTATTCTGGTTTAGAATATTTGACACATGGCCTGTCTCCCAAGCTATCTAGATACAAACTATCTATAACATAGTTGAACTTTTTCAAAATTTTATTAGTGAAGTGGAAAGAGAAAGTTCACATTGCTATTCAAATGACTCAGTAAGATTAAGGATGAAGCTACCCAACACATGTAGCATAATATGTTTACCTTCCATTGAACTACTTTTTGCATGATTAATTCTAGAATACCCACAATTTGAGCGTTCAGGTTACTTAGACTCGTAAGTTCCCAAAGAATCAATATCTGCCCCTTGATTTTCTCTAAAAAGCTTGACATGGGTCCGGATAATAAACCGAAAGTGGAGAATTCCATAGAAAGAACTTGGAAAATAATGTTCAGGCCTTGGTATCAATCGATACGCGTGGAAGTTCCCGATTGGAAGATGCTCAAGTGGGCTCCAACAGGTTCCAACAGAATCTTTCAAAACAAAAATTACAAGACTACAAGTCTATCCAAAGCAGTCAAAGGAGTTACCAGACCCAATAAAAGCATTTGAGTACAAGAATCCAATCCCATGAATAATTTCTTATAAGACAAAAGATGTCTGGTAAACTTTCAATTTATTTTCTAGGTTTTTTTATGTGACTTAGCTTCCAGATTGTGATGACTGAGGTGTGCTGTTGTCAGCAGATGATGTAATTCTCCAGATGAGGATAACCCTCCCACTGCCCTTCAACTTGGATGAGAATCCACAAATGAGGGTCTTTTTGTATGTCTATAAAAGGGGTTTTAGGTAGTAGCCTTTCTAATCAAAACATAAAACAGTTTTCTAAGTGTTTGAAAAGTTTGTGCTCTGTGAAATTTCCATGGCACGACAAGCGGACCTTGTTAAGATTGGAAAGGAAGGCTTTGATATTATAGATGCATACTACGGGCGAAACAAAAAGAAGCCACCGCCACCACTGCATCCTCATCAGGAAGTTCAACATCGAAACCTGAATCCTTTTTTCAGGCCTATGGTTCATCCGAGTGAAGATCCTATCATTTGTCGCTACAGAGGAGCCCAAAGCTATCAATCATTAGTTGTTACAGAAATTACGCATCGTAACTTTGGTAGTTTTGGGAAATAAAATGATAAAGGTCGTTAAGGGAATAGATTTGATCTCCTTGTAACACTGAAGTACTTCTTATGTGCTAGCTGTTTTAAACTAGTTACTAAAAGTTACTCCTACAATGTACCATATAGTTCATCAGTATGTCAAGAGTACATCCTGAATCTATGTAGTGTACCTATATTTCTGGTCAGTTTGTATCTTCTCTGTCACTGGTAATACTATTTCTGATCTACTGTAACATCTCTCTCTCTCTCTCTCTCTCACACACACACACACACACACGCACACACACACACACACACGCACACATACACACACACACATGTAACTGCAGATTAGTTTCCTGCTTAAATTCTCCAATATGTTGATTTGGTAATAATAAGGCCGGCAGGCCGCTATCACAGTAAGATGCTAAACATCCCTCTGCTAGCTGAAATTTTAAGTTTCTGGTAATCTGCTCAGTAATGTTGTGAGATAATTTGGTAACTAACTAGGGAGATGAAACAAAGAAGCAGCTCACTTTGAACTGTGTGAGGAGTATTTAAAACCATTCACGAGTTTATCAGAAGAAGAAACAGATATAGGATCACAAAATTACCAGGTAAAAGAATTTAGTAGCCCAAACCCCTAGGGGTTGGCAAAGTGGTCTTGTCTTGGGGCTTAGGGGTTTGCTCCCATCTAAGGTTCCATTCCCCTTGCCAGCAAACTCTTGGCATGGTCTTGTCTGTATTCAAAGAACCCTTCAACTCTTTCATTATTTGGATAGCTATTTACCCGTATAAATCAAAGTTATGTGAAAGGTATCCCACCACTGCCCATAGGGTGGGGATGTTCCGAAACTTGAAACACTTGACACTTGGTTCTTTCGGAATGTGAGAAAGGATAAGAAAAGAAGAGAACAGAAAAGCGAATCATTCACTTATTTGGCTAGCTAAAACAGAAGAGAAATGACGAGGAAGGATGAGAAATAAATAAAAAGATAAATCTTTATTGGTCCATTATGTTTCTCACAAAATCTCATCACTAGTGACACTTGGTGAGAAACCAAAGCCCTTTCTTTTTACTCCCTTTCCCTCCAAAGGGCTTGTTAATTACTAGAACTGCAGTAACAGTGCCTTCTTATCCGGGATCAAGTCAATGTAGGTGTATCCGGGGGCTAGGAAGGATATATTGCCCCCTGGTGATTTATCGTCGAAAGGAACTGGAAAGGTATAATGCGTTTTAAGAAGATCCCTTGTGTTTAATAGAGACATGGTCTTGTCTGTTTCCACACAGCAGAGAATTTTATTTTGTTAGGACTGGTACAAAAAGGCATCTTATTCCCGCTTCACAGATCTTTCTTTCAATTCAATATGTTCTGGTTAGATATTTTGAACACAGGCCTTTCTCCAAGCCATCATAAACCCTAGCCTATGATACATGGACTTAGGTACGGGTAAGTGTATCAGGCGCGGTTATATCTCTACGTGTCCGCTACATCCATTTTCCATGTCACGGACTCCAGGATACGCCAAAATATTCAAATTTGTCAGTGAGTATCTTTTATTTTCTCGGATAAATAGTGTTTCCAAAGTGCCTTTGGGGCATTTCATATACATAATATAAGAGGTCCACACAAATTACATTGTTAATTCTGCCTTTGAGCATTTCATATGTAATATAAGAGGTCCACACATATTACATGGTTAATTCAATTCAAAAAGTACACTGGCTAGGGTGTCTGATACAGGTTTTTTTTCCCCCTCAGCAATAAACATCTTCATGAAAAGTGCTAAGATAAGCTCTTCACTACTGTTCAAATGACAAAGGATTAAGGATGAAGGTATTGCCCATGAATAGAACCCCATACAAGCATAATATCTTTACCTTACATTGAACTACTTTGTGCATGATTTATTCTAGCATAGCCACAATTTGAGCATTTAAGTTCCCATAGTATCATACCTTCCAATCAGTAAAGAACCAATATCTGCCACTTGATCTCCTTTGTAAAAGGATGGAAATGGGTCCGGATAATAAACCGAAAGTGAAAAATTCTATATAAAGAACTTGGAAAATGATGGCCAGACCTTGGTAGGGACTGACACACATTGAAGCTCCTGACTGGAAGCTGCTCATGTGGGCTCCAACAGAATCTGTCAAAAGAAATTACACGTCCACAAGTTTATCCAAAGTAGTCAATGAATCTGATCCCATTTATGATTTTTGAATAGCCAAAAGATGACTGATCCATATAAAATATGTTCTCCACCTTCTATTACATGTTCAAGATTTATATAGGTGACTTTACCCCAGGATTGTGTGTCAGTGTGTGACGGGGCTGTGCTATTGTCAGCAGACGTGATGGGGCTGTGCTGTTGTCAGCAGATGATGAGAATCAACAACAAAAGAAAGCTAAAGGGTTTTTGAGGTCTATAGAAAGGGCTTTTAGGTTGTTACCTTTACTTCAAAACACAAAACAGTTTTTCAAGTGTTTTACAAAGTTAGTGCACTGCGAAATTTCCATGGCACGTCAAGCAGACCTCGTTGAGATTGGAATTGAAGGATTTGCTATTTTGGATGCATACTTTGGGCAAAACAAGAAGCAGCAGCAGAAGCCACTGCCTGCCGATCAGGAAGTTCAACACTATGGACGAGCAAATGCAGTGATGAGGCCTATGGTTAATCAGATCGGAAATAGGGGGCCTGTTAATTATCGCAACAGAGGAGCCCAAATTAATGATGCTCCAGTCATTACAGAAACAAAGAATCAAAGGATTCTGATTTTTAGGAAGTAAAATTTGATGGTTTGAGATATTACTATAGGGAGAAACAATGATCTCCTAGTTTCCTTTAAGTCTTGAAAATGAAAAGATGGAGGAGGGGAATAGGGGAATAAATTTGCTCACCTTTTGTATGTGTAAGAACTTATGTGTTGTGTAGACCTTTGTGTCCTCTTGTTCTCTGTTGTAATAATAGTCGTCAGCTATTGTAATCTCTCTCTCTCTCTCTCTCTCTCTCTCTCTCTATTTTTCCGTGTGTGTGTGCACACGCGTGCGTGTGTGTTTTGTTTTTGTGGACTAGATATAAATATGACTGGTATGACACCAAAATGTGAAAAGAGTCCTAAGATGACTGAAAAGCTTGTTTTGAACCTTGAAAGGAAAACTTAAAACACCTTCTGCAAGTTTAGAACAAGAAGGAAAGCAGATAAAAGATCACTAAAGATTGCAAAAATCAAAAGGCAACCCATAGTGTCCATAAAATGATCATAGAAACCAAGCAGGCCACGGCCATATATATATATGGATTGGTTATACCTTTTTGTTTCTTCTGAAATTCAGGTTACAATACCTGAACATGAAAAGAAACATTATGTCCATCATCGGCAGTCCCAAGAACTGTCATACTAAGAGTGCCAAATTCCAATTTCCATGATTTTTGCTTTGTTGTCCGGGTTTCGAATCTATATTGTTACGAAACAACTTGATTAACTGGTTGATGGTTTCACTTAAGGGAATTTAGTGTGAAACATTCTTTCTTTTTTTTTGTCTTTTCTGTTATCCAAATTCTTGAAAACCATATTTCTGCTACAAACACGAATAAACATTGAAGACAAAGGAGTGTTTATTTTATCCAAAACAGTCTCCGAAAAGTGTTTTGTAATACTGATTTTTAAAAACTGCAAGCCAACAGACACAACCGTTTGTTTATAGAACTATGATCCCAGTGCCTTCTTATCAGAGTCCAAATCAAGAAGGCACTGGTCGGGCTAGTTGGCAAGGGGCCTTCTAGCGCCTAGGTGGCGAGTACTCGGTGTTCCAGACCTTCTTTTAGAACACTGCGTGTACTGTGTCCGTATTTTCAAATAGTGACAACATATTTGAAAATTACTCACAATTTTCATAATCAAGTTCAAAGATAAGGTCTTCATTGCAGTCAAATGACTTGAGGATTAAGATCTTATTCACACCAACACAACATCTTAATCTTTCATATCACTGCTTTTCAATGATTTTTTCCAGTAGAGCCACAAATTGGAGCATACAGGCCCCAATAAGGAATAAATCCCATGCAAACCATGCGGTTAAGAGACAAAACTGCCCCTTGCTCTCCTCCTTACAAGCAATTGATACGGTTCCTGATAATAAGCTGAAAGCAAAGAATCATATGTGTTGAAAGAACTTTTCACCTTGCTGGAAACTGACACACGAGGTGGTTCGCGTCGGTCCTCAATGGCTTCAAACAGAAGCTGCCTTTCAACAAACCCTCTTCTTCTTTTTTTTTTTTTTTGGTAATACGGAATTTCAATTCAACCTAGTTTCACTCTGGTTAAGTCACTGAAAAGAAGCATTTTGGTTCAGGATTCTAAATCCATGTAGAACACAACAGCCAAAATATACAAACATGGAAAACATTCACTTTACATCTTATCAACCAGATTTTGGTGATGGGAGTGTGCTGTTGTCATGATGCCAATATCCTGATAACAAAAAAATGTGTTGTGCACTTATGGCCCTCCATTCCCCCTTCAACTATGATGAGAATCCACAAAAAGAGGAAAGAAAGAGAGTTTTCTTATCTCTATATAAAGGGCCTTAAGGCTTTTACCTCGTGTCAAAACACAAACACTGATTTCAAGTGCTTTTCCAAAGTTTGTGCACTGTGAAATTTTCATGGCACATCAAGCATATCTAGTCAAGATTGGAACAGAAGCCTTTGCTATTTTGAAGGAATACTCCGGACAGAACAAGAAGAAGCCACTTCCACTGCCACCTTATCAGGAAGTTCAACATCGACACTCAACTCCATTTCTTAGGCCTGTGGTTCCTACGATCGACGATCCTATTATTTGTCGCTACAGAGGAGCCCAAAGTTATGAATCAGTAACTAGTATTATAGAAACAAAGCACCATAACTTTGTTGTTTTGGAGAAATTGGAGAAACAGTACTAATTTTCTCCATTGAGCTAATACCGTTAGGAAGAAACATGATTCTCCTAGTCTTTCCGAAGTCTTGGCAAACAAAAAAATGTAAGGGAAGATAGGGGAATATTGGAGTACTTTTGGTGTTCTAGCTGTTTTCTACCAGCTACAAAATGTTTCTGTGTAACACATAGATGGGTCAGTATGTCAAAAGAACATCCTGAAACTATGTAGGGTACTTTCCCCTCTGGTCACTTTGCGTCTTGCTCTCTGTTGTAATAATATTTTTGCTCTTCCATGATAATATTTCTGCCCTTTTGTATTAACTTTCCTGAATTGGCTGAATTTGTCTGTTACTCTGTTGCATAGTATTTGCTAGTGATGTAGGAGACAAATTCTGATATGTAAGGAAGAATCAGCTCCTTCGAATCTCGAAAGGACAATAAAACACCATTCACTAGTTTATTACAAGAAGTAACAGATAAAGGATCGCTAAACTACAAGAATTAAAAGGACTGAGGAGCCCATATATTACCAGTACAAGTCCAACTCGGCAATTCCCCGAGTCATTGGATGGAAAGAAATAGTTCCTTCTGTCTTTCCCTTTAAGCAACGCCTAAGTATTTTAAAAGCCTTTATTAAGGTTGCTTTAATCAGGACAGGACTTCTTTCCTCGCGAACTGACTTCCTGGAACGTCAAATTGATTCCAATCCTTTTCCACTGGGGCTAAGGTTGTCCAAACTTCAGTCTGTCTTTTTCGGATAGCTGGGATCCAATGTTTATTTCCAATTACAATGTCAGCCCCAGGTTTTGGGAAACCCAACTGGTTATAGTTTGGCTATCACTGCTGGAAGCCCCTACAGTTGTTCGGCTGAAGCTGGCAGATCTTTAGCCATTGGACCACATCCATCTATCCTACCTAAACACTAACCCTTTTCTTGTTCATTCGAATAATGCTACTGGAGACTAATTCCTTCCGGCTAATGAAGATACTACTCCAATCTTTCCATTCATTCCTGCAGATCCTTCTTCTTTCCGCTGGAAGATGCTAGAGAGAGAAGTGGACTGCTGGAACAAAAGGACATGGTTTACTAAAATAATACCAGAAAACAAATTGTACATGGAAAGAGATGTCGCACCCTCGCATCCAACTAAATTTCTTACTAACTTCCTTGGAAATGACGTTTTTACAATTTGATACATGATTAGTGTAACTCCCATGCAGCTCTCAATGTGTGATGGTGTGTCCCACTATAGGTGGGTCATATACACACACATGACATTTTTTGGGTGAGTACACATCCGGTGACAAAAATTATTGTATGCTCGAATAGCATAGTCGATCCCAACTACTTTACACATGGTAGAGAAGATGATAAGGTTAAGGTGCTTCAACTCCATACCTTATTTACCTCTCTCTTATTCCCAAACATTTTTTGCAACTAGAAGGATGGCAGTATCTTCTTCTTTTCACAATCTATATTTTTTTTATTTTATTGTGGAAGCCTATGTTCCTATTGTTAATTATTAAGCAAAAGTGGGCTAACTTTTCCTTGTTCCTGAACTAACCCAAAAAGCATCTTATCCTGCAATCTCAAAGGCCTTGCATATTTTATGGGATATAAAAGGACAATATAATATGTCATGTAGTTGTAGGAGGCTTTAGTTATATTCTCTTTATCAATTTAGATATATATCCCCACACTAATGAAACTTAGGCCTTTTGGTTTCATAATCCAACAGAGACGAGAAGGAAACGATCTTATCCCTCCACCTGAGATCGTTCTTATATTCCATTAACCACGGGACATTTTCCTCTGAAAACTCCAAGATTGTACAAGATTCAAAACATTGTTCTACATTCCAAGGAAGAACATGGCTTGTCTCCAAGAGAAAGGAGAGAAACTGGTAAGTCACTAAAGAGACAAAATGCTAGAAACTTACTCAAAGTCTTCACAAGATAAGGTCTCCATTGCAATCAAATGACTTCAGGATCAAGATTGAAGTTATTCCCACAAAAGTAGCATCTCCATATTTCATATCACTGCTTTTGAATGATTTATTCCGTAGAGCCACAACTGGAGCATTAAGGTTCCAATAATTAAGGAATAAGTGCCATGCAGCTAAGATACAAAAGTGCCTGTTGCTATCCTCCTTAAAAGCAATTTATTTGGTTCCTGTCACTTCCTGATAATCAATCAAAAGGAGAAGAACCATATCTGCTGAAGAAATTGCGAAATGCCAGTCATACGTTGGCATGAAACAGCCACAGAGGCAGTTCCTTTGTGGGCCTCAACAGCTTCAAACAGAAGATGCTTCTTTAACCGACTCTCGTTCAGGATAGGTTACTGAAAAGAAATTTTATCTAAAGCAGTCAAACAGAATTATCTGACTTAAAAGCATTTTGGATAACGCATCTAATCCCGTATAAGAACACAACAGCCAAAATATATTTCTGCATAAATACGTAACGTTCACTTTACATTTTATTCTAGTTGATGTCTTTGTTAATTACAAATTAATGATTAGAATGTGCTGTTGTCAGTGTGAATGTGCAGAGTGGAGAGACTGAAAACTGTGTTACTAATGATAATTGTTCCAAGGCTAAACATGTTTAAATAGGAAAAACACTAGAAAACCTTAGAAAGAATCTATCCCTAAAATAGAAGATACAAAGAGATATTATCACAATACGATCCAGATGCCTAAAATAAAAGATACACCACGATACACAAACCCTAGAAAAAATCTATACGTAAAATAGAAGATACAAAGAGATATAATCACGATACGCTCTAGATGCCTAAAAGAGAAGATACAATACGATACACAAAGATACATTTACAGTGAGTAGATGATGTCATTGTCCTGATAAGAACTGAGGTCATTGTCCTGATAAGAACAAATGTTCTGTGGTGGCCTTCATGACCCCCCATGGCCCCTTCAACTATGATGAGAGTCCACAAGAAGAGGAAAGAGAGTATTTTTTTTTTTATCTCTATATAAAGGGCTAATAGGTCCTTACTTTTGTATCAAAACACAAAACAGATTCAAGTGTTAGGTTTGTGAAGTGTAAAATTTTCATGGCACGTCAAGCAGATCTTGTTAAGATTGGAATGGAAGGCTTTGCTATTTTGGATGAATACTATGGACGGAACAAGAAGAAACCTCCACCTCCGCTGCCACTTCATCAAGAAGTTCAACATCGACGCCCAAATCCTTTTATGAGGCCAGTGGCTCATCAAATCGAAGATCCTATTACTTATCGGTACAGAGGAGTCCAAAAATATGAAGCAATGGTGACTACAGAGACAAAGCATCATAAGTTTGGTATCTATGGCAACCAGTATTAATTTGCTCCATTGACATGGTAATGTCAAGAAGCAACATGAGTCTCCTAGTCTTTCCTAAGTCTTGAAAAGAGAGATAAAAGGTAAAGATGAGGAAATAGTGAAGTCCTTTGTGTGTTGTAGCTGTTTTATACTAGTTAACAAAATGCTCGTATGTACCACATAGCTGATCAGGATGTCAAAGGAACACCCTGAAACTATGTAGTGTGCCTTTCTTTCTAGTCACTTTGTTATCTGCTTACTCTCTGGTGTAATAATATTTCTGCTTAGTACCTCTCTCTCTCTCTCTCTCTCTCTCTCTCTCTCACACACACACACACACATGTTTGCAGACCAATTAGGCTTTTTCGGGAGTAAGTTGCTGAATGCTGATTAAATCCGGATACAAAATGAAGAATCAGCTCGTTTAGAATCTCGAATAATAACTAGAACACCAGAACAGCTTATCAGAAGAAAAAACAGATAAAGGATTGCTAACGGCAACAAATAAAAGGACTGACGAGCCCATGATCAATATATAGCTAGCATAAGTGCTGCATAACTAATGCTAGAGGTTTATTCAATTGAAAAGAGACCTCAGACTATTTATTGTAGGAAATGGTTAGTTTACATTTTGAAAACACGTCTAGGAAATATGTCTAGACTACAAATGCCTAGGTAAAGCACCATTTCATATGTCATTTTGCCAAACATGATAGCAAATACAACAAATATTTCACTCGACCGTTCCACATCCAACGCGGCTCTCCATGGGTCATTATGTGTCGCGCTATACAAGTGCAATTTTGCGTGAATACAAATCTAGCGACAAAAATTCTTTTGCTAGATTTTATTGTATCCACCCTCGATTAGCATAGTCGACCCCAACTTCTTCACACTTGGTAGACAAGATGCCAAGGTGAAGGTGCTTCAGAAATCATGTCACTAGATTCTTTTGTTGAAGCCTACGTTGCTATAGTGTATTATTATTAATAACAAGTGGCTAGCTTTCCATTTTGCCTGAACTGATCCAAAAGGGTAGCCCTAATTTCACCTCTTCACAAGACTTCAATCTCTCTCTCTCTCTCTCTCTCTCTCTCTCTCTCTCTCTCTCTCTCTCTCTCTCTCTCTCTCTCTCTCTCTCTCTCTCTCAAAAGACAAAATTCTCTCTCCCATCTTCTTTCTTCCAGGTTTCCAAATCAGATTCACAGTATCCAGTTCACACACCCCACCAATCTATACTACTATGCGTCAAGCTGACTTCCACAAGACCTACTTCTCCCCTCTTTCAAATCTTTCATATAGTCAGATTTTATAACGATGGTAGCCACTCAAATTGAAAAAATCGGGACTCATCAGTGGAAGGCATTGGATTGTTTCACTGCGTAGAACTCGGTGATTCAGCGGTGCGACACGGAGATACAAAAGAAATCTGAAGGACTACAAATTGAAATGGCACCTGATCTGAAAACATGGACAATGGCAAATTGGCAATTTTTCGTGAAGCATGAAGGCGACAGTGGTGGATCTGCCTTCCACTTAGACAAGATCATGAGGGTACATGAGAGAAGTTTATCAAAATCATTTTACTAGAATTTACTGTGTCCATTCTCAACTAGAATAGTAGACCCCAATACTTTAACATTGGAAGAGAAGATGTTAAGGTTAAGATGCTTCAACTACATACCTTCTTTACCCCTCCCTTAGTCCCAAGCATTTTTTGTTACTAGAAGGATGGAAGAATCATTTTTTCCACAATTTTTTTTTTAATTTTTTGTGGAAGCCTATGTTCCCATGGTTAATTATTGAGCAAAAGTGGCTAACTTTTCCTTTATCCTGAACTAACCCAAAAACCATCTTATCCTCCTATCTCAAAGGCCTTGCATATTCCACGGGATATAAAAGGACAATATAATATCTCATGTACTTGCAGGAGGCATTAGCAATATTCTCATTGCCAAACGGTGATAATTTTTCTTTATCAATTTGGATATGTATCCCCACCCCAATGAGATTTAGGCTTTTTGGTTTCATAATACAAAAGAGATGAGAAGGAAACGATCTTATCCTCCCACCTGACATCGTTCTTATATTCCATTAACCACGGGACATTTTCCTCTGAAAACTCCAAGATTGTACAAGATTCAAAATGTTGTTCTACATTCCCAGGAAGAACATGGCTTGTATCCAAGAGAAAGGATAGGGACTGGTTAATCAATAAAGAAACAAAATGCTAGAAACTTACTCACAGTCTTCATAATTAAGTTCAAAGATAAGTTCTCCATTGCAGTCAAATGACTTCCGGCTCAAGATAAGTTCTCCATATGCATAGTGGCCGCTTGTCCTTAACTTGGGTAAGAGATGACCTTGAATAGCTGACATCAAGTATTTCTTCAACATCTAGGAATAATACAACACTGCTACGAACTCTAATAGCTGAAATAGGACACCCATTGAAGATAGTCATCAAGAATTGTGACATTCAAGTTACTCATTTAGCTTGCAAACGTCAATGAGCTTCTGTACTGCATTGTGTTACCGGGTTCCCGTAACGATATTCCAAGCATCAACAGAATTGTGACTTACAAAGAAATGGAAATGTAAATTCTTATGCAATTATAAGACGTTAAGCCAACCAGGAAGAATGAAAAAGCTGAATGACAAGAAGAGCATCAAATCCCAAAAGGATTTGATTAAGAGAAGAAATACCTTCTTGCCACGAATCACAGCACCAGCCTCGCCTTGGATAACCATGTCTTTCGCGCCGCCAAGGTTTAGTCCACTGGGAGCCAGAAAGCCAGGTTCATCAAAATCTTTGATGATACCAGTGATCTCTTCAGTCTTAAACTAAACATGAACAAGCAAATGATCACTGAATTATCGATCTAGCAAACAAATGGAAAATGAGAAACAACAGAAACAAAAATGCGCACAAAAGCCAACTAAATTAATTTCCAAGTGCTATAAACTCCATAACCGAATTACTAACAAAAAGAAAAAATATCGTTCCATTTGAATGTTCTGAAGTAACTGTAAAAAGAAAAAATGTTATGAAACTTTGGAAACCCGATGGAACTCAGATTGGCAATAAGTAAAATTCTCCCTTCAAGATCTACGCTTTTTAATTGTTTTCTGCTTAATTCAAGCCCTGAATATCTACGCTTTCCAATTACCCTTTGTACGCTCTTGTTAATCGGAATAAATGGGAAGATTGGGTTCATACCAAAATCATGAACAGATGTAACTGGGAAGACAATAACTATTGAGAATTTGAGATCACCTTCGGCGATTGAACAGTCATCAGTGAACAGTGACGTCTTTTCGATTCGCCGGAGCCTCTCAGTTGCCGACCGCTGTCGGAGATGATTTGATCGGACGGGAAAGGTACAGGGTAAATGGGAGAGGGAGAGTTTCACCGTTGACGACGTCGTTTCCCTTTGAAACGGTCGTGATTCGTTGTTGGAGTACTATGGTTTTGATTCAGTACAGCGAAACCTATTTTAAGAGACATAAATTCAATAAGATCAAGTACTAATTCATTTTCAATTAATATGAAATTTTTACACGATTTACATTTTTCTCCGTTCTACAATATGAATGTCTTAGATCGTTAAAATATCACGGAAATAGATAGAAAGCGTGCTTAAAGTTCCTTAAGAGTTGTTGATATGGACGGGGATATGATACAATGTATCCATACCCATTTTAAGAAATACAAATTCATTTAGATTAACTACTAGTTTGTAATTAATTTACAAGATATGCGTACACTACATGTGTTATAGTAATTTCTATAAGAAGAAAGTCTCGGATCATTAAATAATGGTCGATGTAGGTAGAAATCGTCCTTGTAAGTACCCGAGTTCTTAGAACTAAAGAACGGCGTCGTTTTTTATGGCATGCCACAGGTTCAACCTGTGTCATGACGTGGAAACTTTTTTTTCCTGAAAATTGAGACCTCTTTCGCTACAGCGCTGCCTCCACATTTCGAACAATGACCTCTTTCGCCACCGTTGTCCGCCGTTCTCTCCGACCATTTCTCTCTCTCTCTCTCTCTCTCTCTCTCTCTCTCCGTCTTATGTACTGATGCACATATGTACAAGTATGTACAGTTATACGTGTATGTATGTTCGTATATATCACATTTTACTTGAATATGTATATGTAAGTTTTATATATATGTCAATTCAGTGGTAATGATTCATTAGAAGCTTGAATTTATTGCTAATTCAGTTGTAATTAGGTTATGGAATGCTAATTTGGTGACAATAGATCAAAATGATCTTGATTTAGTTCTAGTTCAATATGGCCAAGGTCGAGGAATGTCACACTATTTGATGTACACCAAATATACGCCAAGTTGTCAGACCCCAAGTCGATGCGAAAGCTCAAACAAACCAATCTTTTCCAGATGCGGGGGAGTCCACACAAAGAGCGACCAACATCCTCAACAAGATGATAATGGGTCTAATTCTTCATTTTCTTACCCAATTGTAGAAGATGAAGGATATGTTATCCGACGGTTCATCTCGCGATTTCACTTTCAAAAGAAAGAAAGTCTATTCTTTCGGCAGCTAAAGAACATTGCCTCCATCACAGCAGTAGCAGCACCATGGTTCTATCACAGTCTTTACATGTTTGCTCCATCGACTCGTGTCCAAACAAGAATGCTCGCCCGGACACATGATCTAGCAGTTTTTGGAGCTACAACTATAATTCATTCGGAAGCCAACCACTCCTTTCCTTTTGAGACCAGTAGTCTTAGTAGATGACTTCTCCATGCGGATTTTCGGCTTGTTTAATGTTGTCTGTTACAGCAGTATCTTTATGCTACAGTGCTATAGCTTCCTTTTTTCTTTTTCTTTTTTTCCTTTGGGTTCTTTGTATTTGTATCCAGTGAAAATGTCAGTTTGAATATTCGGGCACATGGCAAGGTAACAATCCTTTTGGGCATCTGTTGTTGACATACAAGTTAAGATTTCACTAGATGGTTACCAACATTCGGATAAGGTATAAATTATTACAGGCTACATTAAAAGAAGTACCCATTAGCATCCATTTTCTATCCCTGCTTCATGGAGCATTCTCAAAAAATAAGCCCGTTGCTGCTAAACTTTTTCTAGACCCGACCAACCCCCAAGCGGAGGCAGACCCAAGGGGGTGCAAGGGGGATGTTTGGCCCTGCACCCCCTCCAATTTTTCTTCCTATTTGTAAAATTACTGAAGAGTGTCCCGCAAATCAGGCCAAATTGGTAATTCTGCATCCGTCACTGCCCCCAAGAGTTCAACATAAATATCTTTACTCATTGTGGTAATATCTCGTTGAAAATGTATGTCAGCCAAGATGAACATAGGAAAGGATACCAAGAGGTGGGCTTGTAGAGGTCTCAGCCAGGGACAGCTGATTAAAAATAGGATCAAGCAATTACTAATGGAAACACAAAAAGGCTAATCTATACTACATGGTTCTACAAAAACTTTAGCATGTTAACGGAGGTTGTCCGAGTATAAAATCCCTAGTCTTTAAGTTACCATATAGCAGAAAATCACCGACCTCCAGTGTAGAGTGTACCTGATTCACCTTTGTGTCCTCTTGTTCTTTGTTGTAATAATAGTTGTCAGCTATTGTAATCCCTCTCTCTCTCTCTCTCTCTCTCTCTCTCTCTGCGTGCACATGTGTTTTGCGCGTCTGGACTAGATATAAATATGACTGGTATGAAACCAGAATGTGAAAATGTCCTGTAAGGTGACTGGAAAAGCTTGTTTTGAACCTTGAAAGGATAACTTAAAACACCTTCTGCAAGTTTAGAACGAGAAGGAAAGCAGGTAAAGATTGCAAAGTAAAAAGGCAACCCATAGTATCCTTAAAATGATCATAGAAACCAAGCAGGCCACAGCCCATATATTTGTCAATTGGTTATACCTTTTTGTTTGTTTTGAAATTCAGGTTACGATGCCTGAACATGAAAAGAAACATTATGTCCCTCATCGTCAATCCCAGGCACTGTCACAGCAGAAATTATGCACCTGACACATATTACTGTCTTAAAGAAAAATCATGTTAGTCAAAACTCAACCTACACAAATTTCGTCTTTTTATCTGTATTGAAGAAAGTGTAGGATCTTAAAACTAAATCCTTTAGGATTGGCTCATATACATCTCGATTTATTTATCGCGATTAATTGAATAGATCATTTTTGTTCTTCTTGAATACATAATTTTATCGGACAAATAGAGTCGAAATAAATATCTGCCCCTTGATCTTCTCTCTAAAAGGCTTGAAATGGGTCCAGATAATAAACCGAAAGTGAAAAATTCTATAGAAAGAACTTGAAAAATGATGTTCAGGCCTGGGAATCAACCGACACGCGTGGAAGTTCTTGACTGGAAGCTGCTCAAGTGGGCTCCAAATGGTCTGTCAAAACAAAAATTACGCAACTACAAGTTTATCCAAAGCAGTCAAAGGAGTTACCAGACCCAGTAAAATCATTTGAGTTCAAGAATCTAATTCCATGAATAATTTTTTATTAGATACAAGACGACTGGTCAAAAAAAGAAAAAAATGTTCCTAACCTTCCATTTTATATTCTAGACTTGCATATGTGACTTTTTTTTTTTTTTTTTTGTCTAAACCACCGGTATCCGGAAGCCCACTGAACCCCGACTAAATCTGGTTCAAGCCGGGTCGGCCCACGAAGGGGTAAAGCTCTCCCAGCGCAAGTTTCCTCCATTCACAAGACTCGAACTTGAGACCTTGCTTAATGGGAACAAGTGCCGAACCACTTGAACCAACCTACGTTGGTTGCATATGTGACTTTAACTTCCAGATTGTGATGACTGGGGTGTGCTGTTGTCAGCAGATGATGTAATTCTCCTGACGAGGATAACCCTCCCACTGCCCTTCAACTAGGATGAGAATCCACCAATGAGGGTCTCTTTTTACGTCTATAAAAGGGGTTTTAGGTAGTAGCCTTTCTAATCAAAACACAAAACAGTTTTCAAGTGTTTTGAAAAGTTTGTGCGCTGTGAAATTTCCATGGCACGACAAGCGGACCTTGTTAAGATTGGAAAGGAAGGATTTGATATTATAGAGGCATATTATGGGCGAAACAAGAAGAAGCCGCCACCGCTGCAGCCGCCGTATCCTCATCAGGAAGTTCAACATCGACGCCCGAATCCTTTTTCCAGGCCTGTGGTTCATCCAAGTGATGATCCTATCATTTGTCGCTACAGAGGAGCCCAAAACTATCAATCAGTAGTTGTCACGGAAACTAAGCATCGTAGTTTTGGGAAACAATCTTATTTAGTTTGCTCCTTTGAGCAGTATTATAGCAACGAAGCAACATGAGTCTCCTAGTCTTTCTGAAATCTCGAAAATAAAATGATAAAGATAATTACGGAAATAGATTTGCTCTCCTTGTAATACTGAAGTACTTTTATGTTCTAGCTACTTCAACCTAGTTAGTTACTCCTACGATGTACCATATAGTTTATCAGTATGTCAAGACATCCTGAAACTATGTAGTGTACCTGTATTTCTAGTCAGTTTGTATCTTCTTTGTCACTGGTAATACTATTCTGATTGTTGGTCTGAAATCTTAAGTGAAAATCTTGTTGAAAATGCATTCAACTAGGCGTATTTTAAGTGATTGTTGGTCTGAAATCTTGTTGAAAATGCATTCAACTATTTATACATGTGAGTTTTTATAAGACAAAAAGTCCTTATTTTAGCAGAATATGTGTGAAAGCCTGTAAGGTATCCGAACATTGAGTATGAGGAGGACCTTATCCATGAACTGTGTTAGCTTCAGTATGTAACCATATTCAAAGAACCCTTCAACTCTTTCGTGTATTCTCTGCTCCCACCAGTTATGTGAAAGGTACCCCACCACTTCCCATAAGGTGGGGATGTTCCGAAACTTGAAACACTTGAAACTTGGCTCTTTTGGGTGGTGAGAAAGGGTAAGAAAAGAAGAGAACAGAAAGGCGAATCATTTCACTTATTTGGATAGCTAAAACAGAAGAGAAACATCGAGGAAGGATGACAAATATTTAAAAAGATGAATCTTTATTGGTCCATTATGTTCCTCACGAAATCTCATCACTAGTTAGACACTTGGTGAGAAACCAAAACCCTTTCCTTTTACTCCCTTTCTCTCCAAAGAGCCTGTCAATTACTAAAACTGCAGTAACAGTGCCTTCTTATCCGGGATCAAGTTAATGTAGGAGTATCCGGGGGCTAGGAATCCCTGGTGATCTGGTATAATGTGCTTTAAAAGATCCCTTCCTTCCTACACACTGCTGTTTACTAGAGGCATGGTCTTGTCTGTTTCCACACAACAGGAGCCTTTATTGTGGGACTTAGGTACGGGTAAGTGTATCAGGCGCGATAGCTCTACTTGTCCGCTTCATCCGTTTTCCACCTCAAGGACTCAAGGATACGCCAAAATATTCAAATTTGTTAGTGAGTATCTTTTATTTTCTCTGATAAATAGCATTTCCAAAGTCCTTTGGGGCATTTCATACATAATACAAGAGGTCCACACTAATTACATTGTTAATTCTGCCTTGGGGCATTTCATATGTAATATAAGAGGTCCACACATATTACATGGTTAATCCAATTCAAAAAGTACACTGGCTAGGGTATCCAATACAGGTTTTTTTTTTTCCTCCCTCAGCAAAAAATATCTTCATGAAAATGCAAAGATAAGCTCTTCAATACTGTCCAAATGACAAAGGATTAAGAACGAAGCTATTGCCCAGGAATAGAACCCCCACACAAGCATAATATCTTTACCTTACATTGAACTACTTTGTGCATGATTTACTCTAGTATAGCCACAATTTGAGCGTTAAGTTCCCATAGAATCATACATTCCAATCAGTAAAGAACCAATATCCGCCACTTGATCTCCTTTCTAAAAGGATGGAAATGGAAAATTTGTAATAAACCGAAAGTGAAAATTTGTATAGAAAGAAACCGAAATGAAAAATTCTATAGAAAGAACTTGGAAAATGATGGCCAGACCTTGGTAGCGACTGACACACATGGAAGTTCCTGACTGGAAGCTGCTCAAGTGGGCTCCAATAGAATCTGATCCCATTTATGAATTTTGAATAGCCAAAAGATGACTGATCCATATAAAATATGTTCTCCATCTTCCATTACATGTTGAAGATTTGTATATGTGACTTAACCCCCGGATTGTGTGTGACGGGGACAGGGCTGTGTTGTCATCAGCAGACGTGACGGGGCTGTGCCGTTGTCAGCAGATGATGTGATTCTCCTGATAAGCATGTGCCTTCCGTTCGACAACTATGGTGAGAATCAACAACAGAAGAAAGCTAAAGGGTTTTTGAGGTCTATAAAAAGGGCTTTTAGGTTGTTACCTTTACTTCAAAACACAAAACAGTTTTTCAAGTGTCTTACAAAGTTTGTGCGCTGCTAAATTTCCATGGCATGTCAAGCAGACCTCGTAAAGATTGGAAAGGAAGGATTTGCTATATTGGAGGCACACTTTGGGCAAAACAAGAAGCAGCAGCAGAAGCCGCTGCCTGCTGATCAGGAAGTTCAACATCATGGAGGACGAGCAAATGCAGTGATGAGGCCTATGGTTAATCCGATCGGAAATAGGGGGCCTGTTAATCATCACAGCAGAGGAGCCCAAATTAACGATGCTGTAGTCATTACAGAAACAAAGAATCAAAGGATTCCGATTTTTAGGAAGTAAAATTTGATGCTTTGAGATATTACTATAAGGAGAAACAATGATCTCCTAGTTTCCTATAAGTCTTGAAAATGAAAAGATGGAGGGAAACAGGGGAATAAATTTGCTCTCCTTTTGTATGTGTAAGAACTTATGTATTGTGGCTGTTTATACTAGTAAAAAAAGGTCCCTACGTAGGCACATAGAGATCAGTATGTCAAAATAACAACCTGAAACTATGGAGTGTACCTGATTTCTGTTCACCTTTGTGTCCTCTTGTTCTCTGTTGTAATAATAGTTGTCAGCTATTGTAATCTCTCTCTCTCTCTCTCTCTCTCTCTCTCTCTCTCTCTCTCTCTCTCTCTCTCTCTCGTGTGTGTGTGGACTAGATATAAAAATGACTGGTATGTAACCAAAATGTGAAGTCCTAAGAAGACTGAAAAGCTTGTTTTGAACCTGAAAAGAAAACTTAAAACACCTTCTGCAAGTTTAGAACAAGAAGGAAAGCAGATAAAAGATCACTAAAGATTGCAAAAATCAAAAGGCAACCCATAGTGTCCATAAAATGATCATAGAAACCAAGCAGGCCATATATGGATTGGTTATACCTTTTTGTTTCTTCTGAAATTCAGGTTACGATACCTGAACATGAAGAAACATTATGTCCATCATCGTCAATCCCAGGCACTGTCATACCAGAAGAGTGCCGGATTCTGTTTCCATGATTTTGCTTTGTTGTCCAGTTTGCGAATCTAAATTCCTATGAAAACAACTTGATTAACCGGTTGATGGTTTCACTTAAGGGAATTTAGTGCGAAACAATCTCTTTTCTTTTTCTTTTTCTTTTTTTTCCAAATTCTTGAAAACCATGTATCTGCTACAAACACGAATAAACATTGAAGAAGAGGAGTGTTTATTTCTCCAAAACAGTTTCTGAAAAGTGTTCCGTCATACTGATTTTGCATGATTTTTTAAGAATGTCCATATCCTAATTTTTGAAGAATCAATGTGTCCGTATCATGTCGTGTACTGTTTCCGTATTTGGTGCTTCTTAGGGACAGAGACTGGTTTCTTAGGGACGGAGACTGGTTTATCACCATAGTGACAACATATTTGAAACTTACAATTTTCATAATCCAGTTCAAAGAGAAGGTCTTCATTGCAGTCAAATGACTTGACGATTAAGATTCAAATTATTCTCACAAACATAACATCTTAATCTTCATATCACTGCTTTTGCATGATTTATTCCAGTAGAGCCACAATTGGAGCATTCAGGCCCCAATGAGGAATAAATCCCTTGCGAAACTGCCCCTCGCTCTCCTCGCAAGCAATTGATACGGTTCCTGATAATAAGCCGAAAGCAAAGAATCATATGTGTTGAAAGAACTCGTCACCTTGGTGGAAGCTGACACACGAGGTGGTTCCTGTCGGTCCTCAATAGCTTCAAACAAAAGCTGCTTTGCAACCAACTTCTTTTTTTTTTTGGTAATACGGAATTTCAATTCAACCGACTTTCACTCTGGTTAAGTTACTGAAAAGAAATTACATGAGACAAGTTTATCTAAATCAATCAGAAGAAATTATCTGCCTAGGAAGCATTTTGGTTCAGGATTCTGAACACAACGGCCAAAATATATTACAAATAAACATGAAAAACATTCACTTTACATCTTATCCCACCTGATCCAGATCTGTTCCTTGTTAACCAGATATTGGTGATGGGAATGTGCTGCTGTCTTGATAACAAAAAAATTGTTTTGTGCCCTTGTGACCTTCCATTTCCCCTTCAACTATGATGAGAACCCACAAGACTTCTTTCCTCGTGAACAGACTTCCTGAAACGTCAAATTGATTACAATGACTTCAGTCTTTGGGGCAAAGGTTGTCCAGACTTCAGTCTTTGTTTTTTGGATAGCCGGGATCCGATGTGTATTTCCGTTTTCAATGTCAGCTCCAGGTTTTGGGCTACCCAAATGGTTAGTTTGGCTATCACTACTTTAGCCTATGTTCCCATTGTTAATTATTAAGCAAAAGTGGCTAACTTTTCCTTGTTCCTGAACTAACCCAGAAGGCATCTTATCCTCCTATCTCAAAGGCCTTGCATATTCCATGGGATATAAAAGGACAATATCTTTGTAGGAGGCATTAGTTATATTCTCTTTTTCTTTATCAATTTAGATATATTCCCCACACCAATGATAAACTTAGGCTTTTTGGTTTCATAATACAACAGAGACAAGAAAGAAACGATCTTATCCTCCCACCTGAGATCGTTCTTATATTCCATTAAACACCGGACATTTTCCACCGAAAACTCCAAGATTGTACAAGATTCAAAACATTGTTCTACATTCCAAGGAAGAACATGGCTTGTCTCCAAGAGAAAGGAGAGAGACTGGTTAGTCACTAAAGAGACAAACATGCTAGAAACTTACTCACAGTCTTCATAATTAAGTTCAAAGATAAGGTCTCCATTGCAGTCAAATGACTTCCGGATCAAGATGGAGTTATTCCCACAAAAGTAGCATCTTCATCTTTCATATCACTGCTTTTGAATGATTTATTCCTGTAGAGCCACAACTGGAGCATTCAGGTTCCAATAATTCAGGAATAAGTGCCATGCAGCTAAGAGACAAAAGTGCCTGTTGCTATCCTCCCCAAAAGCAATTTATTTGGTTACTGAACCATATCTGTTGAAGAAATTGCGAAATGCCAGTCATACCTTGGCATGAAACCGACACAGGAGGCAGTTCCTTGGTGGGACTCAACAGCTTCAAACAGAAGATGCCTCTTTAACCGACTCTCGTTCAGGATAGGTTTCTGAAAAGAAATTTATCTAAAGCAGTCAAACGGAATTATCTGACTTAAAAGCATTTTGGATCACGCATCTGAACCCATATAAGAACACAACAGCCAAAATATGTTTATACATAAATAGGTAACGTTCACTTTACATTTTATTCTAGTTGATGTAGATCTTTGTTAATTACAAATTAATCATTAGAATGTGCTGTTGTCAGAGTAAATGTGCAGAGTGGAGAGACTGCAAACTGTGTTACTAATGATAATTGTTACAAGGCTAAACATGTTTAAATAGGAAAAACCCTAGAAAACCTTAGAAAGAATCAATACCTAAAATAGAAGATACAAAGAGATATTATCACAATACGATCCAGATGCCTAAAATAAAAGATACAACACGATACACAAACCCTAGACAGAATCTATACGTAAAATAGAAGGTACAAAGAGATATAATCACAATAAGCTCTAGATACAATACGATACACAAAGATACATTCACAGTGAGCAGATGGTGTCATTGTACTGATAAGAACTGATGTCATTGTCCTGATAAGAACAAATGTTCGGTAGTGGCCTTCATGGCCCCCCCGGCCCCTTCAACTACGATGAGAATCCACAAGAAGACGAAAGAGAGGATTTTTTTTTTATCTCTATTTAAAGGGCTAATAGGTTCTTACTTTTGTATCAAAACACAAAACAGATTCAAGTGTTAGGTTTGTGAAGTGTAACATTTTCATGGCACGTCAAGCAGATCTTGTTAAGATTGGAATGGAAGGCTTTGCTATTTTGGATGAATACTATGGACGGAACAAGAAGAAAGCGCCACCTCCGCCGCCACTTCATCAAGAAGTTCAACATCAACGCCCAAATCCTTTTATGAGTCCAGTGTCTCATCCGATCGAAGATCCTATTACTTATTGGTACAGAGGAGTCAAAAAATATGAAGCAATGGTGACTACAGAAACAAAGCATCATAAGTTCGGTATTTATGGATGAATCTCCTGGTCTTTCCTAAAAAGTGAGAGAAAAGGGAAGAAGGGGAAATAGTGAAGTCCTTTGGGTATTGTAGCTGTTTTATACGAGTTAACAAAATGCTCATATGTACCACATAGCTGATCAGGATGTCAAAAGAACACCCTGAAACTATGTAGTGTGCCTTTCTTTCTAGCCACTTTGTGTCTTCTTAGCTGCTCTCTCTCTCTCTCTCTCTCTCTCTCTCTCTCTCACACACACACACACACACACACACACATGTTTGCAGACCAATTGGGCTTTTTCTGGAGTAAGTTGCTGATTAAATCCGGATACAAAAGGAAGAATCACCTCTTTTTGAATCTCGAAGAACAACTAGAACACCATAACAGCTTATCAGAAGAAAAAAAAGATAAAGGATCACTAACTGCAACAAATAAAAGGACTGGCGAGCCCATACTCAATATATAGCTAGCATAAGTGCTGCATAACTAATGCTAGAGATTTATTCAAGTGAAAAGAGAACTCAGACTATATATTTTACAAAATGGTTAATTTACGATTTGAAAACATGACTAGGAAAGACACTACAAATCCCTAGGAAAAGCACCATTTCATATGTTGATTTGCCAAACATGATAGCAAATATCACAAATATTTCACTCGACCTTTTCACCTCCCACATGGCTCTCCATGGATCACTTTGTGTCGCACTATACAAGTGAAATTTCAGCATGAATACATATCTAGCGACAGAAATCATTTTACTAGATCTTATTGTATCGACTTCGATTAGCATAGTCGACCCCCAACTTCTTCGTACTTGGCAGAAAAGATGCCAAGGTGAAGGTGCTTCAGAAATCATGTCACTAGATTCTTTTGCTGAAGCCTACGTTCCTATTGTGTATTATTAATAACAAGTGGCTAGCTTTCCATTTTGCCTGAACTGATCCAAAAGGGTGGCCCCAATGTAACCGCTTCACAAGACCTCTCTCTCTCTCTCTCTCTCTCTCTCAACCCCCCACCAATCTATACTCCTGTGCATCCAGCTGATTCGGCGGTGCAAGATGGAGATACAAAAGAAATCTGAAGCACTACAAATTGAAATGGCACCTGACCTGAAAACATGGACAATGGCAATTTTTTGTGAAGTAGGAAGGCGACAGTGGTGGATCTGCCTTCCACTTAAACGAGGTCATGAGGGTACATGAGACAAGTTTATCAAAATCAGTTTACTATAATTTACTGTGTCCATCATGGTAGAGAAGATGTTAAGGTTAAGGTGCTTCAACTACATACCTTCTTTACCCCTCCCTTAATCGCAATCATTTTTTGTTACTAGAAGGATGGAAGAATCTTTTTTTCACAACCATTTTTTTTGTGTGGAAGCCTATGTTCCTATTGTTAATTATTAAGCAGAAGTGGCTAACTTTTCCTTTTCCAGAACTATCCCAAAAGCCATCTTATCCTCCTATCTCAAAGGCCTTGCATATTCCATGGGACATAAAAGGACAATATACTATCTCATGTAGTTGTAGGAGGCATTAGTTATATTCTCTTTTTCTTTATCAATTTAGATATATATCCCCACACTAATGAAACTTAGGCTTTTTGGTTTTGATAATACAACAGAGACGAGAAGGAAACGATCTTATCCTCCCAACTGAGATCGTTCTTATATTCCATTAACCACGGGACATTTTCCTCTAAAAACTCCAAGACTGTACAAGATTCAAAACATTTCTCTACATTCCCAGGAAGAACATGGCTTGTCTCCAAGAGAAAGGAGAGAGACTGGTTAGTCACTAAAGAGACGAAATCTTAGAAACTTACTCACAGTCTTCCTGAATTTAATGCGAGTTCAATAAATTCAAGCTTGTAATGAACCATTACCACTGAATTTACATATATATACAAGTATACCTACATATTCAAGTACAATGTGATATATACCAACATGCGTACACGTATAACTGTACATACTTATGTACATCAGTACATAAGACGGAGAGAGAGAGAGAGAGAGAGAGAGAGAGAGAGATCAGGGACTTACAAGAGCGAGAGAAACGGCGGGAATGGCGGATGAGAGAGAGAGAGAGAGAGAGAGAGAGAGAGAAATGGTCGGGGAGAACGGCAGACGACGGTTGCGATATGCGATTTCGACGTTTTCCGGTTTCGTCTCTCTCAATTTTCTGGGGGAAAAAAGAATTCCACGTCATGACATAGGTTGAACCTATGTCATGCCACAAAAACGACACCGTTCGGAGGTAACTTTAAGTTCTAAGAACTGAGGTACTACAACGACGATTTCTACCTATATCGACCATTATTTAATGATCCGAGACATTCTTCCTGTAAAAATTATTATAACACATATGATGTATAAAAATCTCGTAAATAAATTACAGGATAGTAGGTAATCTAAATGAATTTGTATTTCTTAAAATGGACTTGGATACATTGAATCATATCCCCTTCTCTTCAACAACTCCCGGGGGACTTTAAGCTTGTTTTCTATCTATATCAGTAATATTTTAATGATCTAAGACATTCATATTGTAGAACACAGAAAAATGAAAATCATGTAAAAATTTCATATTAATTGAAAATTGATTAGTACTTGATCTTAATGAATTTATGTTTCTTTAAATAGGTTTGGCTACACTGAATCAAAACCGTAGTTTCAACACAATCTCGCGCGTTTCCCTTAGAAACGACGTCGTCCTCTGTGAAACTCTCTCCCTCTCCCGTTTACCCTGTCGCTTTCCCGTCCGATCAATTCATCTCCGACGACGGTCGTCAACTTAGAGGCTCCGGCCAATCGAAACGACGTTCTACTGCCACTCATTCGAAGCTCTCTTGGTCTAGCAATGGGGGGCTTACGTTTCAGTTCACAAAGAAACACAAACAAAAGAAACCCATTGTGGTGACTATTCAATCGCCGAAGGTGGTCTCAAATTCTCAATGTTTACAGTCTCCCTAGTGATTTTGGTATGAACCCAATAATCTTCTGCTGAATAATCTTGATATGCACAATTTAATGCTAAGCTGCCTATTCCGACAGCTATGGTTCCTTCTTTATCTCTGTCCAAATATGGTCTTTTTTCCTTTCATATTAGTGTCTGTTTTATCCGCCTTTGCTATCTGTAACGATGAAGTTGGTATATGCTGTGATTTTGGTATAGTGGTTAAAAACCTGAAGTATCCTACGGTTCGTGTGGTCTCTTTCGGAAAACAATACTTATCCCACCTCGTATCTTTTTTGCATAGGAGTCCTACTACTACATGATGCCGTATCTTACAATACTGAAAATGAGGTGATTCTTCCTTATCTTTGCAATGGAGACCTTACCTTTGAACTTACTGTGAGTAAGTTTCTAGAATTTTGTTTCTATAGTGATTAACCAGTCCCTCTCCTTTCTGTTGGATACAAGCCATGTTCTTCTTGGGAATGTAGAACAACGTTTTGAATCTTGTACAATCATGGAGTTTTCAGAGGAAAATGTCCCGTGATTAATGGAATATAAGAACGATCTCAGGTGGGAAGATAAGATTGTTTCCTTCTCATCTCTTTTGTAATATGAAACCAAAAAGTGTATATATCATTGGTGTGGCGATATATATATCTAAATTGATAAAGAAAAATTATCACCATTTGGCAATGAGAATATAGCTAATGCCTCCTGCAGCTACCTGAGATATCCCATTGGTGTGGAATATGCAAGGCCTTTGAGATAGGAGAATAAGATGGTATTTGGGTTAGTTCAGGAAAAAGGAAAAGTTAGCCACTTTTGCTTAATAATTAACGATAGGAACATGGGCTTCCACCCAAAAAAAAAAAGGGGTTGTGGAAAAAAGATTATTCCATCCTTCTAGTAACAAAAAATGCTTGGGATTAAGGGAGGGGTAAAGGAAGTATGCAGTTGAAGCACCTTAACCTTAACATCTTCTCTACCATGTGTAAAGTATTGGGGTCTACTATGCTAGTTGAGAATGGACACAGTAAATTCTAGTAAAATGATTTTGATAAACTTGTCTCATGTATCCTCATGACCTCGTCTAAGTGGAAGGAAGATCCACCACTATCACCTTTCGTACTTTCACGAAAAATTGCCCATTGTCCATGTTTTCAGATCAGGTTCCATTTCAATTTGTAGTCCTTCAGATTTCTTTTGTATGTCCATGTTGTACCGCCTAATCACTGAGTTCTACGCATTGAAACAATCCACTGTTACACTGTCTTGGGTAGAACTCAACCCCAAAAGCTAGCTCGTGAAGTGGGGGTGCCCTCATGCTTATATATTTCATATTACTTTGGGCCCTGGTGATGTGGGACTTCGCGTCACACCCTCCCTCACGCGTAGCATGCTCACTCGGCAGCGCCTGCCATGTGCAGGCAAGAGACACACACCATACCCATCTCTGGTACCCTGCTCTGATACCATGTTACACGGTCTTGGGTAAAACTCAACCCCAAAAGCTAGCTCGTGTAGTGAGGGTGCCCTCACGCTTGTATATTTCATATTACTTTGGTACTCATGTGATGTGGGACTTCGCTAGCTTCACATCCACTGCCTTCCGCTTTTCAATTTTGGTTGCTACCATCGTTGTGAAATCTGTCTATACTGAAGATTTTAAAGAGAGGAGAAGTGGGTCTTGTGGAAGTTAGCTGGATGCATAGGAGTATAGATTGGTGGGGGGTTGAGAGAGAGAGAGATGTCTTGTGAAGCGGTGACATTAGGCCACCCTTTTGGATCAGTTCAGGCAAAATGGAAAGCTAGCCACTTGTTATTAATAATACACAATAGGAACGTAGGCTTCAACAAAAGAATCTAGTGACATGATTTCTGAAGCACCTTCACCTTGGCATCTTTTCTGCCAAGTGTGAAGAAGTTGGGGTTGACTATGCTAACCGAGAGTGGATACAATAAGATTTAGTAAAATGATTTTTGCCGCTAGATGTGTATTCACGCTGAAATTTCACTTGTATAGAGGTGACACAAAATGACCCATGGAGAGCCGCATTGGAGGTGAAAAGGCTGAGTGAAATATTTGTTACATTTGCTATCATGTTTGGCAAATTGACATATGAAATGGTGCTTTACCTAGGCATTTGTAGTGTTTTTCCTAGTCGTGTTTTCAAATCGCAAATTAACCATTTCCTACAATAAATAGTCTGAGGTCTCTTTTCAATTGAAAAAATCTCTAGTATTAGTTATGGAGAACTTATGATAGCTATGTATTGATAATGGGCTTGTCAGTCCTTTTATTTGTTGCAGTTAGTGATCCTTTATCTGTTTTTTCTTCTGATAAGCTGTTATGGTGTTCTAGTTGTTCTTCAAGATTCAAATCGAGCTGATTCTTCCTTTGTATCCAGATTTAATCTGCAATTTACTCCATAACAAGCCCAATTGGTCTGCAAACATGTGTGTGTGTGTGTGTGTGAGAGAGAGAGAGAGAGAGAGAGAGAGAGAGAGAGGTACCTAGCAGAAATATTATTACACCAGAGAGTAAGAAGACACAAAATGACTAGAAAGAAAGGCACACTACATAGTTTCAGGATGTTCTTTTGACATCCTGATCAGCTATGTGGTACATACGAGCATCTTGTGACTAGTATAAAACAGCTACAACACACAAAGGACTTCACTATTCCCCCATCTTTCCTTTTATCTCTCTTTTCAAGACTTAGGAAAGACTAGGAGACTCATGTTGCTTCTTGACATTACCATTCCAATGGAGCAAATTAATATTGTTTCCCATAAATACCGAACTTATGATGCTTTGTTTCTGTAGTCACTGTTGCTTCATATTTTTGGACTCCTCTGTACCGATAAGTAATAGGATCTTCGATCGGATGAGCCACTGGCCTCAAAAAAGGATTTGGGCGTCGATGTTGAACTTCTTGATGAAGTGGCGGGGGAGGAGGTGATTTCTTCTTGTTCCGTCCATAGTATTCATCCAAAATAGCAAAGCCCTCCATTCCAATCTTAACAAGATCTGCTTGACGTGCCATGAAAATGGTACACTTCACAAACCTAACACTTGAACCTGCTTTATGTTTTGATACAAAAGGAAGAACCTATAAGCCCTTTATATAGAGATAAAAAAAAATACTCTCTTTCCTCTTGTGGACTCTCATCATAGTTGAAGGGGCAATAGGGGGCCATAAAGGCCACTACAGGACATTTGTTCTTATCAGGACAATGACATCATCTGCTGACTGTGAATTTATCTTTGTGTATCGTATTGTATCTTCTATTCTAATATCTCTTTGTATCTTCTATTTTAGGTACAAATTCTTTCCAAGGTTTTCTAGGTTTTCCTATTTAGACGTGTTTAGCCTTGTAACAATTATCATTAGTATTACAGTTTTCAATCTCTCTATTCTGCACATTTACACTGACAAAGCACATTCTAATCATTAATTTGTAATTAACAAAGATCTAGATCAACTAGAATAAAATGTAAAGTGAACGTTATGTATTTATGTATAAACATATTTTGGCTGTTGTATTCTTATACGGGATTAGATGCATGAACCAAAATGCTTTTAAGTCAGATAATTCCATTTGACTGCTTTAGATAAATTTGTGGGATCTAATTTCTTTTCAGTAACCTATCCTGAACGAGAGTCGGTAAAAGAGGCATCTTCTGTTTGAAGCTGTTGAGGCCCACAAAGGAACTGCCTCGTTGATTATTGGGACCTGAATGCTCCAGTTGTGGCTCTACAGGAATAAATCATTCAAAAGCAGTGATATGAAATATGAAGATGCTACTTTTGTGGAAATAACTTCAATTTTGATCCGGAAGCCATTTGACTGCAATGGAGACCTTATCTTTGAACTTAATTATGAAGACTGTGAGTAAGTTTCTAGCATTTTGTCTCTTTAGTGACTAACCAGTCTCTCTCCTTTCTCTTGGAGACAAGTCATGTTCTTCCTTGGAATGTAGAACAATGTTTTGAATCTTGTACAATCATGAAGTTTTCTGAGGAAAATGTTCCCCGTGGTTAATGGAATATAAGAACGATCTCAGGTGAGAGGATAAGATCGTTTCCCTATCGTCTCTGTTGTATTATGAAACCAAAAAGCCTTAAGTTATCATTGGTGTGGGGAATACATTTAAATTGATAAAGAAAAGAGAATACAACTAATGCCTCCTACAAAGATATTATATTTTCCTTTTATATCCCATGGAATATGCGCAAGGCCTTTGAGATAGGAGGATAAGATGCCTTTGGGAAAATTCAGAAACAATGAAAAGTTAGCCACTTTTGCTTAATAATTAACAATAGGAACATAGGCTTCCACAAAAAACAGAGAGAGAGAGAGAGAGAGAGAGAGAGAGAGAGAGACTGACTGAAAAGAATAAGATACTGCCATCCTTCTAGTAGCAAAAAAATGTTTGCGATTGAGGGAGAGGTAAAGAAGGTATGTAGTTGAAGCAACTTAACCTTGACATCTTCTCTACCATGTGTAAAGTAGTTGGGGTCGACTAGGCTAATCGAGAATGGACACAGTAAGTTCTAGTAAAATAATTTTTGTCACCGGATGTGTACTCACCCAAAAAATGTCGTGTATATATATGACCCACCTATTGTGGGACACACCTTCACACATAGAGAGCTGCATTGACCAGAAATCAGGTACACTCCATGGTTTCAGGTTGTTATTTTGACATACTGATCTCTATGTGCCAACGCAGGGACCTTTTGTTACTAGTATAAACAGCCACAACGGATAAGTTCTTACATATACAAAAGGAGAGCAAATTTATTCCCCTATTTCCCTCCTCCATCTTTTCATTTTCAGAACTTATAGGAAAGTAGGATCATTGTTTCTCCCTATAGTAATACCTCGAAGCATCAAGTTTTACTTCCTAAAAATCAGAATCCTTTGATTCTTTGTTTCTGTTATGACTACAGCATCATTGATTTGGGCTCCTCTGCTGCGATAATTAACAGGCCCTCTATTTCCGAGCGGATTAACCATAGGCCTCATCACTGCATTTGCTCGTCCATAATGTTGAACTTCCTGACCAGGGCCGGCCCAGGCCCTAGGCCCAAGAGGCCTAGGGCAATAGGCTTGAGTAGGACTCTTTTTGACCCATCAATAAAAAATAAAAAGGCCTAATCTTACTTAGAAAAAGGCCTAAACAATTGTAATGACTATTGGGCCTTTAGGTGATGCAAGGCTCCCCTCTTAATTACCTCGTATTGATTATTTGATTATTGGTTAGTGATTTGGCTTTTTCGTTTTGTGATTGTTGTTGAAAAACTTATTTAAGTGTTGTACTCTTAGGGCACATTTTTTAAACTAGGCCTAGAGTACTCCAAACCCTTGGGCTGGCCCCGTACGGCTGTACCTGACCAACACGCAGCGGCTTCTGCTGCTGCTTCTTGTTTTGCCCAAAGTGTGCCGCCAAAATAGCAAATCCTTCCATTCCAATCATTACGAGGTCTGCTTGACATGCCATGGAAATTTCACAGTGCACAAACTTTGGTAAAACACTTGAAAACTGTTTTGTGTTTTGAAGTAAAGGTAACAACCTAAAAGCCATTTTTATAGACCTCAAAAACTCTTTAGCCTTCTTTTGTTGTTGATTCTCGCCAGAGTTGTAGAAAGGAAGGCATATGCTTATCAGGAGAATTACATCATCTGCTGATAACAGCACAGCCCCGTCACATCTGCTGACAACAACACAGCCCCGTCACATACAATCCGGGGGTTAAGTCACATATATAAATCTTGAACATGTAATGGAGGTGGGGAATGTAATTTACATGGATCAGTCATCTTTTGGCTATTCAAATGGGATCAAATTCTTGAACCAAGTGCTATTATTGAGTCAGAAAACTTCTTTAACTGCTTTAGATAAACTTGTGGACGTGTAATTTCTTTTGACAGATTCTGTTGGAGCCCACTTGAGCAGCTTCCAGTCAGGAACTTCCATGTGTGTTAGTCGCTACCAAGGTCTGGCCAGCATTTTCCAAGTTCTTTCTATAGACTTTTCACTTTCGGTTTATTATCCGGACCCATTTCCATCCTTCTAGAGAGGAGATCAAGTGGCAGATATTGGTTCTACTGATTGGAAAGTATGATTGTAAGGGAACTTAATGCTCAAATGGCTATACTAGAATAAATCATGCACAAAGTAGTTCATTGTAAGGTAAAGATATTATGCTTGTGTTGGGATCTATTTCTGGGCAATAGCTTCATTCTTAATTCTTTGTCATTTGGACAGTAGTGAAGAGCTTATCTTTTCACTTTTCATGAAGATGGTGGTGAACCTGTATTTGGACACCCTAGCCAGTGTACTTTTTTAATTGAATTAACCATGTAATATGTGTGGACCTCTTATATTACATATGAAATGCCCCAAGGCAGAATTAACAATGTAATTTGTGTGGACCTCTTGTATTATGTATGGAATGCCCCAAAGCACTTTGGAAACACTATTTATCCGAAAATAAAAGATACATTACTCAGTAACAAATTTGAATATTTTGGCGTATCCGGGAGTCCTTGAGATGGAAAATGGATGAAGCGGACACTTAGAGATATAACGACACCTGATACACTTACCCGTACCCAAGTCCATGTTTGATGGCTCTGTGAAGCGGGAAGAAAAGATGCCCTTTTGTACCCGTCCGAACAAAATAAAGGTTCCTGTTGTGTGGAAACAGACAAGACCATGCCTCTAGTAAACACAAGTGTTTAGGAAGGAAGGGATCTTCTTA
This sequence comes from Vaccinium vitis-idaea, assembly GCA_963854785.1. Taxonomy (NCBI): domain Eukaryota; kingdom Viridiplantae; phylum Streptophyta; class Magnoliopsida; order Ericales; family Ericaceae; genus Vaccinium; species Vaccinium vitis-idaea. The sequence continues at coordinate 2,404,241 of OY978218.1, read as the reverse complement.
AAGCACAGTATACATTTCCATTTCCTCTCCACGGTCAATCACCAGGGGCAATATATCCTTCCTAGCCCCCGGATTCTTATAAAAACTTGATCCCGGATAAGAAGGCACTGTAACTACCTTTCCGTTTCGCCTACGTTCCTTTTGTATTATTAATCACAAGTGGCTAGCTTTCCATTTTGCCTGAACTGATCCAAAAAAACTCTCTCATCATCCAATCTCAAAGACCTTGGATATTCCATTAGATGTAGAACACTTGTACTCTCTTATAAATGAAGCTTCAAGATTCTAAAAGATTTTGAGGCATTCATTAGCTATATTCTCATCGCCACATGGTATGTCTTCTCATAACCAGAAAGAAAGAAGTTAAGTAATTTAAAAGGTGATACTTATTCTTATGCAATCTACATATAATATGGCATGGACCATTAGGATGCCTGTAAATCTTTAAACATTAAATTGCCCCAAATCAAAAGCATGAAACCTTAAGATGCCAAAACTTGATTATGGAGGACCTCTGTCACAGCATAATATGGAAATTTGAAGCCTCTCAATTGGTTTCTTTCACAGCTAAATATAAAACTTTGATTGTCAAACGAGGTGTGTAATATGTATGAAAAGGTACGAGATTTCTATACAGACTGGTGCAGACATTCCATCTCAACCCGGAGTACTCGCTATGGAAGCTTAAAATTTCCAAAATACTTAAAAGACAAAAACAAAAAAAAAATTACAATTACAGGGAAAAATACAATTCAATATACAAAGAACCATGTGGATTGTCAATAGATTTTTCAATCAAAATGGCGCTTAACTATTCAGAGCCTGCACATCTCAAGCCAGAACACTCGCTTGTAACTTAAAATTTTTAAAATACTACAAAACAAGAAAAAACCTCTCATTTATACAATGAAATCAATCTATCATATGTTAACCCGAGTTCAATGATAAGGCATTCCAACAGTCAATGGCTTAAGAACTAAGAGTGGAACTTTCAAAGAACCCTTCAACTTTAGTTAGTGTATTCTCTGATCCCACAAGGTAATGTGAAGGGAATCATACCCCTTGGAGGGCGAAGTTAAAGCCTTAAAGAAATTCCCAGATATTTCTTAGTTTTTTAATTACTTTCCTTGTCTATAAATAGATGCTTTGTATAGCCTTTTGTAGCAAAGCACAGAAAAGAATAGCTCTCTTTACTTGGTAATTCTCTTAACTACTTTTGATTCCAGTTTTGCTCAAATGGCACCTCAGGCTGATCATAATTTCCTTGTTGAGGTTGGATTGGAAGGCTTTGCGATCATAGACGAATGCTTCGGTCCAAAGGGACATAAAAAGCAACACCAGAAGTATCAGCCAAAAAAAGAGCCCCAAACAAAGCAAGAAGTTGCTCCAACGAAACAAGGGGTTATTAATTCCTATGAGGCAGCAAAGCAGTGGGGGGGAATGCTGGTTGTGGATTATAAGAGAAAACCACTTCGCGCGGTTTATTAATAAGGCTGTGTTTTATTAGATTTTGTGCACGTAAATATGTATGCGTAGCTGATCCTCTAATCTTGTAATGGTGGTAGTAGAAGTGCCAAACTAGTGTTTACCAGCCCTTTAGTTTGTGGGGCTTTCTGCTGCTGTAAATTCTATGTGGCTGTGGTTAGTAAAGCATATCTATGTTCTATTATCCTTCACTCGGGATTCTCTCTCTCTCTCTCTCTCTCTCTCTCTCTCTCTCTCTCTCATGCCCGCGCGCACGCATGTGGCTGAAAGCTTGTAAACTGCCTAAAAACACTTTCAAAAGATATTATGATGCATCTCCAGGGGTTTCGCTTGGTGGTCAAGACATGGGACTTAAGGGTTAGTAAGGTCTCGAGTTTGAAATTATTAGCTGCGATCAACTCCTTTGGGCCAATCTTTACAGAGCTTTGCTCTGACTTTAATTGGGCTCCCCGCAAGTGGGCGGTGGGATTGGGCACCTAGGATTAGTCAAGGCACGCGTAAGCTGGCCTGGACACGAGTTTTAAAAAAATTGAATATTATGATCCACAACATGCACACCTTTATAATCCGGCAAACTACATGAAAACGGATGAACACAAATTCCAACATTCGTCAAGTTCACAGGAAAATTTTGATGTTGTTCCAACATCCATCACTAATGGAACATGAATCATACTGCTATTTCTTTGTGTTGAGTTATGTATTTCCAAAACAAAGAGAAAAGCTTTTGTCCCACATTGGATAATTAAAAGAACTTGAAAGGCTTTATATTACACAACCCTTTAGTGAACTTACGGATGTGGCTAGACCCAAGGTATGTCTCGCGCGCACGCGAAATGGGCTGAGGTCCAAGCCAATTTTCCAGGGAACCTGCTCCAGAGATCAGCGAACCTTGCGAGCAGGGGGGAAATTTAGAAACTATTTTTGAAGTCAAAACTGAAATCTTTTCTTTATGGATAAAACGTGTGTAAACCGTGCTCTTAATCAGCTCGCTGCCCTGAGTGATATTGTTTAATTTCATTCAGTTTCCAAAAATCATATTTTCCCGTTCCAATTTTTTGCTATAAAAGGGAGCCCCACTCCATTGTTTATCATCCCGAAAAAAATACTCTTTCGCATACGTTTTTCTAGAAAGCAAGGACAATATAGTGTTTTGCATTCGGTTTTCTTCTGTGCAGAGAAGACTGAGACAGAGGTGATGATAGGTTTTGAGATGGTGGATGAAAGGTTTGGTCGAAAGATATATCAGAATTATACTGATCAAAAGCAGCAGCAGAAGAATCAGCAAAAACCCAAATGAAACAAGTTGCTGAATTCATCTATTTTGTGGTTTGCTAGTGATGATGGAGAGAAATTGGTGGCTAAATTCGTATATGAAAGGAAGAATCAGCTCATTTTGAATCTCGAAGAACAACTAGAACACCATAACAGCTTATCAGATGAAGGCTCACTAATTGCAATAAATAAAAGGACTGATGAGCCATGATCAATATGTAGCTAGCATAAGTGCAGCATAATTAATATGAGAGGTTTGTTCAATTGAAAAGAGACCTCAGACTATTCATTGTAGGAAATGGCTAATTTACGATTTGAAAACACGACTATGAAATACTATACAAATGCCTAGGGAAAGCATCATTTCATATGTCAATTCGCCGAACATGATAGCAGACATATCAGATATTTCACTTTTTTCACCTCCAATGCGGCTCTCCTTGTGTCATTTCGTGTCCCACTATGTGGGTCCTATATATACGCACATCCATTCTCGATTAGCATAGTCGAGCCCAATTTCTTTACACTAGGTAGAAAAGATGCAAAGGTGAAGGTGCTTCAGAAATCATTTCATCAGATTCTTTTGTTGAAGCCTAGTTTCCTTTTGTATTATCGATCACAAGTGGCTAGCTTTCCATTTTGCCTGAACTGATCCAAAAAACTATCTTATCGTCCAATCTCAAAGACCTTGCATATACCATTAGATATAGAAGAACACTCGTACTTTCTTATAAATGAAGCTTCAAGATTTTAAAAGATTTTGAGGTATTCATTAGCTATATTCTCGTCACCACAAAGAGAGAGGCTATTGAAAAGTTGCAGTTTTGAACTTAATGAACTCTTTCCCCTGACAACATTTTACAACTTCTTGTAAACATGGACCATTAGGAAGCCAGACATTAAATTGCCCCCAATCAGAAGCATGGAACCTTGACATGCCAAAACTTGAATCTGGAGGAACCTCTGTCACAGCATAATATGGAAATTTGAAGCCTCACAATAAGTTTCTTTCACAGCTAAATATAAAACTTTGATTGTCAATCGAGATGTGTAATAGGTATGAAAAGATACGAGATTTCTATACAGAATGGTGCAGACATTTGTGGACATTCCATCTCAAGCCGGAACACTTGCTGTGGTGGCTTAAAATTTCCAAAATAATTAAAAGACAAAAAAAAACCTAGACTTCATTCACTTCCGAAATCAAACATAGTATGAAAGAAAGAACACTTACAGGAAAAAAATGCAATTCGATATAATGAGATACAAAGAAACGTGTGGATTGTCAATAGAATTTTCAATCAAAAGGGCGCTTAACTATTCAGAGCCTACACATCTCAAGCCAGAACATTCCCCTGTAGCTTAAATTTTTTAGAATATTACAAAACAAGGGGGAAAAAAACCTCTCTTTTATGCAATGAAAGCAATCTATCAGATGTTAACTGGAGTTCAGTGATAAGGTATTCCAACAGTCAATGGCTTAAGAACTAAGAGTGGAACTTTCAAAGAACCCTTCAACTTTAGTTAGTGTATTCTCTGATCCCACAAGATAATGTGAAGGGAATCATACCACTAGAAGGGCGAAGTTAAAACCTTAAAGAAATTCCCAGATATTTCTTAGTTTTTTAATTACATTCCTTGTCTATAAATAAATGCTTTGTACAGCCTTTTGTAGCAAAGCGCAGAAAAGAATTGCTCTCTTTACTAAACTACTTTTGAGTCCAGTTTTGCTCAAATGGCACCTCAGGCTGATTATAATAACCTTGTTAAGGTTGGATTGGAAGGCTTTGCAATGTTGGACAATTTCTTCGGTCCAAAGTGGCATAAAAAGCAGCAGCGCTTTGACTATTTAGACACCTACGGTGATTCTCCAAAGTCACCAAAATCAAAACCTTCACCTTCACCTTCACCTTCCTCTTGCAAACCTCCACCTGCTCCTTTCCATCCACCTACAGTCAGCCCTTCCTCCCAATCCATTGAATACTAAAAAAGTTTGATTAGCATATGACATCTGAAGAAGTTCTTAATGGACAGCCTGGATCTTTCGTTGCAAATCATGGATTAGAAGTTCCAAAGAGGAGAGCTTCTTTTGGACAGTGGCTTCAAGAGTTTGCTGAGAATGAGCGATTCGCTGAAGAATTTTTATTTTGGTTAGAGGGGATGCTGGTTGTGGATTATAGTAAGAAGAAACCAATTCGCTTGGTTTATAGATAAGGCTGTTTTAGTGCAAGTGAAATGCATGCATAGTTAATCGGCTAGTCTTGTAGTAGTAGTAGTAGTAGTAGAAGTGCTAAAGGTTGTGGTAAGTAGTAGTAGAAGTACTGAGCTAGTCTCTCTCACACACACACACGGCTTCAACAGCTGGTTAAGTGGATGTCCAACTGAAAGCTGAAAGCATGTAAACTGCCTAAAAACACTTTAGAACTTCGAAAGGATATTACTATGATGCTAGAATATACAAGGAGGAATGTGCCAATTTTGGCATAGCAAAGAAGATAAAGGGGTAATCGTGATATTCTGCATTGGGAGGCCTCAGTCCGGACTTCATACCTGATCTGATCAACAACAGCTGAGGGGAGCTTTTGGATGCCTTTAAAGACTCTACCGTTTCTTTCCAACTCCCAGCAAATGGGCGGCGGGATTAGGCCCTAAGGATTAGTCGAGGTGCGGTTAAGTTGGCCCGAGCACATGAGTGATAAAAAAATGAATTTATGATGCTCAACATGCACACCTTTATAATCCAGCAAACTACTCTATGAAAAGGGATGAACGCAAATTCCAACATTCGTCAAGTTCAGAGGAAAATTTTGATTTCGTTCCAACATTCGTCACTAATAGCACATGAAACAAACTTCTACTATGAATACCAGTGATACATTAAATACTTTCAGCAACCTCAAGTAAACCGTAGCTATGCCTGTAATTGATTTTCTTTCATAGCCGAAAGCGCTTCTTCATCTACCTTTAGCATATCCAGAGGATGAAAAGCCTGTAATGAACACATGTCAAGAAAGTGTAATGTTTATCTGAAAACATCATAAAAGAAAACATTTGACTAACCAATAGAAACAAAAAGCTGTAAAAGACAAACATGCCTGCTCAAAAACTACACTGTGGTTTCGGAGGAACTAGAAGCCTACTAATGAAATTTAAAGCCTTAAGATGCCAAAACTTGAATATGGAAATATATGAAACCTTAAGATGCCAAAACTTGAATCTGGAGGAACCTCTGTCACAGGCGCACAGCATAATATGGAAATTTGAAGCCTCTCAATTTGGTTTGTTTCACAGCTAAATATAAGAATTCAATTGTCAAACAAGGCGTGTAATATGTAAGCAAAGGTACAAGTTTTCTATACGGAATGATGCAGCCATTTGTTGACATTCCATCTCAAGCCAGAACACTCCCTGGGGTGGCTTAAAATTTAAAAATTGCTAGAAAGACCCAAAAAAAAATACCTAGACTTAATTCCCTCCCGACATCAAACATAGTACGAAAGAAGTAACAATTACTGGAAAAAAAAAATTACAATTTGATAGAATGAGATACAAAAAAACAAGAACGTTTGAATTGTCAATGGAATTTTCAATCAAAAGGGCGCCTACTTTTCAGGGCCTACACATTTCAAGCCAGAACACTCGCACCGCTACAGTGGCTCAAAATTTTTTATAACACTACGGAAAAAGAAAAAACTTCTCCGTCACGCGATCAAATCAATCTAGAAAAAGTAAAGTATTCCAACAGTCAATGGCTTAAGAGCTAAGGTTGGAACTTTCAAAGATCCCTTCAACTATAATCAGTGAATTCTCCGATCCCACAAAAAAATGTGGAAGGAATCCTACCACAGGGTGGGGAAGTTAAAGACTTGAAGAAATTCGCAGATATTTCTTTGTTTGTTAACTATTTTCCTTCTCTTTAACTCTTATTCTTTTTCTCCCTTTTTGAACAAGCTCTCTATAAATAGATGCTTTACATAGCCTTCAGTAGCAAACCAAAGAGATAAAATAATCTAATTAGTTGGTTTTCCTCTTAACTTTTTAGTGCAGTTTTGCTCAAATGGCACCTCAAGCTGATCATAAGCACCTTGTCAAGGTCATGTGTGAAGGGTTTGAGATGGTGGACGAAAGGCTCGGTCAAAAGAGAGCTCAGAATTATACTGGTCAAAAGCAGCAGCAGAAGTATCAGCCAAAACAAGAGCCCCAAATGAAACAAGAGGTTATTGATTGTTATGAGGCAGTACACCGGTATGGGGGGGTGCTGGTTGTGAGAAAACCTCTTCCCCGTGACCAGTTCATGCGATAAAAAGAAAAACTTTCGTAAGATTTCCGTCACATAAATATGTAAGCATAGTTAATCGTCTAGTCTATTATAGTAGTAGAAGCAGCAGCTACTAGTAGTAGTAGTAGTAGTAGTAGTAGTAGTAGTAGTAGTAATAGTAGTAGTAGTAGTAGTAGTAGTAGTAGTAGTAGTAGGTCCTAAGGTAGTGTTTACCAGCCTTTAGTTTGCAGGGCTTTCTGTTTCTGTAAATTTCATGTGGCTGTGGTAAGTGTAGCATATCTATCTTCTAGTATCCTTTAATTATGTATTCTCCATGATCTCCATCTCTCTCGCACTCGCGCACACATACATGTGGCTTTGACAACTGGTTCAGTGGATGCCCTATTGAAATCTAAAAGCATGTAACTGCCTAAAACACCAATTCAGAACTTTCAAGGATATTATGATGCTCAACATGCACACCTTTATAATCGAGCAAAAAAGTGATGGAACCAAGATTTCATTTTGGGAGGAGCCGAATCTTGTAGAAGAAAAATCTTCAACTCACCATATAGTGTACAATTCAATGATTTGAAGTGATTAGCAAAATTAATCAACGCGTATTTGGTGTCTTCAAAGTCCAAAAAAGAACTTTATGGGAAAAGACTTTTTCTTCTTAAATTTTAAGTGACATGAGATAGTCTCAAAAAGTAAATAAACTTTTAGTAATAGCACATGAAAGATAAATCCATTCAAGAATTCTATAATGAAATGATCCCCAAAAATAAGATATATACACATATATTCACAGTTCCAACATCGGTCACTAATAGCACATGAAAGAAACTTCTACTATTTCTTTGTGAATACCAGTGATACATTATGTACTTTCAGCTACCTCGAGTAAACCGTAGCTATGCCTGTAATTGATATTCTTTCATAGCTGAAAGCGTTTCTTCTTGTAGCTTTAGTATATCCAGAGAATGAAAGCCTGTAATGAACACTGTCAAGAAAGCGTAACAATTATCTGAAAACATCATAAAAGAAAACACTCGACTTACCAATAGAAACATAAAGCTGTTAAAAAGACAAACATGCCTGCCCAAAAACTACACTGTGTTTTCGGAGGAACTAGAAGCCTACTGTTGAAATTTAAAGCCTTAAGATGCCAAAACTTGAAGATGGAAATATATGAAACCTTAAGATGCCAAAACTGGAATCTGGAGGAACCTCTGTCGCAGGCTCACAGCATAATATGGAATTTGAAGCCTCTCAATTGGTTTGTTTCACTGCTAAATATAAGACTTCAATTGTCAAGCAAGGTGTGTAAAATGTAAGAAAAGGTACAAGATTTCTATACTGAATGGTGCAGCCATTTGTTGACATTACATCTCAAGCTGGAACAAACCCTGTCGTGGCTTAAAATTTAAAAATTGCTGGAAACTCAAAGAAAAAACCTAGACTTCATTCCCTTCGGAGAAAACATAGTACTAGAGAAATAACAATTGCAGGGGAAAAATTACAATTCGATAGAATGAGATACAAAAGAAAAGAAAAAAAAGAACATGTGGATTGTCAATGGAATTTTCAAAAAAAAAGGGCACACAACTTTTCAGGTCCTACACATTTCAAGCCAGAACACTGGCTGCTGTGGCTCAAAAAATTTTAAAACGCTATGGAAAAAGAAAAAACCTCTTTGTTACGCGATCAAATCAATCTAGGAGAAGTAAAGTATTCCAACAGTCAATGGCTTAAGAGCTAAGAGTGGAACTTTCAAAGATCCCTTCAACTTCTAGTCAGTGTATTCTCTGATCCCACAAAAAAATGTGGAAGGAATCCTACCACAAGGTGGGGAAGTTAAAGCCTTAAAGAAATTCCCGGATATTTATTTGTTAACTAATTTCCTTCTCTTTATTTCTTATTCTTTTTCCCCCTTTTTGAACAAGTTCTCTACAAATAGATGCTTAACATAGCCTTTGGTAGCAAAACAAAGAGAAAAAAAAAAATCTAACTAGTTGGTTTTTTGTGCAGTTTTGCTCAAATGGCACGTCAAGCTGATTATAACCACCTTGTCAAGGTCGCGCATGAAGGGTTTGAGATGTTGGACGAAAGCCTTGGTCGAAAGAGATATCAGAATTATACTGATCAAAAGCAGCTGCAGAAGTATCTGCAAAAATTAGAGCCTCAAATGAAACAACTAGTTGCTCCAATGAAACAAGGGGTTATTGATTGTTATGAGGAGGCCAAATCCTCTATGCCGAAAAACCCCTGCACCTCTGTGCCAAGGGGTATTCCGGCCGTTGGAAATCGTAAAACATAAAATAAAATAAAAAAATCCCAATCCAATGGCCCGAAATCGCTCGGCACAGAGGTTTTAGGCACAGGGGTTTTGGGACGTGTTATGAGGCAGCACAACAGTATGGGGGGTACTGGTTGTGCATTATAATAAGAGAAAACCTCTTCCCCTTGACCAGTCCATGCGATAAAAAGAAAAACTTTTGCAAGATTTCAGGCACATACATGCGTATGCATGGTTATAGTAGTCTATTATAGTAGTAGCAGCAGCAGCAGCAGTACAGAAAGTCCTAAGGTAGTGTTTATCGGCTCTTTAGTTTGCAGGGCTTTCTGTTACTGTAAATTTCATGTGGCTGTGGTAAGTGAAGCATATCTATCTTCGAGTATCCTTTAATTATGTATTCTCCATGATCTTGATCTGTCTCGTGCGCGCGCCCCTACATGTGGCTTTGACAACTAGGGATGGCAATGGGGCGGGTTGGGGATGGTTTTGATGATCCCGGCCCCGATCCTAAAATTCCCTAACTCACTCCTAACCTGCCCCTAACCCGACCGGGTAATTTATGGGTACCCCCGCCCCCGCCCCTATCGGATATCGGGTTTACCCGTCCCGCTCCTATTTTTTTCACATATTAGTACAGTATATTTTAAACTTCAATTAGTGAGCACAAATGATAAAAGTTCACAAAATAACTTTTACAGCTTAACCAAAATCTATTATCAAATGTTGTATTTTAGTTGTAAAACTAAAATTATAAGAATAAAAATAAAATTTGATACATATAAGTGAAAAATATAATTTGATATATACATATAAGAGTATATAAATATAGTTATACATATATATGTATGTCGGGGCGGGTAATATCGGGGCAAGGTGATCATACCCCTGCCCCTACCCTAACCCTGGCGGGTTTTTCAAAATCACCCCTTGCCCTACCCGTTATCCAAAAAAATAATAAAAAACCCTACCCTATCGGGCGGGGTAGGGCGGGTTCGGAGCGGGGCGGGTTGAATTGTGATCCCTATTGACAACTGGTTCAGTTGATGCCCTATTAAAATCTAAAACCATGTAACTTCCTAAAAGCCCAATTCAGGACTGATTCAAAGGATATTATGATGCTCAACATGCACACCTTTGTAATCCAGCAAAAGAGGGCCGGAACCAAAATTTCATTTTACGAGGGGCCGAATCTTATACAAGAGAATTGGGGAAAATCAATGGCAAGCTGCCACGATTGCAACTTTAATGATCCGGTTAATTTTTTTCTGGAAGAGACAAGTATGGAAAAGATTTGAAACATACAATCTTTCTGTATCTCGTACACGTAAGAATAATCTCCTCAGTGGACGAACCTTCTAACTAAGTGATGTGGCATAATATGAGTGGATTTCCGTGAATCGGAGTTCCTGCGCGCCTCCTCAGTAAATAAGTTTTTCTCTACTCATTTATCTCCAACTTGTTTGCAAACATATATACCACATATATACTACTCTTTACATGCATCTATATAGTGCGTAAATAGAAAAAAGTAACTGGGACCAGGGTTCCCTCAACCTTGGCTGGCTCCACCAAAATTAATACTCCTATTAAATAAGATGAACACAAATTCCAACATTCGAAAAATCCACAAGAAACTTTTGATTTTGTTCCAAATACTAACGCATGAAACATACAACTATTTCTTTGTGAATACCAGTGATACATTAAATACTTTTAGCTACCTGGATTAAACCGCAGCTTTGCCTGTAACTGATTTCCCTCCATAGCCGAAAGCGTTTCTTCTTTACTCTGCTGTCCCTAGTTGTTTTGGGCAGTATGTTTATCTGATTGTAAGGTTTGTATGAGTTTAAGAAGGGACGAAGCCAGGATTTTATCTCTGTAGTAGCGAAAATATATACGTAACTAGCGGATGTAAGTTTTTAAAAAGTTTAATAACAGCGAATTTATATAATTCCAAGATAAATTTTCTATAATATTTGGGACCATTGTTTATTTGAAACCTTGAAAATCCTCATTGTGTGTAATATGCCTGATCTAGCATTACTTATTCTATGATATTTGTAGCTTCGTTTTAGTGCATGGTTGTTAGTTGATTTGTTTCATAAAAAAAACATTACTCATAAGTCATAACTTACACAGAATGGTTCATGCTACGGAGGGCAATGGTAGAATAATTCTTCTGATAATGATGGTTCATATAGACATTTGAGTGAGCCCAACACATGTTTATTCTCTAAAGTTTCAATTTTTTTTGCCTTTCGCTCATTTGTCAAAAGGACGTCAGATTTCAAACAACTAAAGATGATATCAGCTAATTCCAAATTCAAATAGGTGGAAAATATGGAGGGAAAATAAAAAAGGTAATTGTATAAAAATGAAGGGTTTTTTTTTTTTAAAGGAATAAAACAAAAAGGTAAAAATGATAGTTTTTCAATTTTTGCACTCTATTTCTATAAAAATGCATTCTATGCCTTCCAAATATATTCTTTTAATGCCTGTATTTTGTGTATAATTTTAAGCATTAAAGGCGAAGATTTGGAAAAATTGTTAACCCAAGAAATATTTTGTAAAGATAATATAATCAAAATTCATATATTTCTGCTTGGAATTAGAATTAAACTTATTCAACCCTTCCTCATCACTCTCACACTTACTCGGCACCTCCTCCAACCATGGCGGCGACCTTTACCACCCGGCGCATTCTATCCTCCCTCCTCTCTCACTCTCTCTCTTCCCCGCCTCTCCTACGCTATTGTCCTTCTCGCTACGCCCTCGCAATCCTCGACAAAATCCCCAAAATCGTTCCCGACTCGGCGGTGACGATCCCAACTCGCTGGAAGACGTCCGGGTCGGGTTACTCTCCGCTCAACGACCCGTCTCCGAACTGGAGCAACCGCCCTCCGAAAGAGACGATACTCCTCGACGGATGCGATTACGAGCACTGGCTTATAGTCATGGAGTTTCCCACCGACCCTAAACCCTCTGAAGATGAAATGATCGAGTCGTATGTTAAAACCCTAACCCAAGTGGTCGGAAGGTAATTCACACATACATACATACATAGTTGTGTATATGTAAATATAATTTTGTATGCGTCCTCCGTTCCAATTTATTAGTCTTAATTTGGGGAATCCAACTTGCATGATCATTGCACTTTGAGCTCTTCACGAATGCCCTTTAATTCAAAGTAGACTTGTCACTGTTTTATTGTTTCAAATTGATTGTCCATTTTGTAAAGTCCCAGAAAGAAGTCATATATAACTTCAATGTATAGGGGGGGTGTCAGTAGGCTGCAAATGAACCAGGCTTATGGCGAGCAGCTAGAGTCTCGGATCAGTAAGGACTTTGGCTGCTATAAATGAGTTGAGCTTGAGTTTTAAAGCTTGTTTAGTGAACAAGCAAAGCTCGTGTTTGTTTTAACCCGGCTCAGTTATAAAAGGTCAACTCTTTTGTAGTGGCTTGGCTTGCTGATATAAGCCCGTTTGTTCACCATAGTTGTCAAATCACAAATGTGCGCCTAGGTGAGAGGTGCAATGAGGCGTATTACCCCAGGTGAGGCGACATTAATATGGCGCAGCGCAAGAGTCAACAAAGGCGACGAGGCACAAAAAGGCCTGCTTCTTTCAAATTCGATCACAGCTCTATGATTATGTTGTCTAGGTTAAAAGTATTACCTTTGCCCATCTAGGCGCGCTTCTTTCAAATTCGATCACAGTTCTAGTATTATGTTACCTGGGATTATGTTGTCTGGGTTAAAATTATTACCTTCGCCCATCAAGGCGCTTCTCTTTCAAATTCGATCACAGCTCTAGGATTATGTTGTCTAGGTTAAAAACTTAAAATTATTACCTTTACCCACTGATCTCAAAACGAAACAAAATGGTCTCTCATCGTATTTCTCTCATGGCTGCACATCATCTCTCCTCCCATTCAGTCGACCAAAACTTCAATCGATCTTAGAGGACTTCAATTGATCAATTCGCCAACAGTCGAAATCTCCTCCGTCCCTCATCGCCATCATCTCTCTCGGTCGCCTTTCATCAACAGTTGACATCTTCTCATCTCTCTCGTTATCCTCCCTCTTCCCTTTTTTGGCATACAATATGTATATGTCGTAAACGATAAATGAATAGCTTGCAACTGTTGGTGTCCAAGAAAAACTTGTCTGACCTCCAGCAATATACACAACACACGGAGTCGACCTATATATATGAATAGTAAAAGGGTTTTTTTTTTTTAAAAAGTTTTTAGAATGAGCTTTATTTTTAGAATATATATAAAGAGTGTATTGGGCTATTTTCCTTATTTTTTTCATAGAAGTGTGCCTCACCTTACGCCTCTCGCCTAGGCCGCAACAAGACCTTGCGCCTCTCGCTCTTTATAACTATGTTTGTTAACTTTCTGAGTTGAACATCTCGGTAATAAACAGGCTGAACTCGACCTCAAGCTCCACTAGTTTTAAACGAGTTGACATGTAAAAGCTCGGCTCTGCTCCTTGGCAGCCCTAGGTGTGGGTGGGTGGGTGATTGAATTATGATGATTTGTTTTGGGTTGATCTGGTTTGTTGCATATGTACATATTTGTGTACGTAGATATGTGTTTGTATATGTTTATATTTGAAGTGAAGTCATGGTTATTTATTTTGGGTTGATTTGCTGGGGTGCAGTGAAGAAGAGGCGAAGAAGAAGATATATTCAGTTTGTACGACGACGTATACTGGGTTCGGTGCTTTGATCTCTGAAGAGCTATCCTACAAAGTTAAAGGTAGCAAGGGTTTTTAGATGAGTATGATTGTGTTTTGGCTTATATAATTCTATCAAAGATCTGATGTTTCTTATTCTGGTCTATTTATATTTTATGGGTATTGATTTGGATTCCCCTACAGCTTGTTTTTCTTAGTGGTACCCTTTTTCCAAAATGAAGTGTACAAAGGGTTATGGAGAATTACAACCCTTTTGGATTGTGAGAAATGGACAGTTTTTATTTTTTATTTATTTTATTGATGCATTTTCTCTCTCGCCAAATCTTGCCATTTAAACTCCTTTCTTTTCTCCCCCTTTCTGTCAATCCAAAGGGTCTGTTAGGGTAGCTTAACCTGGGACCCTTCACCCAATAGCTTAGCCCCAGGAGCTGATCAGGGCCTTGCTTATTTGCGGAACTCCATTCTCGAATTGAAATGATTTCTTGGAACGATATTTCATTAGAGGACTGATGCCGAAAAAATCCTTCCAAACCTGCTTCAAAGCAGTGGTTCACGGGCATATTTCATATGTAGGCATTATATACTTAAGTTCTTGTTCCAAATTGGTATGCTTACTTAGTAGAATTGATTAATTTTATCTTCTGGGTTTCTTAGGGCAATTGACTCTTTTTTTTTCAAAATATTGGTTTTTCTTAGAATTGATTTTGCGCCAATGTAATAGGGGTTGACTGTTGTGAGTTTAGAATTTTACTGCGGGTGGCACTTGATCAGTGGACTATGCATCGATGGAATCAGTTTTATTGACTGTTATATGTTTGTGAACTGTAAGGTGGTATCGGCGGTACTTTCCTATCTTTTCCTTTTGGGCTTATACCAGAACTGTCTTCCAATTAGGGATTCAGTGATTAAGGTGTCGTGTTTGGCTGTTATGTTCTGAATTTCTCATTGATGGTCATTTTGTGCGTTTGGCAGCTATATATATGAACTTTGTGTTTTTGCCGATGTCTGGTGGGTTATTTTTACAAGTTCTGGACTGTCTTTTGTTGAACAGGCCTTCCTGGTGTTTTGTGGGTTCTGCCTGATTCATATCTTGACGTTCCAAACAAAGATTATGGAGGTTGGTATTAACTTTGTTATGGACGTTCCAAACTGTTTTTATAACTTTCGAGCTATGCTATTTTGTCTTTGCATTTCTCAGCAAGTGGTAGTCACTAGCAAATCTTTCCTTCTGCTAATCATTTACTTTGTGCTCCCCTTAAATTGGTGTACAGGTGATTTGTTTATTGATGGGAAAGTTGTTCATAGGCCACAGTATTGGTACAATGAGAGGCAACCAACCAGGAATAGGCCTCGCCCGCGGTATGATAGGCGTAGGGAGACAATGCAGACTCAAAAGAGAGAGCCATTCCAACGGACCTGGGGCCCAAATCAGAGCGAGTCTACACAGCAAACAGTATCTGCGGAAAGCCAGAACATGTCTAAGAGTGGTGGACCCCCTATGAATCAGGGGGGTTCTCATTGAGAAGCGCCTAAATAGTTCAACGGTCAGCTGCTTGAGTTCGAACGTAAAAGGCTCCAGTTTATTTCTGGTAGTGGTGTTTCGTAAGTGACTTAACGTTTATGGAGAAATCATGTGAATATCTTCTTGGTACTTAATTTTGGAGTTGTTTGTAAGTTTAGAAATGAGGCTCCTAATTTGACGTTTTGGTGTTGGATAATTATGTTAGTGTTAGGAATTGTGGGATTTATCACAAGTACCAATGCCATCTAAATTTGGAATGTCTCTACTTTTCAATTTTCCTGTTTGAAGAGCATCTCCTACAGGCTATCGAGATACGATAAAAGAGAAAAAAAAAAAAGGCTTTCTACAATGAGGCCTGTTGGATATTATAGCTATCGAACTTCAAGGGTTTCAACAGGTTCTTCATCTCAGTCTGGCATCTTGGCTTCCTTCATTTCACTGGCTTCTGTGTAGCTAGCCTCTCTCCTCTCGCTACGTACAGATTTCTCATCTAACTCATCTCCCTGTCAACAAAACCTGGAAGCACCAGGTAAAACTCTATCTTTCTAGGCTCCGTCTTTCAGATCTCTGTATTTCCCTCCATCTCCTGAACCCAATCTAGTAATCTTGTTCGGAGTTGCTTTAACAGGAGCTATTACAGATCCTCATAATCTGCTGGGAATGTATTCAGAGTGTCCATCCCTTGTGAACGAACAGTCAAGTCATGCAGATTTTTTGTCTCGATGCCTTCAAATTGCTTTTACCAATGCTGGTTTATACTTTATACTCTCTCTCTCTCTCTCTCTCTCTCTCTCTCTCTCTCTCTCTCTGCTGCGGAAATCCTTTCTTCCAAATTGGCAAATGAGCAACGCTTGACAATGCTCCGATAAAAAAAACGCTTGGCAATGCTGGTGTTCAATGTTTGATGGCACAGATTGACCTGGTGGTTGCCCATGGTGTTTGGCTCAACCGTGTTAGTGTGGTGTATACTCCAATTAGGCCGTGAAGAACGCAATCACTGAGTTGCAGAGAAACATGGTGAAATCACACTTAACTGTAAAAAACCAATCGCTTTTACCAATGCTGGTTTTTTTTTTTTTTTGGCTAAAACGCTTAAGAAAAAAAAAAAAATGAAATAGATGTAGGTGAAGCTCCACCTCGAGTGAACTCAACATCGAACATGCAAAACCTAAGGAGAGAGAACTCAATATTCAGTGTACTTCACCACCACGTACTTCAACCCCACACATTAACATGTGTGGGTTTCATACACCTTTTTCTTGGATCCCACATCAATGTAGGGTGGTGGAAGGGCATAGGGATGAAAACGAACTGAGTCGAGCTGAGTTTTGTAGAGTTTGAGCTCGGGTCGTTTAGTAAACGAGCCAAAAATCGAACTCGAGCTCAGCTCGTTCGTAAACGAGCTGAGCCAAGGTTATTTACTTAACCTTCTTAAACTAGCTCATCCAAGTTTTATTGAGCTCGTTTATTAAACAAGCCTAAAAATCGAGCTCGAACTCTATTATTAAACGAGCAGAGCCACGAGCTGCTCGGTTCATTTGCAGCCCTGACCAACTGACTTAAATATTTTTTTGGTTTGTCTTTATTCAAATTTTTTTGGCATTTGTTAATTTTGCATCAAACTTTTCACGTCTTTTGATTTGTTTCGACTTTTGGTTGGATATTTCCCCAAAAAATTGGGTAATTTCTCATATATTTTTTTACACTTTTCGACTGAAGGTGGCTTTTAGTTGGATATTTCCCCCAAAAAATTGGGTAATTCTCATAATTTTTTTACTCTCTCAATTTCTCACGTTGAGACAAATCAAAAGATATGAAAAGTTTAACGCAAAACTATCAAACACAAAAAAAAAAAATAAATAAATAAAGAATCAAAAAAATTGAGAAGCCAGTTGGCGTGGAACAATCCTGAATAATTTTTCAACTCAAGGGGTCTCAGCATAATTAATTCATATTTTGTTCCTCTTGTCGCAAAGAAATAGGAATAGAATTTTCTGTATCTAAAATGCCACTGTCCCAAATCGTAGCTTCCCCTAAACCAAAAATTTAATCAGACATTTACCCTAAGGAAGCTCTCTCTCTCTCTCTCTCTCTCCTGTCTGAGATCTACCTTCAATTGGAATTGGGTGCACAATTTCACAATCAGGTACGCTTTCCATCAAACCCAGATCTCATTTCCACCTCTCCGATCCACACAATCTCAATACTGCAATCCTAAATTTCATACTTTAATCTTTTCCTAGCTCGTATATAACTTCAGTTTATTATTGAAATCGCGAAAGAAAAAAACTTTTCAACATCATGAATTCAAATAACGGCAAATCCACCAAACCCATGTCCCTCAACACCTTCGACTTCGATTTGGGAATCAACTCGAACCATTCGAAATCCCTCAACGATCAGAAGGGCAAAATACCCTCCTCTTACACCTCTTCTTCCTTTGGGTCTACCCAGTCAAAACCCAATCCGACGCCGTCTTGGCAACCCAGACCCTCGTGGTCCCACCAACCGGTGCCGACCCAGCCAGCGGCTCGGCCCGGGGCCGCCACCAACCCGGCCCCGACCTCTATGGTCGGGGACATTTTCGGGAAAAGCTGGGGCTCCACGACGTCGAATGCCCCAGCAGCCGCGGCTAGTATTGGAATTGTGAATAAAAACCCTAATTTGTTTGGTGACTTGGTTAGCTCGGCCTTGGGACCGAATAAGGGTAATAACAGCAATGTGCCTTTGAAGAGTGCAGCTCCGGTTTCTGGGCTGGGATCGAATAAGGGTGCGTATTCTATGGGAAACATGGCAGATTCGCTGCCAAAGACGGGTAATTCGGGTAATAGGAGTAGTGATTGGGGGTCAAGTGAGAGTTTTGGGAGTTATACTAGTGCAAACAATAGTACTACCGATAATAGTAAGGGTGCGTATTCGAAGGGGAATTTGGCGGATTCATTGCCAAAGACGGGTAATTCGGTTCAAAGTAGCGGTGATTGGGGGTCTAGTGAGAGTTTTGGGAGTTATACTAATGCAAACAAGAATAGCAACTTCAGTAATGTGAATAATATGAAGAGTGGAAATCTAGGGGGTTCGTCGATTCGGAATTCAGGAGGCGGGTTGGGTGCCACTAAGGACCCATTTGGTTCATTGGCTGGTTTCGGATCAAAGCCAGCAGGCGGTATGAGTTCAGTAGGTAAAGGGAATAATAAGCCCTCTTCAGGGGGTGATGCATTTGGAGATTTTCAGACTGTTTCGAAATCAAGCACACCCGCGTTTATGGCAGATCCTTTTCCTGAGATAAAGAACAGTTCCACTGGAGTGAATTCAGGGATTTTTTCGAATTTGGACGATTTTGCAATTCCTAAATCGCAGAACCAGCCTCCTGTTCAGTCATCTGGCTTGGATGCCTTTGAAACTCTGTTTACGCCATCCTCAACATCGGCTGGAGGCGCTCCTAAAGGGTCTGATGAAGGACTTGGAAGTGAGCAATTTGCCGGTGCTGAGGATTGGGGGTTTGATTCGAATGACACCGGTGGGACAACTGAGCTTGATGGGCTTCCTCCCCCGCCTGCTGGTGTTTCAGCTTCAACTGCAAAGGTTAAGGGGATGGATAATTACAAACAAGGGCAGTATGCTGATGCAATAAAGTGGCTTTCTTGGGCTGTCATTCTTCTAGAAAAGTCCGGTGACGATGACTCTACCAAGGAGGTCTTATCCAGCAGGGCTTCATGTTACAAAGAAGTTGGGGAGTATAAAAAGGCTGTGGCTGATTGTACAAAGGTATGCTGTGTTGTTTTTTTACTTTGAATAATTTGTTTTGAAATTCTGTTTGGAAATTTCTAAATTTGGATTTAGTTTAAGCTTGTATTGTAAAGATGTAGGAATGTGTATTGATTTTTATTGTTGTTCAACTGCCATTGAGAATCAAATAGTTTTATGAGCTGTTTGAAGAACTAAGGGATCAGTTGCCATGACGAATGTGGATGATGGAATTTCGAGTCATTCTACTATTGTGGGTAGGCATGTTCGTTGTGGGTTTATCTAACTGGGAGCATTGTTCCGTAATTCTGCAACTAAAGGCTTGATTATGTCAGTATTCAAGTTTAAAATGTTTTTTTGGAGTGCATATGTTTTGCATTCTATTAGTAAGAGTTATTGGACAGTGACGAATTTAAGGGATGGCAACCAATATGGTGCAGTGCCTGTTACATGCACTGTGCACTTTTATAGCCGTTAAAGCATTCTAACTTAAAACCAATTGGCAATGAGTAAAGAGGTTGTCCAGGCTCATATATTAGCTTTGGAGGTTATAATTAACCAATGTGGGACAAGCTCTGACACTCCCATTGTCCCACGCACGTGCGACGCCTAGCTCGCACGTGGGGAGAGAAACAACAAATCTATAACATATGAATCACGACAAATAACGAAACAAGATGCACTTGAGGAACAAGCAATGTGGCACCCGATTAACAGAGTCTTGTCCAAAATCCTTTGAAAGCCTAACTCTGATATCATGGTAAAGCATTCAACTCAAAACCAATTGGCGATGAGTGGAGAGGCCACCAAGGCTCATATACTAGCTTTGGAGGTTATAATTAACCAATGTAGGACAAGCTCTAGCAGCTGGGTATGATTTGCTTGATCAACCCTTTTTTTTCATTTAAAGAAAGCTCATACAATGCTCTATTTGCATGTTGTGCAGGTGCTAGAAAATGATGGTAAAAATGTAGCTGTCCTCGTCCAACGTGCACTCTTGTATGAGAGTATGGAAAAGTACAGACTTGGGGCTGAAGACCTGAGGACTGTCATGAAACTTGATCCTGGTAACAGGGTTGCAAGAAGTACCATTCACCGCCTGACGAAAATGGCCGAATAGAGAAGTTTCAGAATTCTTCTTCTTTTTCTTTTGCAATATGAGCTGTTTCATTCAACCATATGTATGATAGGCTATTCTCCCTCTTCATATCTATACGGAGAATAAATAACATTCTGTTTGGAAAGATGTTACTTTTTTCTGGTGTCCCAAGTGATTTTTACTTGCATAAAGCGTTGTATTACACATACTTTCATTGGTTATGAACTTGTGAATTCTGCTTTTCCAATTTAAATTGGCTTTTGGATTGATAATCAATTTAACAAGTGTTGTATGTTGTATGTCTGAATCACACGATGCTTTATGGTCTGCATCCTTCTGCTTGGTATAATTACAGATGTTCTTCTCTTTTGTTTTTAATTTTCAACTCATGTCCTTGAAGATGCGCTGTTGACTCCATATATTTTGGTTACACAGTCTTGCTTAATGCAAGGAACTTGACCTTTTTCATTTTGTTGTTTTCTCTTAATATTTGAGATGGTGGGGCCATGTGGGGCTTTCTCATAATTGATGAGGAACCTTCGCATTTTCTAGTGCTATTCGTGTTCTTCTGCAGTACTAGGGGCAATGACAGTATCCTTTACCTGTGGATTTAACCGAATGCTGCCCTTATAAACTTGGAGCTGGATGAATGTTAGGTAAGAACCATCGAAAGCCTGGATGATATCCGCCAAACGGGTGAGAATACTACTTGTGTGTTTATCGTTTGAGTGAGCAATAGGCACCAAATTGGGACTTCGATAAAGAAATGGCAGTCGCGAGAGCGCCTGAAAGACGGATTCCGCACCATTAACTCTTTGCTTGGTCATCAGATTTGTCCATTTGTTTCTTTTTGTACCGAGCCTATCAGTATCAGCGATGCAATAATGGTAGGGACACCACTCTACCACACCAACCACACGTAGGCTTGTGTGTCCCTAGCGCTGTTCCGATGCAATGTAGTTGAAGTATTGAACATATCATATTCTTTTATTCAATGACAGCCAATCCCCCACCTCTATTGCTTATTAAATATGTTACCAAGAAAAAACAGTGGGTAGGCATCGACTCAGTCTCAGCCGTCTCACACCCTTAGCTCAGAGCATTTGGTTGGTGTTTTGGAGATGATACGAATGTTTACCAGTAGAATCATGCGATGGCTTTAGGAATCAGTTGTCCAGCCACACATATACATGGCATATTGTGTGAAGAAGTGAAAGTTGGAATCATTTGGCCTTATTCTTGAATCTTGCTCTGGGAAAATATAAACATCTTTGGAGTTCCTGAATTTAGGTGTGGGGATGTGCAATGAATTATGTGGGTTGTTCGCTGCTGCTTATTGAAGGGGTGTGTTTTTTTGAGCATATTGTAAGATCTGGGTTTTTTAGACTCATGGGGGTGATGGGCCTTTAGGTGGACTTAGGCCCTTAGGTGGGCTTGTCCTAATGGGTACCCTCAATTGGTTTATGGGTAATCGTTGGTTTGGGTCTTGAATTGGACAATTTTTGCTCCTTGGGCTTATTGTTGTTTCCTTGCTCATATTAGTCTTGTAACAATTTCAAGATTAAGAAAATTTCTTTTGCCGTTCAAAAAAAAGAAATGGTAAAAAAGGCACGCATGCATTGTATGCAACGTGGCTGGATTTACAGTTGGACCTGGTGACTAAGACTTGAGATTTGGAAGTTTGCTTTTTCCTGGTTCTCGGAATCGAAATGTCGTATATGCTCTATCAACTCTTGTTGGGCCAATCCATACAAGATTTTGTCCCAAATTTAGTCAAGGCGCTTAAGCTGGTTCTCGGAATCGAATTGTCAAAATGTTGTAGGTTTCTGCTAATGGACCATGGAATTGGTCCCTAGGATTTGGCTTGGAATTAGTCAAGGCACATAAGCTGGCTCTAACACCTGACCAAAACAAAAACAAAAAATGTATGCACATGATGGTGTTGCTTGTTTTAAGTTTTGTTACTTTCCCATTTTTGGAGGCTTAAGGCAATCTGCTACTATCTTCCAATTGAAGTGTAACTGCATGCTTTTATTGTAGGGATTGAATACACACCAACTCCCATGAGATTTATTTACCTACCTCTTGGCTTAGATTTCCCATCTTGTGTTATTTGCTTTATTCCATTTCGACAAGGTGATTAATGAGGGCTTGTTTGGTGAAGAAGAGGCCAGCAGAGTAGTTGGGGTGATCCAACTGGAAGTGTTGCCTTTTGTGTTGCTTCCCAAAACCTTTTCTCTCCTGTCATATAGTGATGCCAGTATGCCATTATTTCTGGCAAACATCATGTCTTGTTTCTTTCCTTCAAGATGATGCAATTTCAGTTGTGGTGTTTTGTCAATCGACTCTCTCTCTCTCTCTCTCTCTCGAAAATTTCTATGGTGCCCCAACGTGGTATTGGGGCACTAGTGCCCCACTAAAGCTAAGCTGTTAGATGAAAAAATAAATGAATCTGAGCCATTAGATTAAAACCACAACAAGAATGAGAGTGGTTTTGCTCTTTTCCCGCGCAATTGTACTTACTATGACCACACCCACTAAAGCTAAGTTGTTAGATGAAAAAATAGATGAATCTGAGCCATTAGATGAAAACCACCACAAGAATGAGAGTGGTTTTGCTCTTTTCCCGCGCAATTGTACTTACTATGACCACAGACTTTACTTACCACAAACACAGGCTTTACTTACCACACGTATAGGTCATAAATTGTGGTATATAAATCCTATGTTTACGGTAAGTGTGATATGTTTTTATAGTTTGTAGACCCATTCTTCGTGGTAAGTAAAATTGGGGCACCGGTGCCCCAATACCACTTTGGGGCACCGCACCCTAACTACATCTATGTTTTTGTTTTCATTGGCGAAAGGATGCGGTGGTAGTTGTGGTTAGTGAGGCTTGAACCCTAGTTAAATGCATGGGAGATTGGGAGTACATAGTGCCGAACCCTAGTTAAATGCATGATAGTACATAGTGCCGACCACTGAACTACCACTCAACTTGCCATACGCATGATTAGTGGTGAACTGTTAGAATCAAGATCCTCTCGATGTGACCATCTTTCTTGTGATGCAAAATAAAACACACTATGGGCCTCATTCAATAGTGTGCGTAAATTGGTTCGGCCATTGAGCTTTTTGACAATACCCATCACAGTGTGGAGACGTGACTCAATCAATGGAGAAAAACTTGCTGAGTGGGTAGGAGTACACATGGTGACGAACGCGCATCTCGACTGTCTAAAAATGTTAAAATCTCAACCTTCAAAAACATTTTGGATGGCCAAGATACATGACGGGTACCGCCACATGTACCCAACCGGCACCCAAAATTTTCTCCAATCAATGACATTTCAATTATGGTGGCTTTGAGTGCTGTTAAATCATTATCATTAGAGTATCAAGTATGCTCGTTTTTCAATATCAGTAGGCATTTTATTAGGCCCAAAAAGGTTAGGTGGCATATACTCGTACTCCTCCTTCTGTCCCATAAAGTTTGTCCGGCACGTAGTTCAAGGGCTCAAAAAAATTAGTTGTTCATCAAAAAAATGTTAATTTTTTTCCAAAAAACAATAGAACAAACATTGATCTATTAATTTGAGGAAAAAAATTTAATTTTTTTCATGACAAGTTTTTTTTTTAAGTCTTTGTACTCCGTGCCGGACAAGCTTTATGGGATGGAGGGAGTATTTTGTACTTATCTCACGTGCCATTACTATTACACGATGCAAATTGCAACACCAGACAAAACAATGGCCCCAGAGAGTCCAAGACACGAAGTAATAAATTTAAGCATATCGAGCCTGTTTGTTTGCAGGAGATTATTAAAGTAGGGATTTCATAACATAATGTTAGTACTTTATAATGAAGATTAATAAAAAGCTTCTTGTCTTGAGAATTATCAAAAGGAAAATGACAATTTCTCTTACCAAAATCAAAATTATATTTGCAGATTTTTTTTTTTTTTTTGGGTTCGCATGCGACATATTTGCGGATTTATTTATTTATTTTTGGTAAGAAGCATATTTGAAGATCTATGTCAATAAAAAACATTTCATGGTTGTAAAACTTGCTACGTCATTTTAGTACGACTCTTCCATTCTTTGAGTTTGGAAAATGAGAGACGTCTCTTCAAATTATCAATATCTATGATTGTTGATTCGATTAAATTATTCGACAAATTGAATCACTTGAAAGTCAAAAGAGGAATTAAAACTTAAAACTTGAAGAGTCTCTTGAAGTGCAGTACCACATGTGTCACCAAAACTAATTTTACGAATAATAATAAAAACACACCCTTTCAATCACACTTTACCACACCCTTCACTCACATGCGGGTGGTCTTCACATGTGGTCCCCACACCCACATGTGAGTGAGGGTGTGGTAGAGTGTAACTGAAAGGGTGTGTTTGTATTATTTTTGTAATTTTACTACGGAATTTTGCTACCTCAATTGGCGAAGCTCTTATACAACAAGTTCTCTATTGGATACAGTATTTTGTAGTTTGAAAGATTATTTATCCAATATAAACTGTAATTTAGACCCTAAAAATTTTAAACAAAACCACCAAATTCACTAGAATACTTATTTTTATTCAAAATGATGATTATATATTCCATCAAAACAAATGGGGAGTAAAATTCGGAGATTAACAGTAATGTGTTTAATTTCGGTACCAGATTCTTTTCACCATAAGATCAGCTTGTGGATCCCACAATGCACTGAGGAGATCGAGTGATCCGGAAAAAGTTAATACAGGCCTACAGGGATCTTTTCTTTCGTACGAGTAATTATTCACTAGTTTTGGAGCAGAGCCACGCAACCCTCTGGGTGGTGATTACGGCTTTTTCCGTTTGATTTTAACAATTCAGTTATTAAAATCAACCCTGATTTTAACAAATGAGTTCACAATGTGCTAAAATTAGGGTGCTTTTAGCAACTGGGTTGCTAAAATCATTTAAAAAACTCAGCCGCAACAAATACTAAGGGATCATTCTTTTACAATATATCAAACAAAAAATCATAAAAAGCCAATTTATTCTAAAAGCTGTCTTAGTGGAACACCCCCAATATTAGGGGCACATTTACCGGCTTCATATATATAGTCATGGGGCCCACAAGAATGTACGGTGATGGAGTGAGCAAGAGCATTACATGGCGGTGCTCTCGGAGCATTGATTAATTAGTTGCCACTAAATTTTTTTCTTGTTTTCTTTTACTTTTTTTTGTTGTTTGGCTTTTCATCGCAATTTTTGAAATTAATCACTTGTTTTTCCGAGAAAAAAATAAAAAAGTAGGAAATTATGGACCGGAATAGAAAAAAAGTCATAGACGTCTCAACTTTATACAAAAAATACCAGTTGTTTGGTTTCTATTTGTCTTTAGTGAATTTTTTCTATTTTTAGTCATAATTTTTTTTTCATGTTATACTCTTTTGTTGGGAATGTTGATTAATTCAAAAAAATTAAACATGAATCTAAAAAAATTCAAAGAAGAACAAAAATACAAAAACCAAAAATACCTAGAATATCGTGGAAACTCCCATTTTTCACAGGTCTCACAAGAATATTTAACGGAGTTAGAGGCCCAATAGGATACAAAGGGGTGTCCAGCCCCGCACAACCCCAAATATTCTATAGGATGAGACTATCAGCCCCTGTAAGTCCCTCGAATGGAAAAATAAATTCATGTATTTCCCACATAAGTGTGAAAATATCTTTTAAAATTTCAAGTTAAATCATTTTTGTCGTGGGTATGAAATTAAATGACCGTTATATACCCATAATCTCATATCATTCTCAAAACTAACCAATAGCAAGATAAATTATGGACTACATTTTTCGTTACTACTGTAGATATACATGTAATTCGGACCCCTGTTGAGTACGCATCCGCCACTCA
This sequence comes from Vaccinium vitis-idaea, assembly GCA_963854785.1. Lineage (NCBI taxonomy): Eukaryota > Viridiplantae > Streptophyta > Magnoliopsida > Ericales > Ericaceae > Vaccinium > Vaccinium vitis-idaea. The sequence goes on along the minus strand of OY978218.1, from coordinate 2,377,958 downwards.
ACGGGGTGATTAAAAGTAGGGGTGCAAACGAGCCGAGCCGAGCTTTGTAGTGGTCGAGCTCGGCACATTAAGTAAACGAGCCAAAAAATTGAGCTCGAGCTCGGTCGGTCATAAACAAGCCGAGCCAGAGTAATTTACTTAACGAGCCTTCTTAAACGAGTCGAGCCTATACAATCGATCCGAGCCTTAGCAAGCTCGTTAACTAAACGAGCCAGAAAAACGAGAGCTTGGCTCGATTACTTAACGAGTCGAGCCGAGCCTTAACGAGCCGAGCCACGAGCAGCTTGGCTCGTTTGCAGCCCTAATTATAAGCACCAATTGGCGGTGCGCCCGAATCATGAATAATTATTACCAATAAGTCTGCATGTACAACCATATACAATGCCCGCACATACGCGTGACGTAGACCCACACTCATAATTGTATATGGGTCCCACATATATGTACGTAAGGTGAGGTTGTATACATGGTTGTCGGACATGTAGCATTACACAATAATTACACTAGTCGCACTGATTGGTTGTAACCCTCGCAATAATATCCTGCTACTGGTACAGAACATTTTGTACAGAAAATGTACAAATAGCTCTCGGGGATCCACTTTTAGGTCCTACATGAGTGATCCGAACCGTTCATTATTCTTAGAACATTTTTCAAGGGGCTCCACAAAATTTCAGCTCAATCGGACGGTTAGAAGTGCTCGAACCAAAATCACACCGTTTTGTTCAAAATGAAACGGCGTGATTTTGGTTCGAGCACTTCTAACCGTCCGATTGAGCTGAAATTTTGTGGAGCCCCTCGTAAAAATGTTCTAAAAATAATGAACGGTTCGGATCACTCGTGTGGGACCCAAAAGTGGGTCTCCGAGAGTGATTTGTACATTTTCTGTACAAAATGTTATGTACCCGTAGGATTACCGCTTATTTACTGAAACCCCACTCACGAGACGCCTATAGATACACCTTCCTTCTCTCTCTCTCTCTCTCTCTCTCTCCTGTTTGGTGAAGGTTAGCTAGCAGAAGGATCAAGATGTGTGGGGGTGCTATAATCTCCGACTACGTCTCTCACCCACGCAGCCTGAAATTGCCGACCGATGATGACCTCTGGTCGGAGCTGGATCTTTTCTCCGATTGCTCCGGTGATCGGTATCGCCACGGTGTTAAAGACCTTTCGAGGCAATCTATCAACAAGAAGATCACGAATCCCGAGCCAAAAAAACTCGACAACAAAGGTCAGTTAATGTTCGCATCCATTATCCATTCCATTTGAATATCTTTGCATGTACCATCAGTATGTACATTTATTTTGGTAATTGAAGATGTTCGAATCAGCTTATGCGAATCTCGATCCATTGTTAATCCTTAGGAATCAATCCCATTGAACTTGAGCAACTCCCGATTAGATCAAGTCGATAAAGAGGGAACAAAAGTTAAACTTGAGGGTGAACGTGGTGAAACTGGTGTATAATCCACAGAATCAATATTTTTTTTTTTTTGGTAATAATGAGATTAATTTATGGTTAAACCTACACTTTTGTTACCAATCATCACCGATCAGAGTGAGGGTTCGTTCACCCTCGTTTTAACAAGGTGAGATTCACGATCGAGTCGGATAGAACCTTAACAGAAGAAAAAAAAATAGAGAGATAGAAGAAATGAAATTCGTATATGTACAAAAATCCTATCATCTAATCAAACAGGCGCGTCCAGGTCCAGCTAGTAAAAAAGAAATGAGATATCAAGAGGAAAGGAGAGAGAACTGTAGGGTGTGTTTGTAAATTTGTCATTATTCAAAAAAAAAAAAACAAATTTGTTAGTTTTGCGTCGTTTTTTTGTGGATTATTGGTTTGCAAGGAATTTAAAAAGTAACAAATTATTGGTGTTTGTGCCATCTGTTCGTCTAGTAGATTATGAGAGCAAGTAATGCCTGGAAAAAATTTCGATACACCCTTCTCGAATTTTGTGGCTCATTTTATTATTTTTTACTCGTTCTATTATGGAGCCCTTCACGAATTTTTGGCTCATTTTATAGGATCCTTTTCAGTTTTTATTTTATGAATTTTTTTTGTGGTGTTTGTGAATTTTGTGACGGCGCAAGCTAGAAAAGGGATAGAATGCTAAAAGATATTTTTGTAATGTTTACGAAATTTTTTAGTGTTATTTACAAAAAAAAAAAATCAAATATACAAATTTTTTAGTGTTCAATTATGAAATTTTGTGGTAGTGTTCAATTATGAAATTTTGTGGTAAATTTATGAAATTTTGTGGTTCACAATACAAAAGTGCATCCTGCACACCATTTTCTTGAGGTGTTTACCACTTTACCCTAGCCTCGTCCGTTACAGGCCTTGTTTGGTTTGGTTTCCAAAAACCGGTTTTCTCAATTATTATTCAATTATTACCCCTATTTTTAAATATTATTTTTATTTTTCTCTCTATCTCTCTCCAATCATTAATACCTATTTTTTACTAATTATTATACCTATTTCTCCCTCTAATCATTACAAAAACCAAAACTCAAAACCCAAACCAAACACAATCCATATTTCTTACCACCATAACAGGAAAAAATGAGGCAAACATATAACAGAGTATTATTATTTATTTATTTTATTTTCACTGATAATTCTACATAGGGAGTCGATTTCAATTTCCCAATTTCATGCTCACTTTATGAATCGAAGTATCAAGCAGGTTAATAATTCTAGCAGAAAGGGCTACCCCACCTCACGCGTTTGGGCTGGAAAGATTAGTCCGGCTGGCTCATCTTGACACTCTTCATTACAATAACAAAAAAACTCGTTAGCAAATTTGTACACTTTGTAGCATAAGACGAATCTTTTATTCTTGTAATTTTGATTTTCTTTGCATTTTAGGAAGTATGATTTTCAGATATTCTAATGAGAAATAAGAACTGTAAAACTGTAGGGACGAGTGAGAAGACAACTCAGGGGACGAGTCAGAGGACTCGGAAGAACATGTACAGAGGAATAAGGCATAGGCCATGGGGAAAATGGGCGGCGGAGATTCGTGATCCACAAAAGGGAGTCCGGGTCTGGCTCGGAACCTACGACACGGCGGAGGAAGCAGCCCGAGCCTACGACGAAGCCGCAATCCGTATCCGCGGCGACAAGGCCAAGCTCAACTTTGCTCCTCCACCGTCACCAGCAACACCGCAAACGCCACCAGCCAAGCGGCGTTGCGTCGTCCCCGAGTTAACTCAGATGGGTCTGCAGCAGTCCACCGAGCCGACTCAGGTTATGGGTATGGAGGTCCCGAATCAGCAGGTTTATTGTCCAAGCCCAGTGACTGGTATGGCTGATGATCAATTTGATTTGAAAGATCAGATTTCCGACTTGGAGTCGTTCCTGGGTTTGGATTCTGAGTTAACTCAGTTTACAGGACTCGGTGAGTCGGAATCCATTAACTTATGGATGATGGACGACCTTCCAATGCCTTACTGAACTTAAAATAGCCTATGTTTCTACTTTCTAGTGCTTTTACTATAATGTGTATCTTATGTTTTGAATGCTAATTATGCTTTGGTGATCAGACGATGTGTCTTTTGAAGGAGACATATATAAATACATACCTAAATAAATATCGTTTGCGTGCATGAAATCGTCCTCGGGACGGAGCCAGGATAATTCCTTATGACGGGAGTTAAATGTATGCACATGGTTGTGTCACTGTCTCTATGTTTACATGCACGAAGTCAGATATAGATACGGCAGATTTTGGAAAGATTTCACCACATGTGAAATACAGAGTACTTGTGATTTTGGTAAACGATGTTCGGACACTAAGTGACGATAATGTCCTAACCTCTTCCCACCGTGCATGTTTTAGGTCTATACAGTCATACACCTAATATTGACCCTACAGTAATGGGCACTTGATAAGAGGTTTGGGGCACCGGTCACATGAATGTTTAATTAGTACTCCTTCTGTCTCATTTTATTTGTCAATTTTTGAAGATCGTGTTATTGGTCAAACGCTTATAACTGTTAATGTATAAATGTTTTTCGTGATTTTGAAAACTTCGTATAACAGAGTTCATCAAGAACTATCAAACAAGATCCATATTGAATATTTTTTGAAATTTATATTAAAATATATAAGCAACTGGAACCAGGCACGGTCTACTAAAAATGACAAAACAAAATGGGACGGAGGGAGTATCATTTTTGTATTGTAATCTCAAAGCTAGTGCTACTGCTGGTGAATATATACCTCGAATACAACCAATATATAGCATACTACAATGAAGATCAATAGTAGATCTGTGTGCAAATTAATCCAGACACAAGGAATGGAGCCATAAATTTTGGTTAGTAGAGTCAAAAGTTTCATCATGTGTATTATATTTTATCTATTTACTATAGTTCAAAGCATAATCAAATTAAGAGGCCTATATACTCCGTAGATATACACTAATAAATTTAAGTTTGTTTTATAAGTGGTCCCAAAGACTTACTGTACATTATATTTAAAAAACAATGCATGATAACATCATTCACAATACTATCAACTCTCAAAAGAAAAAGAATGCATGAGATTTCTATACATTTGAAGCGTGTTGGGACAACTTACAATTTTTTTTGTGGGGTTAAAATGGCAAAATTATCAAATTCTTATGAGAAATCAAAATGAGTACTCCCCGACCGGATTTGCTAGTCAATTTTGGGAGTTCGTTTCACTTTTCAAATGATTATATCTTGTAATTTATAATGTTTTACGTAATTTTAAAAACATTGTCTAACAACATCTACATTGGATATAAAATTTATTATCAATTTAAAGATATCATTAGTTTTTTTATCCAATTACAATAGAACAAGGGACAAACAATACGAAATGAATAATGAAGATAAATATTGCACCGGTACAGATATTCAATGTGGGTCGGTATATTAACACTGGGATGGAGTGGACAAAGGACCAATGTGTATGCGACGACGATTCGGCATATTTTGTGTACGGACATCATTGTAATTCATATTTCTGGTTTGATGTAATTCATAGCCTCATAATTAGGCTATTAGTTGAGTTGGATTTATAGTAATTGTGAATTTTGTATTCAGTTAAACGTAATTCATACTTCTGTTTGACATCACGGTACATAACACTGCTTTTAACTAGGGTCTAGGGATGGAAATTTCCGATACGACAGGAGAACCCGACACGAAGTTAGTGGATTAAGGTTGGCTATTTCCGACAAGAAACACGAGTTGCATGATAACACAAAAGGCTAAACAAGTTGGGTCACAGTTGAGATAATTTTGACCATGTCGTACTGTGTCAAAATTATATTTATAAAAACTTAGAATTAACTACTACTCAGGAGAATAGTGGCCAAGTCCGAGTGTCGATCCGCGGAGACAATTTGGCTGAATTACGTTACTTTTGATTAATTTATACGTTAATTCGGAAAAAGAGATTTGAGTGATTGGTTTTTGGAAACTAAATTAATTTAAAAAACAAGTAATGAAATCAATGAAGAACGAATGGAGGAGAAATGTAAGGTTTCGAATCCACCCCGACCACGTAACTAAGTTATGTGTAGACTAAATTTATTATTCGAATCACAATTTGTCAAGAGAATAATTATGTTGTTAACAGGCATGGACTATCCCATAGCATGAACCGTCTCGCTTGCACAACCCGTCTCTTTCACGGACTGTCCAGTGGCACGATCCGTCTTACGAGCATAATCCATCTCAGTTACCCAAGCACAAGCGTAGAAAATAATTGTTTAACTAGGTATTTGAGAGTGCACAGACAAATACTCGACCAATAGGAAGAATTAAAACGATTCCATCTGATCATAATGAAAACATGTTATAAGTTAAACAATCGATTCAAGTTAATAAGCCTAACGCCTACACATATACAGAGTTACTTGGAACGGGGCTTCATCTTCCCCCTATAAGGTGTTTAGCAGGCCATGGAGGTGGGGATGAACGTTTGATTTGTTGGAGGAATTGAAGAACCCATGGATTAACTTGTTTCTCTCTCTCTAGACTTCCTTCAAAATATTCTAGGACTCACAAAACGTACAGAACAATAGCCTATTTATAACAAAACCTCAAAAAACGTGGTCGAAGCCCTAATCCGTGTCTGACTCAGCTAAAACCGCCCGGGCGGCTTTGATTCCCACCTGGGCAGAAATTCCAGATTGTAGCTCCAACTTCGTAGGCTCGCTCTGGCTTCATCCGAACTCGAAATGATGCAATTCTTGAACCGTTGCAAAGCTCTATACGTCTACTTTGCGTTCCAAGCCTCATGTTGACTCCAATTAGCACTTTTAATAGTTCAACACTCTCCAAAGCCTACAAACACGATTCAATCATTATAATTCATCAAGTAACTCTATGATTGGACTATTAACATGTAAATTAGAGGATTAAATGGGTGTTTTTCAACACCTATCAACACGACAAGAGCATGACACGACACGGCGCTGAGTGGCAATTTATGAAAGGACATGATAACACGACATGAACTCGACACAAAGTTAGTGGGTTATGGTTGGCTATTTCTAACATGGAACACGAATATGACATGGCACAGTAACATGAAACGCTAAATAGGTTGGGTCATGGTTGAGAAAATTCTGATATGAATAAATTACACGACACGAACACAACACAACATGAGACAATACCCGACCCTTCTTTTAACGATTGCAAGTTTTCTGCTTGAATAACAAATGTAGACAAGAACAAAAAACAATTGTTTTATTGTCATGAATTTTGTCAATGAGACATCATGAAAGCAAAATTAGATTTTGCTTCTTATTTACCTAGCAAGTGGAATTTCACGTTTTGTCAAAACTTGCGTGGTTTTGCTGTTTTTTTTTATTTTTTATCAGTCGTGGTTTTGCTGTTTACTTGCACCATTTAGGCCTGTTTTGGTTAAAGAAAATAAGTCGCATTATCCGTTTTTTGGCTTATTTAGCCAATAAGTAAAATTATATTAGCATATTTTTTCAATCATTTTTAGTCAGTAAGCCGATAAGCCTAAATTAACTAGTTGAATTATTGAACTTCAACAAATCAATAAGCCGTGATTAATTCTTTTGCCAAAACAGGTACGCCTTTTTTCCACATGTTGTCAATTTAACAGTTCTTGGAATGCTTTGTTGAAATTGATCAGTGGGAAAAACTTCATAATCAAATGGTAAACCTAATGTTTGAAACAAGGGGTTGAAAAGTGAAAATGGAACTACTTCTAATTAAGACCATTGTCTTTGTAAGACGCTTACACGCTCACTTTCAATCATCTACGTTTGCATTATCAATAATTACTCTCGCGTATTCTAGTATGCTTTTGAAACAACGTTCATTCGCTCTTGCTCCCGCCACGTACGCGCATTATGTGATAACGGTACACAATATCTTGAGTTTCTATTTTGTATACCACTTTCTTACGATGAGTGCTGATTGCTAGTAGGAGGAAAACTTTTGAAAATAAATTGAATGCAGTCATTCATAAAGCTCCCATATGCAGAGAGAAGTGGTCAGAAAAGTAGTAATTAGTAACTTTGAACCATTCATGAAGTGCGTGCTGGAAATTTGCGAATGAAACCGGGGATTTTAGAGGGTCTTTGGTGGCAACCGATAAGTCTCTTCTGGGTTTATTGACGTATACGTTGCTGCTCAAGAGCCAGCAGTTTCGGCTCTAGTTAATACCCCTCACGAAGTGATGTTTATGGCTCACACGGTGCAATGATTGATTGCTGATGTGTAACCCAAGTGACTCCTTCATTTATATGTTCTTCGTGTGAGAGAGAGATATACAAGTTCAATTCATCAAGAGAGTCGATGGATGTGTTCCGGAGGATTGTGGTCTAGCTGTTTCATCTTGGAAGATAGACACGGCGAATCTGTTTTAATGAGACTGTGAATAACACTGGTCTCGGCTCGCATTGCATAAATTCTGTTTGTATTTCGTTTCTATAATCTATTTATCAATTCTATTTTGTATCAATAGAATATGTTCTGGAATTCATCGTGTTTGCTGTATTTTTCACAACAGGGAGTAAATTAATGCCAAGTAATTAACTAGTGCATAAAATATGTAATTAATTGGATCTAGATCCTTGAAGAAAGTTAGGTTGGCTGAGAAAATGACATGAAACGAATTCGAGTGATGTTTCGTAATGTGGAGAAGATACATGAACCGAACCCCAAAAAACAGGTGTCACATTTACTCAAGAGGATCCCAAGTGGGGTCCCCTAAAAGTCTCCATCAGAGATTTATTAGTGTTTTAAGATTGATTTAACCCCTGATAACTAGTACTGTACTAATCTAATTCCCTCCTGAGGTACTTTCTTTTGGGAGTAATCTGCAAATGATTGTGATTTGTGAGCCCTTATCCGGGCAAGAAAAACTTGCAGTCCCAGGATACGTATAGATAAGAGTGTACCATCTGAGATGGCCTATTATTTTTTGAATAAAGTCAAAATACTTGGATTATTGGCCAATAATTCAACTATTTTGGCTTTATTCAAAAAAATTTGAGTTTTGACCATAAATTTATACTTGTTAGATTCGTCTCGTCGAGAGGAATCCAGAAACCACAAAATCTTGATGCAAAACTAACGAATGCAAAAAAAAATTGAATAAGGACAAAATAGTTTTTTTAAAAACCACTTTTTAGTTTTTTACCCAAAGCACTTGGGTGTACCATCTGAGATGGCCTATTCCGAAAATTTGTGTGCCTCTATGCCCAATTGTTTTAGATCATTGGATTGCATGAATTTTGTTTTTTTGGTTTAAAATTTTCATGTAATTCAATGGTCGAAAATGAACCAAAACAAAGAAATAGAGGATTTTTTTGAAACAGAGGATTTGATTCCGGAGTGTACAAATGGCGTACAGACCGGCTCTGGCACCCAGAAGTGGGTCCCAAACGAATGATCCAATCCATTCATTCATCTTAAAATAATTTTTTGAGTGGTTCCGCGAGAAATCAGTTCAATCTGCCGTGCGTAAGTGGTTGATCATTTTGAATGAACGGGGGTTTTCGGATCAACCACTTACGCACGTCAGATTGAGCTGAGTTCTCGCGACACCATTCGGAAAATTGTTTTAAGATGAATGAACGGCTCGGATCATTCGTGTCGGATCCACTTGTGGGTCCCCAAGCCGGCCTGTACGCCATTTGTACACTCCTCATCTGTACCTTTGGATTTACTACTGAAAAACTTGGGAGCAAATAGGTGCCGCTAACGTGGTCCCAAGCGCGCATCTCAACCGTTTAGATTTCTCCCTCCCTCTCTCTTCTCTTTCTCTCTCCATTTTCTCTCTCTAAAATTCGAACTGTCCAAACACTTTTGAACGGCCTAAATGTGCGCTGCGTGTCGCCACGTAGTACCTAACCGGCACCCAAATTTTTCTCATGGTGTGTTTCTTTTTTTTTTTTGCAGATTCTAGAGGCTAATTTTGAGCTTTGAATGATTTACAGAGTATTTGATGTAGATTTTACAATAAAGTGTATTATCAAAACAACAGAAAAAAAAATCACAATGTTAAATGTAGCTCATTAAATTTCCCGGGCTTGTGAGTTTAGAAAAATGTGAGAATCTGACCCATCTTATGAGTTTTTTCATGGATGTGTAGGTATTTTTGGACATCTTTTGACTTTTTTGCCCCTGACTTGTATGAGATTTTTATAATAAAATTGTGAAAATAATACAGTGGAACGGTGACAACTTTACAATGAAAGTGTGACAATTTTTTCAAAAAAAGTGTGAGAATTCTAGTGGTGGGGTATTATTGACAACAAGGGTTCAACTCACCTTCCCCTTCTATACACCAAAATCCCTCCAAACTTTCAATTTTGTGGGGCCTTGAATAATTCTGTTTCTTTTTTGTGAAGGGAAATGGTAAGTCAAATCATTGATTTCGTAACCAAGGATAACATAAACAATAAGGTTAATCGTTCATCCATAAGTACATTAACAATTTGTACAAATTGAACAGATCACAAGCTTTTGACCGGTCAATTTTATACATTTTGATAGTATGTATTTATCGACGACCGATTAAACTGATTTTGTTTCCAAAAGATGTTCTTAGCTAGATGACTAGATTTACATGATAAACGGTTTGATCAATTGGGAGGACCTAAAAAATGGGGTGTCCGGAATTTGTAGTAAGCTCAGTATATACGTGTAATAAGTAACTACGGTCGTCCGTTCGGCAATCAGCGGTCCGAATTATCTTCATGTAAAAATAAGTACTTGACATGTAGAATAATCCGGATCGTTGATTGCCAAACAAACGGCCGCGATTGCCCACAACACTTGTAGCCCGGTCCCCCCCCCCCCCCCCCCCGCGGATGGAGAAGAGCCGACTCCTATGACAAAAAAAAAATGGTCGAACTTATGAGAAAAGTTGTGATTTGTTCAAGGAGAAGTGATCATAGTAACTTTGAACTACTGCTAGTTTTCAATTGGATTCGAAAGAAGGCTAATTGAATCAAGTTTACTACAACTACAAATTCTTTTCATATAGAGTTTGCGGGTTTCTTAAGTTATTTGTGAGCTCACATATATACGTAAGAGAGAATTTCTACAATTATTAATACAAGTATTGATAGTTATATATTTTCTCTAATTGAATTGGTTGAGTCCAGCTCCTCTCCAATCCCTTCAAATGGATTGGAGAGAATCTCTCCAATTCTTACTTGGAAATTTTTTCCGATCCCACTTTATTGATCGGGACCATCCATATTTTTTAACTCACTAAAAGCATCAAGCATGTCAAAAATTAAGTTGATTGATTATCGTTTGATATGATTTCGAAACACATTTATACAACAAAAATAGTATAAATGGGTTTTGTTAATGTATTGTAGTCTTACTTTTGCAAGATAAATATGTTTCAAAATCATATCAAATGATTTCCAGTGAACTTAATTTTTGGTATAATTGATGTTCTCAACAAACTAAACAAAATGAACTGTCTCGATCATTGGAACAGGATCGTATATAAATTTTCTGGGTTAAAATTGGAGGTGTTCGTGTTACTCTCTCCAATCATTGGAGAGGAGCTAGACTCGAATCAAATACTAACAAAAATTAGATCTCAGACCCTGTAGCGTTGATAATCTCTTTTTTTTTAACTACTACAAATATCATTCCAAGAAGCCTAACGACACTTACAGTAAAGAGCATAAAACTCGAAAAGAGCTAACATTACTAAGACTGGGACACGAGCAAACCATTAAAAGGCATAAAAGCTCAAAGACACATTACTGCCAAGAAAGCAGACCGACGCAATGCGGCGTAGAGTCCATCCGAGAATTAATAGAGGAGCAACCCAGAGTTCAATCCATTAGAGCGGTCCGCAAAGTGGCTAATGTTGGCATTCACGACGTTAGGAAAGTTTCTGTCACAGCCGCAAAGGGTTGCTCCAATGCGAGTTCCTGCTGACACTTCGAAACCCCCGGCGCGGTAGTTGACCAGACAAACCCACAACAAGCCAGACCTCCAAATAAGCACCACTGACCGGAAAACTGGTAAAACCAGTCTGGAAAGCAAATTGAGTTACCCCAAACCAGAACAAAGCAAATCTAAACTAATCAAAACATAAAAGAAAAAACAAACAGGGTAAAATCAATCTAGGACAACTGGAGTAACCCAAGGCAATCCACTGAGTCATACTGAGTTACATCAAGATCTTCGAGATTTACCGAGTTGCTGCTCCGTGTTTGGAAACCAGACTCCATAGCCGCCGCCTTCGTATACTAGAGCTTTATTATCCGGAGGATGCGCAGCCCACCATATCGTCACCAAGGGATCAAAACTGGCTCAAAGGAGTATCAGAGAAATGGACGGATGAGGAGGAGAGTGGCGAGAGACGACTGAGGGAGGAGGTGGATCTGCCTTGGGACATATTGGCTCGGTGATGAAGAAAGGCAGGCAGCTAAGAGGGGGGACGGGGGAGGTGGGCCAAGAGGCAGAGCCCACCCCCCCAAAGCAGATCTAGGAGAGGGAGGGCGAGAGAGATTGAGAGGGACGGTTTGAAATGGATCTGGTGGTGGAAGAGGAGGAGTTGGGGCGGCTGTGGAAAGGTTAGGGATAAAACCCTAGGAAATCTCTATTTTCTAGAGGGAGATGCTCTCGTTAGAGAGAGAGCAAAAATTGATAAGCTGGTTAACGCAAATCTTTGCGGATCGGGACCATGCAGTGCAACATATCAATCGTCTAAAATTGTTTTTAATAACTACTCCTTCCGTCCAAAAAAGTTTGGCCTACTTACAAATTTCCAAATTTTGTGTACAATACACATTGTTACCCAAAAATTGTAACTTTTCAAGTTTGCCCTTCATTAGTTGACTCTAATAAAATAGGAGTTAATCAAGTTTTGAATTTAAATTGTTTTCCGTAAAGCGGAAAATTTTGCCGCCAATGTAATTAGAGACTTTTTTCAAAATTTTAAATCGTACTTTAAACTTTAAAATTTTCAAATATTTTTCTTTTGGTCTCATTGTTTTGATTGTTAAAAGCATCTTAAGGGTAGAAATGGAATTTATCAATTTTCCTTCGTTGAAAATTTTAAATTGGTCATATATTTTGGGACAGCCAAAAAAAGAAAAGTATGCCAAACTTTTTGGGACGGAGCAAGTACTATATTGATGCAAAACTAATGGATGCAAAATCTTGATGCAAAACTAACGGATGCAAAAAAAAAAATTGAATAAGGACAAACGAATAATCCAATAATCCGGATTATTGGATTATTACCCAAAGGAGGCCTTTGTTAAAAGGCTCTTTCGAGAGAGATTGTTAAAAGGCTCTTCGAGAGAGATTTTAAAATCCGGACAATTGGTTATTGTGTGGACAGTTGACATGCTGTACTGCATGGACCCGATCCGCAAAGATTTGGGTTAACCGGCTTATCAACTCACTCGTCGGCCCGATCACCGAAGCCCTAAACCCTAAAGCAGCTCTTTTTAACCCGTGTTGTAAAATCCTCTGCATTTTCACTCGCGAATTTCTCTGGTTTTGCAACAGAGAGAGAGGGAGGCGATGGTGGCGCTGACGATTCAGAAGCGGCTGGCAGCTAGCGTCCTCAAGTGCGGCAGAGGGAAGGTCTGGCTCGATCCCAATGAGGTCAACGAAATCTCCATGGCCAACTCTAGTAAGCTCCATACTGACTTTCTCTTCATTTTTGTAGTCACTAGTACACTCATACATATGCTCACGATCTAAGTCACATGATGTGCTTGCCTGAGCGGGAGCGTGCGGGAATTGAGAGCGTGAGTGCGGAACGAAAATTGAAAAGTGCGAACTACGGGCCATACTTAAGGATTGTCACGAGATTGAAGTATTGAGATTTGAATATTTGAATCATAGAAACAGTGGTTTCAACTTGTGTCGTAATGCTATTTGGTTATCCTTAGCATGTTCAAGTAAATGAAGTTGGCAGTTAGGCGAATTTAGATCATATAAACGCAATGGAGATTAATTTTTGTGCGAACAACAAAAGGATTAAGAATTTAAGAGTTATGGACTAAGGTATGAGTGGTTTTGTTGATTGATACATTTGGCTTTTGTGATTGTATAAGTACTCATGAGATGAACTACAAAACGAAATAAGCATTTGGCAAACAGATAAAGTATGAAAATGAGCTCTATACTTGTGCTTGAATCTCTGGGAGCAGGCACTTTGTGCATTTATTGCCAAAGGTTAGATATGTCTCCTATCCATCACCCGCCCATACCCCCAATTATTGGGGACTAAATGGGTTATGTTATTGTTGTTGTGGTGTTGTTGTACTTGTGCTTGAATCAGTTGAACCGAATCATATTTTCGGGATTCCTTTTCCCAACCGGAATGCCAGCCATGTTCTGAGATATTTGAATTGTGGGGTGGTGAATTTTATTTTGTTACTTGGGCTGTGCAAAGAACTGTCTACCCCGCCAAACAGACTCAACTCTAACCAACCCGCTTGACACCCGTAGTTGGGGAGGATGAATGGGTTGGGTTGAACATGTGAGAAGCTGTGTGGTGGTGGGCTGGGTTGACTGTGGGTTAAATTCTCCCTACCCGCAATAAACTCTACCTAGCTCGCTATATATTTGTGTTGAAAAATACCATGCTCATAACCGTTTAACTTTTATAATCTAGTTTTTTTTTTACCTTTTAAACTTGCTCTTTAACCTTCAATGATCTAAGGAGTTGTTTGTCGCTCTTGTTTGTAAAACTAGTGTTAATCTTGTAGTCTCAGTTTTTGCTTCTTTTTTTTTCTATTTTTTTGTTTGCTTTTGAAATTCGTCACCCGCCTAACCCGCTTGACACCCGTAGTTGGGGAGGATGAACGGGTTGGGTTGAACATTCCCAGAAGCTGTGTGGTGGTGGGTTGGGTTGACTGTGGGTTAAATCCTCCCTACCCACAATAAACTCTGCCTAGCCCGCTATATATTTGTGTTGAAAAATACCATGCTCATAGCCGTTTAACTTTTATAATCCAGTTTTTTTTTTTTTTTTGCTTTTAAACTTGCTCTTTAACCTTCAATGATTAATCTTGTAGTCTCAGGTTTTGCTTCTTCTTTTTTCTTTTCTTTTCATTTTTTTGTTTGCTTGTGAAATTCGTCACCCGCCTAACCCTCCTTAATGTTGATTTGAAACCACTAAAAAACTCAGCCAACCTGCTGGCTTTGAGGCCATGTAGGTTGGCTGCGGGCAGAAAAATCTTAAACTAGCCAAGTAGAGATTGGTTGAGATTTTGTCCCGTAATCCACGGAAATCGACCTGCGCACATTCCTATTTGCGACTCAAACGTATGTAACTTGCATTGTTAGCTTTGGAGGTCTTATGTGGGTTTCCTCATGGCTTGTATTTAATGGTTTCTTTCTTTTTGCCCCTGTTCAGGGCAAAACATAAGGAAACTGGTGAAGGATGGTTTCATTATAAGGAAACCAACAAAGATTCACTCACGATCTCGTGCCCGCAGAATGAAGGAGGCCAAGCGAAAGGGACGTCACTCTGGCTATGGTATGTTTGTTTAGGATGTTTTTTTTCTATTGTGCAATTCCAGATGGGTGCAAATTATTCCTAGAAATTAACTTGGTGTTTGCAACAACGCAGTCTTGTTTATTCTATATTAATTGAGATGCATAACATAGGTACCATCAGACTAGTTCCGGTCTAGGTTTAAAACGGATATGTTGTTCAGGCCCTTTAGGACTTGAGGCTTACCAACATATGATAACTTTTTTCCTAAACTTGTTCAGGTAAGCGAAGGGGTACAAGGGAGGCAAGATTACCCACAAAAATCCTATGGATGAGGAGAATGCGCGTGCTGAGGCGCTTACTCCGCAAGTACAGGGAATCAAAAAAAATTGATAAGCACATGTACCACGACATGTACATGAAGGTGAAAGGTAATGTTTTCAAGAACAAGCGGGTTCTAATGGAGAGTATTCACAAGTCAAAGGCAGAGAAGGCTAGAGAAAAGACATTGTCTGATCAGTTTGAGGCTAAGCGTGCTAAGAATAAGGCAAGCAGAGAAAGGAAATTTGCTCGGAGGGAGGAGCGTTTGGCTCAGGTAAGATGGAAGTAGAATTTTTATTATTTTGAAGAGGCAATTCCTCAATGTTGTTTTTTGTCTTTTGGGGAAACAAGTTGTAGAAAGAACTTTGGCACTGGCTTTCTATGTAAGTATACAGTAATTTATTTTCTTGCATACAATTGGTTAACGGGGTAATGGAAGCATTTTGAGCCCTCCAAAATTGCACTTTATTTGGCGGACTGTAGCTGTACTAGTAGTAATAGTATATTAGTTAACCTCGTCTGCAGTTGGAAGTTCACCGACTCTAGTTTACCATATGGAATTCAGTAGAGTCAATGTAGTATCTCGGGTGGACTACTCTAATTGGTTAGGCATGCATAGTTTTGTCCCCAAGCTTGATTGTTTTATGTATGCTGCATGCATATATCTGGTCTTATGATAATTTTATGGTATCAGGGACCCGGAGAGAAAGCACCTGCTGTGGCACCTGCAGCTGCTCCTGCACCCCAAGCTGCTGGGTAAGTGACCAGTAATTACTATTTACGCATCTCTTTGAATTGAGTACTGTTAGCTGAGAATTTTCTTTTTCTTTTTGCAGAGGAGCTAAGAAAACGAAGAAGTGACGGTTGTCTGTTGAGACACCTCCATGATTAAAACTGAACAGCTGATAGAGTTACATTTTTATGCTATTGATCATCATTTCTTGCTTTCAGAGCTGTTACGCTCAACTCTTTTGTGGCCAGAACCTTAAAACTCTATAGGTTCTAGCTTTTGGAACAATCCTTGAACCAACTATGTTATGCTTGGAGTCTTAGGATGAGCCTGTTTTTTGACAATGTGTAGAACTCCAGTTTTTTTATTCCTTGTTTTGAAGCCACATATGGGGTTAATATATGCTTCTGCTTGAGCTTTGAACTCATTTGACACTGTGTATGTGTTTCTGCCATTTTAAATCTGTTTTGAAAGGGTTTTGTTCTCAGACGTACACTAATGTCTGAAAGAATCGTGTGCTCTTCTTCATGAGAAACGAAAATTGTAAGCTATTGAATTTCTGAGACACATTGAGTCTGTCTGCAATATATGTAGTGTGGTTGTCCATATGCAATTCCTCCACCAATTGTTGTAGTTTGACATGAATTCCACTTAGGTCTGCAAACAAACCGAGCTCCTTGTGAGGAGCTCGTGGCTCGGCTCAGCTTGCTAAGTAACCGAGCAGAGTTCGAACTTGATTTCTAGGCTCGTTTATTTAACGAGCTTGCTAAAGCTCGTCTCGGTTTGCAAAAGCTCGGCTCGTTAAGTAATTACCCTAGCTCAGCTCGTTTTCCCCCCGGTCACTTCCACTTGATTTGTGATTCAATTTCATGGCCAACTAGGCCAATCAAACGCGCTCTAAAGATAAACAGATGAATTGGAGCTAAACGATTCTAATGTCATGGCGAAATCATTTGTCTTACACCCAAAGGGTTGGCCAGTTGGTCAATATCTAACTTTGGGTTTGCTCCCTCCCTTAGGATGTAGGCATTAGTCTTCCATAATTTTTCATTGTATAATTCCTCTCCTCTGTTCTTTAATGGAGATCTTTGTAAATACTTTTCTTAAATATAATTATGGGTTTCGGATCAAAAGAGAGAGAAATCACATACGCAAAACTTCAAATCTACTAGTATACAATAGCTTCATGATCTGATCACATTTGTGAGACAAAAATGGACATCACTGTGATTTGGAGTCGGACCACTAGTTTCTTCTTTATTACTCTAAAAATGTGAACGAAGCTACGAATATCCACTTAAAAAATGGACATAAGCTCTACAAAATTAACGTTTCAGATCAACGACGAGGCAAGCCCAAAATAGGGCTACTCTTTGCAGAACTGGAGAGTCAACTGACTGTAAACGAGCCAAGCACAGGATGACACGCGAAGAAGCCAGTAAACACAACAGTATCAAACAAAATTAGCTCAAAATTGCAACTCGGCCAAAGATTTATTATTTTGCAATAGGTTCAATATCATTGTACTTGTACATGCCGCACTCTGACAACCTACCCTCACCATAATTTATGCTTCCCATCAGCATCAACAATAGATTTACACAAATGACGACTCCTCCGATGAGTTTCATAACTAACACCAGAAGTTGGATCATCTTTTGCAATGAAAAATTCTCACAAACTTCTAGAAACCCCTCCGGTGCGTTTCATAACTAACACCAGAAGTTGGATCATCTTTTGCAATGAAAAATTCTCACGACCTTCGACAGAGTCTAGTAACCGTATCCTGACAATGACAAGAAGGCATTTAATCAAATGCATTGTGGAAAATGCAGAAGACAAAAACTGACAGGGTAAAAGGGAAATTTTAATCAACAGCAGTTACCTGAATTGTCCATAGGGTTGCCAGCAGGAATGGGTTCAGGCTCTTTGATCTCGACAACCACACAATCTGACATCAAGAATGTTTTTGCCACCGAGGCTGCGTGTTCCAAGCAACATCTGACCACCTGAAATCAGCATAATATCAGGTTTTCCAGTCAGTAGAGGGAAAAAATTTCATGTATACCCAAAATCATAAATCTTGACACAAAGAATGAGCTTGGTGACAAAATCATCATTTCAATAGTAGTCTACAAACATTAAGCCTAGTGTTGTCCAACAAATGATTCAGAAACACTGCTGCTTACGATTTCTTACCAAGCTAGCCAACCAAAATGTCAAGCCACCTAGAGGATACACTGTTTCTTACATTTTAGACTGAAGAATAAATCCATGAACTTCAATCTGCTAATTCGATCATATCTACGTAAACACACCTCATTGTACTACATTATTCAAAACCTTCGAAACATCTTAGATAGGAGGATTATTCAGCTGCAAGGAAGAAAGGCACACAGCAAAGCAAAGAATTCCATATGCATAAGAGAATGAAAATGCTAAAGACAACCATGTCAAGCATATTGCCATATAACGCACACATACAATGCCCTAAAGGGAATGGAACCCCTAAACCCATAAATAAAAGGAGTACCATTCCTCAAAGAAAACAGAGCTTTTATCCAATCCAACTATGAAACCAACATGTGAACACTCAGATAATATAGTTCGCCTAATGATTTCTGTTTTACAAGATTCTAACCAAGGATACGCTAAAATATTGATGAAGTTTAGATACCATAACTTTAAACAATTCAGTCTCGGCATTTTCACTCTAGGCAACCACATCTGCGAAAGTTACTGTTCTTTGGAACTCACCTTGGTTGGGTCAATTATTCCAGCAGCCATCAAATCCTCATATTCTCCCGTCGCAGCATTGTATCCGAACTTTGGGTTGTCATTGGAAAGAACCTGCAGAAAATCACACAGAATGTCATTCCACAAATAAAACATGACCTCATGTACACATACTGATGAAGAACTGATATAGTTAATTACCTTTTCACTAACAACACTTCCATTAACACCAGCATTCTTGGCAATCAACTTCAGTGGGTAACTCAAAGCTCTCTTGACTATATCTGCTCCAACCTGCAGTCCAGTTAAGATTAATTAGTTAGAATCATACTACAACCGCAATTATCGCAGCTAAATACATTTGTTTGAATTTCTAATTGTGTTCTACGATCAGCAATTTGTTTCTAGCTATTCTTCCGCACAACTGACCTCTATTTGATTCCAATCATTGATTATAACTCATTACATGAAATCAATAATTTCCTTACAAATAAATCCAAACTGTATCATCTTCCGATTCAAAATCATTAAAATTGCACAACCATGACTGCTACAGCATGACGTTACCTTCTCCTCATCATTCTCAAGGCTATCCTTGATGGCATCAACTTTTGATGCAAGCCTCAGCAGAGTGCATCCACCACCAACAACAATACCTTCCTCAACAGCGGCCTGAATTTCAATTCCACAGATAGTTATAAGTTGTTCTCATTTGCCAACATATCTGACAACTGACAAGGAACTATCTCTATAAACCAAAAACTAGAGTCTCATGAAAAACTTGCCTTTGTTGCATTGAGAGCATCCTCTACTCTCAACTTCTTTTCTTTTAGCTCTGTCTCAGTTTGTGCTCCAACCTTCAAAATGCGATTAGATTTAGTTGCATAAAATAAATATAAAAAAAAGTCAATACCTAGATCATATATTGATCAGATAATGCGATGCATGGTTACCTGAATGACGGCAACACCTCCAGACAATTTTGCGATTCTTTCATTAAGTTTTTCCTTTTCGTATTCTTGCTCTGCAACCTGTTTGCAAAACATGCACAATAACTATTCCTACACGTGCGCACAACATATATGCATGTATATACGATACACATCACACATGTATAGAGAGAGAATTAAACCTCTATAAGGTTTTTAATCTGGGCAACACGTTGATTTACTGCATCCTGGGTGCTCCCATCACCAACAATTGTCGTTGAATCCTTAGTAAGCACAACCTTAGCAGCATGACCCAGGACTTCTTTATCGGCCTTGTCCAAGGTAAGACCTACCTCATCTCTAATTACAGTTGCTGTTTGTCAAGAAGACAAAATCTCTCACAGTTAAGGGGCAGAAAAAAGATAGAATGCCAATAGCATTACCATTTGCATTTATGAAGACGAAAAACTTAAAAGCCAGGTGCTTTCTTGTGCAAACAAACACAGCGCTAAAGAATGAAATATCACCTCCAGTCAGAACAGCAATATCGTCAAGGTACTGGCTCTTTCTTTCTCCAAATCCTGGAGCTTTCAGTGCTGCAATTTTCAATGCCCCTCTAAGCTTGTTCACAACAAGAGTTGCCAAAGCTTCTTGTTCAATATCTTCTGCAATTATCAGAATTGGATAGCCACCTCTGATACCATCTTCAAGTACACCAATAAGATCCCTTGCATTCGTTATTTTCTTGTCAACAAGCAGTAACTGCATTGACACCAAAATACATAGTATTCATCTAGTAGGAAACAATGCACAACTTTACACCTTAACAAAATATAGCTAGCATCCCTACCTTGCAGTTCTCATATTCAACTGACATTTTCTCACTATCAGTAACAAAATAAGGCGAGATATAACCACGAGGAAATTCCATCCCTTCAACAACATAGAGACTGTTTTCGGCACTCTTGCCCTCCTCAAGAGTCACAACACCCTTCCGTCCCACTTTACTCATGGCTTCAGCTATCATATTTCCGACTTCATAGTTGTTACCAGCACTAACTGCAGCAACATCTGCCAGTTCACTCTCTTCTACCTGCAAGTACATTTGTACTTATCCGTCAACACCAGACGACTATATTAAAGTGGACAAAAAATGCGCTTTTCAGAAGAGCCTATTTTAAATTTGCAGGAACATTTACGTCGAAACTCAACCCATCATGCAAAAACTAATTTGCGAATGCGAAGACCACTTTCCATTACCTCTTTTGACATCAGCTTAAGCTCATTGACCAAAGCTTTTGCAGTCTTCTCAATTCCTCTGGTAATCAATACAGGATTTGCACCCGCTGCTACTACCTGAAAAGGGAGGATCACTTAGCAACATATATTATGACATCACCACTTTGTTAAAGTGCATGATCTCGAAAAAAACAAAAACATACACACCTTGACACCTTCGGCAATAAGACCTTGTGCAAGAACAACAGATGTTGTTGTCCCATCTCCAGCCAAATCATTGGTCTTCGCCGCCGCTTGTCTGACCAACTTAGCACCAATGTTTTCAACTGGATCTTCCAATTCGACCTATAAAGAAACGAGTATTAAACTTATAAGGGCTCAATGACAGATATGCTTCCAAATGTCTTATTGGAAATCTGTGAAAAATTAACAATATTCTGGATGAACAACATAATTAAAGAGGTAATTGAAACCACAAATAGGTAATTGAAACGTCTACAGGGGGGGGGGGGGGGGGCAGAGGACGCGAGATAATTAGATTAAAAATGTTGGAGATGTTTCTTGGCTTCATCAGTAGACAAAAAATGGCACACTTACTCTCAATACTTCTAGGCATCAAATAATATGTCAGATAAAAGTAAAGTGATATCATCGGGAAATCCATAAATACTTTCTCAAAGTCATGGGCAGTTTTTGCCTATGGAGAACTCAATAACTTCCGCCAATTAAGATGAAGTATACCTCTCTAGCCACAGTCACCCCATCATTAACAATTTTGGGGGAGCCATATTTACTCTCTAGAACAACATTTCGGCCCTTGGGACCCAGAGTAACGCCAACAAGATCAGCAAGCTTGTTCACACCATTCTGTCACAGAAAGGGAAATAGAGTTGTTAAAAATTGCCAGACCTTCAATTCAATATCAGAGCACGATGCAAAATGAGAAGCTTACTTGCAGCTTCTTAATAGCTGATCCATCCTTGTTGAAATACAAGTCCTTAGCCGCATATATTCTTGGAGAACGTGTTCTTCGGAGAACAACGTTTTGGCTCCTACCAAATGAGCTCGAGGATGTGGAACCAACAGATGATAACTTATTCATAGAAGATACAAGTTTGTTATCTGTCACACCAATGCTTGGTGCAGCAAAGGAGCCAACCGAAGACATGGTAATGAAAGTTGATGCCATTTACTCTTTAAACCTGAAAAAAAAAAAAAAAACTCAATATTAATTCTCTTTGGGTCTTTCAACCTTCAGATTCTTGTAGAGAAAACTTGATTGTTCATGAGAACCACAAATGAAATGAGTGTTTCCGAAATGACAATCAACAGAATTATTGAGCAATATCTCCAAACAATTGATGATAACTGCCGATTTAATACAAGATTCTAAAACTTGCTAGGCACTCCCAGGGCTGCCGGGCACCTTCTAGCTTTCAAGCCAAGTACTCGGGTGACTAGTCGGGCAAGGGGCCTTACTAGCGCCTAGGCAGCGAGTACTCGACCGCCCAAACCTTCTTTTCAAAAACTTATTAATACAAGTCACAACACCAATTTTCCATGATAAAATTTATAAGCATGAACACAAATTGACCCGACAGAAGGTGGGTATTGTCAACTGCAGAGAAAAACTGGAATAAATTTGTTGTTTTAGCAAACCAAATGTTTGTGGTTCCTAACTAACATATGCATTACCACCAATACCCGATCGCACCACAAAATAGTGTCCCAAGATCTAAAAGGGCTAGGAACTACAAAACCCAAGTGAAGAACTTATCCAATCCATGCACAAAGACTATGGCTGTGTTTGGCTCATCGGAATGAAGCTAGAAAGCAACGGTCACTCCTTCCAAAATGACATAACGTACAGTACAAATGAAATAGCCATTTGCCAATTGAGGCCCATGGCAACCAGTCAATTGGGAAGCCAATTGAACATTATATTTCCTCCAAAAATCATTCCAGCAATGCAAACACTACCAAACTAGTTTCAGCGTACAAATGTTGCGAGTATTTTTTTTTTCAGAATACTATCACCTCCTTGGATTGTGAGAAAAGGGAAGAAAAGAAAGGAGTAAGCTTTCTCACCAAATCTCACCACTTTTGGCACAAAATGGAAAGAAACAAAATGAACCAATAAAACCATTCCTCCTCCTTTCTCACTATTTCTCTTCTCACGTGTTTTATGGATTTCTTTTCTCACCATTTCTAGCTATCTAAAGGAGCTGTAATATATATACCAAAAAGACCAACCACCACAATTCTATTAAATACCAATACGTCCACACAAAAACATGCGAGAAAATTGATAAGAAATTTGGGCATCCGATAGTTCGCATAATCAAAGACTTGCACCAGTTGTTACTAAAAGTAATGGCAAAATTTGCTAGTTTCCATATACTCTCCAGTATTAACAATTATCTCCAACAAAATTTATATCAAAACATCTTTTTATGCGCTAGCTCAAATCTAGCATTTTCTCAAAAAATAATAATAATAATAATAATTTCACAAGAAAGCTCTGTAAGCAAAGCAAGTTATCCGAACACCCAAAAGCCGTTTCTTTGACTCTCGATAAGAAAAAATCCTTAAAACACACAGATTAGTCTAGAGAGAGAGAGAGAGGCTTACAGGAAATCGGCGGGTGGATAGTTGGTGAGGTGATGAATAGAATTAGGGTTTTAGGAGGAAGCAGAGAGAGAGAGAGAGGAGTGGAGTGTTATCCAAAGAGACGACTAGAGTGAGAGATTAGGTTTCGATATATTACGTGCGCGTGAGATAGGGAGGGGAATTAAACAAACGGTCACATTTTGCTCTTGAAGCTTCGAGTTAATCTAAGCCGTTGGATCCCACCAATATGTTGTTTTGTTCGTCTCCTACTCGAACACTCTAGAACTTTGCTGTACTAAACTCTTGCCAATGTTTTTGTACTTCCGTTAGCATAAAACCATGTGTACACCAAATGTTTACCACATTCTTAGGGCATCTCTAGTGGCACTACCTAAAATTACTATCTAAAGTGTCCTAACTAGTTAACTAAGAAAAACCTCAAAAAATGGTCTTTAGTGCACAAAAATGACTCCCTTAAATCCTAGGTGACACCCCTCATTACCTAAAGTATCCTAAGTGATTATCTAAATTTGGGGAGTGACTTAAGGAGAGAGAAGGGAAGGAGAGGAGAATTTTGTGGGACCACTTGGCACCCCTCACCACTTAAGAGCATCTCCACTCCTACACCAAATTTTTACTCAAATTTGAGGAAAAATTTGGTCAAAAACTTGATTTGATACCAACCCTTCCAATGGGAAACCACCATTTTTACCAAATTCTAGTTAAAATTTTGTCAAAAACAGTTTTTTTTTTTTCATTTTGGCTCCAAAACTTGCCCACCATTTTGTAAAAACAATTTTTTCATTTTTTCATTTTGCCTCCAGTGAAAACAGTGAACAAATTTCTCATCTTCCTCACCTTCCTCATCTGCCGAAACAATGAAACAAGGAGCAAATAGTACACTGATTTGAACAAAAAGAGGGGTTGCAAATTTGGTGAAGGATTTGGTGTTGAGCAAATTTGGTGAAAATTTTGAGCAAATTTGGTGTTGAGCAAATTTGGTGAAGGATTTGGTGAAGGAGTGGAGTGGGTTTTTGGGTGATTTTTACTCAAATTTAAATTTGGTGAAATATTTGGTCCAAGAGTGGAGATGCTCTAAATGGGTCTCACTCTAAAAGATAATGAATATTTTTAGGGATCCCCATTAAAATGCATTTTTCCTTAGCTAGCTAACTAAGTTCTTGACACACAAAATAGGGTTCCACATGTGCTTAGGTGTACACTTTAACAAATGTTTTTTAAGTAGTGCACTAGAGATGCTCTTAGTACTTATTTCGGAATTTCACACAAATGATCGGAGCCGTTCAGTATTTTTAAAACACCTTTTTCTAAGGCTGCTGTCAAGCCGACCCCTGGATTTTCATCTAATACTAACAAAAATAAATAGCATGTCTATGATGAAAAGTTATATGAAAAAAAAAAAAAAAAAACTCTAACAAAGCAAAAGAGATATGTACATATATGAGAGTATATCGTTTGACAAAAAGAGATACTCCAACATATTATAACATCTCACTACGAGTCTTCATATTTTTTAGAATGCAAAAGGACGACTATCAAAATAGAAAACTCATTCTGGCAAAATATGTTTTGAAGATGGGGCTGTCAAACATACAAAGCTTGAAAACAAGAAAATAAAACACCCCCTAAAGTTTAACCAAATAAATTTCCTATTTTCTTTCCAACAGAAGTCGTAACCAAGGTTCAATAGACTATTTTCAAATGTGTAACACTCCACTATCCTTAAATGTGTATTATATATTGGGCTTTCGGCTATAATAATTTGGTTCAAATTTAGTTGAAAATATTTATTTTAACCTCGCACGAGTAATCCAGCGCTGACAATACTTAAAAAATAATAATTTATATCTAAATTATATTTTTTCAGTGTATTTTTAAACCCAACAAGGTTGCTTGACGTCGCTGGTATATAATGCTTGCGTCGCCCTTGGCCACTGTAAAAAGTTATCTCATTTTAACATTGGTAATGAGCTAATTTTTTACAGTGACGCTTAAAAAAAGTGTTCTAAGAATATTGAACAGCTCTGATCATTTGCGTAGGACCTCGAGACGGGTCCCACAAAAACGGTGTACATTTAGTGTACACTAAAATATTGTACCCCTAGCAGGAGTAGATCATTATCAAAGTGATCTGAAATTTTTTCAAACTTCAATTGAATTTAATCATGGATTTGTAGATATGAGCAACCAAGAAATTGTCTGATTTAATTAGAAAATAACGTTATAGAACATTCAGAACCTTTTATTTTTAGAGCGTCCCAACCCAATCTTCAACGTCTTTGTTTCTTAAAATTTTAAACGAAGATAAACTTATTTACGGACGTGGGTTTGCGCCACCGGCTTTTGTGGGCCCACCAAGCGTACATTACAATAATTTGAGCCGTACTTCATCTTTTAGAGCCCGCAAAATAATGTATCCACGTAAAATATCATCTTAATCGGATATCGATAGGTATGTCAAAATTAAATTTTGGTTTAAAAAATGAACGATCTGGACTTTGTCAATAGTTTTAAAGTTAAAATGTTCATGACCATTCATTTTTTAACTTTAAAGTTTCATGGCAAAATTCAACTTGTGACGAATTGTTGGGGCGGCAACTTGTGCCTCACTATCGATGTGAGTATGATATACCCTGATTACATAATTTCTCTCTTCAAAATTGTTTTATGATTGTTTTAACAAAATATTATGACGAGAAGAAAAAAAATACTAGTAAGTATAAATTGTGAAAAAAATAATTCGCAAAATGTGAGAGGGATTGTAGGTGCGATTAATCTAAAAAGAAAATAGAAGGAAATTAAAGTTTTATGGCAGCACCTGGGTGTTGGCCTAATGGTAAAAGCTTGGGACTTAAGGGTTTGCTCACTTCTAAGGTCTCAGGTTCGAAACTTCGTAGTTGTTATCAACTCCTTTGGGCCCGGTCCATACAGAGCTTTACTCTGACTTGACACGGGGCCTCCCGGTCCATACAGAGCTTTACTCTGACTTGACACGGGGCCTCCACTAGTAGATGATGGGATTGGTCTCCCACAATTAGTCGAGGTGCATGAAAGTTGGCATAGACACCTGGTTATCGAGAGAGAGAGAGAGCGAGAGAGAACAAAAAACAATCTAGGTGTTGAGATTGCCGGCCACCCATGATGGATGTTTCCTTGATATCTCGATTTTGATTTTGTGGTTTGCAGTTTCGAGCCTGAAATATTGCATATTGTTGATAATTTTCTGATTATGCCATGATTTTATTTGTGATTATTTCGTGCTATTATGTAACCTTTGTATATCGTAATTCTCACTTGAAATGTTTTTGTGCACACATTTCAGATCACCGCTGAGTTAAGCTGTTTTCATTAATGGCTAATTACCTGGGTGAACACTGGGAATTGAAGTTGCCAGGATTATAGAGCCTGGAAGTATTGTGAAAGATAACGCCAATGGCCGAATATGTATATATTGTTCTACCCTTGCACTGTAGCCAGCTATGGATGTATTTTATTTAATTCACATGTTTTCGCTCTTAAATATATAAACCTGTATATTTTAGAAGTATGTTACAGATAATATTTAAAGGGCCTCGGGTGATTTCATTTCACCGGTCAAGAATTC
Organism: Vaccinium vitis-idaea; assembly: GCA_963854785.1. NCBI lineage: Eukaryota > Viridiplantae > Streptophyta > Magnoliopsida > Ericales > Ericaceae > Vaccinium > Vaccinium vitis-idaea. The sequence goes on along the minus strand of OY978218.1, from coordinate 2,350,799 downwards.
TAACCCTCTGGGTTGGGTCGTGACACCGTTATTCCTTTTTATCCATCCAAAATCTTATCCGTCCAACAACCGAGCCTAAAATAAGGTATTGGTCATTTGGTTGGAGCTCTCAGTTTCGGGGAGGGGCCTGTTGTGCCTTAACCCTTAGGCATAGTAGGATCGCTTTGCCCGGTCGAGCATTGTATATAGCAACAAAAGAAGAAGAAAAAAATTATACTGTTCACTATGTAAAATTTGACACGTATAACAAATCATCTCCAAAAAAGAAAATTTTGATATGGTAACTCAGTGAACGAATCATATTTATCCACGGTATAATTTTTTATACGTACATTTACCCTAGAGTGTGGTTTGTTCACTAAATTACCGATATCCAATCAACTTGATTTCTTATACTATTGTGCATCACATTTTCATAGTAAACAGTTTAGATCAGATTTCTTTTTGGGCTCGAAACTATACCTAATTTCCAATCTACTCGATTCCTTTTTTGCTGGGGCTATCTGTTTAAGTTTAGTACTTTTTTTTTATAATTCCCACCAATCAGTCATTTTCCATCTCCTTGTATCTCAAGAGCTTTTTTTTTCTTGGCCCTTTTTTCTCTTAACTTCTACTCCATTTAGCACCCAATTTCACAAAAACAATTGCTAACACTTCACCTACCTTTATTTCCCATTGCATTTTTCTACTCCAGTTTAGTCTATATGGAGTTTTGCTTCGGTTTTAAATGGACTTTCTTCAAGTGAGCAGTGAGATTGAGACCTTCAAGAGTAGTTGAGGTGCTCGAAAAATGGTACACAAGCTACGGAGTATTAAAAAGAACATATGTCTTTAGAGTTACTTTTTTTTATTCATATGCGGGAGCTTCGTGCACTGGGTACGCACTTTTTTTTATCGGTTACAACCTTGACAGCCATTAGCAATGGGTGAAAACCATTTTTCTTTTGAATTGTTAGTATTTATGGCTCAGTTTGACCAGACCCAACTCACACGGGTCGCCCACATGGGTTAAGTATTGGGTTGATTAGAAGGGTAATATGAGATGAACTCTTATCTCTATCTGTTAGGAGAGTTTAAAAAGAATTTAAACTCTAGCACTTTATCTATAAATATGGTCCTGCTGATATATGAGACACACACCAGAAAACAATTAGAGTTCTAGTTCTCTCCTTCTCCCAAAACCATTCTCCTATCAAACCCTAGGATTTGTGGATAGAAGACGGTGTTTGGGTTCTTTTTCGTGTTGGTGTTCGCGGTTTGTGCTTGTAGAGCAGACATCGGTTCATCAGTTTTGGAAAGTTCGAAGTATTCTGATGCGCTTCATTATGTAAGTCGATCTTGTATGATTTACATGCTATCGATTAGAGTTAACATGACGAAGCAATTACATGCATCACAAGGAACGAATCTGTTGGTTGATGAATCCACTGGCACAATATTTCATTGTCTGCGATCGACCAAATATTGTTATTTGACGTAAAGCAATGTTTTTAAAAACTGGCAAATGCAGCAATTCTTGTGTGTTTTGGGGGCATTTTTTTTTAATGGGTCAAATACGTATAACTAATCAAAATTTATACTAGTATTTGTATTGGAGACATTTTCAAAGTGAATGGAATAAAGTGACCTCACTTGCCGCAATGTGGCGCCACTATTAGACTCTTAGCGACTAAAAATTTAATAGTTGTACCATTATAAATTTTATCCTCATAAAAACAAAATAGAGTAATGGCCTGCCAAATGGACACTTATAATCACTTCTTTACACCAGTCGGCGTTGGATGGTTAGTTCAATTGGTTGGTGGGTTTGCTTGCTCTCCACATATTTGATCAGAGTCCGCTTCTTGAGGTCAAGCCGCAAGAAAATAATTTCCTGTGAATTCCCTAGTTCCGGCGTGAATGAATTGCCTTTGACTGAGAAATAAGTAATCGAGTTGCACATAGACAGACTCGAACATTTTGACTTTCAAAAAAAGAGAGAATGAAACTCGGTAGAATATACATATATTTTATTTTTGTTAGAACTTATTTTTCTTGACATTATAAAAAATAGTAGATCCAAATAATCATCAAATTACAAAGAGATCAGGACCTCAAACACAGGGAAATAAACTCTCGAAGATGAATACTAAACCCTCCAAAATATAATCTTGGGCTACCATGGTCTGATTACGTATAAAAAAATAAAAACGATAAGAGCATCCTCATCAAGGGAGGCAAATCCCCCTGATGGCTAAGTTGTTGAGTGAAAGGGGAAAAAACCCCCCAAAATCAGACTCAACAAATTTTTTGTAAATCTGCAAAAGTTATAACTTTGCTACATTAACTCGGTAAATCCTTTGAGGCACTATTCACAGGTTAAAGCAATTATCTCTCCTGACTTCCTGAATAGAGAGTCTGATTTTGTGAGTTTTTTAAAAAGTGACTTGTTAATTTATAAAAGGTGTTTTTGAAATTAAATTTGGCCTAATTTTTGTTGAGCCTGATGAGGATGCTCTTAGGAGTGTTAATGCCAAAATCGTTTTTATTTGTGCCAAAACCGTTTTTGTTTGTGCAAAAAATGTGGTGGTTAAAAAGTAAAAACATTGTACATGTACAATGTACAAGCCTTTTGTGCACTATAGTTTGGCACAGACAAAAATGGTTTTGACATTAACACAACCCAAACGATAATGGTAAAAGGAGCTCGCTTAAAAACAATGTTTTCCACGAACCGAATGGAAGGACGAAATTGATACAAAATACGAAATTTGAAGTACTGTTGACAAAGTGGTCTTACCGACTTAGAGGTTTGCTTCCATGTAAAGTCTTAGGTTCGATTCATTTGCCAGCAAACTTTTGGGACCATTGAGAGTTACGCCCGGTCGTTACCTCTATCGCTCCAGAAATTAATTCAAGTGTGCGCAAACTGCCCCGAACATCCGGTTATAAAAAAAATAATACTCCATCCAATTTACAACGATTTTTAGGCATAGTTTTCCAAAAGATTTTAGCAATCCAGTTGCTAAAATCATGGTTGATTTTAGAAAATGAGTTCAACATGTGCTAAAATCATGATTTTGAAATCAAAAAATGAAGTGGTTCCGTGTATCGTTTTTCGATTTTTTTCGCACCAAATTAAAGTACTCCTCGTGTACTTTAATCTGGTGCGAAAATTTCAAAAAATAATACACGAAAATACTTAATTTTTTGATTTGAAATACCATGATTTTAGCACTTGTAATTCATTTGCTAAAATCATGGTTGATTTTAGCAACCCAGTTATTAAAACCAAACGAAAAAACTTAGCCTTACTTTCTTCTCGGGCCATGGGTTCCGTCATTGATGACCGATGACGAGTAACACAAACCGGTTCCAAATCGGGTCTCCAATTTCCAATTACACGGGTCATCCACAAAACCCGTAAATCGTTTTGCCCAATATTTGACCAAAAAAAGTTCTCTTCCCGGAGGAGCGAGAACACCTGCAAAAAAACATCATTTACGTCTCGTTCCTTCTCTCTCTAGAAACCATCCTTCCCTCCCTCTCTCTCTCTCTCTCTCGCTCTGGATCCAAATTCTGTTGTATATGCAACAAAAATTCAAATACATATATATATATACACGGATACAATATATACACAAAGTTAATCGTCCACATACGAAATTGATTCATTTGATATACATACAAACATCGTGTATTATCTTTTTATCCATAGGTCTGTCATCGGAATCAATGGCATCATCGGAGCAATTTATGGCCTCCGGCGGTGGGCCCCGGTACATGCAAATGCAGACGGCTGATCCGCTGCCGTCGATGACGTCATCCGTCTTCTCATCAGGGCTCGAGTCTACTGCTCGTGTTTTCGAGGAGTTGCCGAAGGCCAAAATCATATCCGTTTCTCGACCCGACGCCGGTGACATCAGCCCTCTGCTTCTCACCTACACCATTGAATTCCAATACAGACAGGTATGCCACGTATAGTCTGATGTTTCATTTCCCGACCTTTGAGAATTAGTTTAACAGATGATTCTAGGGTGCGTTTGAACTAAGTTAATTGGTCTAAAAAACACTTTATTGTTTGTTTTAGTGATATTTTCTTTAGGATTTTGTCAAGGAAATTGATATTGGCACTTAGTTTTCCAAAATTACCCTTTTTCAAGTTCCATGATTTACTTCAGACACTCCAAAAAACATTTATTCTTCCTCTTTACTTCGGGCACTCCAAAAAAATAAATAGTTTTTTTTTTTTCCAGAAAAAAGTAGATAGTTGCTCAACTCCTTTTACTGCACGTCACTGAATTGCCTACTTCCATATGTAATGTTTATTTATTTTTTTTGAACTGCAATATGTAATGTTTATTTGGTAGAGTCTTTACGTTATTGTCTCCATGTTCTGCACCAGGACAACCTGGACAAGTGGTTTTCGGCCTATGATTGTAGAACCATCATTTTGTCCATGCAAAGTCTCTTGAGAGTTTTGTTACTTTTCCTCTCAAGAGTTCTCTAACTTTGGTGATGTGTTTTGTTTGTTTCACTATGAGTTTTAAAATGTAGATTTGCGGCAGTTATGAAGATTTTGAGGGAAAAATAGTAGATAATGAGTACAAAAATGTAAAGATCTTGTGTTGCAACCGTTTTGAAGATTTTGATGCATCAACATTTTCAATTGTGTGCTGTTTATTTCGGAGAATTCTAGCAATGTTTTTTTGTGTGTGCGCAAAGTGGCGTGAAGCAATATGACATAGATGCATGTTTAATGTTTAGAACCTAATGTTTATGTTGTGGATGTTTAATGTTTGGAACGCAATGTTAATGCTAATGTTTAGAACCTAATGTTTATGTTTGGTTTTGGTTCATTTTTCTGTTTGGAGTGCCTTAGTAAATGAGGAGATAATTTGGGGGTGGAGTGCCTCAAGTAATTTTTATATCTTAAAAAGGGTAATTTTGTAACTTCATTAAATATTGGAGTGTCTGCATAAAAAAAGGGAACCCCAAAATCATCACCTTTTGTCAAATTCTTTGGGTTTAACATCTCTAGGGAAGCGATCGGAGACGTATCAAAATATGGACTGGAATCAAAATATTCAATTGGACGACACTAAAGACGTTTCAAATTTGTTTCTATCGTTAGAAGTTTTGGGCTTTTGGATATATATATTTGCATTTAATACTCATCTCTTTTTTTTTTTTTTTGAACATTAGAATCATCTCAATAAGACAATGATTAATCAAATAAACAAATCCCAACTCTGGCCTATCTAGCAAAAGTTGAAGAAAAAGAAGTGAACAATAATATCAAATACAAAATTTAGGCCAAATGGCCAATGGAGAATGTGAATTGTTATTAGTTTGAGTGGTGGTAAATTCTTTGGTAGCAAGCCAAATTGTTCGTATGATTTGAAGTTTAAGGCTAGAGGATTGTTGAAATTAATGGAGAAGTTAGTGATTGGGCTTAATTAAGAAATTGATTGATAGATTAGAGGATGTGAATTATTATGAGTAAAAATGAATGGTAATTTTTAGGGAGCAAGCTGAATTGTTTGTAACATTTGAAGTTAAGAAAAGAGGATTGTTGTTTGCAGCATAGTTGTTAAAAACTTACATATAGAATACGTATCCTACAACCGTCCCCTACAGAAAACGATACGTATCCCACCTTGTATCTTTTATTTTTTTTATTTTTTTTTATTTTATAGAAATCATATGATACAATAGGCGTATCCTACGATATATATGGGTATCCGGATTCGGTTCGTATCTGCCTACTGGAAAAGTCGGACCTTAGTCTAAGAAGTGGAATCCCAAACGCATTAATCTAAGTCGTTTGATCTAATTATGCAGACATTCAAACCATTTGAAAGTAATCCAACCTCAGTGTAGGGCTTAAATAGAAGAAACAATCATACGTGTTTTGCTTGAATCATATAAGGGCTCTTCTTTTGTTTGATGCTTAATGCATAGGTCGTTGGTATTATTAGGTATAACCGTATACCTATGTTTTAATTGTATATTAATAATGGTTCATGTATCTTATGATACACGATGCATATTCCGATACATATTGCGGCAATTTGATTAGTGAGGTTGCTCTTGAAATTAATGGAAAAGTTCATGATTGAGATTACGTAAGCATATGGTTAATAGATTGTCAATTATTATGAGTATGATTGAATGGAATTCAGTGGTAGCAAGCTGAATTGTTTGTAAAATTTGAAGTTAAGAATAGAGGAGGGTTGTTTGCGGCGATTTGATTATCGAGGTTGCTACTGAAATTAGTGGAAAAGTGCTACTAAAATTAGTGGAAAAGTTAGTGATTGAGATTACTGAAGCAAATGATTAATTGAGGTTTTAAATTATTATGAGTGTAAGTGAAGGGTTATTCGTTTGCAGCAAGCTGAATTGTTTGTAAAAGAGGATGTTAAGAATAAAGGATCATAGTTTTCGGCAATTCGATTAGCAAGGTTTGGTATTGAAATTAATGGAGAAGTTAGTGATTGAGAAACTAGGGGAAAGAAGAAAATGAACTGCATTTTGAATTGTTTTCAATTCACCGTTTGCACCAATAATTGATTTTATCAACCCCCCTCTCTCTAGAATCGCGCACCCCCCTCCTCCTCAAAAACTTCCACCGCTTGGTCTTCGGGCCCCCCTTCCTTCTCCCTTCCTTCTCCTCTCCCCCCTCTCTATCTCTCTCTTTGTTTTTTCTTTTCCTTCTTTTTAGGTTGTTTAGCAGCCTACGAAGCGCAGGCGGCGGCGGACAGGATCTTGGTGATTATACTCTTGGTCGTTTGTGGGGTTCGTATTTGACGGATCTTGGCGGCGTTTATGGGAGTCCGCTCATGGGGTGGATCCATGCCGGCGGCTTTCTCTTCTCTGCGTCAGCTGCTTTGGATGGAGCTCCTGGTGTCTTCTCCTCTTCCCCTTTCCCTTCCGACGTTCCGATTGTTCTTTTCAGCTTCTGTCGGATCCACTGCTGGGTGGTTCCGGTTTAAGCCTAATGGCGGTTTCGGCTGCTAGTGGTGGCTGGAGGGCTGTCGTTTGGCTTCCTCTGTTTCTGGGTTTTTGCGTCCCCCACCAGTGTTCATTGTTGGGTGTCTCTGGTTGTTTGGGCCTAACCGGCTGTGGATGACTGGCGATTTGGGCTTCGGGTTGGCGGCTGCGTGTAGTTTGACATCTAGGGTTTTGTTTGTTCCTTTTTGGGCTTCATTGATTATTGGGTATGCCCTTTTGGGCTAGGCCATTAGGTGGGTTAAGCTTGGCCCACTGGGTGTTTTGGGCTTTGTCCATCATGTGTTTTTAATTTCTTTAACTTTGGTTAGAGTCTCCTCCCCTCCCCTCTCCCCCAACTTGATGTATCCTTTTTGTCGTCATTTTTTTCTTTTGATTGAATCAAGCCTTATTAGTAGTGTCACATTTCTACTAATAAAACTGATTTTTTCAACAACAATAACGACTTGAGGATTACCGATAAACTATGAATCGACTTTCCTTTATATTAATACAAAATATAACCATTATCAAGTCGACAATCTATTCATAATCTTTTTTGATTTCTTTCTTAATTAGATTTTTTTTTCTTCTATTTCTTTAACTATCTCTTGTATAATAATCTGAAATCCTTTTTGTTTCCTCCATTACCTCCATAAATAAGATCTTTTGATTTATCTACCATAAACGTAGAACTATAACTGCTTAGTCTTTTTTTTTTTTGGTTGGTAAAATCATAAGTTGATTGCCCTGAACTCTCTTTTCTTTTGGGCACGGTAGTTAGTGCCTTAGTGGGATCAGAGAGGTTATTGGTTAGTTTTCCATATGATCAGCTTATTTGGCATTTGGCAGGGAAGTGGACTATATACCATGAAGGTTGATTAACTTAATCCCATGGGGGAAGTTACATATAGTGGAGTAGTATTAAAAACGGTGTGAAAATAATTTTTTCTTAGAAGATATTTTTTTAATTAGCTGTATGTATTACTTGATTTCATAAATTTTGAATTGACCAAACTTTGAACGGGTGAAGATGAGCGGAATTCAGAAAAGGGAAATTTAAATCCCCATTATGTGTATAGACATTTATGGTTAAACTGTCACATATTGTGGTTAATTCTTTTGAGGAATGGATATTTAACCTCACTTTTTGTGGGATTGGAATTGCTACTTACATAGTGGATATTTTCTAATGTTACCCTGTTATCTATTCACTAGTTCAAGTGGCAGTTAGTGAAGAAAGCTCCACAAGTATTTTATTTGCACTTTGCATTGAAGAAGCGTGCATTTATCGAGGAAATTCAGGAAAAGCAAGAGCAGGTGTGTATGAGTACGTTGTTTTCCTAATTGCATGTGTTTTACTTCTCATTTCTGACCCGCAATCTTCTGCGATCCGTGTTAATTCCTATTATTTGATGTCGTAGTGTCATGACTCGTGAGAAACTTTACTCACGATACTTGATGTGTTAGCATTGTGGAGTGTCACTATTCTTTTCATTGATGATGTAATTTTTAAGGTTAGAGAATGGCTTCAAAACCTTGGATTAGGCGACCACACAGCAGTTGTGCAAGATGATGATGAACCTGATGATGAGACTGCTCCTTTACATAATGATGAGATCACTAGAAGCAGGTGACCACTAAACACGTTAGTTTAAGATGGATGGGAAGCATGAATATTTCATTTTCCCACTACATTTGTAATAGTTCTTACACGTGTTTTTTTTTTTTTGGTTCAGAGATGTTCCATCTAGTGCTGCTCTGCCTATTATTCGGCCTGCTCTTGGAAGGCAGCAATCCATATCAGATCAAGCAAAGGTGGCAATGCAGGGGTACTTGAATCACTTTCTTAGCAACTTGGATATTGTGAACTCTCGGGAGGTAAGATGGTGGTCCTTTGATATTTCATTTTGCTGTACAGTACATCCTCAGGTAATTGGTCTTCGTCTCTATGCTATATTTTATACACTTAACTAGGAGCAATCTTGTGTTGTAGGTTTGCAAGTTTTTGGAGGTTTCTAGGTTATCGTTTTCACCGGAGTATGGTCCTAAGCTAAAAGAAGAGTTTGTAATGGTGAAGCATTTACCACAAATTCCAAGAGATGATGATCATACAAAATGTTGTCCATGTCGTTGGTTCAGTTGCTGTAACGACAACTGGCAGAAGGTAACAGTATCCTGTCATTTGAAGATTACCATGGACATTTATGTGGATTTTTTTTTTATAAAAAAATTAGTATGTTACCGATGTGTACTATCTAATCTGTCACTGCTGAGGGCTTTCATTCAACTTATATATATTGATAGTTGCTTTGAAAATTAGAAGAGCACACTTATATAGTTGAACATCACCCCTGCATAACTTATGTATTTGTTTCTCCAAAGCAATGAAAGCTTCTATTATTGTAATTTTGAATTTTAGTTTGGTCAAGTTATTGTGGAGTTCGCGAATGATCTTATTTTGATCCTTTTTGGCCTTCCATTTTAATTATACTTGGTAAAAGAAAGAGTAACACATAAAGGCTAGTATACCAGAGCGAAAGTAGACTTTTTGTGCATGTACTGATCTTCTATGGTACGATCATGCGCGTGAGACCACGCTTCTTCTTCCTTTGTCAGCGCGTGGGTGCATGCAGCCGCCTTCAGTTGGCGCGTGATGGCTCTCCAGGCTTTGTATTCCAGGCGGACTTGCACCATCTTGATCGTCTAGGCGAGGCGCGTCCATTTCAGTTATCAAAACACATTTTGGACCAACTTCGTATTTTCCCGATCACGAACAGTGTGCTAAAATACGTATCTCCAGTGGCCCTCTCCCTCCAACGACGCTATGATACTATTTGTTGGGTATGTCGGGTCTCACATAGACACAACGCACACAACAAGATTTGAGAATGACTCACTCATGTATAAATCACATAATATACAGGAGATGAAAAACTCCATCGTGTCTCCCCCTCTTAGGACCCCACCCTCTCTATCAACTACATCACTACCACCCCTCTCAGCCCTCTCACTCCTTTCATATTTATACAGAGAGTGGGAAAACAGCCTTGAAGGCTTTACGCGTAATTGTCGCTGAAGTGGTTGCGGACACTGCCAAGGAAATTTATTCCCTGCTTCTCACACGGTTTGCACACAGGGAGGGCCAGTCAACAATTATGTGCCATAAAAGTATTTGGGGCAAAAGGAGATAGGAGCTGGTATATTCAGGATAGTAGGATGATGGTGCTTTTACCTGGTTAATACTAAGAGGCAAGTACACAGTCACTGGATGCAAATTCAATTGTGTCTTGAGCAAGTGGTTTGACCTTGCCTCAATAGCTCCCAAAGTTAAACACAAATCTACTTAGCTTCTAAGTGTTCCGTTGTATTTTAGATGGACGCATAACATAATCTCGATAGTTTTTCTTTTTGTGTGTGTGGTCCTTTAATTGTTGAAAAGTCTGCATTTTTTTCAGACTCTATTGTATTTCTACATGAGTGATTATCCCTGAACTATTCACACTTACGTTTTCTTTTGTTTCCTTTGTATCCATCATATTGAAGTGAGAGGCATTTGTGCTATATTCCAGGGCATGGAACTGAAGTGGTCCTATATTTAGCCATTCTTTTGTGGATTATTATTTTTATAATCCAACTTTTGCTAAATACTTCGTCTCTTTTTTCTCCTGCAGGTTTGGGCTGTTCTGAAACCTGGATTTTTGGCCCTGCTAAAAGATCCCTTTGATGCCAACCCCTTAGATATTATAGTTTTTGATGTACTGCCAGCCTCAGATGGAAATGGAGAGGGCCGAGTGTCATTAGCAACAGAAGTAAAGGAACATAACCCTTTACGCCATTCCTTTGAAGTACGGCATCCTTCTTTTTTGTGTGTGTGTGTGTGTGTGTTTGTGTTTGCATATACGCAGGTATTTGCTTCATTCGCATGTTATTTTTATTGGGCCAATCGGTTTTAAATCTTTATGCATAAGTTAGCTATTGTCTGCTTGATCTTAAGGGATAATTATTATTGCATATAATAGCATATAGATGTGAGAATCTTACACATTTACACATGCACTATTGCCACAGGTAGTTTGATATTTCAGTGATTGTTCCCAAAACATATGTATACAGAACCTTCAAAACTTACCGAGCGCGAGTATAATCAACCTCATGATTGAGGTTTTTAGTAGATTCGAATTGGTGCAAAAAATGTGTTGAAACAATCACGATATAGCATTGGAATGAAGCAGACTCATACTCATGTATTTATGTTAGTTATAGTCAGATTGCTGAATCTTTCCAGATGGATATGGACTGGGCTCTGAACTTAAACATTTCAACTTACAACAACTTTGACTTCCAATTCTGGATAAAATAAGGGCTTTCTTTCTCAAGTGAGTTTAAACTTCAAAGATTTCAGAACAATATCAGCTAAATCTCCTCTTATTGTACTCTACCTGGGACTTTGGGAAATTTAGACAAATACGTGCCTGAGGCCCCTTTTCTGATTGCTCATTCAGAAACCGGTGACAAGTATTGGCGGCTGAAAATTTGTTACCAGTGCTTTAATTTTTGCTCTCATTTTCCCTCTTCATTTGGGATCTTACATTTGATAGTCAACTACATACTCCCTCTCCCTCTTTCCCATTTCATTAGTCCTTTTTTGATTTCCAACTTTTCAAGGGAACCTGAAATTGGTGTACTTGAATGCTATTTTAAGCATTAATTCCTATGATACTCTTGTAGTCTCATTTGCAAATATATTGATAACCACTTGTGATTTTTAGTTTAAGATCCAAGCAAAAGGACTAATATTTTTTGATATCCCAAAATAGAAGACGACTAACTATCAGGGATGGCGGGAGTACTTGTTCAAGTAGCCTGCAAAAGTTCATTGCCTCACTTCAGTGGAAAAATGTAATAGGTATCTTGTGGAGTCCGGAGCATAAAGTTGAGATCCAAGAGCAATGCAAAAGTTAAAGATTGGGTTGCTGCAATTAATGATGCTGGTCTTCGACCTCCTGAGGGGTGGTGTCATCCTCACCGCTTTGGTTCTTTTGCTCCTCCGCGGGGCTTGACTGAAGACGGTAGTCAGGCTCAGTGGTTTGTAGATGGCCAAACAGCATTCGAGGCTATTGCTTTGGCAATTGAGGAAGCAAAATCGGAGGTCTATTTCTTGCAGCTTTAGCATTGCCAAAGATACTCTAGTACACTTTAAGCATCTTATGTTATCTGTATACCACTTGTTTTGTGATTAAAAGTTGGATGCAGATATTTATTTGTGGCTGGTGGCTGTGCCCAGAACTCTATCTGCGAAGGCCTTTTCATGCTCATGCATCTTCTCGGCTCGATGCCCTACTAGAAGCAAAAGCAAAGCAAGGTGTTCAGGTACCTTATAGATTTCTTGTTTTACATTTGATGCTAATAAATGTAGTTTTATATTTAGGTATAACTCACCAAAAGGAGAAATTATCATAGCATTATTTATAGAACACAAAAAATACTCTTTTTTTTTTTTTTTGAATTTCTTTACACCCTCACCCTTATTCGAAAGATTGGTTACATACTGATTTTGCAAATTTCTTCTACCTTGAAAGAGCATCACCCTCATTCGAAAGATCAGTGACAAGATACTTCTTTTGGAAGGCATTCATCTTGTCATTATATTGTCCTTATTTCGAAAAGGGTGACAGTCTGACAGATCATATTTTTGCCTTTCTTGACACCACCATCCTCACCCTTATTTGAATATGGGTGAAAAAGTTATTTAAAGAATTTGTACCTATAGTAAGAATATATCTCACCAGGAACAAGATTTGGGGTGTTTTATACTCAAGTCAATTTGGATGTTTAGAACCTCTGCATGATAACCAGTTTTGGTTGATTTCCTTTTTTGTCATCTCAATTTCTTTAGGAAATAAGAGTTGGCCTTGTCTTAGTGGAGTACAGTTGCTCCGATGCAACTTGAGCATTACTTTTAGAAAAATGTAAACACGAGCGCATTTAACTGGCTTCCCTTTAGCTCAACTCACTTTGAAAAAGTTGTGAACATGAGTTTTGAACTGGTTTCTCTTTAGCTCAACTCACTTTGAAAAAAATGTAAACATGAGTTTTGAAGTGGCTTCCCTCTATCTCAAATCTCTTTGGAAAAATGTAAAACATGAGCCTATGAAACTGGGTAGTGGGTTCCCTTTATCTCAACTCACTTCAAAATCAGCTTACACATTAACATGATTTGTTTTTATCTAGCTTCACTTCCCCCGTTACCTCCGTATTTCAGTTGACGGATCTATTTTATTCCAGAGTGAATATCTCACTGGCATTGGTTTACCATATTTTACAGAAACCTAAATCATCCAATTGTATGTCTGTTAATTTTAATCAACTTGTGTTTGCAGATCTACATTCTTCTGTACAAAGAGGTCGCTATTGCCCTGAAAATCAACAGCGTTTACAGTAAGAAAAAGCTTCTGGGCATTCATGAGAATGTCAGAGTCCTGCGTTATCCTGACCATTTTTCTAGTGGTGTCTATCTATGGTACGCAGTTTATATGGAAATCCCCAGCTGTTCTCCCTGACGAGGATCCTTTTACTGTTTATGATTGCGACAGATTTTGCATCTGCTGATATTAGTTTTTCATAACTAATAGGTCCCATCATGAAAAACTTGTCATTGTTGATTACCATGTTTGCTTTATTGGTGGCTTGGATCTGTGCTTTGGGCGTTATGACTCATTTGAACACAAAGTGGGGGATCATCCTCCTATGGTATGGGCTGGAAAGGACTTCTATAACCCAAGGTATGCTCCATATCTTTACATCAGGAGCCAGTTGGAATTTTTGAGTGTAGGAAGCCTGCTAACTTTTGCAGTTTGTAGATTTATCCTATTCTCTTAATTGCAAAGCTTTATACATTCAATTTTAAACACCAATTACCCAACTGGGACAGGGATAAAGAAATTTTAGTACAGCACATTACTTTGAATCTTTGATATACTTGCATCAAAGTTCAATATCTATGATAAATTTTTGATCTGAATGTTTTTGCGTCTGTTCTGCATCTCTCCTAATCTAATAAGTTGGGTCAGTCCTTTGAGTGACGTATTGCTGGTGAGCAGTCTGCCCTTGCAAAAAGCCCGTAGCTAACATTACTCGTTTGTGTTCGTCAAGTACCGCTAACAAATAGTTATTGTTTACATGTTTGCAAGTTGGTTAATGGCTTTTAATTCCAATTTTCAAGGGAGTCTGAACCTAATTCTTGGGAGGATACAATGAAAGATGAATTGGATCGTCAAAAATATCCACGTATGCCTTGGCATGATGTTCATTGTGCCCTTTGGGGACCACCATGTCGTGATATTGCCAGACACTTTGTTCAACGCTGGAACTATGCCAAGGTTTGTCTTTTATGAATAATATTGCAGTTTTGTTTCAGGTTTGATATTCTAGTTGTCTTAATGATACATTTTCTTTCAGAGAAACAAAGCTCCAAATGAACAAGCAATTCCACTGCTCATGCCTCAGCAACACATGGTTATTCCCCATTACGCGAGCGAAAACAGAGAGATGGACGTCCAAACCCATGTCGAAAACAATTATAAAGGTATCAAAAGACAGGATTCCTTTTCTTCTGTATCATCTTACCAAGATGTTCCTCTACTAATGCCTCAAGAGGCTGATGCGCTGGATGCTTCCGATGGAGGCTCGAAATCAAATGGGTTGGATAGGAATCATGATTTCCATGATCAGCCAAGCAAGGGAAGAAATCCTTTCTCGTTTCGAAAGCCCAATTTAATACCAGATATGCCCCTGAAAAGCTTTGTAGATGACCTTGGTGCATTGGATCCGGCGGAGCACAAGTTTTATTCAGATGTTCTGGTGTTGCCTGGCAGTAAAACTGCAGATAAAGAATGGTGGGAGACACAGGAAAGGGGTGATCTGGTTGTCTCTGCTGATGAAACTGGGCAAGTTGGTCCTCGTGTTGCATGTCATTGTCAGGTAAGCTGCAAGTTTCGAAGTTTCCAGACATTTCTGAAGTTCTCTGACAAGTATTTTAATCTTATACAAGTTTCTGAGTGATTGTACTAGTATTGCAAGACTGTGATCCTGCTTGACCTTGTAGGAAAGTTGGAAACCTTACCAGGGATATGGTTGGGTATGGGTGGGTAAGGTGGACCTGGTAGGGTTTGAATTGGGTATGGGGACATTGATTCAGACTTGTGCCAAACCCTATAATGCATGTTATATCTGTGTTCCCTTATTATATTATAGGGTATTATTATCTCCTGATAATTGAAGCTACTTTAGTTTCCTTACTACAATTTCTTTGCTCAATAACATTTTGATAAATAAAAACGTAGTTTCTATTCACCCGATTGGAGAATTATTGATCATAACAACAAATCAATACTGGCAAATACTCCTAGCTTGAGGGGTCTCCGACCTTACTTGACCGCTGATAAGATTGGTTCGTGGCTGCTAAGAAGATGGAGTGCAGCATGGGGGTGAGTAGGAAATCCCTATCCCTGTCCCTAACTTAAGTGGATCGAGATTGGGACTGGGGATCTCGACCCTTCCTAACCTGCTTCCATCCCTACCTGTGGTTTTGGCATGCATCAATTTTGTCCCTTCTATTAAAACTGTCATTTCAACCAGCTTAAGAACTTATTTACGAAGTTGGTAGATCAAAACTAGCATTGACACGTAATGTCTCTCTATTTAATAAACATTAAGAGCTTCTACATGACTGGCCTTCTGGGGAGGGGTGTTTGAAATGAAATCTTTCAGGGGTTTTATCTATTATCAGAACCCATTGCAGATGTGTCTTCTGTTTCTTGAACCACAATTAGTTTCATTAAGTGCTGTTTCACCCATGAAAAGAGAAGGAAAAGGGAAAACAAACACTCCGACGGGCTTACTGGGATGAAGTCATATGTAAATTGTCATACTTTAACTTTTCTTTTGGTGGTCTCTAATCCTCCATTCTATATCACCATTTTATTATGAGGTGCACAGTTTTTACATTGCTCTACATATGCGTTTACAGGCAACTAATTGAGGTTCATGCTTATGGTGCTGTGATGGAAAGAACATGATTGTGGAGACATTGTTGTCCTTGCCCTGGAACTTTTTGATGCGATAGCTATAATTTGCTTATTTCTACTGATTCACATACCAAACAGAAATGACAAATTTATCTTTCGTGTTTTTTGTTATCTTTCTGTATTCTATGTTCTCTTTGATTTTTCACGTGAAGGTTTTTCAAGTACAGATGATAAAGCATAGAAGCAAAATAGGAACTATTTGTTTTTTACTTTCTGTGTGCTTAGTTTCATTCTCTTCAGAGATATAGAGAAATTTTACATGTTCATAATAGTTTAGGATATTAAAAAAAAAATTCTTTACGGTAGACGTGTGTATTCTCCTGGAAACCCTTGTTTTGTTTACTCATGCTTCCATTTATGTTTTTCCATCATCAATGACCTCTCATTTCCAGGTCATAAGGAGTGTCAGCCAATGGTCTGCTGGAACCAGCCAAATTGAAGAGAGCATTCACAATGCTTATTGCTCTCTTATTGAAAAGGCAGAACACTTTATCTATATTGAGGTAAATAATGATATTATCTTTCTTTGAATGTAATAGTATGGGCAGATTTTCCTTTGTCATGTTTAAGCAAACTAGAAACAAAGGAACCCAAAGAATTCCACTGAAGACACACAGTTAATGGAGAAATATTGAATTCAAATTCCTGTCGTTCATGAAAAAAGAAATGGAGGGAAAGACCTTGGTTCTGAATCTTCTGATCATAAACTATTTCTCACATTGAGTTTTGGTTTTCTAGTCTTTCTATGAAGGGTTTGTACTGAAAACATTACGTAATCATTGACGTTATCTTCAGAATGACCATGCACTTTGTCAAGCATATTCCAATTTTACAGCGAGATACAGATTAGTTACGGCAGGAAGATACTTTTAAAATATCTTTCAGAAGAATACCAGTTGTAAATTTATTACCTTACTAGGTTAATTTTTCTTCTAACTTGCTGCTTGTTTTTTCGTTTCCTAGCCTCTGTCTTCTGAAGCCAAACTAAGTATTATCCAATTACGAATTATAAAATAACAGTCAACTTGCAGCTTGTTTTTTGTTTCCTAGCCTTTCTCTCTGTCTTCTGAAGCCAAACTAATTATTATCCAAGTACATGTATAAAAGAACAGTCAGCCCATTCCAGTCTGACTATGGACCTGAAACATGCTTTAAGGCATTTTTGAACTTTTAAGATTCTGCGTAACTGAAGATATTTAAGTTAAATGGATGCATAATGAGGCAGCTATTAGAATCACACTAAGAGTAGTATTTAATGCCTGTTTGAAGCTTTGAAATTCAAATTGATTGGTGGAATAGGATAGGGAGATGGGTTAGACTCTTAGTTGCATGAAGCAGGAGCGGAGGCGTGGGACGGGAGAATATAGAAGCTCCCAAGGTTGAGAGTGTGAAAGGAACGGGTACATAAATTACAAAAATAATACAGCGTAGGAAATACACCTTAAAACTACAATCATTTTATGGAGTAAAAAATTATGGGCCAAGTCTACCTTAAGTATGAAATGGGACAGTGTTAGAATGTATGATTTTCTTTTCAAGATATCATGGCTTGAGCTATATATATATATGAGATAAATGGAAGACCAAATGATATATTTAAGTAATAAATTATTGTTTTTATATACCAGTATCGTACAAAAGCTCCCATCTTCTTAAGGAGTGAGCTCCCATCTCAATGAGAGCGGGCTCCCGTCAAACTCCTAAGTTGGGAGCATAGAATCGTGCTCCTAAGGTTGGGAGTGGCACCACTTTAGGAGGTCCTTGCAACTAAGGTTAGACTACATATAGAAGATTCTTCCTTGAGCTGATTGGTGCCAGAGTTATTTGTGGTCCATACTTTGGATGTACGGCATTATAGATGACGATAGTAGTATTTCCATAACTTTATCACAAATATGGGTGCTTTTTTGATATCCTTTTCAACAGATAGATAAACAATTTTCCATTTTCATATTCCAATGATTTCAGTGTCTTCCAGACGTTTCAATTAACTTTTCTTGTTTCTGACAATTCGTTGTATATGCATGGGCTTCCAGAACCAATTCTTCATATCAGGTCTTTCAGGAGATGATATTATAAGGAACCGTGTACTAGAAGCATTATACAGGCGTGTTATGCGAGCATTCAATGAGAAGAAGTGTTTTAGGGTTGTTATTGTCATACCACTCCTACCTGGCTTCCAGGTAATAACATGCGTTAGTTTTTTTGAGTGACTAAAGTAGACAGGTGGTCATTCTTCATTATATTTGCAACAGGGCGGCGTGGATGACAGTGGCGCTGCAGCTGTGAGAACTATTATGCATTGGCAATATCGAACAATATGCAGAGGACAGTATTCAATATTGCATAATCTCTCTGTTCTTCTGGGGCCAAAGTTGCATGATTACATATCTTTCTATGGCCTTAGAGCTTATGGAAGACTTTTTGAGGGTGGTCCTGTGGCAACCAGTCAGGTGTTGTTTATATTTATATGCCTAACTGCTTATGTGTGTTTTTTTAATCATCAACTGCTATTGTGTGTCAATACATTCTTCTCGTCCTTAGTCAATCACAAAAGCCATGTATTAGGTTATTAGCACTTCTTTCCTGCAAACCTTTGGCTATCCAACTAGCTACTACTGAGAGCTCATTCGATTTTGGCACCTTTGTTCTTGCAGGTGTATGTGCATAGCAAAATCATGATAATTGATGACCGTTTGTCCTTGATAGGATCAGCTAATATAAATGACAGGAGTTTGCTTGGGTCAAGAGATTCTGAGGTATCAACACTTGTCGTTGTTGCCCCCTTTTCACAGAAATACTTTACTCTTGGATCCTTTCCCGTTTATAGTGTTGCATTATTCGGCCCGCTATTTCAAGTTGCAGAGCCTGATACTGCCTGACAGTGGTGACTGTAGGAAATTCAGTCAGTGGTGTCATTAATCAGTCTTATGAAAAATTTGCTTGTATTGTTCTACCTCCGTCCCAATTTATTAGTCCTTTTTGGGAGTTCGTGCCACTTTTCAATTGATTATGTCTCGTAATTTACATTGTTTAATTTTGAAAACCTTGTCTTATAGAACTAAATGATATCTATCATACAAGATTTATATTGAATATAAAATTCATTCCCGATTTAAAGTTCAACTACTAGTTTTTTATCCGGTTAAAATAGAACGAGAGACCAAAAATTAGGGATGGAGGGAGTATATGTAAAAAACTAAAAAAATGGCTACTAGGAGTACTATGCAAGACATTTTGTAAAGAAAAACGCAAGTACAGCAATTTTTTTTTAATTTTAAATTCAATCGTTAGCTATGCTCTGCATATACACAAACAAAGGACGCATAATTAGCAAAGGAAGTCGTACAAGGAATAGGCTTTCTACTCTATGTTAGGCTGCTAGCCCATAGTCTGCACATTCTAGTATCCTCTAGTAGGCTTCCTACTTGGACAGTCTGCAGACTCTGCACTTGCCTTAACCTTGTGGGTTCATCTGAGTTTTGGAAGTGGTGTCATGAGACTATTGGCTTACCAGAAAAAGTACAAACATACTCGGTAATTCTTGGAAATTTTCAATTGAGTGGGTTCAACTGACACCACTAACAAAACATTGGCGTCACCCCTGCTGCCTGATGATATAGTTGAAGAGTTTTTGAATTTTGCCAGAACTGTAATGAATATGATTTGCATGGAAGTTGATTGCACAAAGAACTCATATTTTGTTTTCCATTACCCATTGAGACATTAAAACTCGAGCTAGAATATGAAGTTTCAAAGAAACTCCATTTGGGATTGTAGTTTTTGGTTGAAAATTTATTTTTGGTTCCTAATATAAGGCAACGACTAACGAATGGTTCCCTTGTTTATGTTCAAAGTAGTCATAGTCTTTTCGGCCACTGGTAATATTATTGGGAGTCAATCGACAATCAGGAGCAGTTAAAAAAAAAAAAAAGAGCGACAATTATAACGGTGGCTACTGCGTATGTTCAATTCTGCAGGTTTGTTTTAGCAGTTCAGATGTTTTTGCCGTTTCCAGTTTACTGAGAGTAACTATCGGTTGCAGATGCTAGATAATCTTATTCTTAATGTGGAGAACTGTTTTAGTATTGTTTATTTCCTGATGTTCTTTTCCTCAATTTTGTCTCAACCAATCATATGACCCCCAATTTAAATACTGTCCTTACGAACTTCACACCTATCATAACTGTTTTTTCATTTATCTGTTCCAACATCCATTGTTATTTTGTTGCGCTTTGTTTGAAACACAAATGTTTGTGGATTCAGATTGGTGTACTTATTGAAGACAGAGAGTTTGTTGATTCGTGTATGGGAGGGAAGCCTTGGAAAGCAGGGAAATTTGCTTCAAGTCTTCGCCTTGCCCTATGGTCTGAACACCTTGGTCTTTCTGCCGCAGAGGTTCGTACAGTTAATAATCCCTAAACACCTTGGCCTTGGTTCCAGTTGAAGAACTGCACCTGGATTTTTGTAGCATTGACTGGAAACTGAGTACTCTTGGTTGGCATTAAACTTAATTCTGGCTAAAAAGTAGTAAGTTCTTGTTTTCTTTTCAGATTAATCAAATAAAAGACCCTGTTGTTGATGCAACTTACAAAGATATATGGATGGCAACTGCTAAGGTGAGGACGATAAATGCTATTGTGTAGTTAGTTACAGACTTGCTAAACTTTTTTTCTTTTTTTTGGGACGGACTTGCTAAACTTACTATCACAGTATTTCCCTAAGAGCAACAAAGACTTTTAAAATTTAGTTTCTTGAGATTTGGGTGACTAAAAAAGTTCTTTTTCGCACTTTCCTTTCTTTCCGTATTTTTTTGGTGTTTGTTAGGGTGGTTTTTGTTAGGAAGGGGGACAATCCAGTCTGACCGTTTTCACATGAGAAATAGTGAAATACTATCGTTTTTGGATCGGGGATTTGTAAAGGTTTACAACAATGGAGAAGAAAATGTAGGGGATTTCGCCTTACAAATTGAAGTTATGTTACCCCATATTTTGGCTTTCCAAAACAATCCCTCCGCAAATCCTTGATCCATATGCAGTCTAAGACTTCAAAGTGGTGAGAACACATGTTTTAACAGCGCGAGTTTGTGAGGAAGGTTTTCTGCATTTAACTTTTGCCTCTATATTGACAGACAAATACAATGATCTACCAAGATGTCTTTTCCTGTATCCCAAATGATCTAATACATTCCAGGTATAATGCAACTGCCAATTTGCCTTCACATTTCCCTCTTTTTCTCTGTTTACTAGCTCAATGACATCCTATGATCACATGCAGATCCTCACTGAGACAATCCACAACCTACTGGAAGGAAAAACTTGGCCATACTACCATTGACTTAGGGATAGCCCCGGAGAAACTAGAATCTTATCAAGATGGTAATATCAAGGTCACCAATCCCATGGAGAGATTAGAGTCAATAAAAGGACATCTGGTTTCCTTTCCTTTGGAGTTTATGTGCAAGGAAGATTTACGACCCGTGTTCAACGAAAGTGAGTACTATGCTTCTCAAGTTTTTCATTAGGCACAATCTTAAGAGTTAAAGAAGGTTGCTACGAAATGAGGGCAGAGCCCCATTATTGTGTCTGAGTTCGTAGAAATGGAAGGAAAAAGCAGGAGGCAGTTCATATAATCGTCACAGAAATGGTGAATATTTGCAAACACCATTGAAGAAACTAATGGAGTCGTCAAGCTCTTAAACTCAAGGCTGAGAAATCATTTGGGTACCACTTGAATATAAGAATCGATTTTTGAGCTGAATTTCAGCTGTCAGTTTTTTTGTTGATCGGCGAAATTTCAGCATCATGGTTTCGTGGATGCGTTTCAGCAGCAACTGATCTAATTGAAGTTCCGTAATTTTTGTGGTTCATTGTTGTACAAAATTCATTTATTCGGTCTTTCGTGTATATGAAGATAGTACATACAACTTTTAGCGACCGGACTTTTACTGATGAGGTTGTAAATCATTCAAAGTGGGCTGATAGATGTAACTTGGCCATCCATTTGTATGGAAAGGGCATGAAGAAAGTTTTACCTTCCATTTTTATTTCATATTTAAAATGGTCTTTCAGTAATGGAGTAAGAAAGATAATGAAGCTGGGGAATGCTAGCAAATTGTTTTTACTTTTTACGCTTCACGTAGCTTGACCTGCTTAATTCAAATTGTTTATTTGCCAAGGAAAATCAAGAATAAGCTAATTGTCTTACTCTCTACTTTGCTTGGATTGTTTATTTGCTTATTTTTGGTTGCTGATTTTCCTTGGTAAGCAACTAAGAAATCCAAGAACACTTTAGTGTATCTTGGAAATTACTTCTCCTACCCGTGTTAGGTTTCTATTCTACAAAAGCCGTGACGTTGATTGGATGCAAATTAAAGTACTATTTTTTTTGTGTGGGAACAACAGGATAATTTCATTACTCAGAAATCGCAGAAAGGGTGAAACAAAACCCCAATAAGAACAAAGGTAACAAAATGTCCACGCAGGGACCAAAAAGCTCCAAACCGGAGCAAAAACCATCGGGAAACAAAGTAAACGAAACTAAGAAACAAATCAAAATCAAAACAGAAACGGAGAAACTCCCGTCGACATTGCACTTACCCTACACCGGCCACCAACAGCCATAAACTCCAAATGACGCAGATGCACGTCAAATAGAAGGCACATAGCGGCAGATGCAAAGATTTGTAGCTCCTAACTTCGGCAAGCCGAGCACGGACCGTTTCACCCTCGAAAACCGTAGCCTCAACTTCTCCAACAGCTAGACCAACCTAAACCTCATCTCAGACCCTAAACCAAATCCTCGTTGCCGGAGAGCGTCCACACAGAGGACACATAGGAGCTTTGACATCAGGAATCTGCAGAAAGACTCCAAATTTGGTTTCACGAAGCTGAGAAAAGGAGATGCGAGAAAGGGGAAACGGTTTATGATTGGTGAATGAAACAAGGAGGGGGAGGTAGAGGAGAGGAGAGGAGAGGAGAGGAGAGGACAATATGTAAGGAGAACAAGTCTTCCCCTTTTGCCGTCACAAGGGTGAAACCCTAGGGG
Organism: Vaccinium vitis-idaea; assembly: GCA_963854785.1. Lineage (NCBI taxonomy): Eukaryota > Viridiplantae > Streptophyta > Magnoliopsida > Ericales > Ericaceae > Vaccinium > Vaccinium vitis-idaea. The sequence continues at coordinate 2,327,694 of OY978218.1, read as the reverse complement.
GAAGGGGAACAAGGGAGGTGAAAAAGGTTCTGATTCTAGAGAGAGAGAGAGAGAGAGAGAGAGAGAGAGGTGAAAAAGGTTCTGATTCAAGAGAGAGAGAGAGAGAGAGAGAGAGAGAGAGAGAGAGAGAGAGAGAGAGAGAGAGATTATTTCCTATTTTTTTAGAAACCAATATTAAAACTTGCCTAGTTTTTTTGAAAATTTTTACCATTAAACCATAATTGAGATAGTTGGATTGGTGCAAAAAGAAAGGACAAATTATGCATGAAAATGCTTTACGTTTGCATATAGCGGAAAAGTATGAAAATTCTGTCAACTTAATGGGGCGGATAAAAAAAAAAGGTTAGCATAGGGGTAGTTGCAACCAAGCCGAATCAAGTCGAGTTTTAAAATGTTCAAATTCATTCGTTAATGTTTTTGATGAACTCGAGCTCAATAGCAAAAAATATCAAGTAAAGCTGCAGGTCTATAGTTGCAAATAAGATTTTTATTATGCACATGAATAGTTCATCGTTGTATAAAACTATGAAAATATATACATACATACATATATATATATAAGTTTATAGTTTAGTACTTGTAAAAGTTTATACATCTATGGAATGAAAAATTTATTGGGTACATATATAATTTTTTACATATATGAGTTATACATTCTATACATATTTAAGTCTATATATGAAATTTCCATGATATGTGCATATGAAATATTTCAAGAAGTTTATTATTGGGTACATATTTAACACAGCGCACAATATGTACCGCACAACACCTCCTCTGAATTCATATATTTCAAGTTTAAAAGTCTTACTGAGCTGAATACTGTTAGGTTTAAGTTTGGCTTATTTATCAAACGAGTATAAAATTAAGATTCAAGTTTGGTTCATTTAAAAGATGAATCGAACTCAAACCTTCAACAGTTCACGAATAGCTTGGTTCATTTGCAACCCTCCAAACGGGATAAACTTGACTCACTGGGATAAACTTTGTATTCTAAAAAGAATGCGGGGACTGTGTGTAAATTACGCTAAAATGAGAGAAATGAAATGCGAGGAACAGAGGCGAGCGGGAAATTCTCGTTAACTCCACTGCGCTCTCTCTGGATTCTGGAAGTCGCAGCCTTCACTCACCGTAATCTCTCTCTCTCTAATCGATCGATCGATTGATGTTCATGGATTTAGGTTGAGCCATGGGATGTGATCTATTTCTCACTTTTTTCAGCCTGTTTTCGTGTGACGATTTGTGTGAATTTTGTTAGTTTATACACGGTCACAGATGCACATTTTCCATGCTTAGATTTTCTAGATTCTTCAAGTATGCAGATTTTGTAGTGGCGATTTCACCGTGCTGTTTTTTCTCCTAATTTATTTTCGTTTTGAACCAGTTACTGGCTTTTGTCACCTAAAGCAGCATAACCCTTGTTAGAAACTGTAAAGCTCTGTTTGGAGTTTGCTTTTTGCATTAAGGGATTTAAGGATGAATCGGAAGAAAAATTACGAAAATTTTAGTGTGGGAGGTAGATTGGTAATTTTAGTGGAGGATTGGGTAGTGATAGCTGACATGTATGTTGTTAAAGTTCATATGCAAGTCAGATAATTTGCTGAATGCTTGAATATAAAGCTCCAAATTCATTCTTGAAAGGTAGACCCACAAAATAGAAATAAGAGGTATCCATCTTCAGTAAGTGATGTGAATGCTTGAATCTAAATCTCCAAAATCATGCTTGAAAAGTAGACCTGAAAAACAAAATAGGATAAAAGATATACGTCTTGAATAAGTGATGCCAAATCTACAATTCCCAACACAACCTAATGATATTGTCGACCTCAACGTTATTTTCAAAATTGATTGCCGTGGCTTACAAATGAATCTTGGTAGTGTGGTAGGTTTACCCGTTTTGCTAAGGTTTTGTGGTGGTGTATTGATTTTTGGGGAAGGTAAGAGTATGCAATGCTGGTGATTGATTAGTTTGAGTAGATTTTCCCTCAGTGTGTTTGCATTAAAATGCAATCATTTATTGAATTCCTAAATTCTTGTTTTGATTCTTGCTTCTTGATCTATAGGTGAGTTGTTTGCTTGATGTTATCTGCTTGTTAGTGACCTTTTTTGAATGGCATCTTCTGCGATAAACTCGGGTGCCTTGGTTACTTTACAAGAACTAAATTCCACCTCTCCACACTTTAAGCAAGGGGCCTCACTTCGAGTTACTGGGAGGTGAGTAATTCATGGCTTCACCACTTTAAATTCTATTAAAAGTAGAGATTTTGATGGTTTTGTGCATGTTTTATTGTCTTTTAGTTCAGACGTTGAAAATCATTCTTTGTGACATTTGGAAGATTGTAGCTAAGTCAACGGACTCAACACAGAGATTGCAATCTTTTTGGATCATCTGAGTGCTATTTACCAGAAAGTTAAAAATGAAAAGAACAAGAAGACAAACAAAATGGACTCAATTGGAATGCTATGTTGAATTCAATGAGTTGATTCCATATCTTTGTTTATATAGGCCGCATGAGTTCGATATCGTATTTCTATTGCAATTTGAGAACTAAAACTTATACGATGTTCCCTTTAGGCTGCAAGAGTTTTCTGTTGAGACAGCAGTTGCTGTAATTGTCGATGGCAATGCTACCCTCAAAGTTGATACCCAGCACCTAAATCTCAATCTTCGACTCGGTTCGATTTACCAGTTCATTGGAGAACTACTAATTCAACCCAACAGTGAGGTAAGAGAAGTCTCTTTTTCCTTCCATATATTTGCCACAAGTCACAACCACATAGATGAATGGCTTCATAATGACAAGGATACAGAATATGCTTGCCTGATGGGCATTCCTGTCTATTGACCTTCCTTGACAATAAAGTTTGTCTTCCCTTGTTCATCATAGAGTTGTTCATATACATGTGTTCATTATACTTGGTAGAGGTGACAAAGGCTAAAGCAAACATCAGCGGCTAATACACACCATCCATCCTTTGCATTTCTTATTTACTTTAGTGTTTAACAACATGGTCGTCGGCTTTAAGTATAGTCACTTTTCTTTCATTCCAGGCAATCTTGAAGGCTCGAGTCGGTAGAAATGTAGATGGTATCGACCTCAACCTTTACTACCAATCACTGAAGCTCTTGAGAGAGTTTATATCTGTTCAAATGAGTAGTCGTTCATCCTAGCGTGTTTATTTTTGCAATAGGGAGAACTAAGAATTCAGGAGAAAAAATTGTGCTTCGTATATAAAAGAAGCAACATGTTCTGGTGAACTGGCCTTATTTACCAGATCAGAAAAGGTTGCAGCCTATTATTGCTGCGACAATCATGACTTGATAGGTAGTAAAAGTCTGTGGTTCTTGAAGATGCTTAAATCTCATGTTCAGCAACTGTTGATTTCAGCAAGAAAATGGAATGGAAATTTGGTGCTCTCTTCTTTTCTGTGCTGATTCAGTCGATTTTTTTGGTCACTGAATGACTGAACTAATGCCATTCTAGGAGATTGGTTTTTTCACTTTTGAGACTTATTTGTCTGTATTATACATGTTAATTACTACGATTTACATCATCAATAGTTTATGGAGAAAGTACATCTTTAGGACTACTGGCTTTGCCCCTTGGCTTTGGGACATGTCGGATTGCCCCATTCAGGCTGCCAGCAGCTGTCTATCTCAAATCTTGGGTTGAATCGACCAGTCGCCAAACCAACTATGTTCTACTATTTGCTAAATGCTGTTAGCATTTCACTTCTGGGACTTAAGAGTGTTGATTTATAAGTCATCCATTTCTTTTGTGCATACAATCTGCTTTGGCAACGAAAAAAATGCAAAACTCAGCCGTTACACATTTTAGCTGATTTGAATCCTATGGCAAGTGATTAATGGCCCAAGTTTGGGCAAGGAAAGCTAAAAAAGGAAGCGGCCAGAGTTTTGTTGTGGTCCTGCCTTTTTTTGAAAAATGGCGGAGTTAATTTTGTCTGTTAGATCGCTTAATACATTGTTGGACCTATTTCAATACAACTTAAGCTTTTTGGAGCAATTGGTAACGTATCATGCTACCAGAGCCTTAGTTCTACAAAGTTTTGGGTTCAAGTCTATTTGTTTGCATTTGTCCCCTGCTTGCATTATGCGTTTGCCCTTAGCATTTTGTTTCACTCTAAACATAGATGTTTGCATCTCCACATGTAGTATGACGTTGTATGTAAAAGAGGGCGTTGGATAACTTGATATAGCTTGTTAGGCCCATTGCTTAATATCTTAAGCTTTGGAGACAATTGGTAACTTGTTAGGCCCATTGCTTAACTCTTATATGTAAAATTTTATCCTACCAAATTTTAGCCCACCTCATAGTTTGGTCAGCCCAGGGTAGATTTGTGTCCTAGATCCGCCATTGAATACAACCCCAATCCGCCATTGAATACAACCCCAACAGGGTAAGCTTCAATCCATTATACTTGGGTATCCAGACTTCTTTTTCTAGATTCTTACACACTTTTGGTCCCATTCAACGAGCTGTTTTCCGTATGAGTACATGCATAAACTCGGACAACGTTGGACTTGTTTTACGGAATTGATTTTGCACTCCTCCTCACCTGTTGTTTTAATTCATTAAACCGATAGAAGGGTGACATGGTAAGTTTGCGTGAATAAAAACAACAAAAACAGAAAAAAAGAAAAAAGAATGCGGATGGTATAGAGAAGGAGTGCAAAAATCACTACTCTTTTGCTAATGTCATGTAAGGAATTAATAGATGGGAAGATCCATCTTGGATTAGTGAATTTTGCAACTGAACAATAAAGGCTTCTTTGAAAATCGATGAAAACGGAAGATGGTGCTTGTAGGTTTTGCTAGGAGGGAAAGGATCCTCTTGGGACTAGAGGTCCTGTTGGGCCCTTTTCTGATTTTTTTCGGGTCCATTTCGATGATCGAAAGCGTTTATTTTGTATAGTCCGCAGATCACATCGGTCTTGTCGAAAATCACGGTCATTGGATATCAATCAATATGATTATGACACACATTATGCTTGACAAATATAAATTGGCAAACAAGATTGAACCAATTTTCCGTAAATAAATGTGTTGAATGATATTTGATCAACATAATTTTTGACATGATTATATTCTCAATGAGCTTTAAATCTTCAACACTAAGGGCCCAATACGATCATCCAGTTGATTTACTGGGCTATCCAGTTGTCTTTATATTGTTTGTACTGTGCTATACCATTAGGTGTTTTGAGCTTTGCTCACTAGGAGTTTTTTGGGCTTTGACCCATTTGGTATTTAAAATTTTTAATATCTTCAACCTCAGTTGGAGTCCCCTCCCCTTCCCCTTACTTAACGCATCCTTGTCAAGTTTCACTAATAAAATTTTATTGCCGAGTTAAAAAAAAATACAATCATCCAGTTCCAAATGACACCGGAAAGGATATGTGTCATTGGTCCCACACCTCCTTTCTTTTGACATTTTCAGGAGCTATTCGAAGTTGGTTCTTGTGTAGTTCATTAAAAACGCATTTGAGCTAGTAATAACGTCTTAAAACATGTTTGGACAGTCGAGATGTGCTCGATAGGGCCTGCCGAGCATTGCGCTCAGCAGAGCCCCGGGTTCGACTTAAAATTGGGAATAAATTTGCTAGAATTAAACGATAAGCACAACTCAACTGTCATAGTATTTGGTAAGAAAATGTATACATTATTGCTCCTAGCTAAAGCACATCGTGCTCTCATGATTACCTGATTGGTTTTTGTCATTGATAACATAAGACAAGGTTTATTAAAACCAAGAGGCTAGCTATATTTTGTAAGCTTTTGGACACTCATCTATCAGGCACAATAAGAAAATACCGACCATTTGCAACTAAGAATAAATTAATGATAACAATGATGAGACATTATGAGAGATCATCATCACAACCTTATATTTATTTATACTCAAAAAGATAATGTTTTGATGTCACAAAGAACTACTTTTATGACCTTGTTTGTATATGGGATTTGCTTTTAGCCACAAGTACTAACATAATTTGAAAATGAAGTGGTTTCGTGTATCGTTTTTCGATTTTTTTTGCACCAAATTAAAGTACACGCGGAGTACTTTAATTTGGTGCGAAAAAAATCGAAAAACGATACACGAAACCGCTTCATTTTTTTATTTTAAATATCATGATTTTAGCACCTGGGTGCTAAATTTTTTTGGAAAACTGGGCTCCTAGCCTCAAAATATTTTATTCAAGTTAATATTGGCCACAAAACGCACTTAATCATTAATTACATTATCGAGTGGCTATTGTCATCGTAAGAGTGCTCTTATTGCACCACCGAGGTGGTTGTTCAAGTGGTTGGAGCTGCAGATTTAAAAGGTTGCTCTTCTTCCACTGGTCTTGAGGTCGAACCTTGGGACCAGATGGTTAGAAGATGGATGTTGCATTGCATTACACTAGGTTACAAGCTCGCAACGTTTAGGTTAGGTTACGCGCACCTCGACTAACTCTTTTCCTGGTCCTGTTAAAAAACATATATACCATCCACGCTGGAGCTAAGATATTCACAAGAAATTACTTTCTTGCATCCTGTCCTCGGAAATCGAATCCTGATTCGAGAGCAAACCTATCAATCAACCGGACTAACTTGGGGTGCAAGACTATTGCGACAACCACATACCGACTTTGGACGTTAATTTGTGGTTGTAGAGTTTTGATTGGTTCATGGTCGACATCCGATAGTGCACCACTACTATTTCTTGCCATTTAACTAATCATGTGGTCTTAATAATTAATAGTATCATGTTCAACACCTAATTGTCTAAATTTGGTGCTCGAGGTACAGAAGATTTTGAAGGGATTTAAAAAAGAAGAGTGAATGGTATTGGATGGATGTTGATGTTTAATTCTGACTTTAGAAAAAAAAAATTTGACCGGTCCAGTTTTGATTGTACTGGCATAATACGTGAACGATCGAAATTGTTCAATTTATAAAGTTTGTCGCGAACAATAATCATCCAAAAATCAAATATAATTTTGAAACACATTTATCTTGAAAATGTGTTCAACATTCTGGAAGTAGAATACATTTAAATCGATGTCTGATGATCATAATTTCTGACATGACACAAGCTTTATAAAATGGCCGATTCGATCATTAATGTGGACGGTAGGTTAAAAACATCAATACTAGGTGCTATCAACACCTTTGAGCGAGGTTTGTACATTTGTTAACTTCAGGTGCATGCAAACTGGCCTAAACACCTGATTATCAAAATAAAACATCAAAACTTGACCGGCCAGTCCAGTTTTTTTTTTCCCGCCTCTAAATTGGAGTTATTTTTTAATTTTCAAAATTGGAGAGGGGCCGGTCCTAAGGTACGTGATAAATCTCCCATTAAGGGGATTTAACAATTATTTAAATGTACTATTTATACAACGCAGAGTTGTGAGTTTAAGAGAAGAATAGAGTGTAAGCTACCTGATGAAGCTTTTGTGTCCATTTACTTAAGTTTTGCCTGCCGGAGTTTCGCCGGAAAGAGAACAACACAAATTCCTGGAGTTCAGTAACTCTGTCAACCATTTGGGCAGAAAAACCAAGGTGTTGTTTTTGCTCATAAAATCTCTTTTCTTTCCTTTCCTTTCATCCAGTTGATCATTATTGCACATGAAAGTTGACGTGTGAAATTTCATTTTCTGTGTGTTAGCTTCATGCCCAAATCTCTCTCTCTCTCTCTCCCCCATGTTTGTTTGTGATTTTTTTTTTCTATGACTCGGTATCCGGCCATTCAGACAGTTTTTTTGGACCAATTATACCGTCAACTAGGAGGGTCCAATGATTATCGGAACAAAGTTTCGCATGGACTGGCTTAACACTGGAATGATAATGAGAGTCGAAACCCAGACCAAAGGCTTTCCTGAGGTCCTAGGTGTTATGTGAGTACCACTGAAAGCTTGTTTGTGTTAGGAGTTTGTGGAATCCAATTGATACAAGTTCAGAAATAAAGAAACTGAACGCACAAACACACAAAAGCCGCGTTTATATGGTTCACCAAATATGGAATAGGTCTAGAGTCCTTGCAATTTTTTCACTACGAAGAAGATGAATACTAAAGATACATCCAGCTGTGTCTCTATACGTATAGTTATAGTTGTAAGTTCTGCGAGACCCGTTAGATTCTTATGACATGAATCCGGTTCTGAACATGAGTCATGCTAGGGCATTTTAGATACCAGGGACCACGATGCCTTTGGTTTGATTTGGTTTTTTTTTTTTGGTTGTGTGAGCCGGGAAAACAAGATTTTCTTTTATGTAACGGAAGAGATTAAAAGTACATATTTTTTGTTCATCTGTATTGTAGATTATGTTACAGCCTATGTAATCTGTCTGTGTCATTCAAACTGCAGTCAAGATGGTGAAATTCTCGTCTCTCTTCAACGGTTTGGCAAAAAGTATATTGATCAAGCGATTTTCTTTTATGCAACGGAAGAGATTAAAAGCACATATTTTCGTTCTTCTGTATTGTAGATTATGTGATACCTTATTAATGTATCTGTGTCATAGAAACTGCAGTCAAGATGGTGCAATTCTCGTCTCTCTTCAACGGTTTGGCAAAAAGTATGTTGATCAAGAACGGGAAAAAGGATAAAATCGACGTTGGAAGAGAAACTGCAGATGCTTTGGCCAAGGAAGCGAGGAAGAACGAATTGATGTTGAGTTCTCCAGGCATTGTTAACGGCGAAGGGTCCAATAGTTTGGCCTCAGTTTTCTCTAAAAGAGGGCAGAAAGGAATGAATCAAGACTGCTTTGTTGTGTGGGAGGTAAAATTACATTCTAATGTTGCAAGAAACTGCTTGTATGTGATTTATAAACCAAACCGAGCCTAATGTCCCAATCAATTGGTGTTGGCCACATGAATCCTGTTTTTCCATTGAGCTCATATTAGGATTCATGTCATAAAGATCTGACGGGATTTTTTAAGTCTTGGCTGTCAGCTACCTAACGCACAACCCTCCTCCTTTACCTGGGCTTCGTACCGGTTGGAAAAAAAGATAAGGCTCTAGGCACGGCCCAGACCCAGGCGGAGTTTGTATGCGATCTATAACAGAACACAAATGTTTACATACTGTTGAAATGTCCAAACAAAACCATTGTATGGCTTCTTCGATTTCTCGATAAAGATAAATTTTACCCCAGTGGTTCGACTACACACGCAAAGACTTATTTTTTCTTTACAACTAGATAGCCAGAGATTCATTTCTAACTTGTAAATGTGGTATTATGATAGGAGTTTGGATGCCAAGAAGACATGATCTTTTGTGGGATTTTTGACGGACACGGACCTTGGGGTCACATGGTAGCCAAAAGGGTCAGGAAATTGATGCCATCTTCTTTGCTGTGCAACTGGCAAGAAACTCTTGCTCTGAATCCCCTTGACCTTGATTCTGAAAAGGACCTGGACACAAGAAGCCTTCGTCCATTCGACGTATGGAAGCAATCTTACTTGAAGACTTTTTCTGCCATCGATCAAGATCTTGAGCAGCACCCAAGTATTGATTCTTTTCACAGCGGTACAACAGCTTTGACAATTGTTAGACAGGTGATAGTCTAATAAGTGGCTTTCGAAGAAAAGAATTTCGAAAACAAACTCCCTGCCAAACGAATTTCTGAAAAAGCTGTCTACAAAACTGATTTCATCGATTATAACGATGCGAACGCTTTTCTACCAAGCTTTTGGATACTAAATTTTGCCTCAAGTTTTACGTTTGTTACTTGATCCGTGTATTTTCATATTCTCGGTTATTTTTTGTATCCTCTTCAGGATACAATTCTATATACAAGTGTTGTGATGTTTTGCCAATTGGTGTTTATTTAGGGTGACCTTATTGTCATGGCAAATATTGGTGATTCTCGCGCTGTTTTGGCAACCATTTCTGATGATGGCAGCTTGGTACCGGTTCAGCTTACAGTAGACCTCAAACCCAATTTGCCTCGTAAGTTCTTTCTCTCTGATTGCAGTGTGCCGCACATTCCATGCTTTTAATTGTTTGGCTATGGATTTTACTTCATGTATTGATGCGTACAGAGGAGATTGAAAGGATAACGCAATGCAAAGGAAGGATATCATCTTCGGAGGATGAACCGGGTGTGTACAGAGTCTGGTTACCAAAGGGGGAGACTCCAAGTGGTCCAGGACTAGCGATATCAAGAGCATTTGGTGACTATTTCATAAAGGACTTTGGCCTCATTTCTGAGCCTGAAGTTACGGAGAGGAAACTAACGCGCAGAGACCAATTTGTTATTTTGGCAACTGATGGGGTATGTGCTTTGTACTTCAAGATTCAAACACTAAATTTTTGTTATTTTGGCAACCGATGGGTTTGTTTCGGTTATTAATATTCGCTAATGAATTCGAGAGAGTAATATTGGTTATGGGACACCATCTTGGTGTTATTCAGGTATGGGATGTCATCTCCAATCAACAAGCAGTGGAAATTGTCTCTTCATCGCCCGGAAGGGAAGAATCAGCCAAAAGATTAGTAGCACATGCAGTTCGCGCGTGGAAACGCAAGAGGCCAGGTCTTGCGATGGACGATATCTCTGCTATCTGCCTTTTCTTTCACTCTTCTTCATCCTCTCCATCGCCCGACCCTATCAAGCTTCTGTAGCAGGCTATCATAAGCAAAGCTGAGAAGTCTGGAGTTTCTCTCATCAACAAGTCTTGTATAATAGCAATTCTTTTCGAATTTTCGTGTACTTCGAATGGATCTTGCCCATGGGTGGCCGGGTCCTCCCTTTCTGTACGTACATATTTGTATGACACAAGTGAAAATAACAAAAAAAAAAAAAGAAAGAAAGAAAGAAAGAAAGAAAATATGATTTCATTTCCATTACAACTTCTTTAGTAAAATGTTATCTCCTTGAGCATATCTGCCATCACACTACAATCTTGCTGCTCAAAGTGCATATCTTTACATTGGTTGCTTTCATATTCATAGGTTGAATTTGAATCTATATTGATGGAGTCTACTTAATTGTTTGTAGCTACATGGTCATACTTACCACACATGACATAACCTAACACAAAGTAAAACTAGCACACTAAATAATACTCTTATTAGAGTGCATAAAACGCATATATTTTTCATTGCACATTTGTGTGGGAGTCACACACTTGGTCGTGGAGTCCACCCGAATATGTCATGGAAAAAGCCAACGATGAGGATGATACCAACCGGCGATGCTCTATTTGTCTTCCATCAGAGACAGAGAGAGAGGAGAGAAGGTAGCTGGCAAGTGTAGATCGTCTCGCCAGATCTCGCCAAAACTGGCGAGGTATTGTAGCGGTGTAGGAAATGCCGAGGTGGATGCCGACGCTACCAGGACTGGATTGGGGTGGTTTTCCTTTGCAGTTTGCCCAGATTAGTGAAATAGAGAGACCGTTGGAGATGCTCTTACTAGTACCAAGGGGATGTTCCGTTAAAGGGTGTTTTAAGAATAAATTGACTTTTCACGGTTTTTCATGTAATGTAATGTGAGAAAATGGCACTGAGGGGGGTGTTGTGCAGCCTCGTGGCACCGCCACGCCAGCATTTTTTCGACGATCGGAGACGTTCATCGCGTACACCTCGTCGAGTACTACAAGTATGCAAAAAATTAACTTGATCGGATATCTTTAAGTAGGTTATCGGAACACAAATACTTTGAAAACAAATGGAACACAAATGGACACAAACATTGGATAGAAACCACTTTTTCATGTTATTTGTGTTCCGATGAGGCACTAAAAGATATCCGATCAAGTTGATTTTTGGCACACTTGTAGTATTCGACGAGGTCTACGCGGTGAACGTCTCCGATCGTCGAAAAAATATCGGCGCGGCAGCGCCACGAGGCTGCACAACACGGTGCTGTGCATATGAATGCACACCACCCCAGGTTCCGAGAAAATGACATGTCTTGATTTTAAAAAAAAAAAAACTATTTTTTCAGTGGAACACTCCCTAAAATACAAAATACTCTAGAGATGCTCATTGTTAAATGTTAATTAAGGCTTTTAAATTTTATTTCCAGTCGTCGTCTTTGTTGAAGAGGAGATGAGTAATACTCCTCTACGAGCATCCTCCCTCTACTCTCCACCTGGTCCCACCCACCATCACCACCCCATTCATCACCATCATGATCATCTTTTCTCTCTCTCCTTCCCACTCACTGATTTACCATATCCACACACTTCACTGCTCCAATTGGCAACCACTATCGCCGATCGCCGCCGGAGAGGATATATCCGGCGATCCACGCCCGCCGTCATGTCTTCCGTCGACGTCCTCCGACCGCCGTTTCAACTCAATGACGAGTCCGATTTCGAACGGATCCTCTCCCCCGACGGCCTTCTCTCCGTTTGCGGCTTCGGCTCTCTCCTCTCCGGTTCGTACGATTATCATCTTAATGGATTTTTTTTAATGCTAGGCAGAACAATATGCACACAGGGGTCATAAACGAAGCGAATGATTCGAGCAGTGATTTGTTCAAGCTTTGTTTAAATTGAAGTACTGAAAGTGAATTTGTTCAAGCTTTGTTTAAATTGAAGTACTGAAAGTGAATTTGTTCAAGCTTTGTGAATAAATTTAAAGGAGGTTTAAAAAGCTTGATATGTGTACGAACTGAGTAGATTTCATACGAGCGGTAATCGAGCTGAACACACGAGTAGAGTATTTGCTTGTTCGAGCTTGGTTTAAAAGCTTAACTAGCATAAAATGTTCAAAATATTCAAGCTTGATTTGTTCATGTAACAAGCCATTGTCAAACGAGCTTTTAGTGAGCTCAAAGCTTTAGTGGGGCAGATTGCCTCCGAATAGTTTCTTGTTCGAGCTTGGTTTAAAACTTAACGAGCTTAAAATGGACAACCTTGAATTTTTATGCTTGGTTTAAAGCTTAATGAACTTAAAATGGGCAACCTTGAAATGTAACAAGCCGTTGGCGATTGAGCTTTTAGGGAGCTCGAATAGTTTGATTCGTTTATGACCCTATATGTAGACAAACATAAAGAAAACAAAGCAATCTCGTTATAAAGCATAAGAGACTTACGAGTAGAGAGCACAAAGATATATGTGAATGAAAAATCCCACTGAAATATGTGAAAGGTCCTACATAATATGTGAGAAAAAAAATCTTAGTATGTTTTTGAAAAATATATGGTGATTTTAAGCTGCATTTCGTAAGTTGTGATTTGTGTGTCGTTCGTTGTGCGACCAGAGCGCAGTGCAAGGAGCACGTTTCCAGATTTGGTAGATTTCAGAGTCGCGAGATTGAATGGATTTCGGCGTGTTTTTGCTCATACAGCTCCAATTTTCTTTGAACGGGGAATTGCCAATCCTGAAACGAAGGTTGTTTCCATAGATTTCTGAAATCAGTGTTGCTAAGGATTCTTGTTTTCTTGCTGAGCAAAAGAAAAGAAAGTTACTTGTTTATGATTCATCAACTTTGGCTCCGATAACTTTTTTGAGTGAAAATTGATGTTTCCTTTCCTTTCCAAGCTTTCTTAGCAATTGAACGGACCTTTTCTATCTTGTTACTTGTTTCTACACAACAACTTTGATGTAAATGGATTGATGATGTGCTAACTGGATATGTATTGGCAGGAAATTTCAAGCTTAAGCGTGGAGCCATGTGAAGGTGAAACTCTTATTGTTACTGTTTTCAGCATTAGGAAATTAGAGGTATAAAATCAGTTACCATGCTTATTTCGAAGTCCTGAACCTTAATTACGAATGTATATTGATATATGTGTTTCTTAACATTGTCAGATTCCTTCTTTTATTGAGAGGGAGCATGAATTTCGCTTCTTAGCTGTAAGTTGTTCTATTCTTGAGTCAGCAGTTTTTCGTTTATTTTCCTTTTAGACGTCATGTGATGCTTTTGTTATTGTAAATGTTGATCGTGCAGGTCTTAACTGAAACACTTGATGGAAAGCCATTTACGAGTCCAGCGGTTTGTTGAACTGGAACTATTTACATTGCTGTTATTGTTTGATTCTAGTGGAAGTGTTTGTTTTCCTTTTTGTAGTGTGATTCTAAGTCTGATGACTATTGACTTGGCTATTGATGTAGGTGCTTTGTGCACGTTTTAGCGATGAGGAATATCTCGAAATCAGATGCAAAGGTACTCCGTATGCAAATCTCTATTTGGTTGTTTTAGCAAAATGGATAAGGACTAAGGATCATACAAGGTTATTTGAGTCTCAAGATACTTGCATGAAGTTTCACTTGAATCGCTTGGGAAAACAGGAATCCAACCTTTTATTGTCTGTTTTCTGAATCATGATTTCTATTTGTTAAAAGTCATCCCTTGGTCCATGTGTAACGTCACAGGGAATCATACTGAGAAATCTTGTTGGAAAAATGCTGAAAATTATAGTGTCAGTAAATTGTGATGATAGTGTGAGAAAAACTAGTACATGACGCAGCCATAAGCAGATTATCACAAATCACTAACACTATGATTTCAGAAAACAATTGTCAGTATGATTTGTGCGATGAGCACTGAAGTAGTAACATTTTATTGAGATTTTCTAATGCAAGCAATTTTGACATTCAGCTGTTGGTGGTTCTATGAAATTGTTTTGGCTATAGACAACACAATGGGCAACGAATGAGCGCACTATTCAAGCAATAAAGTTTTATACTTTGGACAATTACTTCCAGTTGTCATTCAATATGAATAACTATTTTACTGTAAAGTTTTATACTTTGGACAATTACTTCCAGTTGTCATTCAATATGAATTACTATTTTACTGTACAAGCAATTGCTCCGATCAAGCCAACTCTAGAGATAGAATCACTGAGTATTACCTATTTTAAGTACTTTGACATAGGAGACCTTCTCTGCTGTGTTCCATTGTCTTTAGACATGTTTCATTGCCTACATATGTTTCTCATGATTCTCATTGTACTGCACTGAAAGTATGAGGTTCGAGCTATTCTGCTGGCTCTCTGCAGGCAGTCAAGAGATATATTTCCAGAAATATGGACGATATAATATTCACAAGATTTGGCGCGATGATATCTTACCTTGTCGCGTTTATCTTCGGCACTGGTAAGTGCTAGTTACCTTTGTCATCATTTTGAGCTAGGGATATAGAATAGAAACAAAATGCCACAGATGGGTGTAGGTGCTTTCATCAGTGTCTGCAATTTCTCATGTTTTTGGGTGCTGATACCCAATGACGACAGAAAAACCAGGAAATTTGTGTTTGAGCCATTTTTATAGGAGTACGTAAGGACACTTGCTTATACTAACTTTTATGGTATTCAGAATTTAGCTTACTTGAATTGTTGCCACGGTATGGTTGGATGATTCCAATTATAAGCTGGTAATATATGTGGCAGAAATATTTTTAGAGTGGCTGCCAAATCCTTAGCCGGTAAAACACTTTGGTGGAGCCACAGTGGGACGGTTCGCTACTTCTTTTGGAAGTTTCACGTTTGTTCATAATTTTTCAGAGATTCCCCTAATTTTCCCGTGAATTGTTTCCAAAAATACTACTACTACTTTTGCCTATGTGTGAAGCATAGCTTTACTTCGAGTGCCAATTATTCTGCACGTGAGCTAACGATAATGGTTTACGTTTGAAGCGTTTTGGCAGCAAAGAGTCTTGGTGATGAAGCCTACAACAATTTTCTAGACCACACTTACCTTGGTGACCGTAAAACAACCATACGCGAGTACTTGGCGACAACAGGTTCAGGCATAATGGAAGAAGAGCCTCCAGAACTACTAAAGACCCGGTATGGAGGTTGACAATAACAACTCCCCTGACCGGCTATTTGGCTGCTGCGAAGGCTTAGTTCCATTTGCAATGAGAAATTGCTCGAACCTGCACAAGTGTCGGCTCAAAAAATACGTTCTTGCTGATTTTTTTTTCTAAATAAGTAACGGATTTTGATCTTGCTGCAAGTTCTTCTCTAGTTACAGCAAATAATTTTTATGCCCTGTACTTCGATTTATGCCATTTCCTCGTTCACTGTGGTGGTGTTCGAAATCATTGAAATGAATGTTGGAATCCAAAGCACCGAACTCGTTCCTCTGGATCGATTGATTGGATTTGATTTTAGGAATCCAGAAAAATACAATAACAACATACCTAATCTGTCATGCATATGAAACGAGCTGATATCACGAGAGCTTCACAGACATTATCAAGCTTCGCGTTTGTTAGTTTTTCATCAACTTTTTGTGTATTATTGGTTTGTCTCAATATGAGGATTCAAAAAAGTAAAAAATTTATGATTCAAACTCAAACTTTTTTGAATAAAGACAAAAATAAGAAGACATTTTTTTACTTACTTACTTTCGGTTTTATTGAAAAAGTTGAGAATTCCAATCATATTTTTTTCATTTTTCGATTTCTTCATCGAGACGAATAGTACACAAAACTTGAAGCAAAACTAAGTCAAAGTGACTTACTATGCCAAAATATTAAGAAAAACAGATACCAAATGAGTTTTGATCGAACTGATCACACGAGTTAGGCCTTGTTCTTGAATGGATTTTATGAGATAAAATCTAATTTTGATAAAATGTAGTTTTGTTTAGAGGTGTGATAAAATGACATTGTTTTCCCAATGGATTAAATCTAGGATTGATAAAGGTGTTTTGTAAATGATTTTGTGAGATAAAATCTAGTTTTGCTAAAATCCGTTGAGAATGTTAGATTTTATCAAAATTAGATTTTATGAGATAAAATCCATTCAAGAACAAGACCTTAAATCTTGAGGAGCTTCATGATTTACACATCACAAGTCCATCCAACGGGTAAAGTAGTATAGCTTGTTCAAGCTTGGTTTCTCGATGCGACCAGCCAATCTCAGGGGGAGTTCTTGAATGGATTTTATGAGAAAAAATGAGAAAATTGATTTTAGTTGGTGTTTTATGGATGAGTGATAAAATCAACTTGTTTTCCTAATACATAAAATCTAAGTGATAAAATAGTTGTGGACTACTATGAGTTTAAAAAATGGTCGATAAAATCTAGTGTGGTAAAACCTATTCGTAAAAGATGATGATAAAATAAAAAATGATAAAATCAAATAATCCATTCAAGAACTCCCTCTCAAACGAGTTTTAATCGAACGAAAATGAACTCAAAAACTACAGTAGATCAATTTGTTTACAAGTCATAGGTGTCGGTGGAAGGAATAGTTAAAAACATGTTGCATCCCACATCGGAGGTTTTGAAAAAGGAAGGGGTGGTGTATGCTTATAATTAAACTATGGGAGCAGCGAGTTAAGAGTTAACCCGTCCTGTCGGGGTGAGGGGTGACTCGTCAATGATCGTATAGAGACGGCGAGTCATGCCAACACCCACTATATGACGAACACAATAAACCAACGAGGCGAGTGAGTCTGCCCTACTTTTCGGTGGGCTTGCCCGTCAATTTTTGGAAGCCTCATCTGTCCAAGGTGGGGTTCACTAAAACCACTCACAAAAACCGAATCCTCTAGGAAGTCACTGGACTCTGATTATCCCATTCTTTGACACTTTTTTGAGTGGAAAAAACTCGAGACCTGGTAGGAAACGTGAAAGAAAACTCAGAAAAAATCAAAACAACTCATAAAGTGCATTCAAAGGGTGAGATTCATACGGTATATACCCGTCGGATGCACTTTATGGGTCATTTTATGGGTTTTCTTTAATGTTTCCAAACATCAAAACAACCATAAAGTGCATTCAAATGATGAGATTCATACGGTATATACCCGTCGGATGCACTTTATGGGTCATTTTATGGGTTTTCGTTAATGTTTCCAAACATCAAAACAACCATAAAGTGCATTCAACCGGTGAGATTCATACGGTATATACCCGTCGGATGCACTTTATGGGTCATTTTATGGGTTTTCTTTAATGTTTCCAACTATTTCTCAAAAAACTCAAGGAAAAAAGAAGAAGGCAAGAAACACGAAAGAAAACTCAGAAAACAGACATGGAAAAAAAGCAGGAGTACTAAGAAACAGGAAAGAGAACCTAGAAAACAGACATGAAAAAAAAGCAGGAGTACTAAGAAACAGGAAAGAGAACCCAGAAAACAGACATGAAAAAGCAGCCAACGACTGTGATTTACCCGGTGTACTGTGCGCACAGTACTCCGGGTGAATCACAGACATGAACGGGTGAATCACAGCCAATTTCATGTCTGTTTTCTGGGTTTGCTCTCAAACTCAAAACGATTTGCTTTTGCTGGTGAGGGACGTGGATCAACAAGATCCAAGAATGTTATATGGTGAAAACAAGATCCAAGAATGTTATATGGTGAAAAAACTCACTGATTATTTTGATATGCTACTTGAAAAATTATTCTAAATTTAATGATTTGTTCAGATCATCATTTGTGCGGGACCTGTTAGTGGACCCCGCAATTATGCATGCGAGCCGGACCACAAATCATAGATAGATCTGTAATCCGTGCAAGTAGATTTAGCAAAAAAATAGTTTGAAATTAGCTCATCCGTTTGGATAGATTTAGCAAAAAAAAAAAGTCTGAAATTAGCTCATTTGCCCACTTTGAGGTTTCGTGATCCGGGCAATTAATTTTGTGGAGATAACAAAAATTTGGAGTGAGTCTGAAATTATCTCATTTGCCCACTTCGGGGTTTCGTGATCCAAGCCATTGGAGATAACAAAAAATGGAGTTTGAAATTAGCTTTGTATATAGATCAGCTTTCGCGCACTCCGACGTTCCGAGGCTCTGAAATTAAGCTTCTTTATTTTCCATTTCGCTTCTATTGTTCATTTGGGCTTCTGAGTGATGAAAAGTAGAAAGACTAAATTACCCAAAAAAAAGTAGAACGACTGTCGTGATGATGCAAGGTGTAGGAGGAATGGAATTAAAATGATAAATAAAGAATTCTCCATTGGATTATGATTCCATTGTTCATAATAAAACGTCCATCTTTATATCAGAAATCAGAAATGTGATTTTGTCAAAATTTTAGTAATATGTTATTCTCGAGCACAGATTTTTTTCGATAAAAAAATCAAAAAAATTCAAGTGGAGTTTTCTGGAATATATCAATAAGTTAAGACCCATGCTGCGAGTTGTTTCATGCCATAAATAAACTCAAACATTCAAGAAATCCGTTGGACAAGCAGATTCACACCTCTTACAACCGACACAATCCTCCGTTCTTCGAGCAGAAGCAATTTGCTTAGCTTTACACCTGTCCCAAGGTATCATTTCTAATACATCCGTGGGGAGGCTCGGACACATTGAGTACACCCTATACATGTATTATAATTTTTTACTGAATGTGACATTGGGTCTATATATTTTTGAATAGAAACGAAACGAGACAAGGTAGAGTCGAGAGTATATAAATAGAAACGAAACGAGAGGAGACGAGGTATGGACACAAAATATTTCCACAATTGGTAAGATAAACCATTTGGCAATATCATCAATGACTCAAGTTTGAATGATAAATACAAGAGCAAACCTCTAGTAACACATGGCATATCGCATAGAAAAATAAACTATACAACAAACTCATTTTCATGTTGTACAACTACAAGCTTCATCCATTTCTAATTCCCTAATCAATCGTTCCATCGTCCTTTTGTACACAGGCATATAATGATCATCAATCATCGTTCTCGAGAGTCTCAGTTTACTGTACAACTCTCTAGATGTTCTATAAATACCAACACTTTCCTCTGTGGCACCATCGTTACCAGAATCACTAGAATCCGGAGAAGGCATAGAAACCATATGCATAATTTTTCCAGGTGGATAAAATCGGTGACCCTCTGAAACGTCCGATGAAGAGATAGGTTTCTTGCTTTCCATCGCGTTATGGGCAAATGCCTTTTCCTCTTCGGTAATTTCTTTTTCTGCAGCGGCTGCTTCTTCTTCTTCGTCTGCTGCTGTAACATTGGCTTCAAAACCATCTCCATGGAGTTCCTTCTCCAGTTCAAGCAATAACTCACTTTCGGTCATGTCTTCAGCATCGGAGTCATCATCATGCCCCGACCCACAAGTCACTGCTCTGGTCATCGTTGGATCGCTAGTCACCACTTGAGTCACGAGAGATTCTGACATTCTTTCAACTATAAGAGCCGCACCAGCCGAATCCTCTTCTTTAGGGTTGGATAGAGGGCCCACTGAACGGCGTCGTGCACCCATGCAACTCCATGATGAGAGTGATGAGCGGGTCCTTACAACGGCCTGAGCTACATTATGTGCACGCTTCATCACAACCTGTAATTGACCCAGCAATTGTATGAAAATAGGTAAGCAAATTGCATGCACTTGGCACATAGCAAGGTTGTTCCCTTTGTGCTCTTTTTTTGAGATGGGAAATTAGGCAGATACCGCGATAGATAACAATATTTTAGAAAGTTTGCGATAACAATATTTTAGAAAGTTTGCGATAACAATATTTTAGAAAGTTTGCGTCATTGGTGATGGGAATTCATCAATGAGTGCTCGAGCTAATGGCACCACCACAGTACAAAGGTTTGGATTTGTCTACAGATTCGTAAAGGAAAGAGAAGAGGTAAGGGAATCTTAGATTCTGGATCATCTTTTCCTATGTATGAAGTATAATCCATCACATTCTCTTTTCCTCCACAAATTCCTTAACAAATCCAATATCCAAAATTTAGGGCTACTTATTAATTTCTCAATATTTAAGGGTGCAACAGTCTGAAACAGTGGAATTCTCAGAATTAGTCTGCCTCAGGATCAAGTACTCTGCTGTATGAATAGTGGCTAACCAGGAGAATTGTTGGGGAGGGTTATATGCGGGTATAGCTGGTTAACGGTAAGCCAGACCCTTTTGCAGGGGCAGAGCCAGAATCTTCATTCAGGGGGGCCAGATTGATAGAACTAAATTTTGGTGACAAAAATACATGTATTTATTCTCTATAGTCCTTGCTTTCTTGTACAGTATACTGTAAACAATCATTTCTTTCCCTTATCAGTAACCAAACACCTGTATAATCTTATCTTGTTCATGCGTTTCTAATAAATTAAGAGAAAATTTCAAGACGACAAAATTACTTGCATTGAGGACATATCATTCAAATTTCGAGAAATCAATTCACTAAATAAGATTGAACTGTAGTTAGTAACCTATCCTTAGTAATTACACCACCTCTTCAAATATGGACACCTTGAAATTGGTCAAAAATGTGAAACGATTAGTCATCTCTGCCATTCAAAGGAAAGTATCCCAATGAAGTTAGAAATATGTTACCTGAGTACTGCTGGAGACAGGCTGCAAAAGCGCACCAGCAACAGCAACCCTTGGCAGACGAGACCCTAAAGCAGTTGCAGAGCGGTAGACAACGTTTAGGACTCTTGTGTGCTCAATTTGGTCACGCATATCATTTAACCAAGAAGAAGCTGTGACCTGATGACAAAAAGGACTTTGAGAATTCCAGTAGTAAGTATCAAATCTGTACTATGATCAATTGATCATCAATAAATGAAATTTTGCTAAGCAAAAAGTATCTGTTACCAGGAGAAAGGGATACTGTACCTCGGAACGAAGATCATCAATCGAAGAAGTTGAGAATGTAGGAACTAGATCAGAGCCGTTGATAATTGTAGTGACGAATTGCTCCCCTGATTCTGCTAAATCCCATGTCATACAGGCAGCTGCAAAGTTGGCAAATGTAGTTAAAACTAGGGAAGAGCATCAAGCCATAGAAACGGTAAACCACATTGACAAATGCCAAAAAGGAATGTATTTTACTTTATGATGAGGTAAAAGACTAATCACAGGCAGACTCTTCGTATCCTCTCGTTATCTCTCTATTTAATGCAAGTTGACCTCATATGAACACTAGCTAAATACAACTCATCCTAAAAAAAACTCCAAGGGGATGTTCATTATCGAGATCCTCTTTATTAAAAAATGTAAGTAGGGGGCTGTTGTGAACCTCTATAATATGCTTTAGTTTTAGTAAACGGCTGAAGCGAAAGTGGAATTTCATGACTAATCATCATCTCATAATATGTACTTTGCCAACATCCTCTAATAGAACATAACAAGTAGATCCACTAGCTTACATCTGCAATAATTATGTTATATTGGTATCCCAAGTTTAATTTACTCCATGAACAAGTGACCAGATGATTGCGATCCGAGAAGTAAAATACTGAAAATTTGAGCAAAAATTTCATCATTACACACCTGGGGCAAATGTGACGCAAGTGCTCGAAGAGAACTCTTTCTGCTCTCGAAGAATATATGTCAACAATGCAGCAGTACCACCACCCAGCGAATGGCCTACAATCTACATTGAACAAGTAAATTTCAGTTGAATATTTACGGAGATAAGAAGATATTATATACTACAAACAACTGAAAGGCCTGGACCTTCTAATGCTACAGCAGAGCTACAGGCCACTAATATGCATAAAGCACACACGAATTAAAATATTATTGATCTCAGAAGTCAAAGAAACCAATATTATATGTAACAAATTCCTATTTGGATAACCCAAATATGTCTCTCCTGAAAAGAACAAGTAATTACTAATTAGTGAAAGAACTATATGGACCGTGACTTTTTAACTTTGTTTAAAGCAATGTCATTGTATAAATAACAGGAAAGACTACGTCCATATAGCTGGAGCATTCAGATTTGGGCAAAATGCTTCTGATGCTTATGCAGCAGTATAACAGCAGACAAGTCACGTACACGCAGTATGTCATGCAGGCAGCAGTGCATTGTCATAAGAGACAATACAAGTGTAACAAGTATAGTTGAGGTGAGGGTGTCGAGAGATGAGTGGTAAACAGTGGGAAAATCATGCAAAATAGCTTACATGGGTAATAAATGCAAAAGAATACCAAAGGAAGATCAAGGATTCACTAATGAGAACTGACAAAATGAGGGCCAGAAATAATCAAAGGTAATATACACTGGAAAATAACACACTTAAGTTACTAAACTATATCCAAGTAGATGATCTCATAGTCACTATAAGCTTCGCCTGACATTAATCACCAAGGTGATAAATCATAATATATTGTCATGTTCACAAACCCTCAATCTATGGTAGAAACTAGAAAAAGGAGATCAAGAAGAAGACAACAAACCCTGAATCTATGCTAGAAACTAGAAAGAGGAGATCAAGAAGAAGACAACAAGGACAACAAGAATCGCTACTTCATGAAGAGATAATATCTACCTTAACTTTGAAGTCGGGATATTCCTCAAGAGCCTTCAGAAGGCAAGGAGTGCTAAGCTTTGCGATCCAACGAGCAGCAGCAACCATCCCACAGTGCGCGTATCCTAAAACAAGATTGCTTATCCCGCCATCATGCAAAACCGAATGGTGAAAAGGGACCACTGCCCCTGTAGCTGCAGTGAGTGTATCTTTGATGCTATGAGTACCCCGAATCAGCAGAAGGAAACTCCTTGAATTTTTATCACATAAAATTGTAAAAGCAGGCTTCAAAAGCTGCAAAAATTAAACAGAAATTAGTGCCGTATTGGACAGACAGTTCACGTACCAGAACATAGAAATGTTTAAAACTCCTATCCCACGAGCATGCAACATGGTCGTGACTCGTGACAGTTTTCAAATAAACCCAGCAAAGAGTTACAACAATTGACTTACCCCTGCTTTGGGCTTCTGAAGGAGGACATCTGCCCCAGAGAATCCGGCAGATTCCAAAAATACTGGAAATGGCTTCTTTGAGAAAAGCATGCAGAATGTTAACAAACTCAAATACTGATTCAACTTGGCAATTATTTCCGGGCCTCTGAGTCGTACTCCCTCATCTCCAGCATATACACTTGCAACTTGTAGGTTACCCTACAAAAACACCATAATAAGTACTCCCTCTGTCCCAAATTGCTAGTCCTTCTTTCCGTTTTTTATGTTTCAAAAAGAATGTCCACTTTAAAAAGTCAACATAAAAGTTGTGCAACATTACGCTTTTGCTCTTTCTTTTTTCATGAAAAGAGCAGACTACGGTAATTGGTACATGAAAAGAGATCTCAAAAATTGTAGCTTTCTCAGACCTACTACACCAAATGAGCTTATGCCAAGATCTTTGAACTACTAAAATATACTCTAGAAGAATTCAACAGAAATGCAGAATAAACTTATAGAAAGCCGAACGACGCATGAAATTATATTTTGAGAACTATGGACAACATGAAGAAGTCCACCCCTAGGTCACATAGTACTCTAGAAGGACCCTCAGCTCCCAATCTCAATCCTCGATCTACGCTCCCGCTCTCAATCCTCGCTCATGCGAATTTTAGTAATTTGGGATGCTTTTGAAAGGCGATTTCACACTCTCACTTGCGCTCACGCACACGTATTATGTGACTAGGTCCACCCAATGACTGACAGAGATGGCACGCTAAATTAATGTAACAGTTACGGATTAGTGAATTTGAACTAACAACTCAATGTATAAACAGCTGCTCCTATAAGCTCACCAATCTAAAGACTATTGTCACAATTCACAACGTCCAAGTGTCATGAAGCAAACTAATCGAAGAGCCAATATGGGAACAGAAAACGAAACTTGACAGTTAACCATATAAAATAATGCACTGACCAGATCACCAGAATGTGTTGGTGACCAAAAGACTTGATCTTTGAGCAAGTAAAAGGACAGAACACATGACCAAGAAATTTTCAAGTTAAGAAACCAGTACCAGGTCAGTGGATTTAAAACAGATGACCCAAAAGCTCAAGCTACTAAACAACTAAAGTCATTCACACCTTCCAAGTGTCATGAAGCACATCAAAGAACAGAGGATAGAGAAAATGAAACCAGATTTATAAAATAAGCTAGTAAAACTGTAAGTCACATAATGCGTGTGACCGTGCATGAGTGGAACGTGAAAGCGTCTGTTGAATGTATCCCAATCTAACAAAATTTGTGAGAGAGAGGTCTGAGAGCACAAACGTGGACCGAGGATTGAAAGCGGGCCGAAGGTACAACTGAAAGTCTATGTGACTAAGAGTAGAACATAATCCAAAACATTCAGCAGCAAAAACAGAACTGAAATCAAAATCGAACCCTAAAAAAGCAGAAGAATAGGAACAACACCACAAGCAGGCATATTATACCTGCCTTCGCATGAGGTACTTGATTCCAAAAGCCAAGTCTCCAATCGGCCATTTCCCCAACGTCTCCGAATAAGTAAAACTAAGCGTATCAGAAATCATCGTCATTGCTTCCAGCCATGTGGCAGGCGCCTGAGCTACTGGCCTCCGCGAAACACTCCTCCTCCTGTTCGATTTCGAGTACTCACCACCGTCTCCTCTCTCGTCTCCTCCCTTCGCAAACCTACGAATCAGCACGATGTACAGGATAACTGCCGCTCCTGCCGCTGTCGCCATTGTCGCCGCCGCCATCAGATCAGTTTAAAAATCAGTGATGGCGACTCGAATCATGCAAATTACAAGAGATTTGCTTGTATCACTCCACATTCAGGAAAGTATACATATTCTTTGACAGAAATATAAATTACGTATAATATTACATGTATATGTAGCCACGTTTTGCTTGTATCGGCCTATAGTCTTTACATATCTGTATCTATACGCGGAGGGAGAGAGAGAGAGAGAGAGAGAGAGAGAGAGAGAGAGAGAGGAATGTCAATGTCGGAGATGGGGAACAACGAAACGGGAACGGAGGAGAGGGAGAGGGTAAATTACGGTATTATTCTTGGATTACAGTGATTACTTTCGTTTATGATTTTTAATTTTTTTGTGTTGTGGATATTTTTAATTTGGTGCGAAAAAACACAAAAAATATGTGCATAAAATACTTTATTTTTTTATCTGAAAATTACGCGTATTTTCGTAGGAGACTATCTCACAATGAGACGGGAAGAGTTCCACTAACTAGTTTTTGAAGTTTTTCTCCAAAACCAAGATAGGTCATCATCTCACAATATGTCATATAAAAAAGGTGCGAACACAAAACCAATGCAGTTTTAAAACAAAACTTCCTTAGCGGAACACCCCGTAAGTATATTTTGAGTAGAAATAGAAAGTTATTAGTGAGATTGGGAAATAATATTTGCCGTATTTCTCTAAGAATTTAAAATAGTGCGAAAATTATTTTCATTGTATTTACTAGGAAGTGATTTGAACATATCCAGATTCACACGCAAATATCTGGACACAAACGTTTTTTGTGATAGTTCCATGCCTGTGAATTCCACGTATATCGCTTGAAGTTTACATGTACCAAAATAATTTGACATACATTTGGGTCAGGTATATAAAGCATTTTGTTAGGAGCTGAATTAATGAAAGGGGATCTTCGAGGTTTATAGGCCATCAAAATGATCAGTGAAAATTTTGCATACGGAGAGAGTAGGGATACGTGGTGCCCGACACCCAATTTAAGTCGTCTAAACATGTTTTAGACGGCCTAGATTTGAAGATGGCACTTTTGTATGCAAAATTTTCTCGATCACAAGACATGAGCTAAAGGGTCATCTGTGAACTAAGGAATTAGAGCTTCCGTTTGTTTTTAACAAAAGAAAAAAAGAAAAGAAAAGAAAAGAAAAGAGAGATGGAGGCTTGCACTATCGTCTCAACGGTATTTTTGGTATTTTTATCAGTTCTTATGGCGTGAGGATCAACCATTTTCCTAATGTCAATACAAAAATACTATTTATAGTGAAAATTACATTCATTTTTATCTCCGGATGAAAGATAATATTTTTAGTGGAAAGTAGGCACGATTGGGATTTGAGTGTCGCGTCAGTCAACTTTAGCTGGTGGAGGGAGGTGGGCACAAATTTGGGGCTGGCGGGACCAGGTTTATTTTGGATTTCAGTAAGGTCACGGACAGGAGAAAAACTTGGATGCCCGGTGGGTATGGCCACTTAGTCTCTGATAGCATAAGTCGGTCGTCCAAAAATATTTTGGACGGTCTTGATTGCAAATAGAGAAAGACAAGAGAGAAGGGGAAGAACTTTGGAATGGAGATGTGTGGTCGGGCACCAAGTTACCATACCCAACCGACACCCAAAGTTTTTTTGCAGGGTTAAAAAAGTATAGTTTGGGCTTTGAAACTGGGTGGTCCCACGAGGCACAATGCAGCTCAATCTCATGGCTGTAAACCACGAGCACCTTTTATTGGGTTTGGGCCAATGGCAGGGTGAAAAAATGTTGGGGTTCAATTATAAAATCACACGCAATTACATGGTTGGTTTAGGGTGAATATTACCATTAATTATTTATTAAGCTTGGTTTGAAAACTTATCGAAATAGAGTATTTTTTTAGGTGGAGTCAATCTCAACAAGTCAAGTTAATTATCGATTGAATTTTTCCAATACTATAAGTTCAAAATTCAACGATAAGTTTTCAGTTTCAGTAATAGATCGTCCAAACTTAATTTTTTCAATGTTATAAATTGATCTTGCACAATATTTTTAACGAGCCAAACAACACCAAGGAGTTGATCGAGTGAGACCATGATGACATTAAGGGCTTTCTCTCCATGACCCCGAAACTTAGAGACTCGACTCTCACTGCCAGTTACAAATCCTTAGGTCTACCGGAGATTGACAACCTCAAGACTTGAAATTCATCCAAAATGCGTGAAAGCTCCGAGATTATCAAGACGCGACACAAGTTGACTTGAAATCGAAGGCTAATTTCCAAAGAGATTAAGTTATTTCCACCGCCAGTGGAAACAAAAGTTTCCTCCAAATCGATTGCATTGTGCCATGTGTCCAAACAGTTATTCATGTTCTATTATTTTGGACAACTGTTTGGACACATGGCGTAATGCAATCAATTTGGAGGAAACTTTTGTTTCCACCGGCGGTAGAAATAATTTAACCTCATTTCAGAAACTCAAATTGCGTCCACTCAAATTAAATAAGCATTAATTTCCAAGTACCTATATTTAAAGTTCTAAAGGTCAACCTCAAAAATAAATCATGCCTTCTGGCACAGTTGTCTTTTGTCTATCATTCATCACATTTCATGACTTGCATTATCCATGGGCTCTAGATCAGCTGTCTCGGAGATGGTGTCCCCAACCTTGTCCCAAAGCCAAAACGGCAGCGTTTTGGTGTCGCACCAAACCTTTGCAAAATATAATTTTGCGGGGTCCACTTTCGAGTCCCACACAAATGATCCGAACCGTTAAATAATTTTCAAATAATTATTAAGGTGGTCTCGGAGAAAATCAGGCTCATTGGATATTTTTTCGTTATTCATCTAATTCTTTGATTTTCATTCAGAATTTAGGACCCTACCAGTTTGAAAGAATCTCCAGGAAAATTTATAAAATTATGGGCTTGGAAACCCATTAATCTGAACTATAAGTGTCGTAGGGCTCATTGAGAAGAGCATTCAATAAAAAAATTATCTTGTTCGGACATCGATACGTATAAAAACAACTCATATTTTTTCATCTTGTTTTGAACATCGATTGGTATCAAAACACTAAAAAATTATCCAGTAAAAAAATTATCTTGTTTGGACATCGATTGGTATCAAGACACTAAAAAATACCTTCCCAATGAGCCTTTTGACTCTTATAGTTCAGATCAATGGGTTTCCGAGCCCATAATTTTATAAATTTTCCCGAAGATTCTTGAAAAACCCGCTAGGGTTAGGGTAGGGGCAGGGGTATGGTCACCACGCCCCGAAATTACCCGCCCCGACATACATATATAATGTATAACTATATTTATATACTCTTATATGTATATATCAAATTATATTTTCTCACTTATATGCATTAAATTTTATTTTTATTCTTATAATTCTACTTTTACAACTAAAATACAACATTAGATAGTAGATTTTGGTTAAGTTGTAAAAGTCATTTTGTGAACTTTTATCATTTGTACTCACTAATTGGAGTTTAAAATATACTTAACTAATATGTGTAAAAAATAGGGGCGGGGGTACCCATAAATTACCCGGGCGGGTTAGGGGTGGATTAGGGAATTTTAGGGTCGGGGCAGGGATCATCAAAATCCGCCCCAACCCGACCCGTTGCCATCCCTAGTTGGGGACACCATCTCCGGGACAGCTGATTCGGAGCTTGCACTTGACTAATTTGACCACGAGCTTTGCTTTTCCACCAA
Organism: Vaccinium vitis-idaea; assembly: GCA_963854785.1. NCBI lineage: Eukaryota > Viridiplantae > Streptophyta > Magnoliopsida > Ericales > Ericaceae > Vaccinium > Vaccinium vitis-idaea. The sequence goes on along the minus strand of OY978218.1, from coordinate 2,298,615 downwards.
GTAAAATCCGACTTTGCGTTTCTTTGAATCTAACGGCCGAAACAAGAGAAATTATCATTTTTTTCCTGCAAATTAAATAGTTTAAAGTGAATAACCAAAAAGATAACATAAATATCTATTTAAGCACAATAAGGGACTAACAATATGCAATATATGGATTCTATATGTCAATATTTTGAGCTTTTCACTATCAATTGTATTAGGCCTAATTTTATGGTATTTTCTGAACGTTGAGTTCCTACAAATCTTTCGTCTTTTTGTGGAACCAGTTGTGTCTGGTGTTAAAAGGCCCTTGTGATTTGCCGATGTCAGCCCACATCGAATTGGGCTTAGCTAAAGTTGCCCCAAAGTTTTTTAAAAGCTCATGTGGCAAGTCCATTGGTCTTCAAGTTAGATGAAGACGTGGGCCGGAGCCACTAGCATTATTCGGCTTTTTTTATTTGCATTAAAAAAATTAAAATTACCTTTTCACCGAAAAATAATGTTGAAACAAAAAAAAAAGAAGCTCTCAAGATTTTTTTTTCCCCTTGTGGCGAGTTCACTTAAAAGAACCACCTTACCACCCCTTGCGTTAAATACCTTAAAACAATTCTACCCCCCTTCTATCCCTACTAGAACTCATATGACCTTTCCGATTACTCTCTCCTAATAGGATATAATGTTACCTAAAGTTATTCCAAGAATAACTTCGCACAATTGACAGAATCCTCGAACTTAATTTTGCCAAAGTTAGGCTAAATTCCGGCTTCCGTTGCACAATTTAATCGCTCACTTGATCCCATATAGATACCACCTATAACGACTTGGATCCTCAAGCACCACAACAAAGTAATTAACAAGGTTAAAACAAAAAATTATTGAAAATTCATTTCCACTTCCTCCCATACTCACATAATTATTGGACCTAATTCCTCTCTCCTCCTCCTCCTCCTCTCGGACCTTTCTAGAGCCAATAGTATCTATATTTCTAGAGAAAATATGATATTCTGTATTTGTGTTCAACGGAATATAACCATTAAAAACACTATTTTTGCTATAGTACATGAGCAACACAGGTTTATATATCTAGTATGGAGTGGGATAAAATATGCGTGGGGATTTAAAACCGGTAATTAATATTCACACTCCTAAACTGTTATCCACACCCCTTTTGTCCTTAATTTGGACGAGATTTTAAGGGTTCTCTTTTGTCTTGTAGTGAAACCTGTTTCACCTTATATCCCAGGGAAAATTTCAAAAAACCCTCCAAACTTTGACCTCAATGTCTCATATACTCCTGAACTTCAATAAATTTCAATTATACTCCCAAACTATCACTCCATTAGTCAATTTACCCCTCACCGTCCAAATCCTACAAATTAATAACAGATTCCGCTAATGGAGTTAATTTTTTTCCGTTATATGCTAACAGAGTTACTGGGATGCATTATCTTCACATGCCTCCACCAGTGGAACTTTGTTCCACCACAAATTTGAGCCAAAATCGGCGGCGGCAGGAGAGAGAGAGAGAGAGAGAGAGAGAGAGAGAGAGAGAGAGAGAGAGAGAGAGAGAGAGAGAGAGAGAGAGAGAGATAGTACTCTCTCACTAAATCCATTGGATATCCATCCCTCTTCCAACCCCAACCCTCCATCATTTCACCCTCTCCTCTCAGATCGGAGAAAATCCTCTCTCGCTAAACCCTCCTCAATCCACCGACGATGAAGCGACTAGTCGAAGAATCATCCTCCGATCCGGCCTCAATCGATGAGACCAAGACCAACAAGAAGCCCAAACCAGAACCATAAGATCCGAATCAAGAACCCAACGACAACTCTTTCGCCATCTTAACCGATGAAAACTTAATGTACGAGGTTCTAATGTTAGATTTTTTCCAAATTATGGAGTCCCACTAGCCTTCATGTTTTGCATAAATTTTGTTACCATTGGGACTCCACTAACAGATAAGCCAATTAATAGTAAAGTTCATTGTGATAACTAATTAGAATTATAAATAAAGGAAAACTCTGATAATGGCACAATTCCAACAATGCTCCACCTTGACTTGAATTCCACTGAACCCAAATCACTAATTATAGCAATCCTCTTCTTCCTCTACCTCGCCACACTGCCCCCAAGAGGCGATCAACTGCAAATACCAACCAAGCCCAAGCAATGCTTGAACTTGGCAACCGGAACCGGTTTAGTCAACATGTCTGTTGGGTTATCCGTCGTTCCAACTTTCTTCACCTCAACTTGCTTTTGTGAGATGATCTCTCGAACAAAGTGATACCTGACATCAATATGCTTGGTCCGTTCATGATACATCATATTTTTAGTCAGATGTATAGCGCTCTGCAATGGCCACATACTCCGCTTCCGTTGTAGACAACGCAACCGTAGCCTGCAAAGTTGCTTTCCAACTAATGGCACTTCCTGATAAAGTGAACACATAACCTGTTAGAGACCTCCTTTTATCAAGGTTACCGGCAAAATCTGAATCAACATATCCAACTACTTGATTACCCAGATTAGAAACGTCATACAAAAGACCCATATCCGCAGTACCTCTCAAATACCAAAGTATCCACTTCACAACCTCCCAATGTGCCTTTCCCGGTCGCCTCATATAGCGACTAATGACACTAACTGCATGTGAAATATCAAGACGAGTACATACCATGGCGTACATAAGGCTCCCAACCGCGCTCGAATATGGAACCTGAGACATATACTTCTCCTCATCCTCCGACTGTGGTGACAATTCTGCTGAAAGTTGAAAGTGTGTTGCTAAAGGGGTACTGACTGGCTTCGAGTTCTGCATGGCAAAACGCTCAAGCACTTTGAGAACATATGACGTCTGATTCAAGAACAACTTGCCATCTACTCGATTTTTTCTAATCTCCATACCCAAAATCCGTTTTGCTGAACCCAAATCCTTCATCTCGAATTCACCACCCAACTGCTGTTTCAACCTGTTGATTTCTGATACACCTTTGGCAGCAATAAGCATATCGTCAACATACAACAGTAGATAAATAAATGAACCATCTGGAAGTCTTCGAAAATACACACAACTGTCATATTCACTCCTAGAATATGATTGGCTTATCATAAATGTATCAAACCGCTTATACCACTACCTATGAGACTGTTTTAAGCCATATAAAAACTTACGAAACAAGCACACATGATCTTCCTTACCAGAAACAACAAATCCCTCCGGTTGACGCATATAAATCTGTTCCTCAAGTTCCATATGCAAAAACGCCGTTTTGACATCAAGTTGCTCTAACTCAAGGTCATAACATGCAACAATAGCAAGTAAAGTGCGAATGAAACTGTGCTTTACAATTGGGGAAAATACTTCATTGTAGTCAACACCTTCTTTCTGACTAAAGCCTTTCGCCACTAGCCGAGCTTTGAACCGTGCCTCTTCAACCCCTGAAATACCTGGCTTGCGCTTGAAGACCCACTTGCACCCAACAATCCTCCTATTTTTTAGCGGTTCTAGCAACTCCCATGTCTGGTTCTTCTGAAAAGACTCAATCTCCTCACTCATAGCAACACACCACTGCGCACACTCATTGCTTGAAACAGCTTCCGCATAGCTAGAAGGCTCATCATACTCCACTATTTCAGCAACTGATAAAGCATAGACCACCATCTCAGAATAAGCCGAATATCTTTCAGGAGGCCGAATCTCCCTCCTTGGCCTATCTTTAGCAATAGTGCGTGGTTGCTCTGCTGGTACATCATCATCTGTGTTTGAACTCTTGAACTCCTCTTCAATTTGGGGTTTATTTGAATTTTAAGATGCAAACATAATGATTCAAACCAACTAGAATGGAAACATAAGTAAATTTTTTGAACAGGACCCCTAATTAACTCTCCCTAAAAACTTTTTGCTTATGAATTCTAAATCTTCTAGGAGTGTTTATAACTAATTAATTAAAATCATGGCCAAACCAATCTCCAAAATGTCACCACTATTGGAAATGTTAACAACTATTTGCTTATGAATTCTAAATCTTCTAGGAATGTTTATAACTAATTAATTAATTCAAAAAGTAAGCCTTTCAATTTACAAAACCATGGCTACAGTTAGCCCGATTGCGGTGTGACAGCACGCGCAATAAAATAATTTCAACCACTTAAAATTTATTTATTTATCAAACATAGGATAAATACAACCAATTCAAATGGTTTACTGTTGAAACAATTTTCAATTCACTCATAAATATGGTTACACAAACCATATTTTTTCCAACACTAACAACGCCCATTGCATAAATAACATCCAGTCTAGTGTGAGCTAAGTATATCTGTAGACCTACCAATCATTGATATATCTCCTTATCAGTGTGCTCCCCTGTGTCACCACTAAGCTGATGATTTGCCTCAATAGGAGAATATGCAGGTCTACAACCCAACATAATTGTTTCTTCCAATAGATCAAGTATATACTTCTGTTGGGAGATAAAAATACCTCTATCAGACATTGCCGCTTCCATTCCAAGAAAGTATCTTCGTGATCTTAAATTTATAATCTCGAACTCTTGAATCAAACTAGACTTGAGATTAAGAATCTAATCTACATCATTGACTATCATTATTATATCATCAACATGAACAATAAGGACAACAATCTTACCAACACCTTTCTTGATGAACATATGATAAGTCCCCAATAGTGCAAATAAAAGGGGCTTATCTCTCTCATTTTTGCCACACATGCATCATTTTCAAAATGATCCCTAACCTGGATCCTCAATTTTTTTTTCTGTTTTTTTGTAACCGGACATAGATATGATAATACGGCTTTTATACGATTGATGTTGTGCATGGGTGTATTTTGATAGTTTTAGGAGAAACTCGAGAATAAGTCGTGTTTCAATGCCACAGAATGTCAAGGGGTGCTCGAGCACCCGAGGCCACGTGGTACTCCACCACCGAGTCCCAGGAGTCAAGAATAAAGCATTGAACAAGGCTCGGGAAGCCCAAAATGTCTAGTGAAGAGATGATCAAATGAAGAGAAAAGAAAAACAAAAAAAAAGGAATCAAGAAGTCTACATACCAATATGGGTTTTTTCCCATACTGGTATCCTAGAAGTGAACAAAATCAATCAGGAGGTCTATATACCAGTATGGGTTTTTTCCATGTCGGTATCCAGGAAGCAAAAAGGCAATCAGAAGTTCTACATAGCAGTATGAGTTTTTTCCCATACCGGTATCCAGTCTGTTTTTTTTTTTTTGTGTGTGCAGATTTTTGGCCTGAACTCAGCTTATGTCCAGGGACATTTTGGACCTTTTGTACACGCTTTAGGGGGGCTATAAAGCCCCCAAACATCAGATTTAGGGTTACATCTTATTTCCCATTTCTCTCTTTACCTCCTTCCTCCTCTATTTTTTCTACCTTCTTTCTAGTTTTTAGGATAGTTTCTCTTTGATTCAAGGCTTTGACCTTCACAAATGTTGTAAGTACTTCTCTTATCTATATAGATCCGAAGATTATTTTTTGTTTTCTCCTTGTTTCTCTTCATGTTTACGTTAAGTATGACGAGTAGTAGATTATGCTTGGTCATGGGGTGATTTCTACCCCATGACTTTGGTACTTTAATGGCTTCTCTCATGTTTTATGTTTAATCTTTGTTTGTGAATGGATTTAGTTCTTACCTTTTTTAACCAATACTAGAGTTGTTAAATCTTTGCTTATGCGTAGACAAAGAACCTTGGCACACATAATACTTAGGTCGATGTCACTCTACGTGTTTGATATAATGCCTCAAAGAACTTGTTGAGCTCTTACTCTACTTGTTAGCTTTGATTGTGTGTAGACAAAGAATCTTGGAACACAATGCTTGGAACCCCTGTCACTCTAAGTGTTTGATAAAATGCCTGAAAGAGTTTCCTCCATTTCCAAACGCCATTTATTTATAACTTGATTTTCACGGTTAAACCCTCCGAGTGAGAGTGATTGTCTTCGGCTTTCACTTGAGTTATATATGAGAAGCATTAAGCGGCCTAAGTTTCAGGTGGATTGAACCCCTAGACCTTGTCGCCTTTGAATTCGTGTCAAACTTCATTTTCTAGTCTTTTCAAAAGTAGAAAGAGAATCCCACAAACTAAACCAAAAGGTTGGCCGTCCTAACGCCAAAACCCCTACCGTAAAGTAAATCTCTCACTAGCTCCGACCCTTCCCTGTGGATTCGACCTCGGACTTCCGAGTTATTATGCTAAAACCAACCTAGCCCTACGCTTGGGGCAACGCTATCTAGTATACAAAGCTAGGTCGCAAGCATTTTTGGAGCCGTTGCTGGGGAAGGCAACAAATGGGGAGTTAGAAAGGAGTTTGCTTTACCCCATTGTAAGTATTCCATTTCTTTTAGTTTAATTTAGTTTTTGCATCTTTTGTTTTAGTTTTAATTATTATATCCTGTAATGAGCATGATAGACCAAAACTTCTCCCCTCTGTTTGACGATCCCCTAGAAAAACATATCATTGCTAAAGAAATGGATGCAGAGGTGGATTACTTATACTCTTTGTTAGAAAAACAAGATGCATATGGGCCTATTTTTGAGCAGTTACCGATCATAGAACTAATCGATTTTCTTGGCGTTGATGATTTTGATTTGGTTTACCATCCATTTATAGTAGATTTTGTCAGCACTTTGAAAATTGATTTTGTTTGGGCTATGCACTTGGTAGAACTTAAATTTCTAAAACGAATTCGGCAATTGCTATACTCAAAGTATCTTATCTTGTGGCATGGTCGAATTCAATTCTTGACAGAGTTTAAAGTGGTTTGGTCTTCATAGTATGATTGCTCTTCCCATTTTGTAATTTTGAGTTTTCCATTTTGTATGTTTAGCTCTTCGTACTTTTCCTTATGTCACCTTTTTATTTTCATTTATAATATATCTTCATGAAGTCTAGGAGACTTAAATTCTATGGAGCTTGCGATAGCTTTAGTGTTTGCCGTGCTTGAACGGCTTGTGATGGTCTGGTATAGCCACTTAATCCTAGCCTTAAAACATTAGTATCTGGGTTGGTAACAATCTTATTGTTTTGTCTTGGATAGTCATAAAAGAAGATTGGCCCTGATTTCAAAAAATAAAAAATAAAATATAAATTCAACCTTTTGAGTCAATACTTACCCAGGATTGTTGTATAACCTTCTCTATTAACATTTTAAGTGAGGATTAGGGAGAAAAGTACTACCTGTTAATCACGTGAAGATTTGGCACTTGTGGACTTCGCTATCATGGAGCAAGTCATTTCTAAACATTCCACTCTTAGTAGGTAGTTGACAATTCAGTCTTTTGCAGGGTGACCATGCTACCGTACCAGCCTTGGTAGTTTGGGTCGGACTTGGCGGTGATTGCAGCATTCAGGAGCCCTGAGTATGGGGGCGACGAAACATTGCGGTTGTAAGGCCTACAAAGTCTTCGGGTATGGCCCTGTGTGACTAGCTGTGGTCCCACATGGGGTTGAAGGAGGAAGTCTTGGAAGCATTGCCAATGACAAAATGAGTGGATGATGAAATATCCTCAAACTTGGTCGAGGTATCGGGTTGTTGATATTCCGCCCCATCGGTACATTTTGTTCCTCCCTCTTCCTAGTTTTTTCCTCATGCATTGAGGACACTGTGCATTTTAAGTTTGGGGGGGGGGGGGGGGGGGGGATTATACTAATCATTTTCATTTTTATTTTTTCATAGAGCATGCTAGATACCTTAAATATGCTCAATTTTGGTCATAAATGCAAGAGTAGATTCCCTGGTGAATTCGGTTATCTGTTTACATCCATGACTATGCATACATGAATTCTAGTGAACAAGTTGAGCCCTTGTCGGTCAAGTATCATGAATTGTTCAGAGTGGAAATTCATTTTGAAGCATCCCATGTTTTTTGTCCTCATTTCCCACATTTGCGTAAATAATACCCTTTTATCGTGCCATACATAGGAAATGATACAAGGTATTTTTGCATGATTATACCACGTATGAGTCACCTTGATCCTTAATTTGAACCAAGTCCGAGTCCCATTCATTGTGAACCTCAGAAAATCGGATGTTTGGAGGGATGTTCATGGAGTGTGTTGTGATTTTAAATGCACTTGGGGTTGGTTTGAATGATATGGGAATTGTTGGGTTGAGATCCATTGAAGTTGGAAAAACTTGAAAATTTGTGCACTCTCTCTCCTTCCACTATAAAAACCCAAAAGTCCCAAAAATTTATCTCCCACCTCTCCAATCTATCCAAAATAATGGCCTTCCTTTCCATCTCCATTGGCTCTAATATTCTCCCCAAAAAAAAAATCTTTGAAAGTGCAAAAGAGAAATACGAAGAGAGTGTTGAAAGAGTTGGCGAGACATCTGGGAAGTCATATGTTCCCTGATGAGCTTGATGAGGAATAACTAAGATGGGGAGTTGGAGGAGGACGACGATGAGGATGATGTGTATGTGTCGGTGGTAGTAACTTAGTAGTTAGCTAGTAGGTTTAATTTGTTTTCCTAGCTTTGTTTGTTCTTTGGCTGATCGGCCATGCCTTTGATAGTGTAGGGTTGGTGGTGGCCAAAGGTAGTTGGCCAAGCAAGCATATGGCCACCACCCCTTCTGAGTTCGTTTTATTTTTATTCTTATAATTCTACTTTTACAACTAAAATACAACATTAGATAGTAGATTTTGGTTAAGTTGTAAAAGTCATTTTGTGAACTTTTATCATTTGTACTCACTAATTGGAGTTTAAAATATACTTAACTAATATGTGTAAAAAATAGGGGCGGGGCGGGTAAACCTGATATCCGATAGGGGCGGGGGTACCCATAAATTACCTGGTCGGGTTAGGGGCAGTTAGGGGTGGATTAGGGAATTTTAGGGTCAGGGCAGGGATCATCAAAATCTGCCCCAACCCGCCCCGTTGCCATCCCTAGTTGGGGACACCATCTCCGGGACAGCTGATCCGGAGCTTGCACTTGACTAATTTGACCACGAGCTTTGCTTTTCCACCAAGTAAAATCCGACTTTGCGTTTCTTTGAATCTAACGGCCGAAACAAGAGAAATTATCATTTTTTTTCTGCAAATTAAATAGTTTAAAGTGAATTACCAAAAAGATAACATAAATATCTATTTAAGCACAATAAGGGACTAACAATATGCAATATATGGATTCTATATGTCAATATTTTGGGCTTATCACTATCAATAATAGGCCTAATTTTATGGTATTTTCTGAACATTGAGTTCCTACAAATCTTTCGTCTTTTTGTGGAACCAATTGTTTCTAGTGTTAAAAGGCCCTTGTGATTTATCGATGTCAGCCCACATCGAATTGGGCTTAGCTAAAGTTGCCCCAAAGTTTTTTAAAAGCTCATGTAGCAAGCCCATTGGTCTTCATAGATGAAGACGTGGGCCGGGGCCACTAGCATTATTTGGCATTTTTTATTTGCATTAAAAAAAATTAAAATTACCTTTTTTCCCGCAAAATAATGTTGAAAAAAAAAAAAAAGAAACTCTCAAGATATATATATATTTTTTGTGGCGAGTTCACTTAAAAGAACCCTTACCACCCCTTGCGTCCCTTCTATCCCCACTAGAACTTGTATGACCTTACTGATTACTCTCTCCTAATAGGATATAATGTTACCTAAAGTTATTCCAAGAACAATTTCGCACAATTGACAGAATCCTCGAACTTAATTTTGCCAAAGTTAGGCTAAATTCCGGATTCCGTTGCACAATTTAATCGCTCACTTGATCCCATCTAGATACCACTAATAACGACTTGGATCCTCAAGCACCACAACAAAGTAAATAACAAGGTTAAAACAAAAAATTATTGAAAATTCATTTCCACTTCCTCCCATACTCACATACTTATTGGACCTAATTCCTTCTCTCCTCCTCCTCCTCCTCCTTTCCTAGGGTTGGTCATTTTCTCCGATTCGTTCGAATCCGATCCGATCTCCGATCTGAACGGATCGGCAATATGGAGATTTGTTTGGAGATTGTATAGGATATGAAGATTTTTTTTTTTGAAAATGTTTGGGGATTGGGTAGGGGGTGGAGATGGCATGTCCCCGCCCCAAATCCGTTCCTCGATCCATCCCCGCCCGGCCCCATCCCTGAATCCCCGAATATAGGGGTCTATTCATGAGTTAAGAAACTTTTGAGTCCCACTAAATTTTCTCCGAACACATAGGGTCACACTAAATTTTCTCCAAACATTATATTGATAATTGACATTTGTAATACAATAAATGTGATTAAATAAGAAATGCATCACTATAATTTGAATACATCCCAACTAGGTTGACATCTACTCACTATCAATCATATGCATTCCTTAAAATAAACACAAAAAAAAATGCAAAATAAAAAGGGTAAATTTCACTTACCTCCCCTGAGGTTTCTGACAAATACAGGCACCTCCCCTACACTTTCTGAAATTCCACTGCCCTCCCCTACTTTTGAAAATAATTCCCAGATACCTCCCCTCCCGTTACTTCCGTCAGTAAAAGTAACAGAAAATGATGATGTCATCCATTTTTCAATTCTAAATGCCAATATTACCCCTCCTCTCACTCATCCATTCTTTAGTGTTTTCTACGAGTCTACTGTCCTGGTTTCTTATGGTATAATTCCAATGGAAAATCTTTGACTTATGGTGTAAATTTCTTGTACAAAAATAAAAACAGCATCTCATTCCAAGGATTTGAATCCCGTATCGGCTTGGGTACCAATTTTCCTACTGATTTGGTACGGTACGGTACTATTTCGGATTTAGCGCTACATATATAATTCAAAAATTTTACACTTAAAAATTTCACTAAAATAGAATTTCCATTAAAGACGAAAAAAAAAAAGTGTGAAAGATAATTTAGTGTGTGGAAATTACACCACCAAAATTAATTTTTTGCAACCATGACTCACAATTAGTCAATACAGGAGTAAATAGGTAATAAACACATAAATGTACTTTGTGCTATAAACCGACAATTTTTTGCTGCACAATTTTCATTACTTTTCATTACAATTCAAGTGTAAATTATTACCCACAATTTTCATTACTTTTCTGTTGCACACTACAATATGCATGATCTGCTTCTAGTCACCGATCTGTAAAAGAACCGACTTTCAACAGGCATCCTTACACTGAAAAGAGGCCTAAAGAAGAAGACGACCGACAAGAGGCCTGAAGAAGACGACGGAGACCATCAAGATTCAGTCCAAAACGTCGAGAACTTCACCGGAATGTCAATAGAAGACCCAGATTTGAACAAGAATTAGTTTTGCCTTTAATCTCTTCCCCTTCTCTCTTTTCCTTCTATTTCTTCTTTTTTCGAGTTAGATGCGTACCGCCGGGACTCGTCGGTCGGGCCGGAAAAAATTCAAAATTTTCAAAGTGAAACCCAAAACCCAAAAATTTCAAAGTGAAACCCAAAACCCAAAACTGGAAAAAATTCAACATCAACCCAGACACAAAACCCATACAACTATTTTTGTTAAATAACCCCCAAATTTTTGTCAAATAGCCCGAATCAAAATCCTATTATTGATCAAAATAGGTAAAATCGTAGTGAAACGACTTACACAGAACCGTGACAACTATTTTTTGTCAAATAACCCCCAAATTTTTGTCAAAAAACCCTAATCAAAACCCCTTTATTGATCAAAATAGCAAAATATATGCAAAACAACAACACAGACTTCAAGATGAGGGACGATTACTACCTGAGGATGCGGACTTCGATCTCCCCTTCAGATCTCCGGACTGCCAAAACTAGGGTTTCTGCATTTCGAACTCCATCTCCAAATGCTCTTAACACGTCGATTTTTATGTTTTTCACCGATCTCGTACATGGATTTCACTCTTGCATAGGGTCTCTCTCTGTCTCTCTCCTTCGCCCAGAGTAGAAGTCTCTCGATGGTGCAACTGATCGATCATAGTAAGAGGGCCAACAGTTGGAGTTTATATACCTAGGGGTGTGAAAGTCATTTCACACCCAATGTTAACCCAGTTAGCCTAAAATTAACGAGAGGGGGGAATCTGGGAATTACTTTCAAAAGTAAGGGAGGGCAGTGAAATTTCAGAAAGTGTAGGGGAGGTCCCTGTATTTGTCAGAAACCTCAGGGGAGGTAAGTGAAATTTACCCAAATAAAAATAATATTTTTCCAATCGAGCCGTTGATTTTGTTGTTCCTATTGATGAAATCAATTGTGTAAAGTTTCCCACACGTTCGGTGCCCCTCACGCGCCTGTCATTCACGCTCGGAATGACAGGTGATATGACCTTCATCCCTGCCGCAGACGCTATGTCCAGGCTGACGTCATGGCACATGGGTTCGAGTAGTCAAATCATCTCGAGACATTCCCCATCACCCATGTGCTCCTGCAGGCGGCGGTTGCAGAATAGGTGACCGCCGCATTTAATGCTCCATCGTGGAATGTGTAGCGTGCCTGGTACGCCACTACCGAACCAAGTAGATCCGAGCCCCCGCGTGACCAAAGTCGACCGACTCGGTACGCGAGTGGCCCAGCCCCTCAGGCGCTCGGCAGATCGCCTGGCGGAGATCCCGAGGGTATTCCGAGAGCCAAGCGGAGAATGCCATGTCCTCGGCACCTCTTGCTCGACGGACATCGTTTAAATCTATATTCGTCCAGAACCGTACATCCGCGCACCTCGCCGAGGGCACCGTACGCTCGGCACAACTGAGACGGATTGATCTGCATTCAGTTGTGTAGATTCTGGGACGGTGACCCTTTTAGCACCTTGCGGTGTGGAGAGGGGCCTTAGCTGACCCCTACGAACCCGGCCACTACAAGTACATAAAAAAAAAGAGAGGCTAGTGCATTATTAATCTGCGCAATAATCCATAACGCATTTCGTAAATGCATTATAATTTTAAAACAATGCATTTTGTTTACGCGCGGTCACAACTGACAATGAACCCCCGAGCTGACCTGGCGTGCCGAGTTGGCAATTAACGGTTATAACGCATTACCAAAATGCATGAAGTGCTAGTTTCAGAATATGTTTAAAAAAGTAGCTGCTTCGGGAATAAGTTTCAAAAAAGAGGCTACTCCGATCAAAAACCCACAAATTTGCGCCAAAATCGGCGGCGGCAGGGGGAGAGAGAGAGAGAGAGAGTCCTCTCTCACTAAATCCATTGGATATCCATCCCTCTTCCAACCCCAACCCTCCATCATTTCACCCTCTCCTCTCAGATCGGAGAAAATCCTCTCTCGCTAAACCCTCCTCAATCCACCGACGATGAAGCGACCAGTCAAAGAATCATCCTCTGATCCGGCCTCAATCGATGAGACCAAGACCAACAAGAAGCCCAAACCAGACCCAGAAAATCCGAATCAAGAACCCAACGACAACTCTTCCGCCATCTTAACCAATGAAAACTTACTGTACGAGGTTCCAAAGTACGCCGACGAGCTCACGGTCGCCTTATCAGTAGTGGCACAAGACGGCCAATGACAAGCGGCTCTTCTGCTGCTGCTGTCGCATCGTAAATACATTAAATACGAATTTGGTAAATTTTTTTGTGGTGGTGGTGGTGGTGTACCGCCGGGGATCGGGAAGCTTCAGAATCTGGGCACTTTGTTTCTGCTAGTGAATTCGTTATATGGGTTGTTAACGAAGGAGTTGGGTCATTTAAAGAGCTTCAAATCGACGGATCTGTTGAACAATATCTTTTCTGGAGAAATACCCAGTTCATTTTCTGACCTTAAGAACTTGACCCTTTTGAATCTTTTTCGAAATAAGCTGCATGGGTTGGTACATGAGTTCATTGGAGATTTACCTGCTTTGGAAGTTTAACATATATTGGAAAATAATTTCACCGTGAGTGTGCCACAGAATTTGGGTACTAATCAGAAGCTTCAAATTGTTGATTTATCGTTGAATAAGTTGACCGTTTTTTACCAAATCATGATAGTTACACATCCTTTGTGCCACTCCCCACCACACCCTCACTCACATGGGGTGTGGGGTTCACATGGAACCCACATGTGGGAACCACACCACATGTGAGTGAGGGTGTGGTGGGGAGTGACACAAAGGGTGTGTACCTATCATTTTTGTTTTTTACCGCCGTATTTGTGCTCCGGTGATCGTCTTCAAACGCATGTTGAGCTCTATCTTCTGTCTCGGGAATTTCCAAAAACGTATTGGGTATCAGTCACTTTGGGTCAATTCAGTGTGTGTGAGAGAGAAATAAACCCCAAAATTAGGATATAACGGAAAAATTAACTCCGTTAGCAAAATCCGTTATTAATTTGACGGATTTGGACGGTAGGGGGTGAATTAACTGACGGAGTGATAGTTTGAGAGTGTAATTGAAATTTATTGAAATTCAGGAGTCTATGAGACATTGAGGTCAAAGTTTGAGGTTTTTTTTTGAAATTTTCCCTTAAAATTTCAAAAAAATGGTTTTTTTGGTTTTTTTCGTTGTCCTTATTCAAAAAAAAATTGCATTTGTTAGTTTTCGGTCGATTTTTTGTGGTTTCTTGGCTTGTCTCGACGATAGAAATCTAAAAAGTATAAAATTGTTAGTCAAACTTAAAGTTTTGTGAATAAAGACGAAAAATAATCTAAAAAACTAGTTTATTTTGATTTATTTTCGGCTTTATTAAAAAAAACTATTACTTTTGACCATAATTTTATACTCTTTGGATTCGTCTCGACGAGATAAATCTAGAAACCACAAAATCTTGACGGAAAACTAACAACTGCAAATTTTTTTTGATTAAAGATAAAACGAGAAAAACCAAAAAACCAATTTTTTCAATTTAGCCAAATCAGAATAGGTACCCTCTACCATTAGTACTAGTGTTTACTATGTAGCTAGGGGTTTGATTTATTTTCTCGTATCGACGGTACTGGGGCATGTATTGGTTATACTGTAGATTAGGGTTTGGAAATTGAGGATTTTGGGTGGGGTTTTTGCTTTTCTGCTTTGGCGGGTTACCTGCGTATATCACAAGCACGCACTAACACTCTTATCTTCTTAGTATTTGCTTTAATCATCTTCTTCCTCAACTTTGTAATCGGTTCTTATTTTACATTTCCTTTAGGTGTTGATTTGCATCTTCTTTTCGGGTGAGTTTCAAACACCCAGATGGAGGGCCGCGCTGTGGGTAGTGCCATCTCCAGATGTGTCCGTTTATTTCGTAGTAACAATTTGTTCACATCGACCATCGATTTCTACAAGATTCCAGTTGGTCATGGTAACAACAACAACTACACGATTCCAGTTTCATGTGGTCATGGTGACAACTCCAACGACGACTTCTTCTCGGGTGCAGTTCAATTAGATTATCATGGTCATGGAAACATCAACGACAACAACATCTACATGATTTCAGTTCCATGTCGTCATGGTAACATCAACATCCCTGGGCTCAAACCGTTCCACAAGGCTAACTATATACCACTGACGTCCACCATTGCGTCTGTCGGATCTTCTCTGTTCAGTGTTGGAGGCCAGGATAACTCCACTCGCTGGCCTGTATCCAAGATTTACCGATTGGACAGAGCATGTGCTCCTGTGTGGGAGGATGATTTTGCAGTGACGATGCTTTGCCCCAGAGTGGGACATCACGTCGTGGGCATGGATGGAAAACTGTATACTATGGGCGGTCTGATAGATGAAAATTATAGTCTATGGGGTGAATGCTTTGATCCTTCTTCGAATAAATTGTCTCGTCTACCTTCGCCTCCGTTCGATCAGCTTCCGAAATGGGGAGGTGATTCCATAGTGGTTGCACCCCTGCATTCCTCTAAGAAGATTTTGGTGGCTCCCAGGTTTCCTTCATCATCGGATGTTGCCTTCTTCTATCGCGTCGAGGATGAAGCCTGGGAAGAATTGGATCACATGGTTGACTTCTCTACCATCCAAGGGGAAGCAGCCGTGCTTCGAAACAGTACCACTCTTTGTTGGTTTCGTAGCAACACAATGGAGATTCATGCCTATGATTTGGTACTCAGAAAGTGGTTCAAATCTCCTGTAGAAGGTTTGGACAAGGTCGGCATTGTAGGCGACAAAGGGAAGTACTTTTGCTGGTTCCGTCTGGATGACAACCACATCTGCTTACTCTGGCAGGATTCGTTGGGTTTGCCCATCAATCGTGCTTTCGGTCTCCTTCACTGTGCCGATGTTGAAGTTAAGATCAGCGAGTGTTCCCCGGGCGAATTCATATTGAAGGCCTTTGTTGTTTTCTCCCAATCTTATGTGCTTGAACCAGGGGCAAGACTCTTCGAAGGCCTTGCTTTGTGAGTAGTACTAACTTTTCTATGCTCCCATGCTTATTTTTTCCTCAAGTGTTTCTTATTGTCCTTCTCTAAAAAATCTTTGCTGTTAATATTATTACATCAATCTGTGCTGTTGAATTTAGGTGCTGACATGACATACATATCACTTATCTAGTACTAATTTTAGAACAAATTTTTTGATGGATTGGTCTGTTTTTGTCCCTTTAAAAACAAAGGGCCCCTGAACAACTGCTTTGTAGTTTGTGTTCGAAAGACTAGGTGACCGGACTTCATTTTTTTCCCTTCCTGTTTCTTATAGGTGCTCATGTATTATTTTTCCCCATACTTACACAAGCCCCTTGATGACATCTTTGTTTTCCAAAAATGAAGCTGTATATATGCACTTTGTTAGCTTCAAAATATTTCGAGAAAATATGAATTTTTTTCACACTACACGTAAATGGTGTATAGATAGCTGTTAGTTGGAAGGGCGACTTGAAATTTTATCTAGGTATACCCTTGCTACATATCCATCCACGTTAGCTGCTTTTCCAAGTTCTCCTCTTTACAATGACCATCCAGGGCACAATCAATCTATGCACTTTCTGCAGTTCAATTAATTGATACGGTGTATTCAGAAGTTTCATCGATATAGAATATGTTGAAAAGGGGAAAAGAGTCAAAGTTTGAAGGTGGTCGGACATTGGACGGTTCAGATCATCGAAATTCGATCGGGTTCTATGAGGTGTGGACGAAGTCCGCATTTTAAGGGTTTGGATGGAAGTTTAGTGTGTGTGTGTGTGTGTGTATAGTCCTTTCAATAGATAAGATATCTACATTGTCACGTACTAGTATATATACTGGTACACACACATATATGTAAGATATACACCCACTACGGAAATATTGATACCAGTACATACATATATGCATATAGAGTCCCGATCCAGTCAGGGATCCCGAATCCGAGACTTGTAGTTCCGGATCAAATTTTCACGATCTGAACCGTCCAATGTGTTTAAAAGGTGTTTTTAAGGGTTCCCGCTAGAAATCATGAAAAAAAAATACCGGAAAAGAGCTTGATCCAAGTAGTTTTTCACAAAAACTGTATGCAAAAACAATTTTTAAAACCTCGAAAACACCATTTTTTCTTCAATCTGGGATCCTTGACAGGATCATCGGTGTATGCATATCCAGCTCACTAGAGTCCCTAAGAAGCTTAAGTGAAATTGAAACGTTCTCCACTTTTGCGCCGATTTTTCCAATTAAGCCCCTCTATTTATGGGGCTCGCGTTCAAGGCAGAGGGGTAGATTTGACACTTTGACCGGGGAGCTTTGTTACACGCGCTTTGCCAGCTCTCGGGCGCGTCGTTGGAGAGGGGGAGGGTTCTTGCCCGTTAATGAATGCGGAAGGGATGTTTTTCTGCTTCTGCCGTGTATTCTTTTGAGATGTATTGAGTAAATGCAGATGGAGGGTGGGAGGGAATTAACACTCTCGTTGCTCTCTCTTGTGGTTCTTCTTTCTAGGGTTTCGCTGTGTGTTCCGAGGTGAGTTTTGTGCTATTTTCCTGCGCTTTCGTGGAGTATTTTTTGCGTTCGGTGGTTGTTGGCGAGGTATTTTACTCAGGCGTTGCTTTGTATATGGTTCTTAGTGTTGATATATCATGTTTTATACGTTTAGGTTGGCTGCTATTGGCTTGGTTCGATTGCGTTTAATGGGAATACATTGGCTTTTATTGTTGAGTAAGCTGTACAATTTTCTAGGTTCAATAGATGGCTTAGCGTGAGAGTAGGTTTTTTTGGCCTATTTTCCATAGTCTGTTCTCTCTGTGAGAACCACAAAATATGACACTTGGGAATATTTAGGCTTCCCTTGCTTGAATGTATCTACGTTTTTTGGGTGGTTTTAGTGTGGCATGAATTCCCAAGCGAAGCAAGGACTTGGGTGGGGTTTTATTAACATCCATATCGTGTTTAAGTGTTGTAAGTTTCTTGCACGCCTGAGCGATGGATTGAGGTGTAATAATGATATCATCTTTCCATAGTTTGTTGTCTCTGTGCGAACTACAAAATTAGCCACTTGGGAATATTTAGGCTTCTAGGTTCGATAGATGGCTTAGCGTGAGAGTAGGTTTTTTTTTCCTATTTTCCATAGTCTGTTCTCTCTGTGAGAACCACAAAATTAGACACTCGGGAATGTTTAGGCTTCCCTTGCTTGAATGTATCTGCATTTTTTGGGTGGTTTTAGTGGCATGAATTCCCAAGCGAAGCAAGGACTTGGATGGGGTTTTATTAACATCCATATCGTGTTTAAGTGTTGTAAATTTCTTGCACGCCTGAGCGATGGATCGAGGAGTGATAATGATAGCATCTTTCCATAGTCTGTTGTCTCTGTGCGAACTACAAAATTAGCCACTTGGGAATATTTAGGCTTCCCTTGCTTAAATTTCTTGCACACCTGAGTGATGGATTGAGAAGTGTCAATGATAGCATCTCCACTAGGGTTTGTATTTTAATAGATTCTAACAATCATTGGTGAGTAAATATAGTACTGTCTTATATATATAATGGACCAATTGCTCCATTCATGTTATGCTCGATTGGCCAAATAAGTGGTTCTAATTGGCCTTGTCTTCCTCTCGTATTTTGACAAGCTATTGTACGACTTACTTGAAAAAATCGGCTGAAACAAAAGCTTGAGGGTCTCCAATTGAAGGACTTGTTTCAAATCTTTATCTTCTTAGGGCTTTAAGCAAACATCTATGGGTCATTTAGTCCTTTTTTTTTTTGCCGTGGATTCTTTTGTAAAAGAAAAAATCTCGCTCGCATTTATTTTCTGAAAGATTGATGGTTTGAAAACCATACCAAAATACCCAAAAACCATTCTCACTATCCATTGATCAATTGCATTCTTCTATCTAATAAACTACTTCTTGCACCTCCTTTCGGCAGCGATATCTAATACAGTCCTTCGCATAACACGTATAGTTCACGGATTGACATTAACTTACAGCCTATTTTTTGAAAAACGCTTGCCGTGGCCACTTTACAACAATAGATGTTATGGGTTTTTTTTATTAACATCGTGCGTTTAGTTAACGGGTTAACACTGATGGGTTGACGCGTACGTGCGTAGCACGTAGTTAACCACCTAGTATACATATAGGTTCAACTTCCTATCCGGACTCCAGACTTCCGGACCTCTGTGATCTGAGCAATTTTTGGCGATCCAAACCGTCCAATGTGTTCAGAAGGTGTTTTCAAAGGTGCACGCGGGAAATCTTCAAAAAAAAATACCGGGAAGGGCTTGATCCAAGCAGTTTTTCGCAAAAGTGTAATTTGAAAACACCTTTTGAACACATTGGACGGTTTGGATTTCCCAAAAACAATTTTTAACGTAAAAAAATTACATTTTTTCTTATTTACGGGAGGTCCTTACTAGAAATCTTTCCCATCAGGTATACATGATGGGCTTCCCATCAGGGACTCCTATTTCCCGATCAAATTTTCACAATCCGAACCGTCCAATGTGTTTAAAAAGGTGTTTTTAAGGGTTCCCGTGAGAAATCAGTGAAAAAAAATACCAGGAAGGGCTTGATCCGATCAGTTTTTGATAAAAATTGTATATATGCATTTTTATCGAAAACTGATCAGATCAAGCCCTTCCCGGTATTTTTTTCACTGATTTCTCGCGTGGACCCTTAAAAACACCTTTTAAACACATTGGACGGTTCGGATTGTGAAAATTTGATCGGGAAATAGGAGAATTGGAGGGCTCTTTAATGGGAAGCCCATCTGGGAGTCCTGATTGGAAGCTCACTGTATATATATATATATATATATATATATATAGAGAGAGAGAGAGAGAGAGAGAGAGAGAGAGAGAGAGAGAGAGAGAGAGAGAGAGAGAGAGAGAGAGAGAGACCCCATGTCCATTACGTGGACACGGCGACCTCTAGAAGTTTCGGTGCTTCATAGCCTAAATGCTTGCTCTCTCTCTTTTTGGCCCTCTTAATTTCTTAGTTTCCTGCTCTTTCCTCTTCTCTTGTACATGGGTTCTTGATGCCAAACAAAACTGATCAACAACCAGGAGGAGAATTGGTTAGCATGGTTGTATTTGGCTTGACGATTGGTATGCCCATCATTATGTAGCACATTTTTTTTCTCCCATTGCATGGCTAGGTTTACTCCATTCAGCAAGCAGGTAAAGGTAACACCCAAAAGCTATGCAACAAAGGAAACAGCCGTATGAAAGAACAAGAGTTCTTCATTGAAGAGTTCTTCCACTGATGGACATTTCGTGAATTTTGAACACCAGGAAATAAGTTTGAGGACTACACAGTTGGTTGCTGGCTTCACTCCCTAGACTTGCACAACCTAGAGAAACATATACATGCCACTATGATTGGTGCAGGTTAAGAAATGACGAGGACTATATGCAACAATTTCAAATCGTTAAAGATAAGATATCAGTATGCACTCAACTCGCTCGATGTAGGCTTTTATCTCTTGCAGTTTGATTTTGTTGTCTTTATTTACCTGTGCATTACGTGTCGGTCTGTGAGATGAAATTCATCTTCTTCTTCTTCTTCTTCTTTTTTGGTTCATGATGATGGATTTGCATAGCGACTTTGGAGAGGGTGATGATGGCCGTACTGAAGCAGTTCAGGGTAGAACGGGAGTTGGCAGCAGTGGAGGTGGTGGCCCTGATGGAAGGACTTCTCAAGCTAAGATATATTGGTAAGAGAGAGGGTTGAAGTGCTGTCTTCCCGTTACATCTCTGGCTTGGTTTGGTATTTGGGTCAGGTATATAAAGCATTTGTGTTAGAAACTGAATTGGAAGGAGATCTTCGAGGTTTAGAAGCCATCAGAGCAAATTTTGCATATAGAGAGGGTAGAGACACGTGGTGCTCGGCATTCAATTCAAGCCGTTCAAACATGTTTTGGACAGTCCAAATTTGGAATCATCTTTTTGTATGCAAAATTTTCCCGATCACAAGATATGAGCTAAAGAAAGTCATCATCAAAACTGAATGATTTAGCGGACGCTGTGAACTAACGAATTAGAGCTTCTATTTGTTTTTAATAAAAGAAAAGAAAAGAAAAGAAAAGAAAAGAGGATATATCTATGGACGGAGATTTGCACTATCGTCTCAACGGTATTTTTTGGTATTTTTATCAGTTTTACGGTGTGAAGATCAATCATTTTGTTAATGTAAATACAAAAATACCATTTAGTGAAAACTACATTCACTTTTATTCACAGTAGAAATATAATATTATTAGTAAAAATTCTGGTTCGATTGAGATTTGTGGCTTTGTTCGGTTTGGGTTTTGAGGGAGGGTTTTGGGGGTAATGAGTAGAGAGAGATAGAAAGAAAATTTTATTGGGGACCGTGCAGGGTGGGTTCAATTATAAAATCACACACAATTATATGTGTTAGGCCCGGAGTGCTTTTATGGATTTTGTTACACAATGTCACTTCCTGCCAGTCAATCTCAACAAGTCAGGTTGATTGTCGGTTGAATTTTTCCAATACTATAAGTTCAAAATTCAACATAAGCTTTCAACTCGAGTAATATATCGTCCAAACTTAATTTCTTTTTAATTTTATGAATTGATCTTGCACAATATTTTCAACGAGCCAAACGCTAAGGATTTCATCGAGTCAGAGCATGATGACATCGAGGGCTTTCTCTCCACGACTCCGAAACTCGTCTCTTGCCATCAGTTACAAATCTACTGGAGATTGACAACCTCAAGACTTGAAATTCATCGAAATGCTCCAAAATTATCAAGACGCACAACCAAAATTGCGTCCACTCAAATTGAAGTTATAAACTAAAGGTCAACCTCAAAAATAATTCATGCCTACTGGCACAGTTGTCTTTTGTCTGTCCTTATCACATTTCATGACTTGCATTATCCATGCGATAATCCTACGGGTACAGAGGTGTTGGTACAGAAAATGTACCGAGTCCTCTCGGTGACCCACTTTTGAGTCTCACACGAGTGATCTGAACCGTTCATTGTTCTTAGAACATTTTTCTGAGGGGCTCCACAAAAAATCAGCTCGATCGGACGGTTAGAAGTGCTTGAACCAAAGTCCCACCGTTTCAAAAACCCAAAAGTGGGTCGCCGAGAGGGCTCGGTACATTTTCTATACCAAAACTTCTGTACCCCAGCAGGGTCCTTATCCATGAGCAATTTAATTAGTTTTAATCAGTTAACTATAATGATCGCTTAGTAAAATATATTAGGCTACATTGTGCAACATTTGATTTTGTGTCTTGACTTTAATGGTGATCCCCTCTCTTTAAATAAATATTAAACATGCTAAACATCAATACTTGTAAAATTTCATAATCACATTGCTGCCTCCACATAATAATGTCCAACATGCAGCACAAAGTCTGGACGCCTGATGGACCAAAAATAGTGGCTAGCTAGATGAGGCAGTTGGGTGACGTTGTAAGTTAGTTTTGTGGTTTTAGGGTGTTTGGATAATACTCCCACCGTCCCTTTTTAAGTGATTCACTTGGGAAACGTATATTTTTGCGGATGTTTAAAAATGTACTTTCGTAAATTGTTTTTAATTATTTTTTTGCACCAAATTAAAGTACTCAATGAGCACTTTAATTTGGTATAAAACAAATTAAAAAGTTATATAGAGAAATATGTTTTTTAGGGGTTTGAAATTGCACGTATTCCCATATAGATCATTTAAAAAGGGACGGAGGGAGTAGTAACTTACGAAGACGAGGGTATAGAGTGAGGCACCCCTTCTCTCGGCCGACTCGAAGCAACAATGTGAAATGGTGAGGCGGTGAATGGCTCAAATTTCTTTGCAAGGCTGCCAAGGACTCCAGCTTAGCGACAGTTTTTTGGCGGCAGTTTATCAGCCAATTGGAAGCGAAATCCGTAGCTGTATATAAAGGCCGTGGTGCTGGTCCAGTTTTTGGGAACATTGGGTAAGTTTGCAATTAAGAAAATAGTGAAGGGCACAAACGTAAATTTGGCAAGTGGGAAACCACTAATAGCACTATCCCTCTGCTTCTACATTCAAATACTAATTTCGATAGACGTACATATCACCCACCTCGAAAGATTTCCACGCGAATGAAAGTTCTCAACTACTCCATTTAAAACAAACCGGCCCGGATACTTGATTATAAAAATAATATTTCAATTAAAAAACGGTGGTTCCATTGGTATCCGGGATTTGGGGGCCCTGCTATGTACTGGGTGCATGGCACGGTGTGCACAACAGGGACCCCTTGTCCTGGTATCCGAATACACAGGATTATCATCTTCACATCAACAAGCTTAACAAATTTGAAGAAACCACCAAGCACCAACTGTTACTCAAAACATCATGAAAAACACAAAGCAACAAAATCATATGCTCATCTCATTGTAGTATACATGAAATTGACGCTAAAAGTCGAGTGATAACATTAGATTGTCATTTGGTCATATAACCTTTACTACAAAACTGAATGAAGAGCACTAGGTTACTCTTCCGGTCATTCAAGAACCCCGAGGCCGTGTCTGGTCAAGGTTTTGCAGAGGACTCCAAGACAGAAAAGACAGCGGAGGGAAATTTCTTCACAAAGTGAAGGTCCTTTCCCCCGCGTTTTGTATTCGCCCTGTAAATAACTTCACCAATCCTTTATCCAAAGACAGCCTAAGAGATCAGAGCAGGATGAAACGTTTGTCCGATCTGAGATGAACATTTTACATCTCATTTGGCTTTAGTGACTTTGACCTGCTTTTCCAACTGCTTGTTCTCTGGTAATTTGAGTATACCACCATCTATAAGAGGCTGAAGCTCTTTTCTAGCCAGCTTTTGTACAGCAGCATCTGAGGACTCCATGAATGCGCATACTACCCGAGAACTATGAACAGAACAAGAAATGCATGAGAAATTGTCTACTAAGATGTGATTCAATTATGTAAAAACCAAGAGGAAACAATCTAACCTGTGGCCTTG
This sequence comes from Vaccinium vitis-idaea, assembly GCA_963854785.1. NCBI lineage: Eukaryota > Viridiplantae > Streptophyta > Magnoliopsida > Ericales > Ericaceae > Vaccinium > Vaccinium vitis-idaea. The sequence goes on along the minus strand of OY978218.1, from coordinate 2,274,375 downwards.
GGCCCATGTTTGACATTTCCCTTTCAAAGCTTTTTTCCAAAGGGTGGAAGCAAAGGTGGGACAATCTAAAACCAATCTTCGGATTGTCCTGCTAGAATGGAAATTCACAAGGAGATGATCCTCCTCATCCTCTTCTTCCTCTGAGTTAGGCTGTGCAACAAGAGATGCTATCGCCTCGTATAAGGATTCCAACTTCGCATCCAAAGTTGGGTGGAGAATGCCACCAGCACCCCCAGTTGCAACCTACACGTATTACCGAAGTAACAAAAAAGCAAGGCAATGATGTAATTAGTGGAGAGATATGCGTAGAATTAGTAGAAACCAAACAAATGAATTGCAAGTGTAAGAGGAGAATACTGAAACATTGTCAACATCTTAACAAAGAATTTACACCACCCTTACTACAACTGTGGCGAGAATGCATAATATCCACACTCAGACGGAAAAGTTGATGGACTTAATGAGGACAGATCGACCATACCGTCAACAAAAAGGGAGGCATGAGGAAAGTGAAAAGCTTTGGGCACATAAAGTAAATAACAAGGTAACTCATTTTCGCTGGTCCACCAGGATACTGAAGTGCTTTCCGAACTCATTTTTCTGGAATTGGTAAAATGATTCAGACAAATGAATTTATGAGGCGGAAATATTGCACACTGTTCATGTATTAGGCTACATCCTTTAAGGCGCTTTTTAATGGGTATCAACTCACTCACATGTGATAAACAGAATAAAACATATCTCCTGTTGCCCATTAAAACTCTACTGAAAAGCAATGATGAGAAAACAAATTGATGGAAGAATATTAAACTTCAAATAGACATAAAACCCTTGGTACATATGAGATAACTACCTCATATATGACCTCTTTGCCAAAATTAGATCTAAGCAATTCTCCTGCACTCTCAATGCAAGTATCAATGAGACTCTGCAAGACAGATAAGCAGTCAAATTAAAATCCAAAGCAGTCTTTGTATTCGTGACCGAATCCAAAATCAGATTCCTCATCCAATCAAGTAGTATTACTTTACTTCATAAAGTTTGAAAAACATATAAAAAAACAGATTAGCTGCAACTTCTCTTTCTGAGAACTAGATTAGTTGCAGATTCCTGATAAGCCAGTGATAGAAATAAGGAAATGAAAGAAGATAAAGAATAGCAGAAAGAATGAATGCTGCAAATATGCGAAGAAACGAATATTCATATAGGCGTGCAAAAGGAGCAGTGGAGTGATCAACCTCAGCAAGACCACTATTGACCAACAACTCTTGTCTCCGTAAGAAAGGATCCTTTTTCCCGCCCTCATTTGTTTCTTTGTTATACTCAGTTGTAACATCCTCTGTATCACTGTTGTCCTCCTCGTCATCTTCACCAACCTCTGAAGATTCTTGCTTATCTAAGCCAGAATTTACTTCCTTCCCACCCTGATAAAGAGAGAAGAAACTTTCATTAAGTGTCAATGAAGCTGCATTACATAACTGAGATTGTTCTAATGTTCACGAAAAGTACAAACAGTACTGCATTTGCCTTTGTGCAGAGAGAAGGGATAGATAGATCTAATGAAGCCAGATCATCAGGACTGAAATAGCGAGGGCAATTGGGATGCAGTAGCTGCAATAATGGACGCCTTCCGTTCTGAAATTGACAAAAGGGAGCCAGTTTAGAAGAACATATATTTAAAACTACACGATAACGAAGAAAGACATGCAACAACGTTCTCTAGAAGATTTATCACTATAACTACGAGAGCAACATTATTTACGTAACTCGAGCCAATAAGTCATCCAATGAGTTAAAAAGAAAAGTCTCTTAAGAGCAAGATCATTATGCAGACTTTTTTTTCCCAGTAACTGCATCTATAAGTAGTGGAGGAAATCTTAAGTTTGTAATGCCTGAAAAGGTACTTCTTAGGTCACAGTCCATGTAGCACAGACATGGGACAGACAAGGTGGAGGAAACAACAATTTTTTTTTTTGTTAATTCTTTCTAGTTATCTATTCCAATATTGTAACCACAAAATATTTAGGATAGGAAATGCCAGACCAGGAAGATTACTCCATTGGTCCCTCAAAACCATTTGGATATGATCTGGGAGGATGTTGAGATATGTTATAAATATCAATCTAGATATTAGGATTTACGTAGTTGTCACTATAAAAGTTATCATATTATTGTATCTAGGTTGTGTTTATCTTTTCAAAAGCCTATTTAAGGGGCTCTAAACATTACATTCAAGAGAGTTGATAAACATAAATAAGTTCAACTATGGTTTTTGATACAAAGATACTATTATTTCCTTAGGCATGGGGATGTCTAGGGGTCCTTAGGCACAAGGATGCCAGGGTTCTTCTTTTTATATTTTGTTCTTAAGTGTCCTGTATCAGGTTCCCATAGAATGGGCTATGGAGGAATGTTGTATGCCTACATGCGTACAAAATATTTTATACAACAGTTTTGACCCAATATATTTGAAGTAACAAAAGATTTAGCGGAAATGGACACGCCACGTGGCATCTCCCATAGGTCATACATATGTTGCGTGTCCCTGACATGTTCCATATGGATATGACGACCTACTAGGCATGTCGGTGCTTCATAAATCATAGACCCCAGTCATTCTAAAAGATTCCGTTGATATTTCTTCGAAATTCCAATGAAATAAAAAGGCCTAAGAACATTATAAACCTTGTCCAAAACAAGCTCCTTCAACATTGTTTGAAGCTCACGAACAACGACCTGTAAATAGGAAAATTTTACTGAAAAACCCATAAAAAAAAATATAAAAAAAAAACAGACAAAATATTAACAAAGCTGAAGAAATAAACCTTTGCTACAAGTTTAGTGTCATCAACAATAGAAAGAATACAGACAAGCACCTGAAAAATAAATATGGTAGATCAGAATTCAAAAAGAGGATGCAAAGAAAAAGAGCAGTAGAACAAGAAAAAGGGCATAATAGAAAAAAAAGAGGCACAGATGAACCATCAGCATATTGGTTGCCGTGAATGGTGAATCAAAAACCAAGATAGCATCTAGCTAGCAATATTTTCAAGTATAGTAACAGTGTTCCACATCTGAAACTGTAAAATGGATTTGGCACATCTCCAATTGAAAAAAACAAGCATCCGAACTCCTTGGATACACGTGATAAATCTCAGGCTATTATCCCTCAATGTAACTGAAAGAGGTAGCCCAAGAGAGGGCAAGTACAAGACAATCGGAAACCAAATAATCTTTTAGTCACAACAACAGAGACTGCAGGGGCATTTGCATATATTCCCACGTAAGGGAGGTAAAGCAGACAAGGCGGCAAGGCCCAAGCTCCAAGGAAGTAAGATGGATATTGCCCAAAAAATTACATAGAAAGGTAATTATCCTTGAAAGAGCTGACATTATTTTAAAGTACTTATTTCATACATAAGTCACTCTTCAACTTTCCAAACTAAAAGAAACTAAAATGTGCCAAAAATCAAAGTCAGTGATTTAAAAGAATGTTACCATGTTTGCACGTTGATCATTAGCTATCTTGCCCACAAAACCTTTCATCCCTTTGATGATTTTCTTTCGTTCCTGGAACAAGAGAAAATATCACAAGGCAGTTTAGGAGCCCACAAATATCACAAATAATTCCCACCATTATCGCACAAGGAAAAGGTCAGAAACACGAGTTTTTCTTGGATAAGATACAACCAATATCAATTACAACAAACCTTTGCACTCCCATGCTTAATACAGAGCATTGCAATCCTAGACCCCTCCTTGCTATGGACCATTCGAACAAGGAGCGGACCCGACAACTGTTGGATTACATCTGCAGCAGAAGACTTTAAACAAACTTGATTAAGAAACAAGGTGATGATAAGTGAAAGCCTCCCAAAGATCAAAGAATACTTGTATATTAGATTAAAAAAGTACGCCACACCTGGTCAGCAATGCTCAAGTATTCCATCAATGCCTTGTGGATGATGGAGTGATCCACTATTCCTTTCTCCAAAATTGGTTGGATCACAGAGCTCATGTGTCGTAAGACTGAAGTTTTTTGCAGGCCTAGCTTGGAAATTACATCGACTAACCTGAAAATATCATCGATCATGAATACATATAAAAATAGCAGAACACCACATCTTAAATATCACGCATATATCTCAGTTCAACAGTTCAATGCAACTCACTGTACGAAGAAGACCAGATAACATTACCACTCCAAATTTCAAAACGGGCCACGTCATGGGCTTCAAAGTTTTAAATAGACTCAAAGATATCATGCTCCACGAACACCACAAAAAACTTAAACCGGGATATCCTTGCATCAACTATTATGTTTCATCTAGACTTATTCCAAGTAACGGAAAAGAGGATGATTGGACAACATCATGCTTCTAGCGCAAGTTAATGTTCAAGGTCTACTGCCTGACACTTAATACAACAGTAAAGATGTTGAAAACCAACAAATGACACAAAGTATTTATAAACACTAGTCACTTACTTGCTCTCTTTCATAGAAACCAAATCCTTGAACAATTGAAGCTCGGTAGAATACAATTCAATCAGAAGAGCTTGTCTTTGAGTTGCGTTCCCCAGCTGATATGCATGCTCAACAACTGCAGTAAGATAACTAGTATAAAGCCTTGTATTTTAAGCTAAACTTGGCTACAAGACCCAAAAAATCAGTCAAAACTTCAGATCCACTGCGTAAATGTGGTGCCATGCACAACTACCAGTATGGTCCTCTCAAATTCCTTACCCCTAACAGCCTCCAAATGTATAGCATGGTGAGCCAAATATCAGGTTAAGCAGTTTTCTGAAGGAAAAAAGAACTTCACTAATGGTAGTTGAATACTTTTACCAGCTCAGGTGATTTGGAAGTAATGAATACTGAGTAGGTACAAAATGCCAATACAGGTATTACTAATGCCAAAATACTTTTTGCATACCAACAGAGCCAACCATATGCCGAAGAAGAGTAGCAACATGCCCATGGAGGAAGGAAATAAACTCTTCCAACTGCTTCTTTGAAGCTGTAAACAGAACGAAAATTACTTAAACATAACCTTGAATAAAGTAAGTGTATGACTTAGAACAACATATATGATTATATGAACACCTTCAATAAATTTCAGATACATAACTAAAATGAATCATACCATTGTCTAGCATCTTCTTTACCAGATGGACTGCATATGTGTTACACGCAAGAGTGATAAAATGTGGGCGAAGCTCCTCATATACAGCATCCCGTTCAGCTTGTGAACAGTTCTTAACACAAGTCTAAGGTTGAAAATCAATTTACCACAGGTTAATGCAATCAATGAAAACTTTCATATTCGTATGACATCAGAACGGTTTAGGATAAATCACCTGCAGAACACGAGAAGAAACATGAGAGCTTGCGATTTCATGAATCTTCCCCTTCATCTTCCGTAAAGCTTCGCTCACCAACCTTCACAAAATCATTAAGACAAGTTAATTTTTCATTATACTAGTTTTAAAACCCTATCAAATGGTTTTGATGTGTTGAAGGAAACATGTGATATTTATAGCAAAAACACACTTGGATCTATCTTGTTTGGCAATATTACGTTGCCTCATCTTTTCCCACAGCGATGCAAGCTCCTAGAGAAAAACAAAAGGCATTGACTTAGACAAAGGCACAAACAGCATCACAAAAATTTCTAAACGTGTCAGTGAATAAAAGGCAAGCTTCATATGGTCTCATATATAATGGCATGAAGATGCTCAATTTCCAGAACCTCATTTACACATGCAAAAGAATAATACCAAAGTTTAACTAATAATCAACAGAAATACGCAGGATTGGACCGCTTCCGCATTCAAAACAAAAATGTTAAAGAACAAACCCAGATTGCCTTTTTTTTTATTTTTTATTCCATAGCAAATTTCCAACAACTAATAAGAGGTACAAAAGGAAAGATCGACACATTCAACCCCCTACCCCCCAAAAAAAGACAAACATGAAATACTTCCTCGCAGAAAAAAATTGCATCCAAGAGGCGAGCGAGGTTGCCACCATTCCTCATTTGGGAAACAATTTCATATCATCACCAAAAGACAGATTTTTTTGGCTTCAGGCACTACAACTAAAGGTTCTTCAATACACTTCCAGGATATACTACAGCTCCTTACACATAACAACAGAACTTCTTATACTGAACAAAGATGAAATACAATGAACTTAATGTTACATACTTGTTCAAGGGTGTAATGTGGCTTTCTCTTCTTCTTCCTAGCTTCTGCTAGTTCCTGTAGACAATCAAGAAACCAAACAAACTAAATAACTAATGTGAGGAATATCATATATGCTTCGAATACATTTTGCAGTCATTCATTTCCATCAGAATCACCTGGAAAAGTTAACACAGCCAATAACAATTGAGACATTCATATAAACACTCTAGACAATTTATCATCTACAACAACGAAAAAGTAGATATTCTCCTCGCATTGAAATAGAAGTGTAATAAGCATCGATCGAATTATGCTTGACATAAACCACTCACTAAGAAAGAATTCCAGAGGCACAATGTCATCAATTATTACAGAAACTGCAAAAGCACATGAAGGGCTGCACGCTTGACGCAAAATGAGTTAAGGTTTAGTAAACGAGCCAGCTCAAGTTACTTGTAACTCGGTTCGTTTATCAAACCAGGGCTCAATTGCGGAGGCTCGGCTAGTTTATAGAGACCCAGCCGAGCTCAAGCTCCATAATTTGGGTTCCACTAAGCTAGTTTTAACGAGCCAAGCTCGAACGCTTTGAAACTCAACTCAGTTCGGCTTGTTTGCAGCCCTATAGGAGTTGAAACATCCAATACGGGAAGAAAGACTTGACCTTTGCTTGTATACGAAGTTCGCGCTTGGTTTTGGGAACCTGTTTCTCCCCATGGGAATCCGATTTCCCGAACTTCGACTTGAATTTGAGAGGTTGTTGTTGTTGCTGGGGTTTGGTCGATTTGAAAGGTTTCTTCGGACCTTTGTTTGCTTGATTCGATGAAGGTAACTTCACTTTCTTCGGATTCGATGGTTTCTCTCCCTTATTACCATCTGTGGCTGATGAGGGTACCCTCTTCCTCTTCTTCAATTCGTTGCTTCCTTCGCCCTTCGCCGCCATTGCTGAGTATGTGCAGCTCCACTGCTTTGATTTCTCTCTCAGAAGTCTCGTCTGCGCTCTCTTTCTCTGTGTGTAGGGGTTTTTGCGAGGGTTTGGTTGTGGATGAAGAACGGTGAGGACTGAGGGTGATGGTGGGCCGGATTTGGCCCAAACACAAAGCGACTTCTTTCTGAAGTCCGAGGGTGATCGTGGGCTGGATTCGGCCCGATTCATGTAAGGCGTTGAAACGGCCGAAAGGGTTTTGATTCAGTATAGCCAAACCCAATTTAGTAAACACAAATTCATTCAGATCAAGTACTAATTTACATCCAATTAATATGAAATTAATAAATGATCTATATTTTTCTGTTTTCTACAATATGAATGTCTCAGATCATTCAAATATAACTTAAATAGGTAAAAAATGTCCTTAAATTCCCATAAGAGTTCTTATAACTAAATTGATGTGGAAGAGGACTTGATTCGATGTATCTAAACCCATTTTAAGAAACAAAAATACATTCAGATTAATTACGAATTTTTATTTTTTTAACGTGATTTTCTTGAATCATATGTGTTATAATACTTTTTACAAGGTTAATGTTTCAGATCATTAAAATATGGTCGATACGGGTAGAAATCGGCTTTGTAATACTCAAGGATTCCTAGAACTGGAAACGACGTCGTTTTTAAGGACATGACATAGGTTCAACCTATGTCATGACGTGGAAAATATTTTTACAATAAAACTCCTCCTTTAATTTTTTTTTTTTTTTTTTCCCCCGATCAGCAGCCCTCTCTCCGCTGGGCGCTCCGTTTCTCCGTTCCCCCTTACGTTGCTCGCTCGACCTCGCCGGAAAACCATCGCCGGCGCTGCTCCGCTCCGAGCAGGTTAATGAGCCAACAAATCCACCGAAAAAATCGATTAGCTTCAAAGTCTGCTTCTCTCTCCTCAAAAATACTCCATTCTCCCCTCTACAGGTATGCTTCTCTGTCTCTCTCTCTCTCTCTCTAAAGATTTCTCAGTTCTTCATCTATTTTCGTTTTGAATTTCTGGAATATAAATGTTTTCACTTTATTTGTTTTCTTGCCATTGCTTGTTTAGCTTTGTAATTTCTCTTGAATTTGTGCTCAGAAATTCAACATACATTTGCATTATAGTTTCGGTTGTCACAATTATGTATAGACATATAAACATTCAGCATCAAAAAGCCTATTAATTTAACTTCCACGACCTAGAATATGTGTACTCACTGTTCATTTGGCGAAACGGGCGAGAAAAGAGTCTAGCTATTGGGGAAAAGAAAATAAATAAGTTTTGGATAAAAGAAGGGAGAACAAGAGAATGGGACGGTCCGGAAGGATAATGTTATGTTTCCATCTAAGTTGGATGAGTCATTACTCATTAGAATGAAAAAAAGAGTAAAAAAAAGATGATAGAAGCGAAGATTACTAAGGAAGAAAGCAAGTTGATCGTGATGGAAACTACGACAAAATGCCATGGGAGAACACTTGATTTTATGTAAGATTTCAATGCATGCTTGATGATGTAGAGTTTAGTTTTAGTTTGAGCTTTGAAAGGATGGTGGGACGAGATTGAAGAGTGGTACAGGTCCTACAGGAGCTGTGGATTCTGGTGACAAATGATGATGCACTGGATATGAAGAGGGAAAGAGAAGGAGAGAGAAATAATAATGGTAGCAATATGCCAAAATTGATTCATCTTGAATGAGTTATGCGGATACGTCGGGTGTACGGCTCTGTAACTGTAAATTACACATTTTATAATTATTTGTCTTCTAGTAGGCATAAAAAAAGAAGCCAAAAGATATAAAAGAGTAGTTGAATACTTTATACATACAAGCAAGTATATTCTGTTTCAACTTCTACATATTAAAATAAGTGCTCACCCATTCTTTTGTATGCTAGGCATATCTGTATGTGTTTACTACTTACATATTGGTGTACGTATTATATATGTAAGTGTGATATCAGTGTCTCTATGAAACTTTTCCGCAAATTTAGCTTTCACAATCATGCAATCTAAGAGAACAAGTTAATGATTTACAGAGATCAACTTGGAAATATATATATGAAGAAAACTCAAATGAGATGGAAACTGGAAGGCATGGAAAAGCTCCACTTTGTTGTCGATGTTTAATCTGGTTTTATAATTAGCTTCCAAGCTGAGTTTGTAAAGCATGTATAGTAGCATAATTTGCAACCAGCGGTTGCACTTCAGAAAAAAAATAATTTGAGAGTATGCTTGGTGGGTTTTTTTTTTTTTTCCCTCTATTGGTGATTTGGGTTTTTGTTGTATGCTGATGGAAATTGGAAGATGGAAGGTTGAAGAGGTGTCACTTGACCTCAGGTTCTGTGGACCGTGATTGAGATAATATCTACATATGCTTGTTTGTGCGAAAATTAGATAAACGTTAAGCTTTCAAACGAAGCTCAAGCAATCTACTGCTCGGCCCATTCGGCTTATGACGTTTGAAGAATTCGAGCTACTTTGAATGATTTGTGTTCAGCTGAATTAAAGCTTGTTAGAAATCAGTTCGTCTTGTAAAGAAGCCGAGCTTGAATGTATAGTTAAAGCTCGTTCAAGCTTGAAGAATCACTACGGCTCGTTTGATTCGTTTATCAGCCCTATTTCTATCATCTTCCTCGTTAGTGTATGGTTATACTTGAAGTTAGATTTTTCTTGCTAATTGGGTAAGTGTAAGTGCTGCTTGCTTTGGTTGGTATTGTTATTAGGTGTCAATTGGGAGAAGTCGGAGAATTGGTTTATGTACTTCTTGTTACTTCATTGTAATTGTTACTTTCCTGTAACTTTAGCCAAAAAAGCTAACAAATTATGAATTAAGAAAAAAAAGAGTTTGAACGTAAAGTTGTTGGTTTGCTTAGCCTTGTTTGTGTATTTTTTTTCTTGACATGATGATGGTTGATGTGCGTAAATAAAAAATTTGTTTGAAAGAGCATATCGTACGAGAGTCAAGCAAGACATAAATTCAAAACGACAACCGAAGCAGAACAAAATGCTGTTAGAAGCAAAACAAAAGGCTAACGGCCAAATTACAAGCCAATGTGCGTATAGATCATTGAATGAACCTGCCAATGCTGGCATATAAGCATTTGAAGAGTGGAGTGCTTGACATAAATGAACTGGTTCCTTTTAGTTTAACACCGAAACTGCAGTTTTCGTTACTGGTGGCAGATCTCTGGATTTTCTTGAATATCCCAGCCATGGGCTGGGATGGGCCCCCCGCGCAGTTTGAAAAATGCACTGAAAAAAAATTAAAATTTTGATATAAATTAAATTTTTTTTTGCTATTTTCAGCGCAGGGTTACTCGTTTGAAATTAAAATAAATGTTTCCAACAAAATTTGAACCAAATTGTTATAGCCCTAACAAAACAAAACAAGTATGGCCCACTTATAAAAACCCATATATAATAAACATATAAGGATAATAGTTGTCTGACATTAGGTTCAATGTGGAAACACTGAAAAATTGAAGAGAATTAGACGACTTCTTTGCATTCAGCTTTCATCATAAATATGATGTGCATTTTTTACAGCGTTAGATGAAAATCTTTGAGCCGCCCTTGAACTCGCCCCCCCCCCCCGGATTCTCAATCCTGGCTCCGCCACTGATCCCATCGATCATTTCTTAGGAATTGCGATACACCCTTGCAGCCCGAGGAATTGTCCGAATATACTTGTGAATGGTTTTTCCATCGAGGTTTCCAACTAACAAAGAGTATCCATTACAGAGACAATAATTTTGTTTTCTGGAAAGAGGGTAGTCAAATAACAACTGGGAAGAGATTCATCACTTTGCGGGCAAAGAAGGGATAGCTGAGGCCACGGGCCCCCAACTTTTAAGCGTGTCCTAGTTTTATGCTTTCCTCTTAAAGCTACCAAAGAATGATGTTAAGCCTTGGAATGCACTTAGGGAACCGAATTAGCTTATGCCTATGGCAAGTTACAATAGGGAAATTGGGCCTAATAGCTTTCCATCTGGATTAACAATGGTAGGGCCAAAGTAATCATATAGAGGACAACAGGGGAGTCCATGTTAAACCAGATAAAGGTGCTCTCATCCTTACCAGTGATAGTTTTACTAACATTGGAGCTTTCTCTGCTAATTTTCGAAGACTTTTCTTTGGAGTTTGGGTTTGAAAAGATTAATATAAAGTACAAGATTGATGCAAACAATGTTCGGCGAATTCAATTGTATAAACTCGAGGACGAGTTTCTTCAAGCCGGGGAGAATGATGCAGATTAGATTTGTGTTTTAGTATTTTGTTTTACTATTTTTAGTTTTAGTATTTTGTTAGGAATCTTTTATTTTAGTAGAATTGTCTAAAATACTACATAAAAGGTTTTTTATTTGGGTTGACTTAATTTCCTTTTAAAATATTTTCTTGTTCTTAAAAATTTTGATTTAGCTTTCCATGATTTTATTCTCTTTTTAGTATTTCTAGGGAGTTGTTTCCTTTTCGGTCCTAGTTTATTAGTATAAAATAAGTTGTAGGTTGGTATTAAAATTGGGTTGATGCATTGGCAAGAGGCATCAACCTAAGTATTTTTCTCCTCCGGAAGTCTTGGGACAATCAAAGGGAATACTCAATGTCCAAAGGCACCTGCCTTTAATCAGGTACTGATGGCGCCACTCTACCCAGGGAGATTGATGTTGAGATTATTTAGCCGATATACGACAAGTAAGCAAGCATGGTTCCACTCTCCATTTCTTCTAAGGCCAACTTCACCTTTTCCCTTGGCAAGCATAAGGAGTTAAGGACTCCCATGCAACCTGGATTGAATGCAAAAATCAGTCCCAGTTGAAAGGAAATATCTGGGCAGCTTTTCATGTGCAAGCAAACTGAAGACAAAGTGCTTGTCCAGTAAAAACTTGGATACAGACCTAACGAATAGAAGCCTATCAGCATACGATAGAGATTTGTTGTCCCAGCCCCTATCTTAATAAAATCTTGTCAGGAGGGCCTTCACAGTCATCAGCAGTAGGTACTAGGTTTGTAGAAAGGACAGGCATCCCCAAGTACTTGACAGGTTGAGATCCAAGCTGAAATCCCACGAGGTTGCAGACTTTAGGAACTCTAAAAGAGCATTGTTGACAATAAGGCAGGCTGGGTATAGTATAGTGAAGAACTAAAAAACTGTCGGCAAATTGTTGTTATGCATGCTAATTGGCAGTTTTTCCTTAACGAATTGCAGTGGTTTACATAACCAGGCAGTCCTGACGTAGACCTTTCTTGAACGCTGCACATCTTGAAATGAATGGTAAGTTTTTCAACACAAACAATTTAACACATGCAGAAGTTTAAAAATCTTTGAATTTGACAGTTGGCACTCAGAAAACCTTATGGGGGAAAATATCCACTTTGGATGCTATAGCTATTTATTTTCGATATTTCCTTCTCGAAAAGTTTGATACTTGTTGTCAAACCGGTCAGTTGTATATGATGGATTAGATTTAATCCCATTCCTTTTCTATGGTTTGAGGTGTCAAAGAGTCATGGTTATGACAACCAACACGTGCGCAACCCTTTTTTTTTTTTTTTGCTTGGCAACACATGTGCAACTCTTAACACTAGCAGGAGATTTGATCTCTTCCCTGACAAGGTTCTTTTCTTCAATGTTTTCGATCATATGGTGTCTCACATAATGGTGTTTCACTTGAGATGATAACATATGACGTGAGGATAACTTTTCAGGAAAAGGTCATACCTTTTTGCATGATCAACAAATGGAAGTGAAGATGATGTTTTATGGACTTCTTTATGGCGAAGAAGATCATGGATTCCAAATTAGTAGTGATAATGCCAACTAATTTTCCCCAGTATGAGGTGATTATTTATTCGTCGATTGGATATCCCTTTGAACTTTAGTTACTGGGTAGATGCTTCCCTGTTGGTACAATCCTAGAGACGGTAGACTTCTCGTGACATGATTTTATTAATTTGGTTTGATGGTGATATTCGTGGAGAACTTTTCAGTAAGCCTAGGAATTTATGAGAGTTTTTTTTTTACATTAAGTTACTGAGCGAGCTAATTGTCTGGAAAATTGCTTTACTACATGGATTTGTTTCTGTCCCCCTTTTGCATCTGAAATCTTCCAGAATAGATAGTAGAACACCAAATACAAGAAATTTGGTTACGTTGTCAGGCTTGTCCTGTGTTTACCGGTAGTTTCTGCAGAATTTCTGCTGATTGCTTTTAGCTCTTAAAATGCTTCAATGGGTCTAACAATTGTAAATTGAGTTAACCAGCCTTCACCCCATCGCTTCACCCAGCATGTAAAATTCCAACCCTTTTGCAATCAATACATTCCTTTTACGAATTTCACTTCATGAATAAAACGCTGACTTGAATCCTGTTGTTGGGTTAACTATTGTTGGGTTGAAGTCAACAACACACAGAAATTTGCATTCTAAGCTCTGAAAACATCTGAAGAATGACTTCATTTTGTAATATGTAAGATGGATTGTGGTAACATCGAAGTAGTCTAAATTCGATCATATCGCTTGCATTGCATGTAAGGAATGTAACCTGGTAATGAATCTGTTCAAAACATTGGATTATGGGTTTGTTTGTTTTCCTTTGAATCTCACACGGGGATGGTTGCCCATCTAGCAAATAGACGTTGGGTTGATGGTGGGTTCATTTTTTCCATAATTCATGAAGAAAACGCTAGGTTTTTCTTTTATCACTAATTATTTACATTTATTTCTATTGTTTCCTAAAGTATTTATTTCCATATTACCCATTCAGGTTCTCTGGCGAAACTCTTCAAATTTTCCCTTCTTTCTAATACATGTACAACCTCCTGATCTATATTGTTTAGGCCTCTCCTAGTGTGAACTAACCAGTTCATATATCTGGGAGATGTATGCGACGACTCTATGGTAGGAACTTCATTGTTTGTTTGTTGCTCATATTTTCCATCCAAAAATTCGACTACAAATTCTTGATCTAAACAAAACCTAGCCGATTTTGGAGGGAAATGCATTCGCGGGTACTTTATATTTTTATTCCTACTTTTTCTAACTTAAAGGAACTACTTCAAATTGGGACATTGTCTGACATTTACCTTGTCCTGTTTCAAGCTTGGAAGATTCCAGGGGATATTTTACAGTACAGAAAAGGATACAACTTTTTTGAGTTGAAGGCTTAGTAAAGCTTCTGTAGAATAAACTAACTTCGTACTATTCTTCCACAAGAAATGAGTACACGTAATTTGTATTAGCCTTATCAGTAGTGGAATGTAGGATATATTCTTCCCACACTTACAAGCTTGGCATCTGATTCCTCACTATGCAGTCTGCATTCTCACATGCTCATTTGAAAATATTATTGCCAAAAAACAATATGATTTTACTTGTCATTTCAAAATCTCATTTGGGCACGTCTTTAGGGGCAGAACGAAGTGCACCTTTTTTCGTACCGACATGATCTCCGTTCCTTCTAGACTATTCTACACGCATTTGGATTTTCGTCACTGAATACCGAAGTGATATTTCCATTTCCCCCATTGTTGCTGTTGTCATAGTCATCCCTGTAGCGCTCAGGTCTGCTATAATGCATTTCTCGTGGTGGTGACCTGATATATTCGTATTCGGTGACATAAGGTGATGGCCTATATGTATTGTAGCTGTGGGTGACATTAGGAGATGGCCTGTATGGGTTGTAGCTGTGAGTAACATAAGGTGAAGGCTTATATGTGTTGTAGCTATGAATGACATTAGGAGACGGCCTATGTGGGTCGTAGCTGCGAGTCACATAGACGGGTGGAGGTGTGTGTTCGTGTATGGGTGGTGGTGGAGTTGGGGGTGGTGGTGGTTCTTGTCGAAATCCCGGACCATTTTGGTAATTGTTCCAGTGTCCACCATAACTATTACCATAGTTATGGGCATAACTCTGACCGTAGCCATGTCTATACCCGTAATCGGGCGGGTGATGGTATATCACATGAACCTCTTCTACATCTTTTGGTCTTGAGGGTTGTCCTGGACCTGGATGGCTTGCAGAGGCGTCGTTGGCAGCATTTGGTGGTGGGTAGTCAGGTGGTGGTGGTGGTGGGTCTTTTGGTGGCTCTGGTGGCGGGGCTGGTTCTGCAGGTGGGGCTTCTGTTGGAGGTGGTGGGTTTGCTGGGTCGGGAGGTGGTTGTGGTTCTGTTGGCTGCTGATCTGGTGGTGGTGGGTCCGTTGGTTGAGGTGGCTGGTCCGATGGTTCTGAATGGGAACAGATAGTGGCAGTTTTCCTCGTCTTCTTAATGGCCTTGATTATTTTTTCAGGATCCGCCCACCCAATTATTGTCAACTTTTGCTGAGAAGAGTCGATATAAATATCATAAATACCTGAGGAAATTTACCATAAAAAACCAAATGAGCAAAGTGTG
This sequence comes from Vaccinium vitis-idaea, assembly GCA_963854785.1. NCBI lineage: Eukaryota > Viridiplantae > Streptophyta > Magnoliopsida > Ericales > Ericaceae > Vaccinium > Vaccinium vitis-idaea. The sequence goes on along the minus strand of OY978218.1, from coordinate 2,258,846 downwards.
ATGTAATTAACAGGAACAATAGGAAAAGGATTGAGGAAGTTTCGGATTCTTAGTCGTTCATCAATTACCGTTTATGCCATGTAGAGCCTTCTTGATCTTTTGCACACACCCGTTGCAGTCCATCCGAACCTTTATCTCTGTGACTCGAGGTTTCTGCATTTAGAGGAAAAGAGAACGCTTAGAAACGGCTTTTTAGTTAGCGAATGGCAATAAATATTATGTAGTTGAAACCTGGAAATTGGAATAATGCTAGTTTTGATACCTACCTCCAACTCTGGAATCATGAGTGAAGAAGAAGAAGAAGAGAAGAATGAGAGAAACCTCTAGAAACAGGTGTTTTATTATTAGGATGGAGAGAGGGTGAAGAGTGGGAATGGAGAATCAATTCATGGGTTTTATTTGCAAATGGGGAAGGAATATTTAAAAGGAAGAGGTTGTGGGACATGCAAGGAATCTCTTTTGAGAGAGAGAAGGAGAGAAGGAGGGGAGAGAGAGAGAGTGTGTGTTTTGTAGATTAGCATTCAGAAGTCAGTGTCTATGGTAAAGTGGTGATGAGAAAGGGCTGGTGTTTTCGTATGGACCCTTGAATGTTGAGGCCAAAGGGAATTTGCTTTGTCATTGATGGGCTTTCTGTAACTCAGATTTGTGTGTGCTGTTTTATGATATCCAAAACCGACCTTGAAAAAGAATTAAAGTGTGTGGGGGGGGATAAACTTTTTTAGTGAAACGGTGGCACCACGTGGCTCGCTGACGTGGTGTCACGGTCCACTCATGGGTTGCCGTGTGTGCACGACGTGAGACCTGTGGCCGAGCTGACAACTCACCTCGGGCCCCACACCCTATACATACAGACACCCCGTGAGTGGAACCATGACACCACATTGGCACGCCACGTGGTGTCACCGTTACACTAAATGCCCTCTCTTTTATGTGTGTGTGTGTGTGTGTGAGAGAGAGAGGAGTTAAAATATCATTCATGGCTCACTGGTCAACACAACCAAAGTAGCTTTATGAGGATATCCACTCTTTGGGAATCCTTTCCTTACAAGAAAGAGATCATTGGAACAAATAACAATGGCCGAAATGTGCTTTGTGTTTTTTCTTTGCCAATTATTATTGTACATCAAGAGTTCCAAAGCACAATTTCATCCTTCCATTTTTGTCATAAAGATTGATAGAGACCTGATGGGAGATTCCTTAGTTCAGCTGGAGGTATTTCAGCATTTTAATGCTTCTGGTTAGAACAATAACCTTGGTTGATTTCATTTATTTGTGGGACCGCCCTTATTATTTTAATGGACCTTTCATTTTTTGTACTAATGGTTATTTTCACAATTTACTTTGAAAAATTACGACTCTGAGATGCCAAACAAATTCCCTAGGACTGTTATAACTCGCATAATATCGAGTCGTAGATAATGAAAAATATGAAGGTGCACACAATGGAGCTCACTAACTTTTGTTACTCCTACCAAGTCCTACCTATCTCCATCAAAGGATGGAGAAGACGGTCAGGATAACGAACTTGAAATGTGGAGCCTGAGCAGCCGGCGAGGGGGTGGTGATTCTAGTGAACAACTCTTCATGTTAACTTTGACCTTCTTTCCTGCCTCTTTCTGTACTAATGCTTGTATTCAAAATTTAGCATCTTTCTCACTGTTGGTATAGACATATTAAATTTGTTTTCACGCGTAGGCATATGAAAACAAAAATGGGAAATCAGTAATGCATCTTGACTTATTCTGCATCCAGATGGGAAATGTTCTTCCAAAATTACATTGCCATCCTAGTAAAATCTGCAAATATTCCATACGGTATAGATATTTAGTTTTGTACATTAGGTTTATTGGATTATGACTTTGGACATGTATAAACATATTCTTTTGCCAAACAAGTCATCTTCGACTTGACCACGATTGTTTCCCAAGACTCCACCAAACAATTTCGTGATGCATTTATCTTTAGTTGCCTGCAAGTCTTTGCAACTTTCGCAAAACAATACATTAGTCGTGGAAGCAATTCATGGCAGATACTTTGAAGAGTAAAAAGTTATGCATTTGCAACATTAGGCAGGACTGAAATCGTCGGTTCTACGTAGAATATGTTTGGCAGGCACTTTATTCTATAAGTCCCTTGCCCAGGAAGCCACGGCACAAGTTGAGTAAGCAGCTTAGCCTTACTTTGTTTCCTTGATTTGGTTTGCATAGACTAAGAGATTTGTCCAGATACTTTAATCAAATTATGATTAGTGGGTTTAAAGCTTGAGTTAGAAGACAGGAAAATTGTCTTCTCTGAAAAGTGTTTGTTGCAATTATGCAAATAGGAGGGAGGACCGAGAGGCTAGTTTGTGCCATACTTTTGTTACAGGATCTTTTGTTGGAACCCTTTCAGTTATCTTTTTGTTGGTTAACTAAGGTTTTCCGTTACGCAAATAGGAGGGAGGACCTGGAGGCTAGTTTCTCCCAAGAGTTTGTTAGAAACCTTTTGTTGGAGGCCTTCCAGTTATCTTTTTGCAGGATAACGAAGCTTTCCTGAACTGCGGTTCAACAGGCGCAAATACAGCTTAGGAAGTCCTGGCTGCTTTTATTTTGTGTCCACTTGCAAGTGTTTCCCAGCTATTTTAGAAGTCTTCATCTTCAGAGGGAGGGGGAGGTTTCAGGATTCATTAAACCTAGTTTCCCATATCATATTGGCTACAATTTGTTTAGCTCATTTTTGTTTCATTACTCCTACACTGTCGTTCATTATCATTGAATTTCTTGCCTTCCCGTGAAAAGGAAAAAGAAAAAAGAAAGAAGAAAGAAGAGTGTTAGTATGAGAAGATCTTATGAGTGGACTGAGGGCAAAGTTGAGGTACTCTGCAGAACAATTCTAAATGTGAGATATGTAAAGCTGTGTTACTGAACCGGCTGAGGGCAAAGTTGAGGTTCAAGATAACTTTAGGTGTCTAAATGAGATTTCAATAAGCTAAACCCTAGACATATAGTTGACTACAGACCTACCATATGATATTAGGTGATTACAGACCTACCATGACATGATATTGTTTGATCATACCTCATGATCATAAAAAAAGGGTCTTTTTGTGGCGAAGATTTCCTGTTTCGTTGAAGAAAAATAGGGAGAAAGATCATATCTATTACCCATTCCTTAGAATAGCTCATATGTGGTCGACCTTCGCTCTTCCTAGAGTTGTGCAATCTGGGGAAAACACCGTCGTTTTAGGGCAAGTTCTATTGTTCTTGTGAAAAAACTTTAGGGTGCTTTTTTCGTCACTCATGACCATGTTGCCTTTACATCTTGGAACCATCATGACTATTGCATTCTATGTTCGCTTTACGCTTGAGGTTCTAAGTCATCATGAAATGCTTGTGGTACGAAGTAGAATTTTCCGATGTGGTTATTGGATACTATTCACTTGTAGATATATGGACAAGTCATAGCACCAGTATAGACGGCTTTATGTACTTCTATAAGTGCCGGAATACTATGGAAATAGCGTATATATGTTAGGGGCGTGACGACAAGGGTTTTCTGGGTTGATACTCTAGAGGAATGAAAGGGAAGGGGAGCAATAGAGCTGACTGATCTTTTGAATTTTGTTTGTGGGATGTCAATTTCTGGGTAGAATAATATACAGGCTGGCTGGATGCCTTGTGGCTGTACATGTCTTTGCTTGGATGCATCATGGGTTGCGTCGCATTCATGAAAAAGAAAGGAAAAGAAAAATTGTCTCAGTGCTACACAATCAAAAAGAAAAATCGAAGGCAGAAAAAAGGGGGAAAGATCGCGAGATATTAGGCCTTTCAGCCTCATTCAGTAGATTTAGGAATCCTGTTTTAACTTTTCACCATTAAGCAGTTGGTTCAATGGCTAAGTAAATGAATTTTCTTGGGTAATATTTGATTCCAGTCTCCGTAGCTGCTTGGTGGGGTTAAATATACTGTGGTACGTAGTCTCCTACAGATGGCTATGCCGCGCTGAAAGTAATGCCTAGCTGACTGGTATACAGAGTAGTATATTTGCAGTCCATTTTGGTTGGATATTTCCGAAAAAAATTTAGGTAATTTTCATAATTTTTTACTTTTTTGATTCCTAAAGTTGAGACGAATCAAAAGACGTGAAAAGTTCGACGCAAAACTAGCGAACGCAAAAACAAAATTGAGTAAAGACGAATCCAAAAAAATTTATTTCATTTCTTTTTGCATTTTAGATGATTGCTAATGCAGAAGATACTCTGGCCCTAGGCAAACAATGTTGGAAAGCTGACAACTTATTTCATTACTATTTTCAACAATTTTGGTCTCACGATATAACAAAGAAAATGATCTCCCTCTCTGTATCTAGCACAAATATGCAAGGGAACTGAACACAGGCTAAGTATAGACATGGGGATTCTCCAAAAGATAGGCTTCAACAACCCTGTAAATCCCCATGGCGCTGTCCTTTCCGGACTTGATTTCTTCTTCCTTGACCTCGACCTCGCCAATGGTGTTGTATTTGCTTGTCATTTTGCACATGCAACCTCCATCGCTGGCTGCTTCGAATCGCACATCATAAGCAATGGATTCGAGCTTGTTGCCCAACGGGTCACCCTCGATCATGGTGTACTTGCACACAAAGTTCTCTTTGTCGAGCTCATCGATCCGGTGCTTCACATACTTGAAGTGGCTAGCTGCGCAACAAACCAAATCCAAAAGGTGTTCTAATTTAGTAGTAGAAGTATTAGCGAATCATGTCCCCTGGAGATTCTCTGTCTGAAAAACGTTTCTGTCTTGTTATTTTCTTCTCTGTGTGACAAGGCACGCTGAAAAATGTAGACAGGGGATCCCATGATTTAGAAAATGTCGTGCCCCCTAGGCTTCTCTCACATTTAGGATTAAAACTCGGGTGTTGGTTGGGTATGGTCAAGTGGTGTCCGACTGCGCATCTCGGCTGTCCAAAAGTGTTTTGGATAGTACAGATTTCTTCCCTCCCCTCTCTCTCTTCTTTCTCTCCCCTCTCTCTATTTGCAATCGGGGCCGTCCAAAACACTTTTGAAAGGTCGAGATGCGTGGTTGGACACCACGTGACTATACCCGACCGGCACCCGAGTTTTTCTCCACGTTTAGGCACCATGCTCTCTATTCATGAGCCAAAGTTCTAGCCACAGTAAAGTCTTTTTATGCAATAAGCTTATACTTTAGGAAGTTGGTATTAAAAGTGAGCAGTTCTTGTAAGATTGGTGACAATAGTAACCTTTTTTTTTGCTTTACAAAAGTCAGTAGTATTAGTTGTAGTTAGTGAGGTTTGAACCCCAGTCAAATGCATAGGAGTATATTGCATAAGTACATGTGACTAGCTAGGAAAGTTGTGTTCTAGAAATTATCGCACAAGTGTCATGGACTTCTCTCCTCTGCGGGACAAAGGGTGCACATGAATTTTTCGAAAGAAAAAACCCATGCTACACATAATGAGAACTAGCTCGGAATTTTTTTTTCGAAAAGTGGCATGTCGTTGTCCCAAGCTCGCTCCTCTGAGTGCCAGGGGCACACGAAATTTTTGGGACAGATAGTCTTGTGCTACATAATACGACCAGATTGGAAAGTTATTTAGGTTTTTGCTTACCTTCACTGAAGTTGACCTGTTCAATGCTTCCTGCTCCTCCATCTCCTTCGATCACTTCGACGCTTTTTATGAATTGAGGTAGGAGCTTTGGGATGAGGTTTTTGGAGTCTACGATCAAGGCCGTGAACATGCGAGTTGGTGCAATTGGGCACGCGAACTCCTGAGTAATACACGTGACGCCCATGTTTTATTTGACGGTATTGTTTTTGGAACGAGATGGAGAACAGAAAGCTTGTTTAAGGAGATGGAGGGCTACCAGTTGCACTTATATGGTGTTTGAAGGGAGCTTGAGATGTGGAAATGTTTGGCGTACAGATGATGCACAAGATGTGAACACTGTGGTCATATGTATGACTTGTTCCTACCCTTTTGCCTTTAGGTCTCATTTTTTCCAGTTCAAAAATCCTCTTCAAAAAGAGAAGATTTTGATCCACATGGGCGGCTTTTCGCTGGTTGGAAAATAGACTTAGAGAATCAAGGTTGTACCCCAAATCCCTCTTGGCTCAATATACGCATGGTTTGTTGTGATGTATTTTGAAGATCCATAGCTAATCCTCGAGGATCTCGCGTGAAATAGTGTATAATACGAGTTATACGCAGTTACCGATGTAACTCTTTTATTATTTTCAGTGAATCTATCATGAAAGCTGAAATAGTATAGATACGTGTCTTGCATTATTTGTTTCTCGCATTGTATGTTGTTATTTGCCCGATTTCTCAAAATCCACGTCCTTCTTTTGAAAATATATCACGAAAGCTGATGTGAGTTCTGGATGCATCCAATTGCACGTTTGAGAAACCAAGTAAAATCTACGTGTCTTGCATTCTTTGTTTCTCTCATTGTACATTGTTATTTGCCTGATTTCTCAACATCCACGTTTTTTTTTTTTTTGCAAAAATATCACGAAAGCTAATGTGAGCCCTGGATGCATCCAATTGCATGTATGAGAAACAAAGTAAAGTCTACGTGTCTTGCATTCTTTGTTTCTCGCATGGTACGTTATTATTTGCCCGATTTCTCAACATCCACGTACTCTTTTTTTCTTTTAAAAGGCTGCTTCCCTTGGCCAAATCATGCCACAACTGTGGTGGTCATCGCGGCCGATTACGTCCTCTCTTTATGGCTCTCATTGTAGCCAATTAGGCCTGGTTTGGGTAAATTGAAAAAACTGGTTTTTTGGTTTTTTTGGTTGTCCTTATTCAATTTTTTTTTGCATTTGTTAGTTTTCGGTCGGTTTTTTGTGGTTTCTTGGCTTGTCTCGACGAGAGGAATCTAAAAAGTATAAAATTATTAGCAAAACTTAAAGTTTTGTAAATAAAGACGAAAAATAATAAATAAAAACCGGTTTTTTAGATGTCACCTTCGTCTTTATTCATAAAATTTTAAGTTTGACTAATCATTTTATACTTTTTAGATTTCTCTCGTCGAGGCAAGCCAAGAAACCACAAAAAAATCGACCGAAAACTAACAAATACAAAAAAAAAAATTGAATAAGGACAAAACCAAAAAAACCAATTTTTTTAATTTACCCAAATAAGGCCTAAATATAGGTGAAGGAATAAAGTTCCTCCCAGAAATTGGTCCACGGGAAAGCAGAATTCAAGAAAAGTAGGCTTTTGAAGTCTGCATAAAAGTAGGCTTGGTGTGCAATGAATGGTAGACTGACCCACTGATAAAGTCTGCATAGAGTTTGGTATGGGCAATTTCCCAGCCATGCTTGAAGCGAATTTTCTATCCAAAGGAAAAAGGAAGCCACAACTTATTCAAACCTACGTGGTGACTGGTGAGGCCTTTTCCACCGCACATTGGTGTGGGCTCTATTTATAAGTGTGTGGCTTCTACACCAATGTATGGTGAAAAAGGCGTCTGGAGCACCATGTGTGGTGCTTAAAGAGCACTGAGAATCGTCGGTTGTGTTGTTCAACCTTGCCTGATCGTTTTGTACATGGACCAGTTAGTGAACTCAGCCGATTCTAATTCCACAATTTCAAGATTTTCAATTCAGACATTGATTTCGCAAAATATACCATCTTTAGGCCAGTGAGTGTTGGGAAAAAAACCCGGCAAACACGGCGATTTCCTGAGAACAATTTCATTTTACAAATGCAAACTGAAATTACAGGATTCCAAATTTCCAACAGTGAGCTCAATGTACAAGTTTGTTTCTAATCCCCCAAAGAGGCCCCAAACCGAAAAATAAGTTTCGTCTCGTAAGGAAATGTATCTAATATTATGTAAGAACATGTCATCTATGAATCAGAGGCCAGGCCTATTGTCTTGATAAAAGATCACAATAACCCCATTTTAGGTGGCACAAGAAATCTTTTACATAACTTTATGATCCAACTCCAATACAAAATGACTCCGAAACCAAGATCCATTCGTTTTCTTTTCTCTTACAAAAAAACATTATCTACATTCATTTCGTAGTGAAAGGTCCATTAGATCAGAAATTGTCGAAATGTGATAATGTAAACGATACAAAAACAAAAGTTGCAAATACAAGTAAAATTTTTCATTCATAGGCATGGGGGTGTGCCAAGAGATAGGCTTCAACAACTTCATACATTCCAATGGCTCTGTCCTTGCCATGCTCAATATCTTCTTCTTTGATCTCAACATCCCCTTTGGTTTTGTACTCGCTTGTCATCTTACAAACACATCCGGTGTATCCGTAAGGCTCGAACTTGACATCGTAAGTTATTGATTCGATCGTGTCCATCAAGCCTTCGACTTCGATGAATGTGTACTTGCATGTGAATTTCTCTTTGTCCATCTCGTCTATCCGAAGCTTCACATATTTCAAAGGACTAGCTGCATTCACAGATCAAACCAAAACATCAGTATTCTTGTTATACTTATGTTTCAGTCATTTTGAACCAATTTTGAGCAAGCATTAAAAAGTTTCGTTTAAATTCTCAAAATCCAGTTGTGTTACAAGATAACATACTTAAACTAATCGAAATACGCAATCATATCTAATAAGAAATTTAGAAAATCTTCTTAAAGCCTTGAAAATGCCAAAAAATTTCATTCTCTCGTATCCGTATCCAAAACCAATTTTCAATTGGATTGAATAATTACATATGATAAAATTTGATTCCGTAACGATCTTGATTATAATCCAGAATCTACGATCTACAATCTCGAATTCATTACCTAAATAAAAAGTCCCTTCCAGAAACAGTTTCTGAAAACGGAAAAAGAAAAGAAAAGAAGCAAAATAAAGATCTGACTGGGTTTTTACATGCTAGTTGTCAGCTATCTAACACACAACTCTCCTCCCAGGCTCGGAACTGGTTGGGGAAAAGATATGACTTAATGCACGTCCAGGTGAAAAAAAAGAAAAGAAAGAAGAAGCAAAGCCAAAATGATTCTGAAAGAAACAATAAAAAAAACAGGGGCTATAGCCTACAATAAGCTTAATTACCTTCAGTGAAATTCATTTGTTTGATGCTTCCAGCCTCTCCATTGCCTTCAACAAACTCAATGCTCTTTATTGATGAAAACATGAGTTTAGGACACAGGTTGTGGGAATCAAGGATCAAGGCCCTGAACATCCTACCTGGAGTCACCTGGGTTTTGAAAGATTGACTGAGTTTGACAACACCCATGTCTTCCTTGGTCTAAAATAATTGCAGAAATGGTGGGAAGAAGAAGAAGAAGAAGAAGGGTTTGATTTGTTTAATTATATAAATGCAGTGGGGAAAGTGGTGGAGGGTTGATACTTACCGAGGGGGGGAGTCTTATCCACGTCGCATTCGTATCGGATACCAATACTTATCGAATACTTGAACATATGCATTCAGGTCACCTGTTCCAAAACCCCCCATGTTCCTCTGTTGCACGGGGTTTGAGTTGTTAGATCACACATAAATTTTTAAAACACAAAAATAAAATCCATTATCTAACGGTCCAAACCCCCTGCAATAGAGGAACATGGGGGGTTTTGGAATAGGTGATCTGGAACGTATTTCATGCTTCTTATACGGATCTGATATTGAGATAAATTTTCCTTGAATTAAAAAAGTCGTATATTTTTCGAAAATTCTATTTTACACATCCAAACATTTCATAAAAATTGAGATTGTGATACTTGAACCATAGAATAGAAGTCTAATGTAGATAGAAGAAAGTTATTGAATAAATAAATGCTTAGTTGTCGTGAATATTTTAGTCACTTTTGATAGAATAATAACAAATAAAGTCAAGGTAATATCCTCCTTTTTTCCGATAAAATAAATCCTCCCTTTTTTACTGTATCCCAACATTTTTGTGTTCAAATTTTTTTTATTTGTTGTATTCAAATCGTGTCATATCTATATTCCGTATTTGAGTATGGTTTCAAAGTGTAGACAAAATTAAATATTTTAGCTGGGCTGCCATTCAAAAAGTCTTATAATTGACCATCATCAAGAAGTGGGGAATCAAACCCAATTTTGACTAATTCAACCCGTGAAGGAGAGTTCTTTTCAGTGGAAGCTACATGGTCTTGGTTACCTAAGTAACACGGAAAATCCATGCTCTGGAATTTAGTGGTGTGGGTATTTTTGGAATTTTCAAGTGAGTTAGTTGACCTGCAATTAGGTATATTCTAGACTCCATCTTTTTATTTTGTTTTTCAATTTCTTGAAAAAAAAAAAAAGAATATAGAGAAGAAAACCAGTCCATCCGAATTGTTTGAGGCAAAATTCATGCACCTGTTGGTCACTCTATGGGATATTTATTTTGTCAAAATTGTGGGGCCTGAATCGCCTGATTGATTCAAGAAGTTCATTTTGGCCTAACGAGGTCAAGATAACAGGGATCCTATCCTGCTCCCTACCCCACACGCTCTAAGGTAGGCCAAAAAGTAGTCATATATAGCCAAGTTTTTTTTTGTCATACGATAGTATCACATTTTAGCAAAGAAGTTAGTTAGTAAGTTAAACAACCAAAGGAAGTTCGATATCATTATAGGCTGAAACTCCGATCTCCCCTTGACAGACAAGAAATAAACCAGATGGGCTATAAACCACATCTCATACATAGCGAAGTTCGGATTCTGGGGCCACAAAGGTACCTAAATTCAATTTCCAAAATTTGAATGCATGGTTGTCATTTTACAAAATTTATCTTCAAAAGTTTTCACAGTTTCGTCATTTGTAATTTTTTTTAATGATTTTTTTTATCTAATTTAATTTATTTTTTACTTTTTGGATGTATATTGCGTACTTCTATTCAAAAAGTTGTTGTTAAGATATGAAAAAAATTTGACTAAAAATGAAAAATTATGTGCACAACTTTTATCTAAGAAACTTATCTCAAAATTGACAACCAAACTCCAATCCAATGTCAAATCTCTTGAAATGCCAATTTTGAGCACTGTTTTAAGAGCACTTTTTGTGTAACAGACATTTGAGGCATATTTCATACTCCTAAGATCCAAACAACTTTTCATTGCAGCCAAACATTACACACAACTCTATAGATAGATTATTAGTACCCCAAGTACATTTATTAATTATTATCAAGCCATAAAGTGCTGCATTTCGCCAGCAAGATGACACACAAGCCAAACTTGGTAACACGAAATGAAAAGAGTAGGAAATAAATTGCATCAATAACAGAAAATAAGCAATGGATTGAATGATTTTATCAAACATAGGCGTCAGGGTTTGCCAAGAGATAAGCTTCCACGGCCTTGAAAACACCCGACGCCTGCTCTTTCCCGGCCTTGATTTCCTCTTCTTTGATCACAACTCCGGGTTTGGGATGGTACGTGCTAATGTTCTTACCGATGCACCCACCATTGGGAGAGGGCTCGAGCTTAACCTCGTAAGTTATGGACTCAATCTTGTCCATCATAGAATCGCCTTCAATCAACGTATAGGCGTAAGTCATCTTTTCCTTGTCCAATGCATCGATCCTATGCTTCACGTACTTCAAATGACTTCCTGCATTGATAAAATCAAATAATTAAACATAAATCCAAGTTACATTATAAATTAATAAGTTAAACTGCATTTTCTATGTTCACAAAATATGGAACAAGAAAAGTTTCCGAATTTTGAAATGGATGGTCTAGGCACTGTGATCTAGACCACCCATTTTGAATTCTGAAATACGTTTCTTGGTTCAAATTTCGGGATTCTAGCAATGGTGAAGAAAATTTTCTAAGTTGCTAGCCTTCGGCGAAGTTTATTTGCTTGATGGTTCCAGGGCCTCCATCTCCTTGGATCGTTTCGATGTTTTTAATGGCTTGGGGGACAATTTTGGGGATGAGGTTGTCGGCATCGAGGATCAAGGCCTTGAAGAGCCTTGCAGCTGGGATGGGGCTGGAGATATCTTCAGTGACTGTGACAAGAGCCATGATCTACTTTTTGGAAAATGGACAGAAAGGAGAGAGGAGAGGTGATGGAATGGTTGAAAATGGAGAAGGGTGTTAAGAGTGATGAAGATGGTGAAGACAGGAGGTGGGTATTTATAGATTGAGAAATGGTGTTGGGTGAATAAGTGTGTACCATTACCAGATCACAAATGTATATATGAATATGAAGGCTTAACCATTACTTCTTCAGTACATGTTTTCTTCAATGCTAGGTTTATTAAGGCTGTCATTGGTTAGTGAATCTATGGGCAATTATGTCATCTCATGACTGAGATACTGTGCTTCTAGAATTCTACTAGTAAGCAAAAAATGTGGAGGAGGGGACACCGACTAGTACCTGCTTGAGCGTGTGACCATAAGAATTCTAGACACGCTATAGACTTCATAAGGAAATGATGAAGGGATTAGTCACCCATAAGGGTTTCTACTACCCCACGGATGCGCGAACAGACCAAAGCCTCTCTTACTTGCCATCTAGTTCACAGGACTTTTTTTTGGGATCTATTCATGCAAGTAGGTTTGATCCTGTGACATGATAAACTAAAAGTTAAATCATAGTGGTATAGAATGGTACGCGAAAAGAAAAAAAAAAAAAGAAGAACCCAACTTTCAAGTTTATTAGCGAATTGGGCTTACTTCCAAGAGTCGCAGTATGTATCAAGGCATCTGCGATCGGGTAGGGAAAAAACACAGTTTTCAGCTGTTTTCCCCTTGTTTTTAACACAGTTATGATATTGGTTCTTTATACTACATGTTTCCTAATTGCAGACTCTTAAGGTCATTTAGTGGACTTGATTAAAACCAATTGATACATAAAGGAACAAGGGGAAAAAACTTAATGCAAGAGGCCCATATATTGTTTGAAAAGGACAAAAAAAATTGATATGGGCATGAAAATATTTAAAGACTTTTGTACCCAATCTTTATTAAGGGCGGTGGAAAGGGGAAACCAAACTGGCCTCAACCAACAAATTTAACAAATTGAAAGCTTTAATTTATGCATCTACCAGCAACTTTAATTGCTGAAAAAATCTGATACTCTATGCGTCACAAATACAATGGGAAAAAAAATAGTAATAAAAAAAAGGAAACAAGAAAAACGATGAGAAAGGCTCCCACAGAATTTCCCCCCAAAAAAAGGAAGGCACCCACATAAACAGAAAAATACATGTGGCTCATTAATGTTAGTGACATTCAATTTGTGCGCAGGGATGGAGCTAGAGGGGGCCAGTAGGGGCCGTCCCCTGTAAAGAAAGGAAAAAAAAACTTCTAGTATAGGGATGGGCATGGGGAGGGTAGGGTGTGGATATAACTACCTCCATCCCCACTCCCCAATCCCCAAACTCATATCAATCCCCATCCCCTCCCCAATGTCCATCGGAGATTTTTTTTTAAGCTCCATCTCCGCCCCAATGCGGGGAACGGGAGGGATCCAAAAATTTACTCAAACTATTCAAGTGAATATCAAAGAAGTTGTATTAAAATCCAAAGCTAATGACAAGTGGTTCCAAAAAATTAAAACGCACCAAGTCACTCAAAAGTGCTACTCCTGTTCTTGTTTTTTTTTTCTTTTCTTGTTTTTAGTTTCTGAGTAGATTAAAATTTCACTCAAAAGTGCTACATAAAACAAAAGTAGCAACAAGTTATAACTTATAACTTATAAATATAACTTATAAACTTACAACAAATATCCAGTAAGGGCTCCCTTAAACCCTATGGTGCGGGATTTTTTTTGTTCGGGATCGAATTTCGACAATCCGAACCGTTAGATGTGTTTAAAACATGTTTTTAAGGTTTAGTATAGGGATTTGTCAAAAAACAATACTCAGAAAGGCTTGATCCGAGCTATTTTTGATCAAATGTGTATATGTACATTTTATCGAAAACTACTCGGATCAAGCCATTCTGGGTATTTGTTTTTACGAATTCCCGCGTTGGACCTTAACAACATGTTTTAAACACATCTAACGGTTCGGATTGTCAAAATTTGATCTTGAGCTAAAAATCTCGCACCGTAACTTATATAAGGGAGCCCTTACTAGAAATGTCTTCTATAAACTTATCCGGGAGGAAAAAAAATTATAAACTTATAATATAATATACCTATATATGTGAGTGCACTGAACAGGGATGCGGGGAGGGGAACGGGGAGGGGCAGGGATTGGGGAGGGGAATGACTATACCATCCCTACCCAATTCCCGAAATTTTTAAAAAAAAATCTCCATACTCTACCCAATCCCCAAAAAAATCCCTAAATCCCCTACCCATTCGGGGAGGGGACGGGTTGGATCGGGGAGGGTCGGCCGAGATGGCCATCCCTTTTCTAGTATTATACAAAATTAAAATTATTTTACTACGAATTATATAGGCTTGCCTCTGCAAATATTTTAGAAAAAATATTCGCCCCTGCGTAGTGAAATTCCTAGCTCCGTCCCTACATGTGAGACTCCGAACTTACCCCACTGAATCTCATGTTTCGGTTGATCTAAGTATTACCTGGTGGAAGTATAAAACAAGTAGCTGGGATATTTCTTTCAGCAATTGCATCAACAAAAGTCAAATAAGTTTGGAAGAGATCTGAATAATTTCAATTTTTGGCAATTTATCTAGAAGGGATGACTGCACATTGTGCGCATCAACAAAAAAAATTAGGAGCGAAGTCATTAAATTTTTAGAATTTGAAACACAGTTGGTAATGTTTGTCAAAAAAATCTGGTAAAGGGATCTGCTGCGACGGCATTGATGTCCTGGTTAGAATTGGTATTCTTAATTTTATCGAAAAAGATAGTCCCAATCCATTGAGGGATCCCAAAAAGACGATTTCGTGTGGACCTAAAAAGAATGACCTGGAAGAGCTTAATCCGAACAATTTTCAATAACAGTTCGGCTCGTGGACAACCACCCACAAAATAAATCAACTCCGGTTGTCCTATTTAAATTTGGTCTTGGCATTCTCGTGAATATTCACGAGAATTCAAGCTATGCATACGGATTCTGATGTCCTATAGTTGAAGTTAATGAACACGAATACTGTATTTTTTTTTTTTTTTTTTTTAGACAGAACGAAGACTGATACGTGTGAAAATTCATGAAAAGTCAAATCATTGATCTTACCAATCCAATAAATTAGCAACGGTTTCTATGCCAAAAAAATTACTAGCATCATCTCCAAATCACCATTTTGGTGCCTCTGGTCAAAACATCCAAGAATCATAAAATTTTGATGCAACAGTATTACAAACCAAGGAAACTGCGCTGACCACAATAACAAGGCCGTCAAATTTCAAATATGGGCATCGAACCACACTTATACATATCACGGATAACACAAAAAAAAAAAAACAGGTGTACTTGGATTAGGGGTTGCTGCTGTGCAGCCCCTGCACAACAGCTGTTGTGCACCATCTGAGTCCGGTTACCTAAGTGTCCGAAACATTAAATAGACTGTTGACGCGGACAGTGTCTAAGCCGATGGATTGGAGACAAACCTTGTATGGTACCCAGCTTTCTTGGAGTGCACCAGGTATTTGAAAACAAGATTGATTGGCGTTGCTTCAACTGGGGCATTATATGGATTGGCTTTGTGAATGGCACCAACAACTCCTCGTCCGGCATCAACAAGACAACCTCCAACAGCAGTATCCTACGAGTAGTGAGTAAATGAAGATTGACTTAGGTCATGAGAATAATGCGTGGTAGAAACAAAGGGAGAAAACAACAAATAAATAAATCAATTAGGACACATAACCGAAAAGCCTGGTTAATGAACCGAGAGTATGGCCAATTATGCACCAGGGTGCTGACAGTTAAATAATGGCTTGAAGTTCATCTCAACTAGAATTTACAAACCAAAAAATTAACTAAAACAATCACGAGATGGTATCTACAAAGATAACCATCAAACTCCCGTGCAAGAGTATACGGTAAAGACCCTATTTTGCCAATTAAATTATGCAATTACAGACAAACCTACAAATGTATCCGAGAATCTCCCCAAGGCATAAAATAGCTTCCCATAAATCTAACAAGGACAAGAACGAAACATGCGCACAATCTAAGGGAGGAAACAAATCAACACGCCAACAACTGGCAACAACTCAGCGAAGTGTAAAAAAACTTGCCTCACCGCAAGAAAAATTGATTGATTCAGAATTCATTCGCCTCATGTTTTGAAAACGAATAACTTAAAAAAAATATATATATACAGTTAACAATCGGTCATTTGGGTCGCCTGTATTCACAATATATAGCCAACTCAAATTGTTTATATAGTCACCGAACTAAATGAATGTAATGCCATAACTTGTGTACTCAGGAGTGAGAACACATAATTTGTGCGGGACACCCAGCACTCCCGCATCTAATTCACAGATTTTCAAATCTGCCACAAGTACTCAATTTCTTTATACGATTAGGAATTGTGAAAGTGCTGGGCGAATTCGTCATTCAATCTGTGATACTCTTCTCGCGCAGAGCAGAGTCACACAAAGAACTTTAAATTCTGAAGCTATCTTAAAAGAGTGTAAACCCTATGGATCGAACTTGAGACCAAATCCAAGCCTTAGCTTCCAAAAGCCACTGATTCACGATTGCTTCACGGCTAATGAGGGACTTTGAATTATTATTGAACATGTAGCTCAGAGTTTTATCAAGTGTTGATATTCAATTTACCTACATCACTTTGAATTTGAGTATGACAGCACACCTGCTCTCATACTATTTTCACAACCGATGCTCTCCAGCTCAATGTGACTTAGATTGCAAGTGACTCTTCAACCAATTCCACTCCAAAGTACGATAACAACACTTGATTTATGTTTTTTACACCACTCATCCTTGTCAACATTTCGTATTCAGATACACTAATGTCGCAACTGTTTCGTGGCAGCAGTATATCTTGATACTTTACATAAATTAAAGTGTATTCATTTGGGAAAAGTTCGCGTCAAACAAAACTTACTCATGAAAATTGACCCCTAAGTGGATATTATAATCCTGCACACCATAAATAGAACAAGATAACTAATGACTGTCTCCGCTAGAACTTAAAGCTGTATGTGTTATTACTCACCACTACCGGAAACAAGGATGCAATACTATTAAATTGTTAACCACCAACTCATCTAAAAGCTTAAGCTGTTCGAGAGAGGGGTAACTTTACTAATTATATTCCCAACACCCCTCTTCACATGCAGCCAATCTTCCCTCCACAAATGGGCAAGACAAGTGCCAATATTTAATAACTAGGTCAGCGGTGAGGTTCAAACACAAGAACTACTATTACCTACTCTAATACTATACTGAATTGTTAACCACCAACACATCTAAAAGCTTATGCTGTTAGAGTAAGGGGTAACTTTATTATATAATATCCTCAACCACATGGAATCACCACACAACCTTTGGTCAAATAGGATTAACAGAGTTGAGACCCATTAACAAATAATAGCTACTTAAAAAAATCCAAACCAATACAATATCATTGCAATTTTCTGCATGCATAGTTCACGTTTTTTCCCCTACCCGTATCACGATATCAGATACTCCAATTTATTCTATTGGTGAATTATAACATATAAGGTGTAGCAAAAAAAAAAAATCATCTTTTGATCTTGGTTAAAGAAAAAATTCTTCGCTGGTAAAAAAAAAAGTGTAGCGAAATCGATTGGATTTAATGAAATTAAAAAAACAGAGAAAAGATTAGAAGACACGATTACCAACCCTGACTTTTTTTGAGTTCTTTGCCTTTGAGAAAACTTAAACAACTGGCAGAAGTTGCAATTATACCATCTGAACATAACATACTCCTTACAAGAAGAAGCTAACCTTGGTGGAAAGCTAGATGAATTGGAGACCCCTGGATGTAAGAAGCAGCCCTACAAGTTCACAAACGCACCAATTCATCTCCCATAAAATTGTAGCTTTCAATACTTGGATGTGCATTATTCCCATATCCATCTCTTTGAGAATTGTCTAACAAAAAGAAATGTGGGTGTCACGTTACTTTAGGTAATATAAAGCACCAAAAATATGAAATATGGCTGCAGCATGAAGGAATGTAGAGAATTTTATAAAGAAATAGAGCGTTTCTTGGAAGGGTACCAGGTTGAAGAACCAGATCATGAGCATCACCACCTTTTCTTGGAGAAGTACCAGGTCGAAGAACAAAATCACAAGCATCTCCAACGTTTCTTGGAGGAGTACCCTTTGACGAACCAAATCATGAATTCTTAACATGTCGAATAACCATATCATCGATTAGTGGAGTACTAGGTGGAGGTCGAACAACCATATCATCAATTATTGTAGGAGTACCAGGTGGAGGTCGAACAACCACATCATCAATTCGTGCCGGAATACCAGGTGGAGGTCAAAGAACCATATAATCAAATAGCAATCCCAACCAACAAGATTTCAATAACCAATAAATCATATTAATAGTCCACCAATCTATACATTGTTGGCCGTAAATAATGATAACCCCTGTGATGTACATGGCCCGCATGACAAGATCATTCCGCTATCTACAACTACTAATCCAGGGACAAGAAAAAACAAAGGACTGCCTTTCATTAGACCACTACCTTCATTCTAATCAGGAATGAAGGGAAAAGTTTTGGACATGTTGCTCGGAATAAATGGATGAATTAAGTTAGCCATCGTGAATTGATAGCTGGGAGAGATTTTCAAGGTAAAACAAAATAGTAATTCGTACCTGTATACCGAGGGTACAATAAAATTCTACAGAAACGGTCTCGGACACATCCAGGAGAATGAAAAACGTGAAACTATATGGAGTGATGACTGGATCATGCATGCTCTAGAGGAGGACTTGCCCCAATTCATGCCAGAATGATACCTATCCTTGATGGGATTGGCACCCAAGAAATCTATTCGCCACTGTGGGTAAATTATTTTCTATTTTAATTTTCCTAAAAATGTATACTTGTATTCTATTTTTTATTGACCAAATCATCTATCCCAGAACAAACCTATTTTTTTATATTTCAGGTTCTCCCTTGTTGATTTCCTTCGTCAGAATCCGTCGGTCTTTACCTAATGGTTCTGTGTGTGTCGATCTTTTGGGAAAATTTGCTAAGGGAGAAGCTATGGAAATGTACCATTCCGGTAAAACTTCTCCCTTGGCAAATTTCCCCAAAAGACCGACCCACACACATATAAATAACCAATAGGTAAAAACCAATGGATTCCGACGAAGAAAATCAACAAGGGAGAACCTGAAATATAAAAAAATAGAATTGTTCTGGGATAGATGATTTGTATAATAAAAAATATAATACAAATATACATTTTTAGAAAAATTAAAATAAAAAATAACCTAACCGCAATGGCGAATACATTTTTTGGGTGCCAATGCCATCAAGAACTATTACCATTCCGGCATGACTTGAGGCAAAGACTACTCTAGAGCACGCAGGATCCAGTCACCACACCATATAGCTTGATGTTTTTCATTCTCCCGAATGTGCCCAAGACAATTTCTATAGAGTTTTACCGTACCCTCAATATACATATATGGATTACTATTTGTGTTACCCTAAAAACTTCTCAAAACCATCAATTCACTATGGTTGACTTCATTTATCCATTTATTCCTAGCAACATGCCCACAGCTTCCCCCTTCATTCATAATAGTATGAAGGTAGTAGTCTAATGAAAGGCAGTCTTTTATTTTATTTTATTTTTTTTGTCCTTGGCCTTCATTCATAATAGTATGAAGGTAGTAGTCTAATGAAAGGCAGTCCTTTATTTATTTATTTTTTGTCCTTAGATTAATTGTTGTAGTTTTCCGAGTCAACGGAATGATCTTATCATGCGGGTCATGTATGACATGGGTTATCATTATTTAGGACAATGCATAGATTGGTGGACTATTGTTGTAATTTATTGGTTATTAAAGCCTTGTTGGTTAGGATTGCTATTGAGAAATTCAAATTTGTAGTGTAATTACTGTGTATGGGATTGTTGAGAACTGAGATGCAGATAATAACTCTTACCACAACGGCCCTAACAAATGCAACAAAAGCCTGCAAGGAAAATGCACATTTTTCAATACTAGTAGCGTGTATGTGCATTGCATTGCATGTGGCATGTACATACTAATTCTAAAAGGTAGTATGTGTTATTTACACCAAAATAAGCATCTAAATGTAATTCAAACAACTCCTAAAAACAACACAAATAAGGAGCTGCACTTGAATACTTAGCAATGTTTTGTTTCTTGTTAGCTGAGTATGGAATCGACCTTGTGAGAATTAATATAAAAAAATCATCAAATCTTTTCAAGGCATAGTGCCGAAGTTATTGATGTGCATTGGATCTAGTTTCTGGTGGCTGTGGAATTGGAAAGAGTATTGAGTTCCTTGTAAACAAGTCATATAATGTTCCTTGAGATAACCTTGACATAATCCAACCTTTGTTAAACATCTAGGCTTCTAGCATAAATTTTCATGATCTAATTTACAATGCTATCTCATCTTGACCAATTGGGTGCTCGTTTGACAATCCCGTTGGAGCAAAAAGAAGGGCATAACGACATGCTAGTGGATGACCCTGTGAAGGCAATAATGGTGTTGCTGATAGGGATAATTATGACAAGGAATCTAAGGAAGAGTCGAAGAACTATGTCTTGGATAGAAGAACAAAATGGCAATACAAATGGAGCAGCAAACAGCAATTTCAAATACTTATGACATACAAAAGTTCATCAAACTAACAAAATGTTTAAATATGAGCACACGTAGTCATTAGTCAATGGGTTTTTGTGAAGTTGAGTTACTTAGATTAATGCTAGTAGCATCGATCATCCACAATCGAACCAAGGACCTAATTTTTGCCAAGAGATTTTCCGTATCATTAACTACATATATTTGGCTGGTGAAAACTCGTTGATCCAATAATTGAGATCGAGATCTATTAGGATGTAATCTGCCAATGTAGGTTCGCTAATCAAAACATGTGAGACTCTGGAAGCACTTAAGGTTTAGAACAACACCTAAATGGAGAGAATTAAAACTAAAAACGGAGGAAGCTGCATAAGTGCTCTCATTCAAGGACTTTCATCTCCTCGGTTAACATTAACTGTGGGACTTTTCATCAACAATCTGAAAAAGCACAAAGAAAGGGAAAGTCCACATATAAGCTCGTGCTTTATTTTTTTGGGGTTAATACTCATATAAGCTTTACAATGTAGTAAACAATTAAAGGAAAACACACCAATGCATTTCTCAATTGCTCATCAAAATAACTTCAAAATATGGTGATTCAATTTCTTTGTTAGAACACAGAGAGACGCATCCTAGATTTTTTTTGACTTTCTCTCTCTCTCTCTCTCTCTCTCTCTCTCTCTCTCAACGAATAAATTGCATAGTGAGTGAATTATTGCAAAACATCAGTGCAAAGTTGATCCAGATAACGCACAGATGGAATCATTCACCAGACACATCAAACTAACAAACAAAGAACAGAATAAATAACTGATCAAAACGCTCTGGACTGAGTTAACCGAGTTACCCATTGCCGAGTCAAGCCAAATCAACCGAGTTACTCCGAGTTAAGGCGAGCTGCAACTCTGGGTTTGAGATCCAAAGACCACAGCCGCTGCTGCCAACGGGAAATGGGAGTTATTCGCCAGAGGGAGCCCAAAACCACCCTAAACTTCATCTCTTCGTCAAGATCTGGCCCAAATCAGGAGTGGTGGTGAGGCAGTGATGTGGTAGAGGGGGTAGAGCGGTGGCGGGGACGGTGGAAAGAAGGGGGTTTAGGAGGAGGCCTAGGAAAATGGCGGTGTGGAGGAGAGGTGGAGGAAGGGATCTGATCTAGGGTGGACCGGGTAGGGAGATGACGAAGGATGGTCGGCGAGGAGGACCGGACGTGGGGAGTGGGACCAATAGGCGGCCACCCCACCCCCCAAGAGGGGCGGCGGAGGGAAGATGTAGGGATAAACCCTAGCAAGCTTTCTGGGTTCAGAGAGAGAGAGAAGCTCCCACGCTGGGGAGACGTGGGCAGTTGGGCTAGTAATTGCTCGTGGCTTAACTTAATACCTTTGAATGCAATGTTTCATCAACAGAAGTCTAGATGCTGAAAAATGGTCTAGACGTATCGAAAAAAGAAAAAAAAAAAAAAAAGAAGAAGAAGAAAAATGGTCTAGAATTTGAATTCTAGAAGTTAATTAAAATTTTGCTTCTAAAATTAAAAAAATTAAATTAGAAAATAAATTGTACTTTAGTTGTTAAAAATAAGAGTAATGTTAAGTACTGTAGATTTTAAAATTTGATTTTTTCCGTTTTTAAATTTAATTTTTCTAATTTAATATTGGTAAAGGCTAGCACACACACATCACATCGGATGACATTTTTAAATTAATTTTAAATAAAAATATTTTCACACACCTTTTTTGATAATTGCACTCATTTTCTTGTTTTGTAGTGCATTTTTTCTGTGTAATTTTTTTACTGACAAATAAAAAAAAGTTGTGCAATTATTAAAACAGGGTGTTTTGAAAATCATAAACCTTTAAATTTCTTAATTTTAAATAGGTTTATTTCTAATTTTAGTAATCCAAGTTTCTCCTTCTCAAAAGACCTAATTACCTTCCAAATAGGATAATTAATGTCTCAAAAATTCATTTACCGTTGCATAAAGCCTAATTACTGTAATAGAATTACCGTCGCAGAAGTGCATTTACCATTACAAAAGTCTAATTACTGTGGCAAATAGTACAATTACTGTTAGAAAGAATTCAACTACTGTTGCAATGGTACCAGTATTAGAGCATCACTAGTGGTATACTTAAATATGAATATTCAAATATTGTCACATCACATTTTGAGTATTCATTTAATGGGTTTATAAGTTTGAATATCTACCCTTCTACAATGGTTCATTTGTGTCCATAATCAAAAAATACTATTCACTCTATTTTTA
Organism: Vaccinium vitis-idaea; assembly: GCA_963854785.1. Lineage (NCBI taxonomy): Eukaryota > Viridiplantae > Streptophyta > Magnoliopsida > Ericales > Ericaceae > Vaccinium > Vaccinium vitis-idaea. Next base: position 2,235,920 of record OY978218.1, on the reverse strand, counting down.
TTTATAAAATGGGCACAACTTTAAATTTTTACATATATATTTTTTATAATATTAGTACTATTTAAAAGATATTCACAATACGTTTAAAATGAGATCAATCTTGAACATATTTTGGTAAAGATTAAAAATTGATAATTTCCTTTGGACCCTTAATTATTTTGCTTTGATAGTTCTGAATTTCCTCGAGGTTAGTATAGTTTATGTTATTGCTGTATTTTTTTTCCCTTTCCATCTATATCCTGTCATAGGGTCCTTTCTGAAGTAAGATGAAGGACATGCTATTCATTCTCTGTTTTTTGAATATCAACCCTCGCAAATTGATAATTTCAAATTTTGAGAGAAAGTGCAAAAAAATTGAGTTTTGAATTAAGTATTTGAAAAATGGAGAGAGAATGTTGTTACTTTTGATAGGGTGTGGTCCCCAAAATTTGGTTATTGAGGTTTGGTTATTGAGAAAGATTGGTAGTTTTGAGTATCCAAATGCCAAAAGTTGAGTATTTGTAACAAATGTTGTTAACTTTGAGTATTTATCTAAATACCATTGTGAGCCTCTTTTGTGTATCAAAATACTTATCTTTGAGTATTTTTGTGTTTGAGTATACCACTAGTGATGCTCTTAGAAATACCGTGTGCTTCCTAAATCTTTTTATTTTGCTATTAATTTCATCTTTTTTTTAAATTTTTTTTTATATTTGTATTTTTTTTGTCTCGACTAGAGAATGTTAAAAAGTGAATATCTACCACGAAAAGGAAAAATATAATCACTATAAAGTAGTTGGAGATCCTCTGTTCCAAATTCTCCGTTGCAAGAGATTTTGGACTATTGGATTACGAATTTTGTTTTTATGTTTTAAAAAATCGTATGTGATCCAACGGCCTAAAACCTCTTGCAACAGAGGCACAAAAAAAATTTGGAACAGAGCATCTCTGGCCCAATAAATTTATCCTACCCACAAACACATAAATCTTGACTGCTCACCTTTTTTTATCTCATTGATTTCCTTCGCGGCTACAGTTCTTGGAATTATTTTCCGTCTTGAAGGTTAGATTTTAGGAAATGGAAATTTACAAACCACTAATGTTGGTGTAGTGACAAGAGGCTAATTTTTAAATGATCAGTCTGGATTCAAAGTGGTCATGCGTGCCTGATGTTCATACACACAGGCAACACATAGTTTGGTGTCTCCCCTTTTTTTAGGCCATGTAATGAATTTTACTGAATCCGAGTTCTCCTGTGGCCCCGTACATTGTCCCTTATGGTAGTTTTAAATGTTTTGTGTTCCTTTTTTCCCATGGATAAAGATATGAATACCGAACAAAGGGTACCGAAAATGAACCGATCGCACACGGGGACCCACTTTTGGGTCCCACACGAGTGATCCGAACCGTTCATTGTTCTTAGAAAATTTTCCCGAGGGGCCCCACCAAATTTCAGCTCAATCGGACGGTTGGAAGTGCTCCAACCAAAGTCCCACCATTCCAACCAAAATTTTCGGATCACTCGTGTGGGACCCAAAAGTGGGTCCCTGAACGCGATCGGTACATTTTCGGTTCCTCCCGTTCTGTACCCGTATCACTGTCCTTTTTCCCATTTTGTTTTTTGTTCCTTTTCCCCCTCCCTCATCATTTAAATTCTTCTATTAAAATTGTACACTTGCAATTCATGGTTTTTGTCACAATTTCTTACCATCGTCCTTGTCACCCGTGAGCGATTCAAATAGCATCTACATACTGTTGAAATTGGTTCAAGATTTGATCCAAGACGAACTAATTTGGTTAAACTCGAAGTCGAGCTAAATGGTTCTGATGCACAATAGACCAAAAAATGGCGAGTCTTTAGCTCAAAGTTGTGTGATTGGTTTTATGATTAGTTAAAATGTGAACAAGTTTGCCCGAACACCTGGTTATTTAAAAATAAGTACTCATTTTCATCCTTTCAATGCAATATTTGACTAAAGGTAAAGTATGTTCTCGAAGTTCAAACAGCACAGCCCCTTGGATGAACATTCTTCCATGTTTAAGGATGATTTACCAAAACCTTAACATACCTTTTATTCATACTTTTCCACAGTACAATCCTTGATGAAAGACAACATTATAGTGTCTTTTTTATTGACTGAAAACCGCAAACAACACACCGCACAACCAAAAACCACACCTCAAACCAAAGGCACGCCCGTTGTCACACACACACACACACACACATATATATATATATATATATATAGAGAGAGAGAGAGAGAGAGAGAGAGAGAGAGAGAGAGAGAGAGAGAGAGAGAGAGAGAGAGGAACTTTCTAGTCCGAGAATCGGATCCTTCCCGATTTATTTTTAATGATCTGAACCGTCCAATGTGTTTAAAACGTGTTTTTAAGGGTTGCTGCGAGAAATCATAAAAAAAATAATAATACCAAGAAGGGCTTTATCCGAGTAGTTTTTCATAAAACTGTATATGTACAGTTTTTGTGGAAAATTGCTCGGATCAAGCCCTTCTCAGTTTTGTTTTGTTTTTTGATGATTTCACATGGGGACCCTTAAAAATACTTTTTAAACACATTTGACGGTTTAGATCATGCAAAAACACGTTTTAAGCCCTTAAAAACACCCAAAAACTCCTGGTCCGAGATCCTTGACTCTGAAGTGGGCGTATATGTGTGTGTGTGTATATTTAATTAATTTAGCAATCAGGATTTGCCAAGAGGTAGGCCTCAACAGCCTTGGAAATGCTTGAAGCCTTTTCTTTGTCATCCTTGATTTCCTCTTCTGTGACCTTGTTGTCACCTTTGGGTATGTAAATGCTCCTGTTATTGCAGATGGATCCTCCCATTGGGAGAGGATACGATCTTGATGTGGTAAGAGATTGATTCGAAACCATCCAAGGCATCACCTTCGGTGATATTGTAGTATGTGAAGTTCCCTTTGTCGACAACATCAATCTTGTGTTTCACACCAATGTTTTAAAACCTGGACCAGAAGGTGACCTGAAAAAGGGGCCGGGCGGATGGGTCACCAGTCGAACAGCTATTAACCACTCTAATCCGCTCGGTCGCTTCTCTCCTCTCGCTCTGCTCTGTTCCGCTTGGGCATCTGACCTTTCATTAGAACCCATTGGTACTTCTCCATATGAGTCACAAGTTCCAACACAACCAAAGTAGTGTTGATTTACTAAAAAATGGTGCCTGAGATCATTCTCATCACTCTGTTTAGGCCAATTCAACCAAAGTTGTAGTGACTTAAAATGATTTATCTCAAACCGCCTCTTGTATTTACTGAAGAAATGGTGTTTAATAACATTCTCATCACTCTGTTTAGGCCAATTCAACCAAAGTAGTGGTGATTTACTAAAGAAATGGTGATTGAGAACATTCTCATTAGTTTGCTTAGGCCAATTCAACGATAGTGGTGATTTACCAAGAAATGGTGTTTGAGAACATTATTGTCGCTCTATTTAGGCCAATTCAACTAAAGTAGTAGTGATTTCAAAATATTGAAGGTCATGTCTACACCTTGGGCCAACATGGGCGGTGGGGACTGTAAATAACGGAATCTATTGTACAAATCAAGTTTCTATATATAAACCCATGCAAAATCAGTTACTTAAGGACAAGTGCAAAGACAAATTACCAATCAAATAAAAATCAATGAGCCTGATAGAATATCTTTCACTGATCAAGTAGCTTGTTTAAGTTCTCGAAACTTGAGAAATACTAGCTCCAGGAGTTTCAAATTAAATTTACACAACCAGGGGATTCACAGCAATTTGTACATTCACAAACGTTGGCATTACTTCACTAGGAATTGGGTGCATGGCTTGCTATTTTCCAATTACCAAATGCAGAGGCAGTGTCACCGTACGCCATTAGGATGACAACATAAAACTCCATATACCTTTCTTTACGTTCGGACATGAATAGTGTTTTAGCAGTGGATTGCCCAATATAGCAACTTTAATCACTTTTGCTTTGTTGTCTTCTCGGGAAATTGTGATTCCAATTGAGAGCTTGGAACATGTGATATCACTCGGTTGAGCCAGGAACTGTTCCCTTGGAACATGTGATATCACTCGGTTGGCTCCTTCTGGAATCTAGGAGAGCACCGAAAACCTTCATCTTGAAACAGATTAGTAGTAACTGTTCTTAGGAAGTGTCCCGGCCAGCTACCTCTTTGAATTCTATTTGAGTTTAGCCAGTGAGCAACAGCATTCACAATTGAAGGAGTATTCAAGGAAAAACTTTTACTGCAACAATGCCCAGAGAGAGAGAGAGAGAGAGAGAGAGAGAGAGAGAGAGAGAGAGAGAGAGAGAGAGAGAGAGAGAGAGAGAGAGAGAGAGAGAGAGAGAGAGAGAGAGAGAGAGTTTAGGAAAAACTCGAATAGAATTGCATATGAAGTGAATATTGAACAAAATCAAATAGGCTGGCACAAGTTTTGGGTAATGTGCAAATGAAGATAATTGAAGTTGGTGTTCACACCCACTAAGAAATACATAAATTGTTTTTTTTCGGATCACTAGATGCTCCTAAATGCCAATTTAACTCAAATCACCAAGCAGTTGGCCTTTAATCTTGCATCATATACCAATGATCAAACTTTCCTTTCAAGATATACATGTTGAAATCTGCATGCAAAATGCCTGCGAAACTATGTCCCAAAATCATGTATCCACTGGCAGAATGATTAAAAAGGTGTCTTAAAGTACGAAGCATCAAAGATACAAAATGGGTTGGTCTATGCATGGAAATTAATAGTTGAAATTTGTATTCCAGTATAGCAAATGTATGAAAGAATCATAGCAAGGAAATCAGAGAAAAATAACTGATAATCTTCATCCTTAAAGTCATTCAGTGCAGGCTATGTTTAACTTCGGTAAGAGAGCAGTACAGTGCAATCAATCCGAAAGCTTTTACAAGCAAATATAAACCAACGTGACTTACATGTATCAACTACCGGCAATCAGTTAATTTGCAGGTTGCAAGAAGTTTCTTCTAAATTGAATATATCAACACCATAGGTTGCAAATAGAGCACAAACTTCCTCTATAACTACCATATTCATTTATCAGCATCGATTACAAAGCTAACCTTTTTTTTTTTTTTTTTTTTTTTGTCTTTTTCAAAACAACACACTTCATAATAAATCCCCCATAAGAAAGGATAGCTATATATGTCAGGGTCTTCAGGCCACAAAAATACTGAGGGCAAAAATTTTTACATGGCGGGTTATGAGATCCATTAGAAATAGGTGTGGAAGCAACTCCAGCTGCTATGACGCATCACCTCAACTTGTTTCTCAAGAAACCTGCTGAATAGCATTATTTGGTCATTCATTCACTATCAGCCGAAGATGGCATGCCTTAAACCAATCACAACTCAGACGAGCACAAGCTCAAGACATCAGCATATGTGTAATTATCATGCTTAACACCCAACAAGTGCATTCTCCGAAACAAATTGAAAGCAAAATCTAAATACGCAATTCCAGCAGAGCTCGCGATTATCGCATTCCAAACAGCAATACTCCTCTGAGGCATTGTATCGAACACCTTATAAACATACCCAGCTTGCCCAAGTTTGTTACACGATGACAACAATGCAGTCCACGAATAAACATCTCGGCTTTCTATCTGCGAAAAACCGCTTCACAGATTGAAAGTTAGGAATTAACCCGACTCAATTTTGGTAGAGAGTAGACCGGCCTGTAAATGGCCCGGTCAAGTTAGGAATTAACCACCCAACTCAATTTTGTCTGTTTAACAAAATTCTTAGGAGAGGCGATTTTGGCACTCCATTTTTAGCTAAATACGCTCAATTATTATTTAAAGTTACAAAAATACCCCTACTAATTTACAAGTTCTTACTCATTCTGTCCGGATTTATTTGTCTCTCGTTCTATTATAACTGGATAAAAAACTAATGATATCTTTAAATTGGTAATAAGTTTTATGGCTATAATACACATCCATTAAAAATGTGTACTATATGCACTTAGTGTATGGTCCAGATTGTGCCACCTCATTGGCAATTGTAACATTTTTTAATTTTTCGTAACTCTTCAACAATATGATTTGTAACATTTTCTTCGTAATATTTTGGTGTGTTTCGAAACTTTTATATAAAAAAAAACTTTTTGTAGGAGATTGTAGCCTTTTCCAAAATTTTATATCCAATGTAGATCTTGTTTTATAGATCTCGATTAGTTCTATAAGTCAATGTTTTAAAATTACATAAAACATTATAATTACAAGATATAATCATTTGAAAAGTGACACGAACTCTCAAAATGGACTAACAAATCCAAACAGAGGGAGTATATACTTTTAATCAATTACCTAACCTACCCCTCAAACAAATCATTGTAATAACATAGGTCCAACAGTGTACATAAATGGGTCAGTTAGGTATTTGGTTAAAATAAAATAAGGAATTGTAAAATGGTAGGAACATACTTTTAATCAATTACCTAACCTACCCCTCAAACAAATCATTGTAATAACATAGGTCCAACAGTGTACATAAATGGGTCAGTTAGGTATTTGGTTAAAATAAAATAAGGAATTGTAAAATGGTAGGAACATTCATGTAAGAAAGGGAGTGATTTTGGCACTCTATTTTTTGATAACTACACTTCAAAATTTATCTTCTGGCACCTTCTGGAATCGGGGGAGGTGCTGCGAGCCCTGTGCTGCGCAGCGTGCTGTGCGGTCTATTTCAGGGCCGCGACAACACCGTTTCAACGATCAGAGACGTCCATCGGGTAGAGCTTGTCGAGTACTACAAGTGTACTTAAATTCAACTCGATCGGAGATCGTTAAGTGCTTCATCAGAACACAAATAAGTTAAAAAAAAATCGGAAAACACATGTCTTGAACACACTGGATGAAAACCGTTGAACCCTTTTTTTTCAACTTATTTGTGTTCCAATGAGGCACTTAATGATATCCGACCGAGTTGATTTTTATTATATTTATAGTACTCGATGAGCTCTACGCGATGGACGTCTCTGATCGTTAAAATAATGTATGCGCAGTGCCGGAATGGGTGGCACAACATGCGGTGCAGCACCCCTGTTTCCGAAGAAGACATGCAACTGCTGGACCACTTCAAGGGAAACCCTATTTTTTGTTCGCCGTTTTCTTTTATTTTTATGTGATTAGGGAACTCTCTCTTCTCCTCTCTTCTCTTCTCTGCAAAATTCTTCTCTCTTCTCAAACAGCAGTCTCACTCCTTGCGAATTCACCTCCGATCAAAACGTTTTCTTCTATTTTGTTCTCTCTCCTCTTTGCTTTTGTTCGTAATTTCGGATCAACGTGGCCAATTTTATCAGTCTATGGTTCACCAAAGCCAGGAGGGTGGGATGGTTTTTCTTCCTGGATCTACTGCAGTGAAGGGAAACCATCGAGTCTTTCATGATATGGGGTGGTTGGAGTTGATTGTTATCAAACAACAGTCATCAACAAAGAGAAAGAGAAAGAAAAATGAAAAAAGACCATGGTTTTTTGATGATCAGCCATTAAAGGTACTATTTTTTGGTCCCGATTTGGATTTTTAAGATCTGTTTCTATTATTTGTTTTATGCTTATACGATTTTATTGTCTATTTCATGTCAATTAGGAATTCAAATACTCATATATATTTTATGTGTGTATAGATATGCATACATACAGAAAAAAGTTGTAGCTTTGGATAACAAAGCTTTATTGAGTGTTGCTAATTATTGGTCTCTCTCCCATGGAATGACAAACAAACTTTGAAAACAAAATTGACTTGATTTTGTACAAGCACTCTTTATCGAGGTCGCCAATCTGTACATGCTTTTATATAACCTGACATACATATCTTTCTTGGCTTTAATGGTGATGGTTTCCTCTGCAGTGTCAATGTTATGTTTAAGCTAACCTTGTACTAGCTAGGTCTTACACCCATAAAGTGCTTGAGGATTTATAGATCTAGCGAAACACTTGATTGCTTTTCAATTTCATTGGACCTGTTAAGCTTATTAAATTTTATGTTCATACACTTGAGTTTTGATGTTTCTCAGTCGTTGAGATTTTTAATCTTCCATTGTTTATCCTCTTATCCCAGAAGTCCCAGAAGTTTGATGCTTTCTACATTGATAGCTCGAGGATTTATAGATCTAGCGAAGCATTTGATTTCTTTTCAAATTTTGTTGGACCTGTTAAGCTTAGTAAATTTGATGTTCATACACTTGTGTTTTAATCTTTTAGCAGATTCGATTTTTTATCCGCCTAATTTTTTACCCTGTTTCTTTTGGTTGAAGGAACAATGATGGCAAATGCAAATGGAGCCTCAACTTTCACCGATTGGTGTTTGAAGAACTCCAACGTGTTTTGGAGAAAAAATCGAAAGGGGGTGGTCGTCGCTTTAAGCGACGTGCCACTTCATGTTTTCAGGGAGATAGCTAAGCTTATGGATTTTTATCATTCCAAGGACAAAAGTTGTGGCGACCTTGTTCACCAATTGCTAATATCAAAGAATTCAGTACGGCTAAAAAGTCATCCAACGGAACTTTCATCATATCCTCACCCAAATGCCCAAGTGGTCAAAGATTTGATGGGTTTTGGTGATGCGGTGCAACATGTTGTGACAACAACATTGTCATTCCAATTCCAAGTTCCACCGCCTGCGGATTGCTTTGTCAAGCATTTTAATCTCTTGAAAAACTTTGATCAAAATGCTGCAACATTGGAGTAAGTGGGGCATTTAATATTTGTCAACTGTTTGTCTACTTTTTCATTCCAAAAATACTCGTAACATTGAATTGAAAAACATGTAAAGCCACCGAATCGTCACACACCGATGAACATCCTCAATCAATGTACCTGCATCGGAGTAGGCTTCTCCCAATGTACCTACATTGATTGAGGATGTTCATCGGTGTGTGACGATTCGGTGGCTTTACATGTTTTTCAATTCAATGTTAAGAGTATTTTTGGAATGAAAAAGTAGACAAACAGTTGACAAATATTAAATGCCCCACTTACTTCAATGTTGCAGCATTTCGATCAAAGGATTTCAAGAGAGCCAAGTGCTTGACAAAGCAATCCGCAGCCGCAGGCGGTTGGGATTGGAGTGGCAATGTTGTTGTCGCAGCATGCTTGACCCCATCAGCAAACCCCACCAAATCTTTGACCACTTGTGCATTTAGGTCAGGAAATGATGAAAGTTCTCTTGGACAACTTTGTAGCCGCACTGAATTCTTCGATATCAGCACTTGTTGAACAATGTTGCCACAACTTTGGTCGTTGGAATGACAAACATCCATAACCTTAGATATCTCCCTGAAGACAGGAAGTGACACGTCCCTTAAAGCGACGGCCACCCCCTTTTGATTTTTCCTCCAAAACACGTTGGAGTTTTTCAAACACCATTCAGTGAAAGTTGAGGCTCCATTTGCCTTTGTCATCAATGTTCCTTCAACCAAAAGAAACAGGGTGAAAAATTAGGCGGATAAAAAATCGAAACTGCTAAAAGATTAAAACACAACTGTATGAACATCAAATTTACTAAGCTTAACAGGTCCAACAAAATTGAAAAGAAATCAAATGCTTCGCTAGATCTATAAATCGTATTCTGCCATCGATCAATTGTCACCTCGTCATCAATCGCCGCCGTCGATTGTCGACCACCAGTCATCTCTCACCTCTTATCGCCGGCATCATCTTCTTCAATCGAATCAATCCTCGTCGTCTCTTCTCTCTGTTTCGTAATCTGTGTGTGTGTGTGTGTGTCGTTTGTATGTGTAAAGACTTACCAGTCTCTGAAGTCTTACTTACGAGTGGTAAGACTTATCACTTTCTTTTCTTTTCTTTTTAAGTGCTACGTGTTTACATTGTAGGGTGGCCAGTGGCCACATGGGTTTATGGTTAATGGTTTTTCTTTTATGAGACTTGTATGATTTTTTAAATTGTAATCAGTCCTGTTCTCTAATTTTATAGTAAACTAATTAATTTTTTTCCAGTCTAGTTCTCTACTTATATTACTACTAAATTGACATGTTTATTTTTAATTTTATAAGTACTACTAAATTGACGTGTTTATTTTAAATTTTTTAGACTAGTAGTGGCAGTCGTATGTATTGACTAATTGTCTAATTCACATTATATCACTCCTAAATTAGTAAATTGGAAATTGGAATTCACTAGTATTTGTTACTTTGTAGTTATTATGGATTGACTAGTTATTTGGTATTTGGTAGTATTTAGTTTACAATTTTACATGTCTCTACAATGTCTACATACTATAAAAAATTTAAAAAAAATAAAAACCGAGGAATTTCTCGAAGGCTGAGTACTCTCCGAGTACTTGGGCTGGAAGCTCGAAGATCCCCAACCACCCTGGGAGTGCCTAGCGAGTTTTAGAACCTTGAGTACTACTCCTATTGAATTAATGGATTAGTTGCGTGACTTTTGCTTGGTCGTTTAATAACATTATCATTGGGTACACCGAAGGAAAAGAAAGCAAGAAAAACTTTTATATGGTTTCAATAATACGAGTACAAAAGGAAGAAAGTTATAGTTTTTTTTTTTTTTTTAATTGAACCTCTATATATTCATATCTTTTTTTTTTTTTACTTACAAGTGGTTCGTGGCGTAGAGAAGTTATGAAAATCGGTTCATGAATTTTCCGGTACTTGCTTAATATGTACGAGACTAATAAGCCGACTCCAATCCCAATCAAAGCCAAATATCCCCAACACCTCCTCTGAAAAACAATAACACTTGCATTGAAACATTGTATGAGTCCAAAAGTCTTGACTTTAGTTGGGCAGCTTTATTCCATCACTGTTAGATGCATTGTCGTAAAAAAACAAGTTAATAAGTTAACAAACCATAAGTTATAAAACAAGTTAGTTAGTTAAGAAGAAACATGTGACGAGAAACGATCCATAAACACTAATAAGATTGTTTCTCTATTTGTTCAAGGCGTATGATACAGCTGCCTCAAAAAACATGCAGGGATCACTAGAATGTTCTTCCTCCATGGTAGTTCTCCCAGCAACAGGCTTACAGCTTCTCCTTTAGCATTTAACACAGGACACCCACGCATACCACGACTGTAGGTTATATCAAGCTCCATTACAAAGAATCCCTCCACTTTTTTGCAAATTTTCTTAAAAGGTTCAAAACTTGTAAAATGGCAGGGAAAACTAATGGGGCGAGAAACAGCCCCGGACCTACATGAATGCTCAATGCCCGGATGTCAGATTATGTAACAGGATTCATCAACACGGGCAGGATACTTAGCAAAATTTATGACATGGTTTTCTAGAAAGTAAGAGAGGAGGAACTTTTAGAACAACAACATCAAGATCACGAATAAGAGCTACTAATTCTACCTTGACCCTACCACATTTCCTATCAAAGAAAGACGTGTCAACAATGGGGTCGTCATATTTTACCACTCCACTATATGGGAATGAGACATTTGGGAGGCAAATACCATGGGTACAAGTCAAAATGCAACCATTTTTGCAAACAAGAGAACCTGACGAAACAAAAATGATTTTTTGGTGAGAACAATCATTCAGAATAATCCCATTCAGAGCATACCCAAAATAATCACATAAATTTGTGAATGATTGTGATTATTTTTTGAATGGTCTCATGCGATTATTCTTAATGATTGTTCTCCCAGAAAATCGTTTCTGTTTCTTCAGGTACTCTTGTTTGTAAAAATGGTTACACTTTGACTTGTGCCCATGGTATATGCCTACCAAGTGTCTCATCCCCATATAGTCGAGTGGTAAAAAATGAAGGACCACATTGTTTACATGTCTTTCTTTGATAGGAAGTGTGGTAGGGTTAAGGCAGAATTAGTAGCTCTTGTTCGTGACCTTGATATTGCTGTTCTAAAAGTTCCTCCTCTCCCATACTTTCTATAAAGCCACATCATAAATTTTGCCAAGTATTGTGTCTGGGTTGGTGAATCCTGTTTCATAATTGAACATCCGGGCATTGAGTATTCGTGTAGGTTCGGGGTTGTTTCCCGCCCTATTAGTTTCCACTTCCATTTTACAGATTTTGAACATTTTGAGAAAATGTTAAAAAAAGTGGAGGGATTCTTTGTAATGGAGCTTGATATAACCTATGGTTGTGGTATGTTTGGGTGTCCTATGTTAAATGCTAAGGGAGAAGTTGTGGGCATTTGCTGGGAGAACTACCATGGTGCAAGAACATTCTAGCGATCCTGTGAGTGTTGATGGATCGTTTCTCGTCATAGGTTTCTTCTTAACTTATTAACTTGTTTTATAACTTATGGTTTTATACTTATCAACTTGTTTTTATGACGATGTAACTAACAATGATGGAATAGAAGCTGCCCAACTGAATTCAAAGACTTTTGGACTAATACAATGTTTCAATGCCGGTGTTATTGTTTTTTCATAAGCCGACTCCTGTCCCAATCAAAGCCAAACAACCCCAACACCTCCTCTGGAAAACTATCCCTCCGCCTCATGTACATATTAAGCAAGTGCTCGAAAAGGGAATGTGGTTTAGGGTTCAAGAAGTTGAAGGAATGGAACAAGGCCTTCATGTGAATGCATTTGTGGGCTTTGTGCAAGAAAGCTGACACCCTTTGGGTAAAATGGATCCACACTTTCATCATCCAAGGGCCAAGTATCTGGTATACAAGTCTCCCATAGGATGCCTCCTGGTCTCTCAAGAAGGTGTTTAGCATAAGGACTCTTGGGCGAGCCTCTCATTCAGTACCATGTTGTAAGTGGGCTATAAACATTCTTGTGGATTGACAATTCGCATAGTTTGGGTCCTTTGTTACCAAGGTTTGGGGAAAGCATTACGTTCAATCTTGGGAAATTAGTCCAAGCCAAGGTGGCTTTCATCATTCGTGGTGGTCAATGGTGTTGGCCTAGGAGGAGGAAGAGGAATAGTACCATTCAGTTTGTTATTGCTTACTCTTCTCTTATGCTGTTGCCAGATGAGTCTAGAGATGATTTTGTGATCTGCCTTCCTCAAGGTTATGGGGATTTCTCTGTGGATTTCTCTGTTAAATCTGCTTGGGAAGCTATATGAGAGATGTATTATAGATTGGCATGGTGTGGTCTGGTTTAAGGCTATTCCACAAAAGTTGAGTACTTGTGATAGACTAGTTAAGTGGGGACTGCGAATTCATGAGGAGTGTGGTCTGTGTCATTCTGCCTCTGAATCTCTTTCCCATCTCTTCTTTTCTTGCTCTTTTTCCCTCAAAGTGTGGCTTGCTGTATGAGGAAAGAATGGGGTGCATTATGGTCCTTGTGGGCTCCAAGAACTTTCTCAGTGGTTTGTGCCACAGGTGAGTGGTAACAGTTTCAAAAGCTTGCTTATAAGGTGCTCTCTCACTGCTCACTACAACAAATAAGGGTTTTTATAACATAATTTCTTAGCATTCTTTTAAAAATGTTATAATAGAGGGGTCAATTATAGCATTCATAGTCGGAGAGAGAACACAACTCAACAATAACGTTTTGTTGATAAAGCCTCTATAGCGTTCCATCTTTCGGCGCCTAAAAATCTCAGACCCCAAAATTTTTTCTCAATTACTTCCTCCAAAAATTTCAGATTTCCCTCCTCTCCCTTTTCCCTCTTCGTTTCTTGCACAGATTTCCCTCTTACTCCCTTTTTCCTCTTCGTTCCTCATTCCTTGCACAGATTTCCCTTACTCCCTTTTTCCTCTTTGTTCGTCACACAGATTTCGAACGGCGGTTCTAGGGTTCTCATTGTGAGTTACAGGTTTGTCACTTGATTATTACGATTTAAGAGCGCCAGAGTTTTCATTGTATGCTGTGCTCCCCCACTTTGTGCGAACTGATACTTCCCCTTTGTGCAAAGCACTGCTCGATAGATCTGCTCTAATTCTGAGGTTCTCATCGTGAGTTCGGGTTTGAGGGTTCTCATCGTGAGTTTCAGGTTTGTTCGACTTTCCTCTTTCTTTTTTGTTGCAAACCTTTATCCGAAAAGGCTTAGTGATGGATAATTTCATATTGTGATGAATAACTTCTTATTCAATAAAACATTCCAGCAATTTTTATTCGATTTGTTTGTTATGCTATGTATTGAATCGCGTGATTCTGATTTTGCATGTACTTACTAACTAGAGTCCAAAGGTGGGGCTAATTATATGTTGCCCTAGATACCATTTCCATGATGGGGATTTTTGTCGTTAAGGTGTCAAGGATTATAGCTAGAAGTTCAAGCATGGAAAAGTTAAATGCATTAGTAATAGCTCCTTTTTTTTTTTAATGGATTTTAAAGTTGTTTGAACAACGTAATTGGCTAATTGGGCAAGACTCATAAGTAGGGCATTGTACTTCTTTGAAAACATCCGAATGAGAAAACAACATCATTCGAGATCACATAAATGTTTTATCCCACTACCCTGTCGATACAGGAATACCCATTGTTGTTTCTGTTGGTAATGAGTACTTGAATGAGGTTCAAATAGTGTAATCTCAGCTGCAAATTTGGTCCGAACCCATGTCTCATCCCACTACCCAGCCACAAAAATCACCACCATTGTTGTAGGTCAAACTGCTGGATTTTAGAACACTAAAAAAATTGCATGTGAGAACAATTTATTCGGATTATGGTGACTATAGAAGGACAGATTGGGGAAATTTTTATCAAAACCAAACTCAAAATCAAACTAAAAAAGCATGTTAATATACACATGGACGAAAGGGGACAATGAATGGAAGGGACACTGTTCTTAAAGCTATGCTAATTAGTTACAAATAGTATTCTAGAGATGAATTAGTTACATATAGTATTCTAAAGCTATGCTAATTGGTTACTTATAGTATTCTATTCTATTTTGTTTTGTCTTTTCTTTTATAGTAGCACATAGTTCAGGGCTTTTTAACTGCAGTCTTCGGTGGCGTGGTCTGAATTTTTCTACTGCTGGGACCATTATATGTGTAGTTGTTTAGATAGGTGGGGTTTTTGGATGGCCTGAGCTGCTACATACCCTTGTTAAGTGCTTGGAAAGTAATGAATTAAATCACATGGAAGGTGGTATGGATGCTTTGTCCAAGGTATGTCCCTCCCATGATTTGTTCTATACTTCTATTGTCCCTTTAACTTTCTTGATCTTACTTTGCTAGTTGTTGCTACAGTTGCCAATTATTGAGAGTCATTATTCTTTCTATTATAATCTTTGGCGGCTTCGCACTTTAAGTATTCTGTGGCTAAGATCTTTTGTTTATGCTGTGATGTGTTGTCGTGATTGTCAGTATCTCATTCAGTTTAGACTGCTATCATGATAACATAGGGTACTGGCCCGTAGATGTAGGAAAAAGTACAGTTTAAGGGAATAAGGGAATTTATAGATCATGTGTCCTTATTTTGCTAAGGGTGATGAGTTATGGGGTTGGAAATGGCAATGGAGTTGTTGTGAGGCAAATTTGCTTGTACCGCTGTAGTAGCTCTTCATTCAATTTAATTGTTATGGAGGGTATTAGGGGTTTGAGTTTTCTAGCAAACAATAATAAATAATTTTATTCCTATGGAATGTGCTGGATGCAGATACCCCTCTCACTGGGGAAAGATTTGCTTTCTGTCTACCCCGGATGGTGAAAATTGTGGGCTCATGAAGAACTTGGCTATCACCGGGCTTGTTGGTACCGCCATTGGAGAAAATTTTCTTGACAAATTGCTGGATTGCGGTATGGAGAAGCTTGTAGATGATACATCAACTCTCCTTTGGTTGAATGGTCCACTGAGTTGGTTTGTTTGATCCCCAGGGCTCATGTGGATTTGTTTCTGTGGAGGACCAAGAAGATTGATAGACAGATGGATAGGAGAGATATGAGAAGAGAACGCTACATGAATTCGACACTCAGGTACCCCCTATTGACCTCCCCATTGTGTATTTGTTCTTCGTGGAGTTTTTCCATATATTAATATTGCTATGTAGCAAAACGAATGGGCATTATATAATTAAATCTTGTATCTTTCGTGGAAGCTAAGATTAAGTGCTATGCTTGTATTTCTCTCCCCCTCTATAGATAAATTTGCACAATTGATACAGATAAGCCATTGACTTTTCTTAGCTATATATGGCTCTTATTTTCCATAACCAATAGCTGCAAATTTAATGACAAAAGAGGTCGAAGATTTAATGATAAGTTGAGATAGTTGCGGATCACTTTGAGGGAACTTTCACTATGGAGAGATTATTTTAGCTTCTCTGTTCCTTTATTTCTTTGTTTGACCGCAGGAAATGATTGGTGTACTCCATTTTCTATTTCTAGAGTAGAAGAAAGCAAGACCCTCAAAGTTGTAAATCTCTCAATGTCATTGTACACGAAAACAACTGTCCGACACCAATCAGGCCATACTGTATAATTTAATGGAGATATTCATGTTTCAACTCAATATGTGGGTTATCAATCGTCGAATAAGTTTTAAGGCAAGAACTAAGGACATGACCATTTGATTAGCCCGATTAGACATGAGATTAAATTACAAATTGTTGAGGAATCGGCCAAAGTGACAAGCGAGTAATAATCAAGAAATGAAATAAAGAATGCAAGACACAAAGATTTTTACCTGATTCCTCACTTTGTAGTTGAGGACATTCATGGCTTACACCAGTTTTCACGTATCAAATGATGAATGGAGACAAGAAGTTACATTGACTGCATATAGCAAGTATTTCATTTTCTTTAGTGGTGCAATCAAATTAAACTACAATGTCTTTCCGGCTTGTTAGTCTAATAAGACTTTGTTCCCTTATGACTTGTGCTTTCACCCATGCAGAAGCAAAAAGTGCTTAATTCATGGCCTTCAGAACTTGGCCTTGTGATGAGATTTTGGAAATATATACTGCATTGTTAGGTTGTGAGAGCATTCCTTTGGAAATTCATCCTTTTATACGTATATATTCATCTGCTATTGTTATCTGGGCACTTTTCAGTAAAAGGTAGTTTTGTTCTACTTAATCTTTTTTTGAGTGTCACATCGCAGCCTCCCATTTGTTGACTCCTCAGTTTCCTTATTGGTGGCCCTGAATTTTTTTTCCCTCAATTTTGGTGCAGAATGCTTGGTTGGGTGGATACATTGCGGGAGCGAGCATTGGAAATCTCACAGTAGCTGTTGTTCGAACATTGAAGTTTAATTAAGCCTACAAACAGAGTAGTCAACCTGAATTAGCTCGTTTGTTTACGAAGACGCCTACGGATCTGAGAAGTTTGGAGGTAAGACTTTGAATTTGTCAATGAGTAGATTGTGACCTGAACTTCTCTTCAATTTTAGGGCTATATCACAAAGGAAACTAGTAATCTAGTGAACTTGGGTAATCTAGTGAAATTTCACAAAGGACTCTAGTAATGTGGTGAAATTTGGTAATCTAGTGAAATTTCACAATGGACACTAGTAATCTAGTGAAATTTGGTAATCTAGTGAATTTGATTGTATAACTAGTGAAATTTGGAAATCTAGTGAAATTTCAAGGACTCTAGTGAGACCTTGTGTAAAAATTTGAAATAGTGAAATTGTACCTCGGTTGATTGTGCAGCTCTTGTTAGACCTTGTTCAAGATTCTAAGAGTAATGTAGCTTTGTTTTTTGGCTGGTTCAGTCATCTGGTTATGTTGATGCGCAAACAGTTATGGCTACTGTTGATGCACTTTTTCATTGGATCATGATGCTAGTTATTGATCTGCTCTTACTCTTCTTGGCTAATTATGCACTACTACTTAGCTTGAGGTAGCTAATTGCTAGCTGCATTTCCTGTTTATGGCGAATGGGGCTTCTGATAATGCATATTTTTGGCAAGATTCTTGTGTTTTCTTGGATCTGCACATGGCCTTTGCTGCATATGCTGCTGCTCTCTGCATTTCCTTAAAAAGTTAGCTTATTCCTGCTTCTTGCGTATACATTGACCTTGGAAAACGTGAAATCCTCTTGCTCTACAGTGGTTGGCGCATAGTGTAGCATGAATTTTAGAACTGCTCCATAGTAGTAAGATTAGTAATGATGTTTCCATGTTTCGGTCACTTTGGCTATGTACATAGACACAACCGGACTTTTACATGCCATTTTGGCCCCGCCATGGCTAAGTTCACTCCTTGTACTTGAATTGGACAATTTCAAATTGATTCCAGGTTCACATCATCTACTCATACACATCTTAGACTAGTAGAACTTCCATTCTCCAGATTAACCCTAGCACATGCACATAAACTATGCATTCTCTAGGTCATTTAATGTCCATGGTTTCTTGATTATTGAATTAGAATCTCGAAGGTAATTTATTGTGTTATCTTCTAAGTCTCTTTCTTACATTATATGTAAGTCGATTGGTTGAAAAGAAGATGGATAATGCGTCACTTTTTGCTCAAGTTGGAGATTATGATCGAGATTATGATCATCTTGCTAGTGTTGGTTGGAACTCAATTGAAGTTTTTGCATCAATGACACCATTTTTTTATATCGACATATATATGTAATTGGGCAACTTAGTTTTGAGATGCCTATGATCTCCTTGCCAATGTTGTATAAGTAGCTACTCGCTTCTATTTTGAGATGCCTACTAGTTTGTATGGAACAATGTGTTAATAGAAGGTATTTCTTAACGGCAATTGGCTCGACGATTGATTTTTGTTTTGGTTTCTGATTAATGCTATTCAAAATTAAAGGATTAGGATGGAATGAACGGTATGATGGGATCATCAAATATAGCGATTATGATTGGGAAAAAAATTATTTCTAATATATAACGTTCCTTGACTGTTGCAAAACTTTCTCAAATGTAGCATTTAATAAATGCTATAATAGGTCTCCCATTGATAGCATTCAATTAATGCTATAAAAGCTCCGTAACTTATAGCATGCAATGAATGTTATAAAAACTTTGTGACAATAAACGTTATAAAATCTATAAAACTAATAATCTATAAAACTAATAGCATGCAATGAACGTTATAAAATCTTTTAAACTTATAGCACACAATGAACGCTATGAAAGATCCCGACTTTTTATAACAGCGGCTGTCTTAACGTTCTTAAGAACGTTATCTAAAGCCTTTTACAGCTTTTTTCGAACGCTATCGAAAGTGTTTTTTGTTGTAGTGGCTACAATCTATTTCCTATGACTTGAGAGAAATCAAAGAGTTTTTCGCAAAATGGCTATGCCTAAGGAGCAGGTGATTGGTGTCATTGCAGATAGTCTTAGAGCCTATTTGTGTTCTATGTCTATGGTTGGCTCCTTCTGTCCAAAATAAGGCTCTATGCCTCTAATGTGGGATTCCTGAAACAGTTTTGCAGCATAAGAGTCGATTGCTTGAGTTTTGTGTTCTATGTTTTTGTATTTCTTTGTTATTTACTTTTGTCAATAGCTTATCGGAGTCAAATTCCTAGAATATAGACTGATGAGTTTTCACTGCATATGCCAATTAAGTAAACAAGCAAGGCCCGACATTTTCCAAAATCTGATGAGACTATTTTCTTTTACTGGCTATTTATTAATCACCGTGTCTGCTTTGCTATAAACGTTTCCTTTTTGCATATTATGAGAGTTCATAATTTGACAGTCCGAAAATACAGAATTAGAATGCAGAAAGAAGTAAAGTGTAATTGGTTAAAAAAATCCACCAGAGACAGACAAAAAATTTGAAGTCAGGTTTGACTTTGATGGTGCTAATTGAATTTGAAAATTTACCAGGCTTTTGCTTGTTGCCCATGTTTTTGTACGAGATTTTGTACCTGGTGCCCTCGCTTTTCTACTGAACGGTTGGCCTGAGATGGTAAAGAACTTTCTACTAAAGACGCTACAGAACCCAATCGATTGGATTCTACGATAACTTTCTACTAAACTCGATTGGGTTCTACGATAATTTTTCATTGTACGAGCAACAATTTACAAAAATCATAGGATTCATTTTTTTAATTCATAAAAACTATATAGAAAAAAAATTAGAGAGAATAACTTCAACCCTATCAACAGGTAAGGAAAGAATAAAATCAGGTTAAATACCAATACCTATTACCGGTAAAACTCTTGCGGTCCAGAATCAAGGATATTTGAGAAGAGCAGCTTTCTCACACTCATGTACGGCAGAATCAAAAGGCAAGGAAAAACACTGAGCTTGCAAACTGGACAACTCGTCTTTAGCTAAGATAACCTCTTCTGAATGTCACTATAGAATTCTCTCCGGATCAACGACTTGTTGTCTGATTGGAGAGAGTTTTGTCTCCCCAAATCAATGACTTATCGTTTGAAATGGGAGAGTTTTGTCTTGCGTTTTTGTGGGAGTAGTTAGTTTCGTCATTCGACAAATTTTTCGTCTAAAGATCGGGTTCTTTCGGATGCAGTTGCTTCCCAACGACATCTGTGACAATAGTGATCTAATCCTAAATTATATCTTTGGCGAAACAACTCGAGGTGACTTGGAAGATCTATAGTTTGTGAAAGTTCATTGGTGCGTTCATACTTGGTTGGAGTCCATCTGATCATCTAGGTATTTGTTGTCTTTTATTTTTAACTAACACTTTACCTCTTTTGAGACGGCTCCCATTAAAGGCTCTGCCCCTGTCAATGTTGACTGCTCACCATGTTTACCTCATTGACTTCCCAGGCGGCTAGATATTATAGAATGTTAATGTAGTGATCTGATGCTAATTTGTGTAGTGTTAAGTCTTGTCTCAATCTAAGTTGGTTTTACTTAGTTCATATTTTGGGGCAGCACACTAGTTTGGTGTCTCAGAAAAAAAAAAAGTTTCAATAATTTTTTCTCGATTTGGGGCTTTTAAGTTTTTTTTAGTGCCTTCCACTCCCTATTCTGTTAAATACTTTATTTGAAATTGTGAACATTGAGATTTTAACTTATGAGATACTTTTGTAGCACTTTTTGCCAATGTAATTCATTTAGATTTGTACAACTAGGGAGTAGGGACCAGGCTTTTGTGAGCCGAGCTAAGCTTTATCGAACATGTTTACTAAACGAGACTAAAATTTGAGCTCGAGCTCAGCTTAATTACTAAACGCGCCGAGCTGCTCGGTTCGTCCCCTAAGATTATTCAACAAAAAACTTAAATATACCTTTAATTGGTACTTTCCACAATACAACTCTTGGTGAAAGACATTGTACGGTCTTTCTTATTGACTGAAAGTGGCAAACAACACCCAACAAAAAACCACACCTTTGACAAAAGCCACTTCCGCTCAAGGGAAAAAAAAAAGGAAGTAAAGGCACACCCATAGTAAAATGTATCTCCAGTTCTCAATTTGGAATCCGAGAACGAAGTATTAATTTAGCAATCAGGGTTTGCCAAGAGGTAGGCCTCAACAGCCTTGAAGATGGCTGAAGCCTTTTCTTTGCCAGCCTTGATTTCCTCTTCTGTGACCTTGTTGTCACATTTGGGTACGTAAATGCTCCTGGTCTTGAAGATGGATCCTCCATCGGGAGAAGCTACGACCTTGGTGTGGTAAGAGATTGATTCGAATCCGTCCAAGGCTTCGCCTTCGATGATGCTATAGCTGTATGTGAAGTTCTCTTTGTCGACGGCATCAATCTTGTGTTTCACACACTTGTGTTTGCTGCCTGCATATTGTAGATTGAAAATGCATCTTAGTTAGTACAATATTTTCTTAGTAAATTCAAACCTTAGATATGTTTGAATATGTGTGGAAGCAACAAAATTCATAAGAAAGAACGGAGTAAACGAACCTTCGCCGAAAGTGGTGAGCTTGATGGTTCCAGCTCCGCCATCTCCTTCGAGGGTTTCAACACTCTTGATGGCCTGTGGGAGGACCTTGGGGATGAGGGTGTCGCCTTCAAGGACAAAGGCCTTGAACAGCTTCGCGGCAGGGACTGAGGAAGTGACCTCCATATCGTAAGTGATGGCAGCCATGATAATCTGAAGGAATTTAGTTGGCAGAAAATGAACAAGAAGAAGAGTAGGAAGGTTTATTTGTATGGGGAGGAGAGCTTGGTGTGAGAGAAATGGGAGAGCAAGAGGGGGTATTTATAGGCGTTGTAGTCCCCTTATGTGGCAGGGGACTATTCAATCCTCAAAACAGATATCAAGATTGAAGAAAATTGGTGTAGGTTGATTTTTTTGAATTCAAACTTCATAGTATGATCAGAGTAGCTGTTAAGAAAAGAATTCACACCTAAAATAAGCTACCAGGATAAACTTTCTGACCCGAGTATAAACTTCATAGTATGACCGAGAATGACTTGATCCAAGCACCTTTCATATATATAAACTGTATATATGCATTTTTATGAAAAACTACTCGGATTATGACCTTCGCGGTCCTTTTTTTATATATTTTATTTTATGATTTCTTGCGTGGAACCTTAAAAACATATTTTAAACACATTGGACAGTCGGATCATGAAAATGTGATTAGGAAAGTGAAGGTGTGGACAGAGTTTGTATTTTAAGGGTGTGGACTAGATCCTAATATATATATGTTTGTATGTATTTTCAGTATTTTCTCCAATTAGAACGAGATTGCGAGAATACCGAAAATATCAAAATTACTGAAAGTATTTTTAATAGAAAATCAGTCCAAGGTAAGTTGGTGAGATAATGTCCTCAAAATAAGATTCATAAATAGTTACTACAAATTAGGAAACATATTAACAAAGGAGAAAAGGGGGTCATATAAACTGGATCGAAGGCTCTGCAAACAAACAGAAATGAAAAGGGGGTAATTTTATGCAAGTCGTCCCTTTATCTAGTCCAAGGTGATAGGCTAACATGTTTGGCCGAATTTCGTTAAATGGCTGCCTGGTTGGTGTCGCATTCCAAGACATTTCATCATTCTAGATGAAAAGGAAAATAAATTTCTTCTCCCCAATTGATGCTTTGAAGCTATGCTGATGTGGCTCTTTCATTTTGTTTCTTTTGGTATATTGTCTTGACTAAAGCTAAAGCTATCTTGGCGGGAGTCGGGATTCAAACTTGGAGGTAGCACCCAAAAAAATCAATACTCTCTCCGTCCCAAAACAAATGTCTAATCTGTCAAATCAAGAACTTTTAAAGAATTTGTTTATTAAAAAACATTGAAGCTTTTCTCCCGAACTTTAAAAAGACTCACTGATATCTAGTTTCTAGTGGAAAAAAAGTTTGTAAATTTTTGAACAAAATGCAGTTTTTAAATCTCATTTCGTGGACTAGGAAATCTTTTTGAACATAAGGTGTTCTCAGATATGATATCTCAATAAAAAAATGTTTTCATAGGTTAGTTGTCCATCACAATAATAAAAAAAGGGTTATATACTTGGACACCCCCTCTAAGTATACGTTTTTCACCAAACACTCCTTGCAAGAAAAAAACCTACGACGACACCCCCTCTATCTTCCAAACTTTACCCCAAGACCCCTTCCAAACTTTACCTAATGAAAGTAAATTATTGCATGTGTTCTCTCTTTTTTCGCCGATAAAATTATTATCTAGCTTGTCCAAGGTGATAGGCTAACATGTTTGGCCAAGTTTTATAATTTAATGGTGTCATGTTCGTAGCCATTTAATCATTCGAGATGAAAAGGAAAATAAATTTCCTCCCCTGTATGTATAGAGATGCTTTGGAAGTAATGCTAATGTGGGTCATTGTGTACCCAAAAAAAAAGATGTGGCTCATTCATTTTGTTCCTTCTGTTATATTGTCTTGACTATGTTAATAATATATGGGCCCACATATATTAAGATAAGTTATTTAAGCAAAAGATTAAGATTTTAGATAGATGAGTTATTTTAAATATAATTTTATCCTCAACCTTCCAATGAGTGAGTCCTTTAATTGTTTTTTGGTGACCAATGACACCCACATGGGGATACTATTTCTAGTCCAATATGGCTGCTTTCCAGCTATCCACGAGTAGGGACAGAGTTATGATTTTTGCGTAGGTAGATTAATATACACAACAAAAAAATAAAATAAAGAGAGACAACAATTTGAAATAACACAAATACATATAAAACTAAACATGTTTTTTATATCAACTTAGATGAAAATGTTTTAACGTTGATCTAATCCTATCTACTGAAATCAGGTATCTTAAACTGTGATCGATGCTCTTTTATGTCATTAAAAACATCTATGATAGAGTTTGTGTTAAGCCCTCGCTCGAGCAAGATCTTGCTCGATATAAGTGATCAATAAACTTGCTAAAAACTCATCCTCCATCATGTTGTGTAGTCTTGTCTTCACACATTTCATATCAGAAAATGCACGTTCCGTTGTAGCCGTTGAAACGGGTAAAGTTAACATAAGCCAATCAACCTATTGATAAGATGATATATTGTGGACTTTCTTGTCTTCGCCAAAACTTGACTCAACTCAGAAAGGCTAGCTCATGTGGTAGAGCTCTTGGATACCCCATGCTGCATCTCGAGATCAAGTCCCATTCCCCCTCCCCCCTTGTAATAGATTAAGAATGACGAATGACAAATAAAAAAAACTCAGAAATAATTGATAGATTTTAAAACTCAGGATCCCTAGACACGTCAAGCTTATAATTTTACAATTGAAATTTTTGCCGAAATCAGATAGTTGGAATTGTCGTAGGTCGGAGCTTTCAAGCTTGACGGAAGATCAATTGATTTTGGGAGAATTGTTTGGAGTCAATTGATCTATAATCTATTAGGAGAGAGGAAGGGGGTCGTGTTTTTAATTGGGACCAACAACCCCAATTTGTTTTGCTTTTTTTCCCCTTCACCGTTAATATTTTAGACAGAATAAAGAGTTTTAGGCTTCCAAATTTTCAACGGGCCTTAGTTTTTAAAAGTGAACGGGTCTTAACCCTAAGTGAGTTGGGTTAAATGGGCCATATTTTGTTTAAAAGGATTGTAATTAAAACTCTTTAAAACTAATTTTAGTACAAAATTGTTTCATAGCTTGGAGGGGGTGGGAGTTTGCGCTATTTCTATGGATGGATGGACGTTTATCTCAATGTAATAGTAGGGTTCCAACAACTGTAGCGGGTGACAGCCTTGTCTAACCCCTTGGCTCCATCCTTGTCCACAAGTGGGTTCATTGTGTTTAGCAATCAAGAAATTTATACTTGCATCTCTGATAATGAGATTATAATCTCCCATCCACAGTGCAAAGGAACATGTGGGGCCATATGTTCCTTCAAATTAGTCAGTCCCATGTTTGTTGTGTGAGACTGGAGTCAGAACTAGACTAGAAGGGGATTATTTAGCCGCTTAGTACCTCGTGTATGAGACTATCCAATACCACCTTAGGGGGGTGATATTACCTAATCCAAACCTTTGGGATTGTCTCCGTCTCCATCTGATGGTTAAAAATGATCTCCACTCTTTATGTCATCCTTTATCCCACTCAAATCAAACATGGTATAACTAAATCCTGTACTACATGTCTACATACAACTTTATCTATCATTACGGAGACCCACATGTCTCATTTATCTACGTTATTGATCTCATCTTTTCTAATCTCGTTTAAGGATTCCAATCTTGAAAAAGAATTGATAGCTTGTACTTCTGTTGTATTAATAATCATTTCAACGATCAACTTCTCCTATAATGATATCTATGCTAGCAAATATCGTCAGAATATCAGCCAATTTCCCTCTTTTAACTAATAGGGGAAGAACTTGCAAATTGACAAAATTTGGCAGTTGAATTTTACATTTCCAAGGAAAAACATTCAGATCTCTTAACAAAAAGATTCCCAATTCTCCTTTTGGAGCTTCAACTCTTACATACCGACCGATATTCCATCCCCGTTATCCATTGAACCCGCCCTGAATAATCCCCCTTTTTGCTGGATTTGATTTTATTCATGAAGTTGTTGCAATGCATAGCCATCATAATGATTTGGGTAAGAGAGAACTTTTTTGAATCTTAAGTTTAATTAAATAAGTGAAATAAATCAACCTTAAGCTATTTTTTTGGATTTGACGGAGCTGGGCAAGGTATCGATGTGTGATCGCGGATTCTATGGTAGTATTAGTTCTAGCTCTACATTAGGCATAAGGACCACAATTGTATAACCCTTCATTAATGGATGCCGCTTCCCATATTGAAGTGCAAGCCTATAATTGCAGAACTAGAAATAGTGTCACCTGAGATAATATTGTTTCCATAAAGTAAAGACCCAGAAAGAGGTTCACGAATACCATCAATATCTACTAGAGAAGTAGTAAAGAAGGCGATAATAAATACATAAGTTGCGGTTAATAAGGTAAGGATCGTCAAAACACCAAACCATCCAATGTAAAGTGATGCAGGGCGCCTTATGAACTACAGAAAAGACGTGCAACAATCGAACACAAACAAGAAAGTTTAGAGAAAACGCTCTCTAGACTCTTTTATCATTCAGTAATACTCAAAAAAACTTCCTAGCCCTTAAGACTTACAACTTATTATATAGGAAACCGGAAACCCTAATTCGAAAAGGAAATCAAATCAGTGAAAAACGCAAAATTACCAAAAATGGAAAATTCGAAAATAACAGCAAAATAACGTGGCAAGTCAACCGGCCGAATTTAGGCCACTCGATACAGGGAATACCTGTATCGATACATGATGCTTCTGTTCGCCCACTAGCGCCTCGGTATCGATACAACTATTCACCCATGAGCGCCTCCACAGTAGCATAATTACGACTTTGCCACCCGAGGCTTAAAATGCCGAAAATACTCTTCCTCCATGGCTACTGCATCATAAAGACAATTTTCAGTGCTAGTTATCCAGTTATCCAGTTATCCAGCTAAATATGGTGTGCAATATGGTCAACCATAGAACCCCAGTTACTAGATCTATCCTCCCCGAAAAAATAAGGAATTCCGCACATTTTGACCAATTCAAGGTGAAAATGGGGTTGCCCCCTTGGCAGAACTGGGATAAAGTTGAGCCAAATGATCTCGATTCAAGAGAAATACACTAGGAAGCGGTATCTCCTTAGGATCTACCCTAACGTTTAGAAATTGGTTAATCGGTGGAGATACATGTACTTGATTTCCCGCCCAAGAAAGAGACCCAAGTCCTAGTAGACCTGCTAAATAGTGATTCAACATGGATTTGACATTTTGAAACCAAGAAAAAAATAATTCGGCAATCAAACGTGTGTCTTAAAGTATATTGTTGATATTGGTAAACGGGGAAAGCTGTAAAGGCAACAAGAAGAGTAGTAGCGAATGATAAATATAATCACATTCACAAACACTAAAACTATCTTACCCACAAACATATCAATCTTGATTGCTCACCTTGTTTATCGCATTGACTTCCTTTGAGTTGATTTATTCACATGTTCTGTGCAACTTATATAGAATTACAAGATTGGTGCAACCGCATGATTGTTGGGATTGATTTTCAAAGAATCAAAGATTACAAAATATTCTAACTCCTAAGAATCAGCTACTATACAAAGAATGGAAATTGTACCCAATATGGAAGGATTGTAACACTCCCCCGCAAGCTGGAGCATGGAGATCTGTAATGCCCAGCTTGCGCAAGAAATGATGGAAAGGTGCAGCACCAAGAGCCAGTGGCGGCTCTAGAAATTTTGAACAGGGTGTTCAAAAATTACTTTAACTCTACTAGTTTTTATTAACTAGCTACATGTACAGTCCCTTCGTGGACATCCAATAAAAAAAAACTAGCTATAGCATAATTTTTTATATATTAGTTTGAATAATAAGACTAAATGATATGAACATATGTAAGAAATATGCTACAATTGCATGTTCTCAACGAATTTTTTTTTTTTAGGCCAAGCACAATTAAACCAACACATAGACACATTAAATTTTATGGATGTTCACAGTATAGGAATATAAAATGCTCAAACAAACCTGAGATAAAATTATAACATTTAAAATAAAATGTAACAGAGTTTAGGTTGTTCAATTGATCGTCTATGTGAAGCTATGAAGCCTCTCTTATGGCTTTTAATTGGGTTCTTTGTGGCCGATTTTTTGGAGCTAGTTCAATTTTTTTTGGGTTAGGTGTTCAAATATTTACATGTAGGGTGTTCAAAAAGGACAAAACTTAAATAAAACTATAAAAAATTACATCTATTCTAAAAGAAATTTTTTTATTAAGGTGTTCAAGTGACCACCCAAAGAATAAGGTAGAGCCGCCTATGCCAAAAGCTTTAGAGAAAAATGTCTACAAGTTGTTGAGACGAAACATGACTTGTAGCTAGTGATAATACCAGCAGCGAGTTTCTCTCGAATGAGATGACAATCTATTTCAATGTGTTTGGTTTGCTCATGAAAAACCGGATTGGCGGCAATGTGAAGTGCTGCTTGATTGTCATAGAAGAGCCGCATTGGTTGGGGATGGGAAAGTTGGAGATCATGGAAGAGAGTCTTGAGCCAAAATAGTTCACAAGTCGCGGTGGCCATGACACGATATTCGGCTTCAGCTGATCAGGACCGAGAAAAAGTGGTTTGCTTTTTAGTTTTCCAAGAAATGGGGCAATGGCCAAGCATTATGGAGTACCAAACCAAGCCAGAGATGTAACGTGAAGACAGCACTTCAACCCTCTCTCTCTTACCAATATGTCTTAGCTTGATAATTCCTTCCATCAGGGCCACCACCACCACTGCTGCCAACTCCCGTTCTACCCTGAACTGCTTCAGTATGGCCATCATCACCCTCTCCAAAGTCACTATGCAAACCCATCATCATGAACCAAAAAAGAAGAAGAAGAAGATGAATTTCAACTCACAGACTGACACCTAATGCACAGGTAAATAAAGACAACAAAATCAAACTGCAAGAGATAAAGCCTACATCAAGCGAGTTGAGTTGCATACTGATATCTTATCTTTAACGATTTCAAATTGTTGCATATAGTCCTCATCATTTCTTAACCTGCACCAATCATAGTGGCATGTATATGTTTCTGTATACATGTGTATTACAAGTGTGTGTGTGTGTATGCGTGCACGTGTGTTTCTCTAGGTTGTGCAAGTCTAGGGAGTGAAGCCAGCAACCAATTGTGTAGTCCTCAAACTTATTTCCTGGTGTTCAAAATTCACAAAATGTCCATCAGTGGAAGAACTCTTCAATGAAGAACTCTTGTTCTTTCATACGGCTGTTTCTTTGCTGCGTAGCTTTACCAGCTCAGTGAGATGAGACAAAATGGAGTAAACCTACCCACGCAATGGAAGAAAAAAAATCTACTCCATAATGATGGGCACACCAATTGTCAAGCGGAATACAACCATGCTAACCAATTCTCCTCCTAGTTGTTGATCAATTTTGAACAGTTTTGTTTGGCATAAAAAAGCCATGTACAAGAGGAGGAAAGAGCAAGAAACTAAGAAATTAAGAGGAGCAAGAAACTAAGAAATTAAGAGGAGCGAGAAACTAAGAAATTAAGAGGGTCAAAAAGAGAGTGATAACAAGTTATGGCTGCATTTAGGCTATGAAGCACCGAAACTTCTAGAGGTCGCCGTGTCCATGTATTGGACACGGGGTCACTCGTATCCCAAGCGGGGACACGCATTGGAAACGCCGCGTGGCGTGTCCCACACTTGGAGCCCACGTGTGGGACCCACCCCTATGTGAGTGTGTTGTGTGCACACATTGGCAACCCTCTCATAAAACTACTTCTCTCATACCAAAAAATCTTTCGGCATTCTTTAGCAAAATGCCCTTTCTCAACCAGTTTTTTCTTGATTGCAGTCCAGAGCCTTGGTCTCATTTCCCCCACTGCCGCAGGCTTGATAAGTTCCATCATCATGGCCACGACCACCACTGATTTCAGTACGGCCATCATCACCCTCTCCAGAGGCACTATGCAAACCCATCACCATGAACCAAAAAAAGAAAAGAAAAAAAGATGAAGTCATCTCACAGACTGACACCTAATGCACAGGAAAACAAAGGCAATAAAATCAAACTGCAAGAGATAAAGCCTACATCAAACGAGTTGAGTTGCATACTGATATCTTATCTTTAACGAATTGAAATTGTTGCATATAGTCCTCGTCATTTCTTAACCTGCACCAATCATAATGGCATGTAGATGTTTCTGTATACATGTGTGTGTGTGTATTCACGCGCGCGCGCGTGTTTCTCTGGGTTGTGCAAATCTAGGGAGTGAAGCCCGCAACCAATTGTGTAGTCCTCAAACTTATTTCCTGGTGTTCAAAATTCACAAAATATCAATCATGGAAGAACTCTTCAATGAAGAGCTCTTGTTCTTTCTTACGGCTGTTTCTTTGCTGCGTAGCTTTTGGGTGGTTACCTCCTGCTTAGTGATATGATAATGAAGTAAACCTAGCCATGCAATGGGAGGAAAAAATGTAATACATAATGGGCACACTAATCGTCAAGCCGAATACAACCGTGCCAACCAATTCTCTTCCTGGCCGTTGATCAGTTTTGAACAGTTCTGTTTGGAATCAAGTAGCTATGTACAAGAGAAGAGGAAAGAGCAGGAAAATAAGAAATTTTTTTGGTGTGAGCTTGTGTTTTGTTGTTTTAATTTCATTTCCTATTTGTCTTTTTCTGCCCTTCCTAGATATTATTATTTGGGTCACAACTTCATTGAACACAATCTGTTTTCTTAGCTGATCCACACGGAAAAAGTTATCGTCTTTCTTCCAACCGTCCGATTGAGCTGAAATTTTGTGGGGCCCCTCGGAAAAATGTTTTAAGAACAATGAACGGTTCGGATCACTCGTGTGGGACCCAAAAGTGGGTCCCCGAACGTGATCGGTACATTTTCGGTCCCTTTTTTTCTGTACCCGTATCATTATCCTATGTAACAAGGGTATACATACATAAAGTGTCAAGTCACCCTTCAAACTTACAGCTTTGTATACACCATTTAAGTGTACTGTGAAAATTCGTATTTTCTCGAACCATTTTGAAGCTAACAAAGTGCATACAGCTTTTCTCAGTTTATATATCCCTAGAAGATAAAGATGTCATCAAGGGGCTTGTGTAAGTATGAAAACTAAAAATACATGAGCACCGATAAGAAACAATGAAGTCCGGTCACAAGGAATACAAAATCTCTCCATGGGCCCTTTGTTTTTAATTGGACAAAAACAGACCAATCCTCAAAAAGTTTGACCTAAAATTAGTACTAGATAAGTTATATGTATGTCATGTCAGCACCTAAATTTAACAGCACAGATTGATGTAATAATATTAACAGCAAAGATTATTGAGAGAAGCAAAATAAGAAACACTAAAGGAACAGGTAAGAACAGGAGCATAGAAAAGTTAGTACTACTCACAAAGCAAGGCCTTTGAAGAGTCTTGCCCCTGGTTCAATCACATAAGATTGGGAGGAAACAACAAAGGCCTTCAATATGAATTCGCTTTGGGAACACTTGCTGATCTCAACTTCAACTTCGGTACAGTGAAGGAGACCGAAAGTATAATCGAGGGGCAAAGCCAAAGAATCCTGCCAGAGTAAGCAGAGGTGGTTGTCATCCAGACGGAACAACGAGCAAATGTTCCACCCTTCATCTCGCACAGTGCCGACCTTGTCCAAACCTTCTATAGGAGATATGAACCACTTTCTGAGAACCAAATCATAGGCATGAATCTCCATTTTTTTGCCACCAATCCAACAGAGAGTGGTACTGTTTCGAAGCACGGCTGCTTCCCCAAAGACAGTAGAGAAGTCAACCCTGTGATCCAATTCTTCCCAGGCTTCATCCTCGACACTATACAAGAAGGCAGCATCCACTGATGACAGAAACTCGGGAGCCACCAAAATCTTCTTAGAGGAATGCAGGGGTGCAACTACTCTGGAATCGCCTTTCCATTTCAGAAGCTGATCGAATGGAGGCGAAGGTAGAGGAGACGATTTATTCGAAGAAGGATCAA
This sequence comes from Vaccinium vitis-idaea, assembly GCA_963854785.1. Taxonomy (NCBI): domain Eukaryota; kingdom Viridiplantae; phylum Streptophyta; class Magnoliopsida; order Ericales; family Ericaceae; genus Vaccinium; species Vaccinium vitis-idaea. The sequence continues at coordinate 2,204,123 of OY978218.1, read as the reverse complement.
AGCATTCACCCCATAGACTATCATTATCATCTGTCAGACCGCCCATACTATATAGTTTTCCATCCATTTCTACGACCTCATGTCCCACTCTGGGGCAAAGCATCGTCCCTGCGAAATCATCCTTGCCAACAGCAGCAAATGTTCTGTCCAATCGGTAAATCTTGGATACTGGCCATTTAGTCCAGTTGTCCCCGCCTCCAAGACAGAACAGAGAAGATCCGGCAGAAGCAAAGGTGGAAAACTGTGGTATATACTTAGCCTTGAGGAATGGTTTGAGCCCAGTCTTATCGATGTTTTTACCAGGGCCACATGGAACCGGAATCGTGCAGATGTTGTTGGTGTTACCATGACCACCAAATTCAAATGGAACTGGAATCTTGTAGAAATCGGTTGTCCATGTGACATTATTGGTAGTACGAAAAAAACTGAGACATCTGGAAATGGCACTACGCACGGCGCGGCCCTCCATCTAGGTGTTTGAAACTCACCCTGAAAAGAAGATGCAAATCAACACCTAAAGGGAAAGTAAAATAAAAACCGGTTACAAAGATGAGGAAGAAGATGATCAACATTCTAAGGCTAGGCGTTCCCAGGGCGCCAGACACCTTCAAACTTCCAGAGCCGAGTCCTGCGACTAGGGGCGTTAGTTGGGTTAGTCGGTGAGTACTCGGCCACGGAGGAGTTCTTTTAGAATGCTAAATTTAGAAGATAGAGTGTGCGTGCGTGCTTGTGATATACGCACCCTAATCTACAGTATAATCAATACAAGCCCCAGTACTGTCGATACGAGAAAATAAATCAAACCCCTTGCTACATAAACACGACAATGGTAGAGGGGTACCTGTTCTTATCGTTCTTTGCCGGAGCCGCTGCTGTGTTCGATTCAACAGTTTGCGGCTTCGATGACTACGGCGTACTACGTTGTACGTACTACTTAGGATTTGAGTTGAAACGGCGTGAACCCAAACTCCGTGTTTGGTACTTACAAAATTTGGGATTCAGGGGTGGTGCTGCCCCTTTAGGGCAGCATCCATGTTGTCCTCTCAAAACTACGTAGTTTTGATCCATTTTACTAGAGACATAAGGGAGCTGTTTGGCCTCTATTTTTTCTTATTTCTCATTAATTTAACCTACCAGCTTGCTGTTGATGCATTTTGTTGCAACTGTTTTGCCTAGCAATTGTTTATATTAGTTAATCCTACTCTTGGGCTTGAGTTTATGTTGTTACAGTAACAATTTTTTTTTTATCAAAACTTAAGGGCTTCAGCTGAATCATTGGGCAGCTTTTGTATTAGTTAATCCTAAACTTGTTTTCGTTAGAAATTGAATGCCTCATTTAACTCTTGTTTACATTAAAAAAAAACCTATTTAGTTACTGCACTCAACTTACAAATTTTTCAAAAATTTCTGAGGACATTCAACAATCCGAGGCAGAGGTACTTCTCCAAAGTCCATCTTCAAACCAACCAATGGTAAGATTTTAATCTTTATACGTCTATAGTTTAAAAAGAAGAAAATGACAACATCCGTATTATAGTTATCTCATGATATTTAATGTAGGATGGCGAAACACCCTATTATCCACAAATAGCGCATTTATTATGTCAACCATCTTGTAGTGCACCAGTTTTAGAGGTCTTCAGTGTACTTATTTCGATTATTGTTTCGTTCCACTTGCTAGATTAAAATCTTACCTCTTGTGCGCTTGGCCATTTTTTTTTTTAGGAGATGACATTTGATCAAGCAAGGCATTCATCAATCCACATTCCCATAGAGGCCAAACAATTTTTCCATGATGACGAGTTTATTGATTTTTGTATCAATTCACAACTACCATCACAACATTGATTTTTAGGAGATTGTCTTTTTTGAGGGGATGATTAAGTTATTCGAGGATATTTTGTTTTTGTTATGAGGATTTGTGGAGGATTGAAACTTGTGAAGGTCTTTTATTGAGAAGTTAAATGCTACTGTGATGAATTTGTTATATTATTTTTGGCATTTGCCGGCAAGCCTAGAATTATTATCTAAACATTAACCTCCAAGGGTTCGGGGATATCATAGTGGTTTTGCTTGAAGATAATTTTTGTACGTGGCCAGTAGATTTTAAGTTACATTTTTTAACAGCTAACTGCAGCTTTGTATTCTTATGCCTAGTATTATTTGCCGCCCCCCCCTTGTACGTGGCAGTAGATTTGAGGATAATTTTGGAATGTAATATAGCAGCAGCTTTACATTCATGGCTGGGTTTTTGTCTGGAACACCAAAACGACGTCGTTTTGGTGGGTTGAATTAAAGAGAAAAAAGGAAAAATGGGGGCCAACCAACTCCCTTGTTCCTCTAGCAAAATGGATCAAAACTACGTAGCTTTGGGAGGACAACATGGATGCTGCCCCTTAGGGCAGCACCACCCCCGAATCCCTTAATTTGGGGAAATTCATATTGAGTATTGAACCTCATTTTGTCTTTATGGTGAAATTACTGTACTAAATTATCTTTGTACTTTCTAATTATATTTTTCTTTTGTTTTCAAAATACAAGAGTGGTTTTAGTAATTTTATCTAATAGAGACAAAAAAGAAGTGACAATATCAAAATGGTGAGTGTCAATATCAATTTTCTAATTTGGATGGGATTTTAGGCCCCGGACATTTTTTATCCCACTCTGTACGATATAAAATCCCTTGTTGCCCGTGTGTTGTGACAAAAATAGTGCTTCTCAATGTCTATTTTTTGTTGAGCACAAACACAGGATATGAGATTTTCTCCATCCATTTTGATCTTGAGCTACATTTCAAGAGATTTCATATCCCACCCATATCCCAAGATTTTATATCCCATCATTTTATCTCTGGTCAACAAAGGAATAGGGCTGAAAAATGGACAAGGATGGCCTCCTGTCTAACATTTTGACTTATGGTCAAGTTTCGGCCATTTTGGCCCATCTATGGACTTGCGCAAATGGTTCAAAACTGTTCACATTTAGAGGTCATTGATAACTTCAGTCACGCCCTAAAATCACATGAATCGGATACCGTTTGACATGTATTTGAAATGCATTTATTTTGAGGTAAATGGGTTTGATGGTTGCATTTCAGTGTTCCATACTGTTTTTTAAAACGAAGATAAATGCACTTTAAAATCATATCAAATGGTATTCAGTTAACGTGATTTTTGTCGCATCCCAAGTGTTCCACGAGCTTTAAAATAGGAACAGATTGGATCATTTGCATAGGCCCGGGAAGGGCCAAAAAATAACCGACATTTAGACTAGAGAGGACCCTGAGCCCGACCTTGAAAAATACACACTCTTGCGGGATTACAAATTTCTACATGCATTTACTTGCAATTTTGTACATTTTTATAATTTTGCCTCAATACTTCTACTGGTAATTAATATTCACACCTCCTTTTTGTCTTCTACTAAAATTTGTACACATAAAAATTTCACTAGAAGACAAAAAAGAAGGTGTGAATAACAATTTGGGGGTGTGAAAAAGGAAATGATAATGTCAAAACCATTTTTGTTTGTGACCAAACTGTAGTGCATAAAAGGTTTGTACCTTGCACAGAGAGGGGGGGACAAAAAAAAGGGAAAAACTTTATTTCTCTATGTTGGATCCTGTATCCCAGCCGTTGGATAAAAAAAGAAAAGGGTTTGGGATCAAACAAGAATTATCAGAGCATCTCCAAGAGGCTCTCTACATGAGCTCTCTTAACTATTATTGCTAGCCAAAACCAATTTTTTGTGTTCCAATAGCCTCTCTGCTACCCTAATCAGTTTACCTTCCCTCACTTTCAGAGCAACTTCAACTGGCTCCCTGCATGAGCTCTCTCGGCTATTGTAGAGAGCCAAAACCAGCTTTCATTTTTCCAAGAGGCTCAATACTTCGCTCGTCACTTTGCCTTTCACTCACTTTGGCTCGCTACCAGTGGCGAGTCGGGAAACCCTCGCTACTACGTCATCCACTTCCAGGTCAGCTCCTTCACGCCAAAAATCATCCCCTCTCTCTCTCTTTCTCCTGGAAAATGATTGTGACACACACACTCAACCCCACACAACCCCACACACACTCACATGCGATGGGACCCACCCGGTGGGACCCATCGGTGGGTCCCACCGCATGTGAGTGTGTGTGTGATTGTGTGTGGTTGAGTGTGTGTATGTATCACTATTCCTTTCTCCTCTTCTCCCTTGTCTTCTTCTTCTTCTTTGTGGCCTTCAACGTAGAATCAATCTTCCAAGTAGAATCGATTTTCAGGGTTTCTTTGTGTTGGGAAAAATAGAGCACCAAAATTCCCACAAGTAAATCACGGAGGAAATAAAATGCGTAGCAAATAAGAACCCAAATGCGCAAACAACAAGCAAGCGAGACACAAGCGATTTTTACGTGGTTCCCCCAAAAATATGAGGTACGTCCACGGGACCGAAGTCCGATTCCACTATCACCAAAGTTCGTACAAATGGGTATACAAGAGATGCTAAAGATCTCACAAACACCCTAAGGTGTATCCAACAAAGCACAAGATAACAAGAGGAAAGACCTCACCAAAATTGGGTAACCAAACCCTCCAAACTGCTGCAAATGAGAGAACCGAACAGTGAGCAAATCTGCCCCCAAATGACCTCGAAGTAATGCTGAAAATTGGTTGAACCAAAGTGATCAATTGCTGCCTTTGGTTAATGTAGAAAACCCACGAACATACACACTAGTACCCACTGATGCACCAATGTTTTTCACCTTTTGTTTTCAGAGGTTGCCACACGAAATATTCTGATGGGTGATGTCGAGAGAAGACAAACGAAGAATGTGACCATCCAGCTTCAAACAGAAGCTAACAAAGGCATGTGCTAGACATGTGCTTCCAAAAAATGTAGAAACTTCTACCCAAACACAACCCAACTAATTTTAATTATTTGGGCCAAGACAAATTATTTGGGCTAACACAAAATTACTGGGCCTCCACAAAAAAATAGAATAAGGAGGGACCCAACACTTTGACCAGGGTTTTCTCATTTCTCTCTCTAACTCTAAGGAATCGGAGTTTGATTTTCGTTCCACAGCCGTCGCACAAAACGTTCATACAAAAGAAGAAGCAGGCGAAGAAGTTGAGGCAGAACAGGCCCATCGCTCACTGGATCCGCATGAGGACTAATAACACCATCAGGTAACCTTTGGGTTGGGCTTCAATTTTGGGGTTTCGATCCTATTTCTCATGGTGATACTGTTTGAAGAAGTATGGACTGAGAAATTGTTTGCAAAATCTCTATGTTTACTGGAGAAATTGTTTGCTTCTCCCTCTCTCCTTCTCATTTAATTTTGTTGTTGCTGTCAGTTTCCTTTTTTTTTTTTTTTTTGTCCTTTCGACCGAGATAAATTGTTTGCAAAATCTCTCCCTCTCTCCTCTGCTTTTGATGTTTGTTTAATGTCTGGTATGGAAAATTAGTTTTTTTAGTTTGGATAGAGAGCAAGAATGGGGAGTAGCGTTGGAATGGTGGAATGGAGAGTAGTGTTGGAAAATCAGTTTTTTTTTATTTTTAAAAAAGGAAAATAGGCTATGAATGAAAGTAAAAAAAACAAAAACAAAAATAAATAGTTGTTCATTGTTCTCTTCCTGTGGTGCTAGAATTTCTTAATTTGGGACATAGAAGAAGATGAAAAACATGTCTGGAAACTACATGTGTCCACCGGAGAAGCGAGGATAGTATGTCCCTCCAAAATTCAAACCACTTGAACGTAATTTTGTTTTGTCAAACATGGAAAACAATATACAATGTAATACCATATACAATCCTACAACATTTAAAAGCACTTGATTACACAAATGTGATGCAACTTTATCTGGTTCTTATTGTTGAGTGTTTGCAGTGCATGTTTTTTAAACAAATGGTATATCCATCCACTCTTGATATGATATAACCAAGACGAGCTACTTTCTTGGCAGCTATCTTTTATGCTATATTTTGTTATGATTTTATAGTGTTCTACTTGATACAATCATGTTTCACGAATTTTTCTCCTTAGTCCTTAGACATGAAGAGCTTAGACGCTCAAAGAGAGATACTCAAAGATCTAGTAGGAATTGGTGAGGAAGGAAAAAGGGTGATTTAGTGACTAAGCAAGGTTTCAAGTAGAGGACCTGGGTCCTTCGTCAGCGACGATGATCGCCGTCATAGAATCAATCAGACCATTGTGTTTGAGGTATTCGAAATCTTATGTCCCTATTTTGTTGAAGGTATAAAGAATCTATTGATACAAAGGACATCTCAGACTAGAATCCCGTACTCCATGAGTCTCATGGAAAGCTATTTCCGGCCGGAATTCAAGTGACCAAAACTATCCAGGTACAAGATTGCGATGGCCCTGTTCGTTTTTCAGTTTAGTTTTAGTTTTAGTTTTGATGACATCATCATTTCCCTCATTTTTCTCTCTATCTTTCTCCACTCATTATACCTGATGACATCATCAAAACTAAACTAAACTATCTAACCAAACACAACCGATGATGTTCTCAAATGGCAAGTCTTAGGTCTTCAATTGTAGGAATATAGTTAGAATTTTCTATGTATCGCCACATTAATGTAATTGGTTCCTTGAGAAAAGCAAGATCGGCCTTTTTGTCCAATTCATTTATCTTCATAAACCAGTAGAAGTGCAGCTTAAAATGCGAAGTCTTTAGTTAGTTTAGGAGTAAAAATGAAAGTCCAAGGAGGCAAGGAATGCCTGCTTGATTTGGAAAAAAAAGCTGTGGTTCTTCATGCTTTCCTTCGAATCTTCTTGGACCTACGTGGTTCTTCATGTTTAGAAATAGGGTTAAACCTTTTCCCAACAATCTTTGCTTTGTTATTCGTTTATTCTGATTACTATTTTATCTGACATCTGAAAGAAACGATTGCATTAGTAACCAGAACATCACAACTAATGAGTTGCACATCCCTGACGCTAGTATTAATTGCACTTAGTTGCACGAAGCGGGAACGGGGGCGGGGGCGGGGGAGCGGGGGTATGCAGAAGCTCTCTAGGTTGGGAGCGGCGAGGGAGTATTAATAAATTAATATATATTTGAATAAACTTACATACATTTATATGTATTGGACATATATTTTATAGGTGGAAAGAGAGCACGTATGTATGCATTTTACCTATGACATCTCAATAGATTATTTTATGCCAAATATATGGACTAAACATGTAGATAAGTAGTAAAATATGAGACGAGAAAGAGAGTCCTAAATCTTTCCTACTTCTTTCTTCTTTTTTATTTTGCTTACATATATTTGGAAAAAGAAGTGAGAATTTCGTCCTTAAGAGTAGTGTGGAAGCTCCCATCTTGTTTAGGAGCGGGTTCCCGTCTGGACGGGAGCGAGCTCCCGTCTTGGGAGCGCGGATTCGAACTCCCTTCTAGGGAGCACATTTTAGAAGGATCCTGCAACTAAGGTATTGCATAATGAAACATCAATTAGTTCCAATCTAAATGGCTGTTGCTAAACAGGTATCAATTGGGCAATAGAAACCCGATAAATAAAACAATCAATTATGAACTATACCTACAGCCCACCAAATCTTTCAAGACCATCAGTTGTAGTTTCCGGATCCCAAGAAAACAATTATAATTCAAGTGATTATAGAAAGAAAAAAAAGAGGGTAAGATTCAAGGCTAACCTAAAAAACCCACATATGATTGCAACGTGCGTAAACCCATAGACGATGGATGGATACATAACCAAACAGGCACATAAATAAATACCCCAATTTACAGGTTTTTGGGTTGAATTACTTTGGGGTTTTGGAAAATCAATTGATTAATTTTAAGTACCCTAGTGTCCAATTGGAGTTATATTTCTTTGTTTTCAATTAAAAACTGAAGTTAGAGGCTGGAATTGACGAACCCACACTGGGAAATGTTTTTAGGTTAAATCCACCTCAGAAGTTGTTGAAACTGGTTGTTTGGAAGCTGAAACTGCATTTTTTTTTAGGACTGCATATGTTGTAAATAGTGTTCTGGGTGCTGAAGTTAGAACCTGGCTGCTTTGCTTTAACTATCTCCCTAGTGCTGAATCTGTGATCTAGGAGTTGAAAATCATGATTTACGTGCAGCAATTAGCTTTTTATATGCTGAAACTGTGATCTAGGAGCAGTAAACACCTTTTATTTGCTGAATTGTGTTACCAAGTGCTGAGTAGTTCATAATTGTTGAGAGTACAAAATGGATACCATATTTGATTGAATTAGAGTTTGCGGCATTGAAAAGTTGGTTAAGAAAGTGTATAGAGAAAAGTGAATTTAATTTGGGCAATTATTCGTTATTTTCTTTATAAATTTCTATTAAGTACTCATTTATGCGGACTTAGTGTTATGAAAAGAGTATTGAGGAAGATTGTATTAACTAATGGTAGAAACACTAATGCGGATACCTATTTCAGGTGCAGATGCGGGCATGTCCGAGGTGCCGAAACCATAGTTATGTTTTTCTTTTTGGAACTTTTTGGAGACCAAGGTGAGTGGTTGATTCATAAGGTGAAGTGTGGATTCATTTTACCCAAAGGGTGTCGGCTTTCTTGCACAAAGCCCACAAATGCTTTCACGTGAAGGCCTTGTTCCATTCCTTAAACTTCTTGAGCTCCAAACCACCTTCCTTTTTCGGGAAACAGGTAGAGCTCTATTTGACCTTAGCACAAGAGGATCTCATTCTAGAGCTAGACCACAAAAATACTATAAGAGAACTCTCAATGTCCTTCATAACCTTGCTAGGAGAATAAAATAGAAGCTAAGTACACTTGAAGACTGCATAAAATTAATTGGATCAACCTGCTTGCGACCTTGGATTGTATCGTAGAGAGTGTCGCCCCAAGCGTAGGGCTAGGTCGGCAGTAGCATAATAACCGGTAAGACCGGGTCGAATCCACAGGGACCGAACGCACCCGGCGTGAGAGTTATCTTGCGAGTGAGGTGTTTAGCCTTAAAGCGGCAAACTTGGCTTTTGGATTTTGGTTGGTGGAATTCACTCAACTTTGAGAACGACTCGGAATTAAAAATCAACTAATTAAACTAAGGCAAAGTCTAGGGGATTTTAACGACCATGACTTGGGCTAATCCATCCCCTCTTGATAACCGGCTCGAGGCATCGTTAAATGCCCCCGAACGGAAGATTTAGATTTTAAAACCATTTACTAGAAAATGTATTTACCAAAGATTAGGGATTTTCGATACATTTTGCAAACGGATGAGTTGACATCGCCCAAAGCATCACACGTGCCAAGTAGTCAAGCTCTTGGCTACGTGTGATCAAAGAGATTAACAAACTCACTCTTTGGTACATAAAAGTGCAACCCCAAATATCCGGTAAACAAGCAATGTATGCTTTATGAATGAGATGGATAGATTAATCCCAAGTCATGGAGTGTTAATCACCCCATGACTAAGCCTATTAAAACTACTCACTCATTACACTAGTTAATAAGTCTAGAAATTGGAAGAAAACTAAAAACATGATTAATAAACTTGAAAATTGATTTTTAATGAAGATCTTAAGTGTACCTACAACATTAGTACTTGAGAAAATATCAAACAACAAATTTAAACTAGTGTTTCTTAAGGAAGAAGATGGAAAAACAAGAACAAGATTTAACCGGTAGAAATGCAAATAAACTAGATTTATATGTAGAGCCAACAATTACAAGAACTATTAATGAAGAAGAAAATACAATACAATAAAAGCTTACCAAGGTTCTTGAAGAAAATTACACTAAAAGCTTGAAGACAACAATGGAGGAAAATGACTTAAAGTAAAACTAAACTAATGGAGGAGAGAGGAGAGAAGAGAGGGGAGAATGATACTTATACACAAAACCCTCTTTCTCTCTCAAAATATCCAAAACATACTATTAATGGAAAAATTTCCATAAAAGGAAAGTCAAAAAGTGCTCAAAAAATGCCATCCGGAGGGACTTGGATCGATCCATAATGGGTCTGGATCGATCCAAGGTAGTCTGGTGCTGTTTTGCAAGAGGTGGATCGATCCACTTAGGCCCTGGATCGATCCAGATAGTGTGGATCGATCCAACTTGATCATGGATCGATCCAGAAGTGTCTGTTCGGGCAGATTTTTTACCCAACTTCGCGGGCACGCCCCGGCTTCGTCCGAACTCGGAATGAGGCGATTCTTGAACCGTTGGAAAGCTCTATGAGTATACTTTCTAACCCACTTGACCTCATCTTCATGGCCTTTATATAATGAGAGAAATGAGCCTTTTTCTATCGGTTGGTCAGATTTTCTCGAGGCTCATAACTCCAAATCTCTTGGTCCTTTGTTCCGGGCCTTCCTTGAACCTTCCAAAGCTCCTTGAATGGACTTTTAAGCTTCGGCGATTGTCCTCCACGGCATTGCGGGACCTTGGGTACTTCCGGATACAACCGGGGATTATTTGGAGCTTTGGACACACCTTTTAGCTCCGATTTTCTGAAACTTATCAAAAACACAACTCGCGCAAAACCAATCGTATAAAGGCACAAAATGCACGTGTGTGTGATTACAACGAGCGAGATAAATCCGGCTATATATAACATTTGGGGCTTATCACAACCCCACTTTACCATTGTATGAAAATCGGTTCATGAAATTTTGGGTACTTGCTTAATATGTACGAGGCTAATAAGCTAACTCCTATCCCAATCAAAGCCAAACAACCCCAACTCTTCTTCTGAAAAAATAATAACACCGGCATTGAAACATTGTACCAATCCAAAAGTCTTGACTTCAGTTGGGTAGCTTCTATTCCATCACTGTTAGCTACATCGCAATAAAAAACAAGTTGATTAAGTTATAAATCCTTAAGTTATAAAACAAGTCAATAAGTTGAGAAGAAACTTGTGACGAGAAATGATCCATCAACACTAACAGGATCGTTTCTCTCTTTGTTCAAGGCGTATGATACAATTGCCTCATAAAAACATGTAGGGATCGCTAGAATGTTTTTGCTCCATGGTAGCTCTCCCAGCAACATGCCCACAGATTCTCCCTTAGCATTTAACACAGGACAACGAGACATACCAGGATCGTAGTTATATCAAGCACCATTACAAAGAATCCCTCCACCATTTTTTTGAACATTTTCTCAAAAAGTTCAGAACCTGTAAAATGGCAGGGGAAACTAATAGGGCGAGAAACAACCCCAGACCTACATGAATACTCAATGACCGGATGTCCAATTATAAAACATGATTCATCAACCCGGGCAGGATACTTAGCAACATTTATGACATGGCTTTCTAGAAAGTAATTAAGGTAGAGGAGGACTTTTAGAACAACAATATCAAGATCACAAACAAGAGCTATTGATTCTGCCTTGACCCTACCACACTTTCTATCAAAGAAAGACATATCAACAATGGGGTTGTCATATTACCACTCCACTATATGGGGATGAAACACTTGGGAGGCAAATACCATGGGAAAACAAATCAAACTGTAACCATTTTTGCAAACAAGAGAACTTGACGAAACAAATATGATTTTCTGGCGAGAACAATCATTCAGAATAATCACATTTAGAGCATACCCAAAATAATCATAGTCATTCACAACAATCATTCATGATTTTCTGTGATTATTTTGGGTATGCGCTGAATGTGATTATTCTCAATGATTGTCTCACTAGAAAATTGTTTTTGTTTAGTCAGGTTCTCTTGTTTGCAAAAATGGTTACATTTTGACTTGTGCCCATGGTATTTTCCTCCAAGTGTCTCATCCCCATATAGTGGAGTGGTAAAATATGACGACCCATTGTTGATGTGTCTTTCTTTGATAGGAAGTGTGGTAGGGTCAAGGTAGAATTAGTAGCTAATTTTGATATTGTTGTTCTAAAAGTTCTTCCTCTCCCTTACTTTATTGAATGCCACATCATAAATTCTGCTAAGTATTGTGCTTAGGTTAGTAAATCCTGTTTCATAATTGGACATCCGGGCATTGAGTATTCATGTAGGTCCGGGGCTATTTCTCGTCCCATTAGTTTCCGCTGCCATTTTGCAGATTTTAAACTTTTTAAGAAAATGTTCAAAAAGTGGAGGGATTTTTTTTGTAATGGAGCTTGATATAACCCATGGCTGTGGTATGTCTGGGTGTCCTATGTTAAATGCTAAGGGAGAAGCTGTGGGCACGTTGCTGGGAGAGTTACCATGGAGCAAGAACATTCTAGCGATCCCAGCATGATTTTGTGAGGTAGTTGTATCATACGCCTTAAACAAATAGAGAAACAATTCTGTCAGTGTTGATGGATCGTTTCTTGTCATAGGTTTCTTCTTAACTTGTTAACTTGTTTTATAACCTATGGTTTTATAACTTTTCAACTTGTTTTTGATGATGATGTAGCTAACAGTGATGGAATAGAAGTTGCCTAATTAAAGTCAAGACATTTGGACTGATATGATGTTTCAATGCCGGTGTTATTATTTTTCAGAAGAGGTGTTTGGGTTGTTTGACTTTGATTGGGATAGGAGTCGGCTTATTAGCCCCGTACATATTAAGCAAGTACCCGAAACTTCATGAATTGATTTTCAAACAATGGTAGAGCAGAGTTGATTCAATTAATTTTATGTGGTATTCAAGTGTACTAGGCTTCTATTTTTATTCTCCTAGCGAGGTTATGAAGGACATTGAGAGTTCTCTTATGGCATTTATGTGGCCTGGCTCTGGAATAAGATCCTCTTGTGCTAAGTTCAAATAGAGCTCTATCTGTTGCCCGAAAAGGGAAGCTGGTTTGGGGTTGAAGGAATGGTACAAGGCCTTCATGTGAAAGCATTTGTGGGCTTTATGCAAGAAAGTCGATACCCGTTGGGTAAAATGGATCCACACTTACATCATCAAGGGGCGAAGTATCTGGTATACGAGTCTCCACCAGGATGCCTCTTAGTCTCTCAGGAAGGTATTTAGCATGAGGACTTCGGGTGAGCCTCTCATTCAGTACCATATTGGAAATGGAAAGTCAACATTCTTGTGGATTGACAATTGGCATAGTTTGAGTCCTTTGTTACCAAGGTTTGGGGAATGCATTATGTTCAATCTTGGGAGATCAGTCCAAGCCAAGGTAGTTTCCATCATTCGTGGTGGTCAATGGTGTTGGCCTAGGAAGAGGAATAGTACCATTCAGTTTGTTATTGCTAACTCTTCTTTTACTCTGTTGCCAAATGAGTCTAGAGATGATTTTGTGACCTGGCTTCCCCAAGGCAACGGGGATTCTCTATTAAATATTTAAATCTACTAAATCTGCTTGGGAAGTATTATAGATTGGCATGGTCTGGTTTAAGAAGCACATGCCATGATGGTCTTTTACTTCTTGGTTGGCTATTCCACAAAAGTTGAGTATTTGGGATAGACTAGTTAAATAGGGACTTCGAGTTCATGAGGAGTGTGGTCGTGTCATTTGCCTTTGAATCTCACTCCCATCTCTTCTTTTTCCTGCTCTTTCTCCCTCAAAGTGTGGCTTGCTGTACGAGGAAAGAATGGGGTGCATTATGGTCCTTGTGGGCTCCAAGAAATTTCTCAGTGGTTTGTGTAGCAGGTGAGAGGTAACAGTTTCAAAATCTTGCCTAAGAGGTGCTCTCTCACTGTTAGAATCTATTTCCTATGGCTTGAGAGAAATCAAAGAGTTTTTCGCAAAATGGCTATGCTGGAGGAGTAGGTGTCATTGTAGATAGTATTGGAGCCTATTTGTCCAAAATAAGGCTCTTTGCCTCTAATGGGGGATCCCTAAAACAGTTTTGCAGCGTAGGAGTTGATTGCTTGAGTTTTGTGTTCTAGGTTTTTGTAATTCTTTGTCATCTTTGTGTAGTCGGTTATAGGGGAGATGTTGGAGATGCAGTGTTGTGCTGCTACTTGTTTTCTCAGAGGGATGCCTCTGTTTAGTTTCTAAGTTTTGTTCGGGCTTTTCCAAGTGTGATTATTTTAAAAAAAAACACAAACTTACTTTACTTGCCATGTATAATGACCACACCGGGTGAACTTGTTTCAAATAGTGCTCCATGCCTAGCATCAAAGGAAGAGATCCAGTTCCCCCTCAGTGGCTTGTGAGGGTGGTACTGCTCCTTTAGGGGCTTGAAGGTGGGGGGAAGAAGTTTGAGAGCTCCAGTGATCATCTTGGGTCTGGGAAAATAAAAAATGAAAATCAGGAAAGGCAAAGAGATTATAGAGAAGGAAACTTCTTGCACAAAGAATGAGAATGCAACTAATACTTCTGTCAATAGATTATCGGAGACAAATTCCTAGAATATAGACTGATGAGTTTTCACCGCATATGCCATTTAAGTAAACAAACAAGGCCCGGAATTTTCCAAAATCTGAGACTATTTTGTTTTACTATCTATTTTATTAATCACCGTGTCTGCTTGCTATAAACGTTTCCTTTTTGCATATTAGGAGAGTTCATAATTTGACGGTCTGAATACAGAAACTAGGATGCAAATAGAAGTAAAGTGTAATTGGTTAAAAAGCTCCACCACAGACAGAAAAAAACATTTAAAGTCAGGTTCAACTTTGATGGTGCTGATTGAATTTGAAATTTTACCTGGCTTTTGTTTGTTGCCTAGGTTTTCGTACGAGATTTTGTACCTAGTGCCCTCGCTTTTCTAATGAATAGTTGGCCTAAGATGGTAAAGAACTTTCTACTGAACATTTAAAAGTCAGTGTTTTCGAATCAAGATACGTATCGTTCATCGTTTTCTTTATTCTATAAATTGTATCAGGATATGTATCGCGTATTATACGTTTGTTGAAAAAATAAGAGTTTGTAATGAAAAGATTTTGGAAGAAAGAGAAATACGTAATGAAATTATGCAAAGGTATAACAAGTCCACCCAAATTCCAAGGCAACTCAATCAAATCAACAAGTTCAAAATAAGGAAATTAAAGAAAGGAGACAAGACACGCAATATACGTGGAAACTACTTAGGGTCTAATACCCTAAGCATAAAACCACGGCCTAATTTACTAATTCCTATAAATGAAAAGGTTAAATCAAGAGTTACAAGATTAGGAATTACCAACTTGCCCCAAGCTACACCTAACTCCACTCCTTGATTTAGCTCCCCGGGCCCCTTCTTGATTCCATATCCTCCACAAGTTCAACACCTCTCGATCTCCGTATCAAAGACGGCTCCGGATCATCCAACCATGTAGATATGTAGGCAACACAACATGATGTATGAAAGATATGATTTTTATGAGGATTTTGGAAAACTAAAATCAACCTAGAGTGGATCCATGGAGAGGACGACTCTAGATTGAAGAAAGATGAGAAGAGCAAGCTCAAATCATCAAGAACATCAAGTTCAACAAAGAGAGAAGGAATGAGACTTTCTCCCTCTTAAAAGGGGCTGATTTTTCTCTCAAGTGGGTGTGTGAAAATAAAAGAAAAATGGCTTTTATAGAGCCCATTTTCGTGCTCGCCAAGACAACCACTCAAAACATGACATTTGGCCACTTAAAGAGATGACAGACGCGTGCAAACGCAAGCAGACACTCTGGTAGGATTAAGACACTTGGCACAATAAGGGTTGTCCAAAAACACACACGCGTCTATAGACGCTTGGAAACGCAATTAAAATAATCTCAATGGTGTCAAATGATGCCACTAGATGAACAAGCGTCTGCAGACTCATGCAAACGCAGCCAATGAAAAGCCATAAACTCACACTAAAATCATGGGATTTTAAAGGAAAATCAATGCCCAAGTTAATCCAAAACCATGCACAATAAAATGAGACATTTGAATGATCTAAATGCGTGAATGATTATGCATGGTTATACCTCAAGGGATTGAGCTTCGAAACCCTTGACATGGCTTTTGGCTTGATCATGAAGCTTGTGATCTCTTGAATGGAGCATCTAGACTCAACCCTAAGTACTCTACCTCCCGAAACCCCAATAATCAAATTACATACTCCGAAAGGCTTGACATAACCCGGAAAATGCCAACAAAACTAACACTTAAGATAAGAGAAGGGAATGAGAGTATTTGTATTAGACTTGAACTCAAAACTCTTTCTTTGGCTTGCTACAAAATGGCTAGAATCCAATCATATTTATTATACTCCATGGAAGGCTCTAGTCCAATTATATTTTCATGTAAGATATATTTTGAGGTAGATTTTAGAATTTCACATGTGACTAATTCTTAAAATAAAAATCTAGATATTTCACAATAATATTTTAGAACTTTTAAAAGGTAGATATTCTAGAGTTTCTAGAAACTAGATATTTATGGCTCATTCAATAATATCTTTCATCTTTGGGCCTTGTCAATTAGGCTTATTTGAACTTTACTTTCTGTTGCCAAAAATACTAAATCTAGTTTATGTTTCAACAACAATAATCATAATTAATATACAATTAAAATTTCAAGTCTCTCAACTGGAGTCTCACATTCAGGCATTTTACTGTTTTAGTTATGGAAAGAAAAAAAGAGTCCTTGCATGATTCTGGCGAAGCACAATCGAAGTATGGTTCTTTCTTCTACTCAAGGTCTACATTGAGGTTGAATTTCTATCAAATAGTAGGTCGAATGTCGCCATAATTAGATCAAATGGCATAGATTAATGTGTTTTGGATTCAGCTTCTTAAAACAAGGTCCGACTTTTTTCCAAAGTAATTGTAGGATACGTACCGAATCAGGATACATATATATATCGTAGGATATGCGATTGTATAGTAGAATTTCTATACTTAACACGACTCCAAGGCATCAGAGTTGGTAGTTTAAACTTGCAATTCAGTTATTTTTGTCTCAGTTTCTTAACATCCTTGTCATAGTACTGTCGACTACTCAAGATTAGCAGTTTCAAAAAGGAAAAAAATTGGCAACTTGACAATAGGGTCTAAACGAGCCGAGAAGACCGCTATGTAGAGCTCGAGCTCATCTTGTTTAATAAACGAGCCAAAAAATCAAGCTCAAGCTCGAGTCGTTTACGAGCTTCCTTAAATAAGCTGAGCAAATTCAAGCAAGCTTTGTTTTTGTGAGGTGAGCTAAGCTTTACCGAACATGTTTACTAAATGAACCTAAAACTCGAACTCGAGCTCAGCTCAATTACTAAACGAGCCAAGCCGAGCCGAGCCTTACTACGAGCTGCTCAAGAGCAGCTTGGTTCGTTAGCAACCATACTTGACAATCTACTTCAATTTCCCACAGATTTGTTGGTGCCATTTTTTAATTTGATTGCTTGATACAGAGATGCAGATGGGGATGACATTGGACCTCTTCTATTTATTTTTCATCTTTTCAAAGAAGTATTTGACACAAGGTGAGTCTGATCTCAAAGTTCAACCAGTGCAGTCCCTTAGATTATTCAACAAAAAAACTCAAATATACCTTTAATTGGTACATTCCACAATACAACTCTTGATGAAAGACATCGTAGGGTCTTTATTATTGACTGAAAGTGGCAAACAACACCCAACAAAAAATCACACCTTTAACAAAAGCCACTTCCTCTCAAAAGGAAAAAGAAAAAAAAAAAAAAAAAGGAAGTAAAGGCACAGCCATAGTAATATGTATCTCAATCAATTCGGAATCTGAGAACGAAGTATTAATTTAGCAATCAGGGTTCGCCAAGAGGTAGGCCTCAACAGCCTTGAAGATGGCTGAAGCCTTTTCTTTGCCAGCCTTGATTTCCTCTTCTGTGACCTTGTTGTCACATTTGGGTATGTAGATGCTCCTGGTCTTGAAGATGGATCCTCCATCGGGAGAGGCTACGACCTTGGTATGGTAAGAGATTGATTCGAATCCGTCCAAGGCATCACCTTCGATGATGCTGTAGCTGTATGTGAAGTTCTCTTTGTCGACCGCATCAATCTTGTGTTTCACACACTTGTGTTTGCTGCCTGCATATTGTAGATTGAAAATACATATTAGTTAGTACAATATTTTCTTAGTAAATTCAAACCTTATATATGTTTGAATATGTGTTTTTGGAAGCAACAAAAGTCATAAGAAAGAACAGAGTAAACGAACCTTCGCCGAAAGTGGTGAGCTTGATGGTTCCAGCTCCGCCATCTCCTTCTAGGGTTTCAACACTCTTGATGGCCTGTGGGAGGACCTTGGGGATGAGGGTGTCGCCTTCAAGGACAAAGGCCTTGAACAGCTTCGCGGCAGGGACTGAGGAAGTGACCTCCATATCGTAAGTGATGGCAGCCATGATAATCTGAAGGAATTTAGTGGGCAGAAAATGAACAAGAAGAAGAGTAGGGAGGTTTATTTGTATGTGGAGGAGAGCTTGGTGTGAGAGAAATGGGAGAGCAACAGGGGGTATTTATAGGCGTTGTAGTCCCCTTATGTGGCAGGGGACTATTCAAAACAGATATCAAGATTGAAGAAAATGGTGTAGGTTGATTTTTTTGAATTCAAACTTCATAGTATGGTCAGAGTAGCTGTTAAGAAAAGAATTCACACCTAAAATAAGGTACTAGGATAAACTTTCTGACCCGAGGAAAAAGTTCACAAGATTCTTGGTTAACATTGCACAACTTATTTTCTGTAATAATTGACATGAGTTGGGAACAAATTTATACTAGAGTTTCCACTATGGTGTGTGTATATACATATAAACACAGATCAAGCTTCCTTTCTACACCCTTATAATGCGGATTTCGTTCACACTTTCACTTTCCCTATCAAATTTTCATGATCCGAGCCGTCCAATATGTTTTACAGGTGTTTTTAAGGATCCCTCAGAGAAATCAACAAAAAAAATGACCGAGAATGACTTGATCCGAGCAGCTTTCATATAAACTGTATATATGCATTTTTATGAAAAATTGCTCGGATTATGACCTTCCCGGTCCTTTTTTTATTATTATTTATAATTTCTTGCGTGGAACCTTAAAAACATATTTTAAACACATTGGACAGTCGAATCATGAAAATGTGATTAGGAAAGTGAAGGTGTGGACAGAGTTCGCATTTCAAGGGTGTGGACTAGATTCTAATTATATACGTGTGTATATATTTTCAGTTTTTTCTCCAATTAGAACGAGATTGCTAGAACACCGAAAATACCAAAAATATCAAAATTACTGACAGTATTTTTAATGGAAACTCAGTCCAAGGTTAGATGGTGAGATAATGTCCTCAAAATAAGATTCACAAATAGTTACAAATTAGGAAAAATATTAGCAAAAGAGAAAAGGGGGTCATATAAACTGGATCGAAGGCTCTGCAGCCAGCCATTCTGCAAACAAACAAAAATGAAAAGGGGGTAATTTTATGTAAGTCATCCCTTTATCTAGTCCAAGGTGATAGGCTAACATGTTGGCCGAATTTCGTTAAATGGTTGCCTGGATGGGGTCGCATTCCAAGACATTTCATCATTCTAGATGAAAAGGAAAATAAATTTCTTCTCCCCAGTTGATGCTTTGAAGCTATGCTGATGTGGTCTTTCATTTTGTTTCTTTTGGTATATTGTCTTAATCCACCAAAGCTAAAATTCTCTTAGCCAGAAACAGATCGATGTTCAGTGGGGGGAGTCGGGATTTGAACTTAGAGATAGCACCTAAAAAAATTAATACTCTCTCCGTCCCCAAACGAATGTCTAATCTGTCAAATCAAGAACTTTTAAAGATTTTTTTTATTCGAACACATTCAAACTTTTATTCAAAACTTTAAAAGACTCGCTGATATCTAGTTTCAAGTGGAAAAAAAGTTTGAAATTTTTTGAACAAAATGCAGTTTTAAAATCTCATTTTGTGGACTAGGAAATCTTTTTAGAACATAAGGTGTAGTAATACCTAAAAAAGTTCACGTGGTCTGAGATATGATATCCCAATAAAAAAATGTTTTCATAGGTTAGTCGACCATCACAATAATAATAATAATAATAATAATAATAATAATAATAATAATAATAAGCCGTTGAACTTGATGGGAGGCTGTGAATGAAAACAGGGGTTTTATGGAGAAAAGTTGGGACATGGAGTGGCCCGTGCCACCAGCCCCCACACAGGCTCCAAGGCTCTGCCCCTGTCAATGTTGGCTGCTCAACTTGTTTATCTCATTGACTTGCCAGGCAGCTAGAAATTATAGAATTTTCACTTATGTTAATTTGTGTAGTGTTAAGTCTGGTCTCCATCAAACTTGGGGTTGCTTACCATTGTATAGTTCATATTTTGGGGTAGCACACTAGTTTGGTGTCTCACTTTTTTGGAGGTTGCGTGTAGGTGATGTATAGCATATCCAAGTTTTTCCAGTACAACTGTCTCATATGAAGCTTCAACTTTTTATTTTTTGCTTTGCTTAATTAGAAAAAAAAAATTCAAATATTTTTCATGTCGAGGCTTTCCATTTTTTTTTTTTTTTTTTGGTATGTGTGTGCGTGCACCTTCCACTCACTATTCTGTTAAATGCTTTATTTGAAATTGTGAACCATTGAGATTTTAACTTGTGAGATACTTTTTGTACAATTAGGGACCGATTTTTTTTTTTTTTTTTTTTTGTAATAACCGAGGATCATATCACTCTAGTGAGTAGTCAATATTATCTTTGTCAAGTTCGTATTGGACTTATTGAACTGGCTAAATCCTGGATATTAATTTCACCTTCCGCTAGTAGGGGACTCAATTAAGTTAGCATAAAGCCGGGGTGGACTGCACACAATCCAAGAATTGATAGCAAGTGAGTGAGTCTAGATACAACTGTCGGGGTTGAGGGCAAGAGTTAGAGTTGGGTAGTTTAAACTTGCAATCCATTTATTTTTGTCTTAGTTTCTTACCATCATTGTCAAAATACTGTCTACTATTCAAGATTAGCAGTTTCAACCTTTAATCCAAACGGAAAAAATATTGGTAACATACAATCTACATCAATTTCTAACAGATTTGCCGATGCCATTTTTTATTTTGATTACTTGATACAGAGATGCAGAAGAGTCCTAATTAATAGATGGCATTGAACTTCTTCTAAGTACTTATTTATCATCTTTTCAAAGTATATTTGACACAAGGTAAGTCTGATCTCAAAGTTCAACCAGTGCAGCCCTTTATATGATTCAGCAAAAAAACTCAAATATACCTTTAATTGATACTTTCCATATTACAACTCTTGATGAAAGACAACATTGTAGGGTCTTTCTTATTGACTGAAAGTGGCAAACAACACACAACAAAAAACCACACCTTTAACTAAAGGCACTTCCTCCTTCAAAGGGAAAAAAAAAAAAAAAGAGTAGAGGCACACCCATATAATATGTATCTCAAGTTCTCAATTTGGAATCCGAGAACAAAGTATTACTTTAGCAATCAGGGTTTGCCAAGATGTAGGCCTCAACAGCCTTGAAGATGGCTGAAGCCTTTTCTTTGCCAGCCTTGATTTCCTCTTCTGTGACCTTGTTGTCACATTTGGGTACGTAAATGCTCCTGGTCTTGAAGATGGATCCTCCATCGGGAGAAGCTACGACCTTGGTGTGGTAAGAGATTGATTCGAATCCGTCCAAGGCTTCGCCTTCGATGATGCTATAGCTGTATGTGAAGTTCTCTTTGTCGACGGCATCAATCTTGTGTTTCACACACTTGTGTTTGCTGCCTGCATATTGTAGATTGAGAATACATTGTAGTTAGTACAATATCATCTTTGTAAATTCAATAACGGTAGAGACACACCACTCCACCACACCACCAACGACATTAGCTTACGTGGCACTGAATGATTGGTAATTAGAGAACATGCACTTTGAAACTATTTTGCAACTACCAATCATGTTGTGCCACGCAAGTTGGTGTGTGCGTGGTTGGTGGTGTGTTGCTAGCATTATTCTTGTAAAATCAAACCTTACATATGTTTGAATATGTGACATATGAAAGCAACAAAATTAGGTCGTGTATAGATAACACTGTCATAAGAAAGAACAAAGTAAACGAACCTTCGCCGAAAGTGGTGAGCTTGATGGTTCCAGCTCCGCCATCTCCTTCGAGGGTTTCAACACTTTTGATGGCCTGTGGGAGGACCTTGGGGATGAGGGTGTCGCCTTCAAGGACAAAGGCCTTGAACAGCTTCGCGGCAGGGACTGAGGAAGTGACCTCCATATCGTAAGTGATGGCAGCCATGATGATCTGAAGGAACTTAGTGGGCAGAAAATGAACAAGAAGAAGAGTAGGGAGGTTTATTTGTATGTGGAGGAGAGCTTGGTGTGAGAGAAATGGGAGAGCAAGAGGGGGTATTTATAGGGATTGTAGTCCCCTTATGTGGCGGGGGACTATTCAATCCTCAAAACAGATATCAAGATTGAAGAAAATTGGTGTAGGTTGATTTTTTTGAATTCAAACTTCATAGTATGGTCAGAGTAGCTGTTAAGAAAAGAATTCACACCTAAAATAAGTTACCAGGATAAACTTTCTGTCCCCCCCCAAAAAAAAAAATTGTAAGATTCTTGGTTAATATTTCACAAACATGTTTGCTGTAATAATTTTTTTTGGTAACCAAATGTCCGGTCAGCTTGCGTGCACCTTGACTAATTCCGGGGCCGTGGAGGTACGATTGGGAAAAACTCCCACTGGCTGCAAGAGTTTCCTTGCAAAGGGAATCGAATCTGGGACGAAACCCCTACGTCTCAAGGCAAGACCACTTAGCCAACCACTTGGGGTTATGTTTGCTATAATAATTGACATAGTTTAGGAACAAATTTGCAAGAGTTTCCACTGTTGTATTTTCGGTGTTTTTAGTATTTTCGCCAGTTAGAATATGAGTGCGGAAATGCCGAAAATATCCAAAATACCGAAAGTATTTTTAGTGGAAAACTCAGCCTAAGGTAAAAGAATATTTCAGAGTATTTTGACAGAGAAGCAATAGAGAGAAGATTTCAAACATATAATAAGATGTTGAGATGAAGTCCTGTCACAAAATAAGATTCACGAATAATTACGAATTAGATAGGAATGCTGTGAATACTTAAAAAGACTTGGAAATGATTGTCGGGAGGGTTAGGTGCCATCCTAGTTGGGATGTTTCCCTTTATTGTGATGCCGGTTATTTTGCTTTCTCAAGTGTATCCAGATTTCTCTTTTTAATAATATATCTCCTTTTTTGCCGTGCAAAAAAATTAAAAATTAAAACAAGAGAAAAGGGGGTCATATAACTGGATCGAAGGCTCTGCAGCCAGCCATTCTTCAAACTAACAAAAATGAAAATGGGGTAATTTTGTGTAAGTCATCCCTTTATCTAGTCCAAGGTGATAGGCTAACATGCTTGGCCCAATTTCGTTAAATGGTTGACTGGTTGGTGTCTCATATGAAGACATTTCATCATTCTAGATGAGAAGGAAAATAAATTTCTTCTCCCCTATTGATGCTTTGAAGCTATGTTGACGTGGCTCTTTCATTTTGTTTCTTTTGGTATATTGTCTTGACTAAGGCATACTTTTTCAAAAGATTTTAGCAATCCAATTGCTAAAATTAACCATGATTTTAACAAATGAGTTCAGCAAGTGCTAAAATCATGGTTTTGAAACCAAAAAATGAAGTGGTTTCGTGTATCTTTTTTCGATTTTTTTCGCACCAAATTAAAGTACTGCTTGTGTACTTTAATTCGGTGTGAAAAATTCAAAAAATAATACACAGAAACACTTAATTTTTTTATTTGAAATGCCATGATTTTAGCACCTGCTGAACTCATTTGTTAAAATCATGGTTGATTTTAGCAACTGGGTTGCTAAAATCAAACGGAAAACTTAGCCTAAAGCTAAACCTCTCTTAGCCATAAATACTTCAGTGGCGGGGTCAAGATTTGAACTTGGAGGTGACACTTTGGAGGTGGCATCCAAGAAAATCAATACTCTCTCCGTCCCAAAACGAATGTCTGATTTGTCGAATCAAGAACTTTTACAGAATATGTTTTTATCAAACTCTTTTTCAAAACATAAAAGTCTTGTTGATATCAACTTTCTTTCGAATTTTTTTTAAATTTTTTTTGAACAAAATGCATTTTTTAAGTTCTCATTTTGCAGACCAGGAAATAATTTTAGAACATTGGGTGCATACCTAAAAAAGTTGATGTGTTCTAAGACATGATATCCCAATAAATAAATGTTTTCATAAGTTAGTCATCCATCAAAATAGACAAACAATAGTCATTAAACTTAATGGGAGGTTGTGAATGAAAACAACAGTGGTTTTATGGTGAAAAGTTGAGACATGAAAGGCTCTGCCCCTGTCATTGTTGACTGCTCACCTTGTCTATCTCATTGATTTCCTAGGCGGCAAGATATTATACTCCATAGAATTTTCACTCAAGTTGATGCAGTGATCTCAAGCCAATTTGTGTAGCAAGCCCAACAATAATTTAGTAAATTAGGCAGTGTACATTGTATATATCTATTGTAGTTTGACACTTTTTATATCAACAATGTAACAATATTTTCTATTTTACACATCCTCTATTATTATATACATTCTCTCTCTTTCTTCTTTCATTTATTATTTTTTATTTAACTGGGTGAGAGAGAAAGTGATAGAAAAAACTACGTATAAAATAAAAGCAAAGGGAGTGCACACTGGCTCAATAAACAGAGGGAGATATAAAGAGGTACTGTTCATCAATGCATTTTACCAAGGTGTGTATTGAGACCGTTGGGGCTTTGACGTGGACTGGAGCTCTCTATTGTACATATATTTCTTCATTTACGGTGTCTGCTGTGGTTGCTCTTGCCCCCAAAAAACTTGATGTTGCTAACCTATTCATATTCATATTTTGGGGCATCACACTAGTTTGGTATCTCACTTTTTTGGAGGTTGTGTAAGTGATGTCTAGCATATCCAAATTTCCCCAGAACAACTGTCTCATGTGGTAGCTTGAATTTTTTTTCCCTGCTTAGTAAAAAAGAAAAAGTTACAAATTATATTCCGATTTGAGGCTTTTCAGTTTTTTTCTTTGTTTCTTCCATTACCTATTCTGTTAAATGCTTTATTTGAAACGGTGAAATTAACATTGAGATTTTAACTGGTGTGATACTTTTGTAGCACTCTAGTGGGTAGTGACAGTATTATTTTTGTTAAGTTGGAATTGGGCTCATTGGATTAAATCCCGTATATTAGTTTCACCTTCCACTAGCAAGGACTCAATCAAGTCAGGATAAAGTCGGTGTGAACTACCACATAATTCAGGATTTTACAGCAAGCGAATAAGTCTAGATACCATTGTCAGATTTAGGACAAGTATTAAGAGTTGGGCAGTTTAAACTTGCAATTCAGTTATTTTTGTCTTATTTTCTACCTTCATCCTTGTCACAATTAATACTGTCAATTACCCAATATTAGCAGTTTGAATCTTTAATCCAAAGAAAAAAACATTGGCAACATGACAATCTACATCAATTTCTAACTGATTTGCTGATGACATTTTTTATTTTGATTGCTTGATATATAGATGCAGATGGGTCCTAATTAATAGATGATATTGGACCTCATCTAAGTACTTACTTTTCATCTTTTCAAAGCATATTTGACACAAGGTAAGTGTTCGATTCCAGTGAGAGAGAGAGAGAGAGAGAGAGAGAGAGATAGGGTAAAACATTTTTTCCTTACTCAAACAATGGGTCAATACACAGATATACAGGACTAACATATACATGACTAAACTACCCCTATGAATAGAAAACATAACAAATGAACCCTTATAACTTAACACTCTCCCTCAAGTTGGTGCAAAGATATCTCGCAAACCCAACTTGAACACAATGGGGTGAAAACTTTTACTACTCAGACCCTTAGTAAATACATCAGCTAACTGGTCTTCAGATCTCACAAAAGGCATGCAAATCAAACCATTGCTCAGCTTCTCCTTTATAAAATGTCTGTCAATTTCGATATGCTTCGTTCGATCATGTTGGACAGGATTATGAGCAATGTTTATGGCTGCCTTATTATCACAGTAGAGCCTCATAGGACCACAATCAGGGAAACCCAAATCACGCAATAAGGTTTGGAGCCATAAAAGCTCGCAAACACCATGAGCCATGGCTCTGTACTCAGCCTCTGCACTAGACCTAGCGACCACAGACTGCTTCTTACTCCTCCATGTAATCAAATTCCCTCCAAGGAAGGTGCAATAGCCAGAAGTAGATCGCCGATCATCAATAGAACCAGCCCAGTCCGCATCAGTGAAAGCTTCTAATATCAAGTGACCATGATTAGAGAACAAGATTCCTTTACCTGGGGCTGATTTGAGATACCTCAAAATGCGATAAACAGCATCAAGATGCACAGTACGAGGTTCATGCATAAACTGACTTACAACCCCCACAGCATAGGAAATATCGGGTTTGGTGTGAGATAAGTATATCAGGCGACCCACAAGTCTCTGATATCTCTCCTTATCTGTATGCTCCCCCGCATTGCTACCAAGACGATGATTGGCCTCAATGGGAGAGTCAGCTGGCTTACATCCTAACATACCAGTTTCTTCTAAGAGATCAAGGATGTACTTCCTTTGAGAGATAAAGATCCCTTTGTCAGATCGAGCCACCTCCATTCCAAGGAAGTACTTCATAGACCCCAAATCCTTAATCTCAAACTCTTGAGCAAGAAGAACCTTAAGGCTAGCAATCTCATCCACATCATCACCTGTCATAATTATGTCATCCACATAAACTATAAGTATGGCAATCTTACCATTACTCCGCTTGATGAACATAGTGTGGTCAGCATGGCTCTGCTTGTATCCAAATCTCAACATGGCTTTGAGAAACCTGTCAAACCATGCTCTGGGAGATTGCTTCAAACCATAGAGGGCCTTTCTCAACCTACACACCTTTCCTTCTGTTGCAAGAGAGGAAAAACCTGGTGGTATGTCCATGTACACTTCCTCCTCTAGGTCACCATGGAGGAATGCATTCTTCACATCAAACTGTTGAAGAGGCCAATCCAAAGTAGCAGCACAAGAAAGCAGGGTCCGAACAGAGTTCATCTTGGCCACAGGAGCAAATGTCTCCTCATAGTCAATGCCATAGGTTTGAGTATAACCTTTAGCAACAAGCCTGGCCTTATATCTCTCAACCATTCCATCTGCCTTGTGTTTTACAGTGAACACCCATTTACATCCCACTGGTTCTTTTCATTTGGAAGAGTCACTAATTCCCAGGTGTCATTCTTTTTCAAGGCTTTCATCTCCTCTACCATAGCTTCTTTCCACTCGGGTATTATGATAGCTTCTTTCCAATCCTGTGGGATAGATATAGAAGAAAGAGAAGAGACAAAAGCACGATACGAAGAAGATAAACGGGAATATGAAACAAACTGAGAAATAGGATGTTGGGTACAAGTTCTAACACCTTTCCTATGAGCAATAGGAGCATCAAGATCATCAACAACAGTAGGGTAAAGATCATTACCAGATGAGTCAGCTGAAGAGTCAGGAACTGGAGTAGGTGATGATTGGTACTGTGGTAATGCACCAGGTTGGCCCTTTTCCTTGCGAGTGAAAGTTTTTAAATCAGGTCTGTCCAATCTTTCTCTTGCATCCAGCATTATTCTTTCTCCAGATACAGGTTCCTCTCTTTCCCTTTCAGGATTACTAGGGCTAGGAGATGCCTCCTCCCCCTCACCAGTGTTCTCCCCTGTATCAACATTCTCCCCCTTACCAACATTCTCCTCTGTACTGTCAGTTGGGGGGAATAACCATGAATTCGAATCACAAGATGTCAGCATCTCTTCCCCTCTAGAACTCTCCCCCTGAAGAGATGGGGACGAGAGAGGGTAGAAGGGTTGGTGTTCCCAAAAAGTGACATCCATCGAAACAAATTTCTTCCGAGAGAGAGGGTCATAGCAATGATACCCCTTTTGAGTAGGGGAGTAGCCAAGAAACATGCATTTGCGAGCTTTAGGATCTAACTTTCCACCGGGGTGACGAGGAGCATGTACATAACAAACACAACCAAAAATCTTAGGAGGAAGAGTAGAGACCCGAAAGTGACCAGGAAGGAAATCCAAGGGAGTCCGGAATTGAAGAACACTGGATGGCATTCGATTAATGAGATAAGAAGCTGTAAGGATGGCCTCGCCCCAAAAATGTTTAGGAACATTCATAGTAAACATAAGAGAGCGAGCCACCTCAGCAAGATGCCGGTTCTTCCTTTCCGCGACTCCATTTTGCTGCGGTGTATCTACACAAGTAGTTTGGAAAAGAATGCCATTGCCATCAAGATATGACTTGAAGGGACCATTCATATATTCAGTCCCATTGTCACAACGAAGTATCTTGATGTTTGTATCAAATTGTGTGTGCACCATCTTATGAAATGACTGAAAACATGAGAAAACTTCATTTTTTGCTCGAAGTAGATACACCCAAGTTATACGAGAATGACAATCAATAACGGTAACAAAATAGCGATAACCAGAAATAGAGGTAATAGGGGAAGGACCCCAGACATCAGTGTCTGATAAACAGGAGCATAAAATGAACGTCTATGCTTCGCAAGCTCACAAGCTTCACAAAAGAACCTACTTCTAGAACATCGTTTAGTTAAGGTAGGAAAAAGTTTCTCTAAAACACC
The DNA here is from genome assembly GCA_963854785.1 of Vaccinium vitis-idaea. Classification (NCBI taxonomy): domain Eukaryota; kingdom Viridiplantae; phylum Streptophyta; class Magnoliopsida; order Ericales; family Ericaceae; genus Vaccinium; species Vaccinium vitis-idaea. The sequence goes on along the minus strand of OY978218.1, from coordinate 2,175,601 downwards.
AAAAGAAGGATGGCCTAGTCTACGGTGCCACTGATGCAATAAAGGAAGAGTTGAACCCGTATCCGCCTCAAGAGCATGACCCAATGATGAGGGAGTAAAAGATGAACAAGACACAGACTCCAAAAAATACAGGCCATCCTGAGCTTTACCAGTACCAATCGTCTTTCCTGTTCCCAGTTCCTGAAAGACACAGTGAGTGGGAAAAAATGTCACTGAACAATTCAAAGATTGTGTGAGACTACTAACAGATATAAGATTAGTAGTAAAATTGGGAACATGGAGAACGGAAGAAAGAGGTATGGTTGGAGAACAATGAATAGAACCTTTCCCGGAAATAGCAGATAAAGAACCATCAGCTACTCTAACTTTATCCTTACCAGAACAAGTAGAGTAGGAATCAAAAAAGGATGAACAACCCGTCATATGATCCGTGGCACCCGAATCTATAATCCAAGGACGGGAGCAAGATGCACTGAAAGCACTAGCATGAACAGAAGCAAAGAAATCAGAGGCAGTGGAAGTAGTGGAAGTAGAAGCAGTGGTAGATGGAGCGTCAAGCCTAGACAATAGGCGCCTGAGAGTTTGTAACTCCCCCTCAGAAAAAAGGGCATTGAAAGCCTCCATTGTACCAACAATTTCCGTTTAAAACCACCTTAAACCGACCCCGCGAATGAATCCGGAACGTCGAAATTAGTATGGAACAAGTCTCGGACCTCTCAAAAGTGGTCAAAATCGTTCAAAATGGATCCCTGAACCCTTCTGGACCCCAACGAACCCTCCAGATGAGCTTCTTGGCCCTTTTTCAAGCCGCTGGACCCTCCAGATGAGCTATTTGACCCTTTTTTCAAGTCGCTGGACCCTCCAGATGAGCTATTTGACCCTTTTTAAAGCCGCTGACCCCCTTTTTGAACCCCCTGACCTGTCTGACACGCGGAAGACCCTCTGACTGGCGTTGACCCGCGTTGACCAGTCTCCTTCGACCTTCCGCACGCGTGACCAGCCCTAAACCTCAAAAACAGATTGAAAATGCACAGGAACAACCTCAAAGAATCACACCCAGTGATTACGTACTCACCCAGTAGGTTCTGAGCACAAAGGGAGGTAGTCAGATGTTAAATGAACAAGGTTGAGTATACCAGAGGCACACCCAAACAGATCTGACCAAACAAAACCCCAAGTAACACCTGTATAGACACTGTCGATCCTCGCCGGAGGCTGTACAGTGCTCGCCGGAGTCTGTACAGTGTTCCTCTGAGGTTAAACAGTGATTTCGAGTTGAACCCACCAAGTTTCGACACCAAAAGAGGTCTGCCGAAGCTCGCCGACGTCAGGCGAAGGGTCGCCAGAGGTCTTCGGTGCCAGGCGAGGGTCGCCGGAAGTAATGGAAGTGGCCGGAGTGAGAACCAAGTGGTAATCGACTGTGGAAATCAACTGTTGCTGGAGTAACGTGAAAACCCAGCACTCGATCCACAGTGAAATAACCCAGCACTCGATCCACAGTGAAAGAACCCCAAAAAACGATCGAATGTCTAGTACAGTCACAACCGTGAGTCTCTCAGATCAAGCCCAGCCATGATCAAAGCTTTGATACCATGTTCGATTCCAGTGAGAGAGAGAGAGAGAGAGAGAGAGAGAGATAGGGTAAAACATTTTTTCCTTACTCAAACAATGGGTCAATACACAGATATACAGGACTAACATATACATGACTAAACTACCCCTATGAATAGAAAACATAACAAATGAACCCTTATAACTTAACAGTAAGTCTAATCTAAAAGTTCAACCAGTGCAGCCACTTAGATTATTCAGCAAAAAAACTCAAATATACCTTTAATTAGATACTTTTCACAATACAACTCTTGATGAAAGACAGCATTGCAGCCTTGCAGGGTCTTTCTTATTGAGTGAAAGTGGCGAACCACACACAACCAAAAACCACACCTTTAACTAAAGGCACTTCCTCTCAAGCAAGAAAGAAAGGGAAAACAAGAAAAGAAAAAAGGCACACCCTTATTAATATGTATCTCAAGTTCTCAATTTGGAATCCGAGAACGAAGTATTAATTTAGCAACCAGGGTTTGCCAAGAGGTAGGCCTCAACAGCCTTGAAGATGGCTGAAGCCTTTTCTTTGCCAGCCTTGATTTCCTCTTCTGTGACCTTGTTGTCACATTTGGGTACGTAAATGCTCCTGGTCTTGAAGATGGATCCTCCATCGGGAGAGGCTACGACCTTGGTGTGGTAAGAGATTGATTCAAAACCATCCAAGCCATCACCTTCGATGATGCTGTAGCTTAAAGTGAAGTTCTCTTTGTTGACGGCATCAATCTTGTGTTTAACAAACTTGTGTTTGCTGCCTGCATATTGTAGATTGAAAATACATCTTAGTTAGTACAATATTATCTGAGTAAATTCAAGCCTCATATATGTTTGAACATGTGACATATGGAAGGAACAAAAGTAGGTCCTGTATAACATCGTCATAAGAAAGAACAGAGTAAACGAACCTTCGCCAAAAGTGGTTAGCTTGATGGTTCCAGGTCCGCCATCTCCTTCGAGGGTTTCAACACTCTTGACAGCCTGTGGGAGGACCTTGGGGAGGAGGGTGTCGCCTTCAAGGACAAAGGCCTTGTACAGCTTCGCGGGAGGGACAGCGGAAGTGACCTCCGTATCGTAAGTGATGGCAGCCATGATGATCTGAAGGAATTTAGTGGGCAGAAAATGAACAAGAAGAAGAGGAGGAAGGTTTATTTGTATGTGGAGGAGAGCTTGGTGTGAGAGAAATGGGAGAGCAAGAGGACGTATTTATAGGGACTGTAGTCCCTTTTTGTGGCAGTGGACTGTTCAAACAAATACCAAGATTGCAAAAAAAAAAAAAACTGGTGCAGAGTAGGATACTAGGATAAAGTTTTCTGACCCAATCATTTATTTATTTATTTTTTATATTTGATTCTTTGTTAAGACATTGCACAGCGTATTTGCTGTAATAATTGACATAATTGAAAAACAATTCAAGTTAGGAAAAAGTATCTTGTAATTGGATATAGGTTTTGCACAGGGTAAGAAGTAAGAAAATTGTTTTTATCTATCCTATCCCCTAGGAGAAGGGGAAAGGTTGCACGGTTTGAACTCCAACAGGTGAGAAGGCTATGGATCAATGGATTACCGATACATGATATGGATATGATACGCTATGGATATGGAGTACGAGAAAAATGAAAAAGAAAGATATTGATACACTAACATGTTAAATTTAAAGAGTGTTAATTTTCTATTTTTTGACATTGTACTACATGTATCGAAGAAATATCGATATACGAATATCAGTACAGACACGGCAAAGGGGCATATTTCTTGCTCAAGATAATACAAATTGAATCATCAAATTGTCAAGTCCATGGTTATTAGCCTATCATGTTTGACTCGGTTGTCTTCTAGATGAATTGATGGTTTTTTTCAACATAAAATACAAATAGTTCCTCTCAAATGTCATGCTTTTCAGCTCAATTCATGTTTATCATTCAGCTTTTTAAATATCTTTTTGTATAAAGTCCTTGTTATATTAATAGGTGGGTCCAGCTTGGACTAGATTTCGTGGAGTATGGATAGAGAAGGAATTAACAAAAAATCTATTTAAATGAAAATTTTAATTCGGCTGGGACATCAAGGTTGACCGCCACCCTAGTCATTTTGCTTCAGAGATCTCATTCGATGTCTTTCGGACACCGCCACGTAGTGTTGTAGACCGATTTTTTACCGGACATTGAGGTTCATCCTAAGTATTTTCTCCTGGGTTCCGCATCAATGGGGACTCGGAGGTCATGTGAGTGCTTCCTGTAAGGCGTCCTATAGTGCATATCCGGATCATCCATCTCTGCAATATATCGACGGTCCAGATTTTAAGGATTTTTAATCAACTCTTCTAGGGTAGAGTTTCTTTAAAATTCGGATTATTTAAAACACTTTTGGACGGTCCAGATAAGCACTATAGGGCACTCTACAGGGCCGTGCATCACAGGACCCCCGGTTCCCATCAATGGATGGTGAGAAAAGGTTTTGTGGTGGTGCCAGGGGTACACTGATTAATTTTTCCTGTTGAAGATAAGATTTTCTGTGCATCCCGTATTGGTCCAATTGAGACCCATAACTCTTTAGTTCAATCAAATTCCAAAATATTGGTACTGATATATGTACTCCAGTAACCGAAAGTGATAAGATAAGTAAAAAAATACATTGAAATCTGGGGATAATGTATTAAAATCAGAATTCTAGACAACCTTTTGGATTCTTTATATAACATTCACAAATCAAACCATAACCTTTCGGATACCATTTATTTTACGAAAATAGATGACCAATATTATTTAGAGAATAAACTATAAGACAAATATATCTCAATTGCATGTGTATCTACCAATCTCCAATGATCATAATTTTTGTACTCATAACATGCTCAATAATCTTGAAAAAATGAATGGTTCCGATCCCTAATAAAGCTTTAGAGGGCTCACAATTGAGGTCACTACAGGGATGTAGTGACTTGGGTTACTACGGGAATCCAAGTCCCTAACTTTCCTGATATTGTTTTGTTACAGACATCTCTAGCTTCTCCGGCCATTTTGTTAGAGCTTTGCTATGTACACATCATTTGGAACACACCTTTACAACAAATCACCCAATAAAGTTCGACAACATATGTTAACAATTCGAGTCTTTCATTTTGTACCTCTTGATGTCTAAATCAGATTAATCGGATATCAATAAGTGTTTGATTCAAATCAATTGAATAACAGGAGTACTTTTAACGATCTATTTTTTTCAAGGAAAATAAGCAATTTTAAAATTGCTACTAATGTCTGATCAATATGATTTTTTCCTTTGATAATGTTCGTGTCAAGACCTACAAAAAGAATAATTTCGATTGTCAAAAAGTGTGGTGGAATTCACCATATTTTGTGGTGTGTTTGAGAGGTATATAAGCAAAATTACCCTTTTTGTTTTTGTTGTGCTTTATCTATCTCTAGATTTTTTTTTTCACTTCTAATTTACTAAAACCAATGTAAAAAGAAAGCCCAACCCATGGATAGCCAACACTTGTCCTTTTAACCTTACTCCTTAAAAGACCACTTTGCTTAGATAGATTAATTTTATTAATTATGCTAACCGATTCTAAAACAAATAAATTTACCGTTGAATTAGGTTGGCCAGATTTAAAATTTTAAAACGAAAGTTGACGCAAATCTTGCTGATTTTATTTTCTAATTTCCTAATTCAAACGTTGTTGGTTCTTTTCTTAGGTATTGGATCTCTATTATTTTGGGAAGAATAATTACTCGTACATATTTTTGTATTTGCTAATTTATACTCTAATTATGAGATCTTCATTTAGTTGCCCAGCGTTATCATATGCGCTGCCGGCGGTTTGCTTTCTTGAATTCAGAATTGAAGAACAAGAAAGCAGACAGCCGATGAAGGAAAGTAGCAAAATAAAAACCATACTTCGAGGGTGTTTGGGCGACACCTTATCCCATTTTCCACTTCTCCTTTTCCAATTTTGAGTGTTTGGACGACAAAACCGAAAACTCATTTCTTCGGAACTCATTCTCCAAATTCAACAATTGAGGCCAAAAAGCAAAATGAGGTTCAGAGGAGCTTTTCGGTTTCTATTTCTCATTCTGGTTTTCTCCCAAATTCTACTCTCCCATTTTACCCCTAATTTGCCACAGATCTAAACAACAAAAAATCTAGCAGAGAATTGAGAAACGAGATGGGTCATTGATTTTTAATCAAGCAAACCCCAAAATCAGAGCCATGATGGATTAGATTCTGCCAAATATAAGTATTTCCAAAACCATAAAAAAATTCAGCAGAGTAACGAAATGGGTGTTAGTTTTTTTCTATAATATCCTCAAATTATAGCCACAGATTTCAAGAATAATTCCAACAGAGTAACGAGATGGGTTTGTTGGGTTTTTTGGTTTTTTGGTTTTTCAATCCAAAATCCCCAAAATAAGAGCCCAAATGAACAAAACCAACCCAATAAATCAATAAAAAGAAGAAGAAGAAGAAGAAGAAGAGAAACAGAGGAAAACATAGACTTAGAACGAAGACAAGATCTAGAGAGGAGAGAGAGAGGAGCAGCTGAACATTTTTCTTTTTTGGGCAAGTGAGGAGTAGCAGAACTTGGAAGGCCAAGTTATGGGGTGTGGACTGTGGAGGGATTGAATAAAGGGCAAAATGGTAAAAATCAATTCATAATTCATTTTCATCATCATTCTTCCAAACACTACCCATGTTCTAAAATGTATTTTGCACATTTCTCCCAAACACTCTTATCAGTTTCAAAATACATTCTGATCATAATTCAAAAAGCTAAAAAGTCAAACAGTTGAAAATGAAAAACTAAAAACGAGGCTCCTAAACACCCCTTCATTTGAAGAGTTATGTGAGCAAAAGGAACTACAAGAGAGGTAGTGGTAAACTTGCTATTCAATTTTGGTGTAGCCTCTCGCTCTTGATATTAAAGAATGAGAAATGTTTTTCAACTTATCACATTATCGAATATAATAATAATTGTGGATTAATTGATTTCTTTGGCAAAGTGAGTTCCTTAAAGTCAAAAGAGTAATCCACTACAATATATAAAGAGGTTGGTAATATAATAGTACTGGTGAATTAATTGATTTCTTTGGCAAAGTGAGTTCCTTAGAGTCAAAAGAGTAATCCACTACAATATGTATAAAGAGGGGGAAGGTGGACGAAAGTTTTGTTAGATGGCTCCTTGTGGAATTACTATTTTTTAGGGCTGCTCAAAAAAATCGGTGAACCGTGAATCCGGTCCGGACCAAACCGATCCGTACCTTTTGGATTTTAACCGTGGATTAATGGTTCGGACATGGATTCAAAAAATAAAAAACCGTGACTTTTGGATCGGACACGGATTTTGATTTTGAAACCGTGGATTAACCGATCCGGACCGTGAGATTTTTATTATATAAAATTTTCACTTTTATATATGCATTTGAAGTGATTGATGCCTTGTGTTTTGAAGTTCTTCACTCAGTAGTTGTTTTTTTATGTTGGACTTTGATGTAACTAAGTAGTAAGTATTTGTATTCCACTCTACAAAACTGTCTTTGTTTGTGTCTGCTTTTGTCTTTGTGAACTAGAACTATGTGATATTGCCTCTGTTTGTGAGTGAACTGGAAGTGTTAATCTGCTATTGTGTTTCTAGTTTGAACTTTGAACTTTCTGGAAATGTCTTGCTATTGTCTTAATCTGCTATTATCTTGCCTCCGTTGCTAGTCTTGCTATTGTCTTAATCTGGAAATGTTTCCAACTTTGAACTTTCTATTTAGTGCATTTGCATTTGCTACTTGCTAGTGGCTTACTGTCTTTGTTTGTTGTTTTTTCCGAATAAGTTGAAAATCCGCGGATTAATCCGGAACCGATCCGTGACTCGCGGTTCGGATTGGAACCGAACCGTGAGACTTTTGGATCGGACACGGATTGTATTTTTAAAAAACCGTGACTCGCGGATTAGGATTGGATTCATGCAAATCCGATCCGGACCGTAGCACCCCTACTATTTTTCCCTTCTGTAAAATACTCACACCTCACGCCCTTTGGTTTCTCTGCCAAGTAGACTATCAGCTGTCGCTCTTTGGTTCTGTCGGTACAAGAATTTGTGAAGAAAGAAACAGCAACACTACATACACACAATTTGGTACCCACAATTTACCCGAACACACACACAAGTGTGTGGGCTCCACACACACATAAGTGTGTATGTGTGTGTGGAGCCCACACACTTGTGTGTGTGTTCGGGTAAATTGTGGGTACCAAATTGTGTGTACCTAACATTTCTGAGAAAGTTTCTGAGAAAGAAATGGAAAAGGAAGAAATAGATTAATGAGAGAAAGAAGTGATCTTTTAATTAGTATTCAAAGCCCAAAGCAGCTAATCTCATCAAAAATCACGAGGAGATCCAAATTTTCGTCTCATGTTTCGGGTCGTGTCGGGTTCATGTTGACATATCACGTCAAAAAGTATTACTTATAGCTAAAATTTTATTTTTTTACTTGACAGTTCATCAAACTAATGTCTAATGTATAAAATTACTCATAATTTTTTTATCTTTAGCTCAATTATATTGATTTATTTTATTTTTCGTGTCAGGCATACTCACCCCTAATTACAAACAAACTTCTCGCACGTTTCTTCCAAGAGAAAGTTATTTCCGGACTAGATGAAAACCATGTCACCTATTGTGCATGTGTCCCACCGTGCGTTCAGGGCAGTATAATATGAACTGTTTATCTTGTTGAGCTCAAATAGTAGTATATTTACACAAAAAATTAGTTTGATCGAACATCGATAGATGTTTCTAAAGTTGAATTTTGGCTTATAAAATGGACAGTTAGGTTTTCCGTTTGCGTGCTTGTTTGTTTGTAATTTCGATGAAAACTCAAATTTTCAAGTGCATTTAGAAGATGTGGAGTGCAAAAATCATTGGGTTATGATTCGCTCCCTTTTTATTTATTTTTATTTTAGCTACAAAAAATTTGAAAGGGTGGAAAGAGGCAACCTAAGTAGCAACCCCCTTGGACTCTCTCTGTTTTTTATTTTATTTTTGTATTTATTCAGATAAAATTATCAAATTGCCGTTAAATGTAAAAAGTGAATGTAGGAGAAATGATAGTTTAGTAATTTCATGTGAATAACAACAAAAAAGTTCATGAGGTTAAAAAGGTAGTGTGAAAGTCATTTTCCAAATAATTAACATTAAATAGGTAGTGATCTCCACACTCCCTTTTTTCATTAGCATACTCAATTTTTTCTTTTTCCTTTTTTTTTTTTGGTCTTTTTACATGTTAATTTGTGAAATTTACCTTGTTATTTGTATATTTTTACACACATAGACAGATAGTATTGTAAATTCGAATTGCAAGAGGACAAAAGAAAATCATGATTTGTCAAAAAAAGAGTGTAAAAATCAGTTACCTAATAAAATATGCACACCGATATTTTTAACGAATATGCACATGCAACACATTAAATGGACGAAGTGGAAGGAGAAGTATTGGCCATATATCCAACACTATGCATATAATGGCATTCCAATTCACTATATAATAGGACACTTCAACACTTTTAAGCAATTTTCCTAGGCAAAAAATGTTTACTGAAACATTTTTTTTATTTACATGCTCAATCACTATTTCCAATTGAATAATCTTTTCAAAACAAATTAACCAAAATATGAGACTTTTTTTATAATGAGAAGAACAATTTACACTATTCTTCTTACACGCACATATATCAAAAGAGAATAATTTTAAAAAGGAAAGGTTGTGTCAATTGTGTGTTCTTCTCTCTAATTAAAAAATTTACATGCTCACATGTGAGAACAATTACACAAATTCTCATATGAATAAACAAATCACATTATTTGTGCACCCATTTTCATATGCCATGCAACGTTTCACTTTCTTAAGTATTTCCATCAACCATTCTATTAATGAACACCAATTAACTATATTTACAATTTCATTTTTTACTCAAACTTTTTTTGATGGGCCACTTAAATATTCATCCTCCAGACACTATGAAATTATGTTTTCATCCTGTGATTTTTTTGGAGTTATGTTTTCGTCACGACATTCAAATAAACCCAAAATTGCCCTTTATTATATATATCAAGAAATTGAGGACTAAAACAAATGTTGCATATAGGAGGGGAGAAAAGTGGACTAATTTCAATATTTTGAGATCCTCTCCTGCAATTAAGGGATTTGGGGATAATTGTCAATCCTAATATTACGCTTTATCAATGTTGTTCAAAATCCCATGATTTTCTCTTTACTCTCATCCTATTTATACTCAATAACTAATCTGTAACGTCAAAATTGATAGCCTGTGGACGGCCCACCAGGATTGTGCGAAAAAGATTGTGTTTGTTTGAGTCGCCACCCGGATTTAAGGTCCGAACCCGAGAAACCGATAAAAACATGACTCATTTGCCCATTCGAAAAAGATTTCACTGATCATGGCGGAACCAAAGATTTCTCGGATTCGGGGGTTTGGTTACGAGAGGGGAAGGGTTTTACGGCACCCCTCTCGCCCGGTCCATGAACCGGTCTCTACTCGATATTTTGTGGGTTTTTAGAAATATTTGAAATTCAATTTATTCATATAAACAGGGAATTGGGGATGGGAATCACGTAAACAGTAAGAGAATACAAAATGTAAATCTAAAGTGGATGCTTGTGCACATGATTTATATGAGAAACGATGATGATAATAAAGTGAAATGATACAAATATTTACAAATAATAAATTACAGAAACTACACAATAATTTCAGGAATTTTATGAACATGAGATCTATTTAAACTACTTCACAAACTGGATCCCAGAATAGGGATTGAGCGCTCAAACCAATGAAGTTGAGCGCTCAACCTCTTCAACCAGTTTGAGCGCTCAAAGCTCCTGAATTGAGTGCTCAAACCAATTCTTGGCCTCTGTGAAATTACACTTTTAACAACTTCTTTTTGAGATCAAACATTCATAAAAGGTTTTCCAGGAGAAACAGATAAGAGTAATCTGATCGATCTCTTAAAGAAAGATGAAAAGGATGTAATTTCAATGAATTAACAAAGAAATGTTTGAAAGTGGAGGAATAAGGGAGGAATCCAGGTCCTGAACACAACGACAATAACTCACGCACACAATTAATATACTAAATCACGGTCTATCATCAGAACAACAAACAATCAGCAAACTGCCCAAGAACAGCTTGAGCGCTTAAGTTAATGACATTGAGCGCTCAAGCCATAATCTGGCTCTTTGATTTTTGACCTTTAAACAAGCTTTTGATACTTCAATAATGGTCATGAATACATTAAATGAAGATTTATGAGGTTGAACAGTCTCTGTTTTGCACTCAAACATAAGATTTTCAAAAGTTTTTGATGTTTAATCCTCATAAAATGTTAATCTACACTCATGCATGTGATTTTGAGGTAAAGTAAACTGTTTTATGGATTACATGAGCATAATTAACTATTAAATAATGATCAAAACCTAGAGAAAACACAAAACTCAGCAAAACAGAAACTGCTCAGAACTGGGCTTGAGCGCTCAAGGCCTAAGGCTTGAGCGCTCAACCCCTGTTGAAGCTGCAGATTTTAAAAAAGGATTTTGAACAACTTTTAGGCCTTTGTGGGTTCAATGCAAGTATATTGGACTTGCTTAAACTCACTAGCCTTCCTCAGAAGGATCAAAACAGTGAGCACTTCACATATTTAACTACCTTTTGGAGTGATTATGACTTAGACTTGATTTTTGGGCTTGAGGATGGAGGATTGTGGATGTTTTGACTTGTATTCTGGGTGACTTAGACAATGTGTGTGGTTGGTTGATGATCAAGAACCGAATTTCTGGGTTTGATGAGTGATTTTTTTTTTCAATGATTTTGATGGTGGAAGAGTGGTTTTGTAGAGAGAGAGAGAGAAGATCGATTTTCTGGGTGGATTTAGAGCTGGTGTATGAGAGTCCTCTCTCAAAACCAGGGATGTTAGATGGTTTTATAGAATGAGTGGGAGGGAAGAGAGGAGAGAGAGGAAGTGGGTTTGTAGTTTAGGAGTAGTTTTAGGTGTATTTTAGGACTTAGTGGGGTGTATTGTACGTATAAGGATCGTACAAAATCATCCCCAGACGCTCCCATGCAGGAAATCTCATGATGAGATACTCTGCAAGTTGCTGACTGGATCAGAGTTGAGCGCTCAAAGCCATGGGCTTGAGCGCTCAAGGTGCTTCTCAGGGGTTTGAGCGCTCAAGGCCTCAAGCTTGAGCGCTCAAGGTTCTTGATGGCAGATTGATGGTTTGGCTTTGGTTCAACAATGCTTGGGTTGGTTTGGGCTATTTTGGCTGTTTGGGTGGTGTTTGGTTGATTTTGATCAAATTCAAGTCATTCTCACAAGTTCCAGGTAATCATGATTGATCCGTTTCATCATCGGAAATGCACGAGCGTATCTCGGGTTCAAAATTGGAGTGTCTACATAGCCATTAACGTCCAAAATTTCAGCTCCATTAAAGTCCAAAATTTCAGCTCTCGGTGCCTAAATCATCGTCCCAAACTTCGTCCATACCGATCCTAAATCATTGCCCTACAGTCCTCCATCCCCAAATCAACAGCCCTTGCAGCCCCAAATCTACATCAACGCCCTGCTCCATAAACGTCATCGACTTTCTGAAGGGGTTTCGTGAAATTGTGGTATTGTTCGAAAAATTGTGAATCTCCGATTTTCAAACAGTAGTCCTGCTCTTTTGAAGTGGAGTATCCCGACTATAACCCGAAAATGTAATACGATGTCGTTCGAAGACCTCGATCAATCACAAGTGTGTTCTTATATCAATTGCATTAATTTTGATATTGGACCCATAAGTTTGTTGGGTAGTTCAGTTGTAGTATTTTCAAACTTGACTATTACGATGCATATAGTGTACCCAGGGAATATGGTAAACAATGAATGCGTTTGTTTACGGTGATAATTGAAAAGCTCAATCATACTAATGATTTTCAGAAATCATGGTAAAATACATTAGTTTGGCCTTTGACATTTGTTATGTTTTATCTTGTTGCAGGCTCAACTATGGCATAGTGCTTTGCTACGTTATCTGTCAGTACTTTCGCAATCAACCAATTTTTCGAAGGTTATCGAAAACAGAATGCGGGCAGTTGAGAGCCGACATGGTGCATGAATTTCTCAATGATGAAGTCAATTCCCAGTGCTTGGTGAAAACAACTACAAGTTTAATACGGCGTCAATTTTTTTTTTACCATGATCATTGGAATATACTGTGGTTACATATTTGACCATAATCTGAATTCACAAGTTGTCTAAATTTACCATGTTTTTTTGGCTTGGGACTATTTTTAAAATGATGATTGGAAGGTAATATGGCCATATATTTCACCATGATCCAAGTTGCACATATTCGACAAAACAAAACAAAACAAAAAAAAAACCATTTTTATTGTTAAATCAACAAATGTAACTATAATAGAAAAATATTTACCATGATGCAACTTGTTAGGAAGAATAAACTTACCATGTTTATTGTGCCCTTTCTGAACTTTTACCATGATCGCTAGGGAAAAAGTTCGAATTGATTTTTACCATGATTAACCAAAATTTTATCATATTTTTTGATGTTGACATATTTTTCTACGAAGTGTCAAATCTGAATTTTTACCTTTGTCTGTGGGAAAAAAAGTGGAAGTAAATTTTACCACGATTATTGTAAATTTTACAATTGTATCTGAATTGCAAAAATATGTGGTAAAATAATCCTCCGTAACAGTCCCACCATCTTCCACCCCAAAATTTATGGGACCATGATCACGTTTCAGTACTCAGGTGCTAACTGGGGACGTAATTTTAGTACGTAATTGGTTCCCTTCCCAGTTCCAACCGTTATCCATGGCAACTAAACTTTCTCAAACTCAAAGTGAGTACAGTACTGCAATTCAGAGTTTTGATTGATACGTCTATATAATTGCATATGTCAACAAAATTCAAAATTTTGAAATTCAAAATTTTTCCTTTTCTGATAAAAGGAATGGAAATATTCAAAACCCATGATTTTAGGTAACTACATCCCACCTATTTAGGCAACAATAATTATGTATATTTATACGTATCACTAAATAAGGGCAGAAAAGGTATTTTACAAGTAGAAAGGATGAAAACATAACCATTCATAATAACAAGGATGAAAACTTATGTACAATATCTAAACAGGATGATTACTTAATTACCTCTTTTTTGAATTTGACCGCGGGCCCCTCACTAGTAAAAATTTTGAAGGTTGAACCGCCTCTTGGGACCCGAGAAAATTTTGGGTGCAAAAAGGGTACTGGACACGTGGTGTCTGAGTGCACATATCAGCCATCTAAAATGTTTTGAACGGTTAAGATTTCTCTCTACCTCACTCCTCTTTCTCTCTCATCTCTTTCTAAAATTTAGACCGTCCAAAACACTTTTGTACTACCACGTGGTACCCAACTGACACCCAAAATTTTCTCGCCCCTTTGAGTGCAGAACTTTTTACAGATGACTCTTCACTTTGTCACAAGTTTCACTAAAACAAATGAATATTTAATGTGAAAGTTTAACAACGAATATTTAATGTGAAAGTTTAACAGATCGAGCAAGTGAGTTGTCTACCGTTTTTTTAGCCGCAAAATTGCATCCATGGGATGTTTTTCTTTTTTCCCTAACTTTTTTGTACAGTAATTACCTCAGAGAACAAATTGAAGCATTTTTTTTTTTTCAGCAAAGGAAAATTTCATACATGCACTATAAAAGATGAAATATAAAGAGAGAAATTATGATGATTTGATCAACTCAGAAAAAAAAAAAAAAAAAACCTCTTAGGTTGATGATTTTTTTTTTTTTTGGGGGCTATCATCACCCTCCCTCTTAGTTTTGTGTGTGGTGGATGATGGACAACCACACACAAGATTTTCATCCTCCATGGCGAAAGGTACACATCCGGTATTATTTTCTTGAATTATTTGACATGAGATCTTGGGTTTAGGATTTCTTATGAAACCCTACAGGATAGGGATTGGAACGGGGCAGATAAGGTCGGAATGGGTAGAATTGCCATCAGTAGTCGCTTTCTTCCTCCGACGTGCCTTGAGCAAACCTAACAACGGGTGGACCTCAATTTCTTTCTTCGCTTCTTTCGCCGGAGCATTGGCCGGAAAGTTCCATTCCGGAGTTGATTTTGTTGACGAACCGAATAGTACTTTAGCTGGCAAGCTTCTGGCCCTCTCCAACTTAGCCTTCAAAAGATTGACAGAGGACCCATCATCCAACCGTTCATATTCATAGCTTCTTCTTGCGCTGAAAGATCTAAACATGGAAAAAGAGAGAGAAAATGGCTATGAAAATATAAGTGTATGCTATGGAAGGGATTTTTCGTATGTATATATAGGCTGAATTCACGTTTGGTTTTGAATGTTTGTTGGTGTAGTGCAGGGGTGCCCTACAAGATTGTAGTGTGTAATCTGAACAGTCTAAAGTTTGGTCAATGACCCGGATTATTTTCAGACTTCCTAGGGTCCGGACAAGATCTCTATAATGTGTCAAATTGAGTCAATGTACAACCAAATCTAAAAGCAATCTTGTGTAGATTGCCTCGGATTGTTATCACTATGTTTCTTTAATTTCTTTCATAAAAAGATTTTTGCACTCCAATTTTTTAAGCAATAAAAGGCAAATTTTTTATGGGATTTATAACAAGTGAAGTGCAAAAATCATTACCCTTCATTTTACCGCTTATGTTCAGACAAAAGTAGAATGGACTTGTACCATTATGTTATTGACACCTCAGGCAAACACCTCAGAGAGTGCACAATATATCCTACTCTTGCAACTTGCGAATCCTCAATCTACCTCTCAGACGCCTCTCGAAATGATCTATTTTAAAGCGTAAAACAACAATATATTGGCAAAGAGCTGACTCTAAACTATTGTCATAACATCAAACATCAGCTACTGCAAATGTGCATAATCTGTATAGATTGCCAAAATCACATTTGCTTTCATTTATTGTTACATCTCAGGCAAATATACATAATTTTTCATAGATTACCAAAATCTTATTTACTTTCATTGCCTACTTCCAAAGTTTTAAGCATAAAACAACAATATATTGGCAAAGAGCTGACTCTAAACTATTGTCATAACACCAAACGTTAGCTACTGCAAATGTGCATGATCTGTATAGATTGCCAAAATCACATTTGCTTTCATTTATTGTTACATCTCAGGCAAATATACATAATTAATTTCTCATAGATTACCAAAATCTTATTTACTTTCATTGCCTACTTTGAAAGTTTTTTAGCTTCTTATGGCCTTATAAATGGTGTCCAACAGAACCAACAATTTGCAACACTCCAACCATATCACATACTCTACCGGCGAAACAATCAGTTGCTCTGTTACTCATCCTAGCATCTCTCTTTGTTTCGAGCACCTTGTGCATCGAACCAAAGCCTAAACCCATTACCGAGAGTCAGGTGCATGTAACCAGCGAAATCCCTGATCATGAACCATTACGAGTTCATTGCCAATCTAATAGTAGTACTGATGTTGGAATGCATGCACTCCTAAAAGGTCAAGAATTCCACTGGAATTTTAGGCTCGATGTCTCCGGAAGTGTTTTCTCCTGTCACTTCTATTGGCAAAACAGACTCAAACTTTTTAACGTATACGATGGAAAAATGTGCGAATATTGCGGACATCCGACTGCTAAAGCATACATATATTGGTGCGCAAAACCTGACGGTTTCTATATCAGTGCTGATAATTCAAAGTGGAAGCAACTACATAGCTGGGTCTGATTCTTATTTTGTACCAGTGTTATGGCTTTTATCTCATGCATCAATTAATTGGTGCTCCAATAAATAATGCTTAAATGAAGCTAACTTTTGCTTGTGATCATTTTAATCTTTTGTGACGCATTTTTTTATGCATCCTTATCGATTTTATGGAGCAGAAAAAAATTTGATGATCACCTCGATTAATAATCATCACAGCTCGTAGAGGCCACGGGTAAACAAAATGTTTACTCAAGCAATATTGTAAGGTTATACAACAGCCCTTTCATTTAATTTAGGTACTAGCTTCTAAAACAATTTTGAAAATAAAAATTGAAGTGAAATCAAGGTTATTATCATTCTCATAAATATTGTAACACCTTGCGGCACTTGTTCCAATAGGTGCAATCTACACCGTGAGATATAATCTGACGGTCATAGATGAAGGGAAACGATTCTATTTGATTGGGTGCATTTGGGTCTACAAATAGAGCCCATATCACATTCATTATACCAAAAAATTCCAGAAACTCTCCCTCACTTTAATTAGTTACTTTCTTGTATTGCTATACCGTTAGTGATTTAACAGTCCCTTTTTTTTTTCCTTTTCCTTTTGGCTCTGTATTTTGGTTGTCCTTCGTTTGTGCGGCCTGGGTGGAAGATTGTTAGATCCGGGTTTCATTGCATCCTCAAAACAAATTTGTTGCAACCTGGTGCGTACCATTTGGTGGGGACAAATATGGTTTCTCGGAAAGTGACATTGCAATTTTGGAATTGACGGTGTACTTAGGAAAGGATATGACTGTTGTGTGATTAAATCACCATATCCCCTACACCTATGTTCGGAACAAGTCCAAGTCCCAATTTTTGGAGGACTTAGGAAGTCAGATGTTCGGAGAGTTGTTCGGGAGTGTGTTGTTAAGTACAAGGTGTGTAACGAGACTTTTAAGAGATTCCATCATGATGTTCTATTTCTGGAGTACTAGTAGACGTGCACGTGCTTCGCATGTGGAAGTCTTCAAATTAAGATCACAAAGTGTGCAAATAATGTTTATGTGACTTAGAGAATGATGCATGATTTGAAAGCTTATTAATGTCATTTCAAAGTTACCAAGTGATTTGTCTACTATTCCCTTTTTTTTTTTTTTTGCAAAACCTGGTCATCAGCAACTATATGGGAATTACCCGACCAAAAAAACTAAATGCCAATTACTGAACAAGGATTGTTCGAATTAACATAATATTTTCGTGCCTATTTGTAAATGGTATTAGTGTGCTTGCGGACAATGTTTAGTTTTGATGAACAAAGTCTAGGAATTAAGGCTATAGAGACGAACTTCATAGACAATTTTGAACTGCTTTGTATCTGCTTGGCGGTAAACGGGGATCAAATTGGGCAGCCAAACAGCCTCTTTATGGCATTTAGATTCTTGGTTTGCCTTTAGTTTTTGAAAGGAGAATTTTTCTAAGGCATTTTGAGAATCAAAGAGCTAGTGTGCGGCGCCCTTGTAAGGGTGCTCGTAAAGCTCGGTGCCCTTAAGGCGCGCGTTCTTCCGTGTTCTTGATTTTTTATTTTTCTTTAATCAGGAACTTGTAGAGCGCATCTTTAGCACGCGATGCCCAACGTCAAGAAGCTCTTTGATTGGTTGTTTCTAGGGTGCGTACCAAACCATATAAATATATCTTTTTCACTCTTTTAGGGTACAACTTTTGACATCCACTTTAGAGAGAGAAAACCATTCTCTCTTATACATTCTTATGTGTTTGATGCATTTTGAATGATTTAAACTGTGTTGATCATTTTGATTGTCAATCTAGTGCAATTTTTTCATACTCAATGGATTGACTCTAGATTGATTCGTTTTACTAAAACTTTCGTAAAAATCATATCTTCCTTACATCACGTTTTGTTGCCTTCAAAACTACATGGCCAGATGATACGAAGCCGTCTTTGTTATGAGATCGAGGGGTGTTGGACTCGAGGAGGCTATGGAATCAAGAAGGGGCTCAGGGAGTTAAATCAAGGTGTGGAGTTAGGTAGCTTGGGGCAAGTTAGTAATTCCTAATCATGTATGCACATGATTTAAGCTTTTGATTTATAACAATTGGTAGATTAAGCCGTGGCTTAGGATGTTTAGACCTTAAATAGTTTTCACGTATATCCTTTTGTCCATGTTCTTTCAATTATGCTATAATTAAATACATTGCGATTCTAATTGTTTCACCATGGAAAATGATTAATTGCATTAAAATTGGAATAGTGCCATCACATAATTTCAATATATGATCATCATTGACTTAACTTAGTTACTCTTCACATGGGTCAACAGGGCATGTAGATAGAGCTGGGCGGGGAGGCAATACTAGTTATCAAGTCAGGGATGTAAATTATTTTAATGGTGTCAAATAATCAACAACCTACAATTATGTCAGGATCTAGAACTATTATGATAATCACAACATAATCATTAAGTGGAAATTAAATAATCAAGGACGGTGTACCCGGATTCGTCAATGCGGAACTTGAGTGATCCGATACCCATCTCATTAGTCAAACAACCATGATTTTACCAAGAGTACTAAACCTTAGGTAGAATACGGGTTTCTCTCCCTTGCCTCACTTTCTAGCAATTTAGTCTCATAAAAGTGGCGGAACCTTAATGCTCTTTTACAAGATGAGGGACGACCAGTTTTCTTATTGCACATTAATACTTCCCATCAAAGTAAAGTCTCTTTAGGAAATAACTTCTCTATTTGACCAATACCATAAAAGGTTAATTAGGCCTAAAGATATGGAGAATCTTATAAGACCCATAAATCATGTGTGTCATATATAAAATATGTGGGCCATAACAACTAAATATAAAATTCAGTCTTATTGAGAGACCCTTGATTTGTAAGTTAGCCCCTTCAATGATAAAAATTGACAAGTTTTTAGGTGAATAGGATTTAACAATTCAGTAAGTACTTGCACGTGTTTTACCTGCTTATGTATAGGAGCAGTGGCGGACGCAGGATTGTAGCTGCGAGGGGGGCCACTCCATAGAAAATATACAGAAAAATTGAAAATGTACTAAAAATACACTGAAAAAATTGAAAATATGTCGAAAATTGGGGGGAGTGCAGGGGCCGAACACCCCCCTAGCACCCCCCAGGTCCGCCCCTGTATAGGAGCTTGGTCACAGCATGAGGAGGGACGCACTGTTGAGAGTGTTACTAATGCAATCGAAGTTTCCATCTCTCTAACAGCACATGATGTTATAGAATCAGTGGTTCACAATTCCACATCGGACATTAAATCCCTATGTATTTGCTTTTTCTGGTCAATTAAATCACGTATCACAGTATCAGGCATATCCAGTAATAGGCTAAATGTACTGAGCAAACCAGAATTTAGGCCTGTCCCTGTGCATAGGGGAACGCCAATGAAGCTATGCTGTCATTAGATCAACGGGAACATCTTGGCCGAGATTTTCTTAAGTAGAATTTCGACGAGCTGTTGAAGATCATCTGCATTTTGTGTATGGTATCCATGTTGAATGGCCTAAGTTGCAGTCGAAGACAATGAGTTGTTACAACATACATTATACGGTCACTCCTTATCTCTCGACAACTCAACAAGAGGAGTTGATAATTACAACACAGATAGATAAAAATCAACAATGACATTGAACCACATTATTGAATGGAAGCCATCAGTAAGCAAACAACTGAAAAAAAAAAAACAAAACCCCACACCTTTAACAAATCATATAAAAGTTTTGCTCTTGATAGATATATTTAGTTCTCAATAAGGACTTTAGGTGCTTGAGAATAGATTTAGGCATCAGGATTTGCCAAGAGGTAGGCCTCAACAGCCTTGAACAGGAATGATGCCTTGTCTTTTCCAGCCTTGATGTCCTCCTCATTGACCTGGGCATCACCTTTGGTCTGGTAAATGCTTCTGATCTTGTAAATAGATCCTCCATCGGGACCGGCTATGATTTTAGTGTGGTAAGAGATGGATTCAAAATTGTTCATCAACTCAGGGCCGTCAATTACGGTAGAACTGTAGGTGAAGTTCTCTTTGTCAATAGCATCAACTCTATGCTTCAGAGTCTTATAGGCACTGCCTGCATTTTAAGAAAGGAAAACGCATGTTAGTTTGCCTATCAAACTGATTTTCTAAAAACGATGTGTTTAGTTCCACACATAGTACAAGATAATTGGCATTAGTGTGGCCAATTGGCAAATACTTGAATTCAACACAAATAGTATTTATGATAACAGAAACTAGCCTTCGCCGAGGGTGATGAGCTTGATAGTTCCAACTCCTCCATCTCCTTCGACGGTTTCCACACTCTTGAAGGCCTGTGGCATGATCTTGGGGATGAGGGTGTCGGCGTCAAGGACAAAGGCCTTGAAAATCCTTGCCGGAGGGATTGAGCTGGGGACCTCCGTATCGTAAGTGATGACACCCATGGTATTTTAGAAGTTGGAAAATTGGACAACTGATCAAGAAGGAGGATGGATTGTTATGAGGAATTGGTGTGAGGGAAATGTGAGAGCAAAAAGAGGTATTTATAGAGCCTAAAAGTCTGATCTTGTTTGGGCAGTGGACTATTCTAATATAATGCGTACGTATTACAAGAAAGTGATTGGAAGTAGTAATAATATTGAATTCAAATAATCATTGAAAAGGTATTCATATGAATACCCTTTGCAACACAAAACTTGTATAGATAGAAGACAAATTTAACCTCTCAGCCCTCTAGTTTGAAAACTTGAAGTGTTGTAAGCACAGTTTGTCACAAAATGTTCTGGAAATGAGAACGTAGAATTCAATTATTTGCCGTAAAGTTCTTCATGTATACTACTACAATTAACACTGACACCAATGAGCTGTAGCTTAGTTGGTATCTCCTGGCTCTCCCCACGTGGGAGACCAGGGATCGAGCCCCGCTGGGGGCGTTGGAGTTTCAGGGCTATGGATAGCCCCTGTACTCGTCTGTGGTCGAACATACTAACACCCCGCTAACTCCCACTAACATCTCCTAAACTATGGCAAAAAAAAAAAAAAAAAACACTGACAGATTTTCAACTTTTCAAAGTTTCACGTTATTGTCAATCTCCATGGTTTTTAGGCTTAAAACATGGCTTGTAGGGAAAATATTTAACAATACCAAGTGATCTCACCACATTTTAAGGGGGCACTGGTATAAATTATTGGGCACCAGTCACTTCCAAAAGAGGGGTATAATTGCAATTACGAAAAGTTCGGGGAATAATGTAGTTATGAAAAGTTAGGGGGGTAAAATTGAAGTCGTGAAAGGAGGTGGCGGGCAGTGGTCGGTGGGGGAAGGAAGGTGGAGGGAAAGTGCAAGTTTTTTATTGTGAAATTTGCAATAATCTCTGCAAAATTAAGAAAAAATAAATTCCAACAAAGTCAAAAAAATACACATGAGTGCAATGTGTTAGTCAAGTTACACGCAAGCCGCCGTTCGAAGTTTACCGACTTATCAATTTTAAGGCCATAATTCATTGTGCCCGCAAATTGCACTTGGAAATTTATCTTGTCATTAACTTTAGAGTTCTGAAATTGGTCAAGTCCCACTAAACGGGAAGCAATAATAGAAAAAAAAAACATCAAAGCTTCCAAATTGTAAATAACTGATACTCTAGATTTTGAATGAAGGAAGCAAAGGTAACGAGCAAAGAAATTGAATATGATCTTTTAGCCTTCCCTCTCTGATATCCTCAAACCTTGATTTGGGGCATGGCTCCACAACGTAACAATCCTCGAGTTCCTTGATTTTTGAAGGTATAGTTGGACATCAATGTTGACCACCAACGTGTTTGTTAGGGACGTTTGGGTTCCTTGGACATGAACGTCTAGAAATCAGAACCCCACATTTAGGTGAAAGGGAATAGTTTTGGCCATGATATTTTTATTTAATAAATTGAGGTGTGGGGTTGATAGAGACCGATACGATTTTGCTAAGTACACTTCCGGTGCACGAATAAATCATTGTTTTTTAATGATACTTTGGATGTTCGGTCAGCTTACATATGCCTTAATAAATCTGCGGGGACCAGTAACCGATTGAAAAAGTCAATCTTTTCTATGAAAGAATATTATCCAAAGTGAAGGTTACAATTACGACTGTATATAATTTTAATTAAAACCCGAAAGAGCCAATTTATATCATTATGTGTGTGTGCACGTATGTGTAATGTATAAATTAATTCAACAGGCAAGAAAAAAAAAAAAAGGTATTAAAACACTTCTTTCAGGAGACCTTATAATCAAATAATGACTATTCAAATATTAAAGATAAACTCATTCGACTGGTGGTCAGTCTTGGACAGGTAGTGTCTGTCATAACAGCTAGCAATGTCCGCGGATTGGTTTTGGGAGGAACAGGTCAGTTCTCCAACTGATCCGCTCGTCGCGAATTGTTGTATACTCCATCTGCACCCATCCATGAGTAAGGTATGGTTGGGCGGTTCAGTTCGGTTGCGGATCGGACGGATCGAAGAACGATTATTGAGCAGATTGGGCAAATCGGGCAAATCGAACCCGAACCAAATCCACCAAACCTAGAATATTAGTTTCCACATCCATCCGTATAACATATCTCGGGTGGGTTTGCGGACGGTTCGGTTTGGTCGGTTTGGGCAAATTGGGCAGACTAGGCCAGATCGGTTGACCCGCTAGGCACCCTAAATCTTAGCCTTCTATTAAGGGGTTTGAAAAAATGTCATCGGAGTACTGAACGATTTAATATTTTGAGCCAAATATCATGCTAAAGTCAAAATTTAGCATCAAGAATTGCAAAACCTTCTCCGCCCCTTGCGCTAAATTTAATGCTAAACTTTGGCAATGTAATTCCTTGGTGCCAAATTTTGCAATGACTTAACTTGACACATCATGGCCCATTCTTGTTTTGTCCCGGCTTTGATTGGCTCACTGTTAATGGATAGTGGAATCGGTTCGCGAATGTATCAGTACATAAACTTTAAATAAAAAACCCATCACTGCAAACCAAATTTGGATGGAGAAAGATCACTCTGCTGGTACCATAGGATTATGATTAACTGATACATTACAAAACACACTTTTATAACAGAGGATTACAGGACAAAGTCCTTTCTTATTGGATGCAAGCCATGAAAGCCACCACTGGGCAAATACCAAAAGACCAAAAAACCACACCTTCAAAAAATGATACAAAAATAGGCACACTCACAAGATTATACATATAGCTCAATACTCAATTTATACTCTTGGAAACACTGGGTTTTTAGGCATCAGGATTTGCCAAGAGGTAGGCCTCGATAGCCTTGAACATGCCAGAGGCCTTCTCTTTCCCGGCCTTAATTTCCTCTTCAGTGACTTGGGCATCACCTTTGGTGGTATAAGTGCTCCTGTTCTTGCAAATGGATCCTCCTTCAGGAGTACCAACGATTTTGAGGTGGTAAGAAATCGATTCGAAAAGTCCCATCAAGACATCGCCTTCGATCACGGTGTAACTGTAGGTGAAGTTCTCCTTGTCAATAGCATCAACTCTTTGCTTCACACTCTTATATTCGCTACCTACATATCCAGAAAAAGCCATACATGGATGTTAGATTACCAATTGGACAATTAGCTCAAATTATATACACAACGAACAATTCCCCTCCAAAAATTATTTCGTTCGTTAAATTTGGTCATACAGGTGGCCTAAATTCAACCTATAGTCACATCTGTGCAGTGGCTGACCTAGGAATCAAAGTTAGAGAGGACCGAATTGTAAAAAAATCTTGGTTTGATGATTTTTTCCAGACTAAATCTAGTCATGCGATATTTAATAGGATGGTTTTGATAAATTAGAAAATTAATCTCGAGTATTGTTATTTCGTTTGTTACATTTAGTCATACAGGTGGCCTAAATTCAACCTATAATCACAGAAGAAAAACTATGTATATTAGAAAAAGTGTTGTAAAAATAACAAAGTTGTTCCTCTCCCCATCAGCTTAAACTTTAAGATGAGTTGATGGTTAACAATCTTAATATGGTATCGGAGCAAGTAATAGATCTTATGTTCGAATCTCACCACCTACTTAATAATTAAATACTAGCACATGTTTAGCCCACTTGAGGAGGAAAGCCCTCAAGCTACATGTAAGGGAGCGTGTTGAAAATATAAATAAGTTACTTAACAATCTAAATAGAAAGAAGGTAATAACATAGTTGTAATATATTAAATTGATAATCACCAACTCATCTAAAAGCTTAAGCTGTTAGAGAGAGGGGTAACTATATTACTCCTATAGTCCTATTTATATTCTCAACACGCTCCCTCACATGTAGCCAGACTCTCATCCATAAGCGTGATAAACACGTGCAAATATTTAATAAATGGGTAGGCGGTGAGATTCGAACACAGGATCTATTGCCTGCTCTGATACCATATTAAATTGTTAACCACCAACTCATCTAAAAGCTTAAGCTGTTAGAGAGAGGGGTAACTATATTACTCCTATTTATATTCTCAACATAATATATAAACTAACCTTCGCCAAAAGTGATGAGTTTGATGGTTCCGGCTCCTCCATCTCCTTCAAGGATTTCGACACTCTTGATGGCCTGCGGAAGGATTTTGGGGATGAGGGTATCGGCTTCAAGGACAAAAGCCTTGAACATCTTGGATGGAGGGATTGAGGAAGAGACCTCCATATCATAAGTGATGACACCCATGGTGTTTTTAGGACTGTAAAATGAATAAGTGAAGAAGAGAAAGAAGAAGTAGAAAGGAAGTATAGGAAGGTTTGATTGGTATTGGAGGAATTGGTGTGAGGAAAAGGTGAGAAAGTAGAGGAGTTATTTATAGAGAGGGTCTACGGTCCCACTTGTGTGGACTATTCTACAGTAAAAGATAATCAAGTTGATTTGTGAAAATCGTTGGAAATTGATATCTGAAATCAGCTATAGAAGATTCAAAAAAAAAAAAAAAAAAAAAAAGTCATTAATGTTTGAAAGAGTTCACATACAATATGATGTGGAAGTAAGACTTTCTCAAAAGTTTTAATTTCATTTTCTTGACTTCTATTTTTATTTTTATTTTATGACTAGGTGTTTTGGGTGATCGATCTTAGAACACATTTAGATTAATCCTTGGCGTCTTAAGTTCATGACCGGACAAACTTTTATTTATGACCGAAAAAACTTGCAATAACTCCAAATATTTTTTCCAGGAGGTGAGGGTCGAAAAAGTTACAAGTTAACCCCAAGGGTTTGGCCAAGTGGTTTTGGCTTGAGACTTAGGGATTTGTTCCCCCAAAGTTCTCAAGTACGGTTCTCCTTGCCAGCAATTCTTAAGGCCACTTCACCCTTACACGTAAGCGTGTTAGCATGACGATTGGAGGAGCTGTAGGGATTAGTCCGAGGTACGTGTGAGCTGGCCCGGGCCATTTTGCAAATCAAAAAACAAAAAGAGTTGGTTACCAGTAAGTTACAAGTTTAATAAAGAGCTACAACGTTGCACTAGAGAACTAATTTGCTGTTATTATTAATCTATCTGTACATAGTGGATATTAAGGCTATGTTTGGTTCTTAGGGAAAGGAAGAGAAAGGGAGAGAAAATTTAAAAAAATTATCTTCCTTTGTTTGGTTCTACAAAAAGAGGAAGGAAAGTTTTCAAATCCCTATTTTACTTTCCTCCCATTTTCTTCATTTTTCCCTCTAATTTCCTTCTTAATTATTTTCCCTTCTTTTCTATTTTTTTCCCTAACTTCCAAACACAGCCTAAGAAAATTAATCGAGTGTATTTCTTTCCGACCAGAATATTATCGTATATTCTCTCATGTCTATAGCCTAACATATTTGACCCAGTTTTATAATTTTATTAAAGTTTTTTTTTTTTTTTTTTGGCTTCAAGCGCTTTCAATTAAAATGATTTAAACCACAATTATACATTTGATCTAAAATATGGACGGAACCGATTATTGAACGGGAAAATGCAAACTGCACAAGCACGAGGTGCTGTTTTACCGCAACTCCGCCGACAATCCACTATCCTAGTATAACTTTTGAGATTATTTAGGAAATCGGTATAACTTAGACAAGCTTACCGATGTCTAGGGGCCAAAAATGTTTGTCCGGCCATTAATTTAAGGGACTCAAAATTAACCAGTCCAAACACCTGGTTATGAGTAGGAAATAAAGACTTTTTGAAATTATTGAGGCACAGAAAGAAAAAAGATACACACACACCACTTTTTGCACACTGCTTTCCCTATGTGAGAGGGGTGTGCAAGCGGTGTGCAAAAAGTGGTGTGTATGCATGTGGGGCCCATCCCTATGTGAGAGGGGTGTGCAAGTGGTGTGCAAAAAGTGGCGTGTGTGTAGCAAAGTTTGCTGAGAAATCATAATCAGAGCCCATATGAACTTAAAGTCTGTGGGGATCGGACATCAATGTTGACCATCAACGTCATAGTAGTTGTATTGTGCCATTAGCTTCCTTGGAACATACTAAAATTCTAGAAACCAAAAAGTCCTTTGGAATGGATCTGGCTCCTCTCCAATAAAGGGAGAGGAGCTTTCCATCTATTCTCTTCTTTTTCGAGCTCATATCGGGTTCACATTAATGATCAGAAATGTACATTATGTAGATCTTGTTGAGTGCTTCAATCACGCAAAAATTTGTGTTAATCGGATACTATTTGATATATGATCAGATCACATTAATCTTGAAAAATGTGTACCCAACACATTGGATCAAAATCACTTTTTCTCACTTTTTTCAAGATAAATGCTTTTGGATTAGGTATCAAATAGTATCCAATCAACACAGTTGAAGTACTCGACGATATCTACATAATATACGATTTCGATCATTAATGCGAGTCCGGTACAGACCCGAAAAAAAAAGGTCTGGACGGAAAGCTCCTTTCCCATTACCTGGAAAGGAGACGGATCCTTTGGAATTCAGATTATTTTTTTTTATAAAAAAAACATAAATAAATAAAAGTCATTTGGAAGCAATTCAAACCGCGTACCAGTGGGCCATTGACTTAAAGCATGGATCACGGCCTCACGGGAAAGCACCAATACTACATTTTTGTTTTGACCAATTCTACTTATTTAAAAATACATTATTAATACTTAAAAGATTATATGAAAGTAAACTTTGTAGATCAGATTCACTATCGATCAACAAGACTACTATGCTTGTTCCTTTTTATCACGGAAAAGATGATAGATCTTATTCAAGTAAAAATAAGGTTCGAAAACCGAACAGAAATAAAGGGCAAGATTGGATAATTACTGAAGGACAGGACCCCCAATCTTCTAATCTAGCAGCTAATAGGGTTTGGTTAGCCAGCAAATTGGCTACCCCATTACAAGAACGTTTAACTTATGTAAAAGTACAAGAGGAACAAGCTCTAAATAGTCCGAGGTAATAGAGCTACAATCAGAAAAAGATTTTCCCTTCTGAGCGAGTGCCTGGACAAATTGAGCAGATGGTTAGTAGATGGTTTTATGTATGGAATTTCTTGTGACGTATGTACGTGTTATTGTCAATTTTGACACTATAGTGCCCATATAAATATAAAATTCGGGTTTTGGCTTCTCGCTTCTCAGCAGTTGGACTACGGAGAACTCTTTGAAGTTGCATCTCGATTGTCCATTAAGCAATGAATAGTACAAATGATCTAAATTTTATAACGATTCATCTTGGGAAGAATAGATTTTTCTTAGAAAGACTTTGTTAACGAAGTTGAATCGTTAAAAATATTTTCGAACATCTGAAATTACACAATCTATTTTTACAAGTAAAATCTTATCTGCACGACAAACGAGCTTCTACTTCTCTCATTTCCTCGCACCAACCTATCACGTACCAATCAATTCTCCTTATTATTCTTCTTCACTTGTTTATTTGCCACAATTTTAAAACAAAATGGGTGCCATCACTTATGAAATGGAGGGCTTTTCTTAATCCCTACATGCTGGATGTTCAAGGCGCCTTTGTTCTCGACGCCATTTCTAAAGGTTGACTTCTAGAAGTTCGGATTCCCCAAAAAGGTTAATTGCCAATACGATTGGTTATGGTCAACAATGAGGTCCCAAAAGACTTCATTTAATCGGGGGAAAAAGAAAAAAATAATAATAATAATTGTCCGAGCTGTACCCAAAAGACTTCTTTTACTCGGGAAAAAAATACAGGTCTCGTTCGTTTCATAGTTTTAGTTTTGTTTTGTAGTTATTACACTCATTTCTCTCTCTATCTCTTCACTCATTACACTTTTTTCCAAAATAAACTAAACTACTAAACGAACAAGACCACGATAATTGTCCAAACTGTACCCAATAATTGGTCAAACAGATTAGGCTATCAACCAGCTGGGTTTTGCAATGGGAGACTTAAATAAACATAATTTCTTGTCAAATTTAACCAAATAGTAAAATCAACTAATTCATCACATTATCATACAGAAATTACTGGCCCCGAGAAAACGTAAATAAAGGTGAAGAAAAAAATTCATCCAAAATGAGCATGTCAAATAAGTGAAAAACTGATTATAAGATCATAATTAGCGCCTTTGCGGCTAAAGATGTAAGAAGGGTGATCTTTTAATTCTTCCCCCTTTTTTTTATCGGCAATAAGAAGGTGATCTTTTTTTATCGGCAATAAGAAAGGTGATCTTTAAGTGATCGCCTAAAAATTTGTTTTTTGGAAGTTGCTTAATTTATCTTTTAATTGATCAATTTGATTGTTGAATGCATATAGGTCCCTACATTTTTAGATTCGCCTTGGACCTCCAAAATGTCAATCCCGCCACCAAATAATTAAGCTTTTCCTTGATCATATATACTAAAGAAACATTAGGTATGTGAACCCTTTCCTTACTCCATTTCCTGACCATGCCATGGCTACTTTGATATATTTGTGTTTGACTTCAAATAATTTGTTTTCAACAGTCTTGTTACAGTAATCAAACTTGGTATTCTTTTAAACATATTCCACTGCCCATACAAGAGGACCTTTAGACCTCAATACACTATAAATACCTCCTCCACTCCTCACATTTTTCTCACACCAATTTCTCACATACCAATCAATCCTTCTTGTAATTCTTTCTTCTTGTTTCACTTCTTCATTACACACTTCTAAAACACCATGGGTGCCATCACTTATGATATGGAGGTCTCTTCCTCAATCCCTCCATCCAGGATGTTCAAGGCTTTCGTCCTTGAAGCCGACACCCTCATCCCCAAAATCCTCCCACAGGCCATCAAGAGTGTCGAAATCCTTGAAGGCAATGGAGGAGCTGGAACTATCAAGCTCATCACTCTTGGCGAAGGCTAGTTCTCATAACCAATTTATCTCATGTTCTTGCCAAGATTTTTTCACTTATTTATGTTGCTATCACACCTACCAAAATTGGCTAAACTTTTGTTGTGTTATAACATTGAAATGAAAAAATGGTTTTTGGAGTGTGATATAGTCCTTTGGAGAATTTCATTTGATCGAGTTGATTTTTCTATAGGTAAACTAACATGTGTTTGCTTCTTCTAATTTGCAGGCAGTGCATATAAGAGTGTGAAGCAGAGAGTTGATGCCATTGACAAAGAGAACTTCACCTACAGTTACAGCGTAATTGAAGGTGATGCTTTGATGGGCGTCTTCGAATCAATCTCCTATCACATCAAAATCGTAGCCTCAGCCGATGGAGGATCCATCTGCAAGAACAGAAGCATTTATCAGACCAAAGGAGATGCCCAGGTCACTGAAGAGGAAATCAAATCTGGCAAAGAAAAGGCCACGGGCATGTTCAAGGCGATCGAGGCATACCTCTTGGCAAATCCAGAAGCCTAAAACTAAAGCTTCCCAAAGTCTATATATATGTTGAGATTTGTTTTCATGAGTGTGCTTGGTTTTGTATCATCATTTTTAGAGTGACTTTCAGTCTCTTGTTGTTTCCCATTTGTGTTTTCGTCCAATAAAGATGACAACTCTATTGTAATATTTTGTCAGAGAAACGTCCAGACCCTTATAAGAGTTGTTTATGTTCGTACAAAATTGAAATGTCAATGATATTATTCCAATAGCTTATTTTGTTTGATTTTCTTCGGGCTCAATTTTCATATCATCAAGATAATCCCAAGTCTTATTTTATTAAATTTTTATTTTTCAAGCCTGTCCAATTAAACTATTTATTCTATATAACCTCTTAATTTTAGCAAATCTTTCATATGTAAAAAAGTTTTCATAATTCAAATTATTCTCATGTAATGCAAAAAAAAAAATTGCAGAAAAAGATTATGCCATTACATGCATAGAGGGTAAATAGTAGTTTTTTTCTAGATTTCACTGAGCACCTACCACTCAAGATGCTATGTTCCCTTGACATTACATGCCATATGTGTAGATGAAGACGAGGTGTCGGAAGCATTAGTAGTTTAGATGGCTCTTTTTTTATCGTGGCTTCTTTTGTTACCCTGCGCTTATTTTTAAAAAACTTCTTCGATTAAATTTTGGGTTGTAATATTGCAATTTTAAATTTTCAAAACCTTATTTTCTTATATAATGTTAAATAATTTGTATTTTGCGTTAAATTCTTTTAATAACAAACCAAATATTCTGGGAAAATGAAAAGTTAAGGTTAGAGTTGTGTGAATAGTCAGCTTCTCCAAAATTAGTTTTTGAGTAGAATTTTTTTTTTTTTTTGGGAAAGAAAGAGCGAGATATGGGTTGAGTTTCTTTCATTTTCCACCCCTAAGCTATGCCAAATGTTTCTGTTTCGTCCTAAAACTATGAAAAGCACTCATTTTGTCCTCCAACTATTCGATTTAAACCTATTTGGGTTTGGGTGGGCCTAAGAGCAAAAGTAGCCAAAAGTGGCCGAGTTTTTGTTTTTAGCACCAATTGTTAAAATGCAATTTTTCATAAAAAAAATGGTAGTAAAAATCTAAGTTGCAAAAAACCAATTTATTTTTCATTAGCTAAAAGCCAATTTTATCTCACATACTCCTTTTATTAAAAGCAAGTTTCTAAAATCACTATGCTCCTTTTAGCAAATTAGAATTGGAGATATTAAAGGTTTTTGGTTTTAGCAAACAGGAAACTTTAAATCAAATAGTTGGATGACAGAATTGGTGCTTCTCATAGCTTAGGGAAGAAGTACAAACATTTGGCATAGTTCAGGGGTGGAAAACGCCCAAAAAAAAACTCAATATGGGTTTGGAAATGATCTCACTGAAACGCACTCTGGCCAGGGGCGGAGCCAAGGGGGGTCAAGCGGGGTCACTTGACCCCACTGAGGCGTCAAGTTTTAATAGGATATGTATAATATTTTTTAGATTTTTGTATTTTTGCCCCTTGTGTATGGGTTTTTTGCCCAACTACTTGCCCTCCTCCTTACCACTAACCACACCAAATAATTTTCCTTGTAACTCTCTAATTCTCTTCAACACTACTTGCCCTCCTTACCACACCCAATCGCGTCGAGTTGTTGTATACTGTCTCAGATATGCAACTCAAAGAGCTGAATAATCGTTTTAATGAGGTAAACATCAAGTTGCTTCTTTGTGTTGCATGTCTAAGTCCATCCAACTCAAGTTTTGACAACCAAAAGTTGAACCACTTGGCCTAATTTTATCCTAAAGACTTCTCTAGTACTGAGTTTTTGGCACTTTCGGATCACCTTGAGAATTTCAAATTGATGTGCGGTCTAGTGTCGAGTTTTCAAACTTGAAAGGAATTGGTGATGTTTCTCAAAGATGGTTGACACCCGAAAAGATACCATTGGTTTTCAGCTTTTGACTTTGGCTCTAATTTTTCCTGTTGCGACATTTACAGTAGAAAGAGAATTTTCTGCCATGAAAATTGTGAAGAATCGACTTCGTACCTAAATGGATGATCAATGGTTGCATGATAGCTTGATTGTGTATATTGAGAGGGATATTTTTAATAGTATCACAAATGAGGCTATTATGCTACGATTTCAAAATTAATATGATAAACCGTCGGGGTCACTTATAAACGCTATTATAGGTTTTAAATTAATATCTGCTTAGCAACTTTTTGTTGACATTCAAGTGTAGCTTTTTGTGGTTGGTTGTGGACTCGGTTATAGGTTGTATATCTAAGCTAATTTTTGTTTGGCATTTCAGTGTATCTTTTGGGAGATCAATTGTAAATGAAATTATATGTTATTAATAACTAGATATCTACTTTTACTCATTTCTATTTCGCATTTTGGTTTTTTTTTTTTTCTCTATTATTTTGTTTTAAGAATTTGATCCCATTGACATTTAGTTCTGACTCCACCCCTGACTCTGGCTTACGTCTCTCTCTGTCTCTCATCAACGCGTCCGCTGCAAAAACCCGCCCCAGAAAAACACCCAATAAAAACTTGAACTCCAAGTAAACCTCACATAAAAACCCAATCTTCAGTGAACTCATTCACAGACATATGTGCACATATCCATGGCGTCCGGAGGAGGAGCAAGAAATCGCGGCGGAGAGAATACGGCGTCGTTTTCGCCGCCGGGAACCAGTAATCTGAGTAACTTGGATCGGTTTCTTGAGCAAACTACTCCGGTTGTTCCAGCTCGGTTTTTCAATAAGGTAAATGGAAAGTAATTTTTTTGGGTATCGGGGTTTTTATTTGGTTTTGTTGTTTGTAGGGCTGAATCAAGTTTGTCATGTGCTGATTGTTTGAGATTGACTTGATAAACTAGGTAAGCTACAACACTTTTTTTAACCTCGATGATAAGTTTCAAATAAAGCTTGAAAAACCCATTGCTCGGCTCGGCTTGTTTGCATCCTACTCATGATTTTGGGTACACCCTGAAGAAATTAGGGAGTTCTTTTGGTATCTCTTTCTTGGCTCTTTGATATAGTTAATTGGACCTAATAGTTATGTGGGGGTTAGTCTGTGCTGTAAATACTTGTTTTTGGAATCAACCCAATACAGACAATCGCCATAAATCAAGTACGAAGGTCGCGCAGTTGTGTAACTAAGTACATCTACAGTTCACGTCAGTTTTCAGCAAATTGGCAATAAAAAGCCGAATCAGGCTTCAAAACTAACAGTATTGACATTCAAATTTTGTGGATATTTACCGCCAAAAAAAAAAAAACTTTTGTGGATGTCTTAATTTTTGGATCAGCTGTTAAATTTCGTATTTAGGGAATCTTGTTAGGTGGTGTTCTGTGTATTTTGGTTTTATCCTCTGTTTGGTTGCTGAATACTCTAGGGATAGAGAATAAAGGTTGAATTAGTATTTTCTACTTTAAATAGGGTAGAATTTAGGATTGAACTGCATCACTCATTCACTGTGCTATGTGTTGTGCCGTAGTAACGTTTGTTTTCTACTGATAACCCAAAAACATGAAGGTGTAGATGTTTCTCTTTTCCGCCTACATTCTTTTAGAGATTGGAGGAAACAAGCAATTTACAGTTTCTTCACTCAGTTATTTCTTTTGATCTTTTTTCTTCCATTTGTTTGGTCGGCAATGGCAACTAAAAGTTTAATAGTAATAACTACTGAATTTTATGTCAGGGCTATTAGCTGAGCAAAGCCAAGTAGTTAGTTGACTTGAAGTCATCGTTGGTTTGGATTGAACACAGATTATGAGTTTGGCTGTTACCTGAACCTAGCGAAGTATTTACGTCCAGCTCAGTTGATTTGAGGTCGTTGTTGAATTGGATTGCTACCAACATGTAGTGTACATGAAAGAGTCTAGTTTATTTTGGTATCATGTACTTGCACAGTAGTTGATGAGGGTTTAATATCTTTATGATCAGGAAATATGATTATTTTCCGTTTGGTTTGTGTTTAAAATCTTTACATAATGAAATTGTATTTACAGATGAGCATTCGAAAATGGAGAACTACTGAAGACGAATTCCATCCATACTTCATCCTTGGAGATCTCTGGGAATCTTTTAAGGAGTGGAGTGCATATGGGGCAGGAGTTCCTCTTGATTTGAAGGGCAGCGACCCCGTTGTCCAATACTATGTCCCATTCCTGTCTGCCATTCAGCTATATATAGACCCATCCAAGCCTAGCCATATATTCGGGTTCTGATTTCCCTCCTTTACATCAATCATCTTGTCCCTTTGTCTTCATTTTGACGTGCAGTGTTTTACAAAAATATTTCCTTCGTAGCCTTTTAAACTGATTGTTTTAAAGAAAAATTTGATCAGCAGACCGTTTTAAATATTTGTCAAACATGAAAACCTAAGCGCTTTATGTCTCTCAAATGGTCCACTGGATTCAAGTCTTGGGGTTGTACTTTTGCTAGCTCGGTCATACAAATATATGATGATGTCCATTAGGACTGCTTCTAGTTGAATGCTTTAACAGGGATTGGCCAACAGTCGTCAAGTGGAATCACTGTTGTACTAGGTCATGACTCATGATTAACTGACTAATAGATCGACAGAATAATTGCTCTGTCTCCCAGCTCCTTTCCCATATATTTTCTTCTGATTCTCCACATTGATCTGTGGCAACGCCACCTCTCCGCCCGATGCCTACAATTCTCTTTCCCCTGTTACTTGTGTCGTGATTGTTCACTGTTGTTGTTCTTGTTGCTCGTCTTTTCTTTTTCTTTTTTTGTCATCTTTCTTTTCTTCAGCTTCTTTTCTCATATTCATTGTATACTGACATGGGGCCTGCTGGTTCACATTTATAGGATGGGGCTACAGTGAGCGTAATGCCTGAACTAGTACCTATTTGATGTTGCTTCTTCATGGGCTTCAACTCTGATCCTTGACCTCTCATATCCACCATTTGATAGTTAAGTCACTATAGCGATGGTTTGAAGACAAACACCCATTCACTCATGTCCCCCTCCTTGTCACTGAATCTTTTGAAAAAGCCATGTTGATTTGTCAACGCAAGCTGTATCCAAGTCCATGTGCGCATGTGTGCTGTATGCATGTCTAGGTGTCCTTGCGTGCCATATCCATGTCTAGGTATTCGTGTCCCATATTCATATCAGTGCTTCATAACTTCACGCCTGTCCCTTTGTGTGTCCAACAGAAAGAGGAAACACAAAGAAAAGACCTTCTCTATCTTCTCTTCTTAGGGGAAAGGGAAGTACATAGCTCTTTTGGAATCATTTACAGTTTCCAGAGTTGGATTGGATATAAAAAGGTGTGTTGCATTGTGATTGTGTTGTTTACTCGAATATTTTCTGGAGGAAAAAGAATGTTCTTTCTACAATGGCGAGACTATTTGGCACATCCTCATGCGGGTGTTGGGTTTTGCCAATCTTGTGCTCTGGTCTCTATCTCTCGTTGTTAATACTAACAATTCTTCTGCCTTCGCAATGATGTTCCTTAACCTTATGTGGTGGCATGAGATAATCATTTGCATGCTCGATTATCCCTGACTTACTTAAAACTGGTCTTAACTTCAATTGTACAAGTAAATGGGTTAAGACTGTAGAGTTGAGTTAATTTTTCTGCTCCTGAACATTAGAAGATCCATTTGTTCATTCGTTTCAACGGGAAGAACTTGTTTTCCATCTGGCTATGGTTCCGCTATGGAGTAACACATCCCTAAAATAGTTTGGGGAAGAAAGTGGTAGCTCTCCTGATATTTGTACAGTTCTATAACATTCATTCTCCCAATACCTTTCACTCAGCTCATTCCTTCCCTTGATCAGACAAGGAAACCCTTGATCAATGCAACTTGAGATTGTCCTCCGTTTTTTTTTTTTTTTCCTTTTTATCTTTTCTTTTCCCTACAGG
This sequence comes from Vaccinium vitis-idaea, assembly GCA_963854785.1. Lineage (NCBI taxonomy): Eukaryota > Viridiplantae > Streptophyta > Magnoliopsida > Ericales > Ericaceae > Vaccinium > Vaccinium vitis-idaea. The sequence goes on along the minus strand of OY978218.1, from coordinate 2,139,461 downwards.
CCTACATAGAACTTTTTGGTAATTATTTCGAAATTTGGTTGTAGTCCAACTGTTAGCTTTAGCAGGGCACATAAACTAGGTAGGTACCTATTACTAGCCAATTCTTGGAACATGAAGGATTGCTGCTTTCTGTTGTTGTTTGATTAAGGTGCCTTGGTATGTTCATGGATGTGTTTACATAGCAGATACAACAGATTCCATCCCACCATTTATGCAGTATCTTTTTGAAGACTGGTGTTAATTGCTGGTGGCCAAATTACGTTGTTGTAAATTTGTGATAGTACCTTGGTTTTCAGTTCTGCTGATGTTGAAAACACTCATTGAAAGAACCACCCTTAGTAATTTACATTTTGTAAAAGTCTACATAGTGGCGATTTGTATGGCTACCATAAATTACCACTGGATTCCAATACTATTGTGCTTGGTAGGTGCTTCATTCACACACATATCTGACCTATTTGCTGTACACACACTAATGATATTTTCACCCACCTCTGGCAGGCGGCATGGTGAAGAGAGTGATGCAGATTCATCCAGGGAAACACGTAGTGATGCAGATTCATCCAGGGAAACAAGTAGTGACGATGGCAGTGAATGTGGGGCTGAAAGAGGAACCAATAATATTCAGGTTGCATGGAGCCAACGCAATAATATGCGTCCAATGGCCCAAAGTTTTAACCCACTTTCAGGTGACAAAGGCAACATTAGCGACTCACTTGGTTTACTTGTGTTTCAATATCTTGAGAGCGATCCACCAACCAGCTGTGAATTAAGCCGTGTACCCTTCGCTAATAAGGCAAGTCTCTTTTCGTTCCTAGAAAATTGGCATGTTCTTAAGTTGAATGCTCTCTTGCAGTCATAACGTAGTACTTCATGTATCCGACAGATTGCAGACCTTGCATCTGGATTTCCAGAACTCAAAACCTTTACAAGTTGTGACCTAACACCTGCAAGTTGGATTTCTGTGATGTGGTAAGCTTTTTCACACTTTCTCTTTGTTTCTACTGGAATTCTTATTCCTTGAGGACAAACTGAATTTTCCTTGCATGCTCTTGATTTAGGTACCCCATTTGTAGGAGACCCACATGTCCAACTCTACAGAATCAGGATGCCTACTTTTTAACATTCCACTCACTCTCAACGCCCTTTACAAGTGCGTCTCTCTCTCTCTCTCTCTCTCTCTCTCTCTCTCTCTCTCTCTCTCTCTCTCTCTCTCTCTCTCTCTCTCTCTCTCTCTCATGCACCAATCATTGCCCCATTCAGTCTCACAAAAAGGATGAGAAAATTAACTTTCCTGCAACTTTCTATGTATTCACTTACCAAGAAATGAAGCACTTTCCCGTAAAATACACCCTGCTAAAAGGAAGGAATTTTAGCTTTCCTGCAAAATTCTTTGTCAACAAAAACACTCAAGGGAAATTAAATTTCCTTTTCCTTTAATTCAATTCACTGTTCTTGGAAATATATTTCCCACGCAATATTCCCAACAACTAAACGGAGCTTTTCCATGTTCTTGCAGATAGCAGTACTCATTTGTTGCATAAAAATGTTCCAACTGCAAGGGGACTGCAGAGTGCTGACATGCCTTCGAAGCTGTCACTACCCATCTTTGGGCTTGCTGCTTATATGTTAAAAGTTTCTGTTTGGAATCTAGATGGAGCTCATGAAAGTAAAAAGGTGACTTCTCTAGTGCGAGCTGCTGGTAACTGGCTCCATCGTTTGCGAGTTAACCACCCTGATTACAAGTTTTTTGTGTCGCGTAACATATACATATGATGAGAGCAGAGCCGGCTTAAGTGAGAAGCCCAGTCTTTAGGCCCACAAAAAATGTTTAAAATGTGGGCCTCCAAATGTATAGAGTGGGTGTCTTTACTGACCTTTTTGTGCAAAATATAGAGTGGGTTTCAGCTGGCTCTGGATAAGAGGAAAGTCTTTTTTCCAATGTTCTAAAAATCTCTAGGTGCTAATTGGGCCGAAAAGGGGCACCTAGCGACTAGGCGCCATTTAGTCAGCTGCCTAATCTTGGCGGGGAATAGTCTGCCTAGGCGGCCGACTTTTAGAACATTGCTTTTGTCTAAAACACTAAAGATCCAAATATGCCTGCGGCTGTGTGCTTGGCTATATATGTTTGGTCCCATAACATATAAATGCCCTTGTTCTTCTCTCTTGTTGTAATATAATTTCTGATTTGGCTTTGCACAGGCTGGTTACAGAAAAGGGTTATTTGAGCAACCAAAAGGCTTTGTTTGGTTCTTGGGGAAAATATAACTAAAATATTAAGCGTAGTAAAAAATTTAGTACACTTTTATCTTCCCTTTAATTCCACAACTCCGAAAAAGGGTGAAAGTTTACATTTTCAGTGGTGCAAGTTCAAATCATTATTCAATGAGAATAGCTCACAAAAAAATAAGTTTCATGGTTACATATGGATTTCAATTCTACAACGTCAAGTTTAAGAGCTTTCTATTTGATGGATTTGAAATGCCAGTGGAGTAATGTGAAAGCCCTTGTGCTAAGTATTTGTACTTTCTCCGTCTCAAAAAGATTATTCGGTCCCCATCCCAAAACAATTATTCGGTCTGTAAAACATGAACTTAGTAAAAAAAACATTTTTGTCCGGGTCGGCTTCGACCGCTGACAAAAGCCTTTGGACCACTAGAGATTTGCTCGTTATTGAATTTTAGAGTCCCAAGATTAGTTGAACGTATGCTTAAACTAACTCAAACAAGTGAACAACTGGCTATTGATTCGTAATTTAATTAAGTGGTGGAGAAAAAAAAATATTAATTAAGTGCATAAACATATACTCCCTCCGTCCCAATTTTATAGTCCCTTTTGGGGATTCCAACTTAATAAGGGAACATAATCATTGTACTTTTAAAAATATGTTTTTTCTTATTTTACCTTTCAATCATTACACTTTCTTACTTTTTTATTACTTTTAATTTCAAATATAAGGGTAAAAGAGGAAATTCTTTAACAATTCCTCATTTGGTTTTGAAGTGGGACAATATTTTTGGGACGACAAAAAGTGTCAAATGGGACTATAAAATTGGGACGGAGGGAGTATATATGTTTAATTTCTAGAAGTAAAGATTCTTCAAGGCAGCTAATGGCACAGTACAGTAGGCTATGGTCAACATTGATGACCCAAAAGACTTCATTTACTTGCTATAAATATGTTGAACACTATTTACCAAAATAATTAACGAAAAGAATGACCCACCAATTATTAAAATTGGCTCAAATATGGGAGGCTATCAACCTGGCTTTTACAATGGCCAACTGGAATAAAAATAATTTCTTGTCAAAAATCCAAAATATTAAACCTACCATTGACATTATTGCATATAGCAAGTACATCTTAGAGTAACTCGAACGGGCAAGTCAAATCCTTCGTTGCATTTGGCTGATGCGTAATTTTGAAATCTGATTATTTGACACAAAAAAATTGACCGGTTGGGTTACTCACTCTCTCTCTCTCTCTCTCTCTCTCTCTCTCTCTCTCTTTCTTTTTTTCTTTTTGAAGACCACGGGAGACATCCATTTGTTTGCTTATAATACAAATTTGACATTATATATGGTTGGCGTATTTTGAATATCAAATTTGAAGAAATTAATTTTCCTCTAAAGCCTTGAAATTAAAATTTTGACATCTCCAAATTTAAACCCAAAGTTGGAAATGCTCTTAACTTTTCCTTGATCAGACAAATGGACCACAAGGACCGTGAACTCTTTTCTTGATTCCTTTTTCCTAACGATGGCTATTTTGACATTCTTCTTTTGTTGACTTTTTATTATTTAATTTCAATAATTTTTGTTATATATAATAATCAGCTTGGTATTGGTTTTAGAATAGTCCAATGCCCACAAAAGAGGACCATTTAACTTCACTACTCTATAAATACTTCCTCTGGTTCTCTCATTTTCCTCACACCATTCCCTCACATACCAACCAATTCTCCTTATTCTTCTTTCTTCTTCTTCTTATTCATTTTTTCCACACTTCCAAAACACCATGGGTGCCATCACTTATGATATGGAGGTCTCTTCCTCAATCCCTCCGTCTAGGATGTTCAAGGCCTTTGTCCTTGAAGCCGACACCCTCATCCCCAAAATCCTCCCACAAGCCATCAAGAGTGTTGAAACCCTTGAAGGAGATGGCGGAGCTGGAACTGTCAAGCTCATCACTCTTGGCGAAGGCTAGTTTCTACTTTTTACTTTTACCAATTATCATCTTGTTGCCAATATGTCAATTATTTTGTTGCTTACCAACACTTTCGAAATTCGTGTGTATTTGCTGTGGATTAAACAACAAAATAGTACTTTTCGGCGTGTGAAATTCCCCATTGCAAAATTTAGTTTGAGGCTTTGAGCTAACTTGTGTTTGCTACTTTCGATATCCAGGCAGCGCATACAAGAGTGTGAAGCAAAGAGTTGATGCTATTGACAAAGAGAACTTCACCTATAGCTACAGCGTAATTGAAGGCGATGCTTTGATGGGAGTCTTCGAGTCAATCTCCTATCACATCAAAATCGTAGCATCTGCTGATGGAGGATCCATCTGCAAGAACAGGAGCATTTATCAGACCAAAGGTGATGCCCAGGTCACTGAAGAGAAGATCAAGTCTGGAAAAGAAAAGGCCTCAGCCATGTTCAAGGCTGTTGAGGCTTACCTCTTGGCAAATCCTGAAGCTTGAAACCAAAGCTTCCCATAGTTTGCATTGAGATCTATATGTCATGAGTGTGCTTGCTTTTGTTATATCATCATTATTTAAAGGTGTGAACTTCAGTTTCTTTTTGTTTTCCGATTCGTTGCTTTCGTTCAATAAAGATGACGATATATGTAATCTTTCATCAAAGAAATGTTCAGATTTATGTTTGTATCAATTCATATGTACCATGGTACATAATGAAATCAATGACATTTTTCAACTACTGATTTTCGCACTCTTTTCCGTATTTGCACTCTTTTTTTGACATTTTTTGTTGTAATGAGTCCTCCATCTAGAGAATATTGGATCTTAACCTCAGAAGAGATTGATTTAAGTGTCATCGAAGCATCGCCTTCAATTATGCTATAACTACATGTGAAGTTCTCCTCGTTGATTCCATCAATGCGTTGCCTTATTGAATTGGCTCCCATCATATCGTTGTCTGATCAGCTATTCAATTGTTCACATGACAAACTTGTGCAACATTTTGTACAAATGAAATTTTATCCAGCCAGAAAATTACTCACAATTTTGAATAGCATAGTGCGAAGACAACTTTTGCGCCGAAAAAATTAAGTATTGATGAAAGTGTTTTATTTCTCAATCGAATGGTAACCAAAAGGGACTAAATTTGGTAGAATGAGATTTTGAAGAGGAACTCGAGAGTCAGTCACACACTCTCCTTGAAAGGTCCTGCAATCTATCGCAAACAAGAGTCTATCCAAATACCAAGATCAGCTTGCTATAAAAGTCGTCCTCCTCCACGCAATAGACAGAGTACGCTCTTTAGATTTGTGTCTTGGAAATTTACTGGTTAAGATGTTCAAGAACAAAAATGACTCCCCTTTTTATGTATGTAACTATGAACTAATATTGAAAGAGTGTTCTCATTCGGACAATCTCTTGGCGTACTTTTGATCATCACTCTCTTCGGTTAGTTTTTTGGGCAAATTACACTGACCTCCCCTAAAGTATCTGACTAATACACTGACCTCCTCAGGCTCTAAAAATTACAGACGCCTCCCTTGCTTTACAAACTAAATATATATATAATTACCCCCTGCCGTTAAAAGTACACTAACGGCGTTAACTTTGAGAACACAAAAGACCATTATACCCTCCTCGCAAGTAGTTTAAGTTGCAATTAACCTTTCGCACTTTAAATTAACACATTTTTTTACTATTCACATATTAAAAGTATAAAAGATAGATTTTTATTTTTTGAATGCTAAATAAATAACCAATAGAAAATTTTAATTTTTTTTGTGAGACTTTTTATTATTCATAGATTTTCTTCTATATAATCAAATATTTATTTTTTGGATTTCTATTGTTTATACAAATCAAAAAATAATGAAATTTGTTGAAAAATCCAAAATGAATTATCTTTACCAAAATTAATTTTTTTTAATTTTTTTTTATGATTATTCTTTCTTGGGAAAAACAAATAAACATTAAACTTTGTCCAAAGATGGAGAAATCAAGATTCTTTGTTTTTCTTTTTAATTTTTGGATAGTTTTGATAAAACAAACTAACAAAAAATTAAGAAGAAAACTAAGAATTTTGATTTGATTGTCACTTACTCTTTTTTTATCTTTCAGCAAATATTATTATTTTTAGATTTGTATAGACGAGAGACATTCAAAAGTAAATATTTTGACTATATATAAAAGATGCATTAGTTATTGGAACCAAAAAGTTTAAAATTTTCTATTAGTTATTTTGCATAAGAAAAATAAATTTTCTCTTTTATACTTTTCATATGTTAATACTACCAAAAATATGTGTTAATTTAAAGTAGTAGCGTTAACTGCACTTTAAACTACTTGTGAGGAGGATATAAGGTCTTTTGGTTCTCAAAGTTAACACTGTTAGTGTAATTTTAACTTCAAGGAGGTAATTATATATTAGTTTTTAAAGCAAGGGAGATGGCTGTAATTTCTGACATTTGTCAGAAATGTCAGGGGAGGCATCACAATAGACAGCCTTTCCATCTTGAAATCGGACTTTTATTTTTGAAGACCATGGAAACTTCCATTTATTTGCTTATTATACATAAAGTCTTGGAATTTAATGTTAACATCTCCAAATTTAAACCCAAGGTTGGAAATGCTCTTAACTTTTCATTGATCAAACAAATGACCCATAAGGTATGTGAACTCTTTTCTTATAGTATTCATTTTCTTAACAATGGCTACTTTGACATTCTTCTTTAGTTGACTTTCGATTATTTATTTTCTATGATTTTTGTTATAATAATCAACTTGGTATTGTTTTCAGAATAGTCCAATGCCCACAAAAGAAGACCATTAGACTTCAGTACTCTATAAATACTTCCTCTGGTTCTCTCATTTTCCTCACACCATTCCCTCACATACCAACCAATTCTCCTTATTCTTCTTCTTCTTTCTTCTTCTTATTCATTTTTTCCACACTTCCAAAACACCATGGGTGCCATCACTTATGATATGGAGGTCTCTTCCTCAATCCCTCCATCCAGGATGTTCAAGGCCTTTGTCATTGAAGCCGACACCCTCATCCCCAAAATCCTCCCACAAGCCATCAAGAGTGTTGAAACCCTTGAAGGAGATGGCGGAGCTGGAACTGTGAAGCTCATCACTCTTGGCGAAGGCTAGTTTCTACTTTTTACTTTTACCAATTATCATCGTGTTGCCAATATGTCAATTATTTTGTTGCTTACCAACACTTTCGAAATTCGTGTGTATTTGCTGTGGATTAAACAACAAAATAGTACTTTTCGGCGTGTGAAATTCCCCATTGCAAAATTTAGTTTGAGGCTTTGAGCTAACTTGTGTTTGCTACTTTCGATATGCAGGCAGCGCATACAAGAGTGTGAAGCAAAGAGTTGATGCTATTGACAAAGAGAACTTCACCTATAGCTACAGCGTAATTGAAGGCGATGCTTTGATGGGAGTCTTCGAGTCAATCTCCTATCACATCAAAATCGTAGCATCTGCTGATGGAGGATCCATCTGCAAGAACAGGAGCATTTATCAGACCAAAGGTGATGCCCAGGTCACTGAAGAGGAGATTAAGTTTGGAAAAGAAAAGGCCACAGGCATGTTCAAGGCTGTTGAGGCTTACCTATTGGCAAATCCTGAAGCTTGAAACCAAAGTTTCCCATAATCTACATTGAGATTTACATTTCATGAATGTCCTTTCCTTTGTATATATCATCCTTATTTAAAGGTGTGAACTTCAATTTCTTGTTGTTTTTCGATTTGTTTGTTATTGTCCAATAAAGATGACGCTATATTGTAATCTTTTGTCAAAGAAACGCGTATCAATTCGTAAGAGCCACATTACGAAAATGGAATCTCAATGACATTATTGAGGTAGTGATTGTCACACTCTCGTATTCATATTTGCACTCTTTCTTAATTTGTCCTTGTGGATCCTCAATCTGAAGAAGGTAGGATCGATGTTGACCTCGTAAGAGAGTCATTCAAGTCTCATCAAAGCATAGCCTTCAATTATACAACTTTCCAAAAAGAAAAAGATTGTTAGGATGAGGTAGGTTGATAGAGTAAAGGAAAAGAAATAAAAAGCTGGGATTTTAGCTTTCGGATGGGACAAATTATATTCAAAAACAAGAATTTGGAGTCATTAATCGCACGATCAATTTCTTTTTTATGATGGGTCTATATAGGGAGAAAATTGGGGTAATTTGACTCTTTATATTTTGAAGTCCTTTTGACGATGAGATAACTGATTAGTAATGATAAACCAAATGATTAGTCAATTAATTTCGAGTATAAATAGGAACATTGAACTGCTCTACGCATCATCAAGAACCCAAATGATTGATCAATGAGAAAACAACCGGTATCTTTCACCTTCACGCCCAACCTTGGATTCTATTTAAACGTACAAATGAATTTAGATTTATTCCGAAGTAGCAAAAAAAAAAAAATTTTGAATTTTGATTTGCTAATCGCGGATCAATTACATTAGATAGGAAGAAAATACGGGTAGTTTGACTCTATATTTTTCCAAGTCCTGTTGACAATGAGATAACTGCTGATTTAGTCATCATGAACTCAAATAATTATTCAATGAACTTTTACCAGAAGGTGTATCGTGTTGAATTAAAGGAACGGGGCTTTACTGTCCTTGAGGGACGGCAGGCTTGTCAAGTCCATCCAAACTATTTGTCTCGACAATATATGGTCCGGATTTAAAATAAAAATATTCTAGCGATGAGTTTTTTCTTCGCTAGAAGAATTTTATTTTAAATCTAGCTAAACCATTCAAAATATTTTTTCTTCGCTGGAAGAATTTTATTTTAAATCTGAACCAGTCAAAACATTTTTGGACGGTTCAGATCGGAGGTAGGCACATCTTAATTAGTTACTCCGTTTCAAATGTAATTTCTAGCAACATTTTCTGGAAGAGAGTATTTTGTTACATGCATGCATGCATGATTGGTAATGTTTGATTTATAGCTTGCTGTGTGTGATTCATGTTTACTTTCAGTCAATAAATAATTGGTCAGAGTAGGAATATGGCAGCAAGTAAGGAAAAAAATTTCTGGGGAACTTGCATGACTTCGACTCCGAACAGGAAAAAAACACCACTAGAGATTTGCTCGATCTTTAATTTCAGAATCCCACAATTAGTTGACTTGCGCAAAAATTAGTCCACACACTCGGAACACGCTTTATCAAACAAGAAAAGCCCAATAAGATGAAGAAAATACATTCATGAGTTCATCAAGAAGTTTTTATTTTCCTCTGCAACATAACTTGCAAGCCGACTCCAGAAGAGCATTTTGATTATTATTATTATTATTATTATATACAGTAATCAAGCCCAAGCCGACTCCGGATAATGAGAAGGTGTTCGTGGTGGGCCATGATTGGGGCGCGGTGACGGCTTGGGCTTTGTGCCTGTATCGCCCCGATAGAATTAGGGCTTTGGTGAATATGAGTGTGGTTTTCACTCGGAGGAATCCTGCGAGGAAGCCCGTTGAGTCGTTGCGTGCTGGGTATGGGGATGACTATTATATCTGCAGATTTCAGGTTCTCTCTCTCTCTCTCTCTCTCAAATCTGTTTGGTTTGGTTTTTTTTTGGTAACGATTGGAGAAAGATAGATAGAGAAATTAGAGTAAAATAATTATAGAGAAAATTTATCGGAGACCTTGATCAGCGAAATATAGATAGAGAAATTAAAGTATAATTATAAAGAATAAAGAGAAAATTTAATAGAGACCGTGATCGGAGAAAGATAGAGAACTTAGAGTAGTAATAATTATAGAGAAAATTTATTGGACACCGTTTTGAAGCGTGAGAGGGTGGAAAGCAAAACGAACAAGAATAAGGGCAGAATGTCAAACTCATGCAAACTAATGGATACCCAAACTGATCCGCACTCAAAATGTAGCTTATACCCCGTCTGGTTGTACCCTCTCGCTTGTCAAGGGGTCCTTAAATCTTCTTCGGTTGTGTTTAATTCACTAACTAATTTTGCCACTAATCCAGTGATGTATATTGTATGACAAATAAATAAAATGAAACCAGCCCCCAGTCACTGAATATCGGGATGATTTTTTATCTGTGTCCATACTATATATGTATACACACAAATATAACGAATGCACTCGTATATATGTTTATACGCACAAGATTGTCTATTTTTATAAATTTTGTGGACATTGAGAGGAGCAAATTTGACAAATTGTTGGAACAAATTTGACTAATCCTAATGCACTCATCTTTGTTGCAGAAATTGGGAACTTACGGCGCCATGGACAGAGGCTCAAGTGAAAGTACCGGTGAAATTCATAGTGGGTGACCTTGACCTGACCTATAATTCACCTGGCACCAAGGACTACATACAGAAAGGTGGGTTCAAGAAAGATGTTCCATTCTTGCAGGAAGTAGTGGTACTCGAAGGTGTAGCCCATTTCCTCCATGAGGAGAAGCCTGAAGTGATCAATAAACACATTCTTGATTTCTTCCACAAGTTTTCGGCTTCTTCTTCATGTTGTGTAGGTTAACGGGGTGTTCCTGTCGTTGTGTATCGTATTATTTGCGATTAAAGGCGTGTCTATGTAACCGTGTGTTTTATACCGTGCTCTCTTGAAGTTTTAGGAAACTATTAAATATAAACGAACCGAATGGCTTGTAATCTAATCTTAGACAAGTTCATCTTAAACGACATTGATACCGATCTCAGTAAACCAAGTTATTGTTTTCTGCCGAATGCTGGCATAGTATAACAGAATCGGGCTTGTCTGCAATCCATAAAGTGGATTCAACTGAGCTATACAATTGGCAGATTTTGGATTCATCCCAAATGTCGAAATCACTCATCTTACAAAGCCATCAAGAAGATCAACCTTGTGCAAAAATTATGTTGATCTGTCATTAGATTTGGTAACCACAATAATCTTGCATTTTGTCTTCAAATCATGAAAGCTTATTCTCCAAATCATACTTGTCGTCGAAACAAAAGTAATCCTCAACCGGCGTGACCCACAATCATGTGTGTTGATCTCTAATTAGATCGGTAACTATGCGATAAACTTCATTTTGTCTTCAAAACATGAATAGCTTACTCCAAATCATACTTGAAGTCAAAGACTAAAGTAATCTGGCCCATTCCTAGAAAGAAGTTTTTTCGGATCCCTGGCGTGACCCACAAATCATATCCTATCAACCACTCTGCTACTTTACCTAATCTCTCTCCTTTCTTTGGTTCAACACGCTTCCGCTTTATGGGTTCTCTAGAACCAATTATGACATTATAGGGTGGTTTGGCTAAAATCAGGTTAGGCCAACCACATACATTGATGTGAATCTCGGACTTGATTTTACTTAAAGGTATATGTTATGACGTTGAGTTATCCATAGCCTTAGAAACTCAAAAGAGGTTGTTAACCCCCATCCTTTGAAACGAAAAAGGGTTGGGTTATTGATGTTTGGGACCAGATGTAGGACTTGATCTCAATTACACTAGGCAACGTAGTACCCCATATCCCTTTTTCTACCACAGATTAAGATCGAACCAATACACTTTATCTTGGACCCAACATCAATGTGTGGTGGAAAAGGGACCACGTGGTGGTGTCCCGTGGATGATGAATAATTCTTGGCTCTATTGGACATTTGGCATCAGTTAGATTCCCAAGGCATAATAAGAAGGGTGCTATTTTAGGACATGGTGCAAGCCGTCTAAAGAGCAAAAATACCTAGAGTGAGATTCTACAAGGACGGTCACCATCCAAACCAAACTAAACCAAGACTTAATCCCAATCAATTGGGGTCGGCTAAATGAATCTGTGCTCTCCAAGGAACATCCGAATTTGTAAGGTTCCTAACACATTCTCTAGAACTCATAGATGTTTCCTTCGGTTTGTTTGCCTATTGCAGAAACTGGCAAGTCCCAGAGTAAAAAGTACCTGTGAAGTTTGTAGTGTAACTAGAGTTGGTCTATAATATCCCAGGTGCCAAGGAATACATACACAGTGGTGGTTTCAGAAACATGTGCCACCTATGGAGGAAACTGTTTTCAGAGGGAACGTGTAACACGCTTTATCAAACAAGAAAAGCCCAATGAGATGGAGGAAATACATTCATGAGTTCATCAGGAAGTTGTTATTTTCCTCTCCAACATAACTTGCAGGCCGACTCCAGAAGAGCATTTTGATAATTATACTCCAAAAATGCGAAACCAAATACAAAGTTAATCAGGCAACTAATTTGATCTCCACCAATAAGCCTCAAGTACAATGACAATCGACATGATTATTTGGTACTGCCCTTAATTGGGAATACAACTATCATTCTACACAATCGAAGCTTGTATTACCTGGCATCAACCGTCATGCCAACATCAGAATAAAGGGTTAGAGATGCGCTACTACACTAGCTGCCCAGTCACAGCATCTCATGTATGTATGCCTGCAGCTCAATTGCCCTAGGGCCTTTAGAGTTTTCTAACATCAAAATGAACATCGCGGAGGCCTGTTATGCCAGCATTGATCTTTTGCCCTGCTTTAACAGGGCCAACGCCTTGAGGTGTGCCTGCATATTTCTGGCTTAATTAACATTTTAAAATTCATTGTACGCATACTAGTTGCTTTTAGAGCGGCTTATTTACCTTTTTAGTCCCCAATGTATGGGCGAGTGGCCAATTTGGTCCCCAATGTATAAAATTGTCCAATTTCATCCCCAATGTTTAAAATGTGGGTCAATTTAGTCCCCAGTCCTAACTCCGTCCACTTCCTCCGTCAATATGGAGGGCACCATGGGTATTTTACCCCCCACCCCCTAAAATTACTTCCTCCATTGATTTTTGACTACCAACACCACCAGAACATTTCTTTTTTCCTGTTTGAACTACTCTCACCAACCCCCTATACCCACTCCAAACCACCACCACCACCACCACCACTAACAACCACCACCACCACGAGCCAACCCATTACCAAGCTCGGATCTAAAAAATGGGCTTTATCCATCTCAACTTGTAGCACCCCTTTCCGGCACCTGTGGGGGGCGGTACATCACCGAAGTCATCCACAGCCACCCTCAAAATCGAGTTCAAATCAAACCCAAAACTTTCAATCGAACCGAACCAAGCCCCAAGTCGATTTTTGAGTCCAAGACACGTCGAATCGAGCCTCTAAGGTGGAGAGATCTCTGTCAGTGTAACCTCTATGGGGCAGTCACCCGGGCCTAGGCTCATCGACAATGATCAAACGGTGGAGCGATGTGCCGAACAACACCGTCCATAGCCGCGAGTTACCGCTCCTGGTGCGGGATAAAACTACTGATCCAACGTTGTTTGGGTGACACATGGCCACTCCGACCTCTACTCCGACGAGATCCCTCTAAACTACTGCAGTACTGCAACACTTCTACAGGAAGATATAGAACTTAATTTGTTCCATTGGAGAAGACCCAGAAAGTGAGATTGGAGAGTGAGAGAGACTGAAAAAGTATTGTTGATCGGTGGAAAAGAGAGAAATGGGGAAGGGGGCAATGGGTTATGGTGGGTTTGCTTTTTTATGGAGAGAAAGGGAGAGAAAGCTTACTGAGGAAGAAAGTAACAGGAAAAAGGAAATGTTCTGGTGGTGTTGGTAGTTCAAAAATCAATGGAGGAAGTGATTTTAGGGGGGTGGGGGTAAAATACCCATGGTGCCCTCCATATTGACGGAGGAAGTGGACGGTGTTAGGGCTAGGGACTAAATTGACCCACATTTTAAACATTGGGGATGAAATTGGACAATTTTATACATTGGGGACCAAATTGGCCACTCGCCCATACATTGGGGACTAAAAAGGTAAATAAGCCCTTTTAGAGCTTTATAGATTTGTGAGTTTACATCAGAATATTTATTCCAGAAGCTGACAGTAAGAAAAAGTGCAACCATCTGTACCTGTTAGAATAATATCTCCTTGAACAAGTGTCATAATGGAGCTTATGTGGCTAATCAAAAAGGGGAGCTTAAAAATCATATCCGCTGTTTGGCCTTTCTGGCGAATCTCTCCATCTACCTGAGAAGAAAAACAAGCACAAAGCAAGCAGTTCTGAAGTGAGTATATCAGTCTAGAAAACAAAAAGCGCAATTATAAACAAAAGCATAAAAAATGATACCTTTAACCAAAATTCTAGGTTGTGCGGGTCGAGCACAGCGGATTTGGGTATCTGCAGAAAGAATTGTAGGCTGTCAACTGACAGAGCAAGTAGGAAGACGAATGAAAATAGCATGCCCAATAAAGCAACCAAGAAATCAAATATTCATCATATTTCCATACCGACCACTATTCCATGTTAACATAACATAGAACAAGGGTGAGCTTATGTCCAGCTATATTGCACTAAATAATGCGAAGGTACATGACATGCTTAATCTGAACCATTTTTACCAAACCAAACCGAGCCTTATGTCCCAATCAATTGGGGTCGACTACAAGAATCATTTTTCTTCATTGAGCTCTGTCAAGTGCTGCTTCATCGGTTAAACCTAGTATACTCAAATCTTTGCGTACTACCGCATCTAATGTCAATTTGGGTCTTCCCCTCCCTTGTGTGTTTCTACCCAAGACTATCTCATCCACTCTCTTAACTATTGCATCCGCTGGTTTACGGTAGGCATGCCCAAACCACCTTAGCCTATTTTCCCTTAACTTCTCCTCTATAGGTGCTACACCTACCATCTCGCGAACTGTTTCATTTCTAATCCTATCTCGTCTAGTCATACCACGCATCCACCTCAACATTCTCATTTCCGCTACACTTATCTTGTTCACCTGCTGTTTCTTAATAGGCCACCATTCTGTCCCGTAAAGCATCGCTAGTCTTATGGCAGTTCTATAAAATTTTCCTTTCAATTTTTCGGGTACCCTCTTGTCACACAGTACACCAGTAGCGTTTCTCCACTTGAGCCACCCCACTTGGATCCTATGAGTCACATCATCTGCAATCTCTCCATCTTGACTAATAATAGAACCTAAATACCTAAAATTGTTACTCTTTGGTATCTCCTGATCCTGGATCATCACTCTTTCCTCGTATGCACTTCTGGTATCACTAAACTTGCAGACCATATACTTAGTTTTACTCCTACTTATCCGAAAGCCCTTACACTCTAATGCTCCCCGCCAAATTTCTAATTTAGTATTAACACCACTAGCCGTTTCATCTACAAGGACAATATCATCTGCAAACAACATACACCATGGGATATCCTCCTGAATCTGCCTAGTCAATTCATCCATAACTAACGCGAAAAGGTACGGGCTCAACGCTGACCCTTGGTGCAATCCTACTGTGATGGGAAATTCACTTGTTTCCCCTGCTGATGAAACGAGTCGCTTAAAGGGAACGCCCTAGCATGTCTCGTTGTATGATTAAGGTTCTGACGGGTCTTTTTATGTGCTGGCTGTCAGCTACCTAACACACAACCCTCCTCCTTTATCCGGGCTTGAGACCGGCTGAGATCTAAAGATAAGGCTTTAAGAACGTCACAGGCGGAGTTAATCTGAACCATTTTTATTAAGAAAAAAGTCCACACTTGTCCTTTTGCCTATCCCATAGTCGGAAATATGAAAAGCTTGAGTACTAATATGTAGTACACTCATCAATTAATGAATTATAAGTAAATTAGGCATGTGCTTCCCACCATCCCACGCAAATCCAACAAAAAGAAAAGAAAATGAAACCTTGTTAGTGCAAATAAATGCCCAATTGCACGTGCAACAAATTCACTGCCTAGTCAGCTACAAATTCATCTGTATTATCCAAAATAATAATAAGAACTAACATCAGCAAAATTACAAGACAATATTGTAGTTAGTGTCTTACAACTGAACTAATTTGTGTGAAGATGTCATACTCTTTGGCTTTAGTCCATGGAAGACCTGCAGACTGGCATATGGAACAACAGAAAAGAAAAAGAATGATTATCAGAAATAGTTTACAAAAGAAATCAGATTTAATTCATTCTGGAAAACCAGGTTTAAAACAAAAACCAAGTCATTACTTCATCTGTAAATCCACAAGAAATGTATGTATTCATCCAAGTCAAATGGAACTACTTATTTCATTGGCCAAGTATCTGTATTGTGCAATGGTTACCATTCCTCGAAAACCTTTGAAAGTTGAGATGGTTTGCATGGACCGTACGTGACCTTTGCTTTTAAAATGTTTCATCCAAAGCTTCCCTCCAGAAAGAAATTGTTTTTTCATGCTTATGGGAGCTTTTTCATGCTAATAAAATAACAGAATAAAAATTTCTCACATCAAGAATCTTAAAAGGGATTCAGGAAAGGAAAATAGATTATTCCTTTGTTTAAAGTAGACATACTTCAAGAGAGAGAGGGAGAGAGAGAGAGCACTATCAAGAAGCATGGCACAAAATAACACCAAAGGTATCAACTTAAATAAAATAGACGGTGAAATTAACTGTACTTGAGAACGCTCTAATACCTTTGGAGAAGCTAC
Source organism: Vaccinium vitis-idaea (assembly GCA_963854785.1). Classification (NCBI taxonomy): domain Eukaryota; kingdom Viridiplantae; phylum Streptophyta; class Magnoliopsida; order Ericales; family Ericaceae; genus Vaccinium; species Vaccinium vitis-idaea. Next base: position 2,122,771 of record OY978218.1, on the reverse strand, counting down.
GATTTCCCTTGCAGTCGTACCCAGTGAAAGTGCATATTCTGTTAAATGAAAAACTCATTGGGGTTCATCATAAAACATCAACTTCTGTAAAGTTCAACAAAAGAAACCATGTGCCGTACTATCAGTGACGCGAAGTCTTAACCTTTTCCTATAGTAAGTATCATAAAGATCCCATGATTCATTACATGAAAGTCAGTAAGTGTGATACTTACTAGACATAGCCATAGCCATAGAACCTCCCGGGTGGAGTATAATCGAGAGAAGTACGATACTTAACATTAGCATATGCGTGCAACATGATCTTTCCGAATGGGGGGAAAATTGCACAAAATAGAAAGAAGTAAGGCTGCTCATTGAATCTATTCAAGAAACTTTAAGCATGCTACAGCAAACAGTACAACACTCCATTTTGCAAAACTCAGGAATTTGTGATTCCTAACATCTATGATCTACCTACTAAAGAAGCAAGAGTGTTATCTCCTCATCAGTTGGGGAATTTAGACAACCAAATTCTTCACTTAGTCCGATACGAAAGTAAAGATATTGCAAAACTCGAGGATGAGCACTATGGGAAACTTAATCATCGAATCTATTCAAGAAACTTTAAGCATGCTGCAGCAAAAAGTATAACACTCCAATACTCCATATTGCAAAACTCAGGGATTTGTGATTCCTAAAATCTATGATCTATATATAAAGAAGCAGAGTGTTATCTCCTCATTGGCTGGGGAACTTAGTCAACCAAATTCTTCAACAAAAATTAGAAGCACTATGCAAATCTTGTCCTAGTACTTGCAACTATGATTGCAGAGGTAACAAGTAACATCATTAGTTCTGTATCGGACTAAGTGAATTATTTGCATCAACTCTGACACAGTGGCGAGCACAAGTAAATGTGGTGGAATCAAGTGACAGAAAGTTCATAAAAGTTAGGATGTGTTTGGAAAAAAATTATTTTTCCTAAAAGAAGTGGGTATTATTGATGTTTAATAACTTCTCATTTAACTTTCCATCATTGTTTTAAAGAATAATCATTCGTCTCTTGTTGAGGAATCAGAAAATTTTGAAAATTGGACCGAAATTGAAGAAATTCGAGATGAGCTGACTCTAAAGACAGTGAAAAACTGTGTGTATGGGATAAAATTCGAACTATTGTGAGCTCTTTAAGGCTTTTGGTAATAAAGTTTTACTCATAGATTCTGTTCACCAAGCCAGATCAATGCGACTCTGACAAAAAATGATGAAAAAAACAACAAAAACACTGATAAATATACCGAATAATTTTTGTCCAAACACAACCTAACTAGAAAACCTATCTTAAAACACACAATCATAATGATTATGTGCATATGCAGTACTAGTGGTTCTTTAAGGTAAATCTAGTACATTCTTATGCAGAAAGCAAACTAAACCTCCAACATAGTCCATAGCAGTGGCCTCAGGCACATCGCGTGCTTTCTGACTGATTACAACGGCAAGCTCCACCTTATGATCCAATGACTCCAACCCCTCTGGTATCTCGATCGTCCGTCCATATTTCCAGTAAGACGACGTCGGTTTATGAAACCACACTGGTTCTTGGAAATATACATACACACAGACGGACACAGGATTTCAAGGTTGGGTGGGCAAAATGGATTATCATGTATCTTCAATCAATCTATTCAATTACTAACATGAGGTCATCTACAATTATAATTGCATACAATTTTGAGCATGCCTATCCATTTTAAACTAAACTACAAGTAAGGCGGTATTGAATTGTTCAAAATGATTGGCAGTGCAGGTGAGCTCAGATAATTTTAAAAAAAATTTAGAAAAAACTACTATAGTGTTGGTAGAAATTTGAAACATGGCAGTCGCGCGTACGAGAGTATATAAGCGCAAGAATACACAGAATCGATCGTGATTCAGGCATAAATATGCAATGATCGTCTAGGTTGAAAATTGAAATTCGGGATCTGAAAGGAGATTTAGAGAGAGATGAGACCTTGGGAACGGCGTTGCCGAGTTCTTTGGCGTGAGCGGCGTAGTTACAGCCGACGGCGACGATCCGACGTATAAACATTTGCGATTATATACGTATAGCACGTACGTAAATATGTTCACTACGATCTTCAGTTAAGCTAATTGAAGACGCCTCTGATAATTCAGTGCTCCGATTTGATTGAAGAAGTAGTCAACTGCTGTTGCCAGGACTGCTGCCATGATTGTGTGGCCTAAAATGTATGGGAGTGCCCTAAATTCTGGAGTTTTTTTTGGATGCCCTAGGCCCAGGCCTTGTGGGCTTAAGGCCTGGGCCGGCCCTGTGTGTGGGGTGGCTGAAAATGAACCGAGTCATTCACAAACTATTCGACACTTGATTTGGTAAGAACTTATTTGAGTTCCGTTCCTTGACCAATGGACAAATTTTCGAAATCTTTTTTCTCCTCCGCAAATTTCAATGTATTTTTTTTAACTTTTCTGTACACTTTTACATATTTTTATACATTTTTTAAACATTTTAATACACTTTGAAAGCATTAATGTCAACCCAATTGGCTTATTTTAGAATTTTCCTATTTTATAAAGAAAAAATATAGCACTTAATAAAAACTATTGTCTATAAAAAAAAAAAAGGGCAAATTACACTGACCTCCCCTGACGTTTCTGACTAATACACTGACCCTGAGGTTCTGAAAATTACAGTCACCTCCCTTATTTTACAAACTAATATATAATTACCCCTTACCGTTAAAATTACGCTAACGGCGTTAACTTTGAGAACCAAAAGACTCTTGTACCCTCCTCACAACTAGTTTAAAGTGCAATTAACGCTACTACTTTAAATTAACACATATTTTTTGTAGTATTAACATGTGAAAGTATAAAAGATAAATTTTATTTTTGTAATGCAAAATAAAATAACTAATAGAAAATTTTGAACTTTTTGGACTTTTTTTCAATAACTAGTGCATCTTTTATATATAGTCCAAATATTTACTTTTGAATGTCTCCCGTCTATACAAATCTAAAAATAATAAAATTTGCAGGAAGATCAAAAAAGAGTAAGTGCCAATCAAATCAAAATTCTTAGTTTTTCTTCTTAATTTTTTGGTAGTTTGTTTTATCAAAACTATCCAAAAAATAAAAATAAAAACAAAGAATCTTGATTTCTCCATCTTTGGACAAAGTTTAATGTTTATTTGTTTTTCCCAAAAAACGAGTAATCATAAAAATAAATTAATTTTGGTAAAGATAATTCTTTTTGGATTTTTTGAAAAAAAATTTATTATTTTTTGATTTGTATAAACAATAGAAATCCAAAAAGTAAATATTTGATTATATATAAGAAAATGTATAAATAATAAAAAAGTCTTAAAAAAAATTTAAAATTTTCTATCAGTTATTTTATTTAGTATTAAAAAAATAAATCTATCTTTTATACTTTTAATATGTTAATACTAAAAAAATGTGTTAATTTAAAGTGTGAAAGGTTAATTACAACTTAAACTACTTGCGAGGAGGGTATAATGGTTTTTTTTTGTTCACAAACTTAACGCCATTAGCCTAATTTTGATGGCAAGGGGGTTTATGTATATTTAGTTCGTAAAGCAAGGGAAGTGGCAGTAATTTTCAGAACCTGAGGAGGGTTAGCGTATTAGTCAAATACTTCAGGGGAGGTTAGCGTAATTTGCCCAAACAAAAAAGTAATAGGTGTACACTCTAGCATGGCTCCAACACACTCACAAGGTGTGTAGAGTCCACACGACAATTGTTGTACCTTTATCATTTCAAATTTGCTATAGGCACTAATATTTTGTATTGACAATTACATAAACTTTCTCACATGAGATATATGGGACCTACATATCCTATGTGGGAGGGTTTTGTACAATTTTTGATATAAGTGTTAGTGTCTATATTTTTTCTATTATCATTTTTGGGCTATAAAATGAATAATTTTGATCCGACGATTCACAAACGAACGAATCCATGACTGTTTGGCTTTTTAACTTTTCACTTTTTCATTTTTCAAAATGAAAAATTCTAAAATCAGCTCATTGGGCTGGCAATAAAGCTTAAACAGTGAATTAAAATATATGAAAAGTATATAAAAATATGTAAAAATGTAAAAAAAAATTTAAAAAAAATACATTAAAATTTGTATTTTTTTGTTTTCTTGTTGTGTGATTGTTACTGACAATTTGTCAGTGGGCTAACAATGGAACAACCTTTCAAAATAGGTCATTGCGGTCACATGATCAATCTGTCGGCGCATATTTCATGAAAAAAAATTCAAACTGGGCACATTAAACCACACAACCGCTAGTAATTCACCAGTCTTATTATCAGTGGCATTCTGGCAGTATGACCCAACTTCGATTGCCATTATCTCGAGATTGAAGCTTTTGGGTTGAAGTTTTCAATTCTCGGCAGCCATGTCGAAGAGGGAAATGCTCCCGTCGAACAGGTGATTCTCATTTTTTTCCCTTTTGTTTTCTTGTTTTTCCAGTTTTCCTTGATTCTCTTTTTGCTGGTAAATTTTCAGCCATCAGTTCTGTTTGGTTGATGAGAAACGAAGGGAAAGAGAAAATTTTGTCTTCGGTTATTGAGGAATTTCTTTTTTAGGATTTAAGAACAGAAAGCTATGGAGGATAACCTAATAGTAGTTGCCCTATGTGTACAATTGTTGGTTATCACAATGGTGTTTAGAAGTCAGTAGTCTGAAGTTACATCCATTGCACGAGTTTTGTAATTGATTATTACAAATTCGGATCGCAAACGTTCTAGTTAAATTCAAAAGAGTGTTGAATACTGTCATCTTTGTTAGATTCCTTGAATACAAGCCTCTAGAGTTCTTTTGAGGGTTTGAAACCTGGATTCTATGTTGCTTCTCCATGGCCACTTACTTGATTCGGGTGAATCACTGAGATATCCAGCCATGTTGAGGTTGCACCATATCAAATTATCAATACATTTATTGAGGATTCACACTTTTTGTGACGCCTACGTTAATGACGTCATTGGGCTCCTTTTCGAATAACTTAAGCTTTTAGGATAATTGGTGACTTCACATAGTGTTAGGGATTGGATTTTAGAGCTCTTGCGCTCCGGTCTCTTTGGTTCAAGTCTATCTGCCTGTCCGTTTGCATTTATTCCCAATTTGCATTTCGCTTCTATTTGTGTATGACCATATATAGATGTTTGCATCACCATGTGTCTACAACTGAGGGAGTAAGTTGGATAGAATACCACACTTTCTTTTGGTACCAGTTGTCGTGCCGTGTCTAGTTTCTTTCTAGGTTTTTTTAGGCTTTAAAATTTCTAATTGTTTCTAGTTTTAACAAAATGTAGCGTGTGCAGTTCAATGAAGAACCAGATAACCCTCTCGTTCATTAATTGGAATTTAATAATCCTTCATGTTGTGAAATTATAGATCATCGTAAAAGTTTTTTTTATGCAGTCTCAATGTGCGTAAGGCAATTTTTTTGCATGATTATTTCTTAATCACGCATTCAATCAGTTCGTTCTCACATTTCTATTTGCGTGGAAAAAGCACTTGCTCGCTTTTATGAGTTGTTTGTGAGGCTTTTATTTGTGGAAAATCCTTTAACTTCTTAACATTTGATTTACCAACGCTTTTATTTCATGCAAATTAAATTTCCATAGCTTCCAGTCTTTTGGCCTTGTCAATCTTTTGTCAGAAGACAATGAGTGACCTCTTAGTTGCTTTCATGTTTCTGTTTTGTCCAGGCTTCTGTGCAAGTTCTATGCACATGGAGCATGGCGAAAAGGGGATCATTGTGAGTTCTCACATGATTTGAACAACACATCAAATAAGGTAAACTTCCTGCTATCTGCTTTAATAGTCAACCCTTCATTTCCGTTAGTCAATCATATTTGTGTTTCCCCTTTCCTGCTCTTTATCAAAATAATATTGCAGTTGTGCACCTTCTACCAAAGAGGAGTTTGTTCTTATGGAAGCCGTTGTAGATATGATCATGTTAAAGTTTCTCGTTCACATTCCTCCACTCCATCTTCATCGTCAAATTCTCGCCAATTCTTGGTTGCTGATTCTGTAACTCAGCCTTCGTGGACTGTATCAGGCCGGTCAACTGTTGTCCCAAGTGTTACCTCAGAGCTTTCAACTTCAAGTAGAGCTTTCTCCCGTACTGCAAAACCGGCATGGAGTCAAAGGTCAGGGCATCATTCTTTGTTAGACACCGCTGATGTTGAGGAGTACAAGGGTCCTGATCCAGCTAATCATTCAATGTGCCCATATGCTGCAGCTGGTAGTTGTCCACGTGGGAAAAAATGTCCTCATGTCCATGGGGATTTATGCCCCTCCTGTGGAAAGCATTGCTTGCATCCTTTTAGACCTGAGGAGAGAGAGAAACACATGAAAACATGTGAGAAAGAGCGAAAGCACCTGGGGGCATTAACATTAAGTCAAGAAATAGCATGCAGTGCTTGCCTTGAACGTGTCCTTTCAAAGCCAACAGCAGCGGAACGAAAGTTTGGATTACTGTCGGATTGTGAACATCCATTCTGCATCTCATGCATCAAGAATTGGCGCAGTAGTTCCCCAGCTTCTGGAATGGATGTCTAGTCTACATTGAGGGCCTGACCAATATGTAGAAAGGTGTCATACTTTGTTGTTCCTAGTGCCATTTGGTTTTCTACGAAGGAAGAAAAGCTGGAAATTGTTGACAACTACAAAGCTAAACTCAGGTATAATTTTAAGAGAATCTTGTGCTTGTATTGAACTGGTTATCACTAAGCTAATTCCTTGAAAGTCTTGAATGTTATCTTGAAGACAACATATACCCCTATGTTAGTTTTCCTGCTAACAAGCATAGGAGAATTTATTTTGGCATGCTCATACTTCCTTTAGGCTTTAACTGTTTGAGTTCATTATTGGAGTTAATTATCCAAATGAACACTTCTCATCGCAAATAAGTTAAACAGATTCTGCAATTTGGTCCTGATTTGAGTCATTTGACCCCCGTAAAGCCACTTCAAGCCGTTCTATAATTTCATCAATCTGTGGCTCTGTGAGTGCACCATGGAGACTAAGCAAATATTGATTTATTGGGTAGGTTGCTTTTCCGACCCTATGAATCTGTCCATCAATCTCTGAGCAGACTCAATATCTATCGGTGTTACGAAGGGAATCGACAGCCTCTTTTTGAGGCGGTCTCCTCCCTAAAGTAGATTGCACTTCTCTGCCTTACAACTCTGTAACTGCCTCAAAGCAGTCAGGCTATTCATAAACCAACCAAGAAACGTGTGGCATTTGTTGATCTACCTTATTTGGGTCCATTAAGTCTGTGAGATGGTGTGAGAGAAGAAAAGCTCTAGTGGAAATAACAATTAACAATTCAATTGCCAGTTTTCTTTCTCTTCTCTAGAGAAAAGACCCAGATTAACAAACTCTACTGCTAATGCATAGACCCAGAAGAGATGATGCTTTTTTCAACCAAATACTCCTTGGTAGGTCATTGTTTTTTTTGAGCGGCAATCCTTGGTAGGTCATCGTGACATATAAACCACAAGAAATATAAGATTTTTGCTGAGCATTTAAGATTTTTGGTAATGTCAGGGAAGGAAAGTAGATTCAAGTCATGGTAATGCAATGATAGGCCCATTTAATTGTGAACTCATGGCTATTATTTGATGCCCAAGTCGGTGTATTGGTAGCCTGAGGGGAGGGACAAGGAGGGTTTCAAGCCAAGCTCACAAATGTGGGGGAACCTATGTACTGCTTTATTAGGGACAGGTTCCAGTTGAGAGATCCACGGTTCTTAGCTGTAAAGGTGAGTAGCTGCGGAGGCAAAGGCTTGGTGCTTTAAGCAGTTTTTTGGCAAAGCAAGACCAGTAATTTTATCCTACTGTGCTTTATTAAAAGTGTTTCTATTTTTCTCCGTAAACTTTTGTTGAATGTTGGGTACCACCGCATTATTTAGAAGCGCACATATTATTACCACTTAAATTGAATCGATTTTTAAACAATCATACCTAGTTTACTTATCCTTTCCAGTGACCAAAGTGGTACCTCATGAACCCAAGGTTTCTAGATATCTATCCATTACTGTGTTTAGTTGTGCTTGTTTTAGTTGAAAAAGGGTTAAAAACTTATTCTTACTCTTTCAGTAAGAAACACATCTTATGTTGCAAGCTCGTCATCTATTGGCTAATTGGGTGATTTCTCTAATTCTTTTCCCTCTAGTGGGCGGTAATTTTGAAATGGTAACCCAAAATGACTCCTTAATTATTCAGCCATATTGTCATTGAGATATCTTGCTCTTGCAGGTCTATTGATTGCAAGCACTTTAACTTTGGAAATGGAACTTGTCAATTTGGCGCTAGTTGTTTTTACAAGGTACACCATTGCTAACCTGCTACAGTTGTATGATACGTATGCTTACTTTGGAGTTGGTGCGTTTGGATATATACTTGTACGATTGTTTTCTTGTTTTGGGCTTTGTATTAGACTATTAGAGGTTAGATATAAATGTCGTTACACTGAGATTAAAATTAAAGTAATTGTGGCCCTTCGTTTAATTGAGGCGAAATATTTTTTTTTTTACGTAGTATAATGGCTATATCTAAGTAAGGCCTCATATTGTAAGCAAAGAAAAGGGAAAAGGAAGGTAAAGGTGAAAGAAAAGATAGATTCCCAATTCCATGCTCTATTTTAGTTGCAATAGGAAAACAAGTAGGAGATGAGGAGGACACAAGTTCATTACAGTTTTGCTTTCTTTTTTCCTTCATATTTCTTTTTAGCCCTATTGTTCCTTCCATCCAAATATGAGAAGGTATTTAAATCCTTTTTCATTCGCCAAATCCAGGATCCAAAACATAGCCTAAATTATACCATGCAAGGAGAAAAAAATTCTGTTGGCAAGGCAAAGAGGTAAAAGAACTTACTTCCCTGAAGGGGACTAAATGTATGTGCACCTATGTAGCACCGGCACTCCTAGAGGCCGGAGTGTTCCCATGTCCGGGGACGCAACACAATACGTACGTGGTGTGTTCCATAAATTGAATTAATTTTTTTAATGGGACTCGGCGTGGTACCCATTAATGGGTGTCTGGGAAGGGGAATATTGAGGACAAGCCTAACCTTTTGATAATAATACACATAGTGGCTGTGCTCAAGACTCAAATCCAAGACCTTAAGGTTATTGGGCTGAGTCTTTACCACTGCACAACCAGTGGTCCGCTTTAGGGGTAACATTGAAATCGTCAAGGTTTTACAAGGGTGAAATTGAAACTAGAATTTTTACAAGGACGATTTTGAAACTAATGGTATTTTTCAGGGACCAAAAAAGCGGATAAGCCAATTATTAAGTACTTAAGCCTAGAGTATTTCTTATGGTGTTTGAAATTTGAATTCTTTCTGGATTGAGTTAACCTGGACCCAAGAGAGAGCGGCAGCTTTGCTAGCCCTTTAAGTAGCACTTTCCACTCTCTTAAGATCAGATTAAAAGGCATCCCTTTTTGTCTTTTTTCTTTACCCTAGTTGGTTAGAATGACGAAGTGAAGAAAACCAATGGATGTTCTCCTTCTCTAACATCATTTCAGAAGTATGTCCAGCTCATGCCTTAACATAATCTAGAAACAACATCCCAGCATTTTTGGTTTTCATGGATCTTAATCTATGTTGCTTTTGTGCGAGTTTTACAGCTATGTCTCTTTTCTTTCTCGGCCGCTGTCTCATCTTTATACATAGCATGCTCACTTAGCTTGGCTGTTAATAGTATTTACTAATGTTGAGGGGACGCAGTCGAAATAGCTCTTCCATCTGATCGTCCAAAATGGTGGTCTCATTTACATTTGTCCTGAAGTTGATTACAAGCATTTTGTGAAGGTCAATGATGCATGACCTATTTGTTGTGTTCCAGCACACGGTCAAGCCAGGTTCATACCTGTGGAACAGTACTCTCATGCCTGATATACAGCTCCAGCTTAACCCAAATGGATTCCGTGGATTACAGCTCCGAGACCTCTGCTGATGTGGACAGTGATTTCGTACATGTTTTGTTCAAGTACTTGTACAAATCCCACTCTCCACTAGGAATGCAACTGGAGAATGACAGTGATGTAGAAGATTCAGAAGATGAACTCGCAATGGCCGAGGAGATGGCTTTATTTCTGACGCTAATGGGTTTTCAAGATTCAGACGATGAACTCGACTTATCCGATTATGACGATTTTTGCAATCCATGGAGTTACAACAATTTTTGCGATCCCTGGAATTACTAGTTTTGTTCTTGGTTGAATCGAGATTAAAAAAAGAAAAAAGTTCTTTGTTGAATCTAGATAAAACTGTGAATGCCGGTTCTATGTGCGTGCCTATATTGCAGGTATTGAATTTCTAGTTTTGTACTTCGGTGGATTACATTGGTCATTTGGGTATCCTTTTGCTATGGCACCGTCCCTTTCGGAAAGCTTGTCACCTTGTTGTGTCAAGCGTGTCGCCTTGATGATGCATTCAAGACAAGCTTGTCACTTTATTGTGCCCCGGTAGCAAGCACATATCGCACCATGTGTCACGGGTTGCCCTATGGCACCCCGTGATGACTCAAACATATTGCCGGAACGTGCTTAGCCAACGTGCAAAAACGGCAAAGTCTCTGCGTGTCAACGACTTTAACACTGGGCCAACTAGTGATCCGTGCACTTTTGTCGTGTCAGCTAGGTTCCAAACGGGTGTATACCCATTGTATAGTTGAATCCTAGCTTAGGTGCTTTCGTTTATTACACTTTGAGTCCTAGTCTTTTACATTTTTGGTCATTGTATTTTCATTATGATCCTTTTTAGTTGTTTTTCTAGTCGTCGTCGTCTACTTTGTTGTCTATTTTGTGATCTCAATTACTCGTCAATGAAATGTTTTTTTCCTTTGAATTGTTCTGTCATTCATCTTGTTAGCTACACTGCTGTTTGCTTGTTGGTTTGATAGACAGTGCTTAGTTATTGTTGGGGGCTTGACAGGCCTGCAAGGGAGTCTCGGTAGGAAGTCACACTTAGTGTCTCTTGAGCATAATCTTGCCTCAAGTGCCGCCCCATGACATCATGACATATGCTTTGCTGTGTCGGGTCATGCCTAGCCTACCCTGGTGATAAGCACATGTCATTCCATGTCTGCCCAAGCTAGGTGAGGGGCAAATGTCATGCCAATTATTCCTTCCCTTGCTTGGTGACAAGCACAAGATGTGCCATTGCCTTTGGAGCCTCGATTTTTTTATTTTTTATTTTTTCATTCTTTTATGCATGTTTTAAGAAACCGTTGTTGTAGCCTTTGGATTTCAACGCCAGGAGATAGGGACATGTTCCCGAGGTCGGTGACAAGAACGTGTCATGGCATGTTTTAACTAGCTCAGTGACAAGCTTACATGTCGTTGCTTGCTTTGCTGCTCGTTGACAAGCCATGTTTTTCCCAGTTTTGCCTCGTGCCTTGGCTTTTATATAAGTCGTGGCTTGACTTCTTCTTTTTTTTTTTTTTTGCTGTTGTTTCGTGCTATGTATCAATTTTGCCTAGCCTGATGATAAGCCCATGTCGTGTCATTAACATGAATGTTATGGCGACTTGCAACCATTTAGATTTGCATGTTCCTTGCAATGCCCGGTGACAAGAACATGTTGAGTCTTCCTCGACTAGGCTGATGACATGTCGTGCCTTGCATAGATAGCCAGTGACAAGCACAAGTCGGGCCAAGACTCTGTTAGCCAAGCGACGAGCAATTGTTGTTCCATGCCGACTTGCCTTTCTGCCTGATGACAAGCCATGTTTTTCCATGTTGTACCTTGACTTTTGACGAAAGTTGTGCTTAGGATCGCTTTTCAATGGCATACTTGTAAATTTTCAATTCAAGGGAAAAATGGTCTGGAATTCTCTGCCATAATTTTTTTTCTCCTTTTTTTTTCCCAGAAATTCTTCCGCACACTATCATTAGTAGCGTAAACCTTACCTTGTCTCACGATGGTCTAAACTGAGCTCGCGTTCCCTCACATAGTTTTAAGTGATCACTATCGGAATACATACAATTTCAATCCCTTAAATAACATATTTCTTTATATAATTTTTAAATTTTTTTATACTAAATTAAAGTGTTCATTGAGTACTGTAATTTGGTGAAGCGCGTTTTTTAGCTGCTATAAAAAATACAAGTTTCCCAAACCTATCATTTAAAAAGGGATGGAGGGAGTATTAGTGAATGTCAACTTGTGGAAACAAGTCTTCGTAGCTAGAATGCAAACACAAGCGTAGGTGTATTAACAGAGTGATAAAACTTTGCGCGACTAGATTTAGTATGTTATTTTTATATTACTACGAAGGTCAACTTCTTGACAATACAAGTTGAACCCTAGACTTCACACTCCAAAGAAGTGCTACACAACCATTGAGCCAAACCCCAAGATTAGATCTTGGGTTCAAAACTTCTTAGTATGCGCTATCAATTCTTATGGAACCAATCCATATAGGGCTTTGTTCCTGATTTAATAGGCTTTCCACTAATGAAGTTGACCATCGTCGAGGACCTGCAAAAGTTTGGTTCAATCTTGACGGAACTTTGAGGTTTGTAGTGGTAGCGGGACTCGGGTGTTTGCTCCCTCCTAAGATCTCAAGTTCAATTCTGATTGCCAACAGCTCTTGAAGCCACCACACCCATGCGTAAGCATGTGAAACGGCTGTGGAAGGGGCTATAGAATTAGTCAAAGGTGCGTGCAAACTGACCCCGGACACCCTGCATTATCCAAACAAGGAAAAAAAAACAAAATACATTGCCCGCGGATTTAACAACTACGGAACTACATAAAAATCTTGTTTGTGTTTGTGGGCATGAGCGAGCCTCTGATCCCAACACCTTACACGAGAGATTTTGATTTACAACTGCAGAACCGAGTGAAAATCCGTGTGTCTATTTTTGTGCATGAGTGAGCTTCTGATCACAACAAATTACAAGGGAGATTTTGATTAGTTATTTGCTGTCTTCTATGGTCCAGAGAAATACTTTACACAAAACAAACATATCATCATTCATCAGTATTGAACCCATCAGTGTCTTTTAAAAAACTCCTGCAAATCTTACTCCTAAAGCTACAGCTATCCCATTTAAAGTTTGAAAGGAAAATCAAATCGTATAAACAAGGAAGTGAAGGAACGTATCAAAATGTCGTTCTGAATCAGCGCGGTTAAAGTACTGGCATTGGCTCACACAGGTTTCTCCCATTCTTCCCGGAGTCCAGTGGGATGAGACTAGGCTGAGAGACCCTCATGGTGATCACTGGAAGATTGAGAAGAATGATGTATATCCTTGCTAGATTCTCCATGTCCCGATTGGCGGAATGGCCTGAAAGTTAAAAATTTTCATCAACAGGTAATAGATGAAGCTCAAGGGAAATGGAGCTTTGCTAGATCCTCTAACATCCTCAATGTTAAATCTCGATGTCACGTGTTACAAAACAGAATGCAACAATTACGATTTTGGTTAGGAAGTTGCACAACATTCTGCACTCCTCTTTAAAAGAGAGAAAAAACAAGAAGACAACTTACTAATACCTCAGCAGGAGTTAAGACTTAAGACTCTCTTCAAGACAATGATTCAAAATACTTACATCTGCCTTTTAGAGGGACTTGAATCCTTGGTACCTCTTTTAGCCGGTAGCAACTTCCTTCCCTTGTGTTTTTGGCCAGTGGATCATGTGAAAATTCTATAACATTAGATGTGTGATTTGGTTCTTTAGTTTTAGAATTCTGCTGATATCAAGCCCTCCATCTCAATCATTGCATATGGGAATATAAAAAATAAAGAGGAAAAGGCATGACCAGAAATCTTAGAGCAAGGGAACACCAGTGTTGAGAATCCTAGAGCAATGAATCATGCGGGAATCTTATAGCAGATGAACACAACCAGTACAAATAAAATGGTACAGAGGATTAGAGCTCGTTAAAATCCTATTGCCAGTAGCATATAAGTAGACACCTGCAGAAATGTCTTTCTATCCTTTTACCTTTCCAAAATCATAGAACAGGTTTGACTACAATAGTTCGATGTCTTTTAGTTACCTCTGGCGGATGTTCGAGGGCTGGCTCTTAAACATAGGGCTTGAACACCACCCGGTGAAGTGAGTCAGTTTCTCATATAAGTCGGTACTTGACTGCACAAAAATAGAAAGTAACATGTGGTTAGTTTGGTGATTAAGTTGTTCTATAGTATTTGCAAATTCATGGTCGAAACCATATCTTCCAATTAAGAGTATCATATCAAAGGGTTATCAATTATGGCCTTGTGGGATTAAAGATATTGCTTTTTAACCATGAAGAGGGCCAAGGCCTCAATGTGGCATTGCCCCAACCTCTTCATGTGGAGGTGTTGGGTTTGAGCTCCATATTAGGCAGTTGAGGGTGATTCCCATTTCCTTTCCATGAGGAGGAAGACTTCAACAGACAATAAGTACATAAAAAAACTTCAAGACACACATTGTATATTCGTACTGATTCACACTGTAGAAACGAGGATTAAAAGCTATAAAAAGCAATGGTGGAAGTAGCAGAAGTGTTTATAGGATCGACGGTGAAAAGTATTTGGTGTACTTACAGTTCTCTTGCTGGAACTTTGTACCTGAGATAGCTCAATGTCCCTGGGAGCAGGTCTACTTTTATCATGGACTAGCACAATTGCGCATTTGCACGTGAAATATAGAAGTAGCACGCCAAGAGAAAACACCAAAATGGATTCAATCGTGATTGCTGATCCTAGAGCTGTACCATGAATTACGAAGCGAATGTGAGTTTACTAATGCCATATGTTTCGGCTGATGCTTTTCTAGTTCCGTACAAACAGAAAGGCTAAAAAAACTGGAGATGATCTGCTCCATTCTTTGTCTTATTTATAACTGTATTACATGTGAAAGAACTAAACCTACTACAACTAATATTGCATTCTGTAGCACATTGTACTTGGGATGCAAGAAGAGAGATAATTTCCTGTAATAGAGAACTTAAACTTGGTCAAGAGAATTCACAAAACTTAGGAAATTGAGCGAATAAATCAAAACTAAGATGATATAGTTCTGACCAATTTAGTGCTACTAAAACTAATTTGAAGAAAAAAAATCTAGGAAAGGATTTCAGACAACAATCTGGACAGCATGGAAAGCTTTTGGGCGAGATTTTACAGACTTCTGGGAAAATTGATAACAAAATTATTAAAACTAGATCAGGTAAGCATAGCAAGGACTTGGGATGAAACATTTCATCTCCCCCAATACAGAGAATGTCACCTTTGGAAACACAATTCAGATTCACCAATTTAAGTATTAACTTACTGTGAGCTACCAATGAAGTCATTGGCCTTCTTCTCATTAAATTGACGTTAGCCTCAGCAAAAAGAGGCGTCGTCATCTTCTCTGCACAATCTGGATAGCAGCCATAGTTTCCCATATCACTTACTTTCACCATTAAAACAGCACCATATTCTTCACCCTGTGCATGAAACCCAATGACTTTCCAAAGAAATTATGAACAGAAAATCCTGATGATAGCTAATAATTTAAATGGCAATACCAAGTTTCCAGAATCCTATTTACCCCAAAAAAAAAGTTTCCAGAATCCTAAACCAGGCTGTGTAGCCTGTGCTTAGATATATTACCAAAGCAACAGGAAAGTATAAAGATACCCATTACAATGCTGCTCTTTACCTAATGCTTTGGGCTTATATATTGAGAGCAACGCATTTTCATCTTGTCTAAGCGTGTCAGTCAAGTCCTACGTGTAAATGCTCAACTTGTCTAAGCAGATCACTCAAGTCCTACATGTAAAATTTGCATTGTGGACAGTTACATGGCATCGTATTCTTCTTCACTTGTACCATAGAAGTTGCGACATGCAGAATCGTGTTTTGTTAGAGTGTCAAAGGAATATCATTTACCCCTCTCTTACACCTTACGCTTTTAGATGAGTTGGTGGTCAACAATCAAGGGTCACCTCATTTCATGTGTGGGTGGACTCTCGTCAATAAATGGGCTGGGCTAAACACAGGCAAAAATTTTAATCATTAGGTTAACGTTGAGGTTTGAAAGCAGTACCATAGCGCATGCTCTGATACCATATTAGATTGTTAATCACAAAATATCTAAAAGCTTAAATACTCAGAGAGAAGGGTAAATTTATTGTTGATATCCTCAACTGCAATCATGTGACAGTTAATCTACATGATGAAGATTTATCCACGACTAAGATTAATCACCGATAACTTAACAGATTACCTGTATCTGAGACGGTATTCTCTAAATACGCACCCTAAACGTATAGAACCATTAGTTAAGCCGCACATAAGCGTGCCATGCTACACCACATACACGGAGCATGAAATGAAATCTAAGATTCATGAAAATTGAACTAAACACCGTGATTTTATTTGCATTTTTTTCACTCACATGATATAGCAGTTGTTCCAATATACTATTGCAATCGTTAACTGATCCCTGGAATCTGATGCCTCTTGCTTTGACCATAAAATGTCTTGAGATGGTCACGAATGTCTGAAGAGCCTGCCACTGAGGACTATTCTTCAACTTCAGCTCAGTTGTACTAATGAGCTCAGCAGGTAGTTTGGTTGACAAAAATCCGGAACTCACTTCCACAGAAAACATCACCAAAAAGTGAGAATCATTCCCTGAAATATAAATCTGGATCTCAGTTCAGTTGATGTCATACTTTTGCCTGTGTTGCCTTTCATGTCATATCATGTTAAAGACAGGGAGAAACTACTAATTAATCTGCTGAGAAAATTGAAGAAAAGTACCCGGGAAGTTAACAAGGTCCGGGTCCCCGATGGAGAAATCAAACTTGTTTCTTGATCTATCAAAGATGAGAAGTCCTTCTTCATCATTCTTCTCCCCCAAGACAATTAATTTCGGGACATCGATGAATGGAGGATCATTCATTGGTTCCACAAAAATTGGAACATCAACGTTATTAACTCCATTTCCATTCATGGAAAAGACATTGATCGTATCATTGCCAGTGAAGTTCTCATTTCTGAGGATGGAAACAACTAGAACTAGTCATTGAAGATGCTCAATATAGTAAACAAGTGCAACTTTCATGCAGGAAATAGTGTATGAGACTCTAACACTTGTACCAACAATTGCACAAACTCTCTACATGGAGTGGTGGGTCCCACATATCCCATGTGAGAGAGTTTGTGCAATTGTTGGTACAAGTGTTAGTGTCTATAGCAAACCTAATAGTGTATTGTTTGTGCGTGTATGTGTGTGTGTGTGTGTGAGAGAGAGAGAGAGAGAGCAAGCAAAATAACCTAAAATGAAGCAGTCACTGAGAAGTACCCGACGTATTGGATTGACTGAAGGGCGAAATTGATTATTTCTAGGCGCCCTTCAATTTTCAGTTCTTTAGCCTTTCCATCCCCTTTGCTTACAGAAAGTTCACTCCACATTGGCTGCCAAAACTGCATCAGCATAGGAGACAGGAGCACTGTCCCAGACCGTGCAATGAGAATAACAGAAATGTTTTCCTTCAAATCTGAATATAGTATCTCAATTCCAGAGAAGCCGCTGCAGAGAGATAGAATTTTGAGGATATAAAAACTAAAATAAAGTTGTCCTGGTCAACCAAAATGAAAAATCTAAACAGTAGAATCTGATTTCTAATGTTCCAAGTAAGTTCAATCTACAAAGAGTACCTTACCCAAATCTGGGGCTAATTAAATCTTCAATCGCGTGCCACTGATTTGGAATAGAAACAAACTGTGGTGGAATACTGATGATAGATATATTTACAGCACCAGAAGCAAGATTGGAATTTACATCAGAAATGGTATACGAAAAAGAGTCATTCCCAGCAAAACCTTTATATGGCATATATAGGAAGAGCTTTCCATACTGTATTAGTGAACCATGACCCGGCTGCAAGAATATAGCACATCAGAAAATAAATTGCAAGCAAAATTTCATGTTCGCGGAAAAAACTGATATTGTAGTTGACTACACAAAATAAGCCATCAGTTAGCTAATTAGAGTTAGCCAGGTGGGGAATCCAAGATTTACATTCAATGAATTTGTTTATAAACAAATAGTTCCGTATGAAATAAACTTGTTGAATCCGATGCAAACGAATGCCTTGGTTATTTTAGAAGGAGATCCCAAGTAGTCCTTCGGCCTTCTAATGTGTCAAAAGCCTCAATGAATGCAATTGATGTCTATTTCTCTTTTCGGGTAAGGTTCAGACAACTATTTCCAGGCTTCAAATTTTACCTGTGAAAATTCTATGATGCTTGCATTGCCTCCAGCTAAGTAATCATTTTGTAGGGCATCAAAGGTGATTGACTCATCCTCCCAAACAGATACCATATCATCATACGCTTTCGGAAAATAGTCACCTGAAGGATAGATATGCCAACCCTCGGAAGATAAGAGTCGAAAAACAATACATGGCATGCAGAGACAGGTAACCATCTTAGTTTCCATACAATCACATTGTCTACATCAATGACTTGAGGTTCAGGATAATATTATCAGATAAGTCAGCCAAACAAAGGAGGTAAATGAACGATCATATACTATGGTGTGCATCATTATCATGAATCTGTGGTCACCTATTGAGAACACACAAACACTCTGGGCAAGCTGCCGCCTCCAAAAAACTCTAGTGTACGCTATATACCACTACACTTGCAAATACTCACTAGATGAAGAAGCCAACAGATGAAAATGACTAATCATCGAAGTGTCAGTCAATTTTAAAGGAAGAAAATTCAAAACATAGGCATCACTATTTCCCGAGAGAGAGAGAGAGTAGTACAACTTCCAAACTGTTGTTAAGGTCATCAAGTTCCCCAAGCAGTAACTAGTACCGCAACATTTGGGACTAGAAGATTGTGTCAAAAACTTGGTAACACTTATTCTGATTTTATTGATCTAAAAACATAATTGGCTAATCCTTCGCAAGATCATAGTAACTTCGGCAAAGGCACTAGAGTGTCAATAAGTGATCTATCGTGCCACTGGTGATGGCTTGTCAGGCAATTGTTAAAGCATGGGTACTAGGCATAGGTCATGAGAACACAGAATAATTCTATACGTAAGTTCTAACCAATTCAATAGCATCTTAAACTGTTTCGTGCATTCATAATCATAGGACCCATAGTCACCAGTAAATAAGATAACAGAATCAACATGCTAGTATATGGCTCAAACAGCATCAAAATTGACATCGTGAAGTGACACTGGTTCATTATTTCTTACAAGAGGATAACACACATTACAGATTCGATTGCCATTCAAACTTACTGGTGTACACATTCACCCCAAAGGGACAGGGCAGGAAACGGTTGCTGTCAAATGAAGCACATATCTCATATGAGCCAACATCCTTTGCCAGATAGTAGCCAGTGTATAAACCATCGTTATCATTGACAAACATCCAAGTAGAGAAACCAGATTTGTTAATTGAGGCAATCTCTAGTTTCAGTTTTGACTGTTGTGATAAGACAGGGTTAGAAAAGGAATCCATGAGCTGCACAATGATTTCATTTCTTATCATCTTTGGTACTTTCGGCGCAAATTTCACCACTCCAGATAGGGATATATTGGCAGTTCAAAAAAAAAAAAAAAAACAGTTCAAAAAAGATAGGGATATATTGGCCTCACCTGCAAAATATTAGCAAACCCGTAATTGGTATTAGAACAATATAGGAGACAAACTCATGAAAAATGTGCTTTTTACGAAGATCGAAACACATATAGATACAAATCTGCGGTTAGGATATTGTATGCCATTTAAATACTCACATTATGGGAGTGCGAGATATTTGCAGCAATTTTGATAATAGTTCTAAGAAGAATCAAAAGATTATTCCTACATTTTCTCAATTAATTTGGTGATCCGTTGGAGAAATACTAAAGTAGACGGGATAGATGTGAAGTCCAAACATTAAAATTTGTCCAAAGAAAGTATCTTGTTGCATTATCTTATCAGCTTGGGATGATCCCTATTCTATTCCTTTCGCTTCTTTTCCTTTTCACTAAAATTAATAAGCTGTCAATCCCCAGTAAGAAAAACATCCATTGTAATAGAAACAGCAACAAGCATTTCATGTGGCTTAGGCATCTCCCTCTTACAAAGAAACATGACTTCTTGAAAGTACCTGCCCTAACTTCCTTTCTGAATGGATGACCCCCATTTAATGGAATATTACCACAAAATATGCTAATTGCATATAAGCCACTCTTTTCAGGAGTATAGATGACATCGAAATAGCTAGCTCGAACTTTCCCGTGCCCGATAGACTGAATGCAGGAAACAGGTGTTATTAGAATCTGCGGACAACAGTCAGTCATGCTTGAAGAAAATCATTAGAAGTTATAAACACCACTTACATCGTTAACTGGTTGAACATTTGGTGCAGATGCAGTTTCCATATGATTGACAGAACTGATGTCCAGGTCACTGGTGGACCGATTGTCTGTTGCTGTATAGTTTTCAGTTGGCATAGGGAATATGCTTGTCTGAATGTGATAAGAATCCAACTCCCGGATGATTTTTACTTGTAGCGTTTCCAACTCGACTGGAGCAGGATACTGATAAGCATCTCTCAAAACAACTGAAAATCTTGAAACTTCCCCAGCAACAGAATCATTTAGACCGGACCCATTGACAATGCTGGTCATTCCATTGCAATAGCCTATGGCAATTCACTGATACGATCAACCTATTGAAATTCGACCATTCAAAGTTGATACTGAACAAAAAAGAGATTATACAGCAGATTTTTTATTCAAGCACTAATCAGGATCAATATCAAACTCACTCATTATTCCATACAAATTCATGAGATTTTTTCAAAGAAACCTTTTCGAGAGTTATAACGACACTGACTTTGTGTCAGTTATTGCTTCAAGGTGAATCAATTGGTTCAATTTTAAATGACAAGGCTGCCAAGTATAAAGCATTTGACAGCATCTACTGCATGCAAATAATGCAGCCTTTGGGCACAAAACTATCATTCTACTTGAAAAGTTAGGATGGATTTGCCATGACATTCATGACCTACACTTCTAAAAGATTAATCAAAAGAACCCGCTTTATTGTAATGTAGAAAGTTGGGTAAACCTTCTATTTGATACCAATGTCCAAAGTGGCAAGAAGTGTAACCATAAGTACTGAACAGAAACATCTAAAACTTCATCTCGAGATCATATTATTATAACGACAATAAGCACCAGCAAACAGTAAACCTCAAAAGCTTTGAAAAAAAAAAACAAAAGAAAACAAACAAAGACTCACCTACAAAGACTGTAAAATTGAACGGCATATTGGCTATAGCTTTACTCCACCCCTTATCAGATATCATGAGCTTGAAGTTCCCTGGTTCCTGTAGGCTGAAAGAAAACAACTGAATACCTGGTGCCACCTCTTTGAAGCTCAAATCTGCTACAGGCATGAACAAATTGGTCCCCTTCTCAATAACTTCAACGTCAAATTGGTATAATCCAGGAACAAGGTTGCCAAATTGATCCCGCTGGTGAACAAAAATTTCCATCTTAGAAAACAATTGAAAGAAGTTTGTCTCAATAATCCAAGTTGCCTCACAATTGGAGACATCCAATGCTCCTGTAAAAAAGCAACTTTAAGAGTTATGTAATTGAATACAGAAACTAGCACACCTGATATTACGCTTCTGAACTAGTATAAGAGCCTAGGCGACCTCTTGACTCATTGTCAATCACTTTTAAATTGGATACGTGGACACTCATAATCTAGAACACACAAGATTGAAAATCACAAAATTACTTTCAGGGTAATGGAATCCAGATTGTTTATATTCCTCTGGTCTTTGGGCAGCATACCAAAATAAGATATAGAGCAAAACACAAGATCTTTTTTTACTGTTTCAACAAAACGTCTACTCTCCCCAGTAAGGGAAAAAAAAAGAAAAGCTGTAGACTAAATTTAGGAAAATACATCACTGGGAAAAGAGAGAATTCCATGGGTTCATAGGGCAAACCAATACTGTGTGCTATATTGAATGCCGTAAGTGTCTTGCAACAAATCTCATATGAGTTTCTAAGTAAAGCACCTGGATTCACCTTGAATGGCAGCGGAGAGCCATTCAAGCTTTGGTTTTTCTCCTTAACAAAAAGTAAGAGCTCTCCAGCTGATGCCACAATAAACTCAATGAGGAGAGGCCCATCTTCATGCCATCCATTGTCCGTAAGATTGAGCACAGTTGCAATGGAACCATTTACATAAGTTGCAGACACTGTAAAGTTGAAGGTACTTTGCTCTTGACTAGCTAAAGAGACATTATTCCCAAATGCATCTTTGGGAGGTATCATAACTGTCGCTTTAGTCCCAGCCGTAAACTCATTCATCTGACCCATCCAGGAGACAACACAAGCAGTTGGATAGAATTTCCCTGCAGTCAGACAGGAGCATTTGGTTTATGATAGTGTTCAACATCGATACCATTTGGAGCATCTCCAACCCTAAGCCAACTCTGTAGCCAAAACCATTTTTCAAAAGAACTCCAAAATTTCAAGCTCCAATGGTGAGCCATTTCTTGTCCTTCAAACCATTGTGATTGGGTAAGTGAATGCTTCGATATAGAATTATTACGAAGATATGCAGACTATAAATTGATCCATATAATCAAAGTTATATACTTTGATCAACCGGCTGTGTAGGGTTATGCCAATTATTGGCACTGGCACCACTGGAGTAAATTTTGCTAAAATTTGGCAAAATGACATTGTAGCAAAACAAAAATTACTTCGGTGTAGCATTGGAGATGCTCTAACAAACAAAAGTTTAAAACAAGTACCCCAACGGCGTTTTAGTGGATATATTGTAAACAAAAGCGGATACTTGAGATCAAACCTGCTGCCTCCCACTTAAGATTTCACCGGCCTCGAATTTGGCTCACGTGTCAATGATATGTCGGTGTGAGTTGACTTGCTTGATGGAATGATTGAAACCCCTTCTCCATTTAAAAAAAGAAAGAAAAAAAAAAGAAAAAAAAAAGATAATCATAATTTCCTAATTTTAGTAAAAGAATTACGAGCAATACTAGAAAACTACTCGGGACAAAAATGTACGGCTCATAAGTTTTAAAATTGTGTTCCTAGCCCTTTTCGAAACACTATGCTATTTTCTCCTCTCTCTTTTTTTTTTCCGTTAAAGTAACATAGGCGTGTTTTAATGATGATCTTTAATCTTTTTAAAAACTAGCGTCGGGCACGTGCTTTTGCACGTGTTTGTACCAAACTCATATTTTAGTATATGTAAAATCTCCTTCTTTACCAATATCGGTCACTTCCATCATCAAATTATGCTAACCATCAAATTTAACTTGGTGTTAATAAAAAAGTAGTTTATGTTCACTAAATATAATCTCGTGCATATTAACAAATTGTTAGTTTTGTGTTTATGATCACCACCAGGCAACCAACTTGGTGACTCTAGCCAAAGCATCCAAGATACGAAAAATTTATTGGGTGCAGAATTGGAAGCAAGTAGTACTCTTTTTTAGTTTTGTGTTTTCTCTTGGAAAATTCAACAAACACATGGTGTGCAAGGATTTCCCCCATCTTTATTCTTCAGTTTTGTGTTTTCGCTTTCGGTCGCAAAATCCATCGTATTGGAATGGAGGCGTAACACATTTCGGCTCGTTCCAAAACGAAATGCAGGGTATTAGTGCTTTCTAGTAAGTAGGAACATATAATAGGATCAGAGTATGTTATGGCTTAAGCTAAATGTTCAACTTCTCCACCACGCTTTTTGATTGGACACAAATTAGTTTGCAAACATATCAGGGTGTGTTCTGTCCTTTTGCTAAATCAATATTACAAAAAAAATATGTATTTATGTTTGATTGCAAAAATTTCTTGTCCTTCCCTTCAATGACCTCCCCTGAGGTTTCTAATAAATACATTGACCTCCAATTAGTTCCATTAGTTACGGTGACGGAAAATGCCGATATCATCATATATTTTCAATTCTAAATACCCATATTACTCTCCCTCTCACTTTATTTTTTTCAAAAAATGTTCTCAAAAAATATATTCCAAGATAACTATTTTCGAACAAATGTTTTCCCTTTTCTTTTTAAAAAAAAAAATTGATATGGAAAATATTGAGTGAAGACTCAAAGATACAAACAGCAGGAGTCCTTCTAACTTCTCCATCATTTTGTAACAAACCCCCGCAAAAAAATCCACTCACGAAGTGGTGAAATTTGCAGTTAATACCTGCCGTAATTAAATTGTCATACGACGCAGTTGTGTTACCACATAGCACTTCAATCAAGAATTCTATTCACCAATATATGATCCCCGCCTATAAATCACCTAGTGAGCGCCCAAAACGACATCGTTTTGGGCTCCAAAAGAGACAACAAAAAAATTGAGCAAAACTACCTTGTTTTTAACAATTAGATTATTTTTTTCTTTAGTGAACTTTTTAAAAATTTTGATCGTAATTTTATACTTTTTAGTTTCCTCTCATCGAGACGAAACAATTATCCACAAAAAATCGACGAACAACAAACAAATATATATATTTTTAATAAAGATAAAAATAAACCATTTTTTGTTTCTTTAGCCAAAGCAAGGAGGTCCTTTTTTTTTGTCTGAATTCCAGCAAGAAAAACAGGGGATTTTTTTTTTTTAACAAATCAAAGATTGAAAAACTTCGACAGAAATCAAACTCTCCACAGTAAAGAAGAATGCTAACAATCAATGGGGGATGGATGAAGATGATCCTTGGATGCACCCATGGAGGCAGATTCCATATTTTCTCCAAAGAAAGCAATCTCTTAAGTTGTTACACTTGTTAGGCGTGAAAAAGGGTTTGGGATGTCTATGATTCTTTTAGTCTCGTAGGACTTAAAAAGATGTAGTTTTGCTCCAAATTTTTTGTTGTCTCTTTTGGCGCTCAAGACGACATCATTTGGGCGCTCACTAAGAGGCGATCACTAGTAACCCCGGATTCGGAAATGCCTACCCACACATTGCTTGCACCCTCTTCTCTGTATACGTGTCCTTACCATGTACTCCAACATTGTCCAAATTAGGCCCGCAAGACATGGAACCGGGGAACATGTATTGAAAGATAACAAAGGGGTGTGATTGTCATAAAGAGGGTTGTGAAAATTATTTTATTTATTAGTATCTATTTTGACTTTTAATTTCTACATATTTTGTGTTTTAATTCAGGTATAAACTATGTTGGAGATTTTCAAAATAATAAATGATTTCTGGTTTGGAGGATTTTATGAAAAGATGTTGAGAGAGGTGTATGTAAAAGGTTGCAACACCTTTTCACATAAGTTGTTACTTTATTGAATGCTTAAAACACCCATTAGATTGGGATGCGTTTGTAAGGAAGGAATTTGAAACACAGGATGCCTCCAAGAGGCATGACTTTTCGTAATTAAATTAATGTTTACTAAAGACATGACTTTTAATGAAATGGTGTCAAGTAAGAGGCATGACTTTCACGAATGGATGCTATGAAGAGGTATGAGTTTTCCATATTAATTGTCTGTAGACATGACTCTTCCTCATTAATGTCTTCAAAAGATATGACTATTCCTAATAGATATCTACTTCTAAAGACGCAACCTTGAACCTTTCATGAAAGGGTGCCTATAAGTCTATAAATAGACCCTTTGTATAGTCATTCATTGGTACCAAAAATTTCATAGCGAATTGCCCTCTCTCTACACACTCTATTCTCAGATTCTTAGGCATATTGATATTCAATTATTCTCGAGAAATTGAATATCAGTTCTTGGTTCTCTTGTTCTCATTTAGTGGATATGTTGTCTGTCTTTGCTTATTCAAATGCAGTAAAAAAGAATCTCGAGTTCGGTTTCGTTGTATCTTGAAGGCGGATTTGCTGTTAACCCGGTGCACACCTTATGATTGGGGCAAATACTATCTTTAGGAAAGCGTTCCTCAAATGTGATTTATTGTACCAGATTTTTCCCTCTGGAGACAACGCCATCAACACATTTTGAAGACATCAAGGGGAAATCACCAATCTTGACTTGAGATACCCAACACATGTCATCGTAACCGTTAATTCTACCTTCTTCATGTAAACAAGAAACCTATGATATTGAGCGCTATAGAATTCTCAACGGTTAACTCCCATCATTTTATTATGAATAAGTTATTACGCTAAATATTCTTTTTTTTTTTTTGCCAATCGATAAAACATTTTATTCAAGTTTAAACCACCGCAAAAACATCCAAAGATACTTCCCTGCTAATCCAGTTCGGAACACTCTCCTGCCAGATTAGAGGGCCATCTAGATATAGGGCAAACTTGGCTATCGCATTAGCCACCCTATTACAAATACGAGGAACAAAACTAAAAGAACAAGAAATAAATTTATCAGCTAACAATAACGTATCTTTGATGATAACATCCAGGCATGCCTTGACTGGTGAAAATCCTTGAAGCATCTTGATCACCAATTGTGCATCGCCTTCCACCACATAATTATTATCCCAAGAGCAAAGTAGCGAACCCAAAGCAAACTGAATACCTTCAGCCTCAACCATTTCGACAGACAAACTACAAGCAATTGGTAAGGCAGCAGCACCTATAACATTACCATGATGATCGCGCACCACTGCACCTACACCACCTCTTCGCTTCGCCACGTCAAAAGCTCCATCCACATTAACTTTCAATACTCCAAACTCGGGAGGTAGCCACCGTTAAGGCTCAGTATCAGAAGCACCTCGGTCACCTTTGTGCTCTTTTCGTATTACCTATAAAAACATATGGTGTTCCTGCAAAGCACAATCAAGAACTTCTGTCTCTGTTGTCCACTTTTGGTTGAAAACCCAATTGTTCCTTGCAATCCAAATGTGCCAGCCGATTGTAGCAAATAATCCCGTAGCCTCCGTTTGTGCCTCACCATTAACTTTAGTTCCCAGCTCCTTCCACATACTCCTCAATTGTGACGAGTTAATATTTTTTGGTCGAAATCTAAGGGTGATAACAACCATATTTTCATAGCCCTATCACAATTAAAAAGCATATGAGAAGGAGTTTCTTCTGCCATTCCACACAAAGGGCAAATTGGATCTATTTGAATCTTCCTCCGAGCTAGTGCCCTATTAACAGGTAATATCTCATGTAAGCACCGCCAAAGAAACATCTTTAACTTTGTCAGAGCCTTCATATGCCACACCCTTTTCCAGAACCCTTCATCTTCATCATCTCCACTCGGTTGGCCTCCCCCTCGATCATCAGCCCTCCTACTCTGTACGATATCCTTAGCAATAACATAAGCTGATTTAACTGAAAATTTTCCATCCATCGTACACTTCCAAATCACCTTATCTACCATGCCGGTCACACTCAAGGGAATACTCAAGATCTGCTCCACATCTCGCTCCACAAAAATCTGTCTAATCAATGGCTCTTTCCATACCATACAACTCCTGTCAATCAGTTCACTAACATCCACCAGATTACTTCCATTTTTAGGCGTTGAAATTTTTGGGTAATGCTCATCTGTCAACCATGGGGTGTCCCAAATCTTCACCTTTGCTCCGTTACCAACTCTCCATCTCCAGCCCTTTTTAATCACCTCCTTACCAGCCAAAATACTTTGCCACGCCCAGGACGATAACGGTTTTGACTGTGCGTCCAGGAAAGAGGTATTGGGGAAGTACTTTGCTTTAAAGACTTTAAAAAACAAGGACTCATCACCTATAGTAAGTCTCCAACCTTGCTTTGCTAACATCGCTAGATTGAATGCTTCCATAGCCCGAAATCCTAACCCACCCATGCCTTTAACTTGAGTCATCCTCTCCCATCTCATCCAATGCAACTTTCTCCCATCCGCTGCCCCTCCCCAGAAAAACTTAGCAATCAAGGAGTTGAGCTTCTTGCATAATCCAACCGGAATTTTAACACAAGCCATGGCGTAGATTGGTAGAGCCAGCAAGACATGCTTAGCTAATACCTCCCTACCGGCATGGTTTGTGAAATGCCCTGTCCAGCTCGCAACCTTCAAATGAATGGTTTTGTCACATTTCATACAAAATTAACAATTCTAATCTTCAAGGTGAGTCCGAGTTAAAAAAAAAAAAAAAAACCTTCAAGGTGGGAGAGGATTGAACCTAAATTTTGTACCGAACGAATCGGTTTGTCCTGCTTTTGAGTTTGGGACTATTACAAGGCATTGCCAACCCATCTCTATTCCTCCCAAATGAAGGATGAATGTGACACATAGAGAAATCCCGAGTTGGTTGGTTGAGGTAGGTGAGGCAAGTATCTGGTCATATACTAAGGAGGGCCGAATATGGTGTTATCTGGTTATAAACCTTTAAGGTGTTATTGACTCTGTGTTGATTTTGTTTATTCGGCCCTCTGATGTGGTGCTATTTGACTCCATGTTTGTCGGAAGTTGGTTTCATTTATTTATGAGCCGCATATATTCCTGTTATATTATATACTTTCCTGCTACAACTATTTTTCAGGTTGGTTGTGGAGTCGGGGGTTGGAAGGGACGAGCTTTTGGAGCGTAGATGTGGTTAGATTTATTTAATTTTACGATTGTACTCATTAATTACCATTATTTACGTGGTGCTCGATCTGGGTCGTTACATGGCAAATACGTATTAGGTATTGGCTGATATCAATTGATATTAGCAAGATGCACATAAAAATATTAGTACTCTAAGGCCCTGATTGGATGTAGGATGAGAAGGGGTATAAAATTATACCCCTTGGTTTTATCCCGGTCCCACCTCCTCATGCATGGTTTGGCAAATTTTTGGGAGGGGTATAAATTTATACCCCTCCCAGATTAATACCCCTTAATGCCCCTGGAGGGGTATAAATTAGTAACAGGGGGGGGGGTGTTATTGTTTAGTACCCCTCAATACCCCTAGTTAAATTACTTGAATACCCTCCCTTATCCCCTCCCCTTACCCCTCCACGTTTACTGTTTTTTTTTAAAACAACCGAATTGTTTTTTAAACATTTTACGAACTCTTGCAATTTCTTTCGGATCAAAAAATGAAGTACTTTTGCGCATAATTTTTTAATTTTTTTTGCACCAAATTAAACTACTAATTGAGATCTTTAATTCGATACAAAAAAAATTGAAAAATTTTATACTTTAGAATTTGACATTGTTGCCTTGCTTTGCAATATCCTTCGGATAAAAAAATAAAGTATTTTCACATTAATTTTTTTACTTTTTTTTGCATCAAATTAAACTACAAATTGAGATCTTTAATTTGATAGAAAAAAGTTTGAAAAATTTTATACTTTAGAATTTGACATTGTTGGCTTGCTTTGTAATATCCTACGGATAAAAAAATAAAGTATTTTCACATTAATTTATTAACTTTTTTTTGCATCAAATTAAACTACAAATTGAGAACTTTAATTTGATACAAAAAAGTTTGAAAAATTTTATACTTTAGAATTTGACATTGTTGGCTTGCTTTGTAATATCTTTCGGATAAAAAAATAAAGTATTTTGACATTAATTTTTTTACTTTTTTTTGCATCAAATTAAACTACCAATTGAAATCTTTAATTTGATACAAAAAAGTTTGAAAAATTTTATACTTTAGAATTTGACATTGTTGGGGAATACCATAAAAATTACTAATTAGTTAATTATTAAAAACATACAATTAGAAAGAGAAAAAAAAGCAAAAAATTAAACTTCGAAATATTATTAAAATGAATAACAAAAAATAATAACTAAATATTTTAATTTTAGATATAACTAATAAAAGGAATTATTTATTGAAAAGTATAATTAATTTAATTAGTTTGTATTTATGTGTTTATTTTATCGTAATATTTTATATTACCCATGCACAAGGGCAAATAAGTCATTTGCCCACTTTTTACATCATCCACCCAACTTTATCCCCCTTTATCACAAATTCATCCAAACCATGTACTATTTAATCCCCCCTCCATAAACATCACATCAATGTGGGTCCACCCTTACTAACTAATACCCCTTACTATCTTATCCCCCCTTACTATTTAATCCCACCAAAACTTATCCCGCATCCAATCGGGGCCTAAAGCATAAATTCTGAGGACTTAAGCTAATGGTAATTAATGAGTTTAATTAGGTTTCTCTCTCACAAAATCCTACCTTCCCAGAAACCTTACCCTAAGCTCCGAACCAAAGGACGGTGTTTGTGTGCTTCACGCAGTAAACTATGCATTTTTTTTTTTAACCAAGACTTTTTATATAACTAACTTTAGATAAAAAAAAATTTAACCAAGACTTTTATATAACTAACTTTAGCTTGTGCTTGTTTGCTGTTTCCTTGTCCTATTAATCTTGTAACAATTTCAAGATTAATGGTATCTTTTTTGCCTTTTAAAAAAAAGATAATAATTAGTATACTTCGGCCCTATTTCACTAAGTCAGTTTATTTTTTAAGCCAACTTATTTAGAAATTCAAGACAGATTATTCTCTCACAATACATCAAAAAAAAAAACAAATATGCCAAATTACTTTTAAACTGCCTTAGTGGAACGGGCCTTCACGTTTCTTTAAATTACATTTTACATTTTTGTATTGTACATATTAGAAAATATAATTCCAGCTACAACTAGACTTGGACTTTTTTTTTTTTTTTTTTGAGAATAGAGATAAAAAATTTATTAATACAACTAGAATTGGACTTGCTAATAGTACACCTTAGAATACTAGACGTAAATTAGTAGCCAAATTGTTTTAGATTTCCTCTCAATTAGCCCTTGTTAGGTTTAATTCGACTTATTGGGCCTCGGCCGAACCCGGTAGAAAATTGGGTTGACCAACTTGATCCGGTGTGGGCTTTGCTTAAAATCTAAACCACGGCCCCATTATATATGACCGGCCGTTACCTAATTTGCGTAAGGCCTAGTTTTTCAAAAAAATTTAGTAATCCAGCTAAAATCAACTATGATTTTAGTAAATGAGTTCACGAGGTGATAAAATTATGGTATTTCAAATCAAAAAATTAAGTGTTTCCGTGTATTATTTTTTGAATTTTTCATACCGACTTAAAGTACATGAGTACTTTAATTTGGTGCGAAAAAAATTGAAAAACGATACACAGACTGCATCCCGGGATCGAGTCCCACTCCCCCCATGTAATAGATTAGGATTAGGATTGACGAATGACAAAAAAAAATAAAAACCACTTCATTTTTTTATTTGAAATACCATGATTTTAGCAATTAAGTTGTTAATTTTTTTTGAAAAACTAGGTCTAAGTTTGATC